>OW052182.1:24504551-25842476 GCA_932526625.1 Rhingia campestris
GCCGAAGTGAGAAAATTTTATCGGTCGGACTTTCCTGTCCTAAAACCACATTGATAAGGGCCGATCAGGTTGTTGGTAAACGGTTTCAGGCGTTCACATATTACGGCAGATAGGATCGTGTAGGAGATGGTGAGGAGACTTATGCCTCTGTAGTTGGCGCAGTTCAGAGGGTCTACTTTTTTGCGAACTTGCGAACATCGTTCCTGGAGTGTCACCTCTCTATATCCTCGATCGCGCGCTTTTCTTGCTCTTTTTTCTTCTTTCTGAAGAGCTGGTGTTCTTACCTTCTTCTCTGCCGATAGAGCTCAATGACAGCTCTCGTCTTCACCTGCAGCTTAACCTTGAAGGCCTAATACTTGGCTCCGATCATTTGTCAGCATTCCTCATAAAACCAGGGAGGGGTTTCTTGCTGGTGGCCGCGAGGAACCCAGCACATCAGTTGCGGCTGATCTAATGACTTGTTGGCATCGTTGCCATTGTTCTTCGACATTAGATGCTGGTGGTATGGTGTGGATCGAGAGGTTAAGTGATATGCGTTGCGCGAAGGCCTTGGCGGTCTCTTGCTATTGCAGTCTCTCGACATTTCAGTATTTCTGGTTTGTTGTGGCGTGGTGGATATCCGCTTAGCTTGGCTGCGACAAGGTAGTGCTCCGAGTCGATTTTAGCCCCTTGGTATGTTCGGACATTCAAAATACTTGATGTGTGCCTCTTGTCTATCGGAATGTGATCAATTTGGTTGACTGTTTGTTGATCTGGAGACCGCCATGTCCCCTTATGTATATCGAGATGAGGAAACCTTGTGCGGGCTTTAGTGTCATTTCGTTCAGTAGCGAAGTCAATTATCAATAAGTCCGTTACCAGACGTGTTGTCGTGTAGGCTTTGTTTTCCGACAATACTTCTAAAGATGTCTTCTCTTCCTACCTTTGCGTTAAAATCTCCCAGCACGATTTTAACTTCGGTAGTCGCTCATAGGTTTTGTCAAGGAGCTCGTAGAAGCAATCCTTAGCTATATCATCTTTTTCTTCCGTCGGAGCGTGAGCGCATATAAGGCTTATGTTGGCGAATTTGGCCTTGATGCGGATTGTTACTATGCGTTCGCTAATGTCTTGGATACATAAGACTTCTTGCCTAAGTCTGGCACTTATAACAAATCCGCACCCGAATAGTCGCTGTTTCTGCTCACTATAACACGGTCCGTAGTAGATGTCACAGTTTTTCATCCTCTTTTTGCCCGGCCCATCCCATCGTATTTCCTGGATGGCAGTAATGTCTGCTTTGTAGCAGTTTAGGGCTTCCGCTAGTTGTTCGCCTGCACCTCTCCTGTTTAATGTTCTCACATTCCAGGTGCAGATACGAGCGTCGTTGTCCTTTTTTCATAATCTTGGTTCGCCTGGGACGGCAGACCGGGTATTCATTCCGCGCAATTCTGACCAGGGTGATTATTGTGTTGCTGTTTTACGTCTTGTTATCAAAACTCGCACTTGTCGTTTAGCAAGTTTAGCAAATAGAAGCACATTTGATGTGTATTTAGAGTTACAACCACTGGTTATTGCAAAGTTAAAGCCAATCAGAGTCTACCCTCGTTCTACAACACACAACCATCAAAGCCAGATACGACATTTCGTCCCGAAAATCAACAGAGTACGGGTTGAATAATATGCTGCTATGGTTATCGCAAGACATATCCAACTCAAACGTCTCATCATTCTTTAGAATCTGTCCACAATGACGCTATCAACTAATTCCTCAGACCAATGTTAAGGCACAAAATTCCAGGACATCATAACTACCACAATTAGAACCACAAATCTGCACCTCGACATTAAAACCCCAAATTGAACCAAAATTCCATTTATTTTAATAAAATAATTTACAAAAAAAAAATGAACACCCCCAACTTCAATTAGTTTGATTCATTGCGAGGTGATTGAAACGGATTAAGATTCTTCAGCTCATCCAATCCGTACTTCTTTGCGGTAGCGACCTCATCGCTTTGTGGAGGTGTCTTTACCCCGATACGTAAATGTGACTCTAAATGCGGTGGCAACTTACGATCCACATCGATGGCATTGTCTTTCTTGTATTGCTGTACGGCTTTAACAAACGGGTACAATGGTCGGTCCTTTCTAATTGCGTCTGCCACTAAATCGTTGGCATAGTCGAAGAAAAACTTGTCCTCCTTCTCGAAGCTCACAGTGGTACACTTGATGTCGTATGCCTTCTCCTCTGCCTCTGTTTGCTTACGTTGTTCTATCTGTTCGCTGAGTTCCTTGCGTAGCTCTACAGTCTTCTTGATTTTATCTTCGGTCTGCTTTTGATTAAAGGCCACGTTGACTTCTTCGTTCTTAAGGCGATTTGCCAGAGCAAACCGTGACGCTTCCATCTTGCGATCCTTTTGTTCCTTTTGAGCGTATAAATCCTTATAGTACTCCTGAATTCTAGCCAATTTCTGTTGTCGACCACGTTGGACCTTCTCCCGCTCCTGAGCTGTGAACTGCAACTGAATTGTACTAATGTCCTTGCGTAGACGTTCCTCTTCGGTTTTAATGGTATCGGGTTGGAGAGCCACCAAATTTTGAGCATTGGCCGCATTGCGAGCGGCATGATCTTTCCGAGTTTGGTCTTCTCGAGCTTTTTTTATGCTCTCGATGTTTTGTTTGCCTTCGTTAAAAATTGTGTTCAGCTTCCCTTCGACTGTGTCTCTGATATGTTCACCTGAAAAAGAAAACCACATCTTTGTATATAATTGTTGAGACAACAGCCAGCCACTTACGGGCCTTCCTTTGCTCGACCAGAAGCATTGCTTCGAGAGCATTTCTGCGGAGATTTTCTCGCTTGCGTTTTAATAAATCCTGTTCCCTCTCGATCTGAGCCTTAATCTCATTGTTACAGATCTCATTCGCGATCTTGTTCTCTGTCATATTGATCCTTGAATGCTCCGCCTTCATGCGAGAGTTTTTGTCGATTTCGTTTAGCAGCTCAGCTTTGTATTGATTGTTGCGATGGATTTGATTGGAAATTCGCTTTTGCTCTTCCTCTATCCATGGCATGGCCTGGCATTCCAATTGGAATTGCTCCTCGGCAGTGCGTTTTTTAAGAGTTTCCTTGAACTCTTTGTCGATGTTTCTTTGCACAGCACGACCCTTTAGAGTTTCACTTTGCATTGCAGCACTCTGCAGTTCTTTTGGTCCTGGTTTCAGTTTCTGAAGCAGTTCCTCAGCTTTGGCGATCTTTTGGCGACGTATCTGCTCGTCTTTTTCTCGAATTTTCAAGTATTCTTGTTTTTCTATGAAGCACTCTTATTTAATGGTATATCGCAGCATAGTTGCATTACTTACCCTTCTCTGCTTTATCCGCAAGTTTCTCCTTTTTGTCAGCCTGAGTTTGTCCTTGTGTACGTTTGAAGCTTCCGCTCCATTTGGCGACTAGTTCGTCCGAGCCATGTTTGAGATATTCTTTGAAGCGTTTCTCCTCATCGGTTGCCTTCTTTGAGGCATTCTCTCCATTAATGGAAGAAATTATTTTTTTATATTTACTCGAACTAATGACCAGAGGCTTCTTGCTGGTTGCGCCTAGCGGATTCTTAATAACTTCCATTTGAATTTTGTTGTCTGGTTGGGAAAATAAAAAAAAAATGGTCAAACAATAGGGTATTTGCCTTCGCAATCTACGAATGAAGCTGGAGTTTGATTAAATAAACAAATCGCTTGCTATAAATAATGTTTCTGGGAAAACTGTTTGTTGGCATGGCACTCCGTGATGTAGAACTTGTTTTTTCCTTTGCCTAGAACTTTCGAATTGGAAACTAGGTAACAACGCGACCTAGCAAGTGAACTGTGGAATTTTGTGTGAATGCAAAGTAATGTAAGGTTCCCATATTTGGCTGTTCAAATTTGGGAAAATCTCTGTTCTCATTCATCATATGGCCAATTTAATCAAATCTTACTAAATATTTGTTTCGAAATGCGGTCAGAGGTCTTCTCTTGTTTACAAAACAATAGTTGTTGCTCCTTTTGTTTGTGTAACAACCGTTACCGTTACCTACTGTTCTGCTGTCTTCTTCTGTCAAGTACAATAAATAACATTGCACTCTACTACCGTACCGACTGTTTCAGTACAAAGAGTGTGTCCAACCTAAAAGATGCTAAGGATGGTATTAACCAACGATTAAGGGCCCAGTTATAGCTATCATTGAACAACTTCATTGGAACACAAAACATGATGGAATTGAAATTTTCCCCCCATAGATACCTATAGGATTAATTGGAAAATTCCGTCTCATTTCGGTGGAACGACAAACATTACTTCACAGAAATAAATCATGACCAGTGAAAAATAAGAAGTGATTTTCGGCGATAACTACAATTAAAAATTAAAATATGTTTGGATAATCATGTTCTAAAATGCATAAGCTTTGTTTTGACACCAACTCGCCAATGATTGAATTTATAAAAAAAAAAACCGCAAGAAGTAAAAGACAATGTCCAATGATGTTTTTCAATGATAGCTATAACTGAGCCCTAATATAGGTATTTAAGCTCAAGTTGTGCGTTTGTATATTTTTATAACATCAAAATCCACACTGTCACGCCTAAATTTCAGAAAATCGTTATTTTTGTTTAAACTGTAAGGAATTTTTAAAAAGTGTATGAAAATGAAATGTATTTAGACATGTTACAATCCGCATTGCGAATCGTTTAATACAGTATTCCATCTCGTCCTAATTTAAAAACTAATATCTCCAAATAGATGCCATTAAATATAGAAATTCACATAAGGGGTATTCATACAACGTCGGGAAGTCGTTGTAAACGTTGAAAGCGTGGTAAACATCGACGTGGTAAATGTATTGTCAAAATTTGAATGGGAAATCTTTTACAGCAATATCGGAAATATAGCACCCGAATTAAGTGTGTAAACTGAGATGGTAAAGGTTTTAAACATTTGAAAAATCAAGATCTTATAATGTTTTCCATTGGTAAGAAAAAACAATCTTTTTTGATCTAGATCTGTCAAAATACCGATTATGACATTTGTTTTGCATTGAGCAAAAAAATTGATTTTTTTATCCCACCTTGCACTAACACTAATACAAATGATAGCTGCCAGTTGGAATAGAGTTATTTCCGATTTGATTTATTATAATTTGGTTGTGAATAACTATATCAATCATTAAAACTGTAGCAGTGCTATGCAAAATATAAATTAAATCAAAAACAAATATCTGTGTGACTTGACAACTATAAAGATACTAATTTACATATGCTATGGGATAGGGAATACAAATTTTAACACCCAATACTCAATTAGAATTAAAATTGTTCATGTTTGGTGTCATTATAAGCGGTACATAATAAGGGGTGCAAAAAGTTGTTTGATTGTTGTGAGATACAATGATATGCAAACTGTTTTTGACAGGTGATGAGTTACAACACAGTACTACACTTATACCTTTGACACACTAGTGATATAATAGGTATCACTACAAAATAATATTTACTGATTCTTACTGTTTTTTACTGATTTTTACGTACGCAAAAATAAGTATAAGAGACAGCTCACGAGAGATCAAAAAACTACCCCTCCATAAAAAGCTGTAAAAAAATTTACTGCAGAAATTTCTGTTGGTAAAAAACTGTAAACTGTCAGTTGGTATCTAAAAGTGACAACTCGCTTGTTTTGACAGGTTCTTCTTGTTATTTGAGCTTTCAAAGACATACAAAATATATATTTTACTGTTTTTACATACTACCCGTACTTTTTGGTAATTTTGTCTCTTTCTGAGTTAATTTACCCCGACTCCAAGAAATTTAAGAATTTACTAATTTTTACTGCAAAAGTACGGGAACAGACCTAATACCTGCCTAATACCATGGCATTTATACAATTGTATTGTCAATAACTTGGGTGGTGACACACTCTTCATGTAGTATGAGTTGAGAAATGGGAATTGAAAAGTATTGTATGGCGCTGCGATCGGTAGAATTTTATGCCACGGTAAAAATGCTCGTAATAACTATTAATCCACGCAAATACCATTCTGGTGGTACATCCATATACCATAGTATTAATACCACCAGTGTGTCAAAGGTATTTAACTAGCGTGACTCCAGATTTTGTTGTCCAATGTTACTTAAAGTCAAAAAGGGGTCATAGGTCATAGGAATTTTTCTTACTACTGGTATAGAACCGATCCGATATGATCGTATTAATACAAGGGCTTAAGATCAAACTCCCCGTCTTCAACTGAGATTTTTGATTATGTTGAACCAACTTGCCTCTTCAATTAGCCCGGTCCTTAGCTAACTGCCTCGAGTTGCACACTTAAAGTTGGTTCAGGCCAGTATCTACTTGTTCGCGCTACTTAGGCGAGCTCTTCCACTACGGCCTTCAACGTCGGGCTGGGAATCGAAGACTGCGACCCGGAGTATTCGCTCTTCTTTTCGAATCTATCTTAAACATATAACCCGAGTTTTTTTCACTAGGTCTATGTCGCTGTACAGCTCGTATAGTTTGTAGTTGAATTTTCGTTTCCATAGACCGTCAACGCAAACGGGACCGAAGATTTTTCTAAGAATTTTTCGCTGATCTAATGGATTGATCGCATCATTGCTATTGTTCTTCTCATGAATAATCGCTCAATAATCGTCTGTGATCGTCAAAATTGTTTAAAGTGAAGGAAATAAATTGATATCGCCGACAGCAAAAACGACAATTGGTCTTATGTGGTGCAAGATGTGCCGTCGAAATGTTATCGTCAAACGATAATCACTTTACGGTGATGGCAAATTTTAAAATGATTATCGTTGACGATAGTGTAGGAGACTTGCAATGTACAGTGTGTCAACGATTATTATTTTGAAAGTTACGGAATAAGTACCCTGGATGCGTGCCTCTTGTCTATCAATTTGATTGATCGTTCGTTGATCTAAAGACCTCTATGTGCTGGCTATAGTGGCATTTCGTTCCACAGCGAAGTCAATTAGCTCAAGTCCGTCGCCAGACGTGGTGTCGTGTTAACTGTGTTTTTCGACAATACTGTTAAGGATGTCTTCTCTTCCCAACACGATTTTTACATCGTACTTCGGTTCGGTAGTCGCTCAAAAGTTTTGTTAAGGAGCTCGTTTGTGAATTTGGCCTTGATGCGGATTGTTACAATTCGTTCGGTAATTTCATCGCATTTTAAGACTTATTACCTAAGTCTGGAACTTATAACAAAGCCACATCTGAATAGTCGTTGTTCCTACTCATTATTTGATCTCACAGATTTCCATCCTCTTTTTGCCAGGCCTAACCCATCGTATTTCCTGGATGGCAGTAATGCCTGCTTCGTAGCATCTTAGGGCTCTTGGTAGTTGTTCGGATGCACCTCTTCTGTTTAATGTTTGCACATTCCAGGTGCTCAGTGGCGCGATGGTTTGTGCGATTAACTGCAGCGCAGAACCTCTTGTATCGACTCCTAGCCGTAGCAACACCTAACTGATTTTTCATTGATGATCTGACAAATCAACCGAGTAGTATCAATTGTCAAGAGTCGGCATAAAACAGAAGGTCCCGCCATCGTGCACTCGCACACATGAATGGTTGTGAAAAAGCTCGGCTACTGGGTACTGTTGCATAAAAAATTTGTATTTGTACATTTCAGGTCCAGATCCTAACGTAGTTGTTATTTTTTCGTTCAACAGGCTCGTCAACTTCAACTTTCTAAGGCTCATGGTTGCTTCGTAGCAATAAGTTTTTTCCGTGAGTGGGCACAATTGCCAAGCTAGAGAAGCCATTAGTATCCAATACGCGATTGAGCGCTGCTGTTGGCCTTTCGGCTCTTACAAATCTGACAAATCTTGGAGATTCCTAAGTGGCCTGTTGTCCGAGTATGACGGAGAAGCTTATTTAGGTTTTTACCTTTGTCCATCCTAACTAAGACTGTATCGTTGATTCTATCATAGGAATTCTTCCACTGCCATATTGGAATAGGATTATGTGCCTTGATCTGCTCTCCCCACTCTCATCTGTTGCCGCCAAGACTATATTATATATACACAGGGATTGAAACCCTATATACGGTTCATTTACTAGACTTTAGGCGCTGGTCACGAGAAGGCTGGAGATGGAGTTGGTAGGCATCAGTGGATTCATAAAATCGCTTTACCTACATTTAACCAGCCATATGCTACTACAGCAGATATTTTATTATCTCGACCTAATCCGAAATGTGAACGATATCTAAGACATTTTCGGAGTTCCTTTCAATATCTCGGTTACGAGTTGATTTCTTGATGAGTTGGGACAAACGTCGCGGACCTTAAAAGGTCCAAAGACTTCGGCAGATGGATGTGATCATTGCTATCACTACTTCTAAAACTTTCTTAACCAATCACGGCTTACTCTCAGACCGCCAATCCCTTTAATGACCCGACATTTCGGAATAGCTATGCAAACTCTTCACATCTGCAAATGAGCTTAAGGCCTCTAGGTTCAGACTCCGTTTAAACAAAAAACACTGCCAAATAAAAGAAAATAAAATAATTTATTTGTTTCACAATTCATAAGGCAACAACTTGTAAGTGACGTTTCCCTGAGTCAAGAGGAAATCCTCTGCTCAAGACCTAACCCTAGGAGATCTGGAAATAAAGAAAAAAACATTCTCCATCATCTTTCAAACACACGTCTTCCCCCATGCTATGCCTACCTCTTCATATTCACATTCATCAGCTTGGCCTGAATGTACTTCCTATCCCTGGCGATAATTTCCATGCGATCCTTGACTCCTGACTGTATAAATATCGCGTGCAGCGTCTGACTTGCTGAGATCAACTAGAATAGGTAAAAAGTGGTTAAGACTACCAATACTTAGACGAAATGATTGTCTTCACTAACCTGTTGCAGCAATCTCGCCTTCAACTTAACACTGTCCTCGCTCTTGTCCTGGCTCGTTTCCATGTGCAGATTCAACACAAAAATGAGCGTATCCTTGATTGTCTGTACAACGCGCTGTACATAGTCCGTCCGGAGTAGTCGTCGTGTAAGAAATCCTCTCGCATACGCGTTAATCTTTGTCGCTGCCAAATAGTAACGACGTATTCGCTCGTTCTCAACCTGTTGCTATACACAAGGGAATCCAATTGGTTTTTTATAGATAAACAGGATAAAACTACAGATTTTCAGAAGTTAGTAAGTTAGTCTTGTTTATTTCGTTAGTAAACCGTTATAAATAGGTTCTTTGGTATATAGATATATATTCGACGATAAAGAGTTGTTGATTAGAGATCTAGAGCTAGAGCTAGAGCGCGAGCGATATTAAGAGACGAGAAAAAATTTAGAGACCATTTAAAGCTACCGATAGAATAATTAGGACTAGAGATTACAAGGCACATGCTTTTGTTAGTTCAGTTGAAAAAAAAAAAAAGAGCGACTGTGATTAGTGGGAGTTGTTCACTCGAAACTCACACGACGTGCTGTGGTACTGTTGTTGGTGTTAGTTTGCGGCGATGGCGACGGATCTCGAGTTACAATCGAGCCTGTACATGGTGATGATGCTGTCTTCTCTGGGAAAAGACGACGTCTTGGAGTTATGCGTGTGGATGATGGCGGATCTTGATCCGGCGATGGTGACGGAGAGCTCACGGCAGAGTCCACAGTTGAAGTCGAAGTAGGCGACTGCATCTGCACCTTGGTCATGCGTGCCGACAATTGTTCGATTAGCAGTTTCTGTTGCGCCTCAAACTGCTCCTGCAAGCGTTTTTGTTCGTCCTGCTGCTGATGCAACAGTTCGAGAAACCTAGCACGATGCTGTTCCTCGATGTCTTTTAACATGTCCAGCTTGGAATTGGCAGTGGAATCCACCTCACCATTGCTTTGTGGTGACAATTTTTTTGGAGTGACTGGTTTCACGAATTTGTGTTTTCTCGCCAGCTTCGTCTTGGCAGAGGGTTTTATATCGTACGGGCTGCGTTTGGTCTTGAATATGACCGTGTTGTTGGGGAAGTGTCCCAAGCTCGTGGAGAATGGTGACTTTGCCTTTGGCTTGGTTTCGACCTTCTGAACACGTTTGGCTTTCGATTCGACAGTATCCTGGGTGGCAGTGGACTTCTTAAGCTTTTGGTTTTTGATGTGCTCCAACAGGGCACTGCTAGGGCCGTCAAGAGTGAAGGAATGCGAGCGAATTAGCCCAGACTCGGCATCTGGCTTCAGCGTTGGACTACCGCACAGTCGTTTGGGTAGTGTAGCCTCACAAATCGGATTAATTGGTACACAGGGCGTTGGTGGATTCACACAGATGGAAGGAATCGGTATAAATGCAGCGTACGGCTGTGGTTTAGACGGGATGTTTGTCGCCTCATCTTTGGCGGGGTATTTAGGCACATTGGGGGAGATTTTGTTGTCATTTTGGTCCAAACTGTGAGGCCTCTCGATCTCAACCGATTGAAATTCAGTTTCCTCCTCGAAACCTTCGAGGGTGAGAATGATGGAATTCGCTCGATTGTCATAGACAATGGTGTCGGTCTTGCGAAGTTTATTCAGCCGGTCACGCTTTGTGACGGTCGCAGTTGATGTACTTGCTTCCGCATGTTGTTTCCGTGGCGTTTGTGGTTGTGGAATGTGACTATGACCGTGACGGAGAATGTTACACAAAGGCTCCACTGGATTTGGGTGCTTCCCTGTAATTTGCTGTTTTTCTCTGGAATGTTGGAGTTGAAGTGCCAATTCCTTGTACTTTTGCATTTGCCGGCGTTTCTCTGTAGTCATCTAGAGGGACGGATGCAGGATTTTGATAGGGAAATGGTAATTTGTTAGCTGACAACAAAACAGACTTACCAGAGGCGGTAAAATGGGTACACCATCTATTTTAAAGATTGACACATATTTCGGACGATGCGTAGCCATTGCTGGAGTACTAATGGCACTAATACAGTTCAGAAGCAAAGTTTCACTAATTAAATTAAAAATTCAAAGATTACTTGTAACGATTTTGTTTGTTTTCACTTTTGGCCATTGCTATGGTAACTTTGAGAGCCAGCAGAATGCATTTGAATGTCAAATCAGGGTGACTGCGAGTCTCGAATTTTGAGTTCAGTGGGGTAAGTAACATTGTGTCGCTATTTAATGAGGGGACGCTAACACTTGTAACAGGTGGCATATTACCCGGAACAGGTGCGACATAGGAAATTGAAACATTATAACCACGCGAAGGTCAAATACCGCAACTGTGGACCTAGATTCTTTCTCACATGAACTATTGTCGAGAAACAGTAGTTGTTAATATATAGGAATTCGGGCGATACCGAAAATTAGATAAGAGCGGCTAACTGTATATAACCGTTATTAAAACTTCAAGGAGATTTGAGCAGCAAAACTCCAAGTTGTGCCCTACTCTGAACGAAACAAACAGAATTCCTTCTAAGCTATTGGGTAGCCAAATAAATATAGCGCACTGTCAAGCGAAGGCGGATATCGCAGTCACTCGACAAACCGTGACACAGCGTGAGCAACAACAACACCAGCAATATAAACAAATACTCCACACTGGGTAATATAAACTCTAATAAGAAGCTTATCAAATTGACCGCGTTTGGATTCGGCGTTAAATAGGAAGTCCTGTTGGTAGGTAGCTGTTGGATGCGAACTTGTCGAAGCAATTCTGGGCTGAAGCCATTGCAGTGATTCCGCATATTCCGCATCACGGAGGTGCGTCGTCTACTGTAAAAGTCACTAAGGACGAATAGTCGTACATTTCAAATCATGTGGACCATCTTCTGATTTTTACAAAAGACCAGGGCCCTCTTACCGTTTGACGATATCATTTTTACGAGAGTTTTGCATCTTTTTGCTTTTGACGATATCGTTTCATGTATAAATAAAAAGCATATATCATGATTTTTGAAGCTATCAGTACCCTTTTATTGTGTTTTTAATTGTTACAGGCCATTATGCCTGGAACACACGTCAAGTGGTTCTGCATGCAGTGTGGCACGCATGCAAGCAAAACACACGTGCATTATTTTTTTGTTTGACATACATGCAGTGCAGTGGCTCCTGTCATTACATTCAGCTTACTGTGGTGGTGTTTGGTGATATATAATTGCCTCATATTGCTTCATTATATGAAATAAATAAAAAAATATGCATATGGTTTCAGTTGGTTGAAGCTTTCATTCCAAATACACATTGAAAAAAGCAATCTCATCTTTGATACTTTACTGGATTTCCTTTATGCTCATAGGTCATAGTAAGATTGAACAGGTATTCGTTCAGTAATTGCTTCCTTCATATCAAGCTATCCAAATTGGGAAACATTTTCATGTAAGAAAATCACCACCATAGCTACGCTAGCCATTATTGGCAATACACAACTTATTTTTCAAACAGTCGCTTAACCCATTTACACTTTATATCTTCGTTTACTGTTTGCAGCTTTTGTACGTTTGCATATAGCAGCCAAGTGATCGAAATTTGTCAGTGCACAATTGGGATCCACCAGCAGCCTTTTTACTACATTCTAGGCGGTCATAGCTCCATTGTCCGAGCAAGGAATGCGCCCGCATGGTACATACTTGCCATGTTAACAATATTCTGAAATATATATAGTCGTTTTTTGCCACAGCACCTGAGACATCTACAGATGCTTTTTGATAACCAAAAAACCGTTTAGTATTCAGAATTCCAATGCTCTTTGCAGAGATGCCTATAGTTGTTGCTTTTAGGTAAGCCACATAGAAATCCTTATAATGGGATATAAAAACGTCCGGAGGGGTTTCTAAAGAAAAATAAATCAGTGAAAAATCACACACTCCTCATTATTGAACATGTTTAACTAACTTTCCTCCAAATCAACAGCTTTTATATATTGTCCAGGAAAACTAAAGTTGCAATCCCTGTAAAGAGCAATTGGTAGAGGAAAATCATATCGATCCGGGTCAGTTGCACTACTGGCTGGATCTTCAATATCCTGTCCTCCATTCATAGTCATATGCGTGGGATATTATTCGATCGTAAGCTATCATATCGAACGCTTTTCCAAGAGCATCATCCATGCACTCACCAAGAAGGTAAAACTAAGTAGCCTTCTTAACAGACAGCAGTTGACTGTGTCCTCCGCTGATTAATAAACACAGGAAAACTGGTACGATCAGCTTGGAATACTTACGTGCCAAATACTTTGCATATCGCAATCCCACTGTGAGACTCATGGCGAGACCTTAATGATTCGATTCGTTTTAACTTTTAATGAGTATTGATTGCATGAGAACCAATTGTATAGTTACCTGGTCGTGTGGTTACTGCATAACATTCAGCTTACTGTAGTGGTATTTGGTTATATTTAGTTAATTTCGGATATGCCCTTACTTTGTATTTTTAAATGTTTACGTCTTGTGATTCGTAGTAGGGGAATTCGTGAGTAATTTTAAAAGTTATGGTTGAGTTGAGAAAAACTGTCTTTCATTTTTGATACATTTGTTTTGTTAAGGCATTTATTTGTTTTTTTTTTTATGCGGATTAAACGTCATAATTCAATGATGCCAAATATCTTAATATTACGTTTTTTTTCTTTTGTGTTGTGGTGCCATTGAATTTTTGCAGTGGATTTAGAAATAGAGACAACTTGCAGTACTGCAACGCTTGCAGATTTTACATGTGTTCGCTCCCATTGAAAACTGTGTGTTCTATCTTATCTGCAAGGAGAATTCTGCACATGTGTTTCAGGTATTATTATGCTCCAATTCCAACATTTAAAATTGATTTTGTATTTAAAATACATAAAAACATTCGTAACCTCCTGTAATTTGAACATTCTAAAAGTAGAATGTACGTCACTGTAATTTGGTCATGGTTTGTGCATATGTCAAATTTAAACAAATTTAAATAATGCGGTAACCCAATGAATTCAATCTCATTTTAGTAATTTATTTATTGATCGAATTTTGTTCCTATTGTTCTCTTTCCGTTCTCGATAATTTTTTCAGTTTAGCGTTTACGTTTGATATGTGAAAGTGACTGATTATATGTCAAAAGAGCATTCCAAAAGTTTACAACGTTTACCATCTCAGTTTATGCACCCAATTCCTGTGAGAAAATTCCGATATTGTTGGAAAAGATTTCCCATACAAATATTGACAGTTCATTTATCACGTCGTAATTTTATCACGTTTACAACGTTTACGACGACTTTCCGACGTTGCATGAACACCCCTATTACATTTAGCAAGCATTTATTTATATTCATTCTGAAGAATACAATTGGAGAGCATTTGCGTCAAAATTTATCGCGTCAGGCATATACTTGGCTTATGCCACTGAAAATAAAAAAAAAAAAACTGTCGAACGCAGCTCAACAAATTATCTTACTGACTTCGACCATTCGATTCTCGAACGTTTTTTTTTTTATTTTTTATTTCTCCTGTCAACTGACAGTTGAAGTTTGAAAAATAACCAATTGGCGGGAGATCCCTCTGCTGTTGACCAAATGATTCCCGATATCATCCAATCTCCGTCCTAAATCCAACAATGGAAACATGTGGAAATAAAAGACTCTTGTCGTCTCTCGAAAATTCACCCATAAAAACGAATAACTCGCCGAAAAAACAACGTATGCAAGAGCCAGGAGTAGACAACTACGATTTCCTCCTCGACGACGATGATGACTTTGACCTGCCAGACGATTGTAAACAATCACAACTCGATCTCAAGACATGGTGTCGGTGTATAGTAACCAATGTCCAACGAGACATGAAGACCTACCAGTTAATTGTGCGGCTATGTGGTGAAGAGAATTCATCAGAGGAAGCAGAATTACGTCTCCAAGGACCATGGTGTCAGACAAAAATCAACATAAGAGATCTTGTATCAGTTTTAGCTGTATGGGATGAAGCCCTGCAGTGCTTTAAGGTCGACAAGGATAATGGTTTCATCATAACAAATCCGGATACATTAATATCAGGAACGTCGGTTGTTGGAGCGCTCTTTTGCCAGCGAAAGGGCGTTTTACAAGATCGATTTCGTGGAGTTGATGGAAATAATAAAATTGTAAGTAGTTGGGAATGCGTTAAACTGGTGTTTTCATAGAAGTATTCCTTTAGATGGTCATCGGATCGATGGTTCATGAAATTCTCCAAACAGTGTTGGGGAAATCTCTTAAAACTCGTGCGGACATAGAGAAAGTTGCGAAGGAACTTGTCGAATCACAGCAAACCGCTTTTACGCTGTACGACTGTAAGATGTCACGACATGAGGCGTCATTGGAGGTGCAAAAGTTCACCGAGAATATATTCAACTTTGTCGAGCAGTATGTCAACGGAAAACAACCAGAAACGGTAAGTTGCAAGGAATTCTAACAGAATGCTCCGTCTTAATACTGCTCTTTCAGCTGCCAAAAGGAATGTTTCGTGAGAGAATCCAGGAAATCCAGGACATTGAAGAAAATCTATGGATTCCACAGCTGGGACTTAAAGGAAAGGTCGACGTTTCAGTGAAAATTCATCGAAAATCGTCTAGAAATCTACTTCCCCTCGAGTTGAAGACGGGCAGGGCATCTTTTTCATTGGAACACAAGGGTCAGCTGATTCTCTACCAAATGATGCTAACCGCTGCTGGTCGAGATACCGATTCTGGTCTGCTACTCTACCTAAGAGAGGGCATTATGAAAGAAATCCATGGCACACGAAATGAACAGCGGGATCTGGTGGTTCTTCGCAATGAGTTGAGTTACTACCTTACGCGGTACTTAGATGTGTCCAAGGACAAATTGCAGCAGTATCTCGCTTTGCCGGAGAAAATGATGGATCCATTTGAACTCCCAGATCCAATTTCGCACCCAAGTGCGTGCGGAAATTGTGCGTATGCCACGATATGCTGTGCATTCGGAAAGACGGATCCCAGTTTCGTACTATCAGACACGCACCCATTGAGGAAAGTGTCGGAGGCGACCACGAGCCACCTAACAGATGATGATTTGAAGTATTTCATCAAGTGGTGTGGTTTGTTGTCGCTCGAGGAGCAAGAAGCGAAGAAATCAAATTATCTTCGCAGTATCTGGAAGGATTCACCAGAGTTGAGACAGCGAAATGGACGGGCAGTCTCGAGCTTGCATCTGAACAGCGTCGAAATGATGCAAGAGGGTCGGTATCTCCACTGTTTCCATGTGGACGAGGGTCACGATGTGGAATTCACAGCTTCTGGCGTGAGTTTGAAAACCCCTTTCTATTTCAACCCTCATTGCTATCTAATTTTAGATCTCCATGGGCGAGTATGTCATCATTAGCACGCTGAAACGCATCTCCATAGCATCGGGCTTCGTCTATGACCTCACCAAACGCACTATCACCATCAGCCTTGAACGAAATCTGGAAAAGAACTACAAAGGTCAAGTGTTCATCGTGGACAAGCACGAATCTCAGTCTGAGCAGATCTTTAACTACACCAATCTCGGTGTCCTCTTAGACGCCAGTGATAGCTCCACACAACTTCGTTCGATTATCGTCCAGCGGGTGCAGCCAACATTCTCCAAACAAGTTTCAGGTAATGTGCTCTCTGAAATCGGCCTGTCGCTTTTGGGATCCCTTAACAAGATCCAACGAAGTGCTGCAATGGCAGCTATAACAACCGATAGCTTCATGCTGATAAAGGGTCTTCCTGGCACGGGCAAGACGCAAACTCTAGTCGGCATCATTCGCCTTCTTAACTTGATTGGCAAATCAGTGATCATAACTAGTCACACCCACTCGGCTGTGGATAATCTACTCCTCCGGTTAAAGGCTTACGAGGAGTTGAAGATCCTCCGACTGGGTTCACAGACCCGCATACATCCCCTCCTCAAGGAGTACTCGGAGAGAGTTCATACAGCAGAGTGCAAAAATGAAGAAGACCTCGCAAAGGTGTACTCCTCGTTCGACATTGTGGCAGTGACTTGCCTCGGGTCCAACCACACCATGTTTACACATCGAAAGTTCGACTACTGTATTGTTGATGAAGCCACACAAGTTCTCCAGGCGACTGTACTCCGGCCGTTGTTCTTTGCCTCAAAGTTCATACTCGTCGGTGATCCTGATCAGTTGCCACCGCTGATACGATCGAAGGAAGCACGTGCTCTGGGAGCCGATGAGAGTTTGTTCCAGAGGCTAGATACAACAGAAGCTACGTCAGTGTTGACACTTCAGTATCGCATGAACAAGACCATCACAAGATTGGCCAACGAGCTCACCTACAAAGGAGAGCTGAAGTGTAACGACGCGAGTGTGATAAGCGGAGTTGTAAAACTGGAAAAGCCCATTACTGGGGATAAGTGGCGTCAGAGGGCACTTCAGTCTCACATCGATCAGGCGGTGGTATTTATTGACACCCTGGATTGCTTGGAGAGGAGTAATAGGTTCGCCAAACCTACCGAAGAGAACGTAACTGAAGACGATCACAAAAAGTCCCTTCATACGTTCAAGTACACCAACTATTGCGACGCTGCTGTCATTTTTGACCTTGTTGGGGTGCTTCTTAAGGCTGGTCTGGACGGGAGTCGGATAGGAATTATAGCGCCATATCGAGCACAAGTGGAACTACTAAAGAAGCTCAGCGAGGATTTAGGAAAGTCTGTGCATGGCTTGGATTATGCAAATGTGGAAGTGAATACAGTCGATCAGTATCAAGGACGTGATAAGGATGTGATATTCTATTCGTGTACCAGAACTGGTTCAAACACCTCGAAAAAGTTGGAGAAGTCGAAGGGTGTAGAAATTCTCGAAGATAAGCGTCGTCTTACGGTAGCTATAACAAGGTCTAAGCATAAGCTGATTATTGTTGGGGATTCGGCGTGCCTCAAGCAGTATACTCCCTTCAACGAGCTGTTGGGCAAGATCCCGAGTTCGTGTAAATTAACGCTGGAGGATGGAAGGAATGGATTTAGTTGGGCAACGGTCCTAGGTAGCATTAAGGATATTGTGAAGGTAGATTAATGTTGATGTTCTGTTTGGAATAATATTCTGTTTTATTACTTTTTGTACGTACGTATTCGGTTTTTAATTCTTCGTGGCATAGGGTTGCCACTTTTTAAAAATCCTGTAGATGGCTTAAATGCAAAAATATTTGGAGGGAAGAATGATGTGTCAATCACTTACACTTCTTAGAAGGTGGTACATATACGAATTTTCAAAATGAAGTAAACGTTGGCGTCTACAGTTGCTGGGCATAGGGAATTACACAGAACACAGCGGTTAGCAAGAGCGATTCTTGGTTTTCTGACGAGATGTCAGAGTTAATAGCGGAGCTGTGTCCTGTTGTGTTGACAGCATATACTTGGTCTTGCCCCATTTGCTTAACCCAGTTTTCCGCTTCCTTTCCAATATCATCGGTTTTAGACCAGTTCCACAGATTTATGTAAGATTGTGCTTCTGCTCGGGAGTTTTGCATAATCCTGTCTAGAATTATGTTAAAGCAGTCACATGACTGTGAGTCGCCGCGTCTATCATTTTTTGGTATCGAATGGTGAGACTTCTCCATCATCATCCTGCACGTTCTGCCTCTCAGTGGGAATGGTTCATCGTCACCCTTATTCTCCACATAGACTATATTTATCCTTGTTCATCTCGACGGGGTTCTATTCGAGCCTGGCTTTGAAGTTTTACACTTTGGTAAAACACGAACATCTTTCCAACCGTGGTACTTATCTCTAAGTCTTCGATCGCGCATTTTTCTTGCTCTTTTTTTTTCTTTCTGAAAAGCCGGTGCTCTTACATCCATGTAGAAATCTTCTACGATTCCAACATTGTACTACTTCGGTAGTAGTTTATAAGTTTTGTCAAGGAGCTCGTAGAAACTTTTTTCTTCGTTTGATCTTGAGTGCATGCATATAGGACTTATATTGGCGAATTTGGCTTGATGCGGGTTGTTGAAAAGATATCGCTAATGTCTTAGAAGCATACGTCTTGCTATCTTGCTTATAAGAAATCCGGATCCAAATTGTCGCTATTTCCGTTCACCATAACATAAACCGTATTAGATGTCACAGTTGTTATCCTCCTTTTTTAAGCCCCTTCCCATCGTATTTCCTGGATGGCAGTAATTTCTGCTTTGTAGCAGCTTAGAGCTTCGGCAAGTTGTTTCTGTTCAAATACGTACAGAAATTTATCATTCCTACTTATTTTCTAATGCCCTACCACTTGCTATATTAAATACAAATACAAATTTTGGCCGCAACAGCCTCGTTAGTACCCAGGGTCTAGCTTTCTCACAACCATTCATGTGTACCAACTTCTTCATGTTTTATGCGAATCCGATCGGCTTAGTTGAGTAATCTCAAAACTGTCGTGAGCTTCTCAAATTTGCCGTTCGAAATCAGCCCATCTTTGCTGCAAAAATATAACTTCACAGTTCGCACACCCAAATTAATGAAAAAGCTGAGTTTATGGCCCTGTAGGGGTCGTTCAAAGGTAATTATGTCATTTGTTTTTTGTTCACTAAATTCTACTAAATTAAGGATTCTACTAAATTAAGGATTCTACAATTTATAATCGGTGCACAAAGAGCTCTCATTTAAGCCTGAAGCACACGTGCAGTGTTCTCCTTGCAGAATATATAGAACACACATGACACAGTTTCAATAGGAGTGAAGTAGTGGACACATGCAAAATATGCAAGATAGTTTTTTTGATCTAGATCTGTCAAATTACCGATTTTGACAGTTGTTGTGTTCCATTGGGCAAAAAAATTGATTTATTTTATCTCAGATCAATTTTGTAAATCTGTATTTTTCGGCAGATATACCTCTCCTTGCACAAACACTAATACAAATGACAGCTGTCAGTTTGAACAAAGTGATTTTCGTTTTGATTTGTTATTATTTCGGTTGTGAAAAAGTATTATTAAGTATTAAAACTGTAGCAGTTCAATGTGAAATATATATTATATGAAAACAATCAACCTGTGTGACTTGAAACTTGACAGCCATACACCGACACTGACTCAACAGACAAGAAATTACAACAATACAGAGACAAAAAAAATCAATCTGAAATAGTTTTCCATTGGCACTCAAAAAGATCAAATTTTAAATCAAAATCCAGATTTACCAATGGAAAAAGTCATAAAACACATCTCAACGGTTGTATAGTTATACAGTGCATAAGTATTTGTACAGCCTTTATTCAGGGTCGCACAATTTCTTATTCATAACATATTTCCCCACCCATAATAGTTATACGGGGTTTGTGTCAAATAATTTACTAAAAAGCTCGGCACAGTTACCAAGGGATCATTTTTATGGTTGCGAAACTCATGGTGACAACTTTGTTTTCTACACTTTAATATTATTTTGGTGACTTTATGTTGACTCAATAACATCGTTTACAATATTGAGTTTGTAGGTAAAGAAGAATTACCATTTGAACACCGTAAAAGACAACAGATAAAAATACCCTGCTGGGCCCTCATTCCGTAAAGTGATTATCGTTTGACGATAACATTTCGAAGGTACATCTTGCTGTCGGCTATATCACTTAATTTGCTTCATTTAATCATCATCACAGACGATTATTGAGCGATTGCTCATGAGGTCTCGCCTACCGTCTGAGTGATAATCGTTTTCAAAGTTACGGAATGACCCCCTTGACGATTTTTGTTCAACTAACAACTGAACCTTTGGTAACCCTGATGCTGAGCGTCCTGTGTATACACAAATAAAAAAAAATTAATACACTAAGACAGGCACTATTTAAACATCAGACGCGTTTAAGGCCTGCTCAGAATGCATATCTGTAGCTGGTATCTTGCATCGCTGTCAATAAGGGAGATACATTTCTTGCATGAAGTTGCCCTCTATTCAACTTCAAGCTACAGATTCACGAAGATACTCATTGTGTAAGCGCTTACGGGTTGCCTTGATTTTAACTTTTCACTCAGCTACAGCTACGCATTCTGAGCAGTCCTTTAGGATATGTCATCTACTCAACGTTGTATAAGTTTTATGAATAAGGTTTTTGCGTTAAGACCTTTTATAAAGGCTGCATAACTTTATACACCATTTATAATGAGTTTATGAATAAGGCTGTAAATGCTTATGTGTGCTTATAAGTCTTTTTCTTCATAAATCAGTTAAACTCAATATTCCATACAATTGTATGAGTCGCTGCGTCCTAATTCTGTATAATCGTATACGTAGTTATTTTCTAAATATTTAATCAAATGTTAACATAAATGGAATTTAAAATAATTGTTTGCTAGCTTTTATTATCTGTCAATATATATCTCTTGTCATTTATGACTGAAACACAATCACGCTTTGGCGCGTTGCGTTTGGCTGGCGCACCTAGCAACGCTACATTGTGATAAATCAATGTTATCACAATGTGGCTTTGCCTGGCGTTGAGGCTTCAACCACAAAATGAAATACGTAAAATCTTATGGCCTGCTCAGAATGCATATCTGTAGCTTGTATCTAGCATCGATCGAGAGATACATTTCTTGCATGAAGTTGCCCGCTATTAAATTTCAAGCAACAGATTCACGAAGATACACATTGTGTAAGCCCTTACTGTTGAAATAAAAAGTGGTAACACTAAATAATGTATTTCACCCTTAATAAGATTTATATGTATCTCACTTCTTCGTTGACTACCGAACAATAAACAACTTCTTTTTTAAACGTTGCTTGTAAAGTATTTATTTATTCCACATAAATTTAACAGGTTATGGGTACAGCACAAGAAAATTGTTTTATTGAAAAGCTGCATGGCGGCGAAAATTTTCATACATGGAAATTTGCAATGCAAAACATACTCGAATTATCAGATTTGGATAAGTGCATAGCAGACCCCGTGACGGAGACAGATGCGCAAAAAATACGTAAGGCGAAAGCAAAGATAGTATTGTCGATCGATGAGTCACTATACGTACACATTCAAAATGAGACGTCTGCATCTGCAATTTGGAAAAAATTGGGTATTCTGTATGAGGATAATGGGTTGACCAGGAAAATTGCTCTTTTGCGAAAGCTGATAACTGTGCGTTTGGAGAACTGTGAGTCGATGACGGATTATGTAAACCAAATTATTGGAGCGTCGAATAAATTGGCAAGTATCAATTTTGCGATTCCCCCAGAATGGCTTGGTGCGATTATGCTTGCAGGTTTAGGGGATGAATTTCGTCCATTCATAATGGGTATCGAGAGCAGTGGCACGGATATCACTGGAGAAGCAATCAAGGCAAAGCTGCTGGATTGTGGTTACACGAAGTCGAGTTCTCATACTGAAAGTGCGTTTTACGGATCTAAGAAGCACAGTAAGATCAGTGGCGGTTCAAAACAAGTTCGTTGCTATGAATGTGGCAAGATTGGACACATAGCTAGAAAATGTCCGAAGAAGTCTGTTTCATCACCGCAGGAGAACACAAAAGGTGAGACAAGAAAAAAGAATGGGGCTTTTAGAGCAGTTTATCTTTCTCGAGACTTTTCAAAGAAGTCAACCGAATGGTTTATTGATAGTGGTGCCTCGCATCATATGACACCAAATTTTGATTTGATTTCCGATTTCAAACAGTCATCTATTGGCGAGATTTATACGGCCAATAATGAATCTATGGAAGTAAGTGGAAAAGGAAATTCAGAAATATGTTTGAATCAAAGAGATATAGTCGTGAAAGATGTTTTACATGTACCAGTTTTGTCGGCAAATTTACTATCGGTATCACAAATGGCAAAAAATGGAAATGGCGTAGTTTTTTGTGAAGATAGATGTAAGGTGTACAACAGTGATAACGAACTGCTTGTTAATGTGAAATCCGAAGCTGGTGTATACAAACTTGATGGTCAAACTGCGACCTGCATGAATGCAAGTGTTTCATCGAATTTAATGACGTGGCATAGACGTTTGGGACACATTAATTATGCGGATTTGTGTAAGATGAAAAACGGTGTAGTTAAAGGCATTTCATTCGGCGAAAATGGTTCAGGGGCTATATTTTATAAAACGAATATCGTTGAAATCACTTCGTTCTCGTTGAAATACGATTACATAAAACTAGTGTCGTACGAATATCGTTGAAATCACTTCGTTCTCGTTGAAATTTGATTACATAAAACGAGTATTGATATAGGCTTTACGATACTCGTTATTTCTTACGACTGACATTTGGCAGTCGTATAGCTTTCGTTTTCGTATTGTTTTGTCTGCAAGTGATTGTCCTCAGCTGTAAAAATGTAAGTAAAAACAAATCGAAAATACTGAGTGAAAATTGATATTTATTTAATTTTATTTGATTAATAGGTCACAAACAAAGCAAATAGATTTGCTTATTGCGTTTATGGAATTCAATCCAGATCTCGCCGAATTACCAAGCAAAGGCCAACTCCAAAATAATTTGGAACCACTTGGCAGAACAACTTAATGCAAGTGGACCTCCAGAATGAATGTGATCTTGCACTCGGTTGTTGCGAATCAATCTTCCCCAGAATATAAACACTTCTTTGTTAAGTCGAAATAGTTTTTATAATCTAAAATAAATTGTAATAATAATAAGTACATCAAGTATGGACGTATGGGTAAATGATTCCTTACGCTGAATTGGGAATGCCCATTGGGTCTGAGTTATCCCTAATTGGCCTCCTTGATATTAATTCTTCCTCCTCTTCGGAATCATCTCCACTATCTAAAAACAAATCGCAATGAAAAAACATTTTTACAAAATTTAATAATTTCCGATTTCACGACTTTTTGTTTACGTTATTCAATTTTTGACAGTCCTAAATAGGATTGAAGTTGGTTGCGCTTCAAAAATATATGTTTTTTTTTTCGTTTTCATTTGGCAACACTTTTCTTACGCCTTTTTCGTTTTACACGATCGCACTTATCGTGACTATCGTTTACTTCTTTATCGTTTACTTGCCGTTCGTTTCGTTTTATGAAATAGAGCCCCAGTGCTAAGGCAATGCGAAATATGTCTTGAAGGTAAACAAACGCGCACACCATTTAAGCACATAGGTACACGTGCTAAAAATCGTTTGGATATAGTTCATTCCGATTTGTGCGGTCCAATGGAAAATAAGTCCATCGGCGGATCAAGATATTTTTTGACCTTTATTGACGATTTTTCACGAAAGGTTTTTGTTTATTTTTTGGAGTCGAAGACCGAAGTATTTGGTTTCTTCAAGGAATTTAAATTAATGGTGGAAAATCAGATTGGACGTAAGATTAAGGTCATCCGGACTGACAATGGTTCTGAATAGTTGCCCATGGATTTGAATCTTTCTGCAAAGAACAGGGGATTGTTCACCAAAAGACAAACGTTTATACACCTCAGCAGAATGGAGTATCTGAAAGGATGAACAGGACCATAGTGGAACGCGCAAGATGTATGATATTTGATGCAAAGCTTGACAAATCATACTGGGCTGAAGCAGTGAACACAGCTGTTTTTGTAATTAATCGTTCAGTAAGTTCATCATTGGATAACATGACACCTGAGGAGATCTGGAGTGGAACTAAAGTTGACGTGAGCGAAATGAGAATTTTTGGATCATCGGCCATGGTGCATGTCCCTAAGGCAAAACGACATAAATGGGACACAAAATCATTAAAAATGATGTTCGTCGGTTATAGTGAAACCACAAAAGGTTATCGATGTATTGACCCGAAGACGTAGAAGATCCTTTGTTTATACCTGATGAGACCACATATCATGAAGTACGTAGATCAGAACGCAGACCGAAACCCAGAAATTTTGAGGACTTTGTAACGTACTCGGCATTAGTCAGTGATTTGGATAAAGATCCTATTACAATCAATGAAGCTATTTCTCGCTCGGACAATGATAAATGGAAGATTGCCATGAATAATGAACTGAAGTCACTAGCTGAAAATAAAACTTGGACATTGGTAAGTTTGCCAAAAGGACGAAAGGCAATAAAAAACAAGTGGGTTTTTAAAACGAAACCAGGCGTCCAGAGTAATGATATCCAATATAAAGCTAGGTTGGTGGCTAAGGGTTGTTCACAGACATATGGCATTGATTATGCTGAGACTTATTCACCAGTTGTTAGATATACGTCCGTTCGTTTGCTGATAGCATTGGCTGTTCAATTCAACATGCAAATTGACCAAATGGATGCAATTACTGCATTTCTGCAAGGTGATTTGGCAGAAGAAATTTACATGGAACAACCGGAAGGATTTAATGATCAAAGCGGTCGTGTGTGCAGATTGCAGAAATCTATTTATGGTCTAAAGCAGAGTAGCAGGCAATGGAATATAAAGTTGGAGGCAGCACTTAAGTCATTTGGATTGCGAAAATCAAAGGTGGATCCATGTGTTTATTTTAGCGAAGACTCTCAACTTATAGTGGCGATATATGTTGACGACATGTTAATATTTTGGCGTAATGTTGAACTCAAAAATAAGCTTAAGGCATCATTATGCAATACTTTTAAAATGAAGGACTTGGGAAAAGCTACAAGTTGTGTAGGACTGAATATTACGTACGATGCTAACACAAATGGAATTTGGTTAGACCAAACAAAATATATTGATGATATATTGAGGAGATTCGGCATGTTCGATTGCAAGCCTGTAGCAACACCAAGTGATCCGAACCGAAGCTGTCTATTCAAATGTGCAATGGTGATGATGGCAACAATGACACGATGGGAAAGGTCCCATATCAGGAGGCCGTTGGTAGTCTGTTGTACTTAGTACAAGGTACAAGACCAGACATCGCTTTCGCGGTCAATGATGTCAGTCGTTTTAATGCTAATCATGGAAAGGCGCACTGGATAGCAGTGAAGCGTATATTCAGGTATTTAAAAGGTACTAAACATTTGAAAATACAATTCGCAGGTTCTGAGAAGTTAAATGGTTTTTCGGATGCTGATTGGGCGTCAGATGTGGACAAACGACGATCTTGTACTGGTTATGTCTTTAAGATGTCTGGAGGTGCTATTTCATGGGAGAGCAAGAGGCAACCAACTGTTGCTTTGTCTAGCACTGAAGCTGAATACATGGCTATGTCTACAGCAGTTAAGGAGGCTATTTGGCTGAGACAATTTGTACAGGAGCTGGATTCAAGGCAAAAGGAGACACCAATAATAATTTCGTGCGACAATCAGAATGACTCCTATAGATCCAGATCAAAGCATATTGAAGTGCGCCATCATCATATTCGTGATAGACTCAACGACCGGACAGTAGAAGTCCAGTACATTCCAACCGACCAGATGGTAGCTGACAACCTAACAAAAGCAGTACCAGCAAAAAAAACACAATTTGTGTGTAAATGGGATGGGTATTAAAAATTAAGAATTTTTGTATTATTTAATGTTTAATAAGTGGGGGTGTTGAAATAAAAAGTGGTAACACTAAATAATGTATTTCACCCTTAATAAGATTTATATGTATCTCACTTCTTCGTTGACTACCGAACAATAAACAACTTCTTTTTTAAACGTTGCTTGTAAAGTATTTATTTATTCCACATAAATTTAACACTTACGCTTTTAAACTTTTCACTCAGCTACAGATACCAGCAACAGATACGCATTCTGATCGGCCCTTTAACGTAATGTTGCTGCAAAGCTCCGTGGGTCAAAGCGAAGGTTGGAAAAAGTGTGTATTGTCAAAAAAATTATTGTTGTTTTCTGGGGTTTTCTCTGAGAGGGTTGTGGAGTAAGAGTAAATATGTCAAAGCATGCGCAAAGCACGTCGGCAGAGCGAAGCTTTCAAGCGTTAATTCACAAAACTCGAAGTTAAATTTGAATTGACTGACAAACTACTTTTTCGAGATAGCCCGAGTTTAATCCCGAAACTATAGGATGATCTCGTACTGACAAAAACGGGACTTAAAAATTCAAATAAGTATCAACAAACACCACCACAGTAACCTGAATGTTATGACAGGACCCACTGCATTGCATGTATGTCAAGCAAAAATTCTGCTCATGTGTCTTGCTTCCTGCACTGCATCCAGAACCACAGCACATGTGTATCGGGCATTACTCAAAGAGTAATAATAAATAAATATCGCATTTAAAATTGAAAAATAACCAACACCGTATTTTTCGTTAAAATTTATTACATAAATCCCTCTGACCTGGCAGTACTCTCAATCTCTTATGTAAACCTACTCAATGGACATGCCCATATCACACCCCCACATCGATTGTTTACCAACAACAAACAACAGCTACGCCACCAAACAGCTGACCTTCCCACCGATTGACGTTTCGGTCGGCAAACAACCTGACAACTGACAGTTCAATCAGCTGTTTTCAAATTATGACAATCTGCGCCGCGCAATCACAGATCGCGTTGGAAAATTTTCGCCACACGACACAAACAGACACTTTAGCGCCGCGAATACATCTGCAAGTGTACGAAAATCGAGTGAAAATTCTTATATAACAGTTTGTATATTCTGAAAATTCACCCTCAATTTCTCGTCGCAATTTAATTCTTTCATTCGCGTGTAAAAAGTGCTAGACTCTCAAATTCTCGTGTAAATTGTAAAAAAAAGTAATTTCGGTTCGGATTAAACTGGTAAATTGTCAGCAAACTAGGCCAGCCGACGCCCGAAAAATCTGTCACAAACAAAAAAAAAACATTTGTGCTAACTTTGCATTTTTTTTTCGTCTCCTAACATCAAGTTTTGTCCTTTTTCCCACAATCACATCCTTGCTGCAAAAGAAAATTTATTTCAACAAAAATTTATAAAATCGAATGTCCAGATTGTGACCATGTCCTACACTGAACTAGAAAGTGGCTATCAGGATCTAAAGCAAGCAACTCGTCCTGGCTTCTTTGTTGGACATGATGGAAATGTAAAGTTTTGCTATTAATAATTTTTTTTTTCTTTTTAATTTAATTTACATACACATATATATATATATATATTTAAAACCGAAGCAGTGGTGGGACAAACAAAAAATCGATTGCATTTAAGATATGTTCGTGTCCACCCCCGACAAAAAAAAACAACATCTAGGATATATAGGATACCCCCTTTCTTGTACACATGCAAGAGTGTTATCGATTCTGTGTCGAGGAGGAGGTGTTCAAACAAATGATAGATTTTCTCTCCACTTTACCCGCTTCTCGTCGGCTGGGAAGGTTATTCCGCAGAATTGGGTTAGGACCAGTTAGACGTCATTCGCTGGCAAACAGTAAAATTTAATTTTGTCGACTTTCAGTTGTTCGTACGTAGTAGAATTAAGTGTGGCTGCTGTTCTGGGGTTCAAGGGTAAACGACTTTTAAAATGGAATCATTTGATTTGGATAGAAAATTAAATTTAATTGACTTTGATTTGACGACAGATCACACAACCATAATTGTAAGTTTGTTGTGAAAAAAAAAACAAAATAAATTGGTTATTTGAATGTGTCCGTCCCGGGGGTAAATGTTATTGAATTGTGTGCCAAGAAATGTGTTCGTGCGCTATGTCTATAAATAAAATGTTTTAAATGTGGCCAAAGTCATGGTGTGTGAGGTGCTAGACGCAATCGGAATTAGCGAAGGGAATTATGATTGATGTCAGTTTTATTAGAGAACTGGTTATCCATGTGATTAACCTTTAGGGCTACAGGGGATATATTCCATGGTACGGTACGATCTTGATGTTTTGGATTTGGTAGCAATATTGCTTATTGGTAATTCACTTTACCCGTTTCTCTCTCAGTTTAACAAAACTGCTAACCACCAGTTATGTCTTACACTAGAATCGCCTGCACAACTGGAACTCAGATTCATGACGTAAAATGTGTTCCTAGACTTTACCCGTTTCTCTCTCAGTATTAGAAAACTGGTAACCACCAGTCATGTCATACACTAGAATCGCCTGCACAGCTGGAACTCAGATTCATGACGTAAAATGTGTTCCTAGACAGCCCAAATGCTAAAATTCGTTTAAAAATTAAATATTTAGCATTACCGGCCCATTCAAGTATTCAAACCTAGTCTTTCCATTCATTTGTATGGTCGAAGTTATATGTTTACCACCAGGAATGGATCCTCCAGTTCAACGTCGAAGTTTCTCACGACACGGCAAAACTATACCTTCGCACAAACAAATGGAGGGAGAACTAGGCTTTTGATCCTGTATGGCCGCCATATATTTCATTTCATTTCACTGACAGTTTTATACTCTTGGAAGTTTATCAGACTTTCACAAGCGGTGGGGGAATAAAAATAGGGATTCAGGATTTGAACCAGGGACCCCTCGCTTAGAACTCCAACGCACTAACCACAAAGCTACACTATGTGCTACATTTCTCTCTCTTCATTCTCTTAACTGGAGATACTGCCCGGGATTAAATTGGGCCTTAAACAACATGCATGTGCAGTTACCCCTGGTGACAGCTATTTACATTCTGTTCACACGTGTCATGGTGAACTATAATAGAAGATGGTTACGGACGACCACTTGCGTAACTGTGCGAACACATGCAATTTGTATTGTACGACCATAATAGCATTTCGCTTCGATTCGTTCAGTTTTGGTTCGCTTTTGCTCACTTGCGAAAAAGCGAATTCATACGCAATACTAGGAGTTCCGATACTGCCCCGACAACATTGTTGCTTTTCGAAGACTGCCCGTGCCGCTGCATAGTTCGCTCTGACTGAATAGCTCGTTTCTATTAATGCTTTCATATGCGACACCAAAATCGATTTATATGTGCTGGGTTTCGATTTGAACTTTTTTGGTATTTTTCCAGCACCTGCCGTAGCTCTTATTATTGACTTTCCAATGATAAGACCACACTGATATGGGCCGATCAGCTTGATGAGCGGACAAATAAGGTTTAGTATCAAATAAGGTAGGCGTCGTTTTTACAATTTACGCAGCTGAGGGTGTTCGTTCTTGAGAAATTTTCGATTTTGTGTTTCTTTCATCGGGCATTCTTACTCGCTACCAACTTTTGTTGATGGATAAGTGTATGCACATAACCAAGGTATTCCCGTAAGACTTGTTAATAAGCTTTAGTTTGGATATTGCTATCGTTACTTTGTGTGCATTAAGTGGTCGATAGTTGTTGCTGTCATCATCCTTTTTTAATGATTTTTTTTGCCTGACTGGGGGATTTGTGTCGCTTAGTTGTTTTGTAGAAGTGGTTCATAGGACCGACTGTGTCTCCACTACTATTTTCGCTTTATCATCTCATTAGATTCTGTAGGGAGCTTGTATTCCTGCTTTTGACGTTCTATCTGTTAGAAGAACTTATAAACATCATTTCAGGACGGAACCCATTTTCTGCGGAAACAACCAACAATCTATCGGACCTTATCAGTGTGGTTTTAGTGCAGGAAAGTCCACATCTGATCTAATATTCACACTTTAGCAAATCGTGGAAAAAAACTTATGAAATCCAAATTCAACCCCACCACCTAATTATTGATTTCACAGGCTCATACGAGAGAACTATATAGAGTCATGACGTATAGTTTTGGTATATCGCTGGAGCTCGTCCGTCACTGCAGGATGGCGATGGATAATTTTCGCTGCTCCGTCAGGGTTAGAAAACAAACGAAGAATAACTCTCGGCAACCGCTGTTTCTTCGAGGAGGGAATTTAGTACTAAACCACTCACACGAACTACTAAGGTGGTCCTATATAGGTCCTTGATTATCACGATCCTGCTCTACGGCGACGAAGCATGTACCGTATTAAAAACGAATGAGAGCAGCCTTTGTCGTTTTGAGGGGAAAATTCTTCGCAAACTCTTTGTTTCCGTTGAGAGGTTATGCAGACGAAAATTCAAACAAGAACTTTACAAGTTTTACAGCAATAAAAAACCCCGCATTGGGTGTTTAAGACGGCTGGGACATGTAGAGCGAATGGACTCGAATAATCATGTTCGAAGAATCTTAAACTGACTGTCAGACGTAAGACGAAGCAGAGGAAGACTTCGCTTTAAGTGTCGCACACAATTAGAAACCGATTTCAACCAACTTGAAGTGTGCAACTGGAGAAAGTTAGTTAAGGACCTGCTTAATAATAGAAGTATGTTGGCTAACGCCCAGATTCACTGTAGTGCCACGTCCCTCTTCAATTTTCTGCGGCAGCTCTCTCAGAGGCTTTGGTATGGTATTTGCCAACAACTTTGCGTTTTTCTGTAACCAGTTGTTATTTAATATGTCGATTCCTTGTGGATCTTTCTGGCTTCCGAGTCTTTAGTCGGAAATTTCTTTTGATTTTAAAATAGAAATGCGGTGTCGTCTTGAAATATACGATCCTAATGATCAATCAATCTATAAATCTATTTTAATTTTATCGGTGTTCAGAAACAGCTTAAAATACGGTCCTCACAACACATTACATAGTGTTCCGGTTCAGTAGCGTTGGCCGATTATATAGAAGTAGATATATATTGTCTGCAGGCACCTAATTATATCTTGCTTCCATCCTCATTGATCAGCCTTCTGCTACTCCGTCCAACGAAGTTGGGCTTTGAATTCATGCTTTTCGTTGGAGCGTTAACATTTATTCATTGACGAGTTTGGAAATATTGGGCAATCTTTCAATACAAGATGGTACATTCTAGTGGACAGCAAGCAAGTATTTTTTTTTTAGAAATTTTGAAATTTTTTGCAAGGATCATAAACTCTTACTTTAACTTTATTTTCAATAAATTCTAAATGTGCTGTTCATCATTCCAAAATTCTTCATTTTTATGAAGTTAATTTAGTTTTGAATTTTTGTCAGCAGTAGTCCAATTTTTTTTTCAATCTATAGGTATATTTTTTTCAAAGCACCATAAGGCGTGGAACATAAAAGACATAGGCAACTGTTATGGTTCTACATTCTATACATTCTTCTAAACATAAATCTGTACTACTAAGGTTGTAACTAATAGTCGGAAGGATTCGAAGTCTAGTGTCGAAATTCTAAGTTAACTTTCCTTAAATGTTCTCTAATATAAAAAAAGGCAGGGCGTATATGAAAAACAAGCTAACACTCCTTTCCCTGCTAGATAAGATCACAAACTCTGTAGCAAGCGAATTTGATTTTATCCTTTTTGATTGGTAGAACGCAGGCAGTCATCTTTTCCTTTTTTAAATTATGGGGTTCTACAGTGTTCTATTTTGGGACCGCTCTTATTTTCCCTCTACATTAATGAGCTACAAAAAACTCATACATATATGTATGCTGACTATGTCCAACTTTACAAACCTTGCCGTATTGGTTTTGGTCTGTTTGAAAATGGCACCGATGAAGTTAACCAAGATATCCAATCAAATTTTCTTTGGGCAAAAACAAACGGATCCAACCAAATCCAAATGTCTAATAATTTCCAGGACTAAAGAAGACACGTCATACATTTTTCCAATTCAACTAAACGGGTTAAATATTTAGCATTTTAACTATGCAAGAACACAAGGCGTAACATTCACAAATAACCTTACATGGGACTCTTACATACGCCTTCCTGTTGGTAAAATGTACGGGAGCCTTAATAGTGCTTACACACCGAATCATAAACTGAGTTTTTGGCAAAAAGTTTACGTAAACCACTGGATGCTTTCACACCGACTCTGACCAGGTTTCGTTTGACATTTCAATCAGCTGTGAATTGTGATACTAGTTGCAACATTTGTGTGTGAAAATATGTAATTGAATAATAAATGAATTATAATGTAATCAAACTAATATTAGCATTTGAAGTTCAAAATTAAACAAATCTAAAGATTTTGACAACAGTTTTTGACTCTCAAGCCCGCCGCTTGTTTTGTTTTTATTTCATCTGGTGTGTAAATTTCTGAAAAAAAAAACATTTGTTTTGACAGCGAGTTCATCAGCTGTTTTGTGGGACGTGTGGAACACGTGTAGAATGTATGAAAAGTTATGTTCTTTCCAACAACCTGCAACGTGATGACGTCTGCGAAGTGGTTATGAGAAGGTTACGTCGTAACCTACTAGGTTTTGAGAACTGACAATGTATGGGAAAACGCGGGTTTCGATGAAGGTTTCAGGTGTTTTTGCGAAAACTCAGTTTATGATTCGGTGTGTAAGCACTATTAGGATGTTTTGGGAATCCAGCACATAACTGCTGTTGCAACAAAAAAAATTATAGCTAAAACTCTACTTTTCCCAATTAAGCTCTTCGGTGATGAGATTTTTTGTAACACTGCAATCACGAGCTCAAGCTTAATGTTGCTTCCAACAGCATCGCAGGATAGATTTACGTACATATAAGAGATATACCCACCCCGTTTTCTTAAGTAAATTTACGGCATAGCTGTACTTACATAATTTCTAAGCGGCAATTTTTAATTCATTTCATTGAACTGTGCAATCCCTACCTCTAACTGTTCGATTAATGAGTCGTACAATGGTCTTACAATTAGAATATACGTCGTGAGTGTTGGGGGTCTTGTGCATTCTGAGTATTTTCTTGGACTTGAACTGCATCGGTATTGCCCAAGCATACCAAATCCTGGAAAGACCATTTTATATCATTTGAATTCTATCTAACATTAGAAGATTAGGATGACTGCTGTAACTGGTATATATTAAAGGATCACCAAGCTGATAGGAGAATTGATGGCGAATTTCTTTAATCAGCTTGTACTCAACTCACCAATGGTAAATGGAAACATCCCACCAAACGCCAAAATAATTTGCAGGGGCTAAATTTTCGTTATTTAACAATCGATGAACGATCTAATGCTTATCGCCACATATAACGATTAGTCTTCTGAACCATTACGATTACCTTGTCCTAATCGAATTTCACGTGCCTCATAAAACTCGTCTTTAATGACAAATTTAGCGGCACAATCTAATCTTGTTATCTACATCAATGCAAAAGGCGGGTCGTAATCTGATTTATTTTTATGACCCGCACCATGCAGTCTGGTGATTATACTGTACTCCATTTTATTACTCTCTTGAGATAGCTTGTTAAGGTATATATCAGATCTGTTGTGACGTTGCGGGTTGTTCTAAAACTGATTGTGTGGCAAATTGAATTAAATCTTTACACAGTAGCAGAGCTCTGAAAATGGTTAAATTACTCGAGGTGACAAAATGAGAACCGCTAGTAGTTCTTATATCGTATTAGTCGTGACAAAGAATGACAAACGATTTTAATTCCATTTTATTAAGTCGCTTTTCAAATGAGTTACATGAACATAAGGGCTATGTCTAAAATTTTAAGATGGCTAAGCAACTGCATAGAGGTTTCTTAATTAATTGCGTTTATTTTACTTTAACATTAACGTCATAATGATCGTGATGATGTGACAAATCATACGGGCAGTATCAATTGTCACAAATGCTTCTCCGTTCGGATTCGGCATAAAACAGGAGGTCCCGCCATCGTGAAAGAAGTACACACGCACACATGAATGGTTGTGAGAAAGCTAGGCCCTGGGTAATAACGAGCCTGTTGCGCTAAAAAATTGTACTAAATACTCAGCGAACTCAATTAATCGTAGGGTAGTTAAGGTTTGATGGGCTGTTGACGCTCAGGTGTGTTGTAAAACTCTCATAGCCCTACGTAGACACCTAGCAATACCCTTTCTTGAGAGATATGTGCCTGAAAAGAATGTCTGTCTAATTATAGTGTGTGTGTTACCTATGTGGTGATCTGCGTTGTTCCATCCGCTTCAAACAGATGTTTGCTCCATCCCGATTTGCAGCAGAAACAAACGATCTGCACAATAGGTTTCGTTGCTAGCTCCGCCAGGTCCTAGTAGTAGAAGTTACAAAGGAGTTTGTTGCGGCTGTTGCTGATCGCGGAACAGTGGTAGAGTAGGTGTGGGATGTCCTCCTCGACTTCTGGGTCACCGCATTTCATGCATAATTGGGGTGAGTCAGCTAGTCTGATTCTATGACAGTGCTTACCTAATAGGTTGTGACCTGTTATCACTCTCACCGCTATAGGGAAGCTCTCTTAAGTGCTATAAGCTTGTTTGATTTGCTACCGCTTATTTCCGGCCAAAGGTATTTGGTGTGTTTGCAAGTGCTAATGTTTTGCCCCTAGATTTTGTTACACTTTGCGTGAATCTAGTTATTGCCTGTTTTTTTTATAAGCAAGTGTGGTCTAACCCTGCTGTCGCATAAGGAGATGCTGTTGGACGATCCTAGTTAACTAGCTCGTCTGCTTTCTCATTTGTAATGTTATTATGTGTTGGCACCCAGATAATTTGGACTTTATTCCGGTTACATAGAGCCTTTAGCTGTGTGCGGCAGTGTCCAACTACTCGTTATTTTATTATGTTGGATGACAGTGCATTTATGGCCGCTTGGCTACCTACATAAATGGAGATATCCTCAATTTTCAGCTACGTACCCTCAAAAACAGATGGTAACATAGAGATCATTTTCATCTACCTTCGCCGTAAAGGCCATACTGTCAATTTCTGTGGATGCAATGACATCTTTTAAAGCTCACATCTCTAATGATCTCCAATTATGTCTTTTTGCCTTTTGCCGCTGAAGATGATTTTTCGATGAAATTCAGAATTTTCTTCAAACTTTTGCAGAGTCCAATTGGAAAATTTTCGCGCTTTGATCAGGCTTTAGTTCTTGAGTTAGGCCCATATTGCGAGGGTCGATTATCGATGGACTATCGATATTTATCGATGTTGGATCGTCCATGATGATTTGACAAATCATCCGAGTAGTATCAATTTTCAAAAAAAAAGCTTATAAACAGGAGGTCCCGCCATCGTGCAAGAAGTACACACTCACACATGAATGGTTCTGAGAACGCTCGGCTCTGTTGCGCCAAAAATTTGTTTTTTAATCGTCTATTTTGAAGTTTGGTTTTGTGAATCAAGCTGGGATTTTTTATTTAATGATTCGTTAATGCATATTCTTAAAATATTGACAACAAATTAAAAAGAAGATAAAAGTTAGAGAGCAACGAAAAAAGTTATTTGCATGAATATCCAGATATCGGCAAATGCAATTGAATCGGTGAGTGGAAGAACAGGGGGGTCATTCCGTAACACATATTCCTGTTCAGGATGGCGGATAGACTGATTAGGATCTTCCTCTACGCTACTAGTCTATATAGCAGCAATGACTTCTTCTATACGCACTGTATACGCACCATACTTAATAGAACCATGATCCAAATAAATCAAAATAAATGTCCACAATTTGTAAGGGTTGTTCAGACGTCACTCTATTCATGTTGAAAATTGAAATGCCAAACCAAACTAAAAAAGTATTGCCAACTTAAAAAAACACCATTTAGTTGGAAATTTTAGTTTAATATTTGTCCTCAGTAATTTAAAAGTATGTAAAGCGGTTGTTGTAACATAGCCAGGAGTTTCACGTGATTGGTACTGTTCTTCCAAACAATTAGAAAACAGCGTTGTATATTTTTGCTGATTGGTAGGTTAACATACGTAAATCATTTTGGATATTTCAGCACTCAAATTAATTTTTGGAGCTTGTACTGTTCTTCTACTTACCGATTCATTTGCAACACTCACATTGCCCAAATATGCATTTCCAAAACATGCTATTTCGTGATTTTGTCATCCTATTCCGAGGCCGATAGACCGAGATTTAGCCTGTCGGAGAAGACACCAGCACCCATCGGTATAAAAGTGGATCGAGTCGTTAAGCACAGGTTCCTTGCTCTCCCATGTCGTTCTATCTGGGATTGTGACCCGGAAACTCTTATCGAAGTTCAACCTGGTGAGAGTGTAATCGTTGTTTTCAGGATCATTTGTATATTCGTTTAGAATTTTTGATTGGCCATATTTAGTATTTGACCACTGTTGGATGGCTTTAAGACGTATGGCTGAGTTAGCTGCCATTTGTTTGCCAAAAATATATAGGGGTAGTAGGTGAAAAATAATGTCTAAACTAAACGTTGCAGTAGGAGGATTTTGAAAATTTGTACACTTGTTCTACTTCATCGGACAGAGAGGCTTGACAAGAATTCATGTTTATTTTTTCATTTTTATATATAACTAATACAAACTTAAAAATAGGCAAACAAATATTTTTCCATAGAAGTCAAAAAAGATATAAATTAATTTGTAATTTCGTGTGTTGGCATAAGTATTTTGACAAGTATATAACTCTAAGAACAAACATTTTAAACTTAACAAAAGTAAATAAATAAAGAAGAATTTAGTAAAATATATAACCTCCTTTGGCTTCAATAACTTTTTGAAGGCGTCTCGGTACTGAATCTACTAAATTTTGAAGAATCTCTGGAGATATCTCTTCCCAAAGGGAAGTGACCTCAGAAATCGTCTCCTCTCTGGTTTTATTTAAAGAAACTGTTCTTTTGCGTTTCAAAAGAGACTAGACGTTTTCTATTATATTTAAATCTGGACTTTGAGGTGGCCAGTCCAAAGTGGCAACACCAACATCCTTCAAAAATTTGGTTATCATCCGGGCTTTGTGGCATGGGGCATTGTCCTGTTGCAGGATAAATGATTCACCAATAAGCCTACCTCCGGAAGGAAAGGCATTATCATTTAGGGTTCCTAAATATTGACCTTGGTTCATCGAGCCGGTGATAGGAACCAATTCACCCAGGCCATCATACGCAACACATCCCCAGAACATGACAGAACCTCCACCATGGCTCACTTTTTGACAAACGGGGCGTCTTTTTTGCCTTTCTACCTTTGGCAATCTAAGGTAAAATTTGTTTTTTGATGAGTTATACTCAAAGGAGCTTTCATCTGTCCATAGAACGCTTCTCCAGTACTCCTTTGGCTTGTGCAGATGTTCCTTTGCGAAAGACAGTCTTTTAAGCTTGTTTACCTTTGATATGTACGGCACGTCCTTAGCTTTAAATGTTTTAAAATCTCCTTCCATTAAACGTCGTCGGACAGTGCGCTCAATGATTGGATTCGTTGCCGTCAAATTCCATTGATTTGCAGCAGTTTGAGGCTTCAGGAATATATTTCTTTTAAATTCCCGTAGAAGGGTTCGGTCTTCAGTGGGCGTTGTTTTGCGCTTAGCACCTGATCTCATTAGGTTTGTGATGTCATTATGGTTTTTACACTTATTGATTTGATAGTGCACAGTTTGACGCGACACATTAAACTCACTTGCTATGTCTTTTACTGCCGTTCCAGCGTTAAACTTCGCTACCATTGAAGATCTGACAACCAAACTCAACTCAGCCGTTTTACCCATGGTTTTTAATAAATTTTAATAAATCTTTATTTTGTTATCAACGTTTAATGTAAATTAAAGTTAACTACACAAGTTTTTTGGTTATCACGTGCTCAAAACTGTTAAAATATTTACACAAAGTTTCCGTCAAAATACTTATGCCACGTAAAAATTCTTTGTCTGCATGCGTTCTTATCAGCAGAAAGAGAATGCAAAAGGTAAACAATACAAAACTTGGCATGCATAGAGCTAAAAATAGATTCTTTGTTTCGCGCATCATTTTTGCACCGTTGTTTTAACGATACCAAGCAAAGTTAGTCTCAATAGTCACAAAAAGGTTTCGTCAAAATACTTATGCCGACTAGTGTACATTTATTTTGTTTGTCATTACACTTTGCTGCAAGTGTAAGATATTTTAGGTCTTTCAACAAAATAGGAATACAAATGAGAAAGGAGGAGTACAAAGTTGAAAGTAGTACAATACTCCTTTGGGAGTACTTTCGGCAACACTGCTCATCGCCATCCACTATCACGCATGAATTCAGAGTTGAAAACTGTTTGAATTCTATCGCTCATGTATGCGCACTTTGACACGCAATGCCATTCACCGGCATTCATGAGTGCACTCACGCCGGGAGTGACATTCGTGAGTGATTGTGGATGCCCAGCTTGATTCAAATAGTTCCAAACATTTTTTTGTACAATTTTAAGTTGTTGGGGGATTAAAATTGTACTAACATGAACGTCAGACTTGACAATTTGGCTTTCCAGAGCGTGGTGGATATAGTTGTTACCATCGAAATTACCAGTATGGAATTGACAAAACACAAAATGTTGAGTCAACATAAAAAAAAATGGTTTATATGAGCCTCAGTGGTAACACTGAAGGCCTACCCATGACTGGAGTACTCTTTGCCATTCGTTCAGCTACATAAATAAATATTTAAAGCCTGAAACCTCATATTAAACATATCTAAGTACAATGTATATATGCTTTAACACCTAAGAGATAATTCCAAAGTAGTTACAAAGATTATTGTGGGCAAATACCTCGCGATTTCCTACACAATTCAAACCTTAAAATAGCATTAGCATTATTTTTTGTTCAATGTTAAGATGACTTTAGGAATTGGTTGATACAAGACGTAGAAAGTACGATAGTGTTGTAGACTAGTAAAATTTAATAGTATTGTAGTGAAGTAATAGTCTGGTAACACTAAAAGGTAATGCCATAAGGCATTTTGCAACTTTTTTGGTTATGATTGATTCGACTGCCGACATTTTGTAGAAAAAGCGACAAAATAAAATAATCAGGTTTAATCTAAAAAATCAAAACTTTATTAGTACAAAAGCAATAAACAAATTTAGTTCAAATTGAGGTTAGCGTTAGGTACTCATTTCAAAATTGGTTATGAAAGTCGTTCATGTTTGCTTGGGAAAAGAAGAAGTGTACTATTTGTAAATATGCGTTCGAAACCTATTGTAACCATGTTAATGGAATCAATCGCATGGACATGCCAGATTATTGGTTACCGAATAATTTATCTGCTTCTGCCCGCTTTTGTCAGAAAGATCATCTATTGACCTTTCCGTAGCTCAAAGAAACTCATCTACATCCGACCTAAAAATAACCAAAATAATTGCAATTAATTTTCAATCTCATTGCCATTGTGTGTGTTTCATTCTGTTCATTATGCCTCATATCCGTTCACCTGTTTTCATTTCTAAAAACAAAACAGTAAAACCATTCTAAGAGTGGAGACAACTTTTTAATAATTCGCGCAAATGTGTCAAGATTATTAAATCCTAAATCTATTCAAATTGTAAACAATAATTAAAAGTGCAGAACCATCGACAATCATCCAGAAGCTAGCCACTAGCAATGGGTAATAGCTTCGACCGATTTATCTCACCATCATCAGGACCCCCAGCACCGCCTAAAAAGCCATCGCACAATGAACACCGCACCGGGCTTAAGCCGCTACCGCACGTATATTCAACGCCTAATCTATCCGGTTGGTAAAAAAAGATACAAAAACAACATCAACAAGTTTGCTTATACTCGCCCTAAATTCACGTGTATGGATTTGCAAATAAAATAAAAAAAAAAATTAAAAAAAAATCAACAAACAAAATTAGCTTTATGCAATTTTTGCTATCTTTCCTCTATGTATCTGTTTATCTGTGTTACCTTTTGTCTAAAACAAACAAAACAAATCTTTTTTTTCTTCTCTTCTAGAATCGATTCCTCCGCCACAATTGGATATGAGATCTTCCTCATTCTCCTATGGGGTGAATTTTACTTTTGTTGTTTAATTCGTTTCGTTTTCTGCTTTTATCTGTTTTTCTTAAAATTGTTGTTAACAAATTGCTTGCATTTTTTTGACAAATTAATTCGTTTTTGTTGCTTTGCCCGGGTGCCCACGGAATGCGGATGTGTGGGTTGCAAACAGAAGCGCAACCAAGATAAGCCAGGGCTCACAGTTCCGATTTGTTTAAGGAGACTAATTAAATTGATTTTAAATTTTTAATTGTTAAACGTATGGTTATGGGTTAGTTAGTGTCAGTCTGTGTTTTGTTTCGATGAAGTTGTGCCGATTTGACTGTCTGGTTTGGTTTGGTCTAAAGCGATAAGTAGTGTCGACTTTAATTGCGAATCGAAGTTACTGCTTATCGGAGTGAAGTTACCCTGTGTTCAGTCTCAATATTTGTTATCGATGATGTCATCATCGTATTGGTCTCGTCCAGAGTCGGCTATTTTGGAAGAAGTGAGTTTCTTTGTGCTTGTTTGTGTTTCTGTGGACAGTTTTTTTTTCTGTAATAATCAAATGATAACGCCATTTCTTTTGATATCCCGAGAATTTGAATCAAACAACATAATTTTCACAAACTGCAATCAATGCGAAATGTGCCAAGATCACTTAAGATCACCTATTATTGCATACAGATTACAGATTACAAAATATGACGATTTATTATAAAATATTGACAGGAGTTTTTGAAATTATGAAACAAACATTTTGACGTCCAGAAGAATTTCAACAAAACTTGAAATAGACGCTGGTAGGTGCTAAATCAGCGGAGAGTTCGGAAACAAAAATGTTTTCTAGGTTTTTTTTTATTTAAACAAATTATTGCCATAGATTTATACTTCTTTGCAAATCATGATTAGAGAGCGCTCTTTGAAATAGTTTATCAGTCAGTGCAGTGGCTTAAGGGCAGCCCAGAATGCATATCTTTATCTGCAGATGCTTGTAGCTGAGTAAAAAGTTAAAAACAAGGCAACCCGTAAGCGCTTATACAATGTGTATCTTTGTGAATCTGTAGCTTGAAGTTGAATGTAGTGCAACTTCATGCAAGAAATGTATCTCTCTTTTTACAGCGATGCAAGATACAAGCTACAGATATGCATTCTGGGCGGCCTTTAGTTATTAGTGTATTATCGAGAACTCCCTGGTTTACATAACTAAAAGATAGAACATCTAAAATTTCTTTACTGTTCCACGATTTGCAGAGGTCTAAGAAACAGTCAGAACAGTCATTGGAAAGCTTCGGAAACTTGAAATTCCCAATCGGCGTAGGTGCCATTCATTATGGCAAAAATAACACCTCACACACACATTTATTCATTTAAGAAGATTTTGTTTTAGGACATGTATGGGCTGTTAATGCTTAATATTCTACATTTCTTCATCTGTCTCAGCAACACTCAAATTATTTTCTTTAGTATTCGATAGAAGAAACATTAACAGCCTTATTAGCGCGATGGTTAGTGCGATGAACTGCCGCGCAGAAGGTCTGGGTTCGATTCCCAACCGTAGCAACACCTAATTGATTTTTCACTGGCCCACCTCTCGTGATGATCTGACAAATCATCCGAGTAGGATCAATTGTCATGAAAAGCTTATCTCAACATAGCTGTTCGGATTCGGCATAAAACAGGAGGTCCCGCAATCGTGTTGGTGGTGGCAAAGTTTAGTTCTGGTTATAACAATGATTGGAAATGTTATTTTGCAGCATTTTCTTAAACAGTTTATCTAAAAATTATTAATTTTTTAACGAAAACTTAAAATTTAGAACAATTGAAATCTGAAAATAATTTCAGAACAAGAATCCCGCTCACACCCAAAATGTCTTAGAGACATCTCATTGGTTGAAGGAAAGTAAAGAACTACAAAGATGATGGGTATCATCATGTGCAGCATGTTCTCAAATTTGCTTCTTAATTTTCCTGAAATAAAGTCCTCCCTAAGAGCGATCTTGCGAAGCAATAAATGTGCCCATATAAGCTTTGTCTAATAAGTCTGAGCTGCACAGAAAAGTATAGACTTTTGTTTTTCGCGAAAAAATATGATGTACGAAATTGTTCTCCTTTTTGTTTTATGAGCATAATGGTGTTTTCAATTCGTAATTTCAGATTTTGATTTGAAATTTGAGTTTTTTTCTTGGATTCGGCAAAAAAAAACACCGATTGATTTTGATAAATTTTTTTGATCTTGAATTAACACTAATTAAATGGTGGCTGTCATTTTGACAAGAGTGATTTTCGTTTTGATTTATTAATAGGGGTATTCATGCAACGTCGGAAAATCGTCGTAAAAAATCGGAAAATCGTCACGTTTACAACGTACGTGATAAAATTACGACGTGATAAATGAACTGTCAAAATTTGTAGGGAAATCTAACAATATCGGAATTTTCTCACAGGAATTGGGTGCGTAAACTGTGGTGGTAAACGTTGTAAACTTTAGAAATGCTCACATCAAACGTATGCGCTAAAATGAACAAGATTATCGAGAACGGAAAGAGAACAATAAGAACAAAATTCTATCAATAAATAAATTACTAAAATGAAATTGAATTCAGTGGGTTACCGCATTATTTAGTGGTGCAGTTTTAGGGTCGTTCATGAAACGTCGTCTTAAAATTATAATCTTTCACACAATAGGGTTAGGTGATTGGAACGCAAAATCTTAATAAATGATAAGGTAAATGTCAAACTATGCCAACCCTTATTTTGCAATTTCATTTTATCATATTTATAGATTTTTATTTACTTTTACATATATATTCAGAATAATTATTCTTTATGAAAAAAGTAAAAAATAACCTAAATAAACCCATAATATTGGTTAATGCTACTGAAATCAAAAACATCTTCATGACAGGACGACGTAAAATCAGCTGCTTCACTTATATAGTCATATCTCGTAAATCCGTAAATTTTTAACTTATTTCCCTCCAAGGTAACGTGAATAAAATGGTCGATTAACCGATGAGAACACTGCATCGGCATTGTTAACTTGGTAAAACTAAAAGCCGGAACACAGGCAATATGTTTATGGTTGTCATTCGCGTTTAATGACAGTGACATTTGCAATTACCAATAAAAAACAACAATAAAACAAAAATTAAAAATTAAATCACATGTCTTTCAGAATTTAACATAATACAATGTAGAAACTTTAAAGCTTTTCGCGGAACTGTTCTGTTCTGAAAGCTTATACTTAGTTATTGTATAAAACTATCGAATCACATAAAGCCTAAAGCTACATGATGTACTTCAGAAAATTAGAAGATACATTTTTACGTTGTGAGATCGCCAAAGGGAGACTAGTTTAGGACTGTAAAAATATGCATTTGAAAAAGGCCCATTACGATTGGGAAAATGTACTCTTTAAGAAAAATAAAAACTGAACGATGTGTTATTATTGGCGTTTTCCATTGGGAAATCTAGATTTTGATCTGTTTGAGTGTCAATGGAACACGATTCAGATTTATTTTTTTTTGTTGGTGTCATTACGTGTCTGTGAAGTTAGCGTCGGTGTAGCTGCCAAAATTTAAAACATAACAAAAATTTGAAAATACAGAAATTATCTTCATCACTTTTCGAAAACGAAGTCGAACTAGATGAATTTAATAGTTCACGTATTTTTATATATTAATAAATCCAAACGCAAAGCACTCTTGTTTTTCACACCCAAAGTAACAAATCAAAATGAAAATCACTGTAATCAAACTAACAGCTATCATTTGTATTGGTATTGGAAAATCTGCCGAAAAATTCAGATTTGCAAAATTGATCTAAGATAAAAAAAAACAATTTTTTTGCCCAATGGAACACAACAACTGTCAAAATCGGTCTTTTGACAGCTTCAAATAAAAAAAAAATTATTTTTTTCCCAATGGAAAACGCCATAAGGTTTCAACATTCAAATATCAAGTATATTCGTATTGTACGACCATATTAGCTTTTCGCTTCGATTCGTTAAGTTTTAGTTCACTTTGGCTCATTTGCGAAAAAGCGAATTCATTCGCTAATTCTCTTTCTTTTGTTCTTTCATACAAACATTTGACATTTCACTTCAACAGCTGTGTACATTTAAATTTGTAAGTTCATAAGCAACGAAATTTTGTTTTTATTGTTTGTAAGGTAAGGGCGTTACAAAAGTCTATTATGGGCAACTTGAGTAATTGACAGTACTGAAGAAAACTTACCATAAAATTTTGACATAAGCTTCCGATTGCTTCCGACTATTATAGTTCAGACTTAATACTCGGAAGCAAATGTCAAATTTCTACGTTAAGTTTTCTTAAGTTCTCTCATTTGCTTAAGTGGTCAATAATAGTATTTTGTAAATGGAAGATACCTTCTTTGTTATAATGTTGCGGAGACGAGTGATAGAACTTTCATAGGTCTTATGTTAAATGAATTTCTTAAACATTCGCAACATATTGCAACTTTTTTGGTTGTCAATTAGACTCGAATAATCAGAACAACATTAATCACCATTCACGACATGTTTCAATGTCTTGTAGCATTACTTTATCCCACAACTGTGCTAGTCGAAGGCTGCGATTAAACACAATGTAAGGCGTTTTTTAGCCAAGGCCTGAATAAAACAAATGTTGAACCCTCTCCTTACACCCCAAAACCAAAGGTTGATTACATCATTCGGCTGGCAATTAATTGCCTTCAAGTACAAAGACCTCTATCCAGCTCCACCCGTCCGTCCTTCATATGAATTATTTCCCCGCCTAAAAATGTACCGTAATAATGTTCAAAATGTTCACTTTATCCATAGATAGATTCGTGTCACCAAAAAGTATGCCCCATTGTTCCAAACCTTTTGATAACTCAACCAGTTGACACTGATTGCAATCAGTTTGTTATCGCCCCTAACGATAAGGGTAATTTAAAAATTTAATAAAGGAAAGATCGCCTAATATTCGTTCCTTTGTGCTAGCTTTTATCTTCGTTCTGCTTTCACTGTTATATGTGCCCAGTGAACCGCCTCGCTGCCAATTAACGCAAAAAAACATAAATTGCTCTCAATTTCTATCGGCGACGACAACGCTTCGATTACCCCTTAGCTGTTCATGAATTCAAAACAAAACAGAAAAACTGACGTAATACCAATTCACACTTTGACAGTTTTAGTACCCTCAACCCTCAGTGAATGTCGTCGTCATAAATAATTGGTACCGCCACCCACTTTGTCACGAAGAGGCAGCGTTCACTGTGACTTGAGAGCGGGGTAGTTCTAGAGTGTCGGCCTTCATATCTCTTTCAAGCTCATTGCGGCGATCAATTAACGTTCGGGCCTGTATAGCGACGCGAGTTTGTATAGCCGAATCAGTGGCATTTCGGAAGCGGAAACGTCAAGTTCTCTGCTTCGTTCGTTCGGTTATTGTATAGCGGCGTGAATCGGTCACGCTTTTTACGCATCCCGTGTGTGGTCTTTGTGTGTCATTGTTGTGTGTGAATCTCTTTTTATTGTGACGTGTTGAAATAAAAAAAAAGCAAAACAAACTCGCGCGCTCGCCGTTGACAGATTGCATTTGTCACCCATACAAATGGAGTGGTCCTGGCTAAAAGACTGGTGGCGCCTAAAGAATCTGAACCGCAGACGTCGTCGTCGGATGCGTGATGGTTTGGATCCCAGCGATGGGGACTCTGTCCAATCGGATATTCCACGCGAGGAGGACGAGGAAGATGTGGACAACGATGAAATCTGTTACTGTGATGATTGTTTAAATGTACGAAACAGGAGGGTGTCTCTATCTATTCGTGAATAGTTTTATCTCACGGAAGAATGTGAATTTGTTTGGGAATTTTTTTTTTTCGAAAAACACTTGAAAAATGATTGAAATGTTTTGAATTTTTATATTTTATTGTCTTTTGTGTTCCCAGTGGCGATTGATAAGTTTTCAATGTCATATGCGATACATCACGAACGAAAGTTTTATTTTTCGATACAAATTCTGGTCGCAAAACTTACAAGATTTTGTTTTGTTGTTTTTCTTGTGTTTTATCTCGTGCTATCGCTGTCAAGATAAAGTTGTTTTTCAAAAAAAAAAAACGAACTGAAGGGGTGTGGAGTGCAGATAGTACGAGTATATCTCTTCCTATTGTTCTTAAGCTAGTTTAGTGACGCAATGGAAAGATTAAGTGTTGTTTTCGTTACGACAATCGAACAAGTTCTACACAGAGATACTGACTCTATTTATTGATTCTGGTGATACTACCTTATTGCGTACTATTTTGAATCTTGAGATTTTTTTTAATTTTTTGTTTCTGAACAATGAATATGAATATAAAGGTCATTGTACTTGACGGGGGCTACTACATAGAAAAGCTCTCAAATTGACAGTGTCAAGTGGTTGCATACATTTGAACTTAAATGTCATTATCTTGAGACGTGTGCCGGGCGTTGTAGTGAAGCAGCGTCAATTATCAACGCAGTAGGTAGGTGTAAACGAGTAAATTCAATAGGGAAACCTTTGGCGTTGATGTGTGTTTTGGGATGATGTTGCTATACAGAGTGTTGTCATTCTATTTGAACACAGCTAGGCTTGTAAACAACGACTCTGTTCAGAATTGAGTTTGATTGACTATATATTGTGACAAGGAAGTCAGAAACATGACAATTGTAGTAAATATTTTTTAAAAGGGAATATTTCTAGTTTCAGCTGATTTTGTTTTTATAATTGGCCTTGAATGGACATATCAAGTTGGACCAAAACAACCTAATTAACAGGTTTATGTCACATTTATTGTTTCTTAGAGAATAGCTTTCATTTATAAGCATCATGTAAGAAATTCGTTATTTTTGAATGAAATTAAAGGGGTTATTTAGCATAGTTAAAATGATTACATTTAGGTCAAATATGATGCGTTTTGTTCAATAATTTGAACAAAACTCTTTTATAGATCCCCCTCCCTATTGGCTAAAAACAGGAATAATCGTTTTTTACAAGCCTCTCTTGTATTTGTACCAGCAAAATCCATTGCCAATTGTTTTTATAAATATTTCTCACGTAAGGCGAACTTATAACGGTCAAGTAGAGTCCTGAGATGATGCTTGTTTATTGACTCTGCTCTTAAATTGTTTGCTTGTTCTATGACTAAAAGAGTTTTGGCTTTGTGTTGTTCGTTTCGTTGTTAGTTGGATGCCTTGTGGGTCGTTAAAATTCAACAAGTCTAGGGATGACTTCTCTAAGCTCCTCCTAACATCTGACGTTCGAATAACTGTAATAAACAGATAGATCACCTGTCAGATTTGAAGTAAGAGAAACATTTTCTATAAGCCGAATTGCTAGTCGTTGGATGGAGTCCTGCAAGTTCAGTGTATTTCGAATCTTAAGAACAGTATTCGTTGTACTTGGTCGTACTTGGACTGTCTAGAGGTGTAGAAGCTCAAGTAGTGTAAAATATCCCTTTCTTCCTTCCTTATGCGGCACTACTTCTGGAATGAACCTGGGTATCAAACAACATGCCTCTCCAATTAGCCTGGTCTTTAGCTAAGTGCCTCCAGTTGCTTACTCCAACTTGGTTGGATGGGTTTCTATAATAGCCCATACCAAATCAGTTGGCCATTCTACTGCGCAGGTCTCTTAAAATTTATTTTACAATATCTTAAATTTCTCTTAAACCCTCTCTCTGCGCAGTCGACCGTTCGCCAGTTGCGCACTTTTATGTCTTCCTCTACTGCGTCCACCCGACGTCTGGCTGGGAGTCGATTATTTTGCGAGTCGGAGTGTTGGAGTCCATTCGCTTTACATAACTTACACATCTTAACCAGGTCTCGCTAGACAACTTAAACTGCCAGTACGCATGCTGGACCGAAGATTTTTCGAAGACTTTTCAAAACAAGCAAGGATTCCTTTCCCCGCTTTTGATACGGTCCATGCTTCAGCGTCGTAGAGCAGGACAAGTCCATCATGCTGCCTCGATCTGTCTGATGCAGAAGCATCTGGAGCCTCAAAGCGTTGGCCAAGCCACTTTTGAAGACCCACTAGCTATACTTGAATCTACCTAGTATAACTTAGAACTAAGGGGGAGACTTTAACTCAGCAAGAACCTGGGAAGGAGGAGCTGAATTACTACATTCCTCATTATACAGCCACCAAAATTCGGTGCTGTCTTTCCGTATCGATTTTATCGCAAACCGATATCATCGTGCTAAAGTGGAGGAACTCCTGAGCATTACTGACGTACCCGTCACGGATAAGCAGCTTGTCTCGTGCGCTACGCTCGCGGTGGTATAAAACCGGGTTACCATCCATTTCTTGCACTAACCCTACAGAGTCCATGTAAACGAATGTATCCGGGGGATAAAGCCCGACATGTAATGTACCATTGGGGTAGTAAGCCCCGAAGATTAGGCTGTTATTGCTAGCCATCGCCCTTAAGATGTGCCTTCTTATATTTAAGGTGATTAATAAGAAAATTGTCAAGTCTATTCAGCTGAGCCGCATCGCATAGGACCTTGTTGCGATAATATTTAATATACTCGGAGTCTGGCGTTCGGCAAAATCCTATGCAGGATCGGAAACAACTCCTCTCAAACAGCCGTATCTTTTCCATGTAGGATGGTGATAGAATGAACCACACAGGAGAACGGTAAGGGATGGTGGTCTTCTTGTTTTTGGATAGGCCATACTATGCTTAAGTTCCATTCTTCAGGTATACTTTCATTACAAAAAAAATTGCTGATGAGTTGGTGTATGTTATAAGCTATGGATGTGCGTATAAAATCTCGGGTGTATGCGTTCGGAACAAATTTTGCATACAAAATTTGACAAGTTGTGAACAAAATTAGTTTTGTTTAACATTCTAAAAAGAGGCGTAGATTCAACAATTTAAGGGCTCTCAAAGACTACACATGAGTACCTTAATACTGTTGTAAGTACACAGCGTCAGCTAGTGCAGTTTTATTATTTTTAACTTTCTCTTACAAAGAGAAAGATATTGTTTTCGTTAAAATTTTCGACCTCGAGATTTTGATTGATTCTAACATTACGATGATAGCGGAGCCTAAAAAAGTGGTTTTTGGAATTCCGTCCGTCGGTCTGTCGGTCCGTCTGTCCGTGACGGTCTCCCCAGTCTAATCGGCTTGACCGATTTTCTTCAAACTTCGTATCCAAGCTTGTTTTGGTCATAATTCTGGGCCATTTTTTTTGTTTGCTTTTAGCCATGTTAAAACTGGTACCTGCCATATAAAAATTACACATAACATCAATTTTCTCGAAAACGGCTCTAACGATTTTGATTAAACTTTATATATACTATAACCATATTAGTTCCAACAAAACTGCATACCCAGTTTTTTCGAGAAAATCCATATAAAGGATTTTGTCATTTAGGCCATATAAAGAAAATTGTTAATATCTCGCAAACTATTGTGTCAAATTGAATAAAATTTAATACATATACTACTATTACAGCTTGAAGCAATTCCACATAATTAGTTTTAGCCCAACTATTACTAAACGGAATTTTCAGTTTTGGCCAAAAACGGAAAATCATTATTTTTCACATTGACATCGATTCCTTCAAATTTTGAAGTAAAAATTCGTATAAATACATTTCGACATTATTTATATCATTTTAGCATCAATAATCAAAATGCTTATGATTAGATCTAACGCCCAACTTGCTGTGAAAGAGAAAGTTGCGTACGACCCAGTCGTGCACCCACCACTCGTTTTCTTCTTGAGCTGACGATGTCTTGCAGTAAGTTATTCAACTATTCAGACATTTTCTGATGGTTTTCAAATTGCTAACCACTAGTTAAATGAATGCTCTTTCAGAGATAGTATTTTTTTCTTAACAAAACATTGTATGATAATATATATGTTTTGCTCAGCTTTATTTTTTGAACAAAATATTGCACGATACTTATATTTTTGCCGCATTAGAATATAGATTGGGATTAAAGAAGCTATCATATCAACAAAAGTGAAGTGAAATTTACAAAGGCATCGAAAAATGTTCAAGGGTCATCTTTGATGTTCAAAAACCAAATACGTAGCCACTACTCGATCAGCATTAGCGTTTGGAGTTACTTTGTTAAATCACAACAAAATCTCATGACCCATGATCGAGTTTATAAAAAAAGTTAAAATCCGAAGCTCTGTGCTGAGAGTTGGTCTGGTACAATATCAAAGCGGAGACTTTTGGATTTTAAAAGTAAATCTCAAAAATAAGTGTTGTTTTCACGTCATGCGATGACTTTGCAAAAATCGCAAATTATATGACAATCTAATGGTATCACACGATATAACCTGAGAAAATCTGGTCAATCAAATACCAAACATCGAAATTGATTAGCATCATTAAAGAGGCTGGTCATTCATGGGAAATCATTTAGACCCATTTTTTCAGTGTGAGACTAGTTTCGGGAATAAACTCGAATTAACTCAAGGAAGCAGTTTTTCAGTCGATTTAAATCTAGAGTTAACTTCGAGTTAACCCAGCAAGTTTGCCGAGTTAACCCCGGGATTTAATGATCAGATGTTTTTGACACATGATAAGATACCAGACAAAGAATTTTTTTCAATTCCATTTATATGGTCATTTTATTTAATTTTGAGAAACTAAATGCAGATCTCAGCGAATTGAAATTGTTTAAAGTATTGAGTTTAACTGATTTAAGAAGAAAAAGACTTGTAAGTTTGCGACAAGCATTTTCATTTGTTTATGGAAATGGAAACCAAACAGCTGATAAAGTGATAACTGAGCAAAATCGATAAAACATGAGTGCTTCCGAATTAAATCATCACACACGGAGTCAAATTGAATCATACACTGAAAAACTGCTTCATGAGTTAACTCTAGACTAAATTTATTCCCGAGTTAGTAAACTCTGGGTTAACTCAGAGTAACTCAGAACTGATAAACCGGGCCTTAGTGGTTAAAAATCGAAATGTAACAGTATATAAAAAATTTATTAAATTTTAGAAGGAGTAACAGGAATTGAAAAGGATAGTACGGGACAGGCATCTAAGTGACAACTGTCAGAACTAAAAGCGGTTGAACAATAGGGTTAAAGTTTTGATAAAATATTCAAAACATTGGGTGTAGATGGCTTTTGTTTCTCATCTTCTAGGTGCGACTTTATGCCTAAAAATGTACTTACAATTTGATCAAAAATTATGTTTTTCTAAAAAAAATAGGCCTGGCAGTGGGCGGATATTAAAAATATTTACACTTGTACTGGTTGCAATTTTTCGGACTAATATTTGGTATAAGATATGTCATACAAATCGTTTTTTTTTGGGAACACGCCCCTATGATGTGGTACTGTGGTAGTGGGTTAAAATGATTTTTGAAGAAAATTTACATAACAATGTTATCGAAGTATTTTCATCGAAACTTTTTTCGAATTTCATAAATGTTTTATTATTTTTTTTTACAAAATTGCTTCGCAAAATTGCTTTAACTATAACAAGGTTTTTCTAAAAAAAGGGCTTGGCATTGAGCAATATATGTTTCGCTATTACCATTTAGCGAAATGGCATGATTATGTTTCAAATTCCTAACATAAACGTTAAAAATTGCCACCTATAACATATCGATACCAAGGATACAAGGCCACAAACGAGATTTATGGAACTACGGAACAACTAACTGGAATAACCTGCATGACTTTTACGGATTTCTTTATTGGGAATACCTCTATTTCAGGCAATTTTACGCCAAGGTTTATTCTTCTGGGTATGGAAATATTCGTTCGTCACTCTATTCAAAAAATATGGTACAATAAGCTATGTGAGCAAGTTGTAGCAGCAAAAAAAAAACCCTTTAGATAATGGCCTACAGAGCCAACTGGACAAAATGATAAGTTACCATCAACCAGCGAAACATAGCCAACCAAATAGTAGAGCCGTACTTTTCATTCCCTTCGGCTAGCTACAACTCAAAAGGAAAAGGCCGACATGTTCATTGGAATGTTTTCAGAAAATTAAACATAAAACACTGTTGAAGTAATGCAACCGATGCACGATAGAGCACGTACCCTAGAGAATTGTTGAAAAAAAAAAAAATGATTTCCTCAAAGAATAAGAAGCATCCAGAACAATTTGGACTGTAAAAAGCAACTGGACTTGAGAGAGTTCCTCTTGTTGTGCTCAAAAAATGGGCATCGGAGCTCGCGCCATTCTTTGAAGATTATTTTTTAAAGCTCGAACCCAACCGTTTCCAAAAAAAAACAAAAGAAAATGCATGCCTGAAAACTTGCTTACATACTTAAGTGGTGCTGAAGTCCGAAATTAGCTTTGGGCCTCAACCAACATGCTTCTCAAGCTCGATCCTTAGCTAACTGCCACCAGTTTCCCACTCCAAGTTGGTTAAGGTCGATTTCTACTTGTGCGCGCCAATTAAAGCGAGATCTTCCTGTACTGTGTCCGACGTCTGGCTATCTTAAACGTCCAATGCGGAGTTTTTTTTGACTAGGGCCATGTTGCTGTACAGCTCGTATAGTTCTTGGTTTAGTCTTCGTCTCCAAAGCCCATCAACGCAAACGGGACAGATGATTTTTCGAAGAATTTTCCTCTCAAATCGACCAAGGATGCCAATGTCCATGCTTCAGTGTGATAGAGCAGGACTGGGATGATCAGGGTCTTATATAGGATCTACTTAGTTATTCGAGTGAGGGTTTTACTACTGAATTGCGTTCTTACCCCGAAGAAACAGCGCTTGACAAGAGTAATTCTTCGTTTAATTGCTGACGAGAAGTTGTTGTCAAAGTTAATAGCAGAGCCGAGGCAGACAAAGTCTCGAACTACCTCAATGTCATATCAGTCAATGGTGACGTTCTGTCCAATTCATCGATGTTGTGTGTTCTTTCGTGTTGACAGCATATATTAAAGCTTACCCTCATTTACTGCTAAACCAATTTTTGCCGCTTCCTTCTCTATGACATCACGTTGAGTCCTACCAATGATGTCAAAGTCGTCGGCGTATGCTTGTAATTGCACCGATGTATGAAAGATTGTGCCTCTAGTGTTCGCTCGGGATTTTTGCACAATCCTTTCAAGAATCAGTTTAAAGAAGTCACATGACAGCATTTAGGGATCGCCTTGCCTAAATCCATTTTTGGTATTGAATGTGTCGGTGATGCAGCTGATGGAGCAGCGAGAATTCTGCATCGTCATTCTACACAGACGGACGAATTTGGGCGGTATACCAAAACTAGGCATTGCTCTGTATAGTTCGTCTCTTGAATGCTGTTGTATGTGTTTTTGAAATCGATGAATAGGTGGTGGGTATCGATTTGGACTCCTTGGGTTTTTTTTCCAGGATCTGCCGAAGTGTGAGTATTTAATCACTTGTGGACTTTCCTGGCGTAAAACTTAACTGATAAGGGCCGATCTGGTTGATGGTAAACGGTTTCAGGCGTTCACATATTACGCAGATAGGATCTTGTAGGCGATGTTGTGGAGACTTATGCCTCTGTAGTTGGCGCAGTTCAGAGGGTCTCCATTTTTGTGGATCGCGAGCTTTTCTAGATCTTTCTTCTTTCTGAAAAGCCGGTGTTCTTCTCTTCTTTTCTGCCTATAGAGCTCAATGACAGCTCTCGTCTGCGCCTGCAGCTTAGCCTTGTAGGCCTTGTTGGCCTACCCCGTTGGCATTCCTAATCAAACCAGGGGTGTCTTGCTGGTGGGCGCGAGCAACCTAGCGCATCAGTTGCGGCTGAGTTGGCATACCGTGAGTTCATAATTGCAAACAATGTTGCCCAAACCATGCAACAAATATTCATTGAACACATTTATGAACGCAAACGTAGCTGCATGAATTCGGTCGTCATGCATTGACAAAAGTGAGTTCATAATTGCATGTAAAACAAAGTCATAAATGGCAGTATTAAAAATCATTTTGTCAATGACAACTCGTATACCAAATATTTTTAATAAGTTTTAGATACACCATCGCTCAACATGGCTGATAAAAAAATGATATTAAGACTCATTTTAAATCTCTTGGATGGCATAAACTTGGAAAGCATCCCAAAAAAAACTGGCGGAAAGAAAAATTCGAAAAAAAGGAAGTTATATTTGTTTTCTACTATGAAATAAGGGAGAAATCGTCCTTATCTCCGTTAAAAGTTTCCCCCAGAGCACCGACTTCTTTCTTCGCCCAGAGATAAATTCGCCTTCCATTGAAAGCCGAGATGATACCAGCAATTTCACGTCCTCATCCGTCCAGATTATTTGCGCCTGTACATTCCTATTTAATAAAAATGATTAATTTAATGTTTTAAATTCGAAATAGTTATTAAAATTAAATAATTTGTAAAATTTGTACTTACTCGTTTACTCCTGCCATTTTTCTGCAGCTCGGCAACAAAACAAAAACACATGCACAATTGACAGCATGTTGACTGTCAATTTTCTTTTATGAACGCAGGTGCTGCCAAAATCCTGCAATGATAATGCAGCGCTTTTACAATAATGAACGCGTAATTTGCAGGCATGCAGCATTTTTACATTTATGAACTCGACCATAGTTGTCATTGCTCTTCGACATTAGATGCTGGTGGTATGGTGTTAATCGAGAGGTTGACGATCTTCGTTGGAACCACCCCACATTTAAAATCGCTAAAAACGCAGCAAAATGTTTAGGTTTCCTTATTCAATGCAAGAAATATTTCACCCCCTCTGATCTGGCCTCAATATATAAAACGTATATATACCCCAAACTTGAGTTAAACGCCCATGAATGCTAATAAATTCATAAACCTATTTTCGGACGTACTATGAAATATAGTGACAAATTCCTTAAGTTTTTCCTCTCCATTACAATTTATAGAAATTTAAAACCAACGCACATCGGTATCTTCTCCTCTCTACTCCTCAATTTCCTTAATGCCGGCGCTCTCCTCAAACTATTTTTTTTTAAAACGAATATCGTTGAAATCACTTCGTTCTCGTTGAAATTCGATTACATAAAACGAGTATCGTTCTAGGTTTTACGATACTCGTAATTTCCTACGATTTGCATTTGGCAGTCGTATAGCTTTCGTTTTCGTTGAGCTGTCAAAAATATTTCTCGTTTTGCCTAATCGCACTTCGTGGTGACTATCGTTTACTGCTTTATCGTTTACTTGCCGCTCGTTTCGTTTTATATAATAGAGCCCCTGTAAAGGTATTCATAATCCCTTTAGTGCATGCCAATCATAAAAAAGCTGGTAAACTGTTACTAACTATTTCAGTGATAGCGTTGGTACTTAGGTAGCTTCTTCTACAATACATTCATCTAGATTTGGCAAGGTGGGCAACATTTGATTCAGGTTGCTTCTATATAGAACAGTCTTTTTCTCGAGCCATTTTAAAGATTTGTTACTCTGAGCTGACTTTAACGCGTTTGTTTTTCGTATATTATCGGTCACTATAGGCAGATGTACCGAAAAGTTAGCTGTAGCTATACTAAAATCACGAACAACATTGACCCATTCACCCCTAATAATAGTCTCTAACCGGATACTCTTGATCGGAAACAAATTGACATCACCCCTAATTATTTCTCTGTGTTACAATCTATGTGTCAAAACGTATATACGCCTGTGGGATAGGGTGTACACGCTTCAAGTATTTTAAATGATTTCGGTGGCGTATACGTAACATATTTTTGTTCGTTCACTTTCCACATGTAATACCTTCTACATATTTTATTTTGTAGTATTTTCTCTTTCCCAATGATTTGTAAGGTTTAAGGCATTTATTTCTCACATACAAAATGCCTTAGTATAGCTCAGTAGTATAACCTATTAATTAGTTTGCCCTTCGCTCAATTCACACACCACTTTTTAGTTCCAGCGGGTACCCAACATCAGTGTGTGCGTGGTATGTTTGTAAGACAGTACTTTGTCGTTTGAGTTTCGCATAAACATTAACACCAATGTTCGTTTTAATATGTACATGTTAATCCATCGATTACAAGGGCAATAATGATTGCCAAACCTCACAAAGGTAGACCCGTGTAGTTCAGCTTCATGTAGAATTACCTTTCCGCGATCTACTAATAACCACACGTATCTTCAAGTCATTCTACAAATGCCTCCATTTTCCCTCATAAAAGCTCATAAAATTTAACATTGTTGATCAAAATGACACGATTTAAAAAAATATATATAAATGTGTGCGATGTTCCACATTATCAAGTGCAAACTTATTCCTACACCTGTGTGGGTTAATTTTGCTCATTTCCACACGAATATCAAGTGCAAGGTGGTGCATTTATTTGCAAAAAAAAACTCAGAGATCTCATGATGCGAATTTGTGTTTGCCTTTCGTAAAAAGGTGTTTCAACGTAAAAGGTCATCGTCATTTGTTATATAAATATTATTTACTGCCAACAATTATTATTTCAACAAAATAAGTAGGTAATAGGAATGCTGGCCTGAATCTTCAAACCGCACTTTTTTTTTATTTATTTTCGGTGCATATGGGCTGAAAGATTAAATTGTTTTATAACTCTCGCTGATGGGCGTTTTAATTAGACTAAGATTCTGTCAAGATAGATGAAGTATCAGTCCACTTTTTCTTTGTGGACTTTTGCTATCTTTAGGGCTCTGTAAATAACTGGTATTGTTTTAATTGATATCAGAATGGAAATGATGATCGATGGTTTGAAATTATGATGTGATTTAGAAAGTTGACAATTTAAGTACACAGCTTAACTGATGGGTATTATTGAAAATATAATTTAGACAGAAATAGAAATTGTTGTTTATGATAGAGGGTATCTAATTGTCATTTTGATTGCAAAAAAAAAAAAAAACATCGGTGAAAGCCACATCCGGCTTTTGCTTATTGAAAAAGATCCAAAGCAACCGGGATTGTCTGTATTTGTTTACAGACGAAATGTGGACTTTCTTGAAATATTTTTTTGGTAATTTTTTTCCAATTTGCAGGCCATAATCGGTAATGGTAATGTTAATTTACTATGCGAATGTCCTGCTTTGTCAGGGGCAACACCTCGAACACAAGGAAAACCTTTCATTGAAAATCTTTGCGATCTGTCTGATAAACACATCAAAAATTTGATCGCCATTATAAACGCCACTGGATGTGTGGAACAGAAAAACTGGTTACAATAACCCACACGAGTATTTGCTAACAAAACGGCGCACCTTACCTGTAATTGGGTTTCGGCTAATACGTACATCCAAATAACCTAACTAATAAATAATAATGAATAATTGTTGCCAGTGTCCGTTATACTTTTGACACACTGGTGACATTTGTGTTCATTATGCATTATCATGTCATCATGAATAGACTTGTAGTACGTTTCCAACGTACCGAAACTTGTCATTTCATTAACTAAATTTAACATTTGAAAATAGTGTTCCCACAATTGACTTATTATATATGGACTGCTAGTGAAATGTCATTTTCATACGCTTCTGCGAGAAAATATGTTCCAAAACAGCACAGGCACCACTGTTTCACTGCGGATTAGCAAAGAAATGAATGCCGCCGACAAGCTTAAATTTCCATAGTAAAAGGTAAAAGGGCGACATCTCTGTTTTTTTTTAACGTTTATTTATTCACAATTTCTTTAATACTAATTAATAGCCTAAATAAACTTAAAGACTGGACATTTTTAACATTTGCCAAAGTAAAAGATCATTATGGTTCGCATTACATGATACATAATTTGTTTGCATTATTGTTATGTATGTCCATATTTTTTTTTTGAAAATAGGAAAATGTAAATCAAAACCTATTAGAAGACAGTCGCAACATTTTTTTTTATATAAAACTAAAACCTACAAGACTAATTTAACCTATCTAAATCTATCTAGGCCCTGTCATGTGATCTCTATTCCATCGACTAACAAGTCATCGTTAGATCAGAGATCACATGTCAGGGCCTAGTTTTACGTAACCTAAGTATCGCCTTCAGCCCAGTCTAGCCACCAGTATCGGTCTCTATTTAACCTGTTAGTGTTACTTTTATCGCTTTCAGGTATGCTAATTCAGTATCTAATTTGATCAGTATTCCCATCCCCCGACTCAAAAGGCTCGTAAAGGATCCAGAAACAGAAATGTTTCTGGCGGAATGTATCCACTTTCCAAGGCATTTCTGAAATACCAAGGATTCAGATAGAATAATCCAGAGATTCATTCGTTTTCGCTTACACTTGCCGAACGAACAAAGTGATTCCTTACAAGATAAAGATTGTGTGCAGGCTCTGAGACATTTGCGCTCGAACACTCGAAGCTTTTCCATATACGATGGGTTAATGTTCCACCACACTGGACTCGCATAAGTCAGAATTGGACGAACGAATGCTTGGTAACAAATGATCTTCACATCGGATCTAAGATAGTTGGAATAAAACAGGCTTTTCAGCGATATGAATGCCGCTCTTGCTCATTGTAATACAGAAACTTGTCCAAATGAACACCTAAATATTTTACCACGGTCCTCGATTCGATCCGAAGACCATTTGAACTCGTTATTTTGAGAATTCTGCACTTGCGTCTCAAATCTGAATTACCGCGTCTTATTGGGGTGCGGAACATTATGGTTTCACATTTCGTATAGTTTATTTTAAGCTTCCATTCGGAGCAGAAAGCTTGGAACCTATCAAACTTGCTTTGAACTTGGATTTGAATGTCTTCAATTTTTGAGTCGCTTGCATACAGTGTAACGTCGTCGGCAAATGCTAATGAATTATCGAGTTCCCTAAGTATATCAGAAATGTAGATATTGAAGAGTTGTGGAACAGTTACTGTGCCTTGTAGTAGACCATTATGGACATTAAAAACTTCAGCTGTCGAGTATTCTCTATCTGTTACGACAAATCTATCATCTTTGTAAGATGAGATGGAAATTCATATGGAATAAGTTTGTAAATTAACCCGTCAATCCAAACCGTGTCAAAAACTTTTTCGATATCCACTAGGCAGGCAGTTGTACATCTTTTGGCGTTGAGATTCCAATTAACATCCGAAATCAGTTTTGTAATATCATGCACTGCCGAGTGATTTCTTTTGAACCCAAATTGATTCCGCGGTATAATCTCCTTTTCATTACAAACTAACAAAATAGACTTCTTAATAACTACCTCAAAAATCTTCCCGATATTAGCCAGGAGACTTATAGGCCTATAGTTAGAAGGAAGGTATTCATTTCCATAGCGACGTGTAGCGTCATCTATTCAAAATATGGAAAACTACAAAGAGTGATTTCAAATCAGTTCTGCAATAACAATACATTTCTTTACTTATTGACTCATAAACTGAACAAGTTTTGTAAATTTATTTCATACTTCTGTATTATGATCATTTGCATCAATTGTTTTTGCAATGTGATGAAGTAAACGTTTTTTTTAGCTTACTTAGTTTTCCGCAGTGAAACAGTAGTATGTCTGTTGTTTTGGAACATACGTGAAGTTGGCTATTAGCAGTCCATATATAATAAGTCAATGGTTCCCACAAAAAAAAAACGCATTCCACCTAGTAACCTAGTAACCTATCAGGAAAGTAGTCATTTTGTAATTGACTGTAAATTCAGTTTCAACCAAACTCAGCGTTCTGGAATGTGAGATTATATGGCGGATTGTATAGCATTTTTGCTGAAATCACGAAATTCGCTAAAATGACGCATTTCGACTTGGTGGAAACTTACTATTACCCCGCGTCAACGCTTACTAATTGTGGAAACTTATTATCAAAATCAGTGCGTCCAACTGAACTTACTGACGTGGCCCTTCAGCCCGGAATGAACTTGGGCCTCAACCAACATACCTCTCCAATCAGCCCGGTCCTAAGCTAACTGTCTCCAGTTGCTCACTCCAACTTAGTTGAGGTCGGTTTCTACTTGTACGCGCCACTTTAGGCGAAGTCTCCCTCTACTGGGTCCGTCGTTTGGCTGGGAAACAAGACTCTGCGAGCCGGAGTATTGGAGTCGATTCGTTCTACATGACCTATCCGGAGTTTTATGACTAGGTGTATGTCGCTGTGCAACTCGTTTAGTTCATAGTTGAATCTTCGTCTCCATAGTCAACGCAATCCGGACAGAAGTGCCGTACTAGCTCAATGTTATATCTGTCAATGGTGTGGTTTTGTCCGATTCGTCGATGTTGTGTGTCCTTTCGTGTTGACAGCATATACTTAAGATTACCCTCATATACTGCTAAAGCCACTTTTTCCGCTTCCTTCTCTATACTAGCAAACGTGGCTATAAAATCACGTTCAGTCCTACCAATGATGTCAATATCGTCGGCGTATTCTAGTAACGGGTGATTTTTTAAGAGTCACGTTTTTTCAGGTTGGCAGCACTGGTTAGTAATGGCGTTCAAACGTCATCTGTCAAAGTGAAAAGTCTTCAGTAGTCTTCAGTCTTCCTGCCATTTAGACTAACAAACGAACAACGATTGCAATTAGTTGAAATTTATTATCAAAATTTGTGCTCTTTGAAAAATGTGCACCGTTTGTTACGACCATATTAAGGTCGTCATAATCGACCTGGTGAATCAACAATTCATGCTGTTATCACCAAATTTACTTTGTTGGACATGAAACCATCGAATCGCATGCGTACAAAGCGTACTGCGTACCGAAGAGAACAGGTCTGTTCCCGTAAAAAATAATATTTACTGATTCTTACTGATTTTTACTGTTTTTACTTATTGCAGTGCCCGTACGCAAAAATAAGTAAAAGAGAGAGCTCACGAGAGAGCGAAAAACTACCCCTCCATAAAAATGTGTAAAAAAAATTTACTGCAGAAATTTGAGAATTTACTAATTTTTAATGAAAAAGTACGGGAACAGACCTTATATTGCAGTCGTAGCGTCCAATGTTAATAAAGATCGTTAAATGTCAATTCGTCGCCGTTCTCAGCAATTGGGCATGTCTTACTCAACTACATGAAGAATTCTACGTTTCGATTTGGGTTTGAAAGCCTATAAGATTCAACTTGTGCATAAATTTAAGTCGAATGACCTACCACAACGTCTAATTTTTGGTGACTGATAGTTAGTAATAGTGTCCAATTTAATTTTATGACGGTCTATTGTCTGTTTTGAAGTCAAACCAACTATTTTCTTGTCTAAAGTAGCAGTTGCAGATGCAATTATTGAGTTGGAATGGGATTCTCAGCTCAAATTGATTGGTGATACAAACAGACGTCTTTGTTTTTTTTTGTCCTTGAGTTTTACAGACAAGTTGTAATCTTTATGTGACACTTGTGTCGTCTTGTGCATGCTGTCCCACTGCAATTTTTTAAATTCACGTTATTGCCGAAAGCTTACTTTTAAAAATCCTTACAAGCGCTTCCCTTTCAAAAAAAACTCACGCATTTTCTTTTCACATTTTACAGGGCGACATTGATATGTGTGGCGAGAGCAATGATGGCATGGATTCCGATTGTAGCATATCATCTAGCTCCGGCAAACAGGTTGTCGTTGGCGTATGTGCCATGTCCAAGAAGACGCAATCGAAACCGATGAAGGAAATATTGACGCGACTGCAAGAGTTTGAGTACATAAAAATGGTTGTGTTCGAGGAGGACGTGATATTAAAGGTAAGCATTCGCATCTAACTCCTTTTGAATGACATGAAATCTAAGCTTTGTGTTTTTCCAATAGGAACCTGTTGATCAATGGCAATCAGTCGATTGTCTTATATCATTCCATTCCAAAGGGTTTCCCCTTGAGAAGGCCATCCAATATGCCCAATTGCGTAGACCATTCGTGATTAATAACCTGCACATGCAGTACGACATACAGGTGGTAACTCTTAAATTGGCTTTATAATACTTTTAGTGATTTCGTTTTTCCTTTTTTGATTGTCTACACCGAAGGATCGTCGAAGAGTGTATGCGATTCTTGAAAGCGAAGGAATCGAGATACCACGTTATGCTGTATTAGATAGAGATTCCCCCGACCCCAAGCGTGAGTTAGCACATTGACGTATAAATCCTGCATTGCCTAAAGCTATCAATATTCTTTTGTAGAGCACGAATTAATTGAGTCTGAGGATCATGTGGAGGTAAATGGTATTATCTTCAACAAGCCATTTGTGGAAAAGCCCGTCTCGGCGGAGGATCACAATATTTACATATATTATCCCACATCGGCTGGTGGTGGTAGCCAGCGACTGTTCCGAAAGGTGAGCAATCGACAAGTCTCAGAGAAACTGATGTGCTTATGCGTGTTTTTTTTATTTTAGATTGGAAGTCGCAGTAGCGTATACTCCCCCGAGTCCCGTGTAAGAAAGACTGGTTCGTTTATTTACGAGGACTTTATGCCAACCGATGGTAAGTTCTATGTTTTTGATCCCTTCTTTTTGATGACCCTTCTCTTTCACAATTTTGTTTTATTTTTGCGTTGGCCGTCTCTTTCATCTGTTAGTCTCTCGTTTTGTTGTTCTTTTATGAGTGTGTACGGTTTTGTTTGGAGTTTGTATATTGCAGAAGCACCATTAATTTTTTTATTCTTTTAAGTTTGCAACTTGGCGCTTAATAGCTTATATCAGGTAATGCGAAAAAGGTGCTTAATTTATATTGTCAGCTGTTTTGTAAGTATCGCGCATTTTTGTTTTTTTTTTCGAACTTTTTGTACATGGTTCACACTGACTGTTTGCGATCGAAGTGTATAAGCATCACATCCTTAGTCATTTCATCTTCATCACATCTTTTACCGTACAGTAGATGTTATTCATTAGTCTAAGGTCCCATTTATTATACCGCTATCTCTTAACAGGGAAGTCGTGTGGTGAGCAGCACTTGCAAAGGCTATAAGCTAGCTAGGATGAAAATAATATCATGTTTTGGGGGCTCAGTGGCGTGATGGTTAGTGTGATGAACTGCCGCGCAGGAGGTCTGGGTTCGATTCCCAGCCGTAGCAACATCTAAATGATTTTTCACTGGCCCTCCTCTCGTGATGATCTGACAAATCATCCGAGTAGTATCAATTGTCAAGAATAGCTTATCTCAACTTAGCCGTTCGGAGTCGGCATAAAACAGGAGGTCCCGCCATCGTGCAAGAAGTACACACGCACACATGAATGGTTGTGAGAAAGCTAGGCCCTGGGTACTAACGAGCCTGTTGCGCCAAAAATTTGTATTTGTTTTTTTTTGGGGTCTTCTTAGTAGTTCGAGTAAGGGCTTACTTCTGAATTATTCGTTTAATTTCTGACGAGATATTGTTGCCAAAGTTAACAGCGGAGACGAGGAAGACAAAGTCCCGTACTACCTCAAAGTCATATCTGTCAATGGTGACGTTCTGTCCAATTCGTCGATGTTATGTATCCTTTCGTGTTGACAGCATATACATAGTCTTACCCTCATTTGCTGCTAAACCCATTTTTGCCGCTTCCTTCTCTATACTAGCAAACGTGGCTATGACATCACGTTGAGTCCTACCGATGATGTTAATATCGTCGGCGTATGCTAGTAGTTGCACCGATTTTTCGAATATTGTGCCTCTGGTCTTGACTCGGGAGTTTTGCACAATCCTCTCAAGAATCAAATTGAAAAAGTCACATCACAGCGCATCGCCTTGCCTAAATTTTCTTTTTTGGACCGAATGTGTCGGTGAGGTCTTTTCCGACCCTGATGGAGCAGTGAGAGTTCTTCATCCTGCACAGATGGACGAATTTTGGCGGTGTACCAAAACTAGACATGGCTCTATATAGTTAGTCTCTATATATGCTGTAGTATGCGGCATTGATATCACCTGATGGGTGTCGATTTGAAATTCTTGGTTTTTTTCTAGGATCTGCCGAAGTGTGAAAATTTGATCGGTTGTGGACTTTCTTGTCCCAAAACCACACTGATAAGGCCGATCAGGTTGTTGGTAAACGGTTTTATGCGTTTACATATTGCGGCAGATATGATCTTGAAGGCGATGTTGAGGAGACTACTTCTGTAGTTGGCACAGCTCAGAGGGTCTCATTTTTTGTAGATCGGGCAAACTATGCTGAGGTTCCATTCTTCAGCATACTTTCATCCGACCACATTTTGCTCAACCTTAATTCACTTAGGTCGGCTGGTTTGTAGTTTTCGCTATCGTCGCCATTATTGAATGGTTCGTTCTGCCTGACAGCGAAATGTTGTTCGTCATCGCCGTTTAACAGTATGCAGAAGTGGTTCTTCCATATTCTCAGCATCGACTGTGTCTCAGCTACTATATTTTCTTGTTCATCTAGGTAGGATTCTGCCCGAGCCTTGCATCCTTGGCTTTGACGTTTTAGACTTTGGTAAAACTTGCGAACATCGTTCCTGGAGTGGCACATCTCTATATCAACGATCGCTCGCTTTTCTTGCTCATTTGTTCCGTTGTTCTTCCTTTCTACTTTGCCTATGGAGCTCATTGGCGGCTCTTGTTTTCACCTAGGCCTCCTTCTTGGCTGTGAGCGTCTGTCGGTATTCCTCATCAAACCAATGGTTTATTGCAGGTGTGCGTGAGAAACCTAGCACATCAGTTGCAGCTGATCTAATGACTTGTTGGGGAAGGCCTTGGCAGTCTCTGCGATTGCAGTCCTTCGACATTAATTTTTTTACAGTATTTCTGGTTTGTTGTGGCGTGGTGGATATCCACATTTTACATTAACTGCAATAAGGTAGTGGTATCTCTTGTCTATAGCAATATGATCAATTTGGTTGAACGTTCGTTGATCTGGAGACCGCTATAGTGGCATTTCGTTTCGAAGTCAATTAGCCTAAGTCCGTTGCCAGACGTCGTGTAGGCTATGTTTTCCGACACTACTGCTAAAGATGTCGTCTCTTCCTACCTTTGCGTTAAAATCTCCCAGCACAATTTTAACATCGTACTTCGGTAGTCGCTCATAGGTTTGTCAAGGAGCTCGTAGCAGCAATCCTTAGTTATATCATCTTTCTCCTCTGTCGGGGCGTGAGCGCATATAAAGTTTCTGCTCACTAAACCACTGTCTGTAGGAGATGTCACAGTTTTTCATCCTCCTTTTGATCGGGCCATCCCATCGTATTTCCTGGATGGCAGTGATATCTGCTTTGTAGCAGCTTAGGGCTTCCGTTAGTTCGCTTGCACCTCTCCTGTTTCATTTTCTAACATTCCAGGTGTAGATACGAACGTCGTTGTCCTTTTTTCGTTTAGCAGGGTCGTCAACAATTAGATCATTCCTTTCTGAGGCTTTTGATGTTTAGTGAGATTTACAACCACAGGCCATTGCAAAGTTAAAGCCAAGTCGACCCTCGTTCTTCAACATCCAACCATCCCATTCGGCCATCCAAACTACTGGACGCCCTCTTTTCTATCGCAATCATTTTGATTGACCGTTATGGAGACCGCCATCTCCCCTTATGGTTGTCGTGGTGAGGAAACCTTGTGGCATTGCCGCTCCCGTACGCAAAAATTAGAAAGTGCTAATGAGAAAGGGGAAAAATACCCCTCCATAAAAATCTGTAAAATAATTTACTGGTGAAATTTCTTTTAGTAAAAATAATTAAACAGTCAGTTGCTATCTGAAAGTGACAAGTTGTTTGTTTTGACATATGTTTTGTGTCATTTTGTAAAAATTCACACGAAACGAATGATTTAACTGGAATTTACTTAAACACGTTACCATGCCTTTCTATAAATTTGTCGCTTTCTGAGACAGTCTAAGAATTTACTAATTTGTACTGCAAAAGTACGGGAACGGACCTACATTTTGCATAAATATGGATGAATTTTGATGATGCAGCTTTAAATATCCTACGTTATGTACTGGTGATTGTGGGCTTATTATCATAGATCTTTGATTTCAAAAAACTCCATAGAAAGATATCCAGTGATTTTAAATTACATGATCTAGGGTGGCTATTCTGATAGAAAATATCGTACACAGTAATTGAAATGATGTTTAACGGGTCATGCCATACATGTAGCACAATCTTGTTAAAACCACATGTCGTCCACATCAACACCATCCAAGAAAATCATTAAGGATTTGATGATTATGTGACGATATCGAGCACCAGTAACAATCAGTGCATGACCAGACTTATTTTTAAACATATGCTCCAACGATGCCTCCAGCCCAAAATCCACAGAAAACAGATGTACAGTCGCCTCCATCTAAGCCGAATTTTCACGGCATATCAAAATTAGTTCGAGTTAGAGGGAGTTTTGGAAAAATTGGAGTTAGAGGGATTAATATTTAGTGTTGAAAAATTAGTTTAAAAAAATTAAAAAAATAAGTTAAGTAAATAAAGAGAAGCTACTTGCTCAAAATATTGTTCAAATAAAATTACTTAAAAAAATTGGTAATTTCTGATTGAATAATTACAGTATTTACAGTGTTCACCCGTTTAAAAAAAGATTCTATTTTAAAAAGGCAGTGTTGGAACTCATTCCGTACATTATCTGTCATTTCAATTGCAGATTGTAATATTCCAATTGCGTTCTCAATGCCATCCTTTCCCGGCATTTCAATATTAATTCTTCTTTTTTTTTCATCTCCACTCCTGCCATCCTTTAGTATCAGCAGCATGAGCTATTGCTTTCAAAATTGAATCGCAATCAGGTACTTCTGTGGCTACGATACCGTCATCGACTTCAACATAATCCTTCCAACTCTCGCCTTCAAAATTGTAATCAGAATTTGTAAGCCTGTTCCAGATCACCTCAATTTTATTGGTATCCTCGTTAAACATGTGAATAAGTTAAGCGAAATATCGTCTTCATCGTCCCATATCTCGGCCTTAAAACCGGCCTTTTTGAAACAATTCCCAATGTTCAAAGGAGTTACATCCTGTAGCCATGCTTTTGAAATTTCGCGTACACAGTCGAGCAGTGATATTTTATAGCAGTCATTTTTTTTGGTTTCCCAAATCCTTAAGATCTTGGTAAGTACTCGGTGCTTATAGTGTACTTTCAAATTTTGTATAATACCCGTGTCCATCAACTGAACTATTGGAGGGCAATACTCAAGCTTTTTGAACTTTAATTTGTGCTTCACTAGCTTTGGATGAGGTGGACAGTTATCGATAATGAAAAATACCTTGCGCTTTGATCTTCCAAACTTTGCAACAAGCTTCAAAAGCCAACTCGTAAAAAGATCTGCCGTCATCTAAGAACCTTGGTTGGCTACGTAATATACCGCAAAGATTTAATTTCTTTAAAGCAGCGAGGATTTTTGCTCTTTCGGGTAATTTAGAGCTTTAACTTTTCTGAGCCAGTCATGTTGGATCCCATTTCGCATGTCACTCTTTCTTTACTATGTTTTCCTCCAAAACATGTTTTCCCTTTAGAAGCCAATGTACGTGTCGGCAAACATTTAAAAAAAATTCCAGTTTCATCGACATTAAAAATATCGTCCGGTTTGAATCCTTTGACAATCTCTGAGATCTGTTGTTTCCATTCATCGGCTTTTGTCTTGTCAACAGAGGCGCTTTCACCAGATAAAACTTTGCAAAGAATGCTCTGTCTGCTTTTAAATCTGGTCAGCCAACCTTCAAGATAGGACCACTAACTGGTTAACTATTCCCACGTATACTCTCGAACCACTTGAAAACAGCTTTGTCAACATTTTCATACGCACAAACCTTGGACCGCTTTACCTGACCAATAATAATTGCATGCTACTGTGTGTGTTTGATGTTTATTAAAAAGATTTGCGAGTGTGATTTTTTTTCCGCAATAGAAACAAATTCGACTTAGAGGGATTAAAAACAGACCAAGAATCGAAATAATGTAATCGAGTTCGAGGGAATTTCGACTTAGAGGATGGTTTTTTGTATGGACAATTGAGGGGAATGCCAAAATATGGCACTAAAATTCGAGTTATAGGGAAATTCGACTTAGAGGGAGGGGACTGTATTTATTTCATGAAAATCACATGTGGGTTCTGTGAATACCAAATTCGTACAAAAGCGAAAACGCAGTGTTTTCTTAAGTCGTGCCTCATTTTTTCCATTGGTAAATCTGGATTTTGATCTAAAATTCGATCTTTTTTGGTTTCAATGGAACACGATTTCATTGATTGATTTTTTTGTCTCCGTATTGTTGTAATTTCTTGTCTGTGAAGTTAGTATCGGTGTAGCTGTCAAGTTTGAAGACACACAGGTTGATTGTTTTTTATTTAATTTACATTTCACATTGAACTGCTACAGTTTTAATGATTAATAATAGTTTTCCACAACCGAAATAATTATAAACCAAAACGAAAATCAATCTAGTGAAACTGACAGCTATCATTTGTATTAGTGTGAGTGCAAGGAGGGGTAAATCTGCCGAAAAATCCAGATTTGCAAAAAAAAAAAATTTGTTTGCTCAATGAAACACAATAGGTCTGTTCCCGTACTTTTTCAGTAAAAATTAGTAAATTCTCAAATTTCTTGGAGTGGGGGTAAATTATCTCAGAAAGAGGCAAAATTACCAAAAAGTACGGGAACGCGTTTAAGTAAAAAACAGAAAAATTATATATTTTGTATGCCTTTTAAAGAACAAATGACATAAATCACCTGTCAAAACAAGCGAGTTGTCACTTTTAGATACCAACTGACAGTTTACTGATTTTTACCAACAGTAATTTCTGCAGTAAATTTTTTTTACAGATTTTTATGTAGGGGTAGTTTTTTGCTCTCTCGTTGAGCTGTCTCTTTTACTTATTTTTGCGTACGGGAACGGCAATAAGTAAAAATCTGTAAGAATCAATAAGAATCAGTAAATAATATTTTGTACGGGAACAGACCTATTATTTTGTACGGGAACAGACCTAATAACTGGCAAAATCGGTTATTCGACAGATCTAGATAAAAAAAGATGAATTTTTTTACCAATGGAAAACGCCATAACCCGAAGCTGTCAGCTGCCAAACTGTGTTTTTTTTTGGTTGTCAACTCAAATGGCGGGAAATTCAAATCTTGCATGCATTCTATGACACCATTGGTTTTGTTTTTATGTTGCCCCCTGTTACGTTTCCGTAGTTTGTAATTTGTTTCGTTCCATATAACTGTTTGTTTCACTCCATAGGTATGAACTTGCAAATGCCGTTAAGAGTTTTACATTCAGCTTTAAAATCGATTGCGAAGCTGCGGTTTCGCCTTGCACATACGTATTTGTTTCGAATTTGTATTTCTTTTTATTTTGCTAATTAACACCATAATCCGCACTTGCTTTTCAGATTACTAATTGGCTATGAAAAATGAAAAAAAAAAAAAAAAAACGAACAAACTCACTGAATGTTCATCATTTCATTATCGTGCCAAATAAAAAAAAATTAAAATCAATACTTGTTTCTTTGCTCACACCTCACTCATAAAAAAACGCTCCAAATCATGCATAAGAGAAGTTTTATGGTAAAAAAAATCAAAACAAAATCTCCCATCTGACCAGTTGCCTCTAATTGACCAAGATTCAAACATTACTTTTAAAACTCAGTGTATTTTTCAGGTACGGACGTTAAAGTCTATACCGTTGGTCCAGATTATGCTCACGCTGAGGCAAGGAAAAGTCCCGCTCTGGATGGCAAAGTCGAACGTGACAGTGAGGGTAAAGAGATTCGGTACCCGGTTATCCTTAACAATGCAGAGAAGCTAATTTCGCGAAAGGTGTGCTTGGCCTTCAAACAGACTGTTTGTGGTTTTGATTTACTGAGGTTGGTTGGTGTTTCTACTATCTAAGCGCACTTTGAGAGTAACCCCCATTCAATTTCCAGGGCGAATGGAAAGTCGTATGTTTGTGATGTGAATGGTTTTAGTTTTGTCAAGAATTCCAATAAATACTACGATGACTGTGCCAAAATACTTGGCAATATGATTCTACGTGAGTTGACACCAACTCTACATATCCCCTGGTCGGTGCCGTTTCAACTCGACGATCCACCGATTGTGCCTACGACGTTTGGCAAAATGATGGAACTACGCTGTGTTGTGGCTGTGATAAGACATGGAGATCGTACTCCAAAGCAAAAGATGAAAGTCGAAGTTAGGCATCCCAAGTATGATTGGAAGTTGGGGACTCCTTGGCAGTACTAAAATTTTGCATATGATTCTAGGTTCTTTGAGATTTTTGAAAAGTATGATGGCTACAAGCATGGCCATGTTAAGCTGAAAAGACCAAAACAGCTGCAGGAGATTCTTGATATTGCTAGATCCCTGCTGGCGGAGATACAGACAAAGGCAGCAGATTCGGAAATCGAGGAGAAGCAGGGCAAGTTGGAACAGCTCAAGAGTGTCCTAGAAATGTAAGTTATTGTTGCGTTGTATCAGGGATTGTCTAAGGATTGTCGTGTTCTAGGTATGGCCACTTTTCTGGGATTAATCGGAAGGTCCAAATGAAATACCAACCGAAAGGACGTCCTCGTGGATCCAGCTCTGATGACGGTAATTCAACAAAATCCAGTATGTACTCACATTCAGATGGTGTTTGTATATGTGTTTCCGATTTTTTAACCTTTTGTTTGTTTTTGTGTGTGTAGATGCCCCCAAAGAACCGTCGCTAGTGCTGATCTTGAAGTGGGGTGGAGAGCTAACCCCAGCTGGACGGATTCAAGCTGAAGAATTGGGTAGAATTTTTAGATGCATGTATCCTGGTGGACAGGGCCGCCACGATTACTCGGGAACACAGGGTCTGGGACTATTAAGGTATGTAGTTGATCGCTGATCTTCTTATGATCACCTATTTAATTGAAAATATTACATTGACAAGACGGACTAAATTTTGTGTGCTATCCATTAATTAGATCAGTGATCTATGAAGCAGGTCAATCTGTAACTCATTGATCGGATAAATTATCTCTGAAGCAGGTCATTCAGTAACTCATTGATCTTTGATGTAGAATCGGATCACTCTTCTCTGAAGCAAGTCACTGCGTAAAGATAATTACTGATTTATCACGCAGGTCGTTTGTAAATCACTGATCTTTAATTATTTATAACATTGATCTTTAAATCAGATCACCGATCCTTGAAGCAGGTCTCACTGTAACTCATTTCACTGATCTTGGATTTAGAATGCTAACCATTCATCCCGAACACTAATTTTTAGATCAGAATTTTTGTATTCTCTGATTTGTTAACTGCTCTATGGTCTGTACCAGATTCCTAACAAATGAGGAAGATCATTGATCTATGAACCATATCGCTCTATGAGCTAATGATCACTGGTCAATTGAACGAATGAGATCACAAAAAACTATGAACCAGATCAGGGATAGATAAATCATTCTCATTAAGGAACCATCTATAAGCAAGATCAGTGATCTATGAACCAGATCACTGACCAATTAATGAATGAGACCACAGAAATTGAGTGAGATCGCTGATCTTGTAAGCAAAATCAATTATGGTTAACATGCCCTTATTTTAGCTTACTGATTTTGTACAACACCCTTCTAACTGCTGATCACGATTAAATTTCATTTGATACCAGATTACATTCAACGTTCCGTCACGATTTAAAAATTTACGCCTCGGACGAGGGTCGAGTGCAAATGACTGCAGCAGCCTTTGCCAAAGGCTTACTCGCTCTCGAAGGCGAGCTAACGCCGATCCTGGTGCAAATGGTGAAGAGTGCCAATACAAACGGACTTCTAGACAACGACTGTGATTCTAGTAAATATCAGAATATGTAAGTATTTCTGCTGGCAATCACCATTCTAGAGGTTTTCAAGATATTCTCATGTTAGGGCGAAAAATCGTCTGCACGAGCTCATGCAAATTGATCGTGACTTCACAAAGGAGGATCGCGAGGCGATAAATCCTGGCAACAGTATCAGCATCAACCAAGCGATGGATTTCGTCAAGAATCCAGTAAAATGTTGTGCACATGTCCATTCCCTGATCAAGGAGCTCATGTCGATCATCAGTGTAAAGAAGGACGACCCAAAGACGAAGGACGCCATCCTTTACCACGGAGAAACCTGGGATTTAATGGGTCGTCGTTGGGAGAAGATAGAAAAGGACTTTTCAACGAAAAGTAAAACATTCGATATCTCCAAAATCCCCGACATCTACGACTGCATCAAGTATGATCTACAACACAACCAGCATACACTGCAGTACGATCAGGCCGAGGAGTTGTACATCTACGCCAAGTATTTGGCCGACATTGTAATCCCACAGGAGTATGGCTTGACGATTCAAGAAAAATTGACCATCGGTCAGGGCATTTGTACGCCTTTACTGAAGAAGATCAAAGCTGACCTTCAGCGGAATATCGAAGAGGTTGGCGAGGAGAGTGTCAATCGTTTAAATCCAAGGTACAGTCATGGTGTTTCAAGTCCTGGTAGGCATGTGCGCACACGGTTGTACTTCACCAGTGAGAGTCATGTGCATTCTTTGTTAACGGTCCTTCGCTATGGAGGTCTGTTAAACGTCCTCACTGACGAACAATGGCGTCGTGCCATGGACTACATCTCCATGGTGTCAGAGCTCAATTACATGTCGCAAATTGTCATCATGTTGTATGAGGATCCAACAAAAGATCCCTGCTCGGAGGAGAGATTCCACGTTGAACTGCACTTCAGCCCGGGTGTTAATTGCTGTGTCCAGAAGAATCTACCACCTGGACCTGGATTCCGGCCGCATAGCCGCAACGATTCCGCCCACTCGAAGAATATTGTAAGTTAAATCTCTCTAAATCTAGCACAGCAGTTTGGTATTTTGTGGCCTAAAGAAGATCCCCACTGTCGACATTTGTATTTCTCAGAGTCCCGATGATGCTAATCCAACCAGGATCGATGAGGAAAACGATCTCAATCTAGATGACAGTCCACAGAATTCAAAACCACATTCTGATGTGAGTTTTTCATTTATATATCGCGAAATCTTTCCTACGAGTGTTTTATTTTCTAGGAGAACTCACCCGAAGAACAAAGTGAACTCTGCGCCCTACCAAAGGCTGAACTTCGCTCAAAGCACTTAAAATCCAAACCCATTCCAATTGGCTCCCATCACACCGTCTGTGGTCATGAGGCGCAAGACTTAGCCAAACGACTGAACGAAGAACTGGCCGCACAACAATCCAAACAAACCGGCTCACTAGAGGTAAACCGAGCCATCAGTCCCGATGGAGAGCCACGATCGAGATCATACGAACAACGTCATCAGAAGACAAAAGGTAAAGTACTGCGTTCCTCTTGTGTGAGTGTAAATTGGAAATTTAATAACTTGTTAACGGTTGGTGGGGTATATTAACGCTTGCATTTGAAAAAGAGTAAGAGCGCGCAAGAGCAATAATTTATTTTGGTTCTCCTAAATTGTGTTTTTGGGGATTAGTCGTTGATGACGGGTGTGTCATGTTCCTGTAGCAAACAGTGTGCCAATCAAATGATTTAATACTATTAATTGCAATGTAACATTTTTTTTCGTGTTTCTCTTATATTTGGTAACTTTATTCAAAATGTTGCATGTTTTTTCATTTTCTATTCTTGTTGGTGTATTGTCGTTTTGTTTTTTTTTGTGATAAACAAGGAAGCAAGTCTTTTAAGTAATTTTTGCAAATATCTGATGTGTGTTGGTTGAATTTTTATTCGCACACACCTACAGTTTAATTGAGTTCACAATACTGAGGATAGTGATGGCATAAGCAAAGGCAAAGGTGTTGTTTTGTAGATCTCTTCCGTAAATTGTACAATTAAAATCATTAATTGCAGACATGTCCTAGCCAATTTCAAATCGTTTTGCTGTCCTCTTTGCTGTAGAAATTTATTTAGAAAGGGCCCTACAAAAGCTGAATTTACTTCACCTTCAGGGATCTGTTATCAATATCACAACCCGGCAAGTACATGTTACTAAACAATCGAAATGGTGTTCTCCTTGCCTTTGTTTGGTGGCCCGTATACTGCAATAATCCATCACTTTGTGGGATAGGCTGGAAATTTTAAGAATGAACTCATGTCGTTTGTAAGTTCGAGCCAGTGGCAAGGTCGAGCCACTAGTGGTAAGTTCGAGCCGCCGCGTTAGATAAACATGTTCTCAATTCATTCGTGCAGAATATCACCCTGGCATACGCTATGAGGTACGTATCGCCGTTCTCTTGGAATCACATGTGCCGGTATCCTAATCATCCAGCTTAGGTCACAAGTAGCTCCTTATCAACGATCTGTAGCGACCGCACATAGCTGATTTTTCGTTTTCGAAAGTGACTTTTTCGAGATGCATTTGGTGCTGGTGTATACCATGTAGATTGGTATCATAAACACGATCAATCATTTTGCTTGTTCACACATCCATTCATCAGCGAACACAACGCGTTGTTGATGATCGTTTACGTTAAATTCCTCGGTCAGTTGGACGAGGCAAAATTTGTCAAGTTGAATTCAGCAAAAGGCCAAGTTCTTGTGAACGACGTTAAATCGACTGCATTGGATTTTTTTGTCCACTGAAAATATCGTTGCTGTTGGTTAGAAACATCAACGATATTTTAGCAGATCGGGGTTTTTTGGTTAAATATGGACATTGGAATGATTATTTATCGAAACGGTTGACTTTGCCTTTTCACTTTGACTTGGTGAAGTGAGGGTGGAATCTCCCCCACGAGGTCTATTGCCGTGAAAATTCGCAAACGTGGGTGTCTATCGATATATGCAAGAACTTAATCGCAAGAAGCAGAGCGATATTATGCGCTACTTGCTTCGTATTCGCGTGTGGCAATACCGTCAATTCACTAAGTTGCCCCGCTGATACAAGGTCAACCCGCCCAGGCAAGGCTCGCTGTTTGGGATAAAACCATAGTGCTGCACTCGTGGCAAACCCAAGAGCCATGATGTGAACGAATTGAAGCCATACCGGTTTCTGCAATCAATAGCTGAGGAATGTGTTAGTAACAGATTGGGAGGATTGAGGGTTGCCCAGAATGCTTCATACAAATACCTCTGATCGACATCAACCATAACGCTGTGCGTCGCGATCCAAAAAACATCTGGAAATGCAAATACGTGCACAAGCACTGCAAATTGCGTGGTCTCACATCGGTTGGCAAAAGCTCATGTGGCATCGGAGAGCTACAGTTACTCCCAGACAGTTGGAAGATATCAACGCTGTCCTGGAAGCTCAATTATTATCAGCACTTGCGCAGGAAGCGATAAGCTGTACGATGATTCTATTTTTTTTTTTTATCATGTGGTATTAAAAAAAAACTTATTTGGTGACCAAACGTCTACTAAGCAGGACTATTGTGATGAGGATAATAATCACGTAAAGCGTGTAATGAAATGAATAATCTTGAACAAACCGCGCAAACTTCCAAACTCCACTCCTATGTGTGTGTTAAGTTTTATTTTTGCCACAAACAATGGGACCTCAGCTGTTTAACTTTGAATCCAAACTTTTGCAAGAGGTGTGACAGTGAAACAATCGTATGTTTTGTTACTTGTTGAAACAGGAAACCGTGCACAAACCACTAGATCACTGCCCTCACGTGATTTTTTTTAATTGTATCGCCGAATGCTTTTCGAAAAGAGCTCCGAGAATTGTGTTCGTAATTGATTCTCGGTGGTATCTTCTCTTTGGACACTACTTTCATTCCAATGAACGTGTAGAAAGACACTAAGAAAGTACATACATGAAAATAGAATTGAACCCAAACTAGTTCGCTGCTGTGATTCAAAATCCTCATCTGATGACTCACTTTACTAACTGTGAGTTTAGTCTCTGATTGAGGCAGATCAGCTTTGTATATATCATCCACGATTGTCTGATCCACATGCTTCGAGGTATTCAATACTAGAACATTACAACTAAACATTTTTGGCGCAACGGGAGCTATCTCACGAGCTATCTCACAACCATTCATTCGTGCGTGTGTACTTCTTGCATGATGGCGGGACCTCCTGTTTTATGCCGAATCTTAAAGGTTGAGATAAGCTTTTCTTGACAATTGATACTACTCGCATGATTTGTCAGATCATCACGAGAGGAGGGCCAGTGAAAAATCATTTAGGTGTTGCTACGTCTGGGAATCGAACCCAGACCTTCTGCGCGGCAGTTCATTGCACTAACCATCGTGCTACTGAGCCCGTCATTGGTGATCGCTTAATTTTTCAATCAGATTTCTTGTCTCTCAAATCGGGTGGTTAAGATATGAAGTTTTGTTTATGACTAGAGGATTACTTTTAATTCGCTCAATGTAGCGGAGCCAATGATATCGATGTGTTCTTTCCTTTTGGGCTACATCCAGATCTTGGTACAGCTCATTAAGCTCGTGGTTAATGTCATAGTTCTTCATCCTCCTTTTGGTCCAGCCATCCAATCGTTATGCTGTTTAGCAATACAGAGTCTCCGCTCCATCTTTTCTATTGAGTGTTCTAATATTTCACCTTTTTTCGTTGAACATGGTCGTAAACTAATATATCAGTCCTATTCGATGTTTAGGGTGCTTCTAAACAAATTGACCTTTGCATGATTGTGTATTTAATTGAAACCACAACCTCCAACTTGGAGGATCAGTTTAAATTTATTAAATCAACTTCAGGATTGTGTCCTGCCTTTCTGTTTCGGTTCGCAATGAACTTTTGCCTGAATAAGGCTTGCTTTTCCTTCATCTCCTATTGGCCGAGCATTTCTAAATGTCCCAGCATAGCTCAGAATACACCGTTAACCTCATCTCTGGGAATTATTTCGCTGGCGTCTAGGAAAAGGAGAAAGGCTTTAGTGGAGTATACATTACTCTTGCTTTCATGCTGTCGGTAAGACTATACACATACACATGCTGAATTTGACCGATGGCATGAGTTATGTTGGCTTTGAGGGCCGCTGTAGTTTGTGGCTTACTCGCATAGACCAGCGACTTAAGAAAACCCCACAACGGGGTCAAATTGCACGATCAGGCCAAAAGAAGTTAGTAATCATCGACCTATAACTCTCGGCGTTGACGGTTAACTTCCTTCTCATAGAAATATGGTTCGATGACACCGTCAGCCCAAAATCCACAGCAACCAGTCACTTTTTTCGGGATGCATTGGGCGCTCTTGGATCTAATGTATATTGGTATCGTCCCAAATTCGATCGTTTTGTTTGCTGTCGTCCAGAAAAGGACTCATCGCTGAAGATGATTTTTCGATGAAAAACAGTGTCAGTTTCCCATTGCTTCAGAGCCCATTCAGCGTCGTTGTATATGGACGATTATCTTCAGCTCCTGGGTCAGTTTAATTTTGTACGGGTGCAGGCTGAAGTCACTACGCAAAATTCACCAAGCTGAGCTCTGCGAAAAGCCGAGTTCTTATGAGCGACGCTAAATCGTCTGCCTCGTATTCTCCTGCACATTCTCACGGAAAGTGGCGATGTTTTCGGCAGATCTTGCATTTCGTCGACGTATGGGTGTTGGTTTATCGTATACCGAACTAGTGGACTCAAATTTATCCACCACATAACCACATAACGTTGCGGAACGTTGCCCGAACGGAACATCCATTTTGATAATGCGATTGTATCATTTAACGTGTTGTTGAACGCAGTGTTCGTGCTTTGTGATTTGGTAAAATAGATTGAATAGCCAACATGGCCGCTATCAACTGTCAAAGTTCGGAAGAACCTATTGGAAGATAGTATCTTGTAGGCATGGCTCAAACATCAACTAACCACGAACGCTTATGCTAATTCCATTTCCCTCCAGCTGTCAAAAAGACGTTCAGAGCAACAGAATCATAGTGACAAGACCGACATCAAGGGAATAAGAAAGGCTGCGAGTTCTATAATACGATTCACGTAAGGATGTGCAAAAAAATTGTTGGTTTGATGGAGACTAATCTATAATCTCCAAGCATATTGGGGCCACTGCTTCAAGGGTTTATCGGAGAAGTGAGTATTTACAAATGAATTAGACTTTATGATAGGGTGATACATATACAATAGGCCTACATATAATTCACGTCATACTTATGGGTTCTTAGGTGTTACAGATTAGACCCTCCTAATCCATTTTTTTTATATAAATTCCCATCTTCGTTGTTGTGAACTCATCCAATAGCTCGTCGAACACTTTATAAGACAATGTCTTTAGCAAAGCGACGTTAAACTGCTGTTCCTCTTGCAATTTTTATAATACAAAGCGACAATATATCCGGTGTAGGTAAATAATACAAAAATTATTCTCAACATATATGCAAGCGCTTTTTTTTCGATTTAATTAGATTTGATTCCCCCACGCCTACGAGATGCTTCAAAAGTAGAGTTTCTCTCTTGAATTCATGATTATTTTCTTTCCAATTTAATTTAATTTATTATTTAACATTTAAAGAAAACCGCAAACATAATTTAAATTCTAAACATTAAATATTCTATTTAAAAAAAATCAACTAAAACTATATATCGTTTGTAAACATGTACGCATCTGGCTGGGAATTCCGTGTGTTCGGCTGAAAGTATATAAATCTGTCGTCGTCACTTAAAAGTTTGCTCGTCTCTCTTCTTCTTCACTACAACGAAGCTAACTCCTCGCAATAATGCAGAAGAATTCCACCACTAGATGGCGGTGTTCTTCTTGACAAAAATTCAACACACTTTGTGGATGATTTTTGCGCGCAACTATTGAGAGTAGATAGTTTCGAAAATCAAATCCTTCTCACTTAAAAATAATTTACAACTAAATCAAAAAGACTTCAAAAATTTTATTCATTTTTCTCTTTCGTATTTTTTGTCGCATTTTTTCTGTTATTTATCTTCTTCATTGTGAAAGTATGTATGTAGATTGTTTTGCTGTCATTTTTACTACATAGTCCCATTACTCTTATGTCTGCTGCACGTAAGGTGATTTTTTTTTTAAATTATATGTTGGTCAGGTCATTGAGTTGATTATCATTTTTCATGAAATACAGGGTGTCATGGGGTTGTGATTCATATATACAGGGGGTAGTTTGGGATTGTTTTTTGGGAAATTATTGAAAACACGTTGGAAAAAATTGCATAAAGGTAACAAGTTTATTGCCAATATTAAGACACACACACCCTGTATTTCAATGTTTCTTTTAATTCGATTCTATGTGTACTTCATTTATACTCTTTGAATTCTTAAATCCGTTTCTATGTGTAAAGTGCTTAGGTATTTGATTTAACTTTTCTATATTCGCTGACTTGGTGTAGGGAATATCTTTTGTGTTTTGGAATATTAAGGTTTAACATTGACATGTGTATGGATGCTATTATTTATTTTAATGACAGTTATTTACCCAAAAATGGGTGTTGGCCAGTGTAGTTGCCATATTCCGCTTCAGAGCCCATTATTTACTACGGGAAGAACTTCAGACTTTTTGTAAGCTTTCCATCGTGGCTCTTCCAGAATAAGGGTCTCTCCTCTTTTATTTGCAAATAGAAAGGCGTTTTAGTAAAGCGTTTACCCAGGAGGTATTCAGAATAGGGTGCAACCTTGGGAATCCATCAAAGGGTGTCCCATAATTCACGCAAAATTTGAATTTTTCGTCATTTTATATTATTGTGTAGCCAACGGGAAAAAATGATATCAATATGACAGCTGTCAGATCGGGGTTAGTAAAAATGGAGCGCTTTACGAAAAAAACAACGCATTCTGGTTGTTGAGCAATATTTTAAATATGGCCGTCATAGCCATTACAAACCATCAACTACGAAGAGAATAATTGAAAAATTCAGGAAAACTGGTTAAATTATCATAGAAACTTTGCGTGTCCTGTCACAAGTCGTTCGGCAGAAAACATCGAAGAAGTTCGCGAGATTTTGCTGAGTGCTGACAGTCAGGCACCGCAGTCAAGAATAGGGTATATCGAGAAGCTCTCTACAGCGAATTCTCACAAAAGACTTGAAAATTCATGCTTACTGACCATGCAGCGCGAAGAAAGTTCGTTGAATGGATTTTGGAACAACAAGTGGATGCTGATTTTTCGAACAAAATCATCTTTGGTATTGAAGCTCAATTTCATCTTTATGGCTTCATTAATCGTCAAAATTGTCGCATTTTGGGGTTCAGAAAACTCACGAGTAATTGTTAAGAAACGAATGCATCCACAACGCGTGACCATTCGTACCATTCTTTGAAAATGCGGCTGGTCATGCAGTAAGAATTAATGGTGTTGGTTATCGTGACATGATAACCCAGCTTTTAGTGTCTAAATTACAAGATATAGATGTTACCAACATGTTACCAGCTTTCAGTGTCTAAATTACAAGATATAGATGTTACCAACATGTGGTTTCAACATGGCAGTGCCACATGCCACAGAAACAATTCAATTACTGCATGATTCATTTCCCAATCGTGTACTCCGCCATTTTCAAGATCAGAATAGGCCATCCAGATCCTGATATTTAACGCCATTTGACTTTTTTTCTTTATGGTTTTTTTTAAGTCAAAAATCTTTGTTAACAAACGATGGCGGGACCTGTTTTATGCCGAATCCGAACGGCTAAGTTCAGAAAAGCTTTTCTTGACAATTGATACTACCCGGATGATTTCTCAGACCATCACGAAAGAAGGGCCAGTGAAAAATCATTTAGGCTTTGCTACGGCTGGGAATCGTACCCAGACTTTCTGCAGTTCATCGTAACCGTCGCTCCACTGAGTCCGTCATAGAAAAATGGCCGTGGCGGCCATTTATCAAGCATTCTAATTAAAAATCTGTATTTCCTATCAAAATTCATTTTGCGTGAGTTTTGGCACACCTTTTAGAAGTGGATTCCCAAGGTAAAGCTAATTTGGATTAATTAGTTTGTTGTTGAATTTTTGAAGAATCGTCAAAAATTATTAAGAGCATGTTTTTCGGGGGATATACTGGAAATTTCTGATCGGATGTTGGGGTCCAGGTCTAGTAGTATCCTTGGAAAGTTGAAATTAACGCAAAATATAAAAAAATCCATAAACAATTCGGAAGGGACCGAATTGGAGGAGCTGGCTAGACACTTCGAAGGTTTATTATTGATAATCCATTACCCAGGAACAGAGGTTCAGCAGTCAGTTCATGTTTCCTAATTATCCTCAGCCTAGCTGACTTCGCATCATGGTTTGCAATAATTTTAAAATACAAGAAGACTTCAAAACATTAGCCTCCAATAGGGGTCCAAAAAGTGTTTTTTTTTTAGGGCACCGGTCAGCGATTGAAAGTCTAACCATGTCCGTAGTCAGTTCACGTAGCGTTTGCGTAAGATAACCATGCTTATAAACCGCTCGTAAAGAAGTCCATTATAGGATCAGATGTGTGGGACGTCGTCCTGTTGGAAGCACATGCCATATATCCCTATCATCCAATTTGGATAAAAAAAAATTGGTTACCATCGGGTGGTAAAGCTTTCCATTAATGGTGATTGCAAGCATGGCCGTCTTTATTAAAACTGGGTAAAGTAAAGCATAATAGTCGATCATCAAGTATTAAAAGGGTGATCCAATGAGTGCTTCCTGATTTTTTTTATAAATAAAATATCCGGTTTCCCATAATTCACCACAAAATTTGATTTTTGCGCCATTTAATCTGTTGCCAACGGAAAAAAAGATAACAGCTGACAGTATCTTAGGTAGTAAAAATGGAGCGCTATACCAAAGAACAATGCATTTTCAACGTATGGAGCAATCTTTGATTGCTATTTTGGTGGTTTCGCAAAAGTACAAAAAATCAATGTATTGAGGAAAATCTCCATTTCAGGTATCAGTTTTGTTCATGCCATTTAATGTCAAAAGATAATTTCCTTCAAATGTTGCCCATCAATACCTCCTAAATGGCCCATTATTTGGGTTGAATTTTCGACCACTATTTCAAGCATATCACATATTCCCATAGAAAGTAATCCAATGGTGTTAAATCTCAGTGGCCAATTGACATGCCCATTTCTTGAGATGATGTTTTCATCGAACGTTTCCCTTAATAAATCGATTGATTCGTTAGCTGTATGGTATCTAGAGCCATTCAGTTAAAACCACAAGTCAGCTATTCCAATATATTGATTTGGCAACAGAAATTCATTGATCATTGCCCTGTAGCGATCTCCATTGACAATAACACCCGCTCCTTCTGCATTTTTAAAGAAATACTATACCTGCCCATGAGCCGCACCAAACAGTGGTTTCTGGGTTTGCTTTGGCAGCTGTTGAATTGCCTCTGGCTGTTTATCCGCCCATATACGGCAATTTTGCTTATTAACGTGCGTTCAATTGGACGATTATGACGACCAAAATGTGGTTGAAGAACTCTAAAACAATTTTTAACTGAGCACTGATTTTTGGAAATAAGTTTCCACGATTAGAAAGCATTGTTCCGGTGTTAGTCTATTCATGATGAAAAGGCAATGCATACTGAACAAAAACGTCATATAGACAAGCCAGCTGACAAATAATAACTGTTAAAACAACCCTATTGGATAAAAGTACCTCCTATTGGATTATCCGTTGTAATGACCAAGATGTTATACAAAAATACTATAAAAGCTAGATTAGGAATATTTATGAAGCGCCAACTTTTCGTTTTCCTAAAACATGAAGAGGTCCATTATACAGACCCTAAAGAGAAGATCTAATGGTCAAATCGTTAAAGAGAAAGACTGACGGCTTTGAATGATGTAAGGAGTTGACATATTTTGCTCTTTGCTCAAAAACTTGGTGGTCCTGAAAAATCGTTAAGTAGGAACAGATTTTCTTCAAAACCAGCTCTTACGACGATGACTGTTGATCCAAACTACTTTGTCTATTTATGCTGTGGTATGGTAATAGACAAGTTCCAATTAATGATGGCTGAGGCTTTTATATCCATGATATCCATTGTAAAAAGATATTTACCTGAATTGAATAATTTTCACTAAATCTTCCTTCTCCGCTCCTACAAAACTGCTTCTACCCCCTTTTTTGTGAATATCAACTACTGTTCGTTTAGAAATTCTAATACATGCACAGCATTCTACAAAATCAACCGAGGATCCCAATTAAAAAATCCCGCTCTATTGTGTCAAGTTTTTCAGTTTTCTCGGAAGCAGAACTTATTCCTCGGAGATCTTAGTAAATGACAATCGCTAAATATGTCAATTGCCTTGTATTTATATTTAGAAGGTTGGTACGTTGTGGTGTTACACATAGTTCATATCTCCATTCGCAAGCGGGTTGTTTTAAGCACTTCCATATCTGAATACCTGATCGTACTAGATAACCTTTATATCTAGGGTAGCATTGGGACATATGATCGACTTAATGTCGGTTTCTCATGATAGAGAGTGTACAGGTGTTTTCTATATAAGGCTAACTATTAGCTTCTGTATCGTCTTCCTGGTTCCTTAGCATGTCACAAGTTCCATCTGGGACAAGCTTTTTATTTGTGTAGGCATAAATTTTTTACCGGACAAAATATTAGCATTTTGCATAGATTTCAAAAAGATTTTAAATCTTTAAGAAAACAGTCTCACTAAACTCAAAAATAACACCTGCTGCCGTTCTCAAAATGCCAGACTTTCAGTGCACGCTGGTGGGATTCGCTTGCGAGACGTTGCCTTTACCTATCGTACCTTGACCATCATCTCGCTGGATAATCCCTTTTATAGGTAGTTTCCTTTTGTGTTCCCACACATCTTTCCCTTTTCCACTCTCCAAAATGAAAGTTAGAATATTTTTTCGACCGCGGGACCTCCATTTTGTCCTTGACTAGGAATAGTTTGGAAATTTGATCGATCGCCAATCAAAGTTTTCCAATTGTGAATTGTCGACGATTTTGAACGAATTCGCGAATTCGTTGAGTTTAAATGGGTGAATAGCGAAAATGGCGAAAAAAAGGTTAGAGTTTCCTTTAAGGCTTTTCCACTGGCTTGACATACTGACATACAATAGCTCCACAATCTGTTATCACAGGGCTGCTCCTAATAGGCAAGCACTCAATAAAGCTTGGCCTTCATACAAATGAGCAAAAACAACCAACGCTTTATTTTGATTTCCCCTATCGGGACTCGTCAAATTAGACTATGGAGCAATCCGTTTTGATCCAATAAGGTAATGGAAAAGCCCTCTCCGTTTTTTACGCGGTTTTAATGGAGTCGATAGGGAAAATCCCAAGATCAACGTGGTATACTCACGATCCAAATCTAAGTGTGCTGGGTTACCGGTGTGTGATCTCAAATCAGTTTAGAGATCAGTATTTTGAAAAAAATGTTCCTCTCAATTTGTGTGTTAGTATAGTCCCAGCAATGACCATCAAACAGCGTTGGATTTCCATTCTCAGCTTTTATTTTTAGATCATACCATCAGTCACATGTGTCGAAACCATAAAAAATAATATCACTGTATCTCTGTCCCCCGGTTTAAATTCGTCTAATTCAAGCATCTCTCAGTCTTAAAAAAAGAGAAATCGTGTTGCATGTACAGTCAATACCATCTAACATCACCGATCGCGGTTGTGCTTTTCACTCACACACTTTATTTTATTTCTGTTTCACTTTAAAAAAAAAAACAACAAACAAACTTAAAAACCAAACTTTTAATACCAAACCAAAACTATTTTCTTTTATTTTTCAAATTCAAATGTTGAATCAAATTTCATTTACCTACTGTCAATCATCTATTTTGGACACACGTGCTTATTTTGTTTTCCCCCTGCCTAACTTTTGTACTTCTCTGCGTTTAACCCCATCCCGCTTTTCACAAAAAAACTGTGTTTTTGTTAAATGCGTACCTAACAGACGTTCAAGTTGCCAACAAAACTCCAAATCCGCAAAAGGCGTGCGTTTCGAATTTCAAAGAAATACCAAACGTACGTGCAACTAACCAAACCGCTATTCAAATTCGCGTGACCGATTCGTTGTCATTTTATAAAATCGACTCTTCAACCAATGAATTGCCTCTATCCGACATAGATTTCTCCCAGAACCCATGCAGTCCGGATATGTTGCCGTCGAAGCATACAATGTTGCCCAACGATATGGATACACATGAAACGCATGACCACCGGAAAAGGATGTTTCCGAAGATTTCACCACTTGCGACTAACGAACGTCCCCTATCCTACACTTGCCTAACGTCACTCTCGTGTGCGGATCATATTAACAATCTGCACGATCCAAATCACCGCTCAAAGAGCATTGTTGCCTCAATGCAGTCCTTGGTGGCTGATCATTGTGCTTTTGCCACGCCCACTGACCCCTCGGAGTACGCACATATTTCGTGTTCCGCACCCGCTGCCATTATAACTCACGACATTGAGTGTCATGCGCCTATAGTTATTGCCGATTCGCTTGCTTTGCATGAAGCTGGATTTCTGTCGGTCCCTCAGCTGGTCAAGTTCGAATCCGATACAGTGTTGCCAGTTATCATCACAAATCCACCCCGCTCACATGCCAGTAGTAGTAAACGTCTTACACGCCATTTATCGCACGATGATTATCCACTGTCCAGTGTTAGTCCCCATCATGTGTTGCTCCCCTTGCTGCTGGAACCCCCTGAATTATCTGACTTATCCCCAGCAACAAAAAAGGAATTGTCATGCGACTGCGAAAGCACACCTAACAATGTCATCTGTTCTTGTACTCCCCCATTGTCGTCATCTGTGTCAATGTGTAATATGTCATTAAATATGTTTGCTTCAAATTTATTAACAAACGATAATAATTCTCACCATCAACCCATTACCACTCCCACCACCACTATCACCTCCACGATTACGAACACCGAACAACATAACAATACGACAATGGTGACAAAAAAACTACTCACCACCATAACGATGACGCAACATGACAAACTCACCACACCATCCATATTGGCAAATAAAACTAAATCACGTCACATGAACACAACCCTCGCTACCACAGACAACCCGACATCAACTTCAAGCTCATCGTCGGCATCGTCTCGACGCCAAAGGCACAGTATTGCCGGCCAGATGACATACATGAAAATGCTGGGCTTTGGAGGTTTTGGCAAAAAGATGGCCACCAGCACGAATAGTTTATTTAGTACGGCAGTTATTAGCGGCAGCTCCTCAGCCCCAAATTTAAGGGATATGATACCAAGTACGGCGACACCATCAGGTAAATATTAAAACATAAATAAAATTAAAAAAAGAAATAAAATAAATAAATATGAAAATATTGTAGTAAATAGTATAATTTTTAATATTATAATTAAGTGCGATTATTATTTTAATTTGGGAAAATATGTTTGCAAAGTGTTTGATACAAGTTGGAAATTTTCTGCCTAAAATATTATTTAATGGGATTTGACATATTTTTAAAAAAAATCGGGTTTTAAATAATTGGCGTAAGTAAGTAGGCCATTTTGTTTAAAGAATTTATGTTAACTTATTTTAACATTAGGTTAATTTGATTATGGCCGGTATGGTCCTAAATTAATTTATTTTCTAAAATGCATCCTCAAACACAAGGTTCGTCATTTAAGGTCCGCCCAGACTGCGTATCTGAAGCTGATGCTTGTAGCTGAGTAAAAAGTTAAAAACAAGGCAACCCGTAGGCCTTGTACACAACGTGTATCTTTGTGAATCTGTCATGTCAGAAATGTATCTCTCTTTTGACAGCGATGCAAGATACCAGCTACAGATATGCATTCTGAGAAAGCCTTTAGTGTAGGTCAATTGTGCAAAATTTCTTTTTGGTTTTTATTTTAACACCTAGATGGCATATGTGTGAGACTGCTGTTGTAATTTATTTTTAAATATTTTTTGTCGGAAGTTAATATACATTGATCGTACACAGACTCCTCACGATCATGATCACCTACATGAATAAGTCCGATCACTTGCGTCGACGGGCTCTATGTTGAGATAAACTACCGCGCAGATTGTTTCGAGTCTATTCCCGGCCATGTTAACACCTAAATAATTTTTTCCTGCCCCTTCTTTTGTGATGATCTGACAAATCATTCGAGTAGTATTGTTAACAAAAGCTTATCTCAACTTAGCCGCTAGAATTCGGCATAAAACAGGAGGTCCCGCCATCCAGGAAGAAATACAATCGCACACATATATGGTTGTGAGGAAAAGCTAGTCCCTGGATACTAACGATCACCTTGATCACCTTCATAAATATGTCCGATCACTTGCGTCGACGGGCTCAGTGGTGCGATAAACTGCCGCGCAGATGGTTTGAGGTATATTCCCGGCCATATCAACACCTAAATGGCCCTCCTTTCGTAATGATCCTTTAGCTGTTCGGATTCGGCATAAAACAGGAGGTCCCGCCATATAGGAGTGCCAGTGTACTTGCACACATAAATTGTTGTGGGGAAAAGCTAGTCCCTGGTGGGCCTTGTATATTATCTGCTAAGTAGTTCAAGTGAGGGCTTTCCTACTAACTGGCCTTCTTAGCACGAAGAAAAAGCGCTTGGCAAGAGTAATTATTCCTTTTTTCTGATGAGATATCGTCGTCAGAGTATAGTGAAAGTACCTCACTATCTCAATGTTCTACGTTGACGATTAAGTTCTGCAAATTTCGTCAATGTTGTGTTTCATTTCTTTATACTTCTTCTTATGGAATTTCCATGATGAATGATTCGCTGTTGTAAGAACGATGTTGGTGCAGTTTTTTTATAAGTTGCATTTTAAAATATACCACCTGCTTGTACATATCCAGTCAATAGCTTTAAATGAGAACCCTGAGGTTTAATGGTGTTTATTGACTCTGCTCTTGAATTGTTGTATACTGGTGAAAATACGTCTTCTAAAAGTTCGTTTCATTGTTTGCTTGTTCTGTAACAAATATAATGTTGGTACTGCTATGTTCGTGTCCTTGTTAGATGGACAGGTAGGTCAGGGATGTTCTCTCTAGGGATGGTTTCTCTAAGCTCCTCAGGACATCTGCTTATTTTAACATCTGCAATAAGGAGATAGATCTTCTACAAGTATTCGCTGTTCCAAAGGTTTCAGATTTAAAATAAGGGAAGAATTCTTTACAGTCTATAAGGCACGTCTTTGGAAATAGTGCAGTAAATTCAGTGCATGTTTCGGGACCGAACTCCAAACATGACATGTCTGACAAAAGCAGCCTCGATAAACATGAACCTATTGTCCAGTTTCGCCACCAGCGAATTTATTATTTTGCGGAATTAAGCACAGGGGTTCATTCCATCAAAATGTCGCCATTTCTGACTCCCTATGCGTAGCTTTTTTTTACTACGACTATGTCGAGTTAACTTCGTTGTTGAACATGACATGTCTGATAAAAACAGCCTCGATAATCATGGACCTTTAGTTAACCACATCTTAACCAGTTTCGCCACCAGCGAATTTATTGTTTTGCCCATGCGTGTTTTTTTTTTGCTACGCCTATGTCGAGTCAAATTCGATGTTGAATTATCGCCTTCGAAGCGATTTTCGAAGAATCTTTCGCTTGAGACGACCAAGATTTCAATTCCTTAAACCGTCAACAAATCCACATACGAAAATCCCTGTTTTGCTCACTATAATATGGACCGTAGTATATGTCACAGTTTTCAATCCGCTACTATCTCTGTTTAAGTGGAATGACTAACCAATTAAATTGCTAGATAACCCGCCCCTACAGCAGCACATGTAGGTTATTCACTTTGTTCAGACTTAATGGGAGTGTAGGACGCCACCGTTGACTCCATCTTGAACTACACTTTCGGCTGGCTGACATCTGAGAAAGGCTAGAGGTCACTTTCTTCACCGCTTTCATCATCTTATGACAGCTGTATATGGAGTCATATTTTGTCAATTGATGTGTAGGACATCTATTTTGGATGAAACATTTCGGACATTAACATGCATCACAACTGACCTTGCCATCTGTTAGTTAGTTTCTGGTCCCATAACCTAATAAAGTGTTCATTGTCTTTATTCATAACAATCATTTTTATTCAAACAGTCGATACAAATAGACTGTAGAAAAGTACTTATAATAAGAGTATGCTTAAAGTGAATACTTGGCCATTACAGCTCTTATTTCACGGTGGGCTTACCCACATATCAGAACCATAGAAAAGTGTTGGTTGACACCCCATATAGGACACGTTATATCAGTGCATTTGGAAAATCATGTTGCTATGCATGAACTTCATCCTTTGTAAGGACCGAGGTCCATCTGCTCTTCTTGTATTCTAAAGTTGCCACATCCATCTTTAGAATACCATACGCTCCCAGGCTTTCGGAATAAACCACAACCACCACGATCTCCCACAAGGGGCCTACCTCAAAATCAGGCTAAGCCAAGTCTTAGGGGCTCCTGATTCCCATGGTACCATACTATAATCTATGGTGAGACTCCGCACAGATTCCTTATGGGTTCTATAGCAAACCCAGTCCGGAATCGGAGTTACTAAGTCACTACTAACCAAGGTAAGGAATTAGCAGCAACACCAAGTAACTCTCCCACTTCATGCGCCATCTAGAAGCAATTGCTTATTGAACACACTGTCTATAAGACTTGTTCATCTAACAAAATCCTGATGGACGCGGACCTACATGAAGTGGGCTGTATAATTTCACGATGGGCTTTTACAGTAAACTGCTATGGCATTAATCGCCGCAGATAGCTTAGTAACTAATAAACGAAACGTGAAAACGTCGCTTTACTGTGGCTACTTCCATACACCACCCGAGGACGAGCCCAGTAGGTGCCCAACCCCAAGCTGGGAATAGAAAAGTACAATCGAAAGTATGTATAGCGTTACAAATTTTGCATGAGGGAGTTGGTACTTTTTATATTTTATCATACCAAATGTTAAAAATTAGCCATGGTTTGACAGGTACTTGTAAACCATCACCCTTATTCATTAGAACTCGCTAAAACATATCTAAACGGTTGTATACTTATACAGTGTTTAAGCATTTATGCAGCCTTTATTCAGGGTCGCACAAATACGTATTCATACAAAATTTCAAAATTTAAAATATTTATAAATACAAGGTATGTCTCAAAAAATTACCAAAAAGAGGGAAATCTGTTACAATTAGTTTTTCCACAGCTCGGCACAGTTACCATCACTTTGTTTTGAACACTTTTATAACATTTTGCTGCCTCGATAACATCGTTCTGTAGATAAAGAACAATTAGCATTGGATACATTAAACCATGAAACACAACTGCTAAAATACAAAAAGACCCTCTTTTATCTCTGGCAGAGTTTTTTTTTGCAAATTAAAACTGTGTCTCTGGTAAACCTGACACTAATAAGTCGTTTGTGGCAACTGACAAGCACTATTCAACTATCAGACGCGTTAAGGTTATGGGGCCTCTAATCAACGTTGTATTAGTTTTGTGAATAAGTTTGCTTTTGAGGCATTTTAAGGAGTGCATAAGTTTATACACTCCTTATAGTGAGTTTATAAGTAGGGCTGCATATGTCTGTGTTACAGTAGCAAATTTTACCGCTAGGTCAATTGCTAACGTATTGCCTATAATGGCCATGTCCCGGTTTTTAGTTTTACCAAGTAAACTTTGCCGATACACTGTTTTCATTTGTCAATCGACCATTTTAGTCACGTGACATTGAAGTGGAAATGACTGGCGAAACAAGTTGAAAATTGACGCATGGCATTTAGATTTGAGTGAAACAGTCTGCTGTGTCGACCTGTCATGAAGTTGTTTTTGAATTAAGTAGCATTACCCAATATTATGGGTTTATTTAGGTTATTGATTACTTTTTTGATAAAGAATAATTATTCTGAATAACGGGTGATTTTTTAAGCGTAGTTTTTTTTTTAAAAATCGAATAAAACACTCAAATTTGTAATCGATAAATAGGACTTTGTCCGTTACCTTTTAAAGACAACTTCATATAAATGTTGCCCGCTGCTCCGTTCCAAATGGTCCATCCGAAAGGTCCAATTTTGCATCACTTTTTCGAGCATTTCGGCCTGTATTCCACGAATTACGCGTGTTATGTTATCCTGTAACGCTTCAATCGTGTTCGGCTTGTCCACATAGACTAACGACTTTACATAACCCCACAAGAAATAATCAAGAGACGTTAAATCGCATGATCTTGGCGGTAAACTCACATGGCCATTTAGAGAGATAAGCTGCTCATCAAAGTCATCCTTCAACATTTCCATTGTTTCACGAGCTGTGTGGCATTCTTGATGAAACTACATGTCAACCAAGTTCAACTCAGCCAACTGGGACAGCAAAAATTCTCGTATCATGGCTCGATATCGTTCGCCGTTGACGGTAACGTTTCTTCCATGTCGTCTTTGAAGAAAAATGGACCAATGATGCAACCAGCCCATAAACCACACCAAAATGTCGGTTTTTCGGGATGCATGGGTAATTCTTGTATGGCACGTGGCTGTTCATCACTCCAGTTTCGACAGTTTTGCTTATTTACGCATCCGTTGAGCCAGAAATTAGCATCATCGCTGAACACAATTTTTCGATTAAACAGCGGATTTTCACGGAGCTGTTCTAAGGCACATTCACTAAAAATTTGAAGTTGTGGAAGGGCCTCAATTCTTGCACAAGTTGAATTTTATAGGCTTTCAAACCCAAATCAACACGTACAATTTTTCATGTGGTTGAGTAACACATGACCCATTGCTGAGAACGGCGACGAATTGACATTTCACGATCTCCATTAACATTGGACGTAGACGACTGCAATATTCTCTTTGGTATGCACTGTACGCATGCGAGTCGATGGTTTAATGTCCAAAAAAGTAAATTTAGTGCGAAATTTGGTGATAGCAGCAAGAATTTTTGATTCACAATTATGACGAGCATAATATGGTCGTAACAAACGTTGAACAATTTTCACAAAGCACGAATTTTGATAATAAATTTCAATAATTTGCAATCGTTGCTCGTTTGTTAGTCCTTCCATGATTAAATGGCAGAGTATACTGAAAACTTTTCACTTCGACAGATGACGTTGGACGCCATTACTAATCAGTGCTACCAACCTGAAAAACTTAACTCTTAAAAAATCACCCGTTAGATAAAAGTCAATAAAAATCTATAAATATGGAAAAATGAAACTGCAAAACAATGATTGGCAAAGTTTGACATTTATCATTAAGATTTTGCGTTCCACATTCTTCTCACTATTCTCACCTCATTTTGCAGTTGTATTCTTAAATCCGGAACAAGGACAATTTAATCATTAAACTGTCAAATTAATTACCAGCTGTCTAAGAGTTATCATATTAATTAAAAAATTTAATAAATAAAATTAAAAATTTATAAATATCATATTATATGCTTGTTATTTTATTATTTTATGTATTCCAACTAAAACACTTTGCAAACATTTTGTCCATGCATTTTTAAAATGTTTATTCAATGATAAAACAGATATCCGTTGTAAAAATCATATTCTAAAAAAAATATCTCCTTTTCTAAAATCTATTTAGCAGTTCTTGAAGGATTTGGTGGCGTCCCACCAATCCGCCCACTAGAGACTCTTCACAACGCCCTCTCACTGAAGCAGCTAGATATGTTCTTGGAGCAGATGACCGTTGCACCGTTATTCAAGACACCAGCATCATCACCACCGAAAAATCCTTCCACACCCATACCAATTGCGGCCCAAACGTCAATCAGTCTGTCAATCGAATCGGCCTCAAAACCGATCACAGCACCGACTAATCTCTGCACTGGTGCAGTAACAACAGAAGCTGAAAATCAACCCAATGACCCATCGCCCTGCGGCAGTAGTAGTAAGTTCGATGAGGATGTAGTTTTGTAGTTTTGCCGAATGACTTTTGAGTTGTGTTTCTGTTTATGTTCTTCTCTGTTTAAGATTATATATCTCACTCTGTTTGTTGAGGCAACAAAAAAAACCGTTAAAGAGTAGATTTTTAATTGAAACTATTTACTTTGCTTTGTATTTTTGTTCAGAAAATATACATAAACATCCTTCTTTATAAGATTGTGTTTCGAAAAAAATAAAAAAAAAAACACTCCTTTTGCTTATTTTATATAAAAAAAAACACAAAATCAACTAAAGCATGTTTGCATTTGCAGATTTGAATAGATTTTCAGTTTTCTCATTTGTCTCTTCTTTCTATCTCTGTCTTTCATTCTGTTACAACGTTTTGCATTTCTTCTTTTTAAATCTTTCTCTGTTTTGAATTTCTTTGGTCATTCTTGTTGAGACGCAATGCACATTGCACAAAGTGTAAACATGATACTGGTCGCGTTTTGTTACTTCTTAATGGAGTCCTCCTCCTGTTTCGCTCTGTTTCCGTTTTAGTTGAATGTAGATTGTATATGAGTTCTGTATTTGTATCTGTATGCGTGTTTTTTTTTCTGTTGAGAACTTTCTGTGTTATCATCTTTGTGATGCAAATTTTGAAATGAGGATGGAATGACTGTCAGGAATAGTAAACAACACCCGATGACAACTCAAATGATGATGAGTTTCGGTGGGTACCTTACTCGCAATGAACCAATGTTGGCACACAAACACACCTGAAGCTTTCTAGGACGACTGATGGTGATTTACACTTCCGTGGCTCTTCGAGGGTGGGCTTAAGTGGAATTTTCTGTACTGTTGTGTGTCTTCGCGCTCGAAGGGTTCCGGGGAGAAAGACAAATAACAATTATCCTGAAAGAGTTTCGAATGGGACAACTTCACCTGCTTGCAGGAAGTTTGCCAGCTGAACAGGGAGTGGTTTGTTTGCGTACTACTTATGGGTCATTGTGTGACAGTAGTAATTAATAAGGGTGGTCTGTGCGGCGGCTTTTCGCATATCATCGGGTGTAGTGTTGGTTTTAAGTGAGCTCGAGTTGGGCGAGTTTATTTGTTTTTAAATGTTGGTTTAGCTTTTAAGTGGGTGCGTTTGGGATTAAGGATACAGGGTGGGGGAGATTAAGAATGTTTAAGGTATTAAATGTCTGTTTAGTTGTTAAAATAATTGATGGGAGTGGGTACGTGTTTACATAATGTAGGTACTATGATCCTTTCAATTTCGGTTTGCTAAACGGAATGCTTTGAATGTTTCTTTGCCAGTTAGAACTTTCACTGCTCGAGGGGATGAAGATATCTCAGTTGTAAGTAGATACTTACTTAATTGAGACAGGGCAACCTTCTATCACCGGTCGAAGTAATAAAGAAAGTGCAGTTGTAAATAAATACTTACCCTGCCTGAAACAAGGAAGCCTTCCATCCTCTTCGATCCTGGGCACGTTACGTCCAGTCAGTTAGTCCAAGCGCTCTGGCATCTGCGGAGCTTCGGTCTTCCTTATCGACTCAAACCTGAAGACTGGGATTAAGATATTCTCTTGTCTGGAGCATTATTGTTCATTCGCTCGATGTGGCCAATGTATAGTATACGTGTTTTAACCTTTTGTACTACATCCACACCTGGTAAAACTTTTGACGAAGAATTTTTTTTCCAGAAGTGTCTAAAAGTAGGTACGTTTCCACCGGACCGAAACTCGTCATTTCATTAACGAAATTTAACATTTGAAAATAATGTTCCCACCAAAAAAAAAACCGCATTCCAATTGCCAAAACAATTTTTTTTCTCTTGCTATGATCTGACAAAACATCCAAGCAATCTCTGGGTACTAACGATCGTGTTACACCCACAAAATTTTATGGAATCAATAAAGCAAATACCAAGGATCGTTTTAATAAGGTCAGTCTTCGTCGTATCTGCACTAGGCTGTCATTCGTGGTGTGAATGTTGACTCCGAGGTAGATGAACTCATCAAGTACATCGAAATTGTTCATGAAAAGTGACATTTTGTCCAAGGTTCTGCATCGACAGTACTTTGTACTTTGACCAATGCGTTTCGCTCTTCATTAATTGACGTACCTAAATGCTTAGACAATGGTGCGATGGGAGCAACCAATGATGTCGATATCATGTGCAGACCCCAGTAACTGGAAGAATTTGTTGAAGATAGTGCCTTCAGTATTTGCTCCTGGCCTACGCATTAGTTCCAGCAAGAGATTGAAGACAGCGCGAAAAGATGATGCGTTTCGACTTCAGTTTAAATTTGTTTATCTATTCCAGGATTAATCTTAGTGTGACAATTTGGACTATTTGGCGTTGCAGAATATCTTTAAATAATATAGGATCTCTTATGCGACATTCGGCAGGGAAATGCTTCTATATGGGATCACCTTTTTTGTAGATTAGACATATGGAGCTGATATTCCAGTGATCGGGCATGCACTTCATACAGACTTCATTAGTGTTTTGGTGCATGGGCACTTCTATGGCACTTAACTATTTACTTAAGTGGCGCTACAGTCCGGAATGAACAAACATGCCTAACCAATTAGCCTGGTCCTTAGCTAACTGCCTCTTGTTGCACACTTTAAGTTGGTTGAATTTGGTTTCTACTTGTGCGCGCCACTTAAGGCGAGGCTTCCTCTAATTCGTCCGACGTCTGGCTGAGAATCGAAGACACTGCTGCGAGCCGGAGTATTGGTGTCCATTCGTTTTACATCTTGGTTGAATCTTCGTCTTCATAGCCCGTCAACGCAAAGAATTATTCTCTCAAAACGACCAAGGATTTCTCCATCTGTGGTAGACAAAGTTATATCTGTCAACGGTGATGTTCTATCCAACTCGTCGGTGTTGTGTGTCCTTTTGTGATGACAGCTTATACTTGGTCTTACCCTCTTGGGTTTTCTAGGATCTGATCGAAGTGTGAAGTTTTGATCAGTTGTGGATTTTCCTGGCCTAAAACAACTCTGATAAGGACCGATCAGGTTGTTGGTAAACGGTTTCAGGAGTTCACTTATTACGGCAGATAAGATTTTGTAAATGATGTTGAGGAGTTGGTTAATTTCATAGGGTCTCCTTTTTTGTAGGCAAACGATCCTGAGGTTCCATTCATCAGACATACTTTCATCCGACCAAATTTTGCTTATGAGTTGGTGTATGTTACTTACTAAATCATCTCCGCCGGCTTTATAAAGTTCGTACAGGCCGTAGAAGGCGGCTTGTTACAAAGCGTTCGATAATGTGTTCAAAAGTTTGGCACTCATAAAAAATCGACATCCGAATAGTTGCTGTTTCTGTTCACTATAACACGGTTAGTAGTAGATGTCACAGTTTGTCATCCTCTATTCGACTGGCCTATGACATCGTATTTCCTGACTGACAGTAATGTCTGCTTTAACAGACAAAAATGGAAGTAAAGTTAATTGCGATTCAAAGGGTTTTTGTTATTTTGTTGGTTTCATTTGGTTAAAATGAGTCAAATCAGTAAATTCTACTCCTTTATCTTGAATCGGGCATCAGTCCGTTTCGTGACCAAATTTGTATAAACTCCTGACGGTAATCCTTACAAGATCAAATTTACTGAAGCCTCTTGATTCTTTTAAGCCCCGAAACTTGTCCATTTGGGCTCTGAATAGTTTAAAAAAAAATAGGACGTGTTCCAAAATTTCAGATTTAGTAAGATATCTTAGATGAAGCTCTGTTCTCATTGTTCTCATTGGTCTAAATGGTCCAATGAAAACAGAGATATCTAAGATATCGGAAAACGGCCATAGTAAAATTTGGCGTTATTGAAACACAACAAACCTACACGAGCAGCCAGAAAAATTGAACGTGTGGCGAATATTTCATGCTGTATTTTTTCGTCAACAATAACCGCCATGTTATTTCGCAGGCATATAAAAGATTATTTTTGACCAAAATTGAATGGACTTGACATTAGTGATTCCAGTAAAATGGTGCTACATGCCATTAAGCTGGTCAAAGAATTGATCTATTGAAGAGGATCTGTGTTTTATTTAAATTTGCTATGTCCTTGATGAAAAATCTCACATTTTTTGTTCTATTTGGGAATTTGTTGTGTTTAGGTAACGCATAATCTGTGTGTGTTTCCTCCCTGAGAGAATTTCCATTGTGAAGTAGCTTTTGGTCTCATTGATTTACATGCCATCTTTTCATCAATGTATCAATTATATTAATCTCAGCGCCATTAGAAAAATAGTCATTTGCTTGAAAAAAATATGTAAAACTCAATAATTTAATGCATGACCATTAAATCATGCTGAAATGGCTCGTATAATTTGCAGCATTCTTCAATCATAATGCCTTTTACTCCCAATTTATCCAAATAAATTAAAGAAAGAAAGCTCGATTACCATCATTATCCACAGTGACGGTTTGAGCCATGCAGTTCAGCAATGGTAAACGGTCTGTTTCCGTACAATTTATTTTTACTGAATTTTACTGCTTTTTACTTAATGCCATCCCTTGCGCAATAAGTCTTAAAAGTGAGACCTTTTGACGAACTACCCCAGGAAGCAAATTTACCAAAGAAATGTCTGTTGGGAGAAATCAGTAAACTGTCAGTTGATATCCGAAAGTGACAACTCGTTTGCTTTGACAGATGTCTTATGTCATTTGTTCATGAAGAGGCATACAAAATATATAATTTTCGGTTTTTTACTTATAGCTTTTTCGATTGGGATACAAAAAGCACTCTTTTTATACTCTAGAGCACTTTTTTTTACTCTAGATCTATTTTTTCGTTTTCGATTGGGATCCAAAAAGCACTCTTTTTTTTTTTTACTCTAGAGTACTTTTGAAGAATCTGAATTCCAAGTCAGATTTACACCAACATGCACCAACACAAAAGGTCTGTTCCCGTACTTTTTCAGTAAAAATTAGTAAATTCTCAAATTTCTTGGAGTGGGAGTAAATTTTCTCAGAAAGAGACAAAATTATCAAAAAGTACGGGAACGCGTTTAAGTAAAAAACAGTAAAATTATATATTTTGTATGCCTTTTAAAGAACAAATGACATAAATCACCTGTCAAAACAAGCGAGTTGTCACTTTTAGATACCAACTGACAGTTTACTGATTTTTACCAACAGAAATTTCTGCAGTAAATTTTTTTACAGATTTTTATGGAGGAGTAGTTTTTTGCTCTCTCGTGAGCTGTCTCTTTTACATATTTTTGCGTACGGGAACGGCAATAAGTAAAAATCAGTAAAAATCAGTAAGAATCAGTAAATATTATTTTGTACGGGAACAGACCTAAAAACATTTAACATCTGACTTAATATGTCAATTTGAAGTTTGCATTTCGCAGTTTGATGATTAAAAAGTGATTTTTCGGGGAAAACTTTAATTAGAAATTAAAATATTTTTGGATAATCATGTTCTAAAATTCATAAGCTTTGTTTTGACACCAACTCGCCAATGGATGAGTTTATAAAAAAGCCGCAATGAGTAAAAGAAAATTTCAAATGATGGTTTACATTGATAGCTAATAGCTATAATTGCGGCCTAAAGATAAACAATAAGCTGTCAAATGGCACACTAACACACACAGAAAACCAGAGTAACCTCTTTAATGTTCGATTGGGACGGGTAAAATCTGAAATCTGAGAGTAAATCTAAAAATCCCAATTGAAAACGCTGGGAAAAATAATCTTCAATTTCATAAATTTGAGAATTTTCTAATTCTTAGTAAAAGTAGGGAAACAGATCTATAAACTCCTTAAATACGACAAAGCTGCAGTTAAGACAGTAGGATTTTGTCAATGCTTGACTTTTTCAAAAGATTCAAAATCCCTGACTGCATCCCTAGTCAAATTTAAGCTCATGGGGAAAAATCCCCCAACCTTGGGGGACACGAAAATCAAATTGAAGTCAAAATGTACCTTTATTGTACATCAGACCCAAAAAAAGTTGGGGGCCTTTTCAGATATCACAATTCCGATTGGCGATAAATACTTCCAATGTGACCAAAATACTTTTTTTTTTAAAATACAATTTTTGATTCGAGTAATTGGCTCTTAACGTAGTATTGCTAGTTTCGTTTTTGTAATTTTATTTGGCATCCTCTTTGTCTTCTTAGTTCGGCTTCACGTTTTTTTTCTGTTCCGTTTGTACACACTTTTGTCCAATAGCCTAAACATTGAAAAAACACTGACTTACCAACACATCCATTCATCTTTTTCCAAAAAACCAAAAACCACAAACATCTGAAACACAATACTTAGAGTGGAGTAAACAATCGAGTTTGGCGAGCAGCACGGAACCATCGTCGCCAGCTATCTCTGATAGTTACTCCCATGGTACGCCCAGTGGAGAGATGTCAATGAGTTTGACCAGCACCGATGGGTTAGTACCTTAGTAACCAAAAATTGCGCAGAAAATATCCAATATCCCATTGGGATATTTTCTTCCAAATTTTCCTTCCAATACCATCTGTCTAGCTTCAACGTCCTGCCAACGGCTGAGGAGTTAGCGAAATTCTTTCCACAGCTCGATGACGATTTGCATTCAGTTTATGTCCAATTGAATACGGATAATCTAGACGCAGATGTCTTCAATGCACCACACGAGGGTGAGAAAAGTTGCTGTTTGACACCGGTTAGCATGTGCATGGATTTGAGCACTGCCGCTACCAAGGGCTCTATTACACTATCCATTGAGGTGAGGTCTTTAAAAATTTTAATTGATCCTTGTTTATTAGTTTTTTTCTTCCTAAAAAGAACGAAGATGAAGATGAGGCTACACTGTCAGCTGCCACAACACCATCGCTACCGCCCGATGAAATCAGCCCGCATACCATAGATGCCGAAACGGCCCGAGAAATCGAGCATTTCGAGCTAAGACCACCCGCTCGTAAGCCAACCGATCCGATATCACCGAAAATCCAAAAGCAGATAAGCCTCTTCGAAGGAGAGCCATCTCCATCGCGAATGTCTCCCCGGCAGGTGATGATTCGTCGAAAGAAATTTGAAAATGTCGCCGCACAATTGCTCACCCAATCCATTTCGAATTCGAACTTTACTAACTTCGAAAGTAATACACTTAAGAAGAAATCCAACGATGACAGTGAGGATTCAAAAACGCAATCATGTTCGAATTTGAAGACCGGCTCAGCATCGAATCTTTCGCATTCAGGACAAAGCCATCCTGGAGCTGTGATCGTAAAGGAAATCTTCATCGAACCTCCAAAAAGGATTTCGCGTAGTTTCCACGGCAAAACGCAAAGTATGGATGCGGATTTTTTATTTTCAGACTTTCTGACTGTTCCCATGTTGGCGCGTCAGGGTAGCACTGGTGCCACTGTCCCTGGAGTGCAGAGCTTCAGCGCTAGCACATCGCCATCGGCTAAGCCGAGATTTACAACCACAAAGGTCGAGGATAGCTACAGAAAGGCTAATTAATTTTAATTTCTATTCCGTCTGTGCTGCGATACATTTATAAATTTACGAATACATTCCAACAATTTAAAGTCATATGTGTGTGTTTTGCGTAAATTATAAAAAATATGTTCTGTGATTAGTTTATCTATTGTATTCTGTATTTTGGAAAGGCAAATAAAATTAACATAAAATAGTCTTAAGGCTGTGCTTTTAATTTATTGCATCAAATGTGCTGTTTTATTCTTTGAGACTCGGGACTTTTACACATGCAAGGATTGTATCATGTAAATAACGAATCCCACATGTGGACCAGTAGATCAGGCTACGACAAACTAAAAGTTAGGTTCGCCGTTGTACTGTTTGGTCAATGGCTTTTACAACACCGTTTTTTTTTTCAGGACTGTCAACCTTGTCCCTAAAATTGCTCAACGTGCAACGCTGCTTGATTTTCTAGATCAGGGATTAATACCTATCATACGTTCCTATATAAAATACATCAATTTACACTGTATGTCCTTGTTACAGGTTTTCCCAAACTACCCAATCTTTGATTTGTGAAAACATATTGTTCAAAGAAGCAACTAAAATCCTTGAAAGGATTGATTTCCATCATTGGCAACCATGGTATTTGAAAAGAAGAAGGCATTTGTTCTCTCAGCTAAAATGTTAGAAAACTCATCTGAAAAGATGAACAACTATCAAAAACGCTACTGTGTTCAAAAGCAGACATTACTGCTATCCAGGAAATACGAAGAGATGGACCGGGCAAAAATACGATAAAAAAAACATGGAGTTTTACCATTGTCCTTGTTATCGTGACCAGAATTAGAGACTATTTGAATTTAGATTAGACTTATGCCAGAAGTCTCGTGTTTTGAAGACATCAAGAACTCATTGTAAGAGCCATTTCACACATACCGTCTAACCGGTCGTTGGGAATCCATTCATATGGGCGCGTTCACACCTGCAATCCGAAACCGTCGCCGGTTAACCATATGAATGTATTCCCAACGATGGCTAGCCGGTACCGGTTAGACGGGTGCCGGGTATGTGTGAAATGGATCTAACAACCCGCATATAGTCGAAATTTGCAAATATTTGCTTACATACGCTCACTCTCTGAAGATGAAAAGAGATGACAACAATAATCAGGAAAAGACAAATCACGATATGAAGATGAAAAGAGATTAAAAAATAATCAGAAGAAGACAAAACACGATGTTAAAATTATGTTGGGTGATATTAATGCCAAGAAAAGGAGGACATGATCTGCATTATGGTCAGAAAACACAGCCCTCACAGCGAGCTTCAGAACAATAAAAAAATCGAGTGTGAGTTCACACGCGGTAGAAGTGAAACTGTATTCTGCTTAATTTCTCTATCTCACTCTCTCTTTCTTTCTGCCTCTGTTGAAGTGATATATTGACAATTGCTTGGGTACTTTTTGATAATTCGCAAGCTCAAGCAATTCCGATGCTGCCTGGTTTTGGTGATAAGAAGACAACTGATATTTTGTTTGATCTCTTTTTCGTTACACTTTTTCGATTTATAAAATCGAATTCACACTGTCCTAAAAGAAGTTTCACTTCCAAAAGGCAATCATACAAATATCGTCATTAGTCCCTTCTGCAAGATGTCTATTGCGATGATATTCTCTCTTCATTGTAAGCACCTCACAAAATCCAACCAAAGCTACACGCTTTCGGAAAGACCCCCAAATATCGATAAAATCGTCACACATTTAAATGGCAATTTTAGCCAAAAGTACCGTTATACCTCGGAAAACATCATCAAATTTGACTAAGTCATCTCACCCGAATCAGACCACATAAAAATTTTCATCTTACACTTGCAGCCTCTCTCGTCCAATCTGTACTTTTCAAAGTATTGCAACTTGTATTTACGCCCACAAATGTCAGAGGCGTTCCCGCTGGCATCTCGTTTTAAAAATGCCCTTTCTGGAGGAAACCACGGAGGCAAAAATACATCTTAATTATCACTAATCACAAACACATCGAAAAGTCAATCAAATCTACCTGTTTGGATTCAAGCTTTCAATTACAGACTCCAGACGTCAGACGTCAGACACACACCTTCGCTAACACACATTTATGTCACTAACCCCCGTATTAATAAACGCTGATTAGCTAATCAATGGCTAACTTGACAGTTTTCCCCATAAGAAATACTCGCGCTGATGTCAAAAGCTAGTCACTGATTAGCTAATCAGGGTTTATTAATAAGAGGGTAAGTGTCTTAGTACAATCGATCAGCTGACATTTCAACATACTATTTGGTTTCATAAAATCCAATTCACACCGCCCGACAAGAAGTTTCATTTAAAAAATAACGGGTGGTTAAATTTTAAGCCCCGATGTTGAATGTGAACCACACCTTAACGTCAAGTTTTTGTCTGCATTTCATTTGATATTTCTCAATTTCAGACTAACTCAATTCGAACCATGGAAAGATACACAATCGATCGACGCGTTAAAGTTATTCAGGCTTATTACGAGAATGGGCGTTCAAATCAAAATGCATATCGTGCACTTCGTGCTTTTTTCGTCTTCAGTGATGAGGCACATTTTCACCTCAGTGGATTCGTCAATAAGCAGAATAGCCGCATGTGGGCGAATGATAATCCAAGAGTGATTGTCGAAAAACCAATGCACCCACAAAGAGTGACTGTTTGGTGCTGTTTATGGGCTGGCGGCATCATCGGGCCGTATATTTTTTCCAAAATGAGGCCGGTCAGGCAATGGTGTTCGCTATTGTGAGATGATAACGAACTTTTTATGGCCCGAATTGGAAGAAATAGGATGTGGACGGTATGTGCTTTCAACAGGACGGTGCCACTTGCCGCACAGTTAACGAAACAATGGCTCTTTTGCGCGACAAATTCAATGGCCGTGTTATCTCACGTGGTGGCGATGTCAATTGGCCGCCAAGATCATGTGATTTGACACCGTTGGACTTCTTTCTTTGGGGTTATTTGAAAGGAAAGGTGTACGTCGATAAGCCAGCAACAATTCAAGAACTAAAGGATGAGATAATTCGGCACATTAACGGCATAGAACCTCACTTATGCCTCAGCGTCATCGACAATTTGGACCATCGGATGGAGGTGTGCCGCCGAGGTCGCGATATTTTGTTTCATACATAATTGAACCATACCAATATTATCACAATAAAAAGAAAAGACGATAATTTCCGAAATAATTTATTCAAAATCAATATCGGCCCTTTAAATTTAACCACCCTTTATACATTTTTGGCGCAACGGGCTCGTTAGTACCCAGGGCCTAGCTTTATCACAACCATTCATGTGTGCGTGTGTACTTCTTGCACGATTTCGGGACCTCCCGTTGTATGACGAATCCGAACTGCTAAGTTGAGATAAGCTATTCTTGACAATTTATACCTGATCAGATCATCACGATAGGAGGGCTAGTCAAAAAGCAATTTTTGGTGTCGCTACGGCTGGAATTCGAACCCAGACCTTTTGCGCGGCAGTTCATCATAGAAACCGAACGTCATCAACTACATCTTAGAAAGTCTCCCGCTACCATCTGAGAAAAAAAACAATCCATTGAAAAATCGTTAGTCCCCATTGCGCCGACGAAATTTGGAACGAAAATTCAACCATACACAGAACAGGCTATACGGCTGCATACGCATTGGACTTTTAAGATGGTCATGTGGGTATACTCACCACGAATAAATAAATTAAATAAGTAAATGCAGAAAAGGAATAAAAGTGGCATAATGATTGAAAACGTTTCAACTGTGGACTATAACCCGAACTAAGACTAAATTGTTTAGGTCAGTGATCCAATTAAGATGTTTGTTTCTTTTTTTAGTAATTGTTCAAATTTGTTAAAATTTACATTTCACGGCGATGCACGGGATATCTTATAATGAATATTGATGTCATTAGTTCTGCACTTAGTCCTGTATGGTGTACACCGGAAAGTCTCAAGCTAAAATGTTAAGTGCCAGCCCAAACATAGTCTCCAGTTTAAACATATCCATTGATTTTCAACATAGCAGTCATCGTCTGAGTGTGATTCCTCCCAGAGCAATATTTAACAAAATAAAGGATTTTCGCTAGGTACTTCAGAACTTTGACAATTGATAGCATTACATCAAATTGGCCGTCATTTATAAGTCTGTTTTGCCAAATCACCACGGATAGGGCTTAGCGTTCAACAACACGTGCAAATGACCACAACTTGGTGAATTTTGCGTCGTGACTAGGTCATGCACCCGTACAAAATTAAACTGAACCAAGAGCTGAAGGTAAACGTCCATAGAAAACGACATGTGTTCGCTAAATGAGCTCTGGATCGTTAGAAACTGACCCTAATTTTCATCGAAAAATCATCTTCAGCGATGATACTTATTTCTGAATGAATGGGTACGTCAACAAACAAAATTGTCGAATTTGGGACGATACCAATCCACAGGAGATCCAAGAGGGTCCAATGCATCCTGAAAAAGTCCCTGTTTGGTGTGGACTTTGGGCTGGCTGCGTATTTTGTTGAGAACGACCAACTTCCCAACTTCTTTTGGCCTGAATTGGATGATATGAATACCAACGAGATGTGGTTTCAACAGGACAGCGTTACATGCCACACAGCTCAAGCTACATTGGAAATTCTGCACGAGCGATTGAAGGGCATGATCATTTCACATGGAGTTATGTGAACTGGCCATCGTGATCGTGCGATTTGACCTCGTAAGACTTTTGCTTTTGGGGTTTTCTTAATTCCAACACGCTTACCACTAGGCTGTACTCTGGAACATGAAGGACGAGTAAATACAACGAAGTTCTTGAATCGTGTTGACTCATTCTCCGATATTTTCCCGATCTTTTCACATTTTGTTCCGATCTTTTAACCTTTTCCCAATCTTTTCACCTTTTTCCCGATCTTTTAAGATTAGTTTTTTAAGCCTCCATTCGTAAGCTCTTTACTTCGCAATAACGTCATGCGAAGTTCTACCAAAACATCTTAAAGTATGGTACATGTAGGTACACACTTCTCTGGAAGCTAAAAAAAAAAATTTACAGAGTTTATACCATCATCTTAAACACAAGATATTATCCGCGCAAAAGTAATATAAAACGCCTCGAGAATAATTGTGAATAATTGTGGCGCCAGGGGCATAGAAAATTGGACATTTCAGATTCGCGCCATGCCACCCAGTTGATCCACGCCCGAAATTTAAACGATGTTATATTCCATACATAATGACATCGATATGCGTTTCAAACGAATACAAAATTTCGATGTTATCTCACCCACACTATGATTTATTTATATTTTAAGATACGAAGCGCTTAATGAAAGATCCTTTACCTTGTTCTGACGAAACAAAAAAAAAATGAAATATCTGGCATTAACGGTCCATAAAAGGTCTCAAACCTTCAAACCCATCAACATTCCTGATAGAAATTTCTAACTTGAAATCCGTATCCATGCTTTACTGGATCCAAATCCTCCCAGTCCTACATTATCACCCTTATTGCGAAGATCAACTATCAATAACTGATATCTATCAATCAATTTTAGAAGTTTGTATTGTGACTGTCAAACTGTCAATTGATGTTTGATCATTCGAAATTGGTATTGCGAACGCCAATTCCTGTCCACTTTCCTTTCGTTCTTTCAATCTTGTTTCCAATGATGTGCATCTTCACATGCAATTGCTTCACTGTAGCTTATTGGTTCACATTGTACAAGATAAGAATGCTTTTCTGCATAGTGGAACATGCCTGAGCCAACTCTATTCCTTCCACTACGCAGTCGATTTCTCCATGAAAACTGTCCATCATCGCGTAGGTCATCATTAATTTCACCATCTACATTTTCATTCTCGTCTGCCGATGCGAAAACATCCTCTCCTGCGTTATTTTGTTGATCATCAGCTTCATTCGCACCTTGACTAAGCTCTTCAATGTTTTTCGAAGTAGACAAACTCCCATGCAAATTATCATGCAAATCATCATGCAAATTGTCATGCAAATCATCATGCAAATTATCATGCAAGTCTTCATGCAAACAATTGTTGTTCGTCTCAGTTCCTGTGATGGAAATGCAGCAACTTTTTGCAAGTCGTTTGTATGTTTTCTTGGTCTGGATGTTCGTTTTCCCTAAAGGTAACATCTCTGGCAATCTCGACTTTTCTCGACGACGGTATTCAAATTCGAAAGCCCTTAGTGTTTTCCGCATAACCCATAAATATGCCTTTTTCAGCCTTTTTATCAAACTTTCTACGTTTCTGCTTCGGTATATGCACAAACGCCGCAATGCCAAACACTTTGAAATCTGCAAATTTACACTGATTGCCCCACCATACCTCGTAGGGAGTTTTTCTTTTCATAGGGCTAACACCAGTTCGGTTCAGCACAAAAACTGCAGTGTTAACTGCTTCCGCCCAGAATTTTTTAGACAAATCTCGACCACATAGCATCGTTCTAGCAGCCTCAAAAATGGTCCGATGCTCTCGCTCAACTTTACCATTTTGCTCCGGAGTGTAAGGCACAGTTGTTTGGTGACGTACAGAATGCCTGTCTAAAAGTGATTTTACAGCTTCGTTGACGAATTCCGTCCCATTATCTGTACGAAGAGTTCTTACAGCATTTCTACTCTCGTAAATAGTCTTCTTTAAAAACTCTTCAATGCATCTACATACTTCCGACTTGTGTTTCAAAAAATACACCACCTTGTACCTTGAAAAGTGGTCTTTAAATAATAAAAAAATATTTGGAACCACCAATTGAAGTCTCTTCCATTGGTCCACATACGTCCGCATGTACCAATTCTCCAGGTTGAGATGCGTGAAAACCACTTTGCGGAAAGGGTAACCTGTGCTGTTTACCATAGAGACATGTGCCACAAGAGAAATATCGGACGTCCTTGAAACCGATGCCTTCATTTTTAAGATGATTTCGTACGTGCACTATATTCTGGTGAGCCATCCTTTCATGCCATACTTTAATTGGCAATACTTGCCCCGCAATATTTGCAACTTTCAATGTCGGCATTTGCACTTTGAAGTTCATTTTAAAGAGCTGTTTCTGACGTTCTCCAACTGCTACCAGAGTACCATCCTTTTTTGTGAATTTACACTGCAAAAAGATATAAAAGCAAGTCCCTTATCTAAAGCGCGAATCTGCGAGAGCAAATTTATCGAAATTTTTGGTACATACAGAACATTAGACAAGTGCTTTTCTATATACTCATTTCCATTAGATGATAAAATATTAATATCGCCAATACCCTGTGCAAAAATCTTATCTCCACTCCTGATTCGTATACCAACTGGATCGATAAAATGTCTATACCGCACAAACCATTCTCGTTTGTAAGTCATGTGGTCACTAGCTCCAGAATCCAAGTACCAATAATCACTTACTTTTCCATCCCTAGCCATTAAAGCATTAACATTGAAGTAAACTCCCTCTTGATCCTCACTTGCACTTCCAGTCCACCTTCTATGATCTTCACTAGACGATGTAGTATGCCCTCTTTCCTCCTCACTTGCACTTCCAGTCCACTTTTCGTCAACATTGCAAATTAGAGCATCCCACCTTAGTACTTTACCTTTACTTCCAGTCCACTTCTTTCGATCAGCTCCGAAATTCTTCTTTTGGCAGTCTCTTTTCCAATGTCCATGTCCATTTCAGCTTTCACTGGTAATGAACTTTGTCCTTCTACACATGCATATAGTCTAGCTGCATTTAATAAAATTGTGACTTGAAACTTCCATACAGAATACTTTTCAGAAGTCTGTAATTTATCAATTTTAACCATTTCACTGTCCATTTTAACCGTTTTCCGTTTTATTTTTCTAATCAAAATCGAACAAGGTTTCCCAATTTTTAAAAAATAAAAAAATGCATAATGCCCTTTATTTAGCCTTTTACTTTCCCGCGTGATCTGGGCCCATAACCTTTTAAGAAGTCCTTAGAAATTAAAACGCCCGAGCTCGATAATGTACAAAGTGCAACTGCTTTATTAAAGAGAACAAAATAAAACTTAAGTCTACGTGAACAATTTACAGTGAGAGTATTGCCAGATTTAACAATTCAAATACAATTATTCATTATTTTCAACAGTTTCGTAGGATTTAAGTGATGAAATTGTTAATAATTATTTCCAACGCCTCAACAGGTATTAAATAAGCGATGTAGTTTATTGTGCAGGACCCAGATTGAAGTCATTGCCTAAACTCAATTTGTTCACTGTCGCATGTTTTTAAATCTTAGCCACTACTAAAAGGTTTTTACAAAGCTTCAATGTGTTTCATATTTCTTGCTGGAACGAGCACATATCCGAAGTAGCTAAGAACGCAACAAAATGTCTAGGCTTCCTTAACAGATGCAAAAAATATTTCACCCCTTCTGATTTGGCTTCAATATAAATGACATATAAAAGGTGGGCCAAAAGAGATCACCCTATTGGAAGATGGTCTTATTTTTGCAAATGGCCGCCAATGTCAAATCTGTTTTGACATTTGTGGACTAGACAGATATAGAATACAAGAACAAGCCATGGAGCGACACACTCCCCAAAACCGCGGAATAATCGTGGCTATTTTTTTGCGTAACAATTCGTTTGAAGTTTTGGCGCGTCGCCGATTCCCCGGCCCGCCGATTCCACCTCAGCGGGTACGTGAAAAGCAAAACTATCGCTTCTGGGGCACCGAAAATCCACGAGGAGCCATTGCACCCGCTCAAAGTTACTGGAGGTGAAGGAGTCATCGGGACATTTTTTTTCCCGAGAACGCCGCTGGTCAAACGACACCAGTGGACGGTGCGCGCTATAGGGCCATGTCAACCAATTTTTTTTTACCGCAATTGTGGTGTGGACATGCGGTTCCAACAGGACGGAGCAAAGGCACACACTGCGCGAGCCACAGCCGATATTCTGAAGGCGGCAACAACGTCGGATGACTTCTTTTGGCCCACCTTGTACGTCCAAAACATGAATTAAACATCTCGTCAAGTGCAGCAAAATCACCATAGCACCTACTGGATAGGATACAAAAGCGATCGATAAAACTAATAGGAGATTCAACCGTAGCGAACTCTATAGTCTCTCTTGAACATCGTAGACATATCTTCGGCATAACACTTTTTACCGCTATTAAGCTGACACTAGCCATTTTTGAACGTAAAATTGTTCGTCGAATTTTTCATTTTATTTGTCAGAAGGTCGAATAGAAGTAAAATCATAGCTGGCTCTATCAGTGCTGATTTGAAAATTAAGTTGCCCCGATACCAGAACTCTGTTATGTAAAAATATAATTAGGTTCAATAATTTAAATTGGAAAACAACTTAGTCCTTGAAGCCATTTATTAACCAAATTGCATCTTCGTCCCATTACACATTCCCAATTAGTCGGTTCCAATTAAAAGTCCCCTACTTACTTCTCAAATCTGCTATCAAGACTAACATTTTCGGTCATTCGAATGGAATTACACAATAGGTGCATTCATCCAGAAGTCCTATCATTTCTACATATCCTTATTAAGACCATAACCAACAGCTATGCATACACATTTTCATAACATCCTTTCATTTCGAAAATTACGCATTAATACCCTAAATCCCATAAATCCTTGTTACAAATAGAACCTTACTCTACCGCATGCACTTACATTTACATATCCTTACCCTTGCGGCGTCGCGCCAAAGATGTCGTCCCCAAAGTTGTACAAACAAATTGTATTGCTCGACGGAAAAGCTGCAGAATTATGGTCAAGATTAAGTCGCCTTTGTGTGTGCGGTGTTTTGCTGCTCCGATGCCAAAACTTCGTTTGCCTCTAAATTCCAACTCCAAGCCTAATCAAGATAAATTCCTGCTGTTTGCCAAATGCATTTGGCCAGGCATAGAGAGGAATCCCCAATGGCTTTTCGTGGTGCGACGTTATTAAATCGTGCGAAATGGGAGTTGGCTTGTATAGGCCAAAACGCCTGCAATTATTTTCCAGGCAAATTTGCTCTTTGGTGCGCGCCTATCCTGCGGTGTTTCACCAAAATAGCGTTATCCTGTGCGCTGAGTGCACCTTTGTACATGCAAATGACTATTGTTTCGTATTTCTGGCAGATGCATTCCAAATTCGAACCTAGCTACTGCACTGGGGGCAACATAGAAGCGCAGAATTCTGAGGTCAAGAGGAAAAGTACCGAATCCATTGTTCGTCGTCGTAGGCATCGTCGTCCTTTTGGGCTGGGATTATTCCACAATTTGATGGTGCGTTGCTGTTCTGTGATTGTGTACTTTTGGCCTAAATGGCTTGATTGATTGTGGTGAAATTGTTATGCAGTGTGTGCTTTTTGCAGGACCTCGTTTTTTTTGTCCAATTCCATTTGGGAATATACGTCTTGTGATGCTGATTGTCAAAGAGTTGTGGCTAACGATGAATATGGAATTGGCTATGAAGTTGGGGAAACAATTTAATTTTGTTGGCTTTTGTCATTCTTTGTCGACTCTTGTCGAGGGTTCCATTGAATGGCTAATTGAGGGGGAGAACGCAATTTCAATTGAAAAGGATTCGAGTAATAGCTGCATAGAAAAAAAATTCTGATTGCGGAGCAATTAGGAAATGGGTTAGAGACCTCAATAAATGGGCAATACCATTATTGTGTTGCAATGAAGTAGTTTTGGACAAATTACGATTAGGTGGATGGGCTAAAATACGGTACATATTAAAGTTAAGGAAGAAATTTAATGTAAATCGGGAGCATATATGTATATTTACTACATTCGAAGCAAATATTCTTATTCTCGGCAAACCTAGTTGCATTCAACATATCTGTCCAAATATGATGGTCCCTTTGCATGGCTATTTTGGATAAATGTGTCTAAGTTTCGTGGATGCAGCATGTTGGCTTGTTCGCATAAGCCTCTGACTTCAAATAAATCCAATTGTATTTAATCACATGAGAGAGAGAGAGAGAGAGCAACCTCCTCCGACGATCCTAATCGGACACACTCCTGGTGAACCGCAGGCTCCACATTGAGCGCTGACGTCTCGATCGTATGAAGCCGCCTATCTACAGTTCCTCGGAAGAAGTGCTAGATTAGCGCAATCGCCGATCTATGCTCTACAAGCTATCGACTATTCAAATATAGGAAAAAATCAGGCTGCTCAAACGCGCACTCTCAAAATATTCGCCATTGGGCTAGTAAGCCTCAAAGATGAGACTATTGCTAGAGGCACTCGCTCTTGTCGTGTGTCCCCGAATAAGTTTCATCAGAAAATTGTCTATTCTGTTTATATTGGGCCCGTTGTATAGGACATGGTTGGAATAAAATATTGTGTACCTAGAATTTGGTCTTCTGTGTATTGCAAGGCCTCTCAAACACACGAATCTTTTCCATTTGGGATGGGCAACATCATCGGCATGATAAATGTCAGGACGGCTACTCCACTAGTTATCGCCATAACAGCATCTTCATCACTGCAGAAATATGGATACTAATCTAGCCATATGGAACTGTACAGTGTACATACTGCTCAGTGTACATACTACACTTTTACTCGCCAGGGGCTGTCCGTTTGGTCCCACGATCACCAGCTTTCGCCAGTTTTTCTCGTATCTCTTGAGGACTTACATATTTCTGAGAGGTGATTTACAACTTGAAGTCATAACAATGGTGCGTGTGCAAAACGATGAGCTCGATCTCAGAGTCAGAGCTGACGAGATTGAACTCAAATATGAGATCGATCGTGCAAAGTGGAACTCGGACTCATTTTCGTATGCAAAAAAAAAGAGATCGTTCTCAAGGGCTCTGACTCGGTGGAGTTGAGACAACTCTGTTGTATTTAGTTGTGATTAGGATTTTTTGGGCAATTAAAATAAAAGAAATAAAAATGTCTACAGAAAATGAAAATCAGAGTTTTGTTTTAAACCAATTTAATAAATTGTTAGTTAAGGAACTTACAGAAAAGAGAATTTTTTCTGGAGAAATCGCAATTACCCCAATGTAAAGCAAGGAAGAGTGCTGCTGTGTAGAAAATTAAAGCTTCATATAAAAAAACAATTTGGTGAAAAAAAAAATACAAAAATTCATTTGTTAAAGCACCACCACGTGTTTCCAAAATCGGTACCAAAACTAAACCGATACAACCGACGAAAATCTTCACCATATGGACACCTGAGATTTGCTGAAATTTGGTCATCTGAATAGGAGAAATACCATGCTTAATATTTATGAGATAGATCTCACGCAATCAATCGTTTTATCATCTTTTTGCATTTTTTGGCATTTCAAAACGAGATTTGTCTCACGATCGATCTCACCACTTTGAGATCGAACTCACAACATGAGACCTAACTCGGTCAGTGTATTTTTTTCGCATACCTACTAAGAAAGATTTCTGAAAAGTGAGTAAACACATCGAACCCATCTTTTTGCATATGACCCAACATCTCTGGATTTTGAAAAAGTCCAGCTCCAAAGAGTTCGAAGACCTACACCGTATGGGCTGTTCTATACGCGATAAGATCGTCCGCATACGCAATTGCCTGAGTAATACTACCTTCATATCGCTGGTTTAAATTCTGAAGAGAATCGGCGAGGGTACCGCTCCCTGTTGCAAACCGTTTTGAATGCAGAATTCTGAGGAAGAAGTTACATTGCCACTTTTGACAACAAACGTTCTACCACTCAGCATGTCATGAAGCATATATAGCATCGGTTTACTTATGCCAGCTTTAGATAGAGGCCCTCTAACCGTATGGTGTAAAGCTTTCTCTAAATCAACTAGACATCCACGGGTGCACTGCTTTTCGGCTTTGTTCCATTGTATTTCAAGGACCAGTTTGGAGACGGCATGACTATTGTCATGGAAGGCATTGAAACCAAACTTTGTCTCTAATATTATCTTATTGCCCTCAGCATACTTTCATACCTTGATGATACTTGGTAGGAGACTTATCGACCGGAGATACGCCGGATTGAAGTTGTCCTTTCCCTTTTTCGGGGGAGGATGAACCACGGCTGCCTTCCACCGCACTGGATAATATGCATTCTTCAGCATGTCGCGGTTCACTGTTTGATATATATACCATCGACTCCCGCTGACTTATTTTTTTTATTGAATCGAAGATGGTCTGGAGTTTGACCTCCGAGATCAACAGGGGCTAGACCCACTTCGCTCGGCAATGATGGTGATTGGCAAGTTTTCGTCGTTGAACCGATATGTTATGTCATTTCGGAGATAAAAATGATGGAGCAGGGCATTGTTTTCTAGGACGCGGTTCGGGCGAATGTTTTCATACAGCATATAGATTTTTTATTATATAACTCCCACATCATTCACTTTCTCCTGAGGATCATCAATTACGAATTACAATTACAAAATCGTCGACGAAAAGTGCTTTCCCTGGATCGATTCCTACTGTCAAAAGTATGTAAAGGGTCAGCCAAATAACTTTTTTTTTGAAAATGCTATAAAAAAAAACTTCTGAATATTTTCTCAAATTTTGTTTTTATTTGAAAGTACAATCCTTTCGGTTAATAATGGAAAATAAATTTTTTGGCTTTTCACGCTTTGGTTTATCGATGAGGATGCCAGTTTCTTTCACTTTTTTCACAAGATAACGAACATACGGAGCTGACGGTGCTTCTCATTCTGCAACATTACCATGATTTTCAAAGTAATGTCGCAATATTTCCCAGCGTTGTTCAAGCGTATACACAACCATATTCGTTTAGCGGAAGGATAAAACCAATTATCTGTCAAATCATACATGAGCTAAGTGTTACCATTCACGAAATAAGCACTAGCTGAAAAAAAAAAACGTTAGATGGCGGACCCGTTATGTTTGTATTGTCTGTTGTTCGTTGAATCTTAATATACGGAAGCACGTTTGATCTTTTCCTCTAAAGATATTTTTATTTTGTGGAAATATAATCGGGCCGTTGGAATTTACGGCCAGAATTCTGTTATTTCAAAAAAAAAAATAATGGAAAACCTATAATTCTCCTAGATCAATAGGTTTGTTTTTTATCGACTTCAGCGTACTAATCTAAGGATCGCATGTGTTTGTCAGTCATCTGTCATCAGTACAAGAGTTTAAGTCTCGTCAGAAATCCGCTTTTTTGTCTGTGTAGTGCGTCAATGGTGGCGTTAATGTACATAGACGTTATGCCTCGGTCTTTGCATTTTTATATCGTTCTGTTCATCTATATATTTATATAAAAATGAATTATTTTCTGTATGTCCTTTATAGAATCGTAAATTATGCATTTGATCATGTGATGATTTTTAGCAAAGTTATTGTGCATGAGCCCACGAAGGTTTCTGAGTTTCAATTTTCGACAGATGGCGCCACTGTCATTCCAATCAATTTCATATATTGCTGTGACAGTAATGCTGATTTGAATTGAAACGAAAACAGCAAATGATGACGTTTCGAGTTGTGGATGACATAAGCATTTATGTTAATTGTGAAATGCATGTCCGGCTCACATTAAACAGACAATATTGTCCTTTTTCGAATAGTTTTGTGCATTTTATTGTGAGTTAAATTAATTTAGAGAAATAATTCAATCGAATTGAATTGAATTGAACTCACGAATATCATCGAATGTGTTCAATTGGATTGGATACATTGGAGATTCGGATTGCTGATTGACATCTACTAAATTCAAACTCATAACGTCGTTCCCGTACAATTATGCCTCCAAACGGACAACCAATTGGTCGATCAACACCACAAGCACAGAAGAAAAGGACATTACGAGCCTCAGAATCAGACGAGCAATGAGCATTAAGGCTGGACAATTTTCGAGTACATTTCGCTGAATCACCTGAACAACGAGAAGTGAGTTTAGAAACTGATCGAATACGTACTACTCAGGGGCGTTCGTCTGAGACAACTGAACAACGGAAAAGAAAGCTGGAAAATGTTAGAATAAGCACCGCTTGATCAAGACGATTTAAATCTTGGTGCATTCCATTATAACAGTATGATAACAGTCTTCATCCAAGTGTCGTCATTGGAAAAATTGATAAAATTTGCATGTATTGTAGCGCCCTCAAATTTAAGAACGAATTGTGAAGTGTATGCACCAGCGCCTATTATCTTTGTATTGATAAACGCCTCGTAAATTGAACATTAATAGCAAACAACTGTCACACAACAAGAATAAACCACTTGGTTTATCTTGTACAATAACCCATGGGATCGTAGCCCATAAAATGCAACATAATGCATTATCTAGTCGGGTTACAGAATATTCTTGTAACGGGTACTAAAAAAGATAAGGGATTAAAATCCTATCTCTGTGTGTATTGCGTAATGTTCAGTATGCGATGCATAGAAAATAATATAGATAATAATTTAGTATATAAGAGCATACTTTTTGGAAAAAAGATTAGATTCATTCTGAAAACTCAAACTGAGTGTTTCTCTTTCCTTACACCCACCTATTGACGTCCTACAGAGCTCTTTAGCTTTTGGATTAACGCTGAAAGCTATTCGCTTGCGCAGTCAAAGTGGGTTAAAGGTTTTTCTAACGGGAAGTTGTTTCATTACTTCCAGAAGATATTACATGGCGATCCTGCCATCTTCGCAAAAGACTAGCGAAGAAGCGAGCGACAACGACCAAATGACGTTCTATAAAGAAGAGCTTGACCGGCTCAGAAGTAGGCGTGTACGAGGAAGCAACCGTACCCACTTTGCTACGATACTTCAGTTACAAGGAATAGAAGTATTATGGATATGAACGATGAAGATACCGACGAGGATGATGATGGTGAAGAGGAAGAAGAACGTTTTACAAATGTACGTCACCGAAAAATCTGCAGACATATGCCCACAGAGGTTCCTCGCAGAAAAATTTTGGACGTACAATATTCACTTGCATAGATTTCAATATAATCTAACAACAATAAATAGAATGCAAAATCACCATAATCTATATATATAATAATGGATCTTGGTTTGTTCGGATGCTTAAAACTCGAAAACGACTGGACCAAATTGGATACTTCCTTCTGCGGATTTGTTCGTAATTGCTCCGCGAGGGTTTAGGTAAAAAGAAAAATTGAAAAATTCTCAACAGGTGGCGCTGTAGGCGGTCATTCCATTTGATAGCACAGTAATAATAAATAAATAAATAATTTATATGGCAAAACAACGTTTGACGGGCCAGCTTGTCAAAACATAAAAATAAATGAAGAAATAAAAATCATATTAAGCATTTAAAAAAAAAATTATACATAGTACCGCAAATTTGTTACACTTGATAAATAATGTAAAAATAAAACTTATAATAATTATTATATTTAAATTAAACTTGCAATACGAAGATTAATTAGTAAAATTAAAAGCAAAATACAATTCAAAATGGCAAACTTTGAATATTGTACGGCACAAACGTTACCTGTGCTTAGATTAGAAGACGAATCAAAAAGAGCAGAAAATTTAAGGGATTTTTTAAATTCTATAGAATTTTATCATGATATTCTGAGTGAAACTGCTAAATCTACTTTGATTACATTTGTACACAAGTGTAAGATACAAGGAAAAGCATTTACAGAGTTAGGATCTGCAAAACCTGTTACTTTCAGTGATCTAAAAACAATTTTATTAAAAAAATGCGGACCCAGAGAAACAATCGAAAGCATTCTATCAAAACTTAGTAGAACACGACAAGGTAATAGACCTATAAACAAATTTGTAATCGCAATAGAATGTTTAGTTACCAAAATGATAGAACTAGAAGTTGCCGAGCTAGGTGAAAAATATCGATCCATTTTAACTGCCGCAAATGAACTAAGAGGGTTAGTATATTTAAAAATAGGAGTTAATGATCGATACAAGTTAATTCTTGATTGTGCTCGACATACTAGCATGAAAGATGCCATCGAGCACTTGTTGGAAATTGATCCATGTACGACTTCACACCTATTTGATAGATACGGTAGATTTCTTAAACAATCAACGAGAAATTACGAAGGCATAAAGATGCAATGTAATGAAAATATATTCCATAATTTTGGTAGTTCTAAAATTTTCAAAAAACGTTTACATATATATAATAGTTACCCTAGACATAAAAATGTCAAAACCTCTGGTAGCATATACTATAATAATAATCTTAATAGCTATCAGAATAGGGAAAATAATTATAATAATCATATGAAAATATGTAATAATAACTCTCTCAATAATAGATCGAGACGATATTATAATTATAATAAGAGAAGTGACTTCCGAAATGCAGAAAGATCAAGTTCTTATGATCCCAAAAATATGGAACCTACTAAATCTAAAGAAAACGATGTACGATCGATTGAGAACAAAATTTACGTTTTTGTTACAACTAGGACACAAAACAATTCAAACCAACAGGAGAAAAATTCTGCTAAACAAAATAAAAGCAAAGAAAAAATTATAAGAAAGCTTTTAAAGCCCCCAGAAAAGGGATTAAAAATAGTGGAGTTGAAAATAGTAAATAGTTTCATGGAAGACGATAAAGATTTTGCAAAATTAAAGGGTACTAGAGTAGTAAGTCCAAATCAAATTTTGGCATATATACCAGACAGTAGTTGTCTAGTTTTAAATCGGTCAAAGATAAGCACAAATGCCCGATCGACATCATTTGACAAAATGTTGTCGATGGACGTGCAGAAAAATTGTGTACCGTTATTTAATAAAGATGAATCCAAGAATAGCACTACTGCCCGATCGGCATCATTTGATAAAATGTTGTTGAGGGACGTGCGTAAAATTTGCGGACCTCTATCAATTAAAAAAGTTTATATAACTAAAGAAGAATTATTAAAGCTCTCAGATGGCCATCAAAAAGAGAAAATTAATATATTAAAGACAAGAATACAAGGAATATTTAAAGAAATAAAAATTATAGTTCACCTTTTAAACAATATAACGAAAATTACAGACCCTTGCAAAATAAAACTATTACTCAACAACTATCATATGCTTCCAAGAAGTGGACATGCTGGGATAAATCGAATGTTAAGAAATATTAGAAAGAAATATTTTTGGACAGGGATGCAAAACGATGTGACGACATACGTTAAGCACTGCCCAATGTGTCAAAAGAAAACGCATACAGCCAAAAAGATAGCTAATTTCAATTACAACAACGGCTGAATATATAGATAGTTTTGATAAAAAAATTAATTTTACATCTACAAAATGTACTACCAAAAATGTACGAAAGCAATACTATGGTAAAAAAAAAAGCTTTAGTAGAAAGCTTTATTCTAAGGTATGGAGTACCACATACAATAGCTTCTGATCAAGGAACCGAATTCCTTAATCATGTTTTTAAAGGTATTTGCAAATTGTTAAGAATAGAACAATTGCAATCTACAGCATATCACCACCAAAGCATAGGAGCATTAGAAAATTCTCATAAGGTTTTAGGATCATACCTCAGAAGCTACGTTTCAGAAAAGCATACCGATTGGAGCACTTGGTTACCATATTATGTTTTCTGCTACAATACGTCTGTACACTCAGAAACAGGATTTACACCATTTGAATTAGTTTTTGGAAGGCAGTGTAATTTACCTTCAAATATAACTAGGAATGTAGATCCAGTATCTAACTATGAGGATTACATAATTGACTTGAAACATAAATTACAAGTTGCCCATAGAGATGCTCGAGATACCTTAATAAGGAAGAAAAACGCTAGGAAAGACAGATATGACACTGACTTTAGGACAAAAGTTTCAGATTTTGAAATAGGAAGTTTGGTACTACTGAGAAATGAGTCTAGAAAGAAACTAGATCCAGTATTTATAGGACCATACGAAATTTTGTCACAAAACGGAGTTAATTGCGATATCAAATATGAAAATAAGAGAATGACAGTACATAAAAATAGACTGAAGCCATTTTTCATATATTTAACCTTAATATAATTTTTTTTTTTTTAAAAAAAAAGGGAGAAAAGCCCTGCTGCTGTAAAATAATAAATATTTTCGTAATTTTATATTGTTTTTCATATTTTCATAATAAACACTATTCTTAAATAATATATAAATAGCTAAAATAAATATAAATACCTCAATGTAAATAAAAAAAAATGAATAAAAAAAAAATATTCAAAAACAATTAAAATTTAAGAAGCCGGCATATTTTATAAGCAAAATAAACAATTAAATTAAAATAAAATATATTACTGTAAATAAACCAATTTATTAAAGATAAGGAATATAAATGTAAAAAAAAATGAATTAATGTTTTAAATAAAATTAAAAACTGTGTAACATTGCATAAATATTTTAACATAAAATTTTTAACAAAAAGAAAATGAAAAAAAAAAACATTTAGTCAATAAGAATTCATAAAGAAAAAAAAACAAACAAAATATGAACTATGTAATACAAAGATACCTTAATGAATAAATGGCACGAAAAGAAGAAATCAAAACATGTAATGATTTCTCCTTTTTCCCCAGGAAGGGTGGTGTGAAGTGTATGCACCAGCGCCTATTATCTTTGTATTGATAAACGCCTCGTAAATTGAACATTAATAGCAAACAACTGTCACACAACAAGAATAAACCACTTGGTTTATCTTGTACAATAACCCATGGGATCGTAGCCCATAAAATGCAACATAATGCATTATCTAGTCGGGTTACAGAATATTCTTGTAACGGGTACTAAAAAAGATAAGGGATTAAAATCCTATCTCTGTGTGTATTGCGTAATGTTCAGTATGCGATGCATAGAAAATAATATAGATAATAATTTAGTATATAAGAGCATACTTTTTGGAATAAAGATTAGATTCATTCTGAAAACTCAAACTGAGTGTTTCTCTTTCCTTACACCCACCTATTGACGTCCTACAGAGCTCTTTAGCTTTTGGATTAACGCTGAAAGCTATTCGCTTGCGCAGTCAAAGTGGGTTAAAGGTTTTTCTAACGGGAAGTTGTTTCATTACTTCCAGAAGATATTACAGAATCTCCAGGAATGTGCTGCGCCAGTCGAAAAGTCAAACTGCCATAATTACATCCACCACCCGAACCAATATCAACGCTGCACATTTTTTTCGAAATCAACAAAATCTATAAAATGAAACAAAATCTTCAAATTTATTTTTAATTATTTTTTAATTATTTTATTTGGTGACGTTGCAAGGCGCGAAGGGTACAGCTTGTTGTTTAATAAATTGTTTCACCCATTTGTTGTAAATATTCTCCGATATCGTTGTTTGTCAGGTAAAAGTATCCAACTCTTCCACCAGCCCAAGCAGTACGAGGTGGTATCCAAATTCCAACTTCGATAGCCCAATTTGTTTATTTCAACAGTAGGTACAGGTTAGTGTAAACTTCCGGATAAGCACAAAACCATAACTCTCCCCCTTTCTTCCAGAAGTTTTCACAATCTCAATCTTAGTTGAACATTTTGAGATGCTTAGGCACCTGGTCTTTTCCAGTCATACCCTCTGAAGTTCATAAGTTCAGCCAGATATGTACCTTCTGATGTATCTTAAAAAGACTGAGGAACTTTGGAGCTAATTCGGCTGTAAACTATTTGGTAGCATCTGAAAGCACGAAATTTTTCCTTAACACTTAGTCATCAACTGAGCACGGTGATACAGTATAATGACATTCCGTTCCACAGCGAAGTCAATTAGCCTTTGTCGGCGTGTAAGGTTTATTTTGGCCTTAGTTCACTCATTCGTTGCCTTTAAGCCTACATAATAGCAAAAGAATCCCACATTAGACTTTGTTGCCTAACTATTACCACTTTCATACTTTCCAATCGGTTATATCCGTGGTAAGGCAGCGACAGCATGAGTCGGGAAACAACACGACCTCGTTGCGTGAAATTTCATTCGTAAAACCAGACAAATGTGAACGCGGGTATGTCGCACTCGAAATCGCTGTTGCTCGGGGGAAAAAATATCCCAGAAGCAAAATCCAAAGTGGAATACGTTGCACTTCAGTCTTTCACCTTGCGCAACTGGTTTGGATAGGTTATGTTAGGTTATATTAGGTTAAAGTGGCTGCAAGCAATACGCCTGTACACGTTGTAATACTACGATGATCAGTCTAATAGTCGTTTGCCTTAGTAAACTAATAGTCGTTTGCCTTAGTAAATAAATCCGAGCTAATTATAAAGCGGAGGAGGTTTCTGACTTTAATATTAGCCAGCTCACATAGATTGACCAAGAAGTAGTTTATGCAGTTTTCTTTTGCTAAAGAGAGCTGAACAAAAACAGAGAAGGTGACGAATACACTCCTCCTCCTCCTCGTCCAAGCAACTTCTGCAGAAGTCATTGCTAAAGAGGACTATTATTTTTGCATGTATGCCTTGAGGGAAGTGTCTTATAAAGACACCGATGATGGTACTGATGTTTGATCTGTTCAGCATTATCAAACTCAGAAACCGTTTTTGGTTAAAATTTTCCCAGATTTGCCTGGATATTTGACACGTTGTGCCGTTTATCCATATGCGGTTTGCTTTCTTGAACACATCCAGTTTAATTAATGATTTATATGTAGCGAGGGGCATACATTTCAACTGGCAGTAGAATATCAAGGGCAGTGCCCAGTCTGGCAAGCTCATCCGTCTTACAGTTCCCCGGCATTGCTCTGTGACCCGGTAACCAGAAGAGGTTACAGTTTCCTGAGAGTGTCGAGGTTTCAATTTTACAACGACGAAATATTTTACCTTTACATGAGGCCTTCTGATAGGACAGGCTGATAAGTGATGACCTTGCATCGCTTAGGGCTCGTGAGAAGGTTGCCACCAGGCTCTCAAGTTCTGTTTTATTACTCGGCTGTTCTAAGTTGTCAGAGAGAAGTTTTTTGGCTAAAATGTGTCTATATAGTGATCAGTTGGTTTTCTAAGGATTCCTAAAAACCTTCGAGTCTGGAGGAGCGTCGCCCAAGTGAATTGGATGTATTTGTGGTCTGAGAAGGAGTGTTCGTTGAAGACGTTGAAGTTCTTAATAGTTTTGATTATCATATGGGAGGCAAGCGTTATGTGTATGTCACTTTTTGCCTAATTCTGTTTGTCATGGTGGGCATGGAGCCCAACTTACAAAGAGGAGGTTTCCATTCAGTATGTTGTTGACGTCGTCAGAATCGGACGCTAGAAGGTCTTCTTCGACTAGTCTTTCGGTGGCACTATCCAACTCCAGGTCGGCTGACTTAGGTTAGATTAGGTTGGTGGGTTGATGAGGTAGGCGGTGTGCGTCTTCCCTCATCACACTCTGGTCAATAAAGACCCATTGTGATGTCCGTTGGAGGTCCACTTGTGTGGTTGGTTAGTTCAGTGTCCCGTTACTGTCCATTGTTGTTAGCAACTTTCCAGCCATCCAGATGTTGTTATAAACCTGAAAACATTATAGAGAGAGGCATTTCGGATAGATCCGTGAGGTCATGAAAAAGTATTTTCCTAAGGTTCTCAGTCTTAATTGTCTGAGGCCTGTGTAGTGGCACAGAAAGTGGAGGGTATCCTCGTGTATTTCTTCATCACCGCAGCCTCTACAGAGGTCATCATCTATAAGATGCATATTCAGTTTTTGGCTTTTTAAGTTTCTCTTACAAAGAGAAAGATATTGTTTTCGCGAAAATTTTCAACCTCGAGATTTTGATTGATTCTAACATTACGATAATAGCGGAACCCAAAAAAGGGGTTTTTAAGATGGCTAGGACATGTAGAAAGAATGAACACCAATACTCCGGCTCGCAGAGTCTTCGATTCCCAGCCAGACGTCGGACGCAGTGGAGGAAGACCTCGCTAAGTGACGCGCACAAGTAGAAACCGACCTCAACAAACTTGGAGTGCGCAACTGGAGGCAGTTAGCTAAGGACCGGGCTAATTGAAGAGGCATGTTGGTTGAGGCCCAGGTTCATCCCGGACTGTAGCGCCACTTAAGTAAGTAAGTAAGTAATAATTTTGATGGCGGCTAGGACTTCACCAGCGAGGGAGATAGTACCGGTAGGGGACTATCGACCTTTAGCGACATTGTTTGGTTACAACTGGACCTATATCAGTCTCTGAGTCAGTGACAACATCTATCGATGACCATGTTCGCCTACCATTAAGAAAATTTAAAAGTTCTTGAAGAATGAACAAATATCTGATGATGATCTCCTTTCATTCGTTCGATGTGTCAACGTCAAAGCAAACTAATTCATTCGCATTCAAAACTCAACTGTCCTCAAACTATTAAGAATTCAAACAAAGAGTATGCACTTTGTCCTCGCCCCCACCCTCCATTACAATTCCTTGAAATTATAATCCTTTTCAAGGCATAACCACCTCTTTCACTGACCTAATCCAAATTCATGCAACTGCTTTGCTTTCACCCTCCCCAAACAAAAAGCCCATGCTAATATTTACCCCTCTCATATTCCATCTAAAACGACAGGACTACCCAGCATTGATTTCTATGATCATAAACGAATTTACTTACTCTTGTGTTTGTCGTCAAGCTTGCTCCAGAGTAAATAGTCCTGGCTAAACAAAAACAAACAAAAAAAACCTTTCATAGAGCAGAGGAGCGTACACAACTTTTCAGCGCTCACTTCATAAAATCCTTACATAGAAGATCCATTAAAGCCCCGAAAGGAAATGGGGTCAACAACGAACCGAGGCTAATAGCCTTTACATCATTGTGTCCTTTCACATGAGGAGTCTCCGGTACTCACCCACTACAACTGCTACTTTATTACTCTTAGCCGCTCGATGTGCAAAAAAAACACAACATCTCAATGTGGACACACATCTATCTATATGTGTGTCTAAAACATCCCTTGGACCACGCTTACATGCAGAGCGGCAGCATCATAGTTAAGCCTAGCGCAGCCCAGCACCGCTCCAGATGAATCAATGAAAATGTTGGCTGGCAGAACTGTAAGCTCAATGGCATGAACATAAGCAGCAGCCCCAGCGTCATTCTTGCACCGTACTTGAGTTCTCGGTGCATGGTGGGCTAGTCAACAAGAGTGAAAGAGACACACCTGAGGCGGAAGGATGGGACATTACCATATATACCACGTTGGCGGGCTCCACTGGCAGCAGACTCGAGTGCATGCTGCACGTTAATTATGCATGCACACTTGGTTACATGTATGGATGGCAATAGGAGGTTTGCTTAGTACAGCAAAAAGGGTGAATAGCCGCATTCTCCCGCATTCATGGTGAAGAGTCCTTCTCGGAACATCTCGACATCTCTGCCGCTGCTCTGATGCTAAGTGCAAAAGAGGACATTCACACTGCATTTTGTTGGACCGGCAGTGGAATGCTGATGGAGGAGTGTATATATCAGCACACCCGAATGCGCTGTTGTTGGACGTAGTACTCTTCGAAAGATTTTCTGATTCATTCAGATGGCTTACATGGTATTGCTGGAAACCCACCATCCTCTCTGGATATTTCGTCATTCGGCTTAATGGCTGGAATTTTTCTTTCTGAAGGCGGATTAGGATTATTTTTGGATTTTTGTCGTTCGGAGAATATGTACCCGAGTTAGTAAGCGCATTAGAGGGTGGGAAATGTGGATTTAAGGACTTCCTACAGCGTGCTTAATCACCGTTGCACATTTATTCGGTCAAAATGGAAATATGACAGATTTATAAGGGGGAGGGTATTTATGTCACCTTATTGTGTAGATGGCAGTTGAATTAAGCCGATTAGGAAGTACAACATGTTTATAGGTTTTGTTTTATGATTTCAAGTTAAATTATTTTAGGTTATGTTGGGCGCAATGGGCTTTCAATTTCAGTTTTTTGTTTGTTTGATTAAATCTGCTAAAAGTTTTTGTTCCGAAGGACCTGTGGATATTTGCTTATTTTACGGATGAGCGAGTTTGAAAGCAGAAAATAATATCAAAAGAATAATTAAGACGCCCCAGATTAATTTTGTTTTGGTAAAATTAACAGCAACAAGGCTCACGTTCTTTTTGCTTTGAATCCGGGCGTTCCCTCGTTTCTTTGTGGTAACCGGAAATTAGAGGTAGTGATGGGCAGGCATGGTCCCATCAGCCACTGGTCCACGACCTTCATTTCATGAGAATTCAACAAAAAATGAATACAGCGAGTAATAGTAATCCCGATGGATAGTGGGGTGGATGATCCATGAAACCTAAATCCCATCGAAGCATTTGCGTAATAGTATTATGCGTACAAATGCAAAAGTTTGATGTTCATAACAGAGGTGTTTATTCAGACGGCCATCTGTAAATACTCGCCACAACCCAATCACAAACATGAAGACATGGACATCACCAAAGCATGCCTGTAACATGAAAGACATGCTGAAGTAATTACCACACCAAGGAAAACCCTATCCCATAGGGGTATATTAGTTTTGATACATAGTTTGCAACATGATTAACGGCAACTGCATTCAACTGATATTTTGGCCCTCCATCCATGACTTAACCAACCAGACAGTTTGAATGGGAGCATGGATTTGCTACTGAATTGCCTTCTTAGCCCGAAGAAACAGCGGTTGGCAAGAGTAATTCTTCGTTTAATTTCTGACGAGATGTTGTTTTCAGAGTTTATAGCGCAGCCGATTAAGCGGAGTCAATGGTGACGTTCTGTCCAATTTGACAGCAGTTGACAGCATCTTACCCTCATTTACTGCTAAATCCATTTATGCCGCTTCCTTTTCTATACTAGCAAACGTGGCAATGACATCACGTTGAGTCCTACCAATGATGTCAATATCGTCGGCGTATGCTAGTAGTTGCACCGATTTTTAGACAATTGTGCCTCTGGTGTTGGCTCGCGAGTTTTGCACAATCCTCTCAAGAATCAATTTGAAAAGTCACATGACAGCGCATCGCCTTGCCTAAATCCTTTTTTTGGTACCGAATGTGTCGGTGAGGTCGTTTCCGACCCTGATGGAGCAGCGAGAATTCTCCATCGTCATCCTACACAAACGGACAAGTTCGGGCGGTATACCAAAACTAGACATGACTCTGTATAGTTCGTCTCTATAAATGCTGTCGTATGCGACTTTTAAATCGATAAATAGGTGATAGATATCGATTTGGACATCTTGGGTTTCTTCCAGGATCTGCCGAAATGTGAACATTTGATCAGTTGTGGACTTCCCTGGCCTTAAACTACACTGATAAGGGCCGATCAGGTTTTTGATAAACGGTTTCCGACGTTCACATATTACGACAGAAAGAATCTTGTAGGCGATGTTGAGAAGACTAATGCCTCTGTAATTAGCGCAGTTCAAAGGATTTCCTTTTTTGTGGACCGGGCAAACGTTGCAGAGGTTCCATTCTGCAGGCATACTTTCATCTGACCAGATTTGGCTTATGAGTTTTGCGGGTTAATCATAATTGCAATGTTAGGTTGGATACAAATTTCGAGTTCGATTTTTTCCAAGAATGCAATAATTGTTACAATACAACTAAAATGTTTCGTACTTCATCTCGACAGGATGCTGTTCTGATCAATTAATCATGAAAATCGCAGTCTATTCTTTCCTTTTCCTTCTAAAAAGCCGTTGTTCAAAAAAACTGCTCAAGATGTCCACTTTTTCAGCTTTGAGCGAAAATCCATCAGAACAAATCATCATACTTTGGTAGCATCTCATAATGTAACCGATGTCGTAATTATAATTGTGATATCAACATGACATAAGAAACAAGCATGTGGACTTAGACCAGACATTCTCTTCTGTACATTTGGCAGGTGATATTCCATTTTGATTATTAGTCCTTGTTTTGGTTACATATCCCTTTTTAATTGCTTGAATTGGTATATATGGAGCCGCACAAAACCCACACTTGTCTGCCCTACCTACGGCTACGAGTTCCCACCCTCGTTCTACAAAATCCATCCATTACACATCTCTTTGAAATTTGACAGTTTGACACAAGTGCCATGATTTACTGCGACTAGAAAATGACCTCTCTTTGAGATGAACAAAAAAAAATCCAATTTTCTATCCACCACTTCGTATAAAGGACATTTTCGTTGTATCTGCTCCACTTTTAATTTTTGTTCAATAAGGCTTTCCCTTAAAGCCATCAAGAACACACTTTCTGAAAGATAATTTCTCTGTGACGAAAAAAGAAAACACCATAACCACACATCCCTTTGTGACCACAAATGTCCTTTTCCGGTTAACTGAATCGGAAATAATTTAATATTACGCCGAAAAAAAATATTGAACAGACCAAAGGAAAATAAAACCTCACCGCCCCAACCAACGCATCTGACCTCCCATTCCGGCGATATATTAAAAATTAAATTGAATTTCAAGCTGATGCGACACAAATCCAGCACACAGCTCCTGCCCCCATGATTATCCCACAAAAGTCCTTGATAGCTGAAATTAGCAATTTACATTAGCGTTGTACTGCAAAAATGCTCCGGCGCGCTCTCTGACAATTTAATTTGCATAGCACATTGAAGAAATTAAGTCGTCAGGACCAAAGTACTAAGAATATGCATAGACGAAGGATGAAGATGCGCGGCGCCAACGAGAATCCTTGGAGAATGGGCGCGCGAAGACACTTGCAGCGAAACTTTGCACATTATGGTGGAAAGTTATTGTCGCTCTCGCGGTTTCGCGGAAATGGCTTGCACACCATAAAGCAACTACCTAATATGCTCCAGGACCGCACAAAGGACGATTCGAACCGATTTAGAGAGTTAAAGTGATTTCAACTGTGAAAAATTTCAACGGACATCTTCATGATGTTGTTGTGTTATGGTGATGGTATTGCTACTGCTGTCTGCCTGCCATCCTTGGATAACGCTATCTTTAGGGATGGCGCAAGGAATCGTCTGTTACATAAGGGGTGGGGCAATGAAATTCATTGGAATCGCATTGTTGATGTTTTTCTTAGTGCCAGCGAATAAATATCATCAGTGGGATTCTTTTCATAGTTCGTTTATTCTCAAGAAGAAAGGAATGCGGTCGATTTGAAAAGGGAAGAAGTGAGAATTGAAAAGGACATCAAATGATTTTGAATAGTTGGGCGGCACTGGGTGGTGTATCCCGATTGGGGAGTTTGTTGTTTTGTTTTTCCCCGGTCACGTCAAATAAATTGGCAATTTGCGTAGGGATAAAAGGAATTCCACGAAATTGGAATTGAATTAATGAAAGGAATTAATTTCGTTAATAAAATAAATTAGTGGAGATATTTGTGTGTTGGGAATTGGGAACTAGTAGAAAAGTAGCAAATAATGTAGTGGGCACGGTCATAAGTACATTTTGGCAATTTAATAGTCTAAGCTGGCTGCATTTTGTTGTTGCTTATGATTATCTTTTTGTCTATACCCTGCTCGGTAAAGGATGCATGTATTTCGTTCAAAATGAAATATTAAGGTAAAACCTTCTTCGGGATTTTTGGGTAAGACTTGACATTGAGAGGCGTCCATTTCTTTTCAGCACAGAAACAACCAAAATAATGTACAGTTGTGCTGTAAAAACCTCAAACCATCGAAGTGAGACAAGAGTGAAGTACTTTCTTTATAAGGGTTACAGGTCAGTCGTGACCACCATGAATACGAATTAAGTATCAGGTTTAGATGGCATAAGGGCTGTTGAACTAAAAAGAATGTCTTTGCTTTAGCTAAGTTCTACTAGCTAGGATCGTAAATATAAGCTTAAACCATCGTTAATTGTCAACTGAAGACGGTAATTATGCAGACATTTTACAAGGACGAAACCAAGCTCAAGTTATTACAGGCATTTATCCAAATTATCGGTCTTCCTTGCCTTCTCGAACCTGAGGGCTGGGATTCGAAGATCCTCTTAGCTGGAGCATTATTGTCCATTCGCTTGATGTGGCCGAGCCAATTTAGTCGACGTGTTTTGGCCTTTTGGAATACATCCACATCTTGGTACAGCTCATAGAGTTCGCGGTTGTATCTTCTCCGCCATTCGGCTTCCTTTTGCACAGGACCAACAATCCGCCGAAGTATTTTTCTTTCGAAGGAGCCCAGTAACAGCTCTCCCTTCTTGCTTATCGTCCAGCACTCGGTACCATAAAGCAGAACTGGCAGGATAAATGTATTGTAGAGCACACATTCCGTCCTTCGAGTTAGTTGTTTCGCCAAACCGAAGTAGCAACGGTTTCTATGGTAATTCTTGGCCGGATCTCCACTAGGGTGTCAATCGTGGAGTCTATGTTTACTCGAAATTGCTGCTATCAATAGTGATGTTTTGTCCTAGGCGATGGACAGATGCTTGTTTGTTTGTTGATAGCATGTACTTGGTCTTGTCCTCATTTACTTCAAGGTCAACAGATTTCACCTGTTCTTCAATTGCCGTGAACGGTTTTATCACGGCTGGGAGAGACCGATGATGTCAATATCGTCCGCATAGCCCAGCAGCTGGACGGACCTGTTGAAAATAGTGCCTTCCATGTTGACACCTGCCCTACGCACTATCTACTCCAGTACGAGATTAAAGAAGTCACATGATAGCGCGTCTCCTTGCCAAAATCTGGTGCAAGTTTGGCATAGTTGGGAGTGTTTCACGTGTTTCGCGTGTCTTCCAGCGTCACGCGACACAACTGAATCAGTTTTGCCGGGATTCCGAATCGGGCCATCGCCATATAGAGCTCCTGACGATTTATGCTATTTGCTATTTATGCTTTGAAGTCGATGAATAAGTGGTGAGTTTCGACTTGACATTCGTTGGTCTTTTCTAGGATTTGTCTTTAAAAATTTGGTCTATAGTCGATGTGTTGGGCCGGAAGCCACACTGGTACGTGCCGATTAGTGTGTTGCAGATAGGTTTTAGATGTTCTCACAGTACGTTGGATAGGATCTTGTATGCGACATTAAGCAGAGATATGCCTTGATAGTTCTTGCAAGACATAGGATCGCCATTTTTGTAGATGGGGCAAGTGGAGCTGATAGTCCAGTCATCGGGCATCAAAACATCACCACCGTATTTAAAAAGCTCCGCTGGTCTGCGGCCTTTTTGTAGTTAAGCTCTTTTATAGCTAGGCCAACTTCTTCTATTTACTGGGTGGTGGAACTAGTTCTTCAATGACTGGACGTGGGTTCTCTTCTTGCCCTTTCACTCTCTCTACATGATGCCAATTAAGCAGCTGCTGGAAATGCTGCTTAAACACATCTCTTTTTCCCTGCGCTTCTCTGACTAGGTTTCCTTCTCTGTCTCGAAGAGCCTGCGTTCCGATTTGGTAGCCAGCGTCCAATTGCATGGCCTTTTTGTAAAACCTCCGGATGGTCTTACGATCGCGCGACTCTTCGATCTTTTTGAGCTGGGATGCTGCGCAAGCCCATTTCCTTCTACTTAGGGTTTTCTTTTCATCCCTTCTCCTGGCTCGATACTCTTCTCTCGCTGCCCTTGTTTTGCGCTGCAACGTTTTCTTGTGTACATCTTCTGTCACCTTTCCTGTACACGCATTCATCAACATACCACGGGCTCTTTCTCGGGGGTAGCTGGTACCCTACAGTGGTTTCGGCTACCTCTTTGATGATGTCGCGATACTGGCACCACTGATTGTTGGCGTCTTTGGTAGGTGAGTGCACAAAATAGTGTTTCATAGTCAGGCGGTCGCTGTAGGCTCTGGATACTCCAAGTGTGCTAAGGAGTCCAACGTCGAATTTCTTCTTCTGGGCAGTTCGCAGCTTCTTCTCGTCTAGCTCTGCATTTAGTCGCGACAATAAAATGGTCAGATTGGACGTTTGCCCCTCGGAATTTGTGCACGTCGAGGATGTTGGATGTGTGCCTCGCATCGATTAGCACATGGTCGATTTGGTTGGCGGTTCGGCCGTCTGGCGAGCGCCAGGTTGCTGTGTGGATCCTTTGCATTGGGAACCTAGTGCTACTTATCACCGTATTACAAGCTTCTGCAAAATCTGTTAGTCGGTACGCGTTGTATGTTGTTTTTTCGTGGATTCTGTGCATACCAACTAAACCGACAAAGATGGTTTCCTCTCCAACTTTAGCATTGAAATCCCCGAGTACAACTATTAAATCATACTCCGGACAGGTTCCGTAGGCTCCATCCAGGGGGTCATAAAACTCCTCCTTGATGGGATCTTCAGCCTCGTCGGTAGGGGCGTGTGCACATATTAGGCTTATTTTTTGGAATGTAGCTTTAATGCGGATCACATAAAGGCGATCACTTATCGGCTTGAAGTCAATGACTTTTGTCCTTAGCCGATTTCCAACTACGTATCTGCATCCTAATACATGCAATCTTTTGTTGCAGCTGTAATAAATGTCGCAATTTTTTCTCTTCATTATACCTGACCGTATCCATCGTATCTCCTCGTTGTATCTGCCTTGTACCGAGTGAGGACAGATTCAAGTTTTTGAGTAGCATCCGGAGTGTAGAGTGTTTGTACATTCCAGGTACATACTCTCATATCATAGTCCATTGACGTTCCGGATCTTGTTGCCATATGAGGAGTTTCATTAGGAGTTTCCGAGGCTGGTTGTGTCTCTCTCATAACTAATAGTTTTTTTTCCATGGTTGGGAACCCGACGGCACAACCCCCAACCTGGAGGACCAGGCCCTTGTTTTGACCCTAGGACAGTGGGCCGGAAATACCGATTTCAGTAACCCATTTTGGGATGTGAGTGCTGCCGTTGACCCATTGAGGGCTTCTCCGCCACCAACACACTGGCACAGTATTAGAAATCCCTATAGACCTGGTGTTCAAATATATGTCTAAGCAGCTCATATTGGGATTGCCCTTACCAGTTCGATCTAACTGGAGCTATAGGTGCCACAGCGGTTTGTTACCTCATGTGTAGTCGAGGTACTAGGCATCCACCAGTCACCAGCGTGGAGGTGAGAGTCTAGAATAGTAAGTATAGTAAGTAGGAAAGCGGAGCAAATATTTGGCACAACCAAAAGAAAAATTCTTTGTCGAATTTTTGGTTCTGTATGCGAGGAAGGCAAAACGAGGACAACATACTGTACCAGCTCTGTATTAGCTCTTCCACATTGAGCGAATGAACAATAATGTTCCAGCTAAGAGAATCTTCAATTCTCAGCCTCCAGGTCCGAGGTAACTAGAAAGATCGAACTACCCGTTTAAGGATCAAGCGATTGAACCAGAGCGCTTGAACTGAATAACTGAAAGCAAAGTGCCCAGGATCGAAGAAGATGGATTGCTGCTTTGTCTCAGGTAAAGACCCTCAACGGATTTGAAAGTTAAGTAAGTAACTAAGAAAGAAAGCCACTGCACTTATGGACTTCTTTCTTACGTACTAAATGGCGCTAAAGACTCGAATAAACCTGGACCTCAACCGATATGCCTTTCCAGCCCGACCCGAATGTATGTTCGTTGAGGACCAGGGTTAAACCAGTTCTTTTGCGCTGCATATTGAACATTGAAGAATCATAAGATATTTAGAGCGAATATAGATACCAATGCTTCGGGATTTTTGAAGGCACTTTATTTCCTGCTTTGTAACCTTTTAAACAAACTTTGCTTCAGCATTTAATTGTTATATATTGCCAATCACTGGGTTGTAAAACTGTCAACAATTTCATTGATATTAATGAATTCAACTTCAAACAGCCTTTCAACTCACTCAAAACAAACAAAAAAGCAACAATTTTTTGCCAAGCAATGTCCCCTCACTCTCCCCCGAATAATTTATTCTAATTTGAAACTCAATAAATTACATTTCGCCTCCAGTTGTGCTCTGAAATAAAAATAAAACATACGATATAAAGTTCGAATTACATTACCCACCCGTATAAGTTCCAGAAAAAAAATGTTTCCATCCATTAGGGTGGTAGGTATAACATACCACATTCCACTCTTAAAAGTTCGTCATCCTTCAAACGATGACGATATAACTGATCACATCCAATTTACATAGAAACGAGAGCAAACAAAAAAAAAAACAAGGATATGCCTCCATTAAGAAATTTTATTCGCAAAGTGAAATTGAAGGGCCAAGCGAGATGTTCATCATCGACCAATCAATTAATCTTCTTACTGTCGTCATCGTTAAGTTATCAAAGTTCTTCTATAGAATTTGCCAATTTCGTCACACCACCGGTAAAAGGAGCCGAAGGCACAACGAAGCAAAGGACGAACGAACACAAAATACTTAAATCATCTCCATTCATCAAAATCAAAATGAATTTCAGATTCTCTTTTGCCTCTGGCAGACAAGACAAGTTGCAAAAAATGTGGTCAATAGAGGGAACCGACAGAGAAAAAAACGTTGAAGAACCTTAAGCATCCTTCGTCAGTCTCACCTTAGACACGGCAATCTATTCATCTTCACGCTTGGTAACAAATTTTCATTTGCAATCATCGTCCTATATTTTTTTTCCTTAAAAAAAGAAAGCTCCCCTCCCATTTGGGTTTTAAAATTTGAAAATGAAAGAGATGTTATAGAGCAATGATGCCAATAACACAGTGTGGTTGACAAGGTGGGGTGGTATTAAACATATATTTTTGGATTTTGCGCTTTTTTATACCCTATCCCATAGGGGTATATATTGTGTAAGAATTTACATGATTGGTTAATGCTTTTAATAAAAGGTGTCTCATTAGCACCGTCTATTCTAACTTTGACAAATATTTTTTTACTTTCAAATTAATTTTTATGATGTTTTTATTTCAATAAACAGTGTAGAGATAGATTTTATGTATGAAACACGCTATATATGGCCGACAGGTTACTGACGGCACTTGTTGAAACTTTTGATGACAATTGGATATTTGGTGGCCAATTCACATCACCGCGCCGATAGATAACTCTACCTGAAAATATCGGCATAATTGTCGGGTCTAACTCTGATACTTTAAATTTTAAGATTAATCGGAATATTATAGGCTAATAAGAAACCCACGGAATTTACGAAGCGGTATCTGAACATTCCAGATGCAAATACATGGTGAACGCTCTGTAGTGGTAATGTTTTCGGCAGTTTCGTGATAATTTGTGCATTGAATGCAATTGAACTCCACCCGATACCTCTCATACCTCTATGCCATTCTCATTCAAAATTCAATTGAATGAATGAATTGATTCCAGCCACCCTTCTTAATCGTCACCATTTCAGCCCTTGTGTTCATAAAACGTTTTTTTTTTCAGTTACTTCCTGAAATTGATTTTTGGGCGATAAATTCAGTAAGAAGCTAATTTCATGATGTAGACCAGGAAATAGGTCGCCTAAATCATATGATATCAGGTGTAAAGATCTTGTTCTATAGGGCTACGTAAAGTCCCAAGTCGTCATTGGTAAATGATTGATGAATTGAAAGATAAGCACCAGATCGGCATGACGGAAGAAATAAAATTACATAGGACTTACCTAGGATAAAAGTAGACCCCTCTATCTTTTTCGACCAATTATCCGCTTCTGGTTTCTCCAAGCAGGACCTTATTTGTTTCACGTTTAACTGTTTCTCACTATTTCCAAGTAACGGGTGATTTTTTAAGAGGTTTAGAACTTTTTTTAAAAAAAAAAAACCACAAAAAATTCGAAAAAATGAATAAAATATTTATTTGAATCGATAGTTTGAACCTTGCAATTTAATGTTTAAAGATAATTTCATGCAAATGTTGACCGCGGCTGCGTCTCAGGTAGCCCATCCGCTGAGTCCAATTTTGGCATACTCTTTCACACATATCGGCCGGTATCTCACGAATGAATGCATGGATGTTGGCTTCCAGTGCGTCAATCGAAGCGGGCTTGTCCCTATAGACATTAGCCTTGACATACCCCCACAAAAAATAATCTAATGGTGTCAAATCGCACGATCTAGGCGGCCAATTGACCGGCCCGAAACGTGAAATTAACTGTTCACCAAACTCGCCTCGCAATTGCGCCATTGTTTCGCGTGCTGTGTGCCATGTGGTACCGTCTTGTTGAAACCACATATCATGCAAGTCAAGAACTTCCATTTCGGGCAAAAAAAAGTTTGTTATCATCGCTCGGTAGCGTTCACCATTGACAGTAACGCTGCGATTCGCATCATCTTTGAAGAAATATGGCCCAATAATGCCGCCGGCCCATAAACCGCACCAAACAGTGGCTTTTTCGGGATGCATTGGTAGCTGTTGCAATGCTTCTGGCTGATCTTCACTCCAAATGCGGCAATTTTGCTTATTTACGTACCCATTCAACCAAAAATGAGCCTCATCGCTGAACACAATTTTTCGATAAAAAAGCGGATCCTCGGCCAGCTTTCCAAGAGCCCATTCACCAAAAATTCGGCGTTGTGGTAGGTCGGCTGGCTTTAGTTCTTGCACCAGCTGTATCTTAAAAGGCTTTACGCCCAAATCCTTCCGCAAAATTTTCCACGTAGTGCTGTAACAAAGGCCTAACTGCTGGGAACGGCGCCGAATCGACATTTCGCGGTCTTCTGTCACACTAGCTGATACGGCCGCAATATTTTCTTCACTACGCACAGTACGTAAACGTGTTGGTGGTTTAATGTCCAACAAAGTAAATTTGGTGCGAAATTTGGTCACAATCTTCCGAATAGACTGCTCAGAAGGTTGAGAATGCCGATCATAAAATGGAAGCAGCGCGTGATGAACATTTCGCACCGAGCACGGATTTTGATAGTAAAATTCAATAATTTGCAAGCGTTGTTCATTTGTAAGACGATCCATGGTTAAATTGCAAACCAAACTGAAGCTGTTTGACAGTGACACAAGGTACTAAACACACGTCAGCTGTCAAAACCAGTGTTGCCAAAACCAAACCAGCTAGAAAATCACCCGTTATAAGTTACATATGGTCATGATACGGATGTTCGCAGTTCGGCAACAATGTGGCAGTGAAAACTAGCCATTAGTTTCACGTTCCCACCAGCAAAAAACATAGTTATGATGAAGAGTGCAAACAAGAACGAGGCCTACAAGGCATAGCTGCATGTGAAGACGAGAGCTGCTATGAAGCTTTTTAGGAAAAGAAGGAGAGAAAAAAACATTGTAGAAATCCGCATCAAGGCCAAAAAAGGAGACCCCTGAACTGCGACAACTATAGAGGCATAAGTCCCCTTAACATTGCCTACAAGATCCTATAAGCAATAATATGTGAACGCCTGAAACCGTTTACCAACGGTCCCTATCAGTGTGGTTTTAGGTGGGGAAAGTACAGTACTGATCAGATCTTCACACTTCGGAAAATCCTGGAAAATATCCAAAAAGACCAAATCGATACCCACCACCTATTCATCGATTTCAAAGACGCATATGGCAGCATTTATAGAAACGAACTATACAGAGCCATGTCTTTGGTATACCGCCTATAATCATCCGTCCGTACAGGATGACGATGAAGAACTCTCGCTACTATATCAGGGTCGGAAACGACCTCACTGACACACTCGATACCAAAAAAAAAGGTTTGGACAAGGCGATGCACTATCATGTGACTTCTTCATTATTATTCTTGAGATTATTGTGGAAATCTCCAGAGCCTACACCAGAGGCACAATCCTCCATAAATCGGTGCAACTATGTACTAGCATACGTCGAGGATATGAAATGGATGAAGTAATCCTTGATCGCTTTTAACGAAAAATTTTTTGAAAAATCTTTTTTTCCCATTTACGTTGACGGGCTATGGAGACAAAGATTCAACAAAGATCTGCGGTGTGCAGCTACATTAACCTGGTAAAAAAACTCAGCATTGGACGTCCGTCAAAATGCGTGTTAGCGATTTTTGGGTGTTAAATTTTGAGCTAGAATGATGTAATTTATTATATAGAGTCTCTGAGAGTAATTTTAAAATATTCAATATCCGCCCTTTGCCGCGCCGACTTTTTAAATAATTTTCTTGTTCTGTAACGCCATAAGAATTTAAAAAAAAAAACTATTTGAACAATTTAGATTATCTCATTGCCAATATTTTATATAAATTAAGATTTCAAGCCCACTTTTTGGGGTGTTTTATTAAAAAAATGTTTTTTGATAAAAGTAAAAGGAATTTCGAAACAAATGTTGACACAAATACCTACTTCGAAAATAACGTAATATACATTTTGTCTATAGGTCATCTTTAGAAACGTCCATCTTTTCCTAAAAATATATTGGACTCTAAACTAAAGAGATAGATAAATATATTTATTTCTTATAAAATTCATTAATATAATCATATAATACATTAATATCAGATAAAACATTACAAGTTCAATAGAAAATTATAACAAAGGTTTTCGACATTCATTATTAATAAAAAATAAAAATAGGTTTGAATGCCACTTAAGTTGGCAAATATAATAAATTAAAAATATTGGGTGGGGTGACCCTTTAAAAATTCAAAAAATAAACTTCAATAAAACAAGAAGCAAACTATAAAATTTCAATTCGTTCTACAAGTAAATTATTAAAAACTGTTATAGAAAAGCAGAGAAGAAAAAGTTTACACCAAAACATGAGAAATGCGAGATTCTAACGCATTGTTATCATAACTAAAAAGCCATATTTTTACACTTCTTAAGAACGTTCCAGTTAATGTTGTTGTTCTGACTGACTGTGGAAGTAAATTAAATAACCTATAAGACAAAATAGAAAAAAAAAATTACGATACGCAGTGGTACGGACGTAAGGTACAGATAAAATGTTTGAAAGGTTTCCACGAAGAGTATAATTGAAAAAAAAAAACAAAAAAACGAAAATAAAGATTGCCAGACTTCATAAAGTATGTTTTTAGAACTTTATAACAATACAAATGACGAACAGGGAGAATTTTCAGGGCACAGAACAAAGGGAAGCTTGAATATATTCTATATTTCCTGCCTATTTTCCCGGTGACATATTTCTGCAAAATCAACAGTGGTTGTATTTTTATACGAGAAGCACCCCCCAACAAGCAATACCATACTGTAATTTGTAGTGGAAAATGCCATAATAAATTTGCACTAAAAGCTTGGTTGAGCATACGTTACGCAAATAATAAAAATGTCGTAGTGTGCAACGGAGATACTTTTTCAAAGTAACTGCATGATAAGCAAAACTCATCCTAGAGTCAAGAGTAAGCACCAAGTATTTAAATTCCTCTACACTCTCAATAAGGAAGCATTTGTCACTACTACATGTAAGATTGGAACAGAAAGAGGGAGAGGATAGACCAGAACAACAAAGGAAAGTGGTCAATTTAAAACGACGACACTCAGGGTCGTGAAAGTAAACATTTGTTTGAAATTATTAGCGGAAGATAAGCTAAAGAACATTATCTAAGTTTTGGAACTAATAACTAATTTATGTTCAGAAAACCAGATTCTCAGCAAGTTAAGATCCCAATTTACTTCAGAAATTAGGTCTAACGGACAGTTAGATCCATACGTGAAACCAATGTCATCAGCAAAAGCAGTTATTGAGCCCTTGAAATTAAGAGCAAACAGTGAATTTATATATACCAAAAACAGAATGAGACCTTAAACAGAGCCTTGTGGAACACCCCAGTTTTAAAACCTAATATCACTTCTTATATCATCTATCTTCACTTTTTGCGACCTATTTTCGATATATGACCTAAACCAGCGGAGAATAAAACCACGAAAATCAGCTTGTTCCAGTTTGCTTAACAAGATATTATGGTAAACCATGTCAAATGCTTTGGTAATATCAATAAATAAGCCAGCTGTGCATTTTTTTCGCATCAAGTTGTGACATTATTTGGGAACAGAACTGTAAGAGAGCATCTTCTGTCTATTTGCCTTTTAAAAAACCGAATTGAGCAGGATTGAAAAACCTAGTTTTATTAAAAAAAAAAAAACTCATTGTTCTTGATTTCATAAGTTTTTCGAAAATTTTACTAAAAACTGAAAGGCTTGAGATGGGCCTATAATTACTAATTTGCACATTTAAGATCCTCGGGAAAGACACCTTAACACACACAACGGTTATAAATATTTTCCAAAACTTCAACTATGAAACATGCAATTTTTTTGAGCACACAACTTGAAATACCATCCGCTCCACATGAATTTGAGTAAGATAATTTACCAATAACTTCTAATATTTCAAGAGGAGTAATTGGGTCAAAAACAAAACTATTACTTTATAAACCCTCAGCACATAGACAAAAGGAATCACAAGTACAACAAGTCGATTGGAAAGGACTCAGTTGAAGATTGCAGGCAATATTTGTGAAATAAATGTTGAAAGCATCAGCAATAGCGAGTTTGTCAGACACTACAGCGTTATCAACACTTAAGACGGAAGGTTTTTTATGGGCAGTCAATTTTCAATTTTGGATTTTTTTTGATTTTTTTCAAGGAATTTTGATAAGGTATATGAACAAGGATGGGATGGGATAGAGTGTAAAAACGATTCGCACAGCGGATTTTAGCTTTCAAAAATTATTTTATTTAAAACAGCAGAATTCCGGTTTTTAAAAATGTACATATATGTTTATATAGGCTTTATTTTTTAATTTTTGTTCATTTTTACAATGTTTTTTAAAAATTGTTCCTCACATTAAAAGAGGGCGAGATAGACCACCTCCCCTCCTATAGTGAAAAGTACTTATATTTACACGCTTAATTATAAATTATTATTTTGCGGCACCCAAGTCATCATACAAGTACCCATAGAATTATGGTGGCCAGATATTCGATATAAGGTTACGGCTATTTAAACATTTTTATTTTAAATTTCTACCACATTGTGACAGCTTTCTTGCTCTCCCTACTGTGTTCACCAAAAGGCGATTATGAATTATTATCATTATTATGCACCTTGGACATAAAGTTCCTCACCACGCACCGCGCATAGGGAATCATCTCTTTCACCTTTCACCTCCACCAGACGCGCAGTTCCATGAGCTCTCGGTCTCGTTGGGCTATAGGTTAACCATTGAAGTGTGAACAAAAAAATATACACTAAGGAGGACCAAGGTAACTGTTGTTGTGTTTTATGCTTCACATCGGTTGAACAAGGAAATATCATAAAAATGAAAATCTGCTTTGCACGTTCCAATAATAAAAGTAATGAAAGAACCATAAAAACAAGTCCTTACTCCTTAGACCATACGCTCCTGATGTTGGGGTTGTCTGACGCGCCAGCACCGAATCGTTGGATCGTGTTTAATGGACTTTTGCGGCCGAAATTGATAATAATTCTCTTTTTAGCGGTGCTCCTGTCTCCGTACTGTTGTTACTCCTCGTGTTATTGAGTTGTTCCTTTGGTGGCGTTGGTGTGCTACTCATTTTCCGGGATGTCTATTTCTGGCAAGGTAGGTGGTGGGATGCAGGAGTAAAATTTGCAGGAATTTTACCAAATCGTACTTAAATTGAATTAGAAGGACTTTAAGTGGACTTGGGAAACTTCTGCTTGTTTGTTCGGTTGTGTGGTGCGCCTTTGCATTTGGTCATTGTTTTGCCGTTTTCGGTTTTATGGTGGTTTAAGTTTGTTTTTATTATTCAGAAAGGTTGAAGGCGTTTGTGCGGGGAAATACTTACAGCAGTTTCATCGTTTATACATAAAAGAGAATGTTTTTATGGACAAAAATTGTGAGAATATTGTTGCGTACGGAAGAGAAGCTGGCAATGCTGTTTGACAAGCTTGGTAGTGTAATAAAATAATTTCACCAGCAGATGTGCCCATTTTTTATATTTATTCTATTATTTACTCCAGACAGCCTTTCATTATCGCCAATACGAAGCAGGATGTTTTTAGTTATTCAGTACAAGCTTTCTGGCATCCGTGATCCTTTAATCTGGGCCCTCATTCCGTAAAGTGATTATCGTTTGACGATAACATTTCGGCGGTACATCTTGCATCACGTAAGATCATCACGTTTTTGTTGTCGGCGATATCACTTTATTTGCTTCACTTAAAACAATATCCGTCAAATCAAACCGATTAGTGAGCGATTGCTCATGAGGTCTCGATTACAGTCTGAGTTGTTACGGAATGACCCCCCTGAAGTTCGTTCATTCTTGATAGTCGGGATTTAAAAATCTTCTTGGCTGGAGAAATATTCATTTATTCAATGTGGCATAGTACTTAACGAGTTTCAATCCTTTTGGACCTGTTACTACTCTTTCATTCACTTTTGCATACAGGTCCAATTATTATTATTACTAATAATTGCCTTCTTAGCCCGAAGAAACAGCGGTTGGCAAGAGTAATTCTTCGTTTGCTTTCTGAAGAGATGTTGTTGTCGGAGTTGGAGCCGATGGAGATGGTTTCGTAAGTAACATACATCAAATCATTGGCAAAAATTAGATATCAATGTCAGAGTTGAAAGCTGAACCGAATTATACAAAGCCTTTTACTACCTTAATATTGTAGCTGTCAATTGTGATTTTTGTCCATATTCTTCCATATTCTCCGCATCGACTGTGACTCAAATATGTTCATCGATTTCAAAGCCGCATACGACAGCATTTACAGAGACGAACTTTACAGAGCCACATCTAGTTTTGGTATACCGCCCAAACTCCGTTTGTTTAGGATGACGATGGAGAATTCTCGCTGCTCCATCAGGGTCGGAAAGGACCTCACAAACACATTTGGTACCAAAAAAGGATTAAGGCAAAGCGATGCGCTGTCCTGTGACTTCTTTAATTTGATTCTTGAGATGATTGTGCAAAACTCCCGAGCCAACAAGAGAGGCGCGATTTTCTAAACATCGGTGCAACTACTAGCATACGCCGACGATATTGACATCATTGGTAAGACTTAACGTGATGTCATAGCCACGTTTGTTAGTATAGAGAAGGAAGCTGGAAAAACTGGTTTAGCCGTAAATGGGAGTAAGACTATGTATATGCTGTTTACACGAAAGGACGCAAAAATCGACGAATTGGACAGAACGTCACCATTGGCAGATATAACTTTGAGGTATTACGGGACTTTGTCTACCTCGGTTCCGCTATTAACTCTGACAATAACATCTCGTCAGAAATCAAACGAAGAATTACTCTTGCTAATCGCTGTTTCTTCGGGCTATGAAGGCAATTTAGTAGTAAGGCCCTCACTCGAACTACTAAGGAGATCCTATATAAGACCCTGATCATCCCAGTCCTGCTCCACGGCGCTGAAGCATGGACCGTATCAAAAGCGGATGAATATATCCTTAGTCGATTCGAGAGGAGACGAAGATTCAACCAAGAACTATACAAGCTGTATAGCGAGATACCCCTGGTCAAAAAACTCCGCATTGGACGTTTAAGATGGCTAGGATATGTAGAACGAATGGACACCAATACTCCGGCTCGCAGTGTCTTCGATTCCCAGCCAGACGTCGCGGTCGGACGCAGAAGAGGAAGACCTCGCCTTAAGTGCCGCGCACAAGTAGAAACCGACCTCAACCAACTTGGAGTGCACAACTAGAAGCAGTAAGCTAAGGACCGGGCTAATTGAAAAGGCATGTTGGTTCATTCCCGACTGTAGGGCCACTTATGTAAGTAAGTACGCCTTTACAAATTTCCAGTCTTTAAGTGAAAAAAAACTCGACAGCTTATTGAAAAATTGCTTTTAAGTAGCCCGCTCAGACATGCACAATACTCACAAGTGCATTAATAAAGATCACATGACACAAAGGACCTCTCGAAAATTTCCCATCAATTTATGTAAGTTGAATTTCCTTCTTAACTGCGCAGCTCTGTGCAACTGTGCTTACTTATGACAGGCCATACATAAATGCATACAAATGCGTCGAAACATGCCACACATCAAACGTATGTCCTTGTTATGCTTTCAGTCTCTCTCCTCAAAGTTGGAGCTCGATTCTGTTTTATCTGACAAAGGCGCTATATCCTGCCGCTGTTCATTTTCTGGTGGGTGAAATATTCCATTCGTAAGCAAATAAGAACGAGAGGTAGGTGCACGAATAGGTCGTATGTAATTGCTCCTTGTTTATTAGCAATTTGTTGGTAACTTAAAACAAAATCGTATTCATTTGAATTTTTTGTTGAAATGAACATAATGGACACATCTTGTAATGTAATAGAATTCGAAGAGCCTGTATTTATTTACGAGCGATCCTATTTATAGTTCAATTCAATAGAAATGTCTAGGTATGCAAAAATTAAACCGCTTTTTTTCCAGTGATATGCTTATATGCCCTTATTTATTGTTCTTCTCGAATGTGATTGGTTAGTATGGCCAATCTATTTTTTAATATATTAGCATCCAATTTGAAAATTTGAATTATGAAAAAAAATCACAATTTAATGTAATAATAGCAGCGTTGCCAGACGGTTAATATATTTCCCCCCAGACAAATCTGAAAAACCCCCAGATTTAGCTATTTTCAAGAAAAAAACCCCTAATTTTTTTTTTTCAAAAAATATATTTAAAAAGCAAAAAGTTAATTCAACACAAAGAACATTTTTTTTTAATTTTTGTAGGTATGTATCTATGTATAGGTATTTAAAAAGAATTCAGGTTTCAAGATAAGAATAATACCTGTAAGAAATAAGTAAAAATAATCAAGTTTCAGAAAAAAGTCCTAAAATAATGTTATCGTCGTCTTAATTTTTGTTTTTGTACATCTGTTCGGATGTGAACATTTTAATCATTTGATCAGATAGTGATGAGCTTACCGGTTATTTTTCAATAACTGTTATAACGGTTACCGTTTTTTCATGGTAACAGTTATTCTTAGCGGTTATTCGGTAACTGTAATTTTGCATATAAATTCTGAAAATTTGTCGACTGAATGTTTATTCATTGAAAAAAAAACTTTTTCTTAATTTGGTTTTAACCATTGACGTTCAATCAAATTTATTTCATATATACAAAATAAAAAAAAAACGAGTGGTGGGTGCACGACTGGGTCGTACGCAACTTTCTCTTTCACAGCGAGTTGGGTGTTAGATCAAATAGTGCGCATTTTGATTATTAATGCTAAAAATTATATAAAATGTCGAAATATGATTATACGAACGTTTACTCCGAAATTTGAGGAATCGGTGTCTATATGAAAAATAATTAATTTTCGTTATTGGCCAAAACTGAAAATTCCGTTAAGAGATAGTTGGGCTAGAACTAATTATGTGGAATTGTTTAAAACTATTATAGTAGTATATACATTAAATTTCATTCAATTTGACATAGTAGTTTGCGAGAAATTAACAATTTTCTTTATATGGCCTAAATGACAAAATCCGTTATATGGATTTTCTCGCAAAAACTGGGTATGCAGTTTTATTGGAACTAATATGCTTATAGTATATATAAAGTTTAATCAAAATCGTTAGAGCCGTTTTCGAGAAAATTGAGGTTATGTGTAATTTTTATATGGCAGGTACCGTTATTAACATGGCTAAAAGCAAACAAAAAAAATGGCCTAGAATTATGACCAAAACAAACTTGGATACGAAGTTTGAAGAAAATCGGTCAAGCCGTTTAGGCTGGGGAGACCATTACGGACAGACGGACCGACGGACCGACGGACCGACGGACCGACGGACCGACGGACGGAATTCCAAAAACCACTTTTTTAGGCTCCGCTTTCATCGTAATGTTAGAATCAATCAAAATCTCGAGGTCGAAAATTTTCACGAAAACAATATCTTTCTCTTTGTAAGAGAAAGTTAAAAATTAACAAGTAACAAAAAAAAAAAACAACTTAAGCAAGCATTAATAATTTCATAAAAACGACAGTCACAATATATCTGTAATATTTTTAAGTAATTTAAAATTGTGTACAAGATAATGGAGTCTTACAGCCCGATTCTCCCCCTTGTGAGGAAACAAAAGTCACAAGCTCTTGTGACTATTCTTTGTGAGGATGATTGTGACTCGATAACATTTGTCGGATTCTCCGATAATCCTCACAAGAAAAGTCACAACGAAACTCACCACAGCAAAGGTGAATATATATAAGCAACGTTTCTGCAAATTGTGACTTGGCTGAGAGGTATTATATATAGTTATTTCGTATACACTTCTGATAACAGCCATGTACAAGGAAATATAGCACTGAAAGAAACTATTCAAAACAAATTTAAAAAAACTGCAATCAGAACTTGAGAAGAACAATATGTAATACATACTCGAAGTACAAAAAGACAAGGAAGTTGGAGTTAAAAGCCGTCTTCGCTGCAATCGTATCAATATTATTAGTTTGTTACAAATGATATGCTTTTGTAAAATTCTTACTTTTCATTTACGGAGGAAACTTTGTCAATGATATGCGCCATATTCATTTTAACTTCCATTTTTTACAATACTCAACAATCAAAATATCAAATCTCAAATAATTTGCTAGTTGTGACCTGCTCTGAAGGAGGTCACAATTTCGATTGTTTTTGTGACTCTCACAAGTTGTGATTGTGGGGGAGAATACGAAAAAGTCACAAAATCAATTTCACCTCTTCTTGTGACTTGTGAGGTATCAGTGATGATGGGGAGAATCGGGCTATTAAGCTCTTTTCAAATACTGTTATCATTTGCTATTCCCAGTGTCAGTGTCTCAATTCTCAGAGATGTGCTAGGCTTTTTGAATCCATCAATATCTCAGCCATCCTTGGATGAAATTTTACAGTTTTTGTCTTCACAGATAGTGGACAGTCTATATATTCAGCCGTATCGAGGTATCCGTCGGAGCGGACAATTTTCCGCAACGCATACTTCGTCGGAGGTTAAAATTCCATTCGAGGTATGTGTCATCGGAAAAAAAATCTTCCCAAATGCGGCGGGTTCACTTTACTACAATTCGTAAACAAATTCCGCAAAGAATTTGTGTCGGAGAAAATCGGAGAAAGAATGGCACTTAGTTGTCAAAAATCGCATGAAAAATGCACCTCAACGCAATTCGCCGGAGTGCGTTACAAAGTGTCGGAGAAATATTCCGAACAGCTCTTCGGAGGAATACCTCGAAGCAAAAATCCTCCGAATCGTACGAAATCGGAGAATTTTCCGCTCCGACGGATACCTCGATAGGGCCGATTGACAATTACAGTGTGTTTTGTTACTTTTGCCATCAAAAAGCCCTGAAATCGCATTTTTCCGGAACATAAAAAAATCGTTTCTTTTCGGATTTTCTGGATGGTTTTTAATCCATAAAAATCTTATCCTTGGATTCAAGTTGACAGTTAATCTTTATTACTTGAAACAGTATTTTGACCCACATGTGCGTATGTTATCTAAAAGCTCTAACATTCTTATTAGAATAACTGAATATCACACAAATAACTATCGGATTCTTTGGTATTCAATTATAATACATTATTAGAATAACTAGATAACACATTAATAACTTAATATCATCAACTCCTCTCAGAGTTATTTCTTAATGGTTCTTGGAATAACTAATAACTGGTATCGTTAAAATGAAGTAACCGGTTATAACAGTTGTCGGTGAATAACCAGTTGCTGGTAAAAGTTATCGATATATCGACCAACACTAATCAGAACTGCAGCAATCGAAGATAAGCAGGAACAATCAGAAATTTGTTTTGAAATTTGGCAAGAGAAAATACCAAGAAAGTCTCGCTCTGCTTCCTTCCACCCAAATGATTGTGAACTTTTCGCAAACGCAATAGTGTGTGATGCATGTAGCTTTAGATAGGGGTAAATTAATACACTGGCACTTCTCAATGAATATTGGAATGCGTTGGAATGGAATGGAATTGCCAGACATGTTTACATCGGACATAGGTAAGGTACTCGAATATACATTGATTTGGTTTGTTGGTGGTGCAGTTGCTTTATAGCTTACTATTACGATGCTTTTTAGTGAGAAAAAAAAAAGAAATTAATTGAACGCAGTTACAAAATATAACCCCCAGATTTCCCCCTAAACAATTTTTCCCCTCAGATTTCCCCCCGTCGGCCAAAAAACCCCCAAACTGGCAACGCTGAATAATAGTTACTGCTCATTTTATTCATTGTCTTCAAAAGAAGAACAGAGTGTATAAATTAAAAGAGACCGTATAAATCACGAAATGTAGAATGTTAAGTTATATATCGTCAGTACTTTACTTTATTTTCTAACAGCCGAAGTCATCCTTGGCGGTTTTAATATTCACAATCACAATTTATTACATCGAATAAATAAATTAGGTGCCAACACGTAAATCGATACAATCGAGGATTGTTGATCGACTTGCAACTCGAAACAAATTTTTATTGACAGCACGTAACTTGAAACGAGTTTGATTGTGATTTGTACTTAAATTTGTCATTGTGAACTTTAATATGTCATATGTCATATGTGTCAAATGAGTATTTTTGAATTTTAAATTCGTAACTCATTTTCCAAGTTTAAAAAAAATGATATTCTTTGAGTCGCAAAGTGAGGATGAAGAGGACCCTAATACTCAAATTCAACGGATATGTTTCAGAGATAAAAGCAACCCAATAGAAATAGAATAAGTAAGTAGCTTTGTGCTACAGTTAAGGGTTATTAAAGAATGTTTCCTGATTATACTAAACTCATAAAGTTTTTCAAGAAACATCAAAAGCACATCAGTTCCACTAGTATTACAGCTTTGTGCAACACTGAGTATAATGTCGATTGCCGGTACTTATGTATTGCCGAGTGTGTCACAGACAATCGATGCGAGGCACGCATCCAACATCCTCGACGTGCATACATTCCGAGGGGCAAACGTCGACTCTGACCATTTTCGTGTCGCGGCCTCCGCAGCCTCCCAGCTCAAGGAGATCGAAGAGTCGCGCGATCATAACAACATCCGGAGGTTTTATAAAAAAAACAAACAACTGGCTGCTGGCTACAAAACCGGAACGCAGGCTCTTAGAGACAGCGAGGGAAACCTATTCACCGAAGAGCAGGGAATAGTAGATGTGTTTAAGTAGCATTTCCAACAGCTGCTAAATGGACATCATGTAGAGAGAGTAATGGAGATGAAGAACTAGTTCCACAACCTGGTATAGAAGTAGTTGACATAGCTATAAAAAAGCTTAAGAACAACAAGGCCGCTGGTTCTGACAGCTTACCAGCGGAGCTTTTTAAATACGGTGGTGATGTGTTGATAGGGAGTATGCACCGAATCATCAACCAAGTATGGGTGAAGGAAAACATGCCCGATGACTGGACTATCAGCTCCATATGCCCCATCTACAAAAAAGGCGATCCTATGTCTTGCAAATCGCTATAGACCGAATATTCGTAGGGCAGGTGCTAACACGGAAGGCACTATTTTCAACAGTTCCATTAAGCTGCTGAGCTATGCGGACGATATTGACGGTCGCTCCCAACAAGCCGTGATGAAAGCGTTCACGAAGACTGAAGAACAAGCGAAATCCGTTGGCCTTGAGGACAAGACTAAGTACATGCTATCAACAAACAAACAAGCATCTGTCCACCGCCTAGTACAAAACGTCACTATTGTTAGCAGCAATTTCGAGGTAGTTAAGAAGTTCACCTACCTCGGAGTAAACATAGACTCCACGAATGGCACCCTAGTGGAGATCCGTCAAAGAATTACCCTAGGAAACCGTTGCTACTTTGGTTTGGCTAAACAACGGGGTTCAAAACTACTAACTCGAAGGACGAAATGTGTGCTCTATAAACCGATAAGTAAGTAAAGTAAATATACGAAACTCATAAAGTTTTTAAAGAAACATAAAAATCACATCAATTCCACCAGTATTACAGCTTTGTGCAACAGTGAGTCTCCTAGCCAATGGGGGTTACGAAAGTAATGTCGATTGCCGGTACGAATGTATTGCCGAGTGTGGCACAGACAACAATTTTCAAAGTTCAAAGATTTTGATGTTGGAACTACCTCAACCGCTGCTTCCAGGCTCCTAGTAGGTTTTTGGTGCATATGGCCAGTAGTGAGCGTTGAACTCCAGTCTGTGCCTTATTAACGCATTAGGTGTAGTAAAAGGAAATGCATTTTTGAAAATGATAGCTTTATTGAGGATAGTTGGAATTGTCCCATTTAGATCAAATGAGGTGTTGTTTTAATCGAAAATTTGAAGATTATTCCATTTTGCCTCTCTCGTACAAACTTCGTCTCTATTGGAAAAAAATGGGACAATCTTTTCCCGTTAGGCTCTCTTGCTGCCAATTTTACACCACCAAAATCGTTCGTCAAAGACAGGAACAAGTGGTAATCAGTTGGTGCCCGGTCTGGACTATAAAGTGGATGAATACCTCAAAACCAAGCTCACTGGGCTTCTAGCGAATTATTATCGATGTGTATGTGGCCCTGCGTTATCCTGATGGAGCATAATTCCTCTTCTACTGACCAAAGCTGTCTGCTTCTTGGTGATTGCTTCTTTCAGACGGTCAAATTATTGATATTGGAGGTCCGAATTAAGTGTTTTTCCGTATTGGAGTAGCTCATATCACATGTTTCCCTGAAAATACTACAAAAAATACAGCAGAATCTTCCTGGCTATCAATCTTGTTTTGGCCACTTTTTGTGCTGGCTCACCGTGCTTTGACCACGACCGTTTTCGTTTGAGGTAGTCGTAAGTGATTACTTTTTCATCACCAGTCACCATCCTCTTCAAACGAGCCAGAAATGACTGCAATGCCCACATTAAGCGTGTGAAATTCTTCCACGACCAAAAGTTGAGGCAAAAAATACCTAGTCCCAAAAGTTTTTGATCGTTTGTAAAAAAAACATCTTCCATCCCAACGCTCATTTACAATGGCATTCCAGCTGTCACCTCTTTAGACAAAGCCAATCTGCTCGCTGCTCATTTTGCAGACAATTCCACGCTGCCAGATTGTTCCCAGTCTCCCTCTGTACCAGAGAACGTATAACATTCTATGGGACCAATCCACTTTCGTACTCGTACTGTCACAAGAGTATTAATCGGTCTTGACATACACAAATCGACTGATTCAGATGGTATATCCTCCATAATTGAATCACAAAAACTCCTCAATGACCGACAATATGGTTTACTTAGCAATAGGTCCACTGGCGATTTGATGTCATATCTCACCGAAAAGTGGAACCAATCAATCCACCTTGGTGGCGAAAAAAAAATCGTTGCACAAGATATTTCAAAGGTATTTGACAGGGCTTGGCACCAAGCCCTTTTGTCAAAAATGCGTGATTTTGGTATTGCGATGATACTCTTTTTCAAAGGATTAGAAACTACCTCTGGAAACGTTCAATTCAAGTAGTTTTGGACGGCTTCAAGTCTGCTACTCACCAAATAAATGCTGGTGTTCTCCAAGGCTCCGCTTTGTCTCCGACACTCTTTTTTATTTTTATTAATGACCTATTGTCTGCAACTTCTAATCGAATCCATTCATTCGCCGATGACAGTACCCTCAGCTTTTCATATTCATTTTCGAATTAACGCCCTTCACCTTCGGATGTGGAACAAAAACGACAAAATATGTTAAGTACATTAAATTCCGACCTCGATAGCATAATTGAATTGGTTAAATCTAATAGAGTGGAATTTAATGCTTCCAAAACGCAATTCTGTCTTCTGACATCCACTGCTTACATGACGGTCAGGCTCGACGACAAAGGCTGTGTGTGATTACGTGCCATCCTGCATAAATCAGAGATGGTTAACATAGCTCTGTCTCATTTTCAAAGAAAAATGGTCCAATGATGCCAACACTCCATTGTCCGCACCAAACTGTCACCTTCTGTGGATGTATCGGCTTCTCGACAATAACGTGCCAGTTTCCCGATCTCCAGATGCGTCAATTTTGTTTGTTAACGTAGCCGCCGAGATAAAAATGCGTGTCGTCGAGAAGATCATTTTTCTACCATAATTGTTGTCTACTTCAAGCTGCTCTAAGGCCCAAACTGCAAAGCGATAACGAAGCGGATGGTCATGCGCCTTCAATTGCTGAGTCAATTGGAACTTTGTAACGGTCGGGGTGTCGATGTTGAATCCCCTCTGGATGTAACGGATGGCACGCACGCGATGCTCGGCTCAGCTCGCCGTGTTGGGGTGGGAACTTGTTGCCTCTTAAAACCGTAAAAAAATAAAAAAAAATATTCGTGCCAAAAAAAAAACAACAACATTAACCAAATACACCTGTCGAATTATCGCACTTGCCTCTACCATGATTTTATTGGTAGCTGAGGTAGGTTTGATGGTTTCCTACCTAGGTATGCCCACAACCATTGAAGTCTATCAAAAACTTCACACCTTTGTCAACGGTCACCCTGGTATTTTATTCGCTGACCCCTAATAACTTCTCACTTTACTCCACTTCACTTTTCCATTCCTATCACTTTCTTCGTCTTCCTTCCTTTTCTCACCGAACTATCGATAACTTTAGTCAATCATAAACATGATAATATCGCGATTTAAACTATAGATTTTTAATTTAAATTTCATATTTTTTTTTTTTATTTCATGAAATCTTCTTAAAACTAACGCGGTTAAAAATGGATATTTTAATTTATAAAAAAAAACAAAAAAAACAAAGGGAATATAAAATTTGTATGTTTCCAAAATTGACTTACTTGTGACCTTTCTTGATGTCCAGCTTGTTGTTGTGCGCACAAAAACTCCTGCTGCTACTGTCACCACACCACAAATTCATATTTCTAATCAAAAATCAAATTGTATATTCTCTCTCTTATCGAATTAGGATTTTTCCAATTGTAATTAATTAAAGTAATTAATTTATCCAATAATATAAACAGTATAAACAAATAAAACGAATTCAAAAAAAAGGTTAAAACAAATATAAAAAAAAAAAAAAAAATAGAGCGAATATGAATTTTTGTTGACACTTGACACTGCTGAACTGATGGTGGTGCTTTGTTGGATGGTGGTTTTGCGGAGATAGCGTCGAACAACGATTACGTTGGTGAATGCATCAATGTGCTAGGCCCTTGAGTACTGCAACTTTTGATGAGTCGTTTTTGTTTGTGTTGTTTTTATAATTTATGCGTTGGTTGTGATTATGACACAATTGATTGCGTCTTGGGTTTTATAGGGCAAGTGCGGAGGGAGACGTACTACTGATTGCTGAATGACGATATTTGCTAAGCGATAGGCATGCACTTGTCGCAACGAGGTACACCGTTTGTGCAGATGTTTGCTAGGTATGATCGAGCGACAGATTTAGGATATTTGCACGAGTATTGTACTGGAGCTTGACGTATCGTTTTCAGTGCGTAGTCACGTGTTTGCAGTCGTTTGCGGACAAAATCGGAAACGTGGTTTTCCCCAAAAATTGCCCAAACCGCTTCTTGATATTAGATGTTGTTATCTCCACACTTGACCGCTCGCAATTCGTGGATCTATTTGCGAGAAGTATATCATTACTTTTTGCTAGATCAAAAATGTGATTTGACTATACTTACTTGGTTATCGAAATTGGGTTTATATGGGAAGTAATGGTTGTCTGAACTTTATTCACAACCTTTTATAAGTTTTAACTGGTAAACGTCTTTGCACTTTAATATTAGGCCGAACTCCTTCTGCTCTTGAATGAGGTTCTTGCCTCGATGAACGTTGAAACAAAAAGAATGAGCGTTGTTAATGACAGACGCTAACCGGCCATTGCAATTTTCTTGAAAACGATTGTACTAATTTATGTACATTTAGGTGTGTACTAATTGGGGTGTGCATGGAAAAAAAATCAGGTCTAACATGCCAGGGATGGTAAACACAAATAATCGCGTTCTGAATTTCGCAGGTGGACGCTACAACTTCTAAGCGAATAATCCGAGATCTTTGTGCAGAATCTTCCTCAGGATAGTGGGTGCAATTTTATTTAGATCGATGGCGAGTTGATGTTCTTGAATTGAGTCTTAAACTCACGGCTGCATCAGTCAAATTCTCATCTGTGCGCACCATAAGACGACGGGGACCATAAGTGTTGTCCACTATCATACCAGTCTCACTAACTTTTTGCACAAACTTGCTTAGAGCGGCGCGGTGGGTGTTTCATTTCGGCCAAAACTTCTTTTCAAATAACGCACTGTTTGGACTACACATCACTCACTTTGGAAATAAGTTTTCAATATTTCCCAACGTTATTCAAGCGCAAAGCGACTCATTTCGTTCCACGGAGATATTATACTGACTTTCTGTCAAGTTCTCGAGAGGGAAACAGCTGTCAGTGTCAAAATAACCCAGGATTTAAAAAAGAACACTATATGGCCGGTTATACGATTCTTTAGCACCTAAGACTTGAAAAAAATCGTTAATAATATAAAGGCTAATGTTCAGAAGAAACGAGTCACGTAGTTGTTGCATATTTTCACACAGTCCAACTCACAGCGACTTGAACAATACAATACTAAAACTTATTTTTGCTTGCTTCTAATAAAGCAAGTGTTGGTGTCGAAAAAATAAACAGCTTGACAGCTTGAGAGATTAACTTTAATTTTGATTATAAAGGGTGATCCATTTCGAGGTTCCCTACTTTTTTAAAGAAAAAAACACAGAAAATTCAAATTTAATGGAGAATGTTTATTATCATTTGAAAGAACATTCTTTGGCATTTATTTTTTGAAGATTATGTCTATCAAATGTTGGCCGTTGCTACGTCGCAGATGGTCCATCCGTTAAGACCAATTTTCGATCACTCGTTCGAGCATTTCGACTGGTAACTGGCGAATGACACGCGTGATGTTTTCCTCCAAGGCCTGAATCGAAGCGGGTTTGTCGGCATAAGCTTTTGACTTTACATATCCTCACAGGAAAAAGTCTAACGGTGTGATATCACACGATCTTGGTGGCCAATCGACCGGCCCAAAACGAGAAATTATGTGCTCACCGAAATGTTCTCTCAATAAGTCCATTGATTGATGCGATGTGTGGGAAGTGGCGCCGTCTTGCTGAAACCAAATGTCGCCGAGATCACGAGCTTCAATTTCAGGCATCAAATAGTCGGTTATCATGGCACGATAACGGTCGCCATTGACGGTTACGTTCGCACCGGCATTATTTACACACTCTCAGCTACGGCCGCTATATTTTCTTCACAGCGTGCTGGACGTGGTCTATTCGGTCGAATATTATCCAAAAATGAATGCTGGGTCTCAAAATGGGTGATGGTGTTGCGAATAGTACGCTCAGTAGGCCGATTATGTTGACCATAAGTTGAGCGAAGTGCACGAAACACATTCCTCACAGAACGTGAATTTTCATAATAAAGTTGAACAATTTGTAAACGTTGTTCACTTGTAAGTCTTTCCATTATGAAATGCCAAACAATACTAAACAAAAATAACATGACAGCATAACACGACTCACAGGTGATCTGTCAAAAAAGGCTATTGAAAAAAGTATCTCTACTTGGATCACCCGTTACAAGTTATTTTTTAAACTTTTTCTTTATAGGGTATCTAAAATAGTACAATTTTGGTAAACAGTTTCATCACCGCTTATATTTGAACAAAAATGCATACCCAGTTTTAGCAATAAAATCAAAACAACGAATGTTTGCATTTCTGTCAAACAAGAAAATGTTCAAAATTTTGCTATATAAAGGGTCTACCAATATTGACTTCCGCACTTTGACAGTTTATATCAGCCATATTGTTAAAGCTACATCTGTCAAATCGGCTTTCATTTATTCAGTCTGTTGTGCCAAATCACCGTGGACGTCCATCGCGTTCAACAACACATGCAAATGATAAAATTGTTTTATTAAAGTAGGTGATGTGTTCGGGCAATGTTCCTTGCGCTCATTTTACGGTCACCATAATCGTCCTACAGACGAATTCGGCATTTCACAGACCACAACTTGGCGAATTTGACCCTGTACCCGTACAAAATTCAACTAACCAAAGAGCTGAAGGTAAACGACCTCAGAAAACTACATGTGTTCGTTGAATGCGCTGTGGAGCAGTGGGAAACTCAATATAATTGTATCGACAAGTCGTCTACCAGCGATGAGGCTTATTTCTGGATGAATGGGTACGACAACAAAATTGTCGAATTTAGAACTATACCAATCCACCTGAGATTCAAGAGCGTTCAATGCATCCCGAAGAAGTCACTGTTTGTTGGGGATTTTAAGCTGGCAGCGTCATCGGTCCATAATTCTATCAGAACTACGTTGGCCAGGTCATCACCGTCAACGGTGAGCGCTATAGGTCGATGACTTCCAAGTTATTTTGGCTTAATTTAGATGATATGGACACCAACGACATGTGGTTTCAACAGAACGGCGCTACGTCCCACACAACTCACACCATATTGGAAATTCTACACGAGCGATTCGAAGGCATGGTCATCTAACATGGGGGTAATTTGAACTTATCTCCGAGATTGTGCGATTTGAGCGCGTTAGACTTTTTATCGTGGGGTTTTCTGAATTTTCAGGTCTATATGAATAAGCCACAAGCCACAGAGGTCCTCAAAGCCAACATAACCATATCGTCGGTCAAATTCTGCCTGCTTTACGCGACAGAGTCATGGAAATTGGACATTCAGAGAATCCACGCTGGACATTTGAAGGATGTTATACTTCACATACTTAACATAATGGCATCAATAGGCCTTTCACACGAATAAAAAAGTTCGATAATATCTCACACACATTTTATTTTTATTTTAATTTAAAGATATGAAGCGCTTAATGGAATACCGTTTATATTCTGTAGTTGAATGATATGAAAAGTCAATGTTACCACTTACACACTCTAACAATTCCCTTGAACGCCTTCACTGATATACTTAAAATTCAGTATAAAGAGGTCTTATAATCAATAAAAATCGATGAGATAAACTGCTTTATTTCCACCACTGTACATTCTACATTCACAGCTATTCAGGAGCAGAGTAAGTTAACATTTGCAAGTATCATCTCAGGGCTGCCTTTTATCGTTACAGGTGCGCCTTATCTTATTCCTTATATAAGAGTGACTTTACGACATGTTTAAATAATGTGGAGAGGAGTGGACCAAACTTCGAAGATTGGGTTGCTAAAATCCATTTTGATGGCGATTTGTTGTAGTTCAGGTTTAGAAATATTTCCGACGTATCCCGCTGCACTACCTTTGCGGTTGAATTCATCTTGTTTATAAATAGTATCCAGACGCGTCATATGATCATCTTAATATCTGTTACTTTTCCGTCATTTATCCTTTCTGTTGCCATTTTCTGTCAGCTGCACCGCATCCATCGTTCGTTTCGTCGATATGTAGCTTTGAGAAAAACCTAGAATTCCGATTTTAATTCTATCTTTCACGAAAACAATACTTGCACCTTAGAACCATGAGGAAAGGCTACAAGTTCATATGAAACCGAAATGCATAATCAATTTTAATTGAAGAGATTCACTGGAAAATTGTTATACCGCGCACTGATTTCGATTGGAAAGGAAATGTTCATTGCGATTTCGAAAAGAGGACGATTGTGATGATTCTTCGCCTTTCTGTTGATGGATTCTTTTCGTCTTTTTTTGTATGAGATGAAAGGCGATACGTATTGTGCCAGCATTTTTGACGTAATTGCATGACTCACGCACGAGTAATCAAAGGAAAAATATATTTTTTGATTATTATAGACAGATGAATCTTTTTCATGCAGAACCACAATCAAGGATACAAAGGATGTATCATTGGTTATGTGGATTTTCAGAAAAAATGAGAGCAATCAGTTTTGCACTTATAGATAAAGTTCAAAAATGAATTGCAGGAGTATTTCTGTAGAAATTAAAGACAACGGTATTGTTTCTTACTAATTGGATGTATTTTATAATTTCAAGGGTACCAACTGGAAACGTTCTTTTGCAGCAGAGTAACAAATGGGCGGAATGGGATTTATGTATGTTGTGTCCAGTAAGAATCCCAACTAAAGTCGAGACAAATTTCCTGTTTCTTCGAAGTAGTTTATGGGTTCTGGCTTTGCCATACTCAGGCCACAGCCTTTTGGAAGTTTCACAGGTGGGAAGGGAGTTTCACCTGTTTTTGGCAGTAATCAGTGTTTTCTGTCCCATCCGAGATTTGAGATCACATAGTGGTGGTTTGACAGACAGGTCTGCATGGTCAATGCTGAAGGCGTATCCTTTTCTCGCCAGTTCGTCAGCAGTTTCATTGACCTGTATGCCTCTGTGTCCGGGGACCCAGTAGAGCTTAACATTAAGTTGGACGCCAAGAACCTTTAGCTCTTCTTTTATTTCAACTCAACAGTAGAGATAGCTTTTATTGCAACCTGACTGTCAATAAAGATGGTGATATCATCTGGTGGTATCGCCAGCATTGAGGTCGCTTTGGCTGCCTTTGCTACTGCCAATATCACGGCCTGGAAGACACTGTTGTGCTCAGGGAGACGAAAGGTGCTGTTTAGCTTTAGTGTTTCTGAAAGCACTCCAGCTCCAACGCCTACATCCATTTTTGAACCATCAATGTAGATGGATATGGTTTCGGTGCCCAGTTCGTTCCTCTCCCGCTCCTATCTGCTTGAAAAGATGCAGGAGAATGGTCTTTGAAAGTGAGGCAGCATGAAGTCAGAGGATACAGCTGAGCCCAGATATCTGTGTAGAATTTGTGCATGTCCTCCTGAGTTCGATTTCCAGCAGTTGAGCTGGCTGATTCTTAGAGCACTTTTGGCTGAAGATTCTTGCGGTTTCCAATCCCGCTGTTGGTAAGGTTCTCATTGTGCTAGTAGCGCCCACACATGCTATCCTTTGTTCCTTTGTCATATTTTTCAGATGGGTGACTTTATTATCTGGTGGATTGCCACCAGACAAGCCCTCTATATGTTAATATATGTATTACAATGGCCGTGTACATCCATAGGATTATCTTAGGGTTCGGACCCCAGTTTCTTCCGAATATTCGGTTACAAGTATAGAAAGCGACTGCGGTCTTTTTAATGCGCTCGCGCACATTTAGATTCCACATGAGACCGTTGAGACGCCATTACATCCAAAAAATCTGACTGTTTTTTGTGCTCTATGGGTTGGTGGAGTCATTGGGCCATACTTCTTTCGAAATGATGCTGGAGAGACAGTTACCGTTAATGGAGACCGGTATAGAGCTATGATAACCGACTATTTTGTTTCCGAATTGGATGGTATGAATGTGGATGAAATGTGGTTCCAACAAGACGGCTCTACATGTCACACCCAAGAAGAGTCTGCACTATCGGATTATGGGTTAAAACGCAAAGGAGGTTCAATGCCAAAGACTAGACGTTCTTTTTGTTCACACAACGAATGAGAAACGAAAGGGCAGCAGAGGTGTGCGGCGGACGGTCTAAGAGACACCCTGCAATAAAGCTGTTCAACTTCAATACTCAAGAAAAGATAGAGTCTCTCACCTGACTCCTTTAGAGACCAAAGCATGTCTGAGACGATTGACACACTTCTAATGTCATCTTGTGGCGTAATAACCTAAAGACCTTGCGGTCAAACTTTCTGCAATCGATTTTTCCACATGTTAAAAGTTCTAAAAATACTTAAAATTAGTTTTTGTTAAACGTAATAAGTCTGTCTTTTGTAAATAGTCCTGAAACTAAATCGATAGACTTATGTACATTTTTGGCGATACAGTTCGGGCGAACATGGCGAACATAAATACCTGTGAAATTTATAACTATGCCAATATCTTACAAAAACATATAAAAAGCCTACAATCCGCTGTGGAAATAGTTTCACACCTTACCCAAACCGATCCTTGTTTAGACACTTTTTCAAAATTTCTTGTTGTTCGACCAAAATCGATGAATGTGGGTGTGGCTGTATGCCGATTTTGAAAATCTTTTGACATTTTTTTTATAATTGGCACGAGCTAAAGGGATTATGAATACCCTTAAAGTGCTTAGGCATAGCCTGGACATTAAGGAAATTGAGGAGAAGAAAAGAGGAGATACCGATGTGCGTTAGGTTCAAATTTCTGTAAATTGTAATGGAGCATATTTAGCGATCTGCAATTAATGTGGTCAATTCAACGAAGGTCGTTACTAACTCACATACAGAGCATGGAAAGTTTTTCGGTTTCGAAGATGCAAGTGCAATTCATGGATAATAGCTGTAAATTTTGATTTCGCTTGGATGACAGAAGACAGCATTGTGGAAGCATTAATAACCACTCTTTAGATTCACCCGACTTAATTTTGCCGTCGAGGTCGTCCGAAGATGAATGGCGTAGATTTGAGAACGAATATGAAAAGCTGAGGGTACTGTCATCAGCAAAGGAGTGGATTGGATTAGAAGCTGCAGATAATAGGTCATTAATAAATGTGAGAAAGAGTGTCGCTGAGAAAACGGAGCCTTTGGAGTACCAACATTAATTGGTGAGTAACGGAGTTGAAACCGTACAAATCAAATCGAACTGAACGTTTCGAGAGGTAGTCTCAAATCTATTGAAGAAAAATATCATCGATACCAAAAGCACGCATTTTCGACAAAAGGGCTTTATGCCAAACCCTGTCAAATGCCTTTGAAATATCAAGTAAAACGATCTTGTTTTTGCCATCAAGGTGGATTGGTTCCATTCTTCAGACATACTTTCATCTGACCAGATATGGCTTATGAGTTGGTGGATGTTAATTACTTAGTCATCTTAGCCAGCTTTATAAAGCTCAGCGGAAAGGCCGTCCTTTCCAGCGGTCATTTCACTTAGGTCGGGTGGTTGGAATGGTTCGTTCTGCCTGACAGCGGAATGTTGTTCGTCTGTTCGTCATCGCCATTTAACAGTCTGCAGAAGTGGTTCTTCCATATCCTCAGCATCGCCTGTGTCGCGCCTTGTATCCTTGGCTTTGACGTTTTACACTTTGGTAAAATTTTGCCATAAGCCTGGATTTGCACCTCTCTATATCCTCGATAGCACCCTTTTCTTGCTCTTTTTTCTGAAAAGCCGGTGTTCTTCCCTTTTTCTCTGCCTATAGAGTTCAATGGCAGCTCTCGTCTTCACCTGCAGCTTAGCCTTTAAGGTCTCGTTCGTGACTGAGAGCATCTGTCGGTATTCCTCATCAAACCATGGGTTTTTTGCTGGTGGCCGCGAGAAACCTAGCACATCAGTTGCGGCTGATCTCATGGCTTGTTGGCATCGTTGAAATTTTTCTTCGACATTATATGCTGGTGGTATGGTGTAAATCGAGAGGTTAAGGGATACGCGTTTTGTCAAGGAGCTCGTAGAAGCAATCCTTAGTTATATCATATTTTTCGTCCGTCGGAGCGTTAGCGCATATAATGCTTATGTTGGCGAATTTGGCCTTGGTGCGGATTGTAACAATGCGTTCGCTCATGTCTTGGAAACATAAGACTTCTTGCATAAGTCTGGTACTTATAACAAATCCGCATCCGAATAGTCGCTGATTCTGCTCACTATAACACGGTCCATAGTAGGTGTCACAGTTTTTCATCCTCATTTCGCCCGGCCCATCCCATTGTATGGATGTCAGTAATGTCTGCTTTGTAGCAGTTTAGGGCTTCCGCTAGTTGTTCGTCTGCACCTCTCCTGTTTAATATTCTCACGTTCCAGGTGCAGATATGAACGTCGTAGTCCTTTTTTCGTTCAGCAGGGTCGTCAACAATAATATCAGTCCTTTGTGATGCTTCGTAACATCTGATTTTTTCCATGGATGGGTAATGAACCCAAAGCACAACCCGCAATCTGGAAAGCCAGTTCCATATTATTAGATACTCCTAGGACACGTGGTTATCAGTATCCACTACGGGATTGAGCGCTGCCGTTGACATTTTGGTTCATCCGCCACCATCTCTACTCAAGGGGCCTGACTTACCTTTGAGATTTCTAGATAACCTGTTGTCCGAATGTGTGGAAGCAGCTCATCTAGGTTCGCCTAAGACGGCAGACCGGATATTCATTCAACGATCAGTAATATACCAAATTAGACCCCCGCCTAGTCAACGATATAATTGTTTTTATAGTTCATACAAAATAGATGCACACTTTTATCATTAGGGGTGTAGAGATGAATCCAACAAATTTCAATCTCGTCACACTACAAAAAAAAAACTCCGCTTTTTCAAGTGAGGAATTGTGTATCATCACTTAGAGCCCCGCATACTACAAAGTTTGGTCGGGCTGTCAATCAGTTGATGTTATGTGGAAGTGGGCAAACTACAACGATACGGGATCGGCCGATAGGCTACCCGATTGCCTTCAAATTAAAGTTAAATTTGGACGGATGACTCTCATTCCAAAAACCCCCCTGTAAGACTACCAACAATATACATACGCAGTAAAATTTAACGAGTATTCAATGTTTCAGGATCAAAAACAACCTGCAGATCTCTCTCATTTGACCACCTTCATAGTGTATCCATCTCAATCTCTTACAAATTAACCAGACAACAGGTGTGAAATCACACTCGATTTGTTTAATAAGAGCGCCCTCAAAAAGTGGGCTCGGCTTAAAACTTTATATTATATAAAAACTATATATGGATATGATAATATCTTTTTCAAAAACATAAATTTTCTTATGATTTAACAAAAAATGAAAATTATTTAAAAAGTGGGCGTTGCAGTGGGTTGGTTTTGGATAACAATGGTTCTGTTTCAATCAATATCAATATTTCGTCTAGTTATACACCAAATTTCATCATTCTAGCTCCAAATTAAAGACCCAGAATCCAGTGACATATAGATGGACGGACGGACTTACAAGCGGAATTACTTTGACATACACAATCTGTTGATGCATTGTATAAAATATTGTCAACTGCAGCCTCGTTTTAAAATGAATACGTCAGTGCTATTCAGCCTTATCATTGGTAAATGATGAACAATCTCCATCCACCAAAGAGTGCATTTTTACAATACCTTTTACCCCCAACCATTATAATGACAAATGCAATTTTGCTCAAAAAGTTCCTTGCCTCCTTAACTGCTCGTTGCATTTCCTTGCTACTCAAACCCGCCGAGTCCTTGAATATTTAAATTTCCTTAGTGTCAGAAAATAATTGAATTTAATTCAATGAAAATCACTGCGAACAGCTGCTGCAGATACTTTTGAATTTTTTTTTAGCATCTGTTTGTGCCCGTTCTGGTCTCCGTTTTGAGTCCCGATTTTGCTAGACCGTGTCAAATTCAATGGAAATATTTAACGAGTACCACCAGATGATGAGGTTTTGGGTTTCAACTTGGTCCTACTTCTTCCCTTTTGTTTTTCTTGTGGCGCGACTTATGCAAGTGTAATAATCCGATTTGGTAGTCATGCGAAAAGTTTTCCTTTATGAGGATGTTGGCTTATTTTGAGGGGAGATTCCTTAATATATTTGTGGGGAAAACGAGAAACCATCCTAGAATGCGTTGTGTAACCATTTTATTGCGAAAAGTTCGTGAATAAGGTGGTGATGGTGATAGTTTAAGGAAATTCATTTTTAAGTAATTTGGCTGGGATGTGTCCATCTCGATAAAAGTATTTTACTTTTAAACTTATTCAACAAAATGTATTTAATCTGATCAATACCGGTGTCAAAGGTATTCCATTTGCGTTAATGCACACCCGCTTTTATCTTCGATGTGTGGAGAGTTGATTATATATACAGTCGACGTGGAAAGAAAATGCAAGCGCACACCAGTCCATGTATGCACTCAATCGAGTCCTGAATGCATTAAGTCGAATCAATTTCAATTAATGTGCCATAGAAAACGAGGACACGCTCTGTTTCATCAGTCCTAATGGAACTCTCAACTTGATTGTTTCGCGCCGTGAGCACGATTTGATTTTGGTTTCGAAAATGAATCGCTTACTTTGCGAATGAACTGCTATCACCAGGAGCATGCACACATGCCCCCAATTGGAATGCAACTCAGGCAGATACATCTCATTATGCATGTGCCTAACCTCACGGTGTAAGGCCATTTACCCGACATGATGTTGTAGGAGTTCTAATTATGTGCGATGGTCACACGTACCTCACACTTGCAAATTGAATTTAATTTTCATGAAGCACTTCCTCGCTGGATAATTAAGTAAGTACAATTGGTTTTACAGTGTATGGGAAGCATTTTAAATGAATACGAGTTTTAGCAGTGTGATTTTGTGGTTTGTGTGTTGTATTACTGTTTGGAATCGGCATTAAACTCGAGGTTCCACTTTAAGTGGCAAATACACTAGTCGGCATAAGTATTTTGACGAAACCTTTTTGTGACTATTGAGACTAACTTTGCTTGGTATCGTTAAAACAACGGTGCAAAAATGATGCGCGAAACAAACAATCTATTTTTAGATCTATGCATGCCAAGTTTTGTATTGTTTACCTTTTGCATTCTCTTTCTGCTGATAAGAACGCATGCAGACAAAGAATTTTTACGTGGCATAAGTATTTTGACGGAAACTTTGTGTAAATATTTTAACAGTTTTGAGCACGTGATAACCAAAAAACTTGTGTAGTTAACTTTAATTTACATTAAACGTTGATAACAAAATAAAAATTTATTAAAATTTATTAAAAACCATGGGTAAAACGGCTGAGTTGAGTTTGGTTGTCAGATCTTCAATGGTAGCGAAGTTTAACGCTGGAACGGCAGTAAAAGACATAGCAAGTGAGTTTAATGTGTCGCTTCAAACTGTGCACTATCAAATCAATAAGTTTAAAAAGCATAATGACATCACAAACCTAATGAGATCAGGTGCTAAGTGCAAAACAACGCCCACTGAAGACCGAACCCTTCTACGGGAATTTAAAAGAAATATATTCCTGAAGCCTCAAACTGCTGCAAATCAATGGAATTTGACGGCAAGGAATCCAATCAGTGAGCGCACTGTCCGACGACATTTAATGGAAGGAGATTTTAAAACATTTAAAGCTAAGGACGTGCCGTACATATCAAAGGTAAACAAGCTTAAAAGACTGTCTTTCGCAAAGGAACATCTGCACAAGCCAAAGGAGTACTGGAGAAGCGTTCTATGGACAGATGAAAGCTCCTTTGAGTATAACTCATCAAAAAACAAATTTTACGTTAGATTGCCAAAGGTAGAAAGGCAAAAAAGACGCCCCGTTTGTCAAAAAGTGAGCCATGGTGGAGGCTCTGTCATGTTCTGGGGATGTGTTGCGTATAATGGCCTGGGTGAATTGGTTCCTATCACCGGCTCGATGAACCAAGGTCAATATTTAAGAACCCTAAATGATAATGCCTTTCCTTCCGGATGTAGGCTTATTGGTGAATCATTTATCCTGCAACAGGACAATGCCCCATGCCACAAAGCCCGGATGATAACTAAATTTTTGAAGGATGTTGGTGTTGCCACTTTGGACTGGCCACCTCAAAGTCCAGATTTAAATATAATAGAAAACGTCTGGTCTCTTTTGGGGTCACTTCCCTTTGGGAAGAGATATCTCCAGAGATTCTTCAAAATTTAGTAGATTCAGTACCGAGACGCCTTCAAAAAGTTATTGAAGCCAAAGGAGGTTATATATTTTACTAAATTCTTCTTTATTTATTTACTTTTGTTAAGTTTAAAATGTTTTTTCTTAGAGTTATATACTTGTCAAAATACTTATGCCAACACACGAAATTACAAATTAATTTATATCTTTTTTGACTTCTATGAAAAAATATTTGTTTGCCTATTTTTAAGTTTGTATTAGTTATATATAAAAATGAAAAAATAAACATGAATTCTTGTCAAGCCATTTAGAAGTTAAACTCAAAAATGCACGATTTTTATTTCGTCAAAATACTTATGCCGACTAGTGTATATAAATTCGCACACACAAATTATTGGAGAGCTTGGTTAAGCAGCCCCATACCACAGAATGTATAGAGACCATCTTTTGTTTTGGTACGAACGTTCGTTAGGTTTGGTATAACAGGATGACGATGGAGAATTATCGATAATCCATCAAGTTCGGCAGCTCGTTTCAATCAAATGGATCAATCGATACCAAAAACAGGATTTTTAAGCAAGGTGGACATTGTCATTGAACCTCATTCTAGATGTAGAGATCATTACGTTAACGAGTATGAAGAAGAAAACGTCCAGCGTGGATTTCACATTAATCGTGATAGAAACCAAGTTTATGCTTTCAAGGAGAAGGCTCACCCAACATCGGCAAATTCAACTTTGCATACCTCGGTTTCGATTTCAACTCTGACAACAATATCTCGTCAGAAATTAAACGACGAATTACTTTAGTTTCTTCGGGCTATGAGAGCGGGGGAAAGACGTGTACTCACACTAAAGCACATATTCTATTTCAAAGGCGATAGCAGAATAATTCCCAAGATAGAGTCAATGGTGGCACCCACAATCCCAGCTAAGATCGACAACGTGATCAACCTATTTGAGCTGCTTCGACACACTCGGAGAACAGGTCATTTAAGTTGCCACGTCTCCTAAGGATATCTAATAATTAGGAACTAGACCTCAAGGTAATGTGTTCTGCCATCACGGTAACTTCCTTACCGCGTAAAAATTAGCAAGTTATTAGAGAGACAAAAGGCTCGGATAACGGATCCAACCAGACCCGGAACGATCACGAACAACAACTTACGAGTATGAAACGTATGCACTATGCACGCTGTACACCCTGGGTGCTTGAATCTGCCCTCGCTCGGTACAGGACAGCCATTTACGCTATTGGAAAAAGATCAGGAACACAGAAACGAAAAACATGCAACAATTATTACAGCTACCACTCAAGACTGCACATGGCGAGCCGACTTAGGCCAATAGGTAATCGATTATAGGCCGTTTAGTTATCGCGTGGCTGTGATCCGCATCAGAGAAACGTTTTACCACATCAGCTTCAGCCTTTTACGGAATGTGAAAATCATACCAGGTGACTTTAGTGCAAAATAAGGAAAACATCTTCCTTGGGTTATTTAGAAATCATAGCCTCCTCGAAAAGACAGCAGATAATTGGTTACGAATAATAGACTTCGCAGCAGCATGTAATACTGTTAGCAGCACCAGGTTCCCATGACTTTGGCTCCATCCTGGTAGATGTCATGCACGTATCTAACATCCTGAAGGCTTGCACATTCAAAAGTAAAAACGTCGACTCCAACCAATTTACCTTTGCAACAAAATTCAGTGCCCGACTGTCAAACGAAAACGAAAACAGGCTAAGAAGCCTTTCTGCAACACACTTATCGGCACGTACCTCATCTGAACTTTTCCAAACATGTACCGGATTCGGACAAGGACAAGAAACCTGCTGGAACAGATAGTGCGGGTAGAGCAGGAGTAAATAAGGAAGCCACTTTCTTCAACAAATCCTTCTACTACTGGGGTACGACACATTGGTCGCTCCCATCGTGCTGTTGTAGTAGAATTTACGGCAATTGATGAATAAGCGAAGAAACGATGATGAGACATGCTATCAACAAACGAAGGTCTTGTCGACGCACAACCTTGGACAAAATGTTTTTGCGTGTACGCTTAAAAGACAGTGTCCTGTAAGGATACCGATGATGGTGTTGATGTTTGATCTGTTCAGCATTGTCAAGCAGATGGAGCGCTTCTGGTTATAATTTGGCCAGAGTTGCCTGGGTATTTGACACGTTGTGCCTTTTATCCCTCTGCGGTTTGCTTTCTTGATACCGAGGGTCATACCTACAACATAACTACGGGCGGCGGAATGTCAAGGGTGATGCCCTATCTGACAAGCTCATTCGCCTTCCAGTTCCCTGGAAAGTCTCTGTGGCCCGGAACCCAGAAGAGGTGAATGGTGAAATGCTTTGCCATTTAGAGATAGTCGGCATTCGTGGGCTGATTTCGATTTGCACGAGGTGGATTCCAGGGATTTGATTGCCACTTGGCTGTCACTGGACAAGGCCTCTTTGATTGCCATGAGTTCCGCCTGGAAAACGCTACAATGATCTAAAAGGCGAAAAGGTACGCTTAGGTTAAACATCTCGAAGAAAACACCACATTCAGTTTGGACTTTACATCTGCCTCCTCGCAGGGTACATCTGCCGAAAAGGCATTTACATTTGCCTCCTCGCAGGGTACCCTAAAGGTGTTATTTCAATTCAATTCTCATTTTCTGTATTGCACTTGTAAATCCTGGTGTAAGGGCAAACCGACCTGGAACACTCTTCTATGACACTTTCTGCGTAGTTTAGCCATCCCTTCATTCCACCAGTATACTGGTGGCTGGCGATATGTTGGCGTTTTCCAGACAATCGGTGCATCGCAAGCTTTAGTCACTTTTTTGTTGACAATGTTCATTGCATTTGTTGTAACAAATATTCGTTGAATCTTTCGACTGGCAACACAGCTAATCGATCAATAGCTCTTCGGATGACACTAGCCTTCGTTGTGAAATTGACCACTCGAACTTTGTTGTCGTCACCTCATATTGTCGATATAACACGACCCATAGGCCATTGCTTGGATGGAGTGTTGTCATCTTGTGTCAGCACTAATGTATCTGGCTTAAGCTCCTTCCCTCCATTTGGCCTTGGATTGCATGTTCAGCAAATAATCTTTTCGCCAACGTGTCCAAAAATTTTGCGGCAATAAGGAAATGCGCCTCCATCTTTCTAGCGCACTGATTGACTTCGGTTCCTCAAAGATTGGCTCTGGATCTGCCCTTCGAGGAGCACCAATCAGAAAATGCCTTGGCGTGAGCACTTCAAAGTCGATTGATCGGTTAAAATGAATGAAATAAGCCCACAGATTCGATTTCTGCGATTAAATTGGTTAATTTTTTGAAACTGAAAATATTTTTGGATAATACACGACGAAAATGAAATTTCAACGACTTGACTGCGGGTTCCCACAATCCCCCAAAATGCGGAGCTCTATCCCTTCTGCGGAGCACCACGCCTGGATATCCTCAGTTCTTCGCTGCTTCAAGAACATGGCTTTTAGCTCAGCCAACTCGCGCCTAGCTCGTAGAAAATTCGTGGCATTATCACGCAAGAAGACCCCTTCATGCTACAAATCTTTTTAAAGCTGCTATGGACGCTTTCGAAGTCAGATTGCCCACAATTCTAGATCAACTACCTTGCATTTAAAACAAACGAAGACAGCGACGTACACCTTCCTCAGTGGTCGTACTCTGACGCCTTCTGTAATAAAAAAAGGGTTCACAAAAATCCACACCTGTGATGAGAAAAGGCCTCGTTAGGTCGACCCTGGTATTATGAAGATTCCCAATGATCACAGATATCAAACGTGGTTGATATTTGAAGCAATTAAAGATCCAAACCTATTGTCGAACCAAGGCCATCAGCGCCACTGAGCCAGCATGAAGATTAGTAACGTGCAGGTGTTCCATATATTGCCGCACAAACACGATGTTTTTCGGTACAAGCAATAAATGTTTGGTTTCAAATGGAAGATACGCATTCTGCAACCTCCCCCCTACTCTTATAATAACTCCAGCTCAATTTGTTGCTCCAGGAATGGAGGCAGTGATTTTTAAGAGTTCTGATTCGACTTCTGAAGTAGCCGTATTTCCTCTGCAAAGGATGACTGTTGAACATTCTATAGAAGTCTTAGGAACGTCTCCTCAAATTCCATACCGTCGTAATTATTTCCATCCGTCATCTTTCAAAATAATTATGACAACCGTTGTGCGCAAAATGTGCTTCTCCATTTACAGGACCATTATTCACGACCGACCGCACAAACATTCGCCTCAATTCTTCTTTGAACAAATCATGTACGATATGGATAACGATATTGACGTATGTGGTTGTTTCCCCTCCTATTCCCACCTCCAGCCTCACCTACCAATCATTACCGATCGGATGGATAAATTCACACGCCAACGTAAAATAAGACTTCCCAATACCATGGCCCGGGTCAGGAACTTCCCATTATTTGAACCTTTTTTATATGCCCTCCTGCACCTTCATATCGAAAAAAAATAACACCGTCTTGAAAATTGCTAAAAGAACCACAAATTGCTGACAACAGTTTTATTTGAACTTATTATCGAAAATGAAATTACATCGACAGGAAAAAAAAACCAAAAAGGAATCGCAAAGTACCAACCCTGCCACAGAATGGACGAAAGGATCCATACGAATATACTGCGTAAAACATTTCCTTGAGGTTACACCAGTGAAAAAGGGCGAAAAAGTTTTATCCACACGTCTTGCCATCCTTCGAATTGAATCTAATTTAGGACGCTTTCAACTTAATTTCGTGGGGGTGTTTCTTTATTTGCTCTGTCGACTTCAAGGATCAGACGTGCCAATAAATAACGGAATTTATAATATTTTCATGTGCGTTTGTAACGAAATCAGCGTTTCGCTGTCATGTTCTTTCCCGGTTGCAGGCAATCCTCTTAAGGTATTGAAATTTACCGCCACGATATATTGAGGACGTAGGGTGGAGCGGGCTGGACTGCCATTGGAATTGCTTTTGCCGGATAATATATTAATTTGCGCTGTTTCACGTAAGACAGAACTTAGATGAGATAAGTTTGAGAGAAGTTTAGCAACGCGCCATTCGTGTTGGGAAGTTGCTTTCCATTTTGTTGATGCGAGTGGAATCATGAGGCGTATAGGAGAACATAGGTTGCGGTGGATTAAATATCCTATTGTGGTATATCCGTAACGTCATAGAGGTTCAGAATGGTGTGGCGCGATGACAAAATTCAATTAAAAAACTTTCTCAGAAGAGTTAGTTTGACGGGAATGTATACTCGTATATAAGGACTTATACGGGGGGAGGAAGTAAAAGTTTCACTCACAAAAGTTGTTATCATCATCAAAAGCAATCAGGTTAGGATTGATATTGTTGTGAAAGTTTCTTTGTTACAAAAGGACACCTACTTTATGACTTATGGAGGAAGATTTTCATTTGCGAAGTGATTGTGAAATAGTGACTGTGTTCCTTGGAAACAAGCTATTTGACAGAAACGTCAAAGTGTCAAACAACTTATGACATGAATGTTGTTTGTTTTTGTATTAAGTTCAATTACCAATTTATAAACATTTCAAAGGATGGATGAGACACACAACATCGACGGAGTGTTTAGAACGTCAGGTGGTAGGGCTTTGTAGTACTCGCCTTAATTCTAGTTCTTTGAGATGGCAATGCAGAAATGGAGCTCACTTTTTGAACTACTAACGACATCCTGCAAACTCCTTAATTGTTTGAAAGCATTATTAAGGAGAAGCTTTTCTTTGTAGAGGTAGAGGTAATTTCGAATAAACAACATTTTATTCGACAGAGATCTTTATGGAACGATTACAAGTTGATGTACTATACACTGACCTAACAAAAGTCTTTGATAGAGTGTACAACACCCTTCTTTTAGCAAAACTAAAATCGTTGGGTTTTCATTCCTCAATGCTCAAATGGATTCCTAATTATTTAACAAACTCCTCGCGAAATCGATGACACATCCGGTGTCCCGCAAGGTAACCAATTAAGCCCATTGCTTTTTATTTTATTTTCAAATGACGTTCATGCTATTTTAAAATTTTACAACGTTTTAACTTTGGCGGACGATTTTAAATTATATTCTCGTATAAGTTGGGTTGGGTTGTAGATCGCGGGTAGACTCTGATCGCGGGTAGACTTGGCAATGCCCAGTGGTTGCAACTCTGACTACACATCAAATGTGCTTATTTTCACCTCCAAGTGGTAACCATCGGGTGCGGGTCTCATCCAACCGGATTTGACTTGCTAAACGATAAGTGCGAGTGTTGATAACAAGACGTAAAACAGCAACACTATAATCACCCTGGTCAGAATGGCGCGGGACGAATACCCGATCTGCTGTCCCAGGCGAACCTAGATAAGCTGCTTCGACATATTCAGACAACAGGTTATCTAGGAATTTCAAGAGTAAGTCAGGACCCTTGACCAGAGATGGTGGCGGATGAACCGAAAACTCAACGGTTGCGCTCAATCCAGTGATGGATACTGATGGCCCCGTGTCCTAGGGTATCTAATAAATTGGAACTGACCCACTCATGGAAAAAACAATATGTTACGAAGCAACCAATAGCCTCGGAAAGGACTGATATCATTGTTGACGACCCTGCTAAACGAAATGAGGGCAAAGACGGTGGTATCTGCACCGTGAATGTAAGGACAATAAACAGGTAAGGTGTAGGCGAACAACTAGCGGAAACCCTAAGTTGTTACAAAGCAGACATTACCGTCATCCAGGAAATACCATGGGATGGGACAGGCAAAAACCGGATGAAAAACTGTGAAGTCTACTATGGACCGTGTTATAGTGAGCAGAAACAGCGACTATTCGGATGCGGATTTGTTATAAGTGCCAGACCCTTATTTTTCCAAGACATTAGTGAATGCATCAAAGCCAAATTGATCACATTGTGATAGAAAAGAGGTACGTATGGATGCCCGGCCCGAACATTGCAAGGGGCTAACATCGACTCGGACTACTACCTTGTTGCAGCCAAGCTAAGAATGCGGTTATCCACCACGCCACAACAAACCAGAAATACTGTGAAAAAATTTTATGTCGAAAGACTGCAATCGGAAGAGATCGCCAAGGCCTTCGCGCAACGTGTATCCCTTAACCTCTCTATTCAAACCATACCACCAGCATCGAATGTCGAAGAATAATGGCAACAAGCCATTAGATCACCCGTAACTGATGTTCTTAATTTCTCGCGCCCACCGGCAAGAAACCCTGAATTGACCCGGCAGATGCTCGCAGACAAGAGCGAGGCCTAGACGAGAGCCGCCATTGAGCTCTATAGGTAGAGAAGAAGGGTTTTTCAAAAAGAAGAGCAAGGAAAGCGCGCGATCGAGGATATAGAGAGGTGCCACTCCAGGAACGATGTTCGCAAGTTTTACCAAAGTGTAAAACGTCAAAGCCAAGGATACAAAGCTCGAACAGAATCCTGTCGAGATGAACAGGGAAATAACGTAGTTGAGATGCAGTCGATGCTGAGGATATGGAAGAACCACTTCTGCAGACTGTTAAACGGCGATGACAAACAACATTCCGCTGTCAGGCAGAACGAAGCATTTAATATTTGCAACGACAGCGAAAGCTACCAACCACCAGACCTAAGTCAAGTGAAGATGAGGATAACAATATCTAAACTCAAGCTTAATAAATCCGTCGGAAATGACGGCCTTCCCACTGAGCTTAATAAAGCCGGCGGAGATGACTTAGTAAGTAACATTCACCAACCCATAAGCAAAATTTGTTGGCATGAATGTATGCCTGAAGAATGGAACCTCAGCATCGTGTGCCCGATCCACAAAAAAGGAGACCCTCTGAACTGAACCAACTACAGAGGCACTATCGCCTACAAGATCCTATCTGCTGTACGACAGCATTTATAGAGACGAACTATACAGAGCCATACCTAGATTAAGTATACCACCCAAACTCGTCCGTCTGTGCAGGATGAAGATGGAGAATTCTCGCTACTCCATCAGGATCGGAATAGACCTCACCGACACATTCGAAGCCAAAAAAGGATTTAAGCAGCACGAGAGGCTGTCATGTGACTTCTTTAATCTGATTCTTGAGTGGATTGTGCAAAAGTCCCGAGCAAACACCAGGAGCACAATTTTCCATAAATCTGTGCAACTAATAGCATACACCGACGATATTGACAGTAAACGTAATGTCATAGCCACGTTTTCTAGTATAGAGAAGTAAGCCGAAAAATGGGTTTAGCATAGTAAATGAGGATAAGACTAAGTATATGCTGTCAACACGAAGGGGCACACAACATCGACGAACGTCATCCTTGACGGGCCCTAAAGCCCTCACTCGAACTACTAAGGAGATCCTATATAAGACCCTGATCATCCCAGTCCTGCTCTACGGAGCTGAATCATGGACCGTATCAAAAGCGGATGAAGATATCCTTGGTTGATTTGAAAGAAACATTCTTCGAAAAATCTTCGGTCCCGTTTGCTTTGACTGGCTATGAAGGCGAAGATGCAACCAAGAACTATACGAGCTGTACAGCGACATACCACTGGTCAAAAAACTCCGCATTGGACGTTTAAGATGGCTAGGACATGTAGAACGAATGGACACCAATACTCCGGCTCGCAGTGTCTTCTCATTCCTAGCCAGACGTCGGACGCAGTAGAGGAAGATCTCGCCTTAAGTCAAGTTGAAACCGTGGTCAACGAAAAGCATGTTAAAGCAAAATATGATTTTAATACGTTACTAAATTCCCGTTCAATGGGTTTTGATTAAAACACTACAACCCTAATAATGCATTCCAAAACAGGACGAGTGCTTAAAATACATTTCGCTCTACGCAATTTTGCGTTACACTTTCGCCATAACAGTGTTATCCTGTAATCCCCCTGACAACGCATCGTAAGTCTTCTTTTACCACATACTATCCCCATCCGTCCAAAATCCTTGTACTCTCCCATTGAGTATTCAGCGAGATTTAATTGGACTTGACCATTCCAAATGGAAACTCTCGCAATCTACATAATACCCACAGTCGAGTGATTTTACCGCAAAACCCACTCCCAATCTCGCTTCCAGCTGTCGAAAGCGATTTTCATTTCAAGCGCTAATTCGCAATGTGCGTCGCGAAACGGTACTTTAGCGTGAAATTAGGAACCTGACCACAGCCGTAGCTCAGTACTGCGTCGAGATGGCTATCCATCGTGAATGTGTGTGTTTACGTCGAATTGAATTTTCTGGATGAATGCGCTTTGAGATAGGTAAGGCATCCCAAATCACCCAAACACCGTGGAGCAGCATTCTTCCGGAGAATTCTTCCCTTTCAGCAAAAATTTGGAACAATTTCGATCAAAGAACGCCACTGCAACAGTTCCATACCTTTGATCGGAGAATATTTCCCGTGGACAATTTAATTTTGGAAAATTGCTAAAATTACTTTTGCAATAGATTTCCTCAAACCTTCCGTTCCACTTCACCAATATCGTGCATCTATTGGGATCATGGTCAACAAGGATGCGCCAATTCAAGCTGGAAACTATGTATAGGTCAAATGAAAGACAACATTGAACAAATTGAGAAACTTCGCTCTCAAGGATGTCGTCCTTTATGACATACACTTGCACACATTTTTGTTTTAAGTGGAAAAGAAAACTTTTACTCCCACCCAAACATGGAGCTACCCAGTCTTTGGATGTGAACAATTTCAAAGCCAACGACTTGTAAGTAATTGAAGTAGTGGCTCCTCGAAGAATTCAACTTCTCAGAGAGAGAAAGCGCAGTGAAGGGAATCCGAGAGAATTTTGTTTTCTTGTGTGTGGTTTGAGCGTGTAGTTGGCAAGGATTAAACATGTTTCATGTACGTGATTTCTTTTTTTTCCCTGCTAACATTTGGATAGTGTTATCCAAACGAAGTATTCCAGCGATGCACTTTGGTCCTTTGACATTATTTTTCGAGTGAATTGATGGGATAGTTGTTTCCTAAAAGTCAAAGACTATGAAGAGATCAAGATTGCATGGAATTTTGTTATCTAGGTTACTGAAGGTACGGGAAAGACATGTTTTACGTAAAGTGGTACATGGCCACTCTGCAGGACGTGAAATTAAGAAAATGCCATAGCTTCGAGATTGTGTTTTATCCTTTATTTTATATTACCTCGGAGTTGCCATAGGATACAGGATATTCACACATAAGTTGCTAGATATCAAACGTATCACGTGTACATTGAGGAAGAAACCTCCATAAAATATTCAAAATGTCCTTGAACATCCTCTAAATGTATTTTTTTTGTCCTTTTAGTAAAAAGTTTCTTATATACGCAAACATCAAAAAGTTTACTTAAGATGACGACACTGCCTTATGATATCGTCGCTGTCGCATTGCACACCCATTTTCAAAAGTGTCAACTTGCACACTCTCGCCTTCTCAAGGAAAGCGACGCCATGTATAATGTTCTGCCATGAACCAGGCGCAAGGATGCGCTATCGCGTCATGCATGACGATTTCATACGTTTTTCATATTTCTCGGTGCGGTGCTTCATGTTCGCTTGTCAGAAGGACGGCAACGATACGTGGATTATATTTTAAGGAAACACCAAGGATGTCAGACGGCTGTTCCACTGGAGATATGAGGTAACAGTTTTTTGTTTGTTTGTCGGTGGTTGTGTTCAGTCCGCCTCTGTTGGATTAATTCGCACGTACTCAACGTGATAGTGAAGGTGGCATTAGGTTAGGTCCTTGGAAAGGTGAAGATAAACTTCCTTTTGAAAAGTTTTGCAGATTGCTCGAGGAGATGAAGTGCACTACTTGGAGAAGTTTCGCGTGTTTTCTTTTAGCAAATGAAAGTTGCACTTTGTGCTAATTATTGTTGTTTACACACTCCTGTACAACTGTTTGTAGAACTTTGACGGGGAGGATCCTAGTTGCAGAGAGAATTAGCATGGAAGTGAAATGTTTTGTTGGGATCAACTATTTTTAATGTAAGAAAAGTCTCAAGGATTGCTTTGATAAATTACTGAAATTAAAATTAAAATAAATTCCTTCCGATCTCAATGGCTGATGGTCTTTTCATGAAAAGTTTACACGCTTCTGAAGGTTTATCGGGGGGCGTTAACCTGTAAAATGAGTAATGTGTAAATTAGGGAAATGGTATTTGGTACACCAACTATATTGAAGAAGAACAAAAAGAGTGTGAAAACAAACTTTTTACTTACTGTGGGCACACTGGTTCAAACTTTTAAACTTTCTGCACCCGTAATTCATTGATTGATCGTCTTGATCCAGCGTGTCTGGATCCGAAGATTTATTGACAGGAGCATTATTATTCATTCGCTCAAACTAGTCCCCGTATATTTATCACATCTGAATACTTATTTTACTTAACGGGCTTCCGAGCCGTTGAGGGTCTCATTCTTGGACAAGAAATTCGTTTATCCCCTTCGATCCTGGACAAACGTCCTTGCTTCCGCAATTGTTAGATCATTCAAACGGATGTTCAGTTTTCCTAATCGTTTACAACCTGAAGGGTGGAAATAGAAGCTTCTCTTGGCTAGAGCATTAATATTTATTCGCTTGACGAAGTCTTTTACCATTTCGACTACCATACATTTGATACGCTTTCCTGTCCATCGGCGTTATAAAGGATGACTTGTAGGCTCACTGTTTTAGAAAAAAATCACTAGTGCTGAAGCGACTGGCTTGTGCCTACAATTGCTAGTGAGACAGCATAACACATACCTGGCTTCACATTAAGACACCCCTTCCTCTGCCATAGTCCACAGCGTGGTCTTACAGTCCCTGTTAGGATGGGCAAAGTGCACAACTTAATAGGGCTGCTGCGACTATTCGGACAACAGGTCATCTAAGAATTTCAAGGGTTAGTAAGGCCACTTGAACAGAAATCATAGTGGATAAGGCGAATGGTTGTGGATATCTATCCCAGAAGCGTACTGAGTACAAAAATGAAAAACATGCGACATTTAGTAGAGCTGTCACAAAAGGCTGCACATATTAGGCTGCGGATTCATTGTACGAAGGCGAGTTAGGTCAAGAATAGTCGACTTTAAGACGGTTAGTAATCGCCTGGCTTGGATTCGCATCAGAGCAACGTTTTACACCATCCGCCTTATATGCACACTCGCCCCTATTGATAAGGCTAAAGATCCTATCAAGGAGGAATGTGAAAATTGGTAAGGAAAACATCTTAGAAGGTTAGTTGAAAATCTCAGACTGCATGAAACGACAACAGATAATGGCATCAAACTAACAGACTAGGGGAGATCATATGTAAAACTGTAATCAGCAGCACTAGGTTTCCACGACTTTGTATCCACAAAGCAACTGTATCGAACCAAAAGAAGAAAAGAGAAGAAAATCCTCCTTAGGGAAACAGGGGAACGCGCAGCCACCCAGCGCAGGGAAATCGAAGAGTCTCGTGACAAGAAAAAAATCCTCCTTGAGTACGCAGACAATATCAATAGGATTGGTCGCTCCCATCGTGCCAATGTAGAAGCATTAACGGCAATTGATATGAGTTGTATCAAGGGAAAGACACGTCGTTTCGGATGCACAGAATGGATGAGCATCATTGCTTCAGCCAAAAGAATCTTCGTATCCCGGCCTTCAAATTCAAAATGGCAAGGACGACCAAAGCACCGCTGTAAGGATGAAGTGATCGCAGAAGCGAGTGCGTTTGGACTGAACGACAGTAAGGAACGTGCAGAGTATTGAAGAGGATATATATATATATATGGTCGAGAAACCGTGAAATAAAGTACTCCATGTTACATGGACTCAGAGTCGAGGATGATATCGTTTTGTTATGTCAGAGAAGAAAGACTTTTAATTTTTGGGAAGTAAGAAATTCGCAAAGCTTTTTATAAATAAGCAACAAATTCAGACAAATGCAGCTCTGTAGATTTAATTGGTATTCCATCTTTAAAGGTAAGATTACACGAGTCTAGTTGAAATGTAAGTAACACCTAATATACCTTTACAATTCCTGTACAATTCCGAGTAACAGATCTGAGACCCCCATGATGAATAAACAAGATCAGTATTGGATATATTTGATGTGGTTGAACATACAGTCGAACTTATTCCAGAGGAATAAGTCTCCTCAACATCGCCTACAAGATCCTATCTGCCGTAATATGATAACGCCTGAAGCCGTGTTCGGGATTAAACAGACAAAAAAACTGTTCACAACTGCAAAATGTTAATTTCCGTAATAACGTGAAATATTTAATAAAAAGCGACCGTTTCGTGTACGTTATAAAATGATTGTGTTTTTTATTCGGTATTCATGTATACATATCATATTGACATTTCATATGACAACAATAATTCCAAAATAGGGAAATTTCTTTTGGGTGGATGTATTCGGTAGTGGATGTGTTCGCTATAGTACAACTTGTTGTGACGTCAGAGGAATCAACATTCTCCCCCACCGATGAGCGAAGTTCATCATCACGTTCATGCTTTTGACTTGTTGTTGTTGGTGTCTGATTTGCTCATGTGGTTTCCATGCAAAGAGAAGAAACATTAATGTATTGTACAAACGACAGTTAAATGCGATCATAAACACAAATAAAAAAAAAAACTACTGCTCTACTGCGCTCAGCACTGCAACCTCTTTTAGCCACGCAAAGTACCGTTCCCACCAATGTTTTGATTTTCATGGGCAATGATTTCGCATACCTTTCCCATTCAAAAACTATGAGATCGGGACGCAATTTCATACGACGCGACGGCCGGCGGCTGTGTAGTATTGTGTACTTGTAGAGCATGGGTGTGGGTGGTGATGGTGAAGACGATGGGTAAACAGGTTTGGTGCGTAGTGAAGAAGCAGAATGTCGCGTTGTGTAGTAGCCATCAGTGATCGTTTTCACTGTCGGTAGTGAGTGATTTTAATCGTGTAATTATTAAGTTTGTGTGTGATTATTGTGTGCCGATCGATTCAGGTGAGTTTAATTAAATTTGAATAATTTAAATTAAATAATATTTAATATAAAATAATTTTGATTTTGTTTTCGTTCTCGTTCATATTTGTGTGTATGTGTGTGTGTTGTGTGGTACATTGTGGGTATGAATGGATCGAACCAACTATTTTTTTTTTTTTGTTTTGTTTTGTTTTGTGTTTTGTGTAACCCAGAGTTTGGGTAAAGTGAATGGACTGTATATTTGTGATGCGTGTGGGTGAACGCTTGAGTGTATGAAAGTGTGAGTGGATGTTTGGGTTGTGGTAGCAAAAGGGTTATTCTCGAATGACTGTTGAGTTTCTTTTGCATGTTGGTTAGAGTATGTTTGAGTAGCATTTTGTATGATAAAAGTAGTGTTGAAAAGTTTTCTTTCGGGGTTTGTTTATTGTTTATGTTGAATATTGTTGATTTTTGGTGTTTGACCAGTTGATGTGTATGTTATTGTGGATTTTCGTTGGTTGGTAGTGGACATAATTTGGTAATTGGTCGTCGGAATTCACCTTGTTGGGTTTTAACTTTTACTACCCGTACGATTTTGTCTGCTCCAGGGTATGTTTCTAGGATACGTCCAAGGCTCCATTTAGATGGAGGCAGTCGTTCATCCTTAATTAAAACCAGATCTCCTACCTTGAGTTGGGGTTGAATATTCAACCATTTCGGTCGTTGTTGTAAACGGCTCAAGTACTCTGTCTGCCATTGCTTCCAAAACATCTGCAAATGCGCTTGAATCGTCTTCCATCGGTCGGTATAACTTTGTTTGGCTATTGTTAAATCGGGTTCAGGAATCGTGAAAAGAGTTTCTCCAATTAGAAAGTGTGCAGGTGTCAATGCGTTAAAGTCATCAGGGTTCTCTGTTAAGGGACATAAGGGTCTCGAATTAAGGCATGCTTCTATTTGATATAAAAGCGTTGCGAGTTCCTCAAATGTTAAAGTCCCATTTCCGACAATTCTCTTAAGGTGGAACTTGACACTCTTCACTCCTGCTTCCCACAAACCTCCAAAGTGAGGAGAAGCGGGGGGAATGAAATTCCACTTTGTTCCCTGAGTTGCCAAGATGTTAGCTATCTCTTCCCAATCCTTAATTCCGTTCTTCATCATTTTTCGCAATTCTGCATCTGCCCCGACAAAGTTGGTTCCGCAGTCGCTGTATATTTGCGCGCAAACTCCACGCCGTGCCGCAAATCTTCGAAACGCTGCCAGAAACGCCTGAGTGGTCAAGTCGCTAACTGCTTCGAGGTGTATTGCTTTCGTTGCCAAGCAGATAAATATGGCCAGGTACCCTTTGTGGCTTTTAGCTCCTCGACCTTTCCAAGCACGTATGTTTATGGGGCCAGCATAGTCGACGCCTGTGTTTGTGAAAGGTCTTGACGCTGTGACTCGGGCAGCTGGCAATTCTCCCATTAATTGCTGAGCATTTTTGCTTCGATATCTGTAGCAGATCGTGCAGCTGTTGATATGTTTTTTGACAGCTCTCTTAAGTTGAAATATCCAGTACCTTTGTCGTAATTGTGCCATCATCAGTTGAATACCTCCGTGTAGAGTTTTTCTATGTGACTCTCGTATGATAAGCATTGTGATTTTGTGCCGTGGGTCTAATATGATAGGATGTTGCTGTTCGTAGGGTATGTTGGCATGCCTCAGTCTTCCGCCCACACGAATGATCCTGTTTCCATCTACAAACGGATTTAATGACGCCATACCTCTTGCTTTATTAATACCTTCTGGAAACATTTCCCTTTGTGCGATTTGCAGCAGACATTTCGTCGCATCTTCAAGCTCCTTCGGCGTAAAGGGTTTGCTGCCTTGGTCGTCAATTAGGGTTTTTTGCCTGCGTTTATAATGGTCAAGATTAGGGTGGTGTAGGCGAGAGTTTTTAATAAACCTGTGACAATATGCAACTATCCTTATCAATTTGTTAAAATTAGAGGACCTACCTATCAGGAGAAGAATCGGGTTTTCTGGTATCTCAACACGATGAACTTGTGTCCGCTTTTGACCTTCCTCTGTTGAAAAATCCGTTGGTTGACTCGGCACCTCGAAATCCCAGTACGAGTGCAGAAAGAATGGTCCATTCCACCATAAATCTTGGGGTATAAGCAATGAGGGCAGTACTCCTCGGGACGCTAGATCTGCAGGGTTCTGCTCGGTTGGGACGTGTTTCCACATGGAGGGCTTTGTCAGCCGTTGAATTTCTCCTATTCGGTTTCCGACGAATGTTTCCCATCGTGATGTTGGTGACTTGATCCAACAGAGGGTAATTGTGGAATCTGTCCACGCGTGCACTTTGTTTTCCTCCAGATTTAGGACCCTTGCAACGTGGTTAAGTAATTTCGCTAAAATTACTGCTCCGCATAACTCCAAACGTGGAATGCTTACCGGTTTGACGGGAGCCACTCTTGTCTTTGAAAGCATCAAACTCATGTGAATTTTTCCTTTTTCATCAAGTACGCGAATGTAGACCGCAGCTCCATAAGCCTTTTCCGACGCGTCGCAAAATCCGTGCAGTTCCACATTATTGTATCGGCCTCCAGCATGCACCCATCGAGGTAATCGAATGTGGTTTACTGCTTCAAGGTCTTCAAAAAAGGCGTTCCAATCACGGAGGATGTCTTTATCTATTGGTTCGTCCCATGCCATCTTCTTAACCCATAGCGATTGTAAAAGGCATTTTGCCTTTATAATACAGGGCGAGATCCATCCCATCGGATCAAAAAGCCTGGCTATCGTGGACAAAATTGACCTCTTCGTTGGTTCTCGTTGATTCGGTGGGACGAAACTGTAAAGGAATTGGTCCGTTTCAGGTAGCCAATGAATTCCTAAGGTCTTTAGCTGACAGGAACCTTCCGATGGCAGAGAGTACTTAACCTCCCGGTCCTGAGGGGGTACAGCTTGAATCAGGTCCTCCGAATTTGACGCCCACTTACGTAAATTAAGTCCCGCAGCTTCAAGCATGGTGTTGATTTCCTCGATCTTCCTCTCTGCCTCTTGTTTGGTATCAGCTCCAGATATAAGGTCATCCACGTACATCTCCTCGCGTACCATCCTTGCAGCTCTCGGGTATTGTGAACTGGCCTCTTCTGCTAACCAATTCAATGTGCGAATTGCCAAATATGGAGCACATGCTGTCCCAAAAGTGACTGTGTTGAGCCGATATGTTTTTAGAACCTCGGATGGATCCTTTCGCCACAATATAAGTTGGTATATGGAATCTCTCTCGTTCATCGAGATTTGGCGGTACATTTTCTCTATATCAGCTGTAAATGTAAACCTGTACAGCCTCCACCTCAAGATGACATCGAGAATGTTTATTTGTAGAGTAGGACCCACCAACAGCGTGTCATTGAGCGACTTTCCATTTGACGTCTTAAAGGAAGCATCGAAGACCACTCTCAACTTTGTTGAAGAACTGCTCTCTTTTATGACCGCGTGATGTGGCAAGTAATAGTGGGGTTGACCTTTTACCATTTCTTCCTCCATTTCGTGCATATGACCCAAACGTATGTAGTCCTCAATGACCGTTGAGTAATCGATTTGTAGTTTTTTGTTTTTTACCAGACGTCCTTCTAATTGTTTAAATCTCCGCAGAGCACCTTCTCTCGAACGCCCAAGCACCGGACGAACATTTCCTTTGAAGGGAAGGGCGACTTCACATCGTCCATTGGATAAGCGCTTGACGTTTTTTAAGAAGTGTTCCTCACAAGCTATATTTTCCGGTATTTCTGGATTTTTAAAAGGAGATTCCTCTAACTCCCAGAACTTTTGCACCATCACATCAAGGGTGCACGTTTGGTGGAAGTTCTTTACCTTTTGAGACGAAAAGGGTGCACGTCCAAAAAGAATCCACCCCAGTTTGGTCTTTTGTGCCAAAGGCAAGTTGGCATCATTTGGTCTAACCAATTCTGGCAAGAGTATGTCAGCTAACACGTCGCTGCCTAACAACAAATCTATTTTGGCTGGCTTAAAAAAGAATGGATCGGCTAAGCTCAAGCCATCGAGGTGCCTCCAATCAGCAACTGGAAGGCTCCGGGCCGGGATATGCCCAGATAGCGACTTGTACACAAGAGCCTGGGTGCAGATTTTAAAGGCTGAGTGATTTGAACCGATCGTTATATCAACGATCTTCTTACATGTGCCGCTACTGACCAAACCTAACCCAGAAACCTCGACATAAGTCGTTTGATGACTCAATTGTAAAAGTTGAAAAGCAGACTCTGTTATAAAAGAAGCTTCAGAACCTGAATCAAGCAATGCTCGAAGTGTAATCTCCTTCCCGGACGATCCGATTACCTTCACAATAGCTGTGGCCAACATAACTTGGGTAGACGCATGTGGCACAGAGTGATAAGTATTGATGGACGTGCTACAACATGGTGTTTCTTTGTCCGACGGTTGGCTATTCGGAGCATGACGCTGCATTGATGTAGAATGTTCCATATTCGGAGGGTTGAAACTGGGAGCATTTGGATTAACAGCTGAGGTAAGAACATTCATATTGTTTGGGTTTGAGGACCTTTTAACATTTGTTACCATATTGCAGGAGGAAGTATGCGACGGATGATCAACATGTGGAACGTTTTGTGGAAAATAATGCAAGAGTGAATGGTGTGGCTGCTGACAGTACTGACATCTATGGGTACTCGGACACTTTTCGGAGCTGTGACTGTATGCAAGACAGTTTCTACACAAACCTAGTCTACCTATGCTTTGACAGCGGTCGTGGACGCTCATTTTTCTAAACCGACTGCAATTTCTAATAGAATGTGCGTCCTTATTGCACAACTTGCACGAATATTTAGATGAACTAGCCTGTGAGTGAAAGGAATTTCGCTGGTTGACCTTTTTGGATAATTCTACAGATGGATTACCATGCTGGTAACTCACTGCTTCCAAAGTGCGGAATCTTGACTCCAAAAACAGTTTAAATTCCACAAACGATGCGAATTCCTTGGGTTTTTCCTTGGATCCCAGCTTTTCTTCCCAAAGCTGTTGTGTTTTTGACGGCAGTTTTTGAAGAAGAACGTACACTAGCACCGCATCCCAATGTTGAACCGGTACCTTCAAACTCTCTAAGCTATGAACTATTTCGGTTGATGTATCCAACAACTCTTTAATTGGTTCAGACCGTTCTTGTGTTATGGACGGTTGATTAAAGAAACACTTCAATTGGGTATTGACCAGAAATCGCTGATGATCATATCTATCATTTAAAATATCCAAAGCCTTTGTGTAATTGCCGTTAGCAATTGGCAAGTGCGCTAAAATTCTTTCGGCTTCGCCCGACACACTAGTTTTAAGATAATGTAATCTTTGTATCTCAGTAAGAGACGCATTATGGTGAACTAAAGAAGTGAACAAATCTCGAAAACCTCGCCAAGACTCATAATTACCCACGAAAACCGGCACCGGAATATCTTTCAAACGAATATCTGGATTGTGATGAGATACTGTTGTATTCAAACCGGTTTCGGTAACATCGCCCCTGATTTCCTTTGTCTTCACTTTGTCCATCGCATCAAGTAAATTTGCTCTGTACTCAAAATACAATTCCCGAATTTGTTCAAAAACCTCTTCTATTTCAGCACATTTATCTTCCTCCCCATCTGACAAATCACCTAAACATACTTCATACACACTTTCGGCTGACTCCATCGTTTTTTCCAGCATTGACAAACGGCCTGACAAATAATTTGCCGTTCTAGTACCCGATCCTCGTTTGCCGAAATTTGAAATATCCTTTTCTAATTGCGTACGTAGTCTATTAAGCTTACTTTGTTTCATGTTTAATCTAACAAACTCTTATTGCTTATAGATAAAAGAATAGTACAAAGTATGTACTCACGTGAAAATCCGTATAGATGATGATGAAAAGGCAGCACACAAAATATACAGCAGCTCCGGTTGAAACACACACACAGCACACAATCTCCAGCAGCTTAACATCCAGTTCAAGATCCAGAAAATAAATCGTCTTCAGCTACGCTCCAAAATGATGATTTATTTTTGTTGTTGTAATTCAACAAACTAATTTCAATTTAATTGTAAAACTTATTTTGCGTTAATTTCAACAAATTATTGATAATGTATCAATTATGATTAATTCGCGAAATTTATGTTTATGATTTATTGTAAGAGAACAACAAAAAAACGATTGCAGTTAGTGAATTGAAAGAATATGTTGCGAATATAAAATCCGGCTCGAAGGACCAAAATGTTCGGGATTAAACAGACAAAAAAACTGTTCACAACTGCAAAATGTTAATTTCCGTAATAACGTGAAATATTTAAAAAAAAGCGACCGTTTCGTGTACGTTATAAAATGATTGTGTTTTTTATTCGGTATTCATGTATACATATCATATTGACATTTCATATGACAACAATAATTCCAAAATAGGGAAATTTCTTTTGGGTGGATGTATTCGGTAGTGGATGTGTTCGCTATAGTACAACTTGTTGTGACGTCAGAGGAATCAACAAGCCGATTACCAATAACCTGTTCGGCCCTTATCAGTGTGGTTTTAGGCCAGGGAAGTATATCCAACTGATCAAAGTTTCGCACTTCGGCAGATCCTTGAAAAAAAAACCCAAGAAGTCCAAATCGATACCTAGCACCAATTTATCGATTTTCAAAGCCGCATACATTTACGGAGACGAACTATACAAAACCATGTCTAGTTTTGGTATACCGCCCAAACTCGTCCGTTTGTATACGATGACGATGGCGAATTCTCGCTGCTCAATCAGGGTCGGAAACACATGACCGACACATTCGATACCGAAAAAGGATTTAGGCAAGGCGATGCGCTGTCATGTGACTTGTTAAATTTTATTCTTAAGAGGATTGTGCAAAACTCCCGAGCCAACACCAGAGGCACAATTTTCCAAAAATCCGGTGCAACTACTAGCATACACCCACGATATTGACATCATTGGTTTGAGTAAACGTGATGTCATAGCCACGTTTGCTAGTATAGAGAATTAGGCGGCAACAATTGGTTTAGCAGTAAATGAGGGTAAGACACACAACATCGACGAATTGGACAGAACGTTAACATTGACAGATATAACTTTGAGGTAATACGGGACTATGTCTACCTCGGCTCCGCTATTAACTCTGACAAAAACATCTCATCAGAAATCAAACGAAGAATTACTCTTGCCAACCGATGTTTCTTCGGGCTAAGAAGGCAATTTAGTAGTCAAGCCCTCACTCGAACTTCTAAGGAGATCCTATATTAGACCCTTCATTCCAGTCCTGCTCTACGGTGCTGAAGCATATCGAACCGTATCAAAAGCGGGTGAAGAAATCCTTGGTTGAGAGAAAAATTCTTCGAAAAATCTTCGGACCCGTTTGCGTTGACTGGCTATGGAGACGAAGATTCAATCACGAACTATACGAACTGAACCCTGACATACCCCTGGTCAAAAAACCCCGCATTGGATGTTTAAGATGGCTAGGACATGTAGAATGAATTGACACCAATACTCCGGCTCACAGAGTCTTTGATTCCCAGCCAGACGTCGGATGCAGTAGAGGAAAACCTCGCTTCAACCAACTTGGAGTGCGCAACTGGAGGCAGTTAGCTAAGGACCGTGCTAATTGGAAATTCATGTTGGTTGAGGCCCAGGTACATCCCGGACTGTAGCGCCACTTAAGTATGTAAGTGTGAGCAATATATTGTGACAGTGTATTATTCACTAGAAATAACTTATAGGGCAAAACAACGGTTGCCAGGTCAGCTAGATGGGTATAAAAAGGTTGCAGTTTAATGGTTTGAAAAAAAAATATGTGAAGAAGTCTATTCCAAAATATGTAGAACTGTAGATAAATTGATATGGACTATATTGTGGAAGTCTTTTAGTCTTTAAGTCCTTAAGAATTTATGAAGAAGAACTTAATATCAGACTACGCCTGTCTCTACCCAGAGGGTCTTCTCTTCAAAAATCCATTAGTCTTGAAATTCAATACAAGGGAGGTAAACTTCCTTCCCCCCCATACCGTCCATAAGCCACCGTGCTACAAAGGACATGACATCTACAAAACTTTTAAACTCATAAACTCTGATTGATGACCGTGTAATTGGTTCTCTTTGACAACTCCATGTATACACATGTCCCCCGGAAATTGGAAATAAAAGTCCATGAACTCGCCTATCCTGATAAAACTCGGATTAGGGGTGTATTTAGGCATTAAAAAGAACCATTTCGGCTCACCTCCTCTGAAAAAAAAAATGAACAACCTCTATTCGAAAATACATCCATTAATTAATCAAAACAATCTCACCTTATCCTTATCCTCCTCGAACATTGTCACATATATCCAAGTGCCCTTACCATACGACGTTTACTCGAGTCTTCTTTGCTACCCCCTCTTCCGTAAGCCGGAAGGCTATTGTTTGTTTTTCGTGTGTTTTTATTTCAGTGATGTGCCGCCTATGTTGTGTTTGTATGCCTGTGAGCATGTCTTATAGTCCATCCTTGAGAATTCTAAATATTTACACAATTTAAACATTTCGCCAGCGCAAACAGTACTTCACTGTCATCCGGTGGATGTTCCTCTTTCCGCATCGATTTCGTCTCGTCGTCGTTGTTTCAAGACGATGGCTGTGTACACAATACACATAGAGACAATATTTATATGGAAGGCTCCTGGGTAAGGGGATTGGAAACCCCTCTCGATAGTCTACTCATTCCTATCCCTCCCAAGTGCTCCACTCAACGTAAATTGAAAATGACATTTATACACGCGTTTGGCTTCAGGTGAAGTAGGAGCGGTTTTGAGTGCGTCACAACATATGTCGTTTTTCAATTGCGCAAAAAAAGGACCTTGCTATCTATTTTTAAGCTACTGCTTGAAGGTATAAGCAGGGACTAGACATTCTACTTAAAATATAAGCACACTCCTTAGGGAAGTATTCGATTGAGTCATCATCAGGGTAGGGCTTGTTACAACAATGCCCAGGGGGGACATCCATAAAGGACATTCTGACAATATTTGAACGGATAATGATTTGCTTAATAAACAGAATAAATATTTGCAGAACCATACTTTCGTCTGGATAAATGAGATGTGAGAAATTTTTGGCCAATTGACCATCGATGTGCGTCTTTTTTTTATAGGGTCTACATTTTCGCTTCGTCTAGCATTGTAGCCATTGGCAATGGGGGTCCTGTTAATGTATGGTAAATTGATTTAAAAAAAAATTATACAGAAATGCGTAGGTTTGAGTTTTGAATGTTTAATTAAAATACGAACGAATGTTTATAAAAGAAGAGGGTGGTCCTTTTATAATATAGAACACAAGAAAGGGTTTGTTAATTTATTATAAAATTGTTCCATCCAAGGTATATTTATGTCAGTTGTCCCCCGTTTAAGAGATTAGTAAATCAATACAAAGGATTAATTGGATTCCAAAAAAATATCAGAGAACTGCATAATGTTGGTTGCAGCGATTCAAGCGTAATTAAAACTTTAAGGAAGAGGAGAACAAAACAATCAGGTGTGACCGTGAATCACCATTTCTGTTTTAGCATTGAAATGGTCTTAGATTGCATTGGTGAACAGATACTGACCCACCAAAACCTTTTTTAAAATAAAATTATGACTGCATTATTCAACATTCGATGTTCGGAATCTAAGTGACGCTAGAGTCCGTGGTGAATTATTGCCTCTCGAAATTGACCGATCCTTAGCTAACTGCCTCCCGTTGCGCATTACAAGTTGATATGGGATAAATCTTCTCATAATGGGTCTACCATCTGCCTGGATATTAAAGATTCTGTTCGCCGGAGTATTGGTGTACATTCGCTCTTCTTATCCAAATACGTCTTAAACGTCACTGCCTATGTCGCTGTACAGTAGGGAACTTTATTGAATCTTCGTTAGCATAGTCCAACAGCGCAACCGACGGACAGTTTGCTTGAAACTACCATGCATGTGTTTATCCACTTTTAATATGGACTGTCAGGGTATTCTATAGTGTCATCTAAGTAGTTAGAGCAAGGGCTTTATTATTAAATTTAGTTCATACTTACTTACTTAAGTGGTGCCACAGTCCGGAATGAACTTGGCCCTCAAGCACTATGCCTCTGCAATTAGCCCGGTCCTTATAGGTGCCATATAATACGCAGACCAACAATAATTTGCGCAGACCGTCTGTGTAGTGTTTATCCTTGTCGACTGTTTGCAGTGAATTTAAAACTTTTTGAATGTTTCTTGGTCTGCAACGACATGTCTGTGTGGTGAATTTTGCACAGACGAAAGAGAAAATTCAATGCGTCATAAGTGAAGCAAAGGAAGTATCCATCATTTTTCTGACCCAACGACCACGACGAAATGATGCAAACTAAAGCCTGTGCAGATTGGCTGCACAGTGTGTGGCGATGGCATGTTTGCACAGACTTAAGGTCTGCGTAGTGTATGGCACTTATTAGCTAACTGCCTCCATATGCGCACTTCAAGTTGGCTGAGGTAGGTTTCTACTTATGCTCGCCACTTAAGGAGAGGACTTCGTCTACTGAGCCCGACGTCTGGGTGGGAATCGAAGACTATGCGGGCATTGGTGTCCATTCGCTCTACATGTCCTAGCTATCTTTGACATCTTTGTTTGACTAGTGGTATGTCGCTGTATATTCGTATAGTTCGTATAGCTCGTATTGTCCTTCGTTGAATCTTCGCCTCCATAGTCCGTTCAACGCAAACGAGACCAAAGATTTTTCGAAGAATTTTTCTCTGAAAACGACCGAAGATTTACAGTCCATGCTTCAGCATCGTAGAGCAGGACAAGGATGATCAGGGTCTTGTAGAGGATCTGCTTATTAGTTCGAGCGAGGTCTCTAATATACTAGACTGTCTTCTTAGCTATTGGCAAGAGTAATTCTTCGTTTAATTTCTGACTAAATACGGCTTTGACATCACATTGAGTCCTGCCGATGATGTCAATATCGTCGGCGTTGCACCGATTTTTGAAAATTGCGCCTCTGGTGTTGGCTCGGGAGTTTTGCACAATCCCCTCAAGAATCAAATTAAAGAAGTCACATGACAGCGAATCGCCTTGCCTAAATCCTTTTTTGGCATCGAATGTGTCGGTGAGGTCGTTTCCGACCCTGATGGAGCAGCGAGAATTCTGCATCGTCCACCTGCACAGACGGATGAGTTCGGGCGGTATACCAAAACTAAACATGGTTCTGTTTAGCTCGTCTCTATAAATTATATCGTATGAGGTTTTAAAAGCGATAAATAGGTGGTGGGTATCGATTTGGACTTCTTAGGCTTTTTTCTAGGATCTGCCGAAGTGTGAAGATTTGATCAGTTGTGGTCATTCCAGGACTTAAACCAAACTGAAAATGTCGATCAGGTTATTGAAAATTTGTTTCAGGCGTTAACACATTACGTCAGATTGCATCTTGTAGGTAATGTTGAGAAGACTTATGCCTCGATAGTTGGAGCAGTTCAGAAAGTTTAATTTTTTAAGGATTCAGCAAACGATGCTGAGGTTCCATTCTTCAGGTATACATTCATGCAAACAAATTTTGCTAATGGGTTTGGTGAATGTTACTTAGCAAGTCATATCCGTCGGCTTTATTAAGCTCGGCGGGAAAGCCTTCATTTTCGGCAGCCTTATTAATCTTGAGTTTAGATATTGCTATTGCTAACCTCATCCTCACTTCACTTAGATCGAGTGGTTGGCAGTTTTTGCTGACGTTGCCAATACGGAATGGTTCGTTCTGCCTGACAGCGGAAGATTGTTGGTCATCTCCGTTTAGCAGTCGGCGAAAGTGGTTCTTCATATTCCTATCATCTACATTGACTTAACAACATTTTTTCCATATTCATTTCGACATGATCCGGTTCGCTCCTTGCATCCCTGGTTTTGAAGTTTTAGACTTTGGTAAAACTAACGAACATCTTTACTGGAATGGCACCTCTCTAAGTCTTCCATCGCGCTCTTTTTGTGCTATTTTTGCTTCCTTCTGAAAAGCCAGTATTCCTCTCTTCTTCTATGCCTATAAAGCTAAGTGGCAGCTCTTGTGCAGCTTTGCTTTGCAGTTGTCATTTGCAAGCACCTATCGGCATTAGTCACCAAGCAAGTGGTTTCTTACTAGTGGTCGTGATATTCTTAGGACAACAGTTGCGGCTGATTTAATGGCCTGACATCATCGCCATTGTTCTTCTACATTCGATGCTGGTGGTATGGTGCTAAAGGGCATGTTCGCTCCTCTTCTGTATTGCAATGTGAACAATGTGATTTTCCGTTCTTTGAACTGGAGGTCCATTGTATAATCGTTCCTTCTTATCCTCAGTGATCGAGTATGCTTAGGACTGACGAACCCAAATGGCATTTATGACCCAAACAGGGCTTCTCCCTTCATTTGTGTGTGCAAAGAAGTTATTTATTTTGGCTGCCTGCCTAACGCCGAATCCGGCTTCACAGACTTTCGCAAGAGGTGTTGTCACTTTCGGGATTTGAACCAGGGGCATATTTCCGTTCCAAGAGACCCACTATTCATTTTCTTCCCATTTCAGGCTCCAAAGATATTAACACCAGGGAAAGGCGTTAGCTGAAGCTTAAAAGCAGGACGCTTCAGAAGCCTTTTCGTATTTTTATGCACTCCGCCAATGTTACAATGTTACCAATTAACAATCAGTAGATTGGTTTTTAAATTGCGTATACGCACCAGTATCCAATTAGAAAGCCTTGCAACAAGGGCTTGGATAATGACAGAATGTGAAACAAGCGGAATCACTTAACTGCCATACAGTACGCCCCTGGATCCCTAATACAAATTCAATGAATCTCAACTCTTCAAAGTATAATCCTCCACTGACGATAATTTCCTTTATACCAATCACAGATTGCACCGATATACCTTAATAGCGGTTCACTGACTTTCCCCTATCCAGCTTAAGACACCACTTTTCTTCTTGTGTTACGAGATAAATCTCTCCCATGTGGGCTTACAGATACATGTAACCATAACAAACCGATAAAAACAAAACTGCCATGAGCATTAAAACCATTTTCATCTAGATGACATTGAGAAACATAAATGCTGAACCAGCGCGTTACGAGAAAGGATTCGCTTACTGAACGCACACACATCGCCATCATCGTACCTATCATCAGGCGTAACAAAAACGAAGGAGCAAAAAAAACAAACCAACTAAAGCAAAGGAAATGTTATCGTTTGGGGAGATGTCATCGCACCCATGAAAGGATTTTTTTTGTGTGTGTCATAATGATAGCAACAAAACCATGAAACACACTCATGGCAGGACATTTACACCACATGACGATTGCGAAAGAGTGCACACCCACCTCGCAGCCGCCGCTCCCCAGACGTAGAAGGCGAGCCATTGATGTTGTCCTGCAGGACCATTAAACGATACAGAAACGCGTTCCATACACACACAACGTGGGCATCATATGTTCATGTAAACGGAAATTCCTTCTAGCAAATAGTTTATTATTACTCTCCGAGGTTTCATTAAGGACACTAAAGTTAGAAGACAAGGCGACAAAAAAAAAACGACGACAACGCACATCATGCTCGTACACACAGCAGAAGAAAGGATATGAAACGACTCAAAACGATGACAATTGCTTTCCAAATCCCTTCTACGTCCACTGTCGTAGATTGCATTTGACGCAGATGTGTAGGTGTAAGCAAGAAGGAAAGGAAGGAAACCCGGACTTGCTGATACAACTATCACGATGGTAACATCGTATCCTTACGGTAACCCGCTCCTGACATTTGTAAACGTTGCTAGAGACGACCTCTCTCTTCATGCCACTTGCACCAAGATCCTGTTGTGTGGGCCTGTGTCCTGTTGGGTGCTTTCTTGGTGAAATTCCGTTTTCTTGAAATTGTCTGTACATCGCTTATCCTTATGGGAGAAGGGAAATTGTGATTTCACCATCGCATCGTCGTCATCCTCCTCCTTCTCCTTCTCGTCGTCATCGTCCACCCGGTAGTTGACTCGGTAATGTTTCCCTGATGACACTGTCATTAGATTGTGATTGTGTTGCCGTTATGTGGTGACTGTGGCGGGGGCTATTGCCCTCTGTCTGTTTGCGGAACTTTGCAGCGTTGTTTGTTAAGGACAACGATATCCAGCTCCAGCTGGTGGTAGTCATATCGTCGCCAACGTCTGCCGTTGCCGCACTGAAACTATATGCAAATGATGCTAAAGGACTAATGTAATTGGTTTTTAATTAATTCGGAAGATGTTTCTGCACTGGGGGTGTGTATGTGTTTGAACTTGCAGCATCATAAATATTTGAATGTTATGATAGCGTTAATTAACTGTTATGCTATGCGTACACTGTTCGCGGCAACCACTTCAGCGGAAGATATTACAGAGCGTAATTTAAATAATTTGTTTGCCAAAGGACACTTTTGGTTGCAGGAAGGAGGAGGAAGACGATTAAAAGTGTGACACGAAGTTTCGTCAAATTTTAATAGTTTCTCTTAAGCTTGTGGATTCTCTTCAGCGGTTAGGGGCTACAAGGTGAATGAGTTTACACAGTGAAAACCGCAATATTATGTGGGGAACTTTAAATTGCATTTTCGAATGGCTATGTCACAAAATGGTGGGAGGGCTTAACTGTTTAATACAGAAGCTGTAAGCTTGGGATGTGGAAGTTTTTATCTCATTAGTTGGGAAATCTCATTAGGAAGTTGACAATTTTTCATCATCTTAGAACTTGGAAAATAATTTAATAAATAGTCGACTTTGAAAGTCATTTAACCCAAGCTCACTGTCTCAGGTTGCAAACAGAAGATATGGCTGGGGATATATATATTAATAATTTTAACTCCTGGATAGGTTTCAATGGAACTCCAATAACATTTAACATGATTTTTGAAAAATAGCTTTATATCTGATTTGCCCATGCCTTTGCATAGCTAAATGCCAACAAATCTGTTGGCGTACTGAAGTTTGACTTGATGGGACCAAAAAACCAAGTATTAGGTACTCGACTCATCTTTTGGCAAACACATTCAGCAGTATTTTTTATATTTTCTTCAAATATATCTCAGAGGTTGTTTATAGTTAAGCATTCTTAAATATTAAAATTGTCTCTAAGCAACGTTGCTTTAATTCTTATCTATAATCGATTTTTCAGTGCTGCTTAACTAGACGATGATTGTTTAAACGTCATGAAATTTACAAATCTAGACCAAAAAAGTGAAATTCTACACTACTTAATGTTCTAAGGTAGTTTTTTTGAGAGCGTTTGGTTAACCAACACATTTTTTTTAATATTGGAAGAAGCTACTATGGAGCCCAGCAATAACAGGAAGAGATATGAAAATTTGGGTTTCCGCCGACAAGTTAACGGGTGATTTTTTAAGAGTTAAGTTATTCAGGTTAGCAGCATTGGTTAGTAATGGCGTCCAAACGTCATTTGTCAAAGTGAACAATTTTCAGTAAACTCTGCCTTTTAAACATGGAAAGGCTTACAAACGAGCAACGATTGCAAATTATTGAAATTTATTATCAAAATCGTGCTCTGTGAAAAATGTGCAAATCCGCTGTTTTATCGAAAAATTGTGTTCAGCGATGAGGCTCATTTCTGGCTCAACGGATACGTAAATAAGCAAAACTGTCGCATCTGTATTGATGAATAGACACATGCCGTACAAGAATTACCCATGCATCCCGAAAAAACGACAGTTTGGTGTTGGGCTGGTGGCATCATCGGTCAATTCTTCTTCAAAGACGACCGTGGAAGAAACGATAACGTCCACGGCGAACGATATCGAGCCATGATACGCGACTGTTTTTTTGCCCCAGTTGGCTGAGTTGGACTTGATTGACATGTGGTTTCATCAAGACATTCCACAAAGCTCATGAAACAATGGAAATGTTGAGGGATGAATTTGGTGAGCAGCTTATCTCTCGAAATGGCCCTATGAGTCAGGGTTGCAAAAGTCGATACAATTGTACTGTTTTCGATACAATCGACCTTGCTTTAGTACACAAATACACTTTATATAAAATTCGATACAATTTGTGCTGCAGCTTTTTAATAGGTATTTTTCATCAAAATATGTTTTAAAAAACCAAAACATCACATAATTTGCTTTGCTATCAAAAATCCGTTGGAATTTATATGAATACCACTGAAAGTACCAATTTTCAATTCAATTTTCTTGCCATTTTTGCCTGTATACAGTTTATCAGCTGTTTGATGATTCTCTTTGGACCTTCCAACTGTCTCTTATTTTCTCGGATCTTAAAGTAGAAAATTGTCTTTGTATAAATGGACATATCGTAGGTTCAAAGGTGAAAGTCATTAACTAACAAAATATACAATGAGGAGATAATTCAATTTAAAGACATTTTGGGTTTTAAAATTACAATTATGTTTATCAGCATAATTGTAATTTTAATAATTGTAATTGTAATTTTTTTCTTTTGAGCTTGTTATTTGTTTTTACGCACTTGATGCCATTCTTTCTATAAGCAAAAAAACAGTTAATTTACATGATTTTAAGAGAAATGCACTTAATGACTTTTACCTGTATGGGATTTCGAACATTATTGTATTGTACACAAAATTATTGTTTAGGGTATGTAATTCAAATAATTAAAACATTTTGGATAAAACATTTTGGTTTAAATCACTCTCAGTTGATCAGTTTCCGGCTAGCGCTCTGCATCTTTATGCCAATGGGTTGGAAGGCTCTTATACACGCACAAGCTCTTTCGGAATATTTGACCAAATCCATTAATTTTTGTTTTGATATGGGTAACTTACCCTGGTAAATGGGTGTAGGTACCACAGGAGATCCCCCAAACAGATATATTTAATAGTCTGTTGTATAACGGTTGTATAGTTATACAGTGCATAAATATTTATACAACCTTTATTCAGGGTCGCACAATTTCCTATTCATAACAAATTTCCCCACCCATAATAGTTATACAGGGTTTGTGTCAAATAAATTACCAAAAAGCTTGGCAAAGTTACCAAGGGATACTTTTTATGGTTGCGAAACTCATGGTGACAACTTTGATTTTTACACTTTTTTAACATTTTGGTGACTTATGTTGACTCAATAACATAGTTTACAATGTTGAGTCTGTGGGTAAAGAAGAATAACCTTTTGAACAAATTAAACAGTGAAACACAACTGCTAAAATGCAAAAATACCCTGGATGATTTTTTTTCAACTTACAATTGAACCTTTGGTAACCCTGATGCTCAGCCGTCTGTGTATACAGAAATAAAAAAAAGATAAATACCCTTATACAGGCACTATTCAACCATCAGACGCGTTTAGGATATGCAGCCTCTATTCAACGTCGTATAATTGTTATGAATTGACGACTGAAGGCTAGCATTTTGGTATACATAGGAAAAATAGCGCCAAATTAAAATTACATTTTTGTATTAAAATGTTAATCTAATCGCACAGCATTTCATATATTTAAAAAGTCCATTATTTATTCTATTAAATGCCATATCAACTTGTATATTGCCTAATAGTAAAATGTTTGGAAATACGCGTTTGGATTCTCGTCTTAAACACAGTTTTCTTATGGTATGAATGAAAATTTCCCTTAATTCTATAGCACTTAACATGTTATTTTTTTCACATGTAGAGGCGCTTTTCAAACTTTTCCACTCGTCAATAAGGTTTTTGCGTTTAGAGGCATTTTAAGGAGTGCATAACTTTATAATGAGTTTATGAATAAAGCTGTTTAACTCTATTTTTTGTAAATGACGAAATAGAAAAAACGAAATCTTGATGACTGCTGTAAGCAACGATTTTAAAAATTTAAACATAATACTGATCCTGGCAAGCTATCAAGAGAGTTGACTCGAAACAGAAATATTACACGATTTCGCAAAAATAATGAAGTTTTTTTTCCGTTAAATGATCATATGACTAAAAGCTGACAAAAGAGTGGCGATAAAAGGAAAAAATCATCATAAGTAGTGACCGTTACGGCCAATATGTACATTGAAAAACAAAACTAAGTGAGATTTTTTTCTTTTAAGAGAAATTAAATGCCTGCACTTAATGATTGTTATAATTTCGAAATTCCTGTAAAAATTACAATTATGCCTCGGTTATTATTTCCAGCTATAAAACGTGAAAAATCATAGTTATTTTCCTAAAAAAACATATTTTCACCAATTTTGTACCTACTTTTACCTTTGAACTGACTGAAATTGTATAAAATAAATAGCTTATCATAACACCAAACAATGAACAAAATCAACCATTACAATTTTTTTTAACTTTCAATACAATGCTGAAAAGCCAATTTTCATCCCTGCTATGAGTTGGCCGCCAAGATCATGCGATTTAACGCCTCTTGATTATTTCTTGCGGGGTTATGTAAAGTCTTTAGTCTATGTAGACAAGCCGAACACGAAGCCTTGAAGCCTTGCAGGATAACATAACACGTAATTCTTGAAATACAGGCTGAGATGCTCGAAAAAGTGACGCAAAATTGGACCTTCCAAATGGAACATTTCAAACGTTGCCGCGGACAACATTTACACGAAGTTGACTTTTAAACGTATATGGCAAAGGCCTATTTATCGATTACACAAACGATTAAAATGGTGCACATTTTTCACAGAGCACGGAATTTTGATAAAAAATTTCAATAATTTGCAATCGTTGCTCGTTTGTAAACCTTTCCATGATTAAATGGCAGAGTATACTGAAAACTTTTCACTTTGACAGATGAGGTTTGGACGCCATTACTAACGAGTGCTCCCAACCTGAAAAAACTTAACTCTTAAGAAATCACCCGTTAGTATTCTGAATCGACTTTTCCGTGCATATCAGCTCGGTCATCTTGCATCTAAAAAGGGTATAGTGGAATGTTTAAACAATTTTATTGTTGAGAGATGGTAGATTATATAATATACCACATTTCGACCCCAATAACTTATAACAGCAATCACTTGGAGATCAGCGGAAATGTTACCACCCCTATTTGATCCTTCAAGAATGGATCGCACAAGGTGATAAGCGTTTCCATATTGGGTTTAGAAAATCGATACTTTTGTCGAAAATATTTGAAGCTCCATTGAGTTAATTCTTCGTTTGTACATTTTAGGTCTTCTAGCTGTTGGTCTGTTTGTATTTATCACATTCTACAGAAATGTACCTCGAGTCCATTTTTATTAATTTGCTTTCACTTTTCAACACAGAAACTCAAAATAAATATAAGAAATAAACTTCTCTTATCTGTCAAAATTAAATTTAAAATGGCTCTAAAAAACCTCAAAACACGGTCGATCGTGTTTAAATTTGGCAACGTTGCTTATATGTGAAATCGATCGAAAGTTTTGCAATATTTTAATGGTACTTTCACCATTTTAAACAGCGCCTAATTATTGGGAGCGTTGCGGAAAGTGTAAACGTTTTCCAGCTCCGCTCATTGACAGCTGCATTTTTTTAAACTTTGTATTTGGTCTATAAGACTATAAGACATTTTTTATTCAATTAAAAGGCCTATCGATGCCATTATGTATAGAATATAACATCATTCAAATATCCGCAGCGGCTTCTCTGGTTGGCGCGCAACCGAAAACCATCCATATTCCCATGCGCATAAATAAGGCTGAATTCGACAGGTGGCATGGGTTATTTTAGCTTTGAGGTGACTTAAGAAGACCCCACAAGAGATAGTCTAACGTGAGATGACCATGCCTTCAAATTGCTCGTGTAGAATTTTCAATGTGGTGTGAGCTGTGTGGCACGTAGAGCCACCCTATTAAACCCACATTTTGTTGGTGTTAATTTGTCCAATTCAGGCCACAATAATTTGGTAACGTTTTCAAAGAAATATGGAATGAAGACGCCGGGACCGCCAAAATCCATCCTGTGATCTTTTTGGCATGCATTGGATGGCGTTGGATCTCATGTGGATTGATATCGTCACCAAATTTGACAATTTTGATTTATTGACGTGCCCATTCATCCAGAAATGGGCCAGATAGTGCCCTGTCTCCTCTTGTACTGTAGAACTTTCATAATTCTATGGGAAAAAATTCACTTTCGTACTTGTACAGTTGCTAGAGTTTTATCTGATCTCGAAATTCATAAATTCGTTAGTCCAGATGAAGAGGTTTTCTTCCCCACTAGTAAAACAACTGCGTAACCATTTCTATCTATCCTACGCATGTGGACTCTTTCCAAGTAGATGGAAAACTGCGTTTATCCAGCCTGTACCAAAAAAAAGCGAATCTTCTTCGCCTCTCTACCGACCAATTGCATTTTCGGACCTTCTTTCCAAGGTCATGGGAACGCTGATAAATCGCCAGCTTATGATATATCTCGAAATACGAAAACTTCTCAGTAACCGGCAGTATGGTGATTTGATGACATATCTTATCGAAAAGTGGAACCAATTAATTAATGGTGAAAGCAATATTGGTCAACTTGATATTTCAAAAGCATTTAATAGGGTTTGATATCGAAAATGCGTGCATTTGGAATTGATGACTAACTTTTTCATTGGATTCAGGCGCGATGGTTAGTGCGATGAACTGCCGCGCAGAAGGTCTGGGTTAGATTACTATCCGTAGCAACAACTAAATGATTTTTCACTGGTCCTCCTTTCGTGATGATCTGACAAATCATCCGGAAAATATCAATTGTCTAGAAAGGCTTTTCTGAACTTAGCCGTTTGGATTCGGCATAAAACAGCAGGTCCCGCCATAATGCAAGGAGTACACACGCACACATGAATGGTTGTAAGAAAGCTTGGCCCTGGGTAGTAAGGTACCTGTTGCGTCAAAATTTTGTATTTGTTTATACCCTATCCCATAGGGGGGTATATTAGTTTTGATACATAGTTTGTAACATAGAGAAATAATTTTGCTACATATACCTCAAAGTATATGGATCGACTCAGAATCGCTCGCTGAGTCGAATTAGCCATGTCTGTCTGTCCGTCCGTCCGTCCGTCCGTCCGTCCGTCCGTCCGTCCGTCTGTCTGTTCGTCACCGATTTTTGGGCCTTAAATTTTAAGCTAGGATAATGAAATTTGGTATATAGGATCCTTGGCCGAGTCACCAGAACAAGTGTAAAAATTTTTGAAATCCGCCCACTTCCACGCCCCCTTTTAAGAAAAACTCAGTTTTTGACCAAACCGTAAGGAACTTCAAAAAAGTTTCTGAACAACATATTTAGACAATATTAATATCTATATTTCGTCCATATAAAGTTTTTTGCCACGCCCACTTTTTGGGGGCGTTTTCAATTAAAAACTGTTTTCGGTCAAATTTTAAATTTTTCGAAAAAAATTTTGATGCAGAATCATTAACATTATTAATATGAACATTTCGTCTATATACCATTTTAACCCACGCCCACTTTTTGGGGGCGTTTTTATATAAAAACCATTTTTATACCCTACCCCATAACATATGCAGGAGAAAACCTTGTCTGTTGTAGAACCGTAAAATTGTTTTGTATGCAGTCTGAAGAATTTGTTGTCACTATAAATTTTTTTCTATTTTATCCACATCGTGTTTTTAGCCATGCCCCCTTTTTGGGGATTTTAGTTTTATGGATAGGATGGGATAGGGTATTCAACGATCCGCACAGCGGATTGTAGCCTTCTCATATGTTTTTTTTGTCCCTTAAGGCTCAGTTTTGTCTCCGACTCTATTTCTCATTTTTATACCCTATCCCATAGGGGGGTATATTAGTTTTGACATTAAGTTTGTAACATAGAGAAATAATTTCGATACATATACCTCAAAGTATATGGATCGATTCATAATCGCTCGCTGAGTCGATTAAGCCATGTCTGTCTGTCCGTCCGTCCGTCCGTCCGTCTGTGTGTCACCAATTTTTGGGCCTTAAGTTTTGAGCTAGAGTGTTTAAATTTGGTATATAGACTCTCTGGCCGACGAAGCAGAACAAGTGTAAAAATTTTTGAAATCCGCCCATTGCCACACCCCCTTTTAGAAAAACGTAGTTTTAAGTCAAACCGTAAGAAATTTCAAAAAAGTGCCTGAGCAGCATATTTAGACAATCCACAATCCATAATATCTATATTTCGTCCACACAAAATTTTTTGCCACGCCCACTTTTTGGGGGCGTTTTTACTAAAAAACGCTTTTTGTCCAAATTTTAAAAAAAAAACTTTCCATGCTCGGTAGATATGTGTGTTAGTAACAACACAATGATACAACCATATATTCAAAGTCGCTAAAAACGCAGCGAAATATCTAGGTTTCCATAATCGATGTATAAAATATTTCAACCCTTCTGATCTGGCTACAATGTGCGAAAAAAAACTTATAGGAGTTATTCGAATAGCGAACTCTTTAGTTTCGCTCGAACATCGTCGAAATATCTCCTGCCTTTCATTGTTATATAGGACAACCAATGCTCAAATGAAATAGCCTGCTTCATTCTTCCCATTCAACAATTCAGCCTCAATACTCGTTAAGCAATGAATGCAAATAAGTTTACCCTCAAGCCTGTCTTAAAACGCTGATATATAGAGATTCATACATAAATTGGCATGCTCTACCAATCTCTATTTTTCCTTTCCATAATAACTTACAGGCAATGTTCATCGGTACTTCCTTTCTTATTATATCCCGAATTTCCTTAACTCCCACACTGTGCTAAAACATATAAAGGGTATTCATAACCTCCTTGAGTGAGCCCAAATTATAAAAAAAAACATATGAGAGGCTACAATCCGCTATGCGGATCGTTGAATACCCTATCCCATCCCATCCTTTAAATTAATATCCTCAAAATATAGGCCTTATGGCGATGAAATACAGAAAATGACATTGTCACAATATATTGCTCAGACAGTTTCTCAAAATCTTGTGTGGTTCGACAAAAAACAACGTATTTCTATTGCTAATGCCTTGGGATGGGGTATACAAATGGTTTTTGTAAGAAAACGCCCCCAAAATGTGGGCGTAGGTGAAAATGATTTATAGACAAAATGTTTATATTACCATTTTGAAAGTATTTGCATCAAAATTTTTTTCGAAAGTTTTAAAATTTGGACAAAAAGCGTTTTTTACTAAAAACGCCCCCAAAAAGTGGGCGTGGCAAAAAACTTTGTATGAACGAAATATAGATATTAGGATTGTCTAAATATGCTACTAAGACACTTTTTTGAAATTCCATACGGTTTGGCCAAAAAATAAGTTTTCCTTAAAAGGGGGCGTGGCAGTAGGCGGATTTCAAAAATTTTTACACTTGTTCTGGTGGCACGGACGAGGATATTATATACCAAATTTCATTATCCTAGCTCAAAATTTAAGGCCCAAAAACCGCTGACGAACAGACAGACGGACGGACGGACGGACAGACAGACATGGCTAATTCGACTCAGCTAGCGATTCTGAGTCGATCCATATACTTTGAGGTATATGTAGCAAAATTATTTCTCTATGTTACAAACTAAGTATCAAAACTAATATACCCCCCTATGGGATAGGGTATAAATATAATTATAATTTATAATTTTTTATAGTAAAATTCCAAGCACGAGATATAGAAAAAAGTTAGAAGCATTTTGAAGTCAAATAGGCTTGTTAGTCTGCAAACCAAAACCAGGTTATGGAATCACATAGTACAACGAATTCGACAGAACGTCTCAATTGACTGACACAACATTTGTAGGGACGGACTTTGGAGACGAGAATTCAACTCACATCTTAGCAAGATATATAGGGACATATGTCTGTTCAAAGAACTCGGCATTGGACGTTAAAGATGGATAGGACAAGCAAAGGACCAACACTTAGGCTCGCAGAGTCATCAATTCCCAGCCAGACGCAGTAGAGGATGACAATGCGCACAAATTCCGGGTTAATTCGAGAGGGTTGACTGAGGCCCAGGATCATTCCATACTGTACCGTCGATAAAATAAGTAAGAAAATATACAAAGAGGAAGTCGATGGACACTGTATACTGAAGTTTTATTTAGATTCAGCTTCAATGTATATCCCTAAATTGAGTAACACGTGAGTAAGGACAACGCATACTACCGAATTTGAAAAAAAAAAATCCATTATAATAATTATAATCTTTAAAAAAGGATTTTTTTTACAGTTTCTTACCCAAATTCGTACATCCCACTAGGTTTACACGAAAAATTGTATTCCTCGAACTAACGATCCGGCTAGTAAGTTCGTATCAATAAGTCTAAAGGCCATATAAATATAACGATATTCCCGCCTAATTACCACGCTTTTATAACATAGTATAAAAAATACTGAAAATACATTTCGTCGACATCATTCGACCTTTCAGAAGAGGCTCCATTAAATAAATCAAACAGCGTCTAGCCCCGCCATACAGACGAGTCAATAAAATTAAAAATAGCTCAGAAGCGAAGCCCCCTTTATTTTCAATTTTACAAACATTACCATTCCAAGCACATGTTAACATTACAAATGAATCCTTTTTATGCCACCATGCTAGTGTTATATCACACTTATCCAACATAAGTCTTCGCTCAAAGTGAACTCGTAAATTATACGCGCAATTTTTACTGAGTATCACTTCAAGCCAACAGCTCTTATGCTGTCATCATTTCGCGTCGTTCATGATGCCGAGTGCGAGACAATAAATTTCCTTGAAATCGCTTTAAAATTACGTTCTAAGAGTCTTTTTCGTTTCACATTCTTCGCATAGAGCCATTTTCATATCGCGCCATTTTTGTCTTCGGTTCCTTTTTTTCGAAGCGGATATTGGGGTGAGTGTAAAGAAAGCACTCACGTACCCCCAGCATCATATGTCATACTAATTTCTTTTTATTATTTCTATGACATCACATCTCCTTTCCAACCTCCCACACAGCCTAGCCTGACTGAAGAACTGAATTTAATGGCTACGATGGCAAGGACATACCCTTCCCAAGTCGAGATAGCAACAGAAACATCGTAAGAATCGTAAAAATGCTCAAAGAAATATTTTATCGTCGTTATGCGAGTCCTTATGATGAGCGTCGTTATTACGTCGCACAACCCAAAGGCTGGATAAGCCTTTTTGTTAGCATTAGAAGGGCGGGCCAGGCCAGTATGTGTGCTTTAGAAGGTGGGCTGGGGGTAGTCTGATGTATATCTTCAAACCGGAAGGATGATGTTGGCGGAGACATAAAAATATTACCAAGAATAATAATTCCCCTGTGACAGATCAGGAGAGGCAATAAGACGGTTTCAATATAGGTGCCCTGAGGATTTTTCCGTTTGTTTTGTTAACATCCGAAGAAAAGATTGACATATGGATATGGATTTCCTAGTCCTATACATCGCTGTGAATGTGTTATTGAACAGTTAAGCGGTTCTTTTTTATGTTTGCCTGTTGACTGAAGGAGTGGGCTTTCATTTCCATGAAGTAGATTTGACTTCCAGCTTAGGTCTTCCGGTTATAATATATTCCTTACGCTTTTGTTTCATGATGTTAATCGTTGTTAAGGGCCGTACAAATGTTTTCTTCGGAATCTTTAAGAAAAGTACCAAACATATTTTAAATGTTTTTTCAATCGTATGCTGGAACACCTCAGTACCTAAATTTGTCGCTCTGATTCAATGATGGCAGTGAAATTTGAAGTACAACGTAAATTTTTTTTTTCCGTGGGCTGGTGGAAATCTTTATAGACACGATGAGCACGGGCCCAAAGTAGTGTGAGATTTTTACTCACTAAAACCACCACTCATTTTGTATTTCTATTGCAACTAAGTATTCGACTTATCTAGCAATTTTTTTATCACGAGTATATAATATGTTTGGCAGGTAACTTTCCTTTGAGAGTTCCTGTTTTTTCCGTAATTAATAGCGCGGTTTGTTATTATCGGGTCAAATCTAAGGGTTTAGTTTTTTGAAGGCGCCGCAATATATTTGTTTCGTCAAGAATTTGGAGGACTGTTGTGTTAACGTGTCCTAATAAACGTTTTTTATGTTTTCGTGCAAAATTTTTATACCATATCCCATAGGGGGTATATTAGTTTTGATACTTAGTTTGTAACATAGAGAAATAATTTTGCTACATATACCTCAAAGTATATGGATCGACTCAGAATCGCTAGCTGAGTCGAATTAGCCATGTCTGTCTGTCCGTCCGTCCGTCCGTCCGTCTGTCTGTTCGTCACCGATTTTTGGGCCTTAAATTTTGAGCTAGGATAATGAAATTTGGTATATAGGATCCTCGTCCGTGCCACCAGAACAAGTGTAAAATTTTTTGAAATCCGCCCACTGCCACGCCCCCTTTTCAGGAAAACTTATTTTTTGGCCAAACCGTAAGGAATTTCAAAAAAGTATCTGAGAAGCATATTTAGACAATCCTAATATCTATATTTCGTCCATACAAAGTTTTTTGCCACGCCCACTTTTTGGGGGCGTTTTTAGTAAAAAACGCTTTTTGTCCAAATTTTAAAACTTTCGAAAAAAATTTTGATGCAAATACTTCCGAAATGGTAATATAAACATTTTGTCCATAGATCATTTTCACCTACGCCCACATTTTGGGGGCGTTTTCTTACAAAAACCATTTGTATACCCCATCCCAAGGCATTAGCAATAGAAATACGTTGTTTTTTGTCGAACCACAAAGGATTTTGAGAAACTGTCTGAGCAATATATTGTGACAATGCCATTTTCTGTATTTCATCGCCATAAGGCCTATATTTTGAGGATATTAATTTAAAGGATGGGATGGGATAGGGTATTCAACGATCCGCATAGCTGATTGTAGCCTCTCATATGTTTTGTTTCATATTTAACCGCGGGAATACCTCTGCGTAGATCTTCATTCCTTACGTACCACGGCGCATTGACGAATGATCTTAACATGTTGTTTTCAAAAGTTTGTAAAATGTTTAAATTCGTTTCACTGGTACAACCCCATAGTTGTATACCATCCCTCTTATTCATTAGATTTCACTAAAACACATCTCAACGGTTGTATAGTTATACAGGGCATAAGTATTTATACAGCCTTTATTCAGGGTCGCACAATTTCTTATTCAAAATATATTTCCCAACCCATAAAAGTTATACATGGTTTGTGTCAAATAAATTACAAAAAAGCTCGACAGAGTTACCAAGGAATAATTTTTATGGTTGCGAAACTTATGATGATGACTTTGCTTTCTACACATTTATAACATTTTTGTGACTTATGTTGATTAAATAACATCGTTTCCAATGTTGAGTCTGTAGGTTAAATACAATTACCATTTGAACAAATTAAACAGTGAAACACAACTGCTAAAATACAAAAATACTCTGGACGATTTTTTTCAACTTACAATTGAACCTTTGATAACCCCTAATGCTCAGCCGCCTGTGTATACAGAAATAAAACAAATTAAATACCCTTATACAGGCACTATTCAAGCATCAGACGCGTTTAGGATATGCAGCTTCTCTTCAACGTTGTATAAGTTTTATGAATAAGGTTTTTGCATTTAGAGGCATTTTAAGAAGTGTATAACTTTATACACTCCTTATAACGAGTATATGAATAAGGCTACATATGTCCAAATCGGTTTTAGCACTTGCTTGTATAATAGCAGCTTGTTATCAAGGTTAAGCTTCGAATATTTTCCGAGCAACCAGTACAGTTCTCTGTATTTATTCTTAAGTTCTTCGCATTTCTTTTTTACATGCCACTTCCATTTTAATTTTGCATCGAGTTTGATACCCAGATATATATCCTTATTTGCCAACGGGACTCGTACCGTATTTAGAAATACAGGCAAATTGTTTGTCCGTTTTTACGAAAAATCTACATGGATCGATTTGCTCTCATTATTTGCAATCCGCCAGGATTTAGTCCATTCATTAACCTCGTTAAGAGCGTTTTGGAAATTGATATTTGTTTCCTCTATTGTTGTGCCAACTGCTAGTATAGCAGTATTGTCAGCAAACGTTGCAACTATTGTATCGTTTGTTTGTGGGATATCAAGAGTAAATAGGAGGTACAGGATTGGTCCAATGACGCTTCCTTACGGTACACCTGCCATTATTTCTTTGAACTCTGAATATTCGCTTCCAAGTTTCACACGGAAAGGCTATGCTCAAGATACGACACGAGGATTTTATTTAATTGCTCTGTCAGAACTTGACTTAGTTTATAAAGGGTCCGCCAAATAACTTTTTTTTTTTTGAAAATGCTTTAAATGATTATTTTCTCAAATATCTTTTTTATTTGAAAGTACAATCGTTCCGGTTAGTAATGAAAAATAATTTCATTCAAATGGCTGCCTCGGCTGGCCATGCAGTAGCCTACACGATCGGTCCAATTTTTAAGCACATTATCGATTGTGTGCAGCTGTATTTCACCAATGGCTTCACGAATATTGTCCTTTAAAGCGTCAATTGTCTCTGGCTTGTCGGCGTAACACTTATCTTTTACGGCACCCCACAAATAATAGTCCAACGGTGTCAAATCGCAGCTCTGAGGTGGCCAAACGACATCAGCTGTGCTGCTGATAATGCGATCTTCAAAAACAGGGCGCAAAACATCGAGTGTAGCTTCGGCTCTGTGGCACGTAGCGCCGTCCTGTTGAAACCAAATGTTGCCAATATCCTCCTCTTCAATTTTTGTTAACAAAAATTCGTTCAACATGGCCCGATAACGATCGTCATTGACTGTAACGGCCGCTCCTTGCTCATTTTCGAAGAAAAATGTCCCAATTATGCCTCTGGACCAAAATCCGCACCAAACAGTGACTCGTTTTGGGTGTATCGGCTTTTCAATGTATGCGTGCGGGTTTTCTGCGCCCCAAATGCGACAATTTTGCTTGTTTACATACCCGCCAAGATCAAAATGAGCTTCATCTGAAAAGATGATTTGTTTTGAAAAAATCGGCATCTTCTCTAAGTCGATCGCAGGCCCACTTAGCGAAGCGAAAACGCATTGGATGGTCAGTAGGCTTCAACTCCTGAAACAAATGGACTTTGTATGGCGTCATACCAAGGTCTTTATGCAAAATTCGTCTCAATGATGTCTCCGAAATGTTCAATTGTTGAGAACGACGGTGAATTGATGTTGACGGCGTTTCACGCTCACTTTCTGCCACAGCAGCAATATTCTCGGGTGTACGCACTGTTTTTGGCTTTTCACGCTTTGGTTTATCGATGAGGATGCCAGTTTCTTTCACTTTTTTCACAATATACCGAACATACGGAGCTGACGGTGCTTCTCTTCTTCCAAAATCCCTACGCAATTTTCGCACACATTCTGCAACATTACCATAATTTTCAAAGTAATGTCGCAATATTTCCCAGCATTGTTCAAGCGTATACACAACCATATTCGTTCAGCGGAGGGATAAAACTAATTATCTGTCAAATCTGACATGAGCTAAGTGTTACCATTCACGAAATAAGCACTAGTTGAAAATTAAAAAAACGTTAGATGGCGGACCCGTTACTTACGGCCTTTGTGCCACACCTTGTCAAAAGCTTGCGACACGTCAAGAAATACGGCTGTACAAATTTTCTTTTCTTCGAAAGCTTTCTCAATTACATCTGTAATTCGATGTACCGTTGAATGTTTACTTCTGAACCCAAATTGATGGTCAGGTAAAAGGCCTTTGTGCCACACCTTGTCAAAAGCTTGCGACACGTCAAGAAATACGGCTGAACAAATTTTCCTTTCTTCGAAAGCTTTCTCAATTACATCTGTAAATCGATGTTCCGTTGAATGTTTACTTCTGAACCCAAATTGATGGTCAGGTAAAAGACGTTTCTGGTCAATTATGGGGTGTAAGCGACCGAGTAATATCCGTTTAAAAACTTTTGAAATTATTGGAAAATCGATATTTAAGTCTTTTTTTATTGTGGAAAGTCAGTGCTTTGATCACATTTTACATATTTTACCACTTTATTTTATTATCCATTTTGTGATAGCGAATATCAAAGCACCCAAGGTATTTAGTTTGGTAACTCTCATCATGAAATATATATTCCTAAAGACTTTAACTAGGTAGTGGCCTGTGATTGTGAAAGCCTTCTAATGTACAAAGGTAGCTATACGGGATCCAAACTAGAGTGAAACGAGGCATCAAAAAAGACTTAGCAATGTGCACACATTATAAAATTAAAAAAACCTTGTAAATAGAAAGTAGTCGAAGGATTACACTCTCCTCATGACGTGTGGGAAATTTGCATCGACTTTAAATGAAATCTTAAAAATACGAATACAATTTTCTGGCGCAATAGGCTAATTAGTACCCAGGGCCTAGATATCTCGCAACCATTCATGTGTGCGTGTGTACTTCTTGCACGATGGCGGGCCCTCTTGTTTTATGCCGACTTCGAACGGATAATTTCAGCTTAGCTTTTCTTGACAATGATTTGTCAGATCAAAGTGAAAGGAGGGCCAGTGAAAAATCATAAGGTGTTGCTACGTGAAAATATAAAAAGCAAACTTTATATCCAACAGATGCTGAGAAATCTGCTTGTCGAATTCCGTAAAAATAACAAATCATATGAATAATCCTGCAAAGGAACAGGGTGGTCCAACGAAAACTCACGATGTTAATTGTAAATAAAACAAAAAGTTTTCAGAGAATTATCTTAAAGTTTTTTTTTATAATGGTAGAAGGATTATGACAATTATGTGTGAAACAAAATAACGGCCAAATGCTCACTACGTCTTCGGTGGCATACCTATATCCGATGATCCATATTTTCAATGACTCTGATCTCATCCTTAAGTTCTTGAATTTTTCTTTGCTTAGTGATGTTAATTTTTTCTTTTAAATATCCGCAACACGGCCATTGAATTTTTTCGCTAAAGAGTCATTGTTTCGTTTGATGTGTGGCAAGTGGCACCATCCTGTTGGAAGCACATATCGTCCAAGTCCATATCCTCCATTTCTGGCCACAAGAAGCCCGTGATCATCTCGCGATAGCGAACACCATTCACGGTAACTGCTTGGCCGACCTCATTTTCGAAGTACGGCCCGATTGCTCTGCCATCTCATAAACCGCACCAAACAGTCACTCTTTGTGGATGCATCGGCTTTTCAACTATCACTCGTGGAAACCAAATAGTGGCACAATACTCAAAATGTGGTTTGACAATTACGTTATATATATTTATTGCACTTAATGTTGAAATATTGCTTCGTATTCTTCTTACTTTTTTTGACACTTTTGTACATATGTAATCAAAATGGTTTGTAAAGCCTATATTGTTTTCAATGATAATACCTAAATACTTTATTTGCTCAACTTTTTTATTGATTCGCCATCAATATCCAGTCTTATGTCCTCTCCGATTCTCTCGTTCATTATCATTCTTTCAGTTTTTTAACATTGAGTTTGAGTCTGTTTTATTTTAACCACAAATTAATGGTTTTTAAGTCCTCTTGAATTTTATGATGGCATTCTGCAAAGTCTTTCCCCGTCGCTTATATATATATATATAAGCTTACTAAATTTCACCGCACTTTCCATATCACTTATATATATGAAAAATAACAATGTTCCTAGCACAGATCCTTGGGGGACACCTAATGGTACCTCTTTTGAAAATGATAGCACTCCGTTCACTTTTACTGTCTGTGTTCGATTTTCTAAATATGATCTTAACCATTTCATTCTACGGGAAAACCAACTTATGTTAGAAAAATACCGGATTTTATCGATTTTTCCATCCAATCGAATCAAAGTTGAAGAATGCTTTGATCTTTCCTCTCATTATTCTCCAGTTATTTTAAAAACGAGCGAGACACTGATTATAAATGAAAAACCACCCAGATTAACAAACGGGAAAACCAACTGGGAAGGTTTCAAAAACGATATTGAAAATAATATCCGACTGGGTGTATCGCTTAGAACCCCATTGGAACTCGAAGTCGCTGTTGACTCATTTATCAATACCATCCAATATGCAGCATGGAATAATACTCCTCAACAGAACAAAATTGTGAGCTATAGTAAAATTAAGTACCCCCGAGAAATACAAGATCTAGTAAGACAAAAAAGAAAAGCTCGTAAAAGATGGCACCAAACTCGTGCCCCGCAAGATAAAACACATCTCAATTGGTTGAGTAATTTGCTATCAAATTCGATTAAAAATTTTAAAAACCATGCAGCACAAACTTATCTGCAAAGCCTAACCGCTGGAAAGGAATCGAATTATTCGCTCTGGAAAGCAATTAGAATCATAAAACGGTCAAAAATCACTGTGCCGCCAATTAGGGTAACTCAACACGTTTGGGCAAAAAGCGATAATGAAAAAGCTGCCGTTTTTGCCTCACATCTTGAGGAAACATTTAAGCCATTTGATAATCCAGCGCAAAATGAAAACATGAATATATTCGATAGTATAACCGATAAACTAAGTCAAGTTCTGCCAGAACAATTAAATAAAATCCTCGTGTCGTATCTTGAGCAAAGACTGTACCGTGTGAAACTTGGAAGCGAATATTCCGAGTTCAAAGAAATATTCGCAGGTATACCGCAATGAAGCGTCCTTTGACCAATCCTGTACCTCCTATTGACTCGTGATATCCCACAAACAAACGATACAATAGTTGTAACGCTTGCTGACGATACTGCTATACTAGCAGTTGGCATAACAATAGAGGATACAAATATCAAATTACAAAACGCTCATAACGAGGTTAATGAATGGACTAAATCCTGGCGGATTGCACTTAATGAGAGCAAATCGATCCATGTAGATTTTTCGTATAAACGGACAAACATTTACCTGTATTTCTAAATACGGTACGAGTCCCGTGTGCAAATAAGAAGATATATCTCGGTGTGAAACTCGATGCAAAATTAAAATGGAAGTCGCATGTAAAAAAGAAATGCGAAGAACTTAAGAATAAATACAGTTTCACCTTGATAACAAGCTGCTATTATACAAGCAAGCGCTAAAACCGGTTTGGACATATGGTATACAACTATGGGGTTGTACCAGTGAAACGATTCTAAACATTTTACAAACTTTTGAAAACAAAATGTTAAGATCATTCGTCAATGCGCCGTGGTACGTAAGGAACGAAGATCTACGCAGAGATCTGGGTATTCCCGCGGTTAAAGATGAAACAAAACATTTTGCACGAAAACATAAAAAACGTTTATTAGGACACGTTAACACAACAGTCTTCCAAATTCTTGACGAAACAAATATATTGTGGCGTCTTTAAAGAACTAAACCCTTAGATTTGGCCCGATAATAACAAACCGCGCTATAAATTGCAGGAACTCTCAAAGGAAAGTTACCTGCCAAACATAATATTATATACTCGTGAAAAAAAAATTGCTAGATAAGTCGAATACTTAGTTGCAATAGAAATACAAAATTGGTGGTGGTTTTAGTGAGTAAAAATCTCATACTACTTTCGGCACGTGCTCATCGTGCCAATGAAGATTTCCACCAGCCCACGGAAAAAAAAATATGATTGAACGCGCATTGATCTTGAGATTGCCATGTCCCCTTGTGGATATCGGTGCTCGCTATAATGACATTTCGATCCGCAGCGAATTCGATTAGCCTAAGTTTATTGCCAGACATGGTGTAGTGAAGGCTGTGTTTTCCGAAAATACTGCTAAAGATGTCCTCTTTCAACTACATTCCGTTAAAGTTTTCCATCACGACTTTAATATCGTATTTTGGTAGTTGTTCATACGTTTTGTCTAGAAGCTCGTAGAAGCAGTATTTCGCTATATAGTTTTCATCCACGAGTGCATATTCATGAGTATTTTTGAATGCGTTCGCTATGTTTTGAAAGCATAAAACTTCTTGTATAAGTCTTGTTGCCGGTCTGTTAATAAAAGCGAAATCGAAATTTGCTTCTGTTAGGTGTATCGCTGCACTTGCATGCTTGCGGTTGAGCTAGCCGGAAATGGGTGGGTTCTTGTACCTAGCAATACGACTTACCAATCACAAAGAAAAAGAAATATTAATGCCAAGATTGCAAAAAAAAAACGAGTGGTGGGTGTACGACTGGGTCCTACGCAACTTTCTCTTTCACAGCGAGTTGGGCGTTAGATCAAATAGTACGCATTTTGATTATTGATGCTAAAAATGATATAAATAATGTCGAAATGTGTTTATACGAACGTTTACTCCGAAATTTGAAGGAATCGATGTCAATGTGAATAATAATGATTTTCCGTTATTGGCCAAAACTGAAAATTCCATTTAGTGATAGTTGGGCTAAAACTAATTATGTGGAATTTCTTCAAGCTGTAATAGTAGTATATATATTAAATTTCATTCAATTTGACATAATAAATTGCAAGAAATTATCAATTTTCCTTATATGGCCTAAATGACAAAACACGTTATATAGATTTTCTCGAAAAAAAAACTGTGTATGCAGTTTTGTTGAAGCTAATATGGTTATAGTACATATAAAGTTTAATCAAAATCGTTAGAGCCGTTTTCGAGAAAATTGAGGTTATGTGTAATTTTTATATGGCAGGTACCATTATTAACATGGCTAAAAGCAAACAAAAAAAATGGCTTAGAATTATGACTTAAACAAGCTTGGATACGAAGTTTGAAGAAAATCGGTCCCCCTTTCTCATCTATATGATGAGTCACCATGACAACTCAGTTATCTAAGTTATACTTGCTACAGAACATTTCCCACAACAAGATATCGTATTTAATCGATAGAAGCGCAGTCGAAGAACAAAGGAATGACCACCCAAGACCGGACATAAGCTAAGGATATCTGTGCATCTGCCACCAAGCAGACGTAAAAACATTTCACGCAAAGATAAAGATATCTGTCCATCTGCCCACGCCGCCACCAAGCAGACGTAAACATTTCACGCAAAGATAAAGATAACTGCGCATCTTCCCACGCCGCCGCCACCAAAATATAAGTGTGCATTGAATATCATGTCCACGCCACCAAACAACTTCGAGGCCAACATCGAAGTTAGAAGTTAAGAAACCATCAACCACAACGCTTGTGTTTTTCTCAATAAAGATTTGAATTTGATTTTAAAAAACGCATTTTTAATTTTCATATTTAAAACTTCTATGCTTTAAAAGTTGTCCCTAATTGGATCGGTACACGGAGTTAAGTACATAAAAGAGAAGATTAAACTATTATCCGCCCCCGTTGAAAAAAAAACTTATTAACTTTCTCTTACAAAGAGAAAGATATTGTTTTCGTGAAAATTTTCGACCTCGAGATTTTGATTGATTCTAACATTACGATGATAGCGGAGCCTAAAAAAGTGGTTTTTGGATTTCCGTCCGTCGGTCCGTCGGTCCGTCAGTCCGTAATGGTCTCCCCAGCCTAAACGGCTTGACCGATTTTCTTTAAACTTCGTATCCAAGCTTGTTTTCGTCATAATTCTAGGCCATTTTTTTGGTTTGCTTTTAGCCATGTTAATAACGGTACCTGCCATATAAAAATTAAACATAACCTCAATTTTCTCGAAAACGGCTCTTACGATTTTGATTAAACTTTATATATACTATAAGCATATTAGTTCCAACAAAACTGCATACCCAGTTTTTTCGAGAAAATCCATATAACGGATTTTGTTATTCAGGCCATATAAAGAAAATTGTTAATTTCTCGCAAACTACTATGCCAAATTGAATGAAATTTAATTTATATACTACTATTATAGTTCTAAACAATTCCACATAATTAGTTTTAGCCCAACTGTCACTTAACGGAATTTTCAGTTTTCTCCAATAACGAAAAATAATTATTTTTCACATAGACACCGATTCCTTCAAATTTCGGAGTAAACGTTCGTATAATCACATTTCGACATTTTATATAATTTTTAGCATTAATAATCAAAATGCGCACTATTTGATCTAACGCCCAACTCGCTGTGAAATAGAAAGTTGCGTACGACCCAGTCGTGCACCCACCACTCGTTGATTCATGATTATGTATCTAAGGCAATTCATATTTATTAATCAAAAGGTTTTATTCTACCTGGGGCGACTGACATATAGGCCTTCATTGCCCATATAAACTTGTTAATTTATTCCAGAGTGATCTTTCTCTAAAAGATTCAGCGTGAGATATTTTTTTCTAGCCGACTTAATAATACCAAAGTGATACTATATTTTGGTCGCACACTTTGAAGGTCCTTCATCTCGATTCTTCATTTGCGTTCGCACAAGATATACAATGCAACCTATATCCTATATCGGTGAATTTAATTAAAAAAAAAATTCTCCAACACCAGAAGAATATAAATAAAAAGCAACGATAGCAGCGTGCGCGTACCGACAATTAAAATCCAACAGATAACATGCATGCCTATATCCTTGCTTATTGTTCAAATATCCTCAAGGGTGTCCTTTACAAAGAGCAAAATATGCTTTATGTACACATAATTTATTTAATTTCATTTCTCATTTATTTTTTTGTTTTTATTTATTGCACAGCAGCCCCACGAGAAAGTAAACTTTTTGGCACAAACTACATGAGCGTGCTTTTGCCGAGTGGCTGGGTCAGGAGGGGTTGGGCAAGGACTATCGCAAAACGGGGAAATGAAATATTAAACGTAATTGCATTTCGCAGAATTATTATTCCACTGGTGTCTATATATATGTATTCACAGAGTGCGATTCCACATTGAGTCATAATTATTAAATTTTTTTTTATTTGCGCAACTATTTTTTGCTGCAGGTCCTTTTTAACCCTCCAGGACAAGGGTTATTTGCCGGCACTGTCAGTAATTAATTGTTTAAATTAGCATTAAATATTCATTTTAATGAGGACACGATATGTATTCAATTTCAGAGTGCTTCGCAAGTGTTGGATGCTGTTTTGTAAATGTATGTGCGCGTGCATACAATTTGCGAAAGTTTGCTAGCAGGTAAACCTGTAGCAGGACGAGTGACACATTCGTTTGCATTCTGATGATTAATGGATTTTGACATCAGCGAAAATTATGGTAATTTTGAGAGTGAAGTGTTAATGGAAAGTGGACTTGAATGATATTGTGACAACGGAAGTTGAGTGCTATTGAGCCTCCGGAAAGGAGAGGCGGTTGTTTTTTTTTGTTTGATTTGGTTAATTAAAAATATTTCAATTAATCTTGGGGATGCTTAATGTGAGATTGGGTGTTGGGATTTTTATGGTTGGTATGTCAAAGTTGAAGCAAATAAATGCGGTGGTTGTTGGGTTCTGCTTTTCAAAAATATATGTGGTAGGGGGATGATTAAAAACAAATAATTTGAAGATTGGATATATATCTACAGGGTGAAGTGTAATTGAGTAATGGCTTCGAGCGGTAATTTTGTTACTTTGTGAAACCAATGTCAGGAAAAGCTTAACACGTTTCAGACATTCGGATCTGCATTAAAACTGAAGTTTCTGCTTTAGTACAAAAAATAAAAATATATGGGTCCTGGGTCTTTATGAGCCAGTTATGTCAGCCAGTTATAATGGTTTTTTCAATAGCGTTCGATAGCTTCAAACTTATAATAGAGATTTATGTATTTATTCCAGCAATTTCAAAATTTGCTATTTTTTAGCTGTGTAAATACAAAGGCTTGTTAGCACACAGGTCCTAGCTTTTTCTCACAACCATTATTGTGTTCGTGTGTACTTCTTGCACGATGGCGGAACCTCCTGTTTTGTTCGGAATCCAAACGGTTAAGATAAGGTTTTCGTGATAATTGGTATTGTACGTATGATTTGTCATATCATAACGAGTGGAAGGCTAGTGAAAAATCATTTAGGTGTTGTTACGGCTACGGAGTCGAACCCAGATTTTCTTAGCGCAATACATCGCACTAACCAGCCCGTCTAACTAACTGTGTAACTGCTTAATATATATCTCCGTAGTCGATGAAGCATATCATCATACATCGATGTAGTTGAACAGGATCTATGATTAAAGTTGATTCACCCTCATATGTAAGGTGGTTCACGCTCTTTCCCTAAATTTTGTTCGGTCCTTCTTTTATTTACGATCACAAATTCAAGGATTGGAAAAGGTGGTGGAAATCCATGGTGGTATTAACCACCGGTCTACAACCTTCTAAAAATTGACAATGCAACCTATAAAAGGTACAGCGCATGACAGAAGTCCATACTCCAGCAGGATTCTCAAAAAGTATAGTTCAACCACAATGATAGTGGAAAGAATCGAGACGGAATCGAGAATCGAAATGTGTGATAGGTGATCCAAGGATAAGCACAATCGTCGATGCATCAGACTAGAGCGGTCTTAATGGATTGATGGATAAGGGGAAAAGATTCCTCGTCGACTCCAACATAATGCTGACGAGTGGAGGAGAAACCCTCAAAGAAACCAGTTTGATGGCAAATACCACCGACGGAGCAATTTTAAAGCCGCAGACACATGGGGCAGACGGCTCAAAAGCCACCCCTTTTACAATGCCAAAGAGTTTATTTCGATGGTGAAAATATGACGATCTCTTTCCACCGCCACGCTAGAACAACAGCAAGTCATAACCACCCTCGTCATTTATTTTATATACTTTTGCCAGGTGAACCAAAAACGCTACAGGATCCTTGCAGATTGTCTGTTGGTGGAAACACGTCCTCCGGAGGCTTGTTCCATTATGTGCCTGTCCTTAACAAAAATAATTTTCATATTGGGTTGTTCGTGTTGTTGTTAGATGGAAAGTGTGTCTGTGCAGTGTCTTGTCGGTCGTTGAAATGCAACTAACATCTGCAGTTATAATATCTTTAATAAAGAGACAGATCCCCTACAAGTCTTTGCTGTGCCAAAGGTTGCAGCTTTGGTGGAAGGGAAGAATCATTTATAAAGCGATATTCAGTGTATGTTTCAGGGCTGAACTACAAACATGAGAACAGTATTCAAAATCTTGTCGTATTTGGACTTTATACAGAAGAAGAAGCTAGGCTGGTGTAAAATATCTTTTAGCCCCGAAGAGGTAACTTAGTTTCGACACTGCTAATTTGATACAAACTTGGAAAAGAAACTCAAGGGACATCACTCCAGCATGTGTTTAACATAGAAGACATTAGGGAATATCTCCGATACAATCTAGAATGGTTCACATCCACATTCATTCATCTTTTAAGAATAGCTGCCAAACTCCTAATAAGCTATGTAATTGTTCAACAGCGGAGCCATGTTGGCCTTTAAGATGAGCGTGTGTCCACAAGTAAAAAAGCTTTTCAACTAAGCCAACAACATATAAATCAGCCTCTTTGGTATCACGTATAATATCTTATATGTCATATTGTCACACCTGGTTTGTCAATATCAATGAGTTTTCAGTTCAGGAAAGTCCCATTAAAGTTTATTGTTCTTCTCTCACCGCGATCTCGCCATTTACATATATACGTAGTGATGTATCCTACCAAATTCAACATCAACACGGCCAATGTTCCAATCCGGAATTTAATTTTATATGACTGAAATTCCATGTCCTTAGTCAAACAATCCAGTACTGTTTTATTTATAGAAGTCCAAACATGGACAGTAACTCGAATTTTAATGAGTTTGTTGCCAGACTGTCTGTTAAGTCAGACATCTATCTCAAGAAATTTTGTCCCTTTATCCTCACACTGAAATCATCATTGCGGGCGATTTGAAACCCGAGGGAAGGTATGTTGAGATCTTTGCTGATTTCAGCTTGTAAATGGGCCAACGCGAATTCCGGACATTAAGTCAGACATCCATCTCAAGAAATTTTGTCCATTTATCCTCACACTGAAATCATCATTGCGGGCGATTTGAAACCCGAAGGAAGGTATGTTGAGATATTTGCTGATTTCAGCTTGTAAATGAGGGAACGCGAATTCCGGACATTAAGTCAGACATCTATCTCAAGAAATTTTGTCCCTTTATCCTCACACTGAAATCATCATTGCGGGCGATTTGAAACCCGATGGAAGTTATGTTGAGATCTTTGCTTATTTAAGCTTGTGAATGAGCTAACGCGAATTCCGGACATTCACAATCAAGCTGCTTACACTGTCGATCTATTATCGTCTCTAGGCTCGTCAGACCATGTATCGTATCGGCTAATTTCTCGTACTCCAACCACGTAGTTAAAATTCCCAAATGAACCATATGGCAATACGAACAAGCCAATTGGAAAGCACTATACGCTTTCTTTAAGATTTTTAACTGGTTATTATATTGACGATATTGACGAGGATGCTAATGTGAAAACAAACACCATTAACCTGGGTATGAAATCCTTTATACCTCACCGGTTAAAGAGTATTAAAGCAAAGCTTAACGGGTGGTATGACTAAAGCTGCAAAGAGGGAAAAGAGTATCTGTCATATTCATCAGGACTCTTTCTGAGTCGATGGAAAACTGCATTTGTTCAGCCCGTCCCTAAAAATGGCGGATCTTCTTCTCGCTCCAACTACCGACCAATTTCACTTACTTCCCTATTTCTTAGATCTTTGAAAGCTGATAAACCGTCACCTTATGAAACAGCTTGAGTCTCGAAAACTTCTCAATGACCAGAATCCTACAACAGGTCCATGCTGTGATTTGGTTACCAACACAAGATTGTTTCACTCGATATGTCAAACGCATTTGATAGGGTTTTGCATTAAGCCCTTTTGTTGAAAATGCGTGCTTTTGGAATCGATGAAATCCTTCTGTGGACTAGAAACTAGCTCTCGAAATGTTCAATTAAAGTTGTTTCAAGTCTGCTACTCACCAAATACATGTTGGTGTTCCCCAAGTCTCCGATACTCTTTCTGATTTTTATAAACGACCTCTTACCTGCAACTTCTAATCCAATCCACACCTTTGCTGATAACCCTCAGGTTTTCGTATTCGTTCTCGAATTCACGCCCTTCAACTTCGGATGTGGAACAAAACCGACAAAATATGCCAGTAAAAATGACACATAATTTAGGAAAGCCTTAAATTTTCTCAGTGAGTCAGCTGTACCTACCGTACAAGGGTTGGGTGGTTAGTTAAGCCCAGCAGCGGTAGGCTCAGCTTCTGTCAGGTGTGTCAGGTATGTTAATTTGGTGAAATAAAAAAAAGGGCTGTCGTTTCGACATGTCGAAATATAATCTTATATGTACTCAAAAACAATGTGGCAGATGATTTCCATGGTTAAAGGCAGAAGGCTCTAAGTGTTGCTTTGACCTGGCAAATAACAAAATACATTCACCCGCGTGAGTAAAAATATATAGAAATTCTTTTCAATATATGAAATCTGCTGACTTTTATATGAACTAATAAACAATAAAATGAATTATAAAAAGGTTTATACTTACTGTCATTACTAGGACTATGGGCTAAATCGGTCATTACAAACCTATATACAAGGTGGCGCAAAAGTTGTCACGCGTCGCAAAAGTTATCACCCGATGATTCTTGGCCGTCATTTTTTTAAGTATTTTGCAAAAAAATCGAAACAATTATTATAGGTGGCGCATAGGACATGAATCGTGGAATAAATTTTTCTACTTTTTTTGCGGAAGAATTCAAATATTTGCAACCAAAAAACATGGGGTGACAGCTTTTGCGACGGGTGACAACTTTTGCGCCACCTTGTAGAATTGTAGAGTATAATGAAGACATAACGAATATATAAATGATTTTAATTGTTTCATTATTTGAGACAAAATATGAATAAAAAAATTAAAATATTAATTTTAAATAGTATTAAGAAATACAAATTTAAAAATATCATATTCTTTCTTCCGTGTTATCAATTCTCATCCTCGTAATAGAAAAGAAATTCATCGCCGACTGCATCAGTTGCTGTAAAATGATGTGCTTTGTATTTGAATTTATTGACTTAAGTATCAATCATTTACTGGAGAATCGTCAATTATATCGCTGATCATGGCAGTTGATCTCCTATTTAAACGTGAAGGAGATTTCTTGCTCTATCTAGCCATACTGAAGCGGGCGCAATGTTGTTGGTTGTTTCTGAGAAGCGTTTTTCCAGATGCTTAAAATAAAATACGCTCTCAAAAACTGTTGCCACAACTCAGCTTTATAAGGAGATATAGCGCTTGTGTCACAGGTTCTGACTTTTTTGTTAAATTTTCGTTTGCATCATTTGGCTTATAGATACTGTATAGTAATGCTTTGCCTATACACGGAAAGGAGAAAAATGTCCAAAAGTCGATTGAAACAAAGATTATTAACTAAGGAATTATCACTTTTAATAAGAAAATGAACATAACTTCACAAGGTTTTAAGAACAACTGAACATAACGAAAGCAAGTTACAGAAGAAGAAAATGAAAAAACAGCTAACGACGAGCAGTAGTCGATGCCGATAACTCAAAACGGTATATATATATCGAGGAGCACAGTTGCTGTCATTGTCGAATGTAGATGTGTTATTCTCCTCAGTGCTGCCAGATTCCAGTACCAGATCAGTGCTGCTGAGTTGGCATGTGGGAATAGTATACTCCTATACATTTACTGCCCGGCTGGGCTGGTAGGCTCAGGAACAGTGCTGAATAGTCGACACACCTTCTGTGCCGGTCGAGTTGTAAGCTTCAGTTTCCCACCAGTGCGGTCATCCTCCAGGCAATATTCAACAGTGACATTACGAACAAGACCGTCACTGCCCGGGAATATGTCAATGATACGTCCAAGTCGCCATTTGGATGGCGGCAAATTCTCGTGACGAAGGACGACGACATCACCCACTTGCAGATTTTCGGATGGGCGTCGCCATTTCGAACGCTGTTGCAGCGAAACCAAATATTCATCGTGCCAACGATTCCAAAATGATTGATGCATTTGTCGCAGTAGTTTCCAATGTTGTAGTCTATTTGTAGGAGTTTCCAATGCAATAGGTTCAGGTAATGCCACGAGCGAACGACCAACCAAAAAATCAGCCGGAGATAAAGCCAAACGGTCGTCCACGCCATCATGGACCGCAACCAATGGTCGCGAATTCAAGCAAGCCTCAATTCGCACTATCAATGTATGCAATTGATCGAAGTATAGAGTCTGGCCACCAACTACGCGTAGCAAGTGTTTTTTCGCCGATTTCACTGCGGCTTCCCATAAACCGCCTTGATGTGGTGCTGCCGCTGATATGAAATGCCATTGCGTCTTCTGGTTTGCCAGCTGCTGTTGAGTGTGTTCATTGTGCCATTCAGCCAAGTCTGCCTGTAGGATTTTGTTTGCCTTTTTGAACTGTGTTCCATTGTCGCTATAAAGATGATTGCATGGGCCACGGCGACTAGTAAACCGTGTAAAAACGTTGATGAAAGATCTCGCTGACAAATCTTCTGCCAATTCAATATGGACGGCCTTGGTTGCCATACAAACGAAAATGACGACATATGTCTTCTTCGTGGTACGCGTACGCGTGCGTTGTACCCCAATTCGAATGTTGAAAGGTCCGCAATAGTCCACGCCTGAGGATGAAAAAGGTGGAGATGCCACAACCCGTGCGGTAGGTAACGATGCCATTTGCTGCGTAGCCATCCGCTGCGAATGTCGTCGACATATAACACATTCGTGTACGCATTGTTTGACGAGCGCACGGCCAGAAATTATCCAATATTGTTGGCGAATTGTTTGCAGCATGAGTGCAACCTGTGCATGTGAGTTGGTGATATGAATATCCCGGACGATAAGTCGTGATAGTGTGCTATCCTTTGCCATAATGATAGGATGCCGTTGTTCAGTCGAGAGTTCAGCGTGTCGTAGTCGGCCCCCAACTCGCAATATGCCATCCGAATCAAGATACGGAGCCAAAGATGCCAGTTTGCTCTTAATTGCGACCTGTCGAGAATTTGTTAATTGCTGAATTTCATTGCAAAAATACCTGTCTTGTTCTGCTTTAAGATGCCACTTCAATGCCATAGTCATCTCATCGGAATCCACCAAAGTATGATACCAATACTGTCGGCGAATTGGATTGCCACGAAGCACATATGCCGTAGTTCGTATCAGTCGACCCATGGTAGAAAAACGGTCGACCAAATCAATCCGGATGACTTCGTCCCCACAGCGGTATCTCGTTTGTATGATAGTAGATGGGGAATCACGCACAATATGAGCCTTGATGGGTTTAGTTTCCACTGCCATTGCTTCTATATCTGCTTCGGAAGGTATTGGATTATCAGTTGCCATGTTGTTTTGCATTAGTTCGGTCGGGCCTCGCCACCATAAGGTGTGATTGAGTAATGATTCAGCTGAAATCCCGCGACTCGCACAATCGGCAGGATTAAGATGAGTGCGCACATGTCGCCAGTCGTCCATATTGGTATGCTGTTGTATGTAGCCAACTCTGTGCGCAACATAGGGTTTGAGCGTCGCAGCTGATTTGCGTAGCCAACAAAGAACGATGGAAGAGTCGCTCCATAGTGTGCACGGTGCATGCGCCAAGTCCAATGCATACTTTATACTGCCAATAGTTTCTGCCAATAGCCTTGCTGCACATAACTCCAACCGCGGTATCGTTGTCGTCGGATTGCCTTGGCTGTCAACTCGAGATGGTGCAACACGTGTTTTTGCAGTTACGAGTGCTGATGTGAATTCTCCATTAGGTTTCGTCGTACAGATGTATATGACAGCCGCATATGCCTTACTGCTAGCGTCGCAGAAGCCATGCAAATGTGTGGTGACCGATGCTTGCATCCCCAAACACCGTGGAATCCGGAGATGTTCCAATTGATGTAAGTTGTTGCGATAAGCCATCCATTCTTGAAGTAATTCCGTTGGTAGTGGTGAGTCCCATTCCAAGCCAATACGCCACAAAGTCTGAATAAATATTTTTGCCACGATGATAACTGGAGCCAGCATATTTGTAGGATCATACAGTCGTGCAGTATCGCTTACCACCTGTCTTTTGGTTGTAGATGCAGGTTCACCAATGTGGATTCGATAGAAAAGTTCGTCCGTTGTTGGATTCCAATGCAACCCAAGTACTGTCACCTCCGCAGATTTCAATTCGATGTCATCCACTGGACAAGGATTGTCTGTGATTCGAGCTAATGCAACCTTATCGTTGGACTGCCATTTACGTAACTGGAAGTGACCTTGCTGCAATACATTATCGATATCGGTTGCCAATTGAATCGCCTGTTCGGTGGTTTCGACACTCGACAAATAGTCATCGACGTAAAACTCTCGCAAAATGCTCGTGAGAGCAGTCGCCGCTCGGATGTCATCTGCCAATATGTTACAGTTGTCACGGGCGCACTGCTGCATTGCTCGAATAGCGTTGTACGGCCCTGAAGCCATGCCATATGTCACTGTGGTCAGTTGATACGTGCGAATTGGTTCATCAGCCGCTTCGCGCCATAGAATCTGCTGCCAACGCTTGTGACGGTTGTCGATTTGGACTTGGCGAAACATTTTCTGTATGTCCGCCGAGAGAGCAACTGCAAAGCGACGAAATCGAATGATGATTGTAACGAGCAACTCCTGAATGAGCGGTCCACTCAATTGTGTTTCATTCAAGGAAACGCCATTTGATGTCTTCGCCGACGCGTTGAAAACGACACGAAATTTTGAAAGCACTGCATGATGGGGTATAAGATACCGTTGTGATGTTTCATGCTGTAAGTCTGAAGCATACTCCATATGCCCAAGAGCAATGTATTCCCGCATGAATGCCACGTATTTTGCCTTAAGCTCTGGATTATTCGCCATTCTGCGCTCCAGTTGGTAAAATTGTCGTAGTGCCAGTGGATGAGAGTTGCCAAGACTCGGTGCGTCTGGGCGAAATGGGATTTGTACGACGTAACGACCATCGGAAGCACGATGATGCGTAGATAGGAACAAATTTTCACAAATATCGTTATCGACATCTGCGATCGGATGATCGGCGTCAACTTCAAATATGCGAGCCACTGCCAAGTCCAGACGTTCGTTGTCATCTCCAAGTTTGCTAGGTATGGTGTGTAATGAGCGAATCGATGACTCGAACGAAGTGTTGATTGTGGCTGGTCCAAAGACCACCCATCCCAAGGAAGTCGATTGTGCAAAGGGTTCATTCGCTGACCCACGTATGATGCCTTCTTGAATGATATCACCCCATACGTCAGCGCCAATAAGTGCATCGATTGGACCCGTTCGACCGAATGATGGATCTGCCAAAGCCAATGTACGTAAGTGATGCCAGCAATGCGGTGCAATATTAGCTACTGGAGTCGGTGTGGTAATCGTGGTAAGCAAATGGAAATTCACATCAATGCCAAAAGTGTTGTCGCACGACGCCAAATTGAGTGTAGCTTGGCCTCGCGTATATGTAATGGCCGAACCAACACCTTCTACAGGAATTGCACAGGGCTTCCTGCGAATAGCCAATTGATTAAAAAAGTTATATTTCATGAAACTGACCTGACTGCCCGGGTCACAAATGATCCGGCAACGATGTGTATATCCATAGCCATCCTTAATGTGTACAATAGCAGTTGCTAGCAAGATCAGTCGATCGCCAATGACCATGAACGTCTTGGTCTTCGATGGTAGTCATGCTGTATAGTTTTGTGGTTGTGAAGTTAATAGAGCAGCAGACGATGGAGCAGCCGTTGATGTCAATCTATTGGTAGTTGCCGCGCTTTTAGTGGCACGACACAGCAATGTGTGATGTTTGCCTTGACAAATACGACAATTGCCACCTGAACACGCCTTGGTTGCATGTCCCGGTTTCAAGCAATTGAAGCAAAGATTAGAGCCACTGAGTTTGCTGAACCGTTCAGCCACAGGTAAAATCAGCAATTTCGGACAACTACTGATACGATGGATCTTAGAGTCGCAAAATTCGCAATTGCCAGGTGCGGTTGCAGCTAAATTGGATTTTGCCAAGCGAAGTGTACGAGTTGGATGAGTAATGTTCCGCTTCATGCCTGGTTGGTTATGGTTGTCGACTGCATTCCATCTCAGGACATCGGACGCCAAACTATGAGCTCGTCTCTCCGCAAAAGTCAGCAGTTCCTCGAGCTTAGGGATGTCGTTTGCGGTTCGGCTCATACCCCAGGCCTGCTGAGTAGCTGCTGGAAGCTTAGATGTGATAATTGGAACCGCCAACGCATCCCAACTGTCCACGGGTAGCTTCATCACCGTCAGCGCACGGAATGACTCCCTCACCGTGTCAACAACGGAGAGTAATGATGAAGTAGATTCAACATGTTGCTGTTTTAGGCCAATAAATCGTGAGACGTGAATTTCGGCCAACTGCTTTGGATTGTCGTAGCGTTTCTTCAATGCCCTCCAGACATCGTCGTAGCCGCCAGTGTACATCCCACCAACCAACGCCACTGCATCACCTTGAACTGATTCTCGAAGTTTCCCAAGTTTGTACGCCTCAGGAAAGACTTGTGAGTGCACTAATGTTTCAAATGTGTCTTTGAATGCTAACCAATTCTGCAAAGTGCCATCGAATTTTGGAACTGACAATGGATCTAGTCTCACATCCGCTGTAGATAAACGAGCCGAGGGTTGTGAGGCTGTTTCCTCAATGTTGTCGGCACTTCTTGCTGGTTGTGTAGTAGACAGCAGACGGTGTAGTCTAGCCATTGTAGTATTATACTGTGTCTCAAGATCATCCCACAGCTTCGTATGCATCTCGATTTCGGAAGGTTGTGCTACGCCAATAAGTCCATCATGAGCAGCCACAAATCGATTAAAATGCATTTGCAGGGAGCTTATTTCCTGTTGAAGACCAAATTCGTCTTCCGAAAATCCATCCATAGCAATTTTCGCAGCGATCCGCTTGATTGCGGTAAATGCGGTGGTACGCCTGTTCAGATCCGCCATCGCTGTAGGGAACTCAGGAGTACCGTATGCACTCGGCGTCGCTTCTGTAAACCACTCTGACTCACCTACGATTGTCGATTCGAAATAATCTGACTCCTCTTCAGACATCCACTAGCAAAATGAAGGAAATCGCCACAGGAACAATGAAATGTAGGGGAAGCCACGCCAAAACACCAAATGCGTGTGTTGAAATAATCCAGAACGTCCACAGAAATCGTCGAGAACCAAAAGCCACGAAGTCGAATGTTCTAGTGTGATCGCAAACCAATTTTCTTGTAATGCCAAAATGAATCAATGATTTTTTTTGCGTGATAAACTCCTCACAGGAGGCACCAAAATGTATAGTAATGCTTTGCCTATACACGGAAAGGAGAAAAATGTCCAAAAGTCGATTGAAACAAAGATTATTAACTAAGGAATTATCACTTTTAATAAGAAAATGAACATAACTTCACAAGGTTTTAAGAACAACTGAACATAACGAAAGCAAGTTACAGAAGAAGAAAATGAAAAAACAGCTAACGACGAGCAGTAGTCGATGCCGATAACTCAAAACGGTATATATATATCGAGGAGCACAGTTGCTGTCATTGTCGAATGTAGATGTGTTATGCTCCTCAGTGCTGCCAGATTCCAGTACCAGATCAGTGCTGCTGAGTTGGCATGTGGGAATAGTATACTCCTATACAGATACCGACGAAAACCTGGAATCTCCCATTATCTAAGTTTACCGATTTCTTAGCTCCGTACATTTGACAAGTAAATTTTTGGATGATGCCCAACAAAGTTTGTAAAAGCTTCCCGCAACACAAAGTGTTGCAAACGCTTTTTGAAATGAAAAAGGCAGGATTGAAGTCTGAGTCGGTGAATGCGTGAAACCCACTTAAGCTATTGGTCAATAGTTCACCCAGTTCTTCATAGATTTTGGTGATGCCAATGAATCCAAACATAAGACGAAGCATTTTTGATGTTGACATATTAGCCAGCATTATTATTAATATGTCAATGTCACTGGCTCTGATAACAACATTATACTGGAGAACAATGCCTCTACATGCATGTTACAATTAAGATCTTCAATTATAGTTGATTCTTTTCCATCGTTTACTTTGTAAGACCAGCAGTCTCGAAAATTCAAGTGAATCAATTTATTGCCAATAAAGGGAACAATGTCATCACTCGTTCAAAGAGTAGTAAAAACATTTATCAAAATCAAAAAAAATTATTTTTAATTTCTTTAGAAAAATTTGTTGGCCTCACCTGGTATGGACTGGTATATAAGATAAGATTATATTTTGACATGTCAAACCGACATCGATCCTAAAATACTTTTTTATTTCCCCAAATTAATAAACCTAACACACCTGTCAGACGCCCAACCCATCTACGGTAGGTACAACTGACTCACTGAGAAAAATTTAAGACTTTCCTAAATTATGTGTCATCAGCTGTTAACTGGCTCTTAGACTATATGCTCATTAAATTCCGACCTCAGCAGCATAATTAGATGGGGTAGGTCCAAAAGAGTGGAATTTAATGTTTCCAAAATACAATGCTGTCATCTTTCATTAAAACGTAACTAAAATCTTCAGAGACTACAGCCATCGAGAGAAACCAAAAAGTTTTCCATGCTCGGTATGTGAAAACCCAGCCAAATGGTTAGGTTTCAATAACCGATGATTGAAATATTTCACCACTTCTGTTCTGGCCTCAATATATAAAGCGTATATACGCCCTTAACTTGAGTTCAACGCCCACAAATGGGCAGATGCGGAAAAATCATCATTGCACCTACTGTATAGGATACAAGAGCGTGCGATGAAACTGGTAGGAGATTCATCCGTAGCGAACTCTATAGTCTCTCTTGAACATCGAATATCTCTTGCCTTACACTTTTTTTTACCGCGATTATAACAGAAAATGCTCAAATAAAACTTTCATCTCCATTCCTTCCAATCACACAATCAATCGTAATACTCGCCATGCCATGATTGCTTATCAATTCACCCTCAAGCCTGTCTTCGGACGTGCTATGAATATAAAGAGTTATTCCTAAAAGCTACAACACGAATGTGGAAGCTTTACCAAACTCAGTTTTAACTCTCCATTATAATTCAAACCAATTCACATCGGTATCTACTCTTTTATTCTCCACAATGTCCTTAATTCCCGCGCTGTGCTCAAATATCCTGATCCTGAAAAAAAAATCAAAAAGTAAATTGCAAAACTAAAGCCTGGACTCTTGTGGAGAAAAAAATTTCTTTATGAAATATTCTATCCTTGGCAAGATAGAAGAAGAGATTTAACGACGAAATAAGAGGTTAAGCATTGATATTGACCTAGACAAAAAAAACTGTGCATCCATCTAGGTTAGGAAGCAAATGGACACCAATGCTCCAGGACAACACAGTAGAGGACGACCGCATAAATTATCGCGCATATAAATCAATGGCTATTTCAACATTGAACTGACAACTGGAGGTAGCTAGCTATGGACTGAGCTTACTGGGGGAATTTGCTTTTTGGGGTCATGATTTACCCGAATTTTAGTGCCACTTTAGTAACCTCTGATTAAAGGTTTCTAAAGCGATTTGTGAGACTTTTAGAATCAATTTGTACATTGACGGATTTCTCTGACACTTGTTAAGATTGGAGAAATTGAACAACGGTTACGCTTTGTATTTCATGAGCCTTAGATGCACAGTCAAAATTACGTTACCCTACACTTACTTTTGAAAAGGATATGAGATGATGTAAAATGTATGGCGTTAACTGCCCATACAAGGCCTCAAACCCTGTATTCTCCATTCATTTGTGCGTGTTATAACATTAGAATTGGATATTCTATTTAACGCCGCTTTCGAATGATAAGTTTGAGCAATTTTTCATCAGAGTTTTATATACTTGGATGTTTGTCAAAGTTTCGAAAGAGGTGGAGCAATGACACACCACACACACTTAAATCTCTAATATTACTTAAGCCGCACGTAAAATCTCACAATCAATACCATACATTTCCAGTTTGCATATATAACCACTGCGCACGCATGCATGTGAAGTGTGTGAGCCCCATCAGTCCCATCAGTCCCAACATTTGCATGTTATATAACCGCTCACTTCAAAATTAACTTAATTTCGGATTCTTTTGCGAGTTACAGCATCACTTAAAATTAAACATACGACGCTTTAATAAAATTACCCACTCAACTCCATACATTTGTATCCTCTGTTTTCGTCCTGAGCTGCAATGTCAGAGCTTTTTTCCATGTCACCCATTCAACACGGTATCGCTGCCAACAGCTATTGCATGTTGCAATGAGGTCGATCCGCTCTTTAATGGCTTCATCCTCTATCTATCAAACTTTTAATTTTTAATGAAACCTTATCACAAAAGGACTCTCGCTATGCTTGGACTTGTGCCAAGTCCATGGAATACAAGTGTACATATGCACAGAATCATATTGCAGCAGACAGCAAACATAAGGCCTCCACTCCAAATTTAAGCAAACAGACGACCCAGATACTTGTACTATCGTATCATCTGTGGATGAATCGTAGTATATACACAAGGACATTCAATAAAAAAAATCGGATACAAAGAATAAAAAAAAAAAAAAACTGTCCAATGGACCGCATACGAAAGAGAGAGGGCTGCGCATAATTTATAGCGAGATATCGATTTACACAGTGGCACATCTCTCGCCCACACTCGCACACATGTCGAATTAACAATCGATTTAGGTTGGCTTGAGAGGACGTGCCTACGTCCTGGTGGTTGTAGTGCCATACCTGACCGAAAATCCAAATCAAGTTATATGATGCTCCTCCCGCATTGGAAGACCTCATCTACTGGGTAGTCTCGGGCGATGTCTCTCATATTGCAGTTTGGTCCCTATTTTCGGCTCTCACCCAGGAAGTGGTTGACACTGACGTTTGTTATTGATGTCGAAACTTAGCCTTTCATCGGGGGGATTTCGTTGCATTGCGACAGAAATAATGCTGCCAAATGACTGCTTTGATGGGTTGCCCAAAGGGGATGTATAGCGATGTAGGTTTGGCGCGCTGTTATTTGCAGATAAAAATGTGATTCAGGTCCTTTATTTCGATTTTTTTTTCGTTCGGATGATTGATGGGAAAAGTTTTATTTTATTTTGTTTTGAGATTTTGTTAGTTCTGTCAAGGAAACTGAGCCTGCGAAAATGTTCACCATTGGAATGTAGGGTAGTGGAGTCTGTTGAGAGGGGGTGCTATCGGTTATGCTTATAACTTAGCTGCAGAGGAGGTTTTAAAATTGATGATTGTGAGATTAACAAATTAATCATCAAAGACCTTGAGTTTTATCAAACTTTTCCTTGAAAATACGAGAAAACTCTGGTTTTGTCAGAGGCAGAGCTTCTCTGTACATGCTTGTGTATTAAATGTGGTGGGTACATGACTTAGGCGTACCTCGTACCTCGTACCTCCTCGTTTATTGTTAAATGTTGCATCATGATGATATACCCAAATGAGATCTGATAATTATTTTAATTATTTTAATTATCTGCAAACAGTGTACATAGGTGGAACATACGCATTGAATAGCTTAAATTTTGATGAATAATTTAAAAAAAAAAAAACAAATTATAGATAAAGAATATTGGGAGAAAACTTTGACCAATTTTTCGCCAATCTACCAGTAGCGAATAGGGGTAATGAGTGCATATTCATCAATAAAAATAGAATATCAGTTCTTGATATCATTCTCTCAATAATTCTCAAAAGTTCACTGTGTGTCACTGGTGAGTGATCAGATACCTCATAATCTGACCAGGGCGTAATAAAATTCGAAACACTTATCTAACTCCGAAACCCTAGTAAGTCTAATTGGGACCGTTTAACTTTAGAATTAGAAAAAAATGGATACAAGTTTCTAATCTTTCGCATCTAACACAGGAAAACTCTCCATATAACATGAATGCAGTTCCAGGACTGATGGTTGTAATTTAGTCAAAGCCTATGAAAAAGGCGGCACCTTAAAAAAATGAAATCTCAATAATTAACGAGATTTTTAAACTTTTTAAACAAAAAAAAAATAAAAATGCTGCAATAAGCTCCCCTAATTCTTCTGTTCATGTCCGGCGCTATTCTATACAACAAGGCTGTACCCTGGTAATTTCTTCTTTGGTCGAATCTCTTCTCGGAATACGTCCGTATTTTAAAATACGATTTGTTAAACACTGGTGGGCGATAATTTCGACTTTTTAAAACTAAGTCTACCAAAATTTATTGGCTGAAATTCCATGCCCGTAGACAAATAAGATGGAATCAACGGTGGCATATACACTCCCCAGTTAAGATGTACAAAATAAAATTAGCCTCTTCCACACATTCGGAAAGCAGGTCATTTAGGAATATCAAGGTCTAATCAGGTCCCTTGAACAAATATGGTGGCGAAAGGCCAACGGTAGCGCTTAATCCCGAAGTGTACATTGATGGACTGGTATCCAGGTTGAGGGTGTTACTTAAGTGGCGCTACAGTCCGGGATGAACCTGGGCCTCAATCAACAAGGCTCTCCAATCAGCCCGGCCCTTAGCTAAATGCCTCCAGTTGCGCACTTCAAGTTGGTTGAAGTCGTTTTTACTTGTGCGAGTCACTGATGGCGAGGTCGTCCTCTACTGCGTCCAATGTCTGGCTGGGTATCGCAGACTCTGCGAGCCGGAGTTTTTTGACCAGGGGTATGTCGCTGTACAACTCGAATAGTTATTGGTTGAATCTTCGTCTCCATAGCCTGTCAACGCAAACGGGACCGAAGATTTTTCGAAGAATTTTTCTCTCGAATCGATTAAGGATTTCTTCATCCGCTTTTGATACGGTCCATGCTTCAGCGCCGTAGAGTAGGACTGGGATGATCAGGGTCTTATATAGGATCTCCTTAGTAGATCGAGTGAGGGCTTTACTACTAAATTGCCTTCTTAGCTCGAACAAACAGCGCTTGGCAATAGGAATTCTTCGTTTGATTTCTGACGAGATGTTGTTGTCAGAGTTAATAGCGGAGTCGAGGTAGAGAAAGTCCCGTACTACCTCAAAGTTATATCTGTCAATGGTGACGTTCTGTCCAATTCATCGATGTTGTGTGTCCTTTCGTGTTGACAGCATATACTTAATCTTACCCTCATTTACTGCTAAACCCATTTTTGCCGCTTCATTCTCTATACTAGCAAACGTGGCTATGACATCACGTTGAGTCCTACCGATGATGTTGATATCGTCGGCGTATGCTAGTAGTTGCATCGATTTTTGGAAAATTGTGCGTCTTTAGTTGGCGCAGTTCAGAGGGTCTCCTTTTTTGTGGATCGGGCAAACGATCATGAGGTTCCATTCTTCAGGCATGCTTTCATCCGACCAGGTTTGGATTATGAGTTGGTGGGTGTTACTAACCAAGTCATCTCCGCCAGCTTTATAAAGCTCAGCGGAAGGCCGTCATTTCCGGCTGACTTATTAAGCTTGAGTTAAGATATTGCTATCCTCACTTCACTTAGGTCGGGTGGTTGGCAGTTTTCGCTGTCGTTGCCAATATTAAATGGTTATTTCTGTTGTTCGTCATCGCTGTTTAACAGTCTGCAGAAGTGGTCTTTCCAAATCCTCAGTATCGACTGTAACTCAACTACGATATTTCCTTGTTCATCTCGACAGGATTCTGCTCGAGCCTTGTATCCTTGGCTTTGACGTTTTACACTTTGGTAAAACTTGCGAACATCGTTCCTGGAGTGGCACCTCTCTATATCCTCGTTCGCGCGCTTTTCTTGCTCTTTTTTCTTCTTTCTGAAAAGCCGGTGTTCTTCCCTTTTTCTTTGCCTATAGAGTTCAATGGCAGCTTTCGTCTTCACCTGCAGCTTTACCTTGTTCTGGGCTGCGAGCATCTGTCGGCATTCCTCATCAAACCAGGGGTTTCTTGCTGGTGGCCGCGAGAAACCTAGCAGATCAGTTGCGGCTGATCTAATGGCTTGTTGGCATCGTTGCCATTGTTCTTCGACATTAGATGTTTGTAGTGTGTTGTGAGTCGAGAGGTTAAGGGATACGCGTTGCGCGAATGTCTTGGCGGTCTCTGGCGATTGCAGTCTTTCGACATTAGTTTTTTTCACAGTATTTCTGTTTTTTTGTGGCGTGGTTGATATCCGCATCCTTACCTTGGCTACAACAAGGTAGTGTTCCGAGTCGATGTTAGCCCCTCGGAATGTTCGGATATCCAAAATACTGGAATTTGGTTGACTGTTCGTTGATCTGGAGACCGCCATGTCCCCTTATGGATATCGAGGTGAGGAAACCGTGTGCTGGCTATAGTGGCATTTCTTTCCGTAGCGAAGTCTATTAGCCTAAGACCGTTACCAGACGTGTTGTCGTGTAGGCTATATTTTCGACAGTACTACTAAAGATGTCTTCTCTTCCTACCTTTGCGTTAAAATCTCCCAGCACGATTTTAACATCGTACTTTGGGTAGTCGCTCATAGGTTTTGTCGAGGAGCTCGTAGAAGCAGTCCTTAGTTATATCATCTTTTTCCTCCGTCGGAGCATGAGCGCATATAAGGCTTATGTTGGCGAATTTGGCCTTGATGTCTTGTAGACTTCTTGCCTAAGTCTGGAACTTATAACAAATCCGCATCCGAATAGTCGCAGTTTCTGCTCACTATAACACGGTCCAAAGTAGATGTCACAGGTTTTCATCCACCTTTTGCCCGGCCCATCCCATCGTATTTCCTGGATGGGAGTAATGTCTGCTTTGTAGTTTAGGGCTTCCGCTAATTATTCGCCTGCACGCCTCCTGTTTAATAATCTCAAGTTCCAGGTGCAGATACGAACGTCGTTGTCCATTTTTCGTTTAGCAGGGTCGTCAACAATAATATCAGTCCTTCTCGAGCCTATTGGTTTCTTCGTAACAATGGTTTTTTTCCATGGGTGGGTAGTTAACCCAAAGCACAAGCCCCAACCGGGAGGGCCAGATCAAATTTCTTAGTTATGCCTAAGACACGGGGCCATCACTATCCATTACGGGATTGAGCGCTGCCGTTGACCTTTCGGTTTAGCCTACTTAGTAACCCTTGAGATTCCTAAATAACTAGATGTCCTAATATGTCAAAGCAGCTTATTTATGTTCGCCTGGGATGTCAGACCAGGTATTCGATCCGTGCCATTCTGAACAGGCTGTCCACAGAGTCCACCCTCGTTCTTCAACACCCAACCATAGTTCGAATCTAGCTTTCGCCTCATTTAAGAAGGACCTTTAGGATGAGTGTTCGGTGTAGTAAGTATACTTTCGAGCTAATAGTTTGATTCTGGGCGCAGTGAGATGAACTGCGGCATGCCGTAGCAGCACTTTAATGATTTATCACTGGCCCTCCTCTCGCGATTATGTGAATAATCGCCCGAGTAGTGTCAATTGTCAGAAAAGCTTTTATCGAATCAGCCGTTCAGATCCGGCAAAAAAATGGAGGTTCCGACTTCTGCAAGAAGAACACACGCATAAATGAACGATTGTGAGAATAATCTAGGCCCTAGGTGCTAACGAGCCTGTTGCGCCAACCAAATTGGCAAGTTTTGTTGGATCTCCACTACAATGTCATTCGTGGAGCCTCATAACAACCTTATATTGCTATTCACAGTCCCGCTTTGTCTGAAGTTGTTTGGGAGGTATATGAACTATCAATCGTCGTATAATGTGGAAATTGGAAGAGTCCATGAGCTACAATATAGTTCACGTATGCAACATTCCAATAGGCAAGTCAATGGAAATAGGCTTATATGCTGATCTCTCTTGGCACATGAATCTGAATACATCTGGTCGCATCATGCGCTTCCTTACACCAAAATAAGACTAGATATGTTCTATTGGAGAATCGCTAGAATTACTCAAGGAGCTAGTCTTTGAATCACCATATTATCTATATAAGGAACTCCATAAAGGGTAGCAGCTTTTCTGAGCGCAGCTTTTCAATCTGCAATGGATTGGTCACATAGTGCATCTGATAATTCTTCACATCATCGTACCATCGCAATTGAAGCAAATAACCCTGTCCCGTCTGAGTAAAGATCTGAAAATTTAAAGTCGATAGCAAAGGATTAGAATATATGGAAAACCACGACACTTATAATGGACAAGCAGATCTTACCAAAGAATAATAGTTTTTGTTGCGGGTAGTACTCGTTCTATTCCAGGTTTACAGTGTTAGCTGCAGGTGTAGAGAAAGGAAAACAAAAATATTGAATGACCCTCTCGTCTGTAGGTTAACCCCAGCTATATCTTCACTCTTTAAGCAACAAAGCAAGCGATTATCAATTCAGTTATCCTGGCAATGGGTTTGTATCCTCATGATGATATGCATTCAACTCAATAGTTCAGATCTACCAATTCACTCAAGCATTTGAATGTTTCAAATTAAATTGGAATCTATTTAAAATAAAATCCTTAAGCGAAATCCATTCACAGTTGCTAATCCCCACTCCAATGTCACATTTGGAAAATATCCTTTCACCCCCCATTGGTGTCCCAAAACGAAATGCTCAAATTGAAAAGCAAAAGAAAATACACACATCTTCAAAACCATTGAAGCAACTGATACAAGGTCCTCGAAGGCCTCCAGCCATTCTAGCCTGCGTAGCTCTCTCAATTTAAAATCAATTTTGCGTAAAATTGAACACTACCAACTTAAATTGACCAAGAAACCCTTTTTTTCTTCACAAGCACCTAAAAGCGGATGATGGTGCACTACTCTACACCCTCATATCGGAGAAAGAATTTTCGAATTTCCAAATAAACCCTAAACTTAACAACATACGAGTGTTACCCACAAGATAGACGCAGACGGTCGGTCCTTATCAGCCATTGCTCCGACTTTGTCCTTTACCCGAGTTCTATGAACGTACAAAAGAAATTCCTTTCATCCTTGTGTGTCATATAGGGAAACTGAAATATATACTACAACCGATGTGCACTGCATGTATCAGCACGAGTTCTTCAAGTTGATATTCCGACACGTATCCCTAACAAAAAGGACGATGATAGCTGCAAAATAGCGAAAGAAGAAACAAGTTTGAGCAAGAAAAACTTAGATCACCACCATATGAACTTCGCCAAAGAAGATACTTCGTCCAAGTCGCCACCACCACCGAGAGTGCGGATGGTGCAAAACAAGTGCAAGTATATATCACCTCCCAATTGCACATCCTTGCTTAAGGATGTACACAGATTTACATACGAACAACTTTTCCACCACCAGATAAGGTCCTCACACATGATAAGCTCACGTATGGTATCAGCCCACATAGATGAAGGATCCTTCTTCGAGTGCTTTTTCTATGAAAGGGATTTTTCACTGCAAGAAAGAACGTTGAGTACTCAAATACACACACACACAAATAGTATAATGAAAATGGTGGGTGTGGGTAGAAAATGAAGAGCAGCCTTACATTTCAAACTTTCACGCTAATGTACACAAACTTCAGCCCAAGTAGACCAGTTTAGCTATACACTGAGCTCTTGCGGAAGAGTGTGCGGCGTGTGTCTCTAGTGGCATCCTTCCAGTCAAGTACCTACCATCATCCTTCCGAAAAAGCAAATTTGTTTGCATTCGCTTTTCTGGAAGTAGAATGAATTTGTTTGCAACACCCCTTATCCCCCCACCACAGTCCCTGAAAGGATGTACGATTTGATATTGTACTAGCTGGTACCTTCAAAAGGATGTTCACACCACACACTCTTACTGGGCCATATACACTGCAGTACACTGTCCGTTGTCAATAAGGAAATGAATTTGTGTACGTCGTAATTGAGTGCAAAGAGTGATTGGTGAGGATATCAGGCGATACACATACATACAGACGTAGCAGCATATTTTGTGTTGCCGGTTGCATCATGTACTCGTATAAATAAAAGATCAAGCAGGCAGAGTCAGTACATCCGCACTTTGATTTAGGATATGTGAGAAGGATATGTGCGTCATTTTGTAAAAATTGAAAATTGTGTTTACGTCAGTCAATTGAACGTAATCCGAAGGACATGATGAACATTTAATGAGTTGTACATCCTGTCATGCATTATGAGATGCTACGTTGGCTAGAATGAATACATGTGTGCCTGTGTCAGTCTGGCTTAATTAAGGACGGCGAACAGTATGCTGTGTCAAGGAGTGGTGGAGTGGTTATTTTTTAATTAGTTTCAGGAATTTATTGACAGCGAGGACTTGTTATCCCTTGCTAGTAGCAGTTTTGATTTTTAATTATGACAACGAAGAGTGCTTTTTGGTAGTTGAAAACGTATAAGGATCGTTGAGCAGTTGCCGATGCTCAGCTAATAAGTAACAAGGCTAACATCGTTGACAATGTAATTAAAAATGGATGATATTGGTAAGGATAATGGGGTTGCGAAGAGTGTGCGCTAACATGTTGGCCTTTTGGTCAATTGTTACAAACTTCATCATTTGTGGCACCTGAACTGAATCTTTTAGTGTATGTTTCAAGCCATTTTATCCAAGCCTCCACGGGAGTAGCACCAAGTTCAATGAGTTCTGTCTTTGCGCATAAGGTGATGAAAACCTTGACATTTTTGTATATTGGGATTTCCTCAAGATATCATTCATACAAACTCTGATAAGCAGCCTTGGGCTACGGGACATTTTGCTCTGAAAATTCTAAAAGATAATCTCTAAGGTCAAATACAAAGATCAGCTATAATGTATTCATAGTAAAGTTCGAAAACATAACAGCTCTAAAGATTGGTATTGCTTTCAGCGTAGACACCTCAAAGGCTTTTTACAACGTTTCTTGTGTGTAAAAGCCTGCATAAGGAGGAAGTCTTTATTTAATAAAACTTGTCGCAAAGCTGATGCGTTACTTACCTACCAATAAGACAGTAAGCCCGGTCCTTAGCTAACTGCTTCCAGTTGCGCACTTTAAGTTGGTTGATGTAGGTTTCTACTTATGCGCACCACTTTAAGCGTAGTTTTCCTCTACTGCCTCCAACGTCTGGCTGAGAATCGAAGACTCTACGAGCCGGAGTATTGGTGTCCATTCGCTTTAAATGTCCTATCCAACTGTAACGTTCAATGCGGAGTTTTTTGACTAGGGGTATCTAATGCTGCTGTACAGCTCGTATAGCTCATCATTGAATCTTCGCCTATTTAGCCCTTAAACGCAAACGGAACGGAGATTTTTCGAAGAATTTTTCTTTCAAAACTAGCAAGGATTTCTTCATCCGCTTTTGATCAAGTCCATGCTTCAGCGCCGTAAAGCAAAAATGGGATGATCAGGGTCTTGTCTAGGATCGCCTTAGCAGTTTGATTGAGTTTACTAATAAATTGTCACTTAGCCCGAAAGAAAAGCGGTTGGCACGAATAATTTTTCTTTTAATTTTTGACATGATGTTGTTGTCAGAGTTAATAGCGGAGCCGAGGTACTAAAAGTCCCGTACTATGTTGTGTGTCTTTACGCGTTGACAGCATATACTTAGTCTTACCCACATTTTCTGCTAAACCCGACCATTGATGTCAATACCTTCGGCGTATGCTAGTAGTTGTATCGATTTATGGACTCAGGAGTTTGACTCAGGAGTATTGCACAATCAATCAATCTAAATCCTTAATTCGATGTGTTTCGGTGACATGCACATTCCTGCACATTCCGTCTCCATAAATTCTGTTATATGAGGCTTTAAAAGCGATGGTGCTGGGTATCGATTTTGACATCTTGGGTGTTTTTCCAGGATCTGTCGAAGTGTAAAGATTTTATCAGTTCTGGACTTTCCTTGCTTAAAACCACACTGATAAGATCCGATCACATTGTTGGTAAACGGTTTTAGGGGTTCACATAATTACGTCAAAGTTGAGAAGACTTATGCCTCTGTAGTTGCCTCAGTTCAGAGGGTCTCCTATGTTTGTGGATCGGTCAAACGATGCTGATTTTCCATTTTTCGGGTATACTTTCCTGAAAAACACATTGTCCCTATTTGAATATCGAGGTGAGGAAACCGTGTGCTGCACTTCTTTACGCAGCGAAGTCAATTAGCCTGAGTTTGTTGTCAGACGTGCTGCCGTGCAGGCTATGTTTTCCAATAATACTGCTTCTATATCTTCTTTTTTTTAACATCGTAATTCGGTAGTCGCTAATAAGTACTGTCAAGGAGCTCGTAGAAACAATCTTTTTTTGTATGTTGGCGCCTTTGTTGGCGAATTTGCCCTTGATGTGGATTGCTACAATGTGCATAACCATAAGTGTAGGAGTGTAGGGGTGATCCAACGCTATTTTCATTGCATGATGCATGATTTGAAATGATTCTGTTCGGTCCTACTCCCAAACCTGGAAGCTGAATTTGGTTTGTTGCCAGGAGTCTCTTGAACTCTTAGGATTCCATTCGAAGGACTGCTTTTCTTTAATAACCAATACAAAGCTTATTTTTGAATGGACGATGTGTGGTTTCTGTCATGTGCACAGCCAGTTCAACGTTGGATATGATTTATGTTCAAGGGACGGCATGCCATATGCGAATTCGAAGGATTTCTTTCAATCTATGGCCGATCGAACGTCATTTTCGTAGCATAACGCGTCATTCCAAATGTTTTTGTCCGGCCTTACCCCCCAAAGCTTAACCCTGAATTTGGTTTGTGGCCATAAGACTTCATGCACTCTGATTGCTTTCTTATGTTGTCATCTGATTTTGTCTGACTTTCATTGCATGATATGTGGTTTCAATTTTGTCTGTTCTACCCACAGCCCAAAGTATGTTATGATGTATGGTCAAGGAGTATTTTTTTGTACCCCTAAGACACCGGGAAACGCAAGCTTGTAACTTGCCTGAGGCATTGGCGAATCAATTCCATGTTTTATAAGCGTGTAACAGCATCGATTTTATCACAGGTCCGAAGACTTACAACTTGGTCTTTGTCTATATTTTCCAAGAGTTCCACATTGGAGAAGAATTTTGTTTATTCTGTTGCCCTGTTCCGATCTATTCTGCCACAAAAGGATCCATATCTCATTTTTTTCACAACCATTCATGCACGATGACGAGACCTATAGCTTTATGTCGAATTAGCTTTTCGTCAGCTTGTCATGACATCTGTTTTATGACAATTGATACTACTCTGATGATTTATGAGATCAAAGTGAGCGTTGGGAAAACAACTTTCGTGTTGCACTGGGAGTCAAACCAGAGCTGGTTTCTTTGTCCCAGTACATGTCTAAATACGCAATTTCCAGATACGAATCACTCGATGCTAGGAGTCGTATCCACACAGAGCACTGTAGAAAACAACTTTTGTGTTGCATTGGGAGTCAAACCATAGCTGGTTTCTTTGTCCCAATAGAAGTCTTAATGCGCAATTTCCAGACACGAATCACTCGATGCTAGGAATCTGATCCACACAAAGCACACTTCTATTGCTCTCCATGCTGGACCGCAGTTTGGTTGGATAGAATTTTTTTGATTCTTACTCTGGGTGCATGTCCATTATAGCCCTACGTACCGATACACATACAGTACTCTTCTATTACACTATAGCACACTCCAGCTAGACTGCTGCTAGGCATTACTTATCGTATTTGGCTTGCGTTTTGTACAACGCACTGGGTTTCAGCTGGATTCACTCCATAAACGAACGTGAAATGTTCGGTCCAGTATTTCTCTGAACCCAACCTTTGCTCTTAAAGAAAGTATGCGCTTGCAAAATATATTTCCATTCTCTAAAGCATCTCTTTAGAAAACAGCGTGCTTCGTATCTTTCTCCAGATCTGGGCAGCTTGGGAAAACGTGAGTTACCTTTTCCAATGGGAGTAGACACATGCTATAGTAGGCGTGGAGATCTTTCCACAATTCATTATTAGCCATAACCGATAGTCACCATGATCGGACAAGAATTTCGTGAGAGAGTCACCGTGGAGTCGTTTTATTAAGGTTTCGATAGTCATGAACAACTTGTAGGCCCATCAGCTTTTCGTAAAATATTATTCTACCACTGATCTTGCGCACGTTGTCATGATTTTTCTTCCTCCTTTGATTTTCTTTGAGAGTCATGATGTACTTGTAGGCTTATCAGCTTTTCGTAGAATATTGTTATCCCACTGATCTTGTCATAATTTTTTCTTCCTTTGATCCTCTTTGTTTGGGCCCAGTTGCCCATAGGTTTTTCTGTTATAAATCCGTAAAATCTCGTCCACGAAGATGTAAATTAATGAAATGACGACTACGACAAATTAAGTTTCTTTCGCTGCAGGTTTATGCAATCGTTGGATTCCTTGGGTTCTTCCTAAAGGCGAATCAACTGCAATGGAGCATAACCATAAGTCTGACACTTATAGCAAATCTACAACCGAATAGTCGCTGTTTCTGCTCACTATAACAAAGTCCATAGTAGATGTCACAGTTTTTCATCCTCCTTTTGCTCGATCCAGTAATGTCTGCTTTTAAGCAGAAATATCTCTACTAGTTGATCAGATGCACCCGTCCTGTTCTCACATTTCAGGTGCAGATGCGAACGTCGTTGGTGAATGCTTCGAAACAACAAGAAGGCTTATATTTCCAAGACATTAGCGAACGCATTGTAATAATCCGCCCCAAGGCCAAATTTGCCAACACAAAACTTATATGCGCTCACGCTCCGAAGGAGTAAAAAGGTGATATAACTAAGGATTGCTTCTACGAGCTCCTTGACAAAATCTATGAGAAGAGAAGACATCTTTAGCAGTGTTCTCGGAAAACATAGCCTTCACGACAACATGTCTGGTCGGACTTAGGCTAATTGACTTCGCTACGAAACGAAATGCCACTGTTATAGCCAGACAAGAGGCACGCATCCAGTATTTTGGATATTGGATGCGTGCCTCTTGTCGATCTTTAAGTCCCTTTATGGATATCGAAGTGAGGAAACCGTGTGCTGGCTATAATAGTGGCATTTCATTTCGTAGCGAAGTCAAGTAGCCTATGTCGTCAATTTGCCTAAGTCCGACCAGACGTGAAAGTCCGAACATTCCGAGGGGCTAACATCGGTCTTGGACCACTAGCTTGTTACAGCTAAGGTAAGAATGCGGATATCCACCACGCCACAATAAACCAGAAATACTGTGAAAAAATTAATGTCAAAAGACTGCAATCGCAAGTGACCGCCAAGGCCTTCGAGCAACGCGCATCCTTTAACATCTCGATTCACAACACACTACAAACATCTAATGTCGAAGAACAATGGCAACGATGTCAACAAGCGATTAGATCAGCCGCAACTGATGTGCTAGGTTTCTCGCGCCCACCAGCAAGAAACCCCTGGCCCTGGTTTGATGAGGAATTCCGACAGATGCTCGCAGCCAAGAACGAGACCTACAAGGGTAAGCTGTATGTGAAGGCGAGAGCTGCAATTGAGCTCTAGAGGCAAATAAGAAGGGAAGAACATAGGTCTTTCAAGAAGAAGAAAAAAGAGCAAGAAAAGCGCGCGATCGAGGATATTGAGAGGTGCCACTCCAGGAACGATGTTCGCAAGTATTACCAAAGTGTAAAACGTCAAAGCCAAGGATACAAGGCTCGAACAGAATCCTGTCGAGATGAACAAGGAAATATCGTAGTTGAGACACAGTCGATGCTGAGGATATGGAAGAACCACTTCTGCAGACTGCTAAACGGCGATGACGAACAACATTCCGCTGTCAGGCAGAACGAACCATTTAATATTGGCAACGACAGCGAAAACTGCCAACCGCCCTACCTAAGTGAAGTGAGGATAGCAATATCTAAACTCAAGCTTAATAAGGCCGCCGGAAATGACGACCTTCCCGCTGAGCTTTATAAAGCCATCGGAGATGACTTGAGTTGGTGGAGTAACATCCACATCCATCCAAAGCCAAATCTGGTCCGCTGAAAGTATCCCCGAAGAATAGAACCTCAGCATCGTTCGCCCAATCTACGAAAAATTAAACACTCTGAACTGCGCTAACCATAGAGGCATAAGTCTTCTCAATATCGCCTACATGATCCTATCTATTGTGATATGTAAACGACTGAAACCGTTTGCACACAACTCTGCCGGCCATGGGTTTGGGCCAGGAAATCCACAATCCTGGGAAAAAAATCAAGAAGTCCAAATCGATACCCACAACATATTTATCGATTTCAGATGGCTAGGACTTGTAGAACGAATGGACACCAATACTCCGGTTCACACAGTCTTCTTTTTCCAGCCAGACGTCGCGTCGTATGCAGTAGAGGAAGACCTCGCCTTAAGTGACGTGTACGAGTAGAAACCGACCTCAACCAACTTGGAGTGCGCAACTGGAGGCAGTTAACTAAGGACCGGGAAAATTGGAGAGGCATGTTGGTGGAGGCCGAGGTTTATTCCGGATTATAGCGCCACTTAAGTTAGTAAGTAAGACTTTAAAGAACTAAACCATTGGATTTGGCCCAATAAGCCCTATAAATTGCGGAAAATGTAGGCATTCCAAAGGAAAGTTACCTACCAAACATTTTTATATACACTTGATAAAAAATTGCTAGATAAGGCGAATAATAAGTTACAATACAAACACAAAAAGGTGGTGGTTTTAGTGAGTAAAAATCTGAGCTCGTGCTCATAGCATAGACACTATGAGCACGACCTAACAGTAGTGCCCACCAGCCCAGAAAAAAAACTTTTTATTTATTGCACAATCTTCAAACTATATTTAATCCAGATTTCTTATTCCATCTTCCTTTACTGAGGATAGCACGTTTTTTTAAGCTAAATATAAAAAAATCCACAAATAAGAACATTAGCAACACCATGGATAATTATCTTCCAAAGTCTCTCATGTACATAAAGTAAACACCCATGAAATTCATTCGAAAAGACATTAATAAAGATTTATGACATAAGTTTGCTAAAAGAAAAACCCTTGCAGTCCACGTAATTAAATTGTTGAGGATAATGGACGAATCGAGACTCGAGAGGAAAACTGAAAACATATTACCTAATTCAATAAATGTTCACTAGAATGGCTTTTTTTTTAATTCAAATAAATTTAATTAGTACATGTCGAACCCAACCCCACCCAAGGACAAAAGGAACGTTGCACCATAACTGCATGGAATATGAGCAATTATCCCGTTAACGTTATTTTGTTGTACGCCAACAAAAAGCAAATTATTCGATAACTCGTATCCATATTATAAATTTATAAACCTCCGATCTTTCTGGTCGGAGTCCCTTGAACACTGTGCACGGAGCACTAAACACATATTCGCATTTGTAGTCGTAGCTCGTACTAGTGGTGGTATAAAGTGCAAATGTTACGAAATTGCTAGTTGTAATCCAGGCAGATGTAGTTCAAATTTTACTGACCTCTGAATAAGTAAAATTCAATTGGACTTGTCGAAAGGATGACTCGTTCCGTCCGCTGGACGAGGTTCGGGACAATTTAATACAACTAAAAACAGTACGACGAGTATGTGAGGTTATGGTTGTATTTGTGTGTATTAAGTGGATTTGTTTTGGAGTTAATGGAATTTTTGATGCCACCATGGTTGGCGGATGTACATTTTTAATGGATTATCTTTTGGATCCGGTTTACTGCACATAAGATTGCGATTTTCAATTAGATGGCAACCAACACATCAAAGTTGTAATTTCGATTATATGTTTGGGGCTTTGGGCAATGCAGGGACGTAAGAGTCATATATTTCTGGAAGAAGGAGAAAATTAGTGGTTTGAGCGGTTTTCGTGCGCAAACAAAAATTGAAGTAGTAAATCATCGGTAGTAACAATACATAATCGCTCATCGTCGACAAAAAAGTGCATTTCGAATATATAAGGAAGAATGAAAAAATAAACAAATCTTACCCGTATGTCATAATCCATGATTTACTCTGTTGGATACTTTTGTTGTAACGGGTGATCCAAGTAGAGATATTTTTTTCAATAGCCTTTTTTGACAGAACACGTGTGAGTCGTGTCATGCTGTCTTGTTATTTTTGTTAAGTATTGTTTGGCATTTCATAATGGAAAGACTTACGCGTGAACAACGTTTACAAATTGTTAAACTTTATTATGAAAATTCACGTTCTGTGAGGAATGTGTTTCGTGCACTTCGCTCAAATTATGGTCAACATAATCGGCCTACTGAGTGTACTATTCGCAACACCATCACCCATTTTGAGACCCAGCATTCATTATTGGATAATATTCGACCGAATAGACCTAGTCCAGCACGCTCTGAAGAAAATATAGACCGTAGACAGTCGATTCGGCGCCGCTCGCAGCAACTCGGACTGACGTATGGAACGACTTGGCGCATTTTACGTCAAGATCCTAAATTGAAAGCGTACAAAATACAGCTTGTGCAACAACTGAAGCCGCTCGACCTTCCCGCGACATCGCTTCGCTCTATGATCGGAAGATCGGACGTTTTCGAGGCAAATTTTGTCTAGCGATGAGGCCCATTTCTGGCTCAATGGGTATGTAAACAAACAAAATTGCCGCATTTGGGACGCAGAGCAACCTGAAGAGATTGAAGAACTGACACTTCATCCAGAAAAAACAACGGTTTGGTGTGGTTTGTGGGCCGGTGGAATCATCGGTTCATATTTCTTTAAATATGGCGACCGTTATCGTGCCATGATAACCGACTATTTGATGCCTGAAATTGAAGCTCGTGATCTCGGCGACAATTGGTTTCAGCAAGACGGCGCCACTTCCCACACATCGCATCAATCAATGGACTTATTGAGAGAACATTTCGGTGAGCACATAATTTCACGTTTTGGGCCGGTCGATTGGCCACCAAAATCGTGTGATATCACACCGTTAGACTTTTTCCTGTGGGGATATGTAAAGTCAAAAGCTTATGCCGACAAACCCGCTTCGATCCAGGCCTTGGAGGAAAACATCACGCGTGTCATTCGCCAGTTAATAGTCGAAATGCTCGAACGAGTGATCGAAAATTGGACTCAACGGATGGACCATCTGCGACGTAGCAACGGCCAACATTTGATAGACATAATCTTCAAAAAATAAATGCCAAAGAATGTTCTTTCAAATGATAATAAAAATTCTCCATTAAATTAGAATTGTCTGTGTTTTTTTTTTTTTAAAGTAGGGAACCTCGTAATGGATCACCCTTTATTTAGTTACAACAAAAATATTCCACAGAGACAATCATGGATTATGACATACATGTGGTTGAATTCAAAGCTTTGACCGCTTTGACAATATTTTTTTACTACGATTTTCCACTCGACCCTTTCCTAAGCATAAGAGTCAAGCACTGATACTTTGGTACTTTTAAACCCTACAAAAATTAAATGCAAGGACTCACAACTTTAGAAGAGGAGACCATCGTACTCGAGTGTACTGAATGATCGAAAACACATAGTCATCGAATACTTATGTGATGTGATGTGCTAGGTTTCGCGGCCACCAGAAAGAAACCCCTGGTTTGATGAGGAATGCCGACAGATGCTCGCAGCCAAGAACGAGGCCTACAAGGCTAAACTGCAGGTGAAGATGAGAGCTGCTATTTAGCTCTATAGCCAAAGAAGAAGGGAAGAACACCGGCTTTTCAGAAAGAAGAAAAAAGAGCAAGAAAAGCACGCGATCGAGGATATAGAGAGGTGCAACTCCAGGAACGATGTTTGCAAGTTTTACCAAAGTGTAAAACGTCAAAGCCAAGGATACAAGGCTCGAACAGAATCCTGTCGAGATGAACAAGGAAATATCGTAGTTGAAACACAGTCGATGCTGAGGATATGGAAGAACCACTTTTGCAGACGGCGATGTGTTAAACGGCGATGACGATCAACATTCCGCTGTCATGGCAACGGCAGCGAAAACTGCCAACCACCCGACCTAAGTGAAGTGAGGAGAGCAATATCTAAAGTGCGCATTTTACTTGTGTACGAACAATTTTCGAACTATGATTAAAAAACAAATTTTAACATAAACATATGAGAAAGCTACAATCTGGTATTCAAATTTTAATACCCTCTCCCATTCTCACCCGCCCTCGGTTTAGGGTAAACACTTACAATTAACTTTAGCCTCAAGAGGCATGCTAACATAAAGAAAACAACGTTCGGCTATAAAATAATTATGGTGTAGGTACCAAATTAATATCATTATCACCTGAAGCTATCCAATTACCTGTACAATTTTAAGCCACGGTTTGACATTATCCTCCAGATTGTTTCCAGTCCCTAACGCTAATTAAAAGCATGATAACTGTTTTTTTTTAATGACTATCAACTCCTAAGAAGATACCAAAATTTGAAAGAAACTTCTGGGACAACCCTAATTCACCGAAGAGATACAGTAAATGACAAAAAAAAAACATCAATTACCATACCTCCCCCGAAGGAAAAGCACCAAACCGCTTGCTCCTAATTCAGTTCCACTACGATACCACCGTGCCTTATGTGCCTTCGGGAATTATACAATCCACCTTCACCATGCAAACCTTCGCCTTTGGACTTCCTAGCAAACATTGCTATTAAATGTTTCAAATGAGACCCGCCGGCTATAACAAATTCGCATTTATTACCCCTCCAACATGAACATAACCTTGTTAAATGCTCATATAAACGTTACCGCACCCACACAACCGCATACATACACACCCAATACCGAGACATAGTTTACGCCAATTACGCTGGTTTACTTTACGGCTCCAGGGTGTGTTCTGTGGTACAAACATGAGCGATGGAAATCGAATATCCGAAAACTAGTTACGACATTCAGGACGAGAGTAAGGAGCAGGATATACTGGGAGTCGGTTTCATGTTACAACGTTGGAATGGAATATTTCCATGTTGCTGTCAATAAATGTATCTTGAGGATGAATTTATGCGCGATGACTGAAACATGATAGACATGACCAGAAATTGGTTAAAGGAGCAGGGCAGATGTTTGAACGAAAGAGTTGTGTGCTTTTGAGGATAACTGCCAACGGGAAGAAAGCGGATGGAATCCATATATTACGGCGAAGGAATGAAAGGCTTTGCGGAAGTGGGTGTGAACTTTCCGGTTCTTAGAGATAGTTGTAAAGACCATTAGGCAACTTGATATAGATCCGTTGTTTGAAGGAATATTTTTCGGAGACTAAGGTAATGGCTGACGATGATATGCCCGTTGAAAGTAGTTTTCATGAAAGGATATTTTATGGAATACCTATACGGGAAGCAGGATGGATACAGGGGGGATCACAAATATCAGGTAGAATTAGAAAAAAAATTAATATTTCGAACGGGATAATATTTTTCAAACATCCTCTCACATAGATAAAATATTCCGATTTTATATTTGATAGCACCATTCATACCGAATTCCAGCATCTCGCAAGCGGAATCGGCGTTGTTAAACTGTAGGTCGCAGCCGTAATATGTATATCTTTCCATATAAAAAAATTTGGAGGAGCTAGGTTTAAGGAACTGAATGCTAAATACAGGGTGTACTTTTATTCAGTAATTTTGATAGAAGATACTTAAGATGCTTAATAGAGTATACAGATTTGGGTTATCTATGGAATAGCACATCGGATAAATAAACGTCACGGCTTTGCTGGCAAGTACGTACTCTTTTATTAAAATTTTCCATGAAAGTTTCATATAAATATGGCTGAATTTCATTAAATCACCGCCCAATTTTCTCTTTCAAGTCGTTGGTTGTAGTGAGCTTGTTTAAATATACCTTGGACTTAAAAAAACCTCAAAGATTTTGGATTTTGGCATTTTCGGTATTTTAAGTTTTCGAGATTTTGGATTTTCGGGATTTTGGGTTATCGGCAAATTGGGTTTTTGAGATTTTGGATTTTTGGGATTTTGGGTTTTCGGGATTTTAAGTTTTTTGATTTTAAAAATTTTGGATTTTTGGTTTTCGGTATTTCGCGACTTTCAAGGCATTCACTATTTAAGTGATATATATATAAATCTGGGATTAAATATTTACTTTGTATGGGAGATACCACGCCTACTTATTCCACCACGGCGATTTTCTACCCTGCTACTCAGATTAGCAATTCATATGGTCAGTCTAAGTTTCAAGACTGTGGCTTTAAAGGTACTCCAGATATTTTGTTTTTGTATGGGAGGTGCCATGCCCACTTTTCCGATCCCGCATATTTTTTGTACGATTACTCAAAACCACAGCCAATATGCCTGCCAAACATATTAAGACTCTCACAACTATAATGTTCCAGATATATGACATCAAATATTTTCTTAATATTGACCGCTTTGCCGGAAATGCCACTCCCCCTTGAGATAGCCAAAAAAAAAAAACTATAGCCCTTTGCTCCTTCCAGATATGCAGCTAGGTCCTGTGAGAATTTTGATAAAATCGGTCTGTCTGACTTCAAACAAACATGCAGTCCATTTTTCTATACAAGGTGGGCCAAAACAGATCACCCTATTGGAAGATACTCATATTTTTGCAAATGGCCGCCAATGTGAAATCTGTTTTGACATTTGTGGACTAGACAGATGTGGAATACAAGTGAACAAGCCATGGATCGAAACACTCCCCAAGAACGCGGAATAATCGTGTCTATTTTTTGCGTAGCAATTCGTCTGTAGTGTTGGCGCTGCGCGAATTCCGTCGCCGATTGCCCGGTCGTCCGACACCGACTGCGCAAACACTGCGCGTGTAACCTACGCACAAGCCATCCTCAATCTCGAGGACGAAGTGGACGATTTTAATAATAATGAGCGATGAGGTTCATTTCCACCTACGCGGGTACGTGAACAGGCAAAACTATCGCTTCTGGGGCACCGAAAATCCACGAGTAATGCACGAGGAGCCATTACACCCGCTCGAAGTTACTGCATGGTGCGCTGTTCACGCTGGAGGAATCATCGGGCCATTTTTTTTCGAGGACGCCGCTGGTCAAACGACAACAGTGGACGGTTCGCGCTATAAGGCCATCATTACCGAGTTTATTCTACCGCATGTTTACCGAGTTTATTCTGCCGCAATTGGTTCCAACAGGACCAACCATGCGACAACAAAAGTAATCGCGACTATCTTTTTTGAGTGCGAAAGGGATAGCTTTCCCTGCACGATTTAGACATTGGATCTCCTCTCAAAAGTTTTTAGATAAAAGTTGAATTTCGCAAATAAATATAATACACCCGCAGATGTGATTTCATCTGAATGTATTATTTAAGAGCTCTTGGATTGCTCTTAAAAAAATATATTTACTCGAGATTACTCTTCAATCTTACTTCTCAATCTTCTCAACTGAAGCGCTAGCCGTACTAAAATCTACTGAAATCGCATCCAAAAGTAAAAAGAAAACCGTCATATGCACAGATAGCCTCTCGACATTTACTGTAATTCAAAACTTAAACATGCCCCATTCATCCGTGAAATTCGCTATAATTTAATAAAACTACGTAGTAACCTAAAACTAGTTTGGTCACCTGGACATATTGGTTTACTGGGTAATGAGATGGCAGATCGGGAGGCTAAAGCTGCTGCCACAGATCCAAATTTGAGTATTTCAAACTATAAATCTGAAAGGAATGATTTTTTAAAATTGGCTAATCGTTATTGGACACAAAAAAAAACGAGTGGTGGGTGCACGACTGGGTCGTACGCAACTTTCTCTTTCACAGCGAGTTAGGCGTTAGATCAAATAGTACGCATTTTGATTAATGATATAAATAATGTCGAAATGAGTTCATACGAACGTTTACTCCGATATTTGAAGAAATCGATGTCAATGTGAATAATAATGATTTTCCGTTATTGGCCAAAACTGAAAATTCCGTTTAGTGATATTTGGGCTAAAACTAATTATGTGGAATTGCTTCAAGCTGTAATAGTAGTATATATATTGAATTTCATTCAATTTGACATAATAGTTTGCGAGAAATTATCAATTTTCCTTATATGGCCTAAGTGACAAAATCCGTTATATGGATTTTCTCGAAAAAACTGGGTATGCAGTTTTGTTGAAGCTAATATGGTTATAGTATATATAAAGTTTAATCAAAATCGTTAGAGCCGTTTTCGAGAAAATTGAGGTTATGTGTAATTTTTATATGGCAGGTACCATTATTAACATGGCTAAAAGCAAACAAAAAAAATGGCCTAGAATTATGACTAAAACTAGCTTGTATACGAAGTTTGAAGAAAATCGGTCTAGCCGTTTAGGCTGGGGAGACCATCACGGACAGACGGACCGACGGACCGACGGACCGACGGACCGACGGACGGAATTCCAAAAACCACTTTTTTAGGCTCCGCTATCATCGTAATGTTAGAATCAATCAAAATCTCGAGGTCGAAAATTTTCACGAAAACAATATCTTTCTCTTTGTAAGAGAAAGTTAAAAAACGAGTGGTGTGTGCACGACTGGGTCGTACGGAACTTTCTCTTTCACAGCGAGTTGGGTGTTAGATCAAATAGTACGCATTTTGATTATTAATGCTTAAAATGATATGAATAATGTCGAAATGTGATGATACGAACGTTTACTACGAAATTTGAAGGAATCGGTGTCTATGGGAATAATAATGATTTTTTGTTATTGGCCAAAACTGAAAATTCCGTTGAGTGATAGTTGGGCTAAAACTAATTATGTGGAATTGCTTCAAGCTGTAATAGTAGTATATATATTAAATTTCATTCAATTTGACATAATAGTTTGCGAGAAATTATCAATTTTCCTTATATGGCCTAAATTACAAAATCCGTTATATGGATTTTCTCGAAAAAACTGGGTATGCAGTTTTGTTGGAGCTAATATGGTTATAGTATATATAAAGTTTAATCAAAATCGTTAGAGCCATTTTCGAGAAAATTGAGGTTATGTGTAATTTTTATATGGCAGGTACCCTTATTAACATGGCTAAAAGCAAACAAAAAAAATGGCCTAGAATTATGACTAAAATAAGCTTGGATACGAAGTTTGAAGAAAATCGGTCTAGCCGTTTAGGCTGGGGAGACCATCACGGACAAACGGACCGACGGACCGACGGACGGAATTCCAAAAACCAGTTTTTTAGGCTCCGCTATCATCGTAATGTTAGAATCAATCAAAATCTCGAGGTCGAAAATTTTCACGAAAACAATATCTTTCTCTTTGTAAGAGAAAGTTAAAAACAAGAAGAGTGGAGAGATTATATTCACCACTACTCCATCCTAAATCCAAATCCTAGTACACATGTTTACCCCACAAACACAACATCACTAATGAACAAAAACTTTTTAAGACTAAAAACTTTTTTAAGAACACACTCAACTTACACATAGTTACCTGCTTGACACTTTTGCAAGTCTAACACTATTTTATCTATAAAACATTTAACCTTAGACTGCATTTATGTTAAACAAAATTGTAACGAACTATTTAACACAGATCTCAATAGCCTTTTATCAATTCCTTCAGAACAAAATATAAGAAATGTTTGCATACTTTTTAAAAAATTGAATCTAGAAAATAGTATATGATCACTTTAGCTTCCCCTGGTTTTGGGGCGGTCGGGGAATTTCCAACCGTTTGGACCTCTCCCGGCCGCCCCCATTTATTTATTTTCCTTATTTTACTAAGCCTCCAGCACTAAGCCCTGGTAGCAAAGCTGTAAATTTAAGTATTATACTGTACATTTATGTAAGTGTTAATAAATTTTAATAATAATAATAATAATAACCGAGTTTTTTCTGCCGCAATTGGACGAATTAGGACTGAATGACATGTGGTTCCAACAGGACGTAGCAACGGCACACACTGCGCGAGCCACAACCGATATTCTGAGGGCCAAACAACATCGGATGACTTCTTTTGGCCCACTTTGTATAAGAGATGGTACTAATATTGTAATATTAGGCACTAAAAACTGGGTACCATGTCACGATAACGACCATTAATTGTGACTGCTTGACTAGCCACATTTTCGAAGAAAATTTGTAAGCTCCAGCCCAAAGTCCGTACCCAAGATGAAAATGAGCTTCATCACTGTTTTTCGAAAAAATCAGCATCATTCGCTGTAGATAGATTCTCGAAATACCCAATACTTGACTACTCTCGCGAACCGTTTTAATGTTTCCTGTCGAATGACGGACATCCAGACTGTCTAAGATCACTAATTGTATTTTTTACGGAAATAACGGACTTAAGTTGTCAAACCTTCATTAATATTAAAATATATCTTAGCAATTAAATTAAATGGAAGCAGCTGTCATTTATAAGAAGATATTTACAGATTGATGAGGAATGCCGACAGATGCTCGCAGCCAAGAACGAGGCCTACAAGGCTAAGCTGCAGGCTAAGACGAGAGCTGCCATTGAACTCTATACGCAAAGAAGAAGGGAAGAACATCGGCTTTTCAGAAAGAAGAAAAAAGAACAAGAAAAGTGCGCGATCGAGGATAAAGAGGTGCCACTCCAGGAACGATGTTCGCAAGTTTTACCAAAGTGTAAAACGTCAAATCCAAAGCTACAAGGCTCGAACAGAATCCTGTCGAGATGAACAAGGAAATATCGTAGTTGAGACACAGTCGATGCTGAGGATATTTAAGAACCACTTCTGCAGACTGTTAAACGGCGATTATGAACAACATTCCGCTGTCAGGCAGAACGATCCATGCAATATTGGCAACCACCCGGCCAAAGTGAATTGAGGATAGCTATATCTAAACTCAAGCTTAATAGGGCCAACAGAAATGACGGCCTTCCCGCTGAGCTTTATAAAGCTGTGATGTATATTTATATTTCTGCGATGTTTGTGCCGGCTGCACATCATTATCATTAATCCAGAAATTTGGTGAACTGTCTAAATCGTTAGATAGTCGATTTGCTGAGTTAAAAAGTGATTTAAAACATGAGCTTAAGATCGCGAGTTCATCAGGTTTTCATTGTTTAAACACACCTGATAATGTTTTTTCAACTCCCAAATCTCACTCGGTTGCTAAAAAAGGTGTAATTCCTCAATCTGTAACTAGCCCAAACACTATTGATAGTGCTTTACCACCCCACACAACACAGGTAAATATAACCAACGATTCCCAAAAACCATCCACATCACATACAAATATCGCTCAACCACCTAGCACAGCTGATGATAAAAAATGTAATTCTAAACAAATTACAACAAAAGTGCAAAGCAAAACAAAAAGACAATCGTCAACATTAGTCTCATCTATTGCTGCAGCACAATTTGTATTTTTACACTTGTCGTTTTTACATATAAAAACTAAGCCAGCTGATATCTGTAAATATGTTTCTAAACGATTAAATATTAACACCAATTTAATCGAGTGTGTTGGTTTATTTAAAAAAAACATTAATGTTGAAAGGGAATATTCATATATTAATTTTAAGCTTGGTATACCACCTGCCCATTTAAATTCAACGCTTGAAAAAAAATTCTGGCCGGATGGTGTTGGTGTGAAGCTTTTTAAGTCGAACACAAAAAACTACCAACAACGCCCGCAACGCAATCGCTTAAGAGCCGGTCAACGGCAAAAATAGATCGATGCACAAGCACACGCACTTGCATTTCTTCTGCTTTTGCTAATTCTTCTTCGATGTCTTCTTCTCCTTCACTGACCACAATAAACATTTATTATCAAAACTGTGGCAGCATGCGTTCTGTTGAACGTGTGAGAGAAGTATTTTTCTCTTCTTCTGATGCATATTATCACGTTATTCTTTTGGTGGAAACATGGTTAACCGATCATTTTTTTGATATGGAACTGTTTACATCAGAATACACTGTGTTTCGCAAGGACAGATCCACTGCAACTGGTATGCGGCGGGGAGGTGTCGTTTTAATAGCTGTAAGAAATGATCTTTTGTCAAGAGAAGTACAATTATTAAACAGCACAAATTATTTAGTAGAACAAATATCTGTTTTAGTCGGTGGACCTGGACTGAATAACGAAATTTGTTTTTGCCTAAGCTATATTCGCAAACCAAATTTAGAAGTTTATAAACTTCATATGGAGAATATAGAACATCTTCTTTTAAATCTAAAATCTTATCAACATCCCTGTATTGCAGGCGATTTTAATTTAAATAATATTCACTGGCGCAAGGATGAAGAAACAAAAACCCTTATTCCACAAAATGTTACCAGCTCATGTGAAATCGCTGTTGTCGATTCACTTTACGCACATGAGTTGTTTCAACTTAATTTAATTGAAAATCAATTTAACAATGTTTTAGATTTGGTATTTGTTAACAACAATGTAAAATACACATGCCCCATGGAAGTTTTAACTCCATTTTTGCCTAATACCATTTATCATAGAGCACTTGAATTTTCGCTTAGTTTCTATACTTTTTCACCTCAAACTAGTTCGCCACAAAATTCTTTTAACTTTTTAAAATCTAATTTTTCATCTCTAAATTCATACTTTTTATCCGTAGATTGGAATAATGAATTAAACACTTCTGATTTGAATCTCATATTTACCCGTTTTATAAATATATTAAAAGACTCTTTTACCAAGTTTGTTCCAGTTCGAGTAAATTCTCACAAGAAAAAACCTTGGTTTAATAAAAGGCTAACCAACTTAAAAAATGTAAAAAATAAAGCCTTCAAAACATTTAAAAAGAGCAATAATTCTGGGGACCGTGATTATTTCCTTCGGCTGCGAAAAGAATATGATTTTTTGCACCGATTTTTGTACAAGCAATATATTTTATCTGTTGAGTCTAACATAAAGCACAACAGCCGATCGTTTTGGTGCTTTATAAACTCTAAACGAAAAGATAATGGAATTCCAACCCTTATGGAATTCAATGGGGCTAATTCAACAGATGAAATTTCTACATGCGAGTTATTTGCAGCGTATTTTAAATCTGTCTTTGTAGAACGAAATGAATCTACCGACAATAATTATTTCGAAGTAGATCCTATAGCTGACATTGGATCAATTTATTTAACAGAAATTGACATAATAAACGGAATTAAAACCCTCGAAAGTAAATGCAGTTTTGGGGTTGATGGTATTCCCCCTATTATAATAAAAAAATGTACTGCATTAGTTAGTCCATTGCTTAAGTTATTCAATCTCTCTCTTAAATCGGGCATATTTCTCGATGAGTGGAAGATTGATTATATCACTCCAATTTTTAAATCTGGATCTCGAAACAAAGTAACAAATTATAGACCTATTTCAAAGATTTCAGTTATACCAAAACTTCTGGAAAAAATAGTTAAAGACAAAATTTACTTTTACGTCCAAAATGGTATTAGCCATCTTCAACATGGGTTTGTTACTGGTAGATCTACGACCACGAATCTAACACTGTTTACTAAATATACCCTTGAGAGTCTTGAGGCCGGTATACAAATTGATGTTATTTATACTGATTTCTCTAAAGCATTCGATAAGTTGGATCACAAAAAACTTGTGGAAAAACTGAATGCTTTAGGTATTCACTCAAGACTCAATAAGTGGTTGTCCTCTTATTTGGCAAATCGGAAACAAATAGTCAAACTGGGTAATTCAACATCTCTACCCTTCAGTGTAAACAGTGGTGTACCTCAAGGAAGTCATTTGGGTCCTCTTCTCTTTATTTTGTTCACTAATGACTTACCTTCTTTCATTAAACATTCGAAATGCTTAGGATATGCCGATGATTGGAAGCTTTACACTCAAATAAAATCTGTTAGCGACTGTGAAAATCTTCAATCTGATTTTCGAAATTTATTTCGCTGGTGTAATAAAAATTCTTTAACTTATGTTCACTTACTCAGGCAATGAAACTGTTTTAGAACGAGTTAATGAAATAACCGATCTCGGCATTCGATTTGATAAAAAATTTACATTTACTTCACATTACGATGTAACAATATCAAGGGCAAATTCATTATTAGGTTTTTTGAAAAGAAATTCCTTTGATTTCAAAGACCCTTAAACATTTAAATCAATTTATTGTTCTCTAGTTAGATCAATTATGGAATATGCTTCGGTTGTTTGGTCTCCTTACCATCAAACGCATATAGATAGAATCGAGCGGGTACAGAAAAACTTTACCAGGTATGCTATAAAAAAATTAAACTGGTATGATGAATTACCTGATTATAAAGCTCGATGCTTATTACTGGGCTTGCAAACTCTTTCTACTCGCAGGAAGCTAACAGGCGTTATGTTCATTAGGGATATTATATGTTCTCGGATAAATTCATCCGAATTGCTAGCTTGTCTCAATATTTATGCACCTGTGAGACACCTTCGCCCAAAAGATATGTTCATAGCAAATAGGCACAGAACAGCTTATTGCCAAAATGAACCAATATCAAGATGCATCACATATTTCAACGAAATGTGCAGTTCTAATGAATGCGAATTTTCAAAAAGTAGATTAGCATTTAAAAAAGATCTTTCCATATCTTTTCACTAACTTAACAATTTCACATCCCAAACACTAACAATCCTTCGCTAAGCCTATACTCTTAGAAAAGGTTTTTTTTTTTTATTTTTTCTCTATAATTATAGAGTTTTTATTAAATATATATTTTTTTCTTCACTTTGAAGTTTTTTTAAGTTTAATTAATCTTTTTTTCAGGATTAAACTATTTTTATTATTAAGTCAAAATAATCTGTTAATATATACGAATATGGTAGATCAAATAAATAAATAAATAAATAAATAAAGCTGGCGGAGATGACTTGGTAAGCAATATCCACCAACTCATAAGCCAAATCTGGTCGGTTGAAAGCATACCTGAAGAATGGAACCTCAGCATCGTTTGCCCGATCCACAAAAAAGGAGACCCTCTGAACTGCGCCAACTACAGCGGCATAAGTCTACTCAACATCGCTTACAAGATCCTATCTGCCGCAATATGTGAACGCTTGAAACCGTTTACCAATAACCTGATCGGCCCTTATCAGTGTGGTTTTAGGCCAGGAAAGTCCACAATCGATCAAATTTTCACACTTCGGCAGATCCTGGAAAAAACCCAAGAAGTCCAAATCGATACCCACCACATATTTATCGATTTCAAGGCCGCATACGACAGCATGTATAGAGACGAATTATACAGAGCCATGTCTAGTTTTGGTTAACCGCCCAAACTCGTCCGTTTGTGTAGGATGACGATAGAGAATTCTCGCTGCTCCATCAGGGTCGGAAACGACCTCACCGACACATTCGATACCAAAAAAGGATTTAGGCAAGGCGATGCGCTGTCATGTGACTTCTTTAATCTGATTCTTGAGAGAATTGTGCAAAACTCCAAAGCCAACACCAGAGGCACAATTTTCCAAAAGTCGGTGCAACTACTGGCATACGCTGACGATATTGACATCGTTGGTAGGACTCAACGTGATGTCATAGCCACGATTGCTAGTATAGAGAAGGAAGCGGCGAAAATGGGTTTAGCAGTAAATGAGGGTAAGACTAAGTATATGCTGTCAACACGAAAGGACACACAACATCGACGAATTGGACCAAACGTCACCATTGACAGATATAATTTTGAGGTAGTACGGGACTTTGTCTACCTCGGCTCCGCTATTAGCTGTGACAACAACATCTCGTCAGAAATTAAACGAAGAATTACTCTTGCCAACCGCTGTTTCTTCGGGCAAATAAGGCAATTTAGTAGTAAAGCCCTCACTCGAACTACTAAGGAGACCCTATATAAGACCCTGATAATCCCAGTCCTGCTCTACGGTGCTGAAGCATGGACCGTATCAAAAGCGGATGAAGAAATCCTTGGTAGATTCGAGCGGAAAATTCTTCGAAAAATTTTCGGTCCCGTTTGCATTGACGGGGTATGGAGACGAAGATTCAACCAAGAACTATACGAGCTGTACAGCGACATGCCCCTGGTCAAAAAACTCCGCATTGGACGTTTAAGATGGCTAGGACATGTAGAACGAATGGACACCAATACTCCGGCTCGCAGAGTCTTCGATTCCCAGCCAGACGTCGGACGCAGTAGAGGAAGACCTCGCCTTAAGTGGCGCGCACAAGTGGAAACCGACCTCAACCAACTTGGAGTGCGCAACTGGAGGCAGTTAGCTAAGGACCGGGCTAATTGGAGAGGCATGTTGGTTGAGCCCAGGTTCATTCCGGACTGTAGCGCCACTTAAGTAAGTAAGTAAGTTGTGCGTCGACTGTACTTCGTTTGTTGATATCATAAACTTTGCCTCGCCCTTGGTAACTACATTACCAACGCGTTTTGCCTCTTCTTCAATGGTCGTAAATGTTTCTACAACGGAACAGTGGGAGCGTCCAATGATGTCGACGTCTTGTGCGTACCCCGATAGCTGGACGGGTTTGTTGAAGATAGTTCCTTCCGCATTAATTATTGTCCTGCGCACTATCTATTTCAACATTTTCCTTGTCGAAATCCATAACAAGTTTGGTTTACATGTCGAAAGTTCATTGCAGAAAGGATTAAGATGTTCTCACAGTACGTTGGATGCTCTCAGCAACTCAAACCTTGTTGATACACCATTCGTAACTTCTTCTCTGTGGACAGTCAGGCTCTGAATTTGGCTGCGAAGAGAAAATGGTCAAAGTCAAAATTTGGCCCTTTAAATGTGTGTACATCCTGAATGCGTGCCTTGCATCTATGATCACATGGCCGGTTTATTTGGCGGTTCGACTATCTGGAGATCGCCAGTTTGCTTTGTGGATTCGAAGTCATAGGAACGTAGATCTCGTTAACCGTTGATTTAAACTTCCTCCTTACTACCACCGACACGAATGATGGGAATAAATACCACCACCACTAAGCTTTGTACTTTTTTAATGAAATATTTGTCAACAATGTGATTATCCTGAAACAGACATCCATCTCAGATTACGATGAAATTTATTTCCAAGGGCGACATTTTAATTAATTAAATTCTAAATAAATGGAACCTCCTGTTTATGATAGAACCTCTCTAATTGAAAAATTCACCCACTCACGTCGCAAAAAAAAGATGAAATTTTTATCAACAGATGTAATACATACATCCTTACACATGCTCACCAAGTTGCACATTAATTTTATTTAATGAACACGAACCTACACATCCTTTCGAAACCGCGACAATTTATTACCACGTAACACTTTGCCAGAATGAACTGAAGCTCGACCGCCTCCATACGGCAAACTTAGCAAAATGTAAGTTTAAAAAAAAGCAACAGAAAGGCAACCCGTTCACCGAGTCCTGAGACGCGCGTCCTTGGAAACACTTCCGCCAAGTTGCACAAGAAATCTAAGGATATTAATCAAAAAAGCAAACCGAAGAAATTATTTCCACCATGCGAGGCAGACGTAGAAATATTATTTCCCAGCGAATTCACAAATTCATATTCCGCTGGTGTGGTGCCATAACCGACACTCTCACTTGCTCGCCCATCGCAAGGATTTGGTCCGCCTCATGCCGCTCGCTAAGCCCCTTACGATACGACCGACGACGATTGTCGACTATACCCTGTCCCGACCACTGTACGGCTACAGGTTTGCATATGAAATGTCGCACACCGTATGCTTCAGTGAGCCGAAAAAGGATTATCCTCGCTTCAAGTCATGCTACCCCTGGGAGCTCTATATGTATGTGTGTGAAAGAGTGGTAGGCTGTGGCAAAGTGCTGAAGAAGAAACTATTTTCTACACCGCTCAAGGTTTTATGGCAGCGAAGCCGTTCGTAACAGCACTTAATAAATTGCCCTAGAAACCATAGCTGACTCCGAAACCACTACATCCTTCCGGGGCGGGAGGTGTCAAGGGATTGCGCAAGCGAATTGTTGGTCCTGAGACTCATTTCTCATTCCGTAGATGAATTGTCACCGTGTGCAAACTGTCAAGGCAATGATAATCCTGTCTCCGGGTCTATTGGGAGTTACATGCACGAAATTGGCACGAGGCTAATATGAATATCCGTACCCCACCCCAGCCAACCGACGCCAACGAAGCCCGTTTCTATTCGCACTGCCACCAGGATGAAGTAGCTACAATCTGAATTAAGGATGCCATGTTGCTGCAATTTGTCTGAATCTTTAATTACTTCAGTTGTATGCCATTCTGGTGGTGCTGGTAGTGGTGGTGGTAGTAGTGCTGCTGCTGGTGGTGTTATGTTTGCATGTGGTGTGCATTGTGCAATCGAACAACGCTCCAGAGGGGATTTATGAATGCGTTTCCTTGGTCCTGTTTCTGGTGGCGGCTGTAGCTGTGTATTGTTGACGAAACTTGTTAAGCAAATATGTGCAACTTTTTGACAGCTGCAAGCGTGAATATCATTCAACGCCAACGATACGATTTGCCGAATGAGGGAAAACTTTTTGCAGGCAGGATTTCACTTCAAAAATCCGGATCGATTTGCAAGTGTGCAATACCAACATGGGTTTCGTTTCTAGTTAAAACTTTTTCTTCGGATAAATGAACACCCTTTGCGGGGATACAAAAACAAAAACTTTTCGCATACCTTTCCGAACTGACTTTGCAAAGTTGAGGGGTGCTCGAAATTCACATGAGCTCGCGTCAAAGGACCCCCCTTTGAATTTGATTAGTAATCCATTTCAGTGCAATTTACGGTTAAACTAGCAAAGCTAGTTCTATTGACCGAATTATGGGATCTATTGACCTCAATCGCTAGGGATAATAATTCTCTGCAAACGAGACGAACAAAAATCGAGTTCAGCTGTACGTCAAGGGGGTTAGTTGGGAAATAATTTGTTTTTGGGAATTTGGTTAGGCACCGACAGAGGGCATCGGATTAATATTAGTGGTCTTGCAATTGCATAACATGGCTAAATAATGTCGAAGCTAATGGCCCGGATTATAGGGGGGAATATTGAAATTGGGAAAACAAAGGTAATACTTTATGTCAAGCCATTAGCTGGTGAGCATACATAAGCCGTAGTGCGATCAATGTTGTCGTTCGATTTGTATCCTGTCGGAATTAGTGGATTTTGTGTTGAACAACACATAAGCGGTTTAGCCTAAATTTATTCATTGTGCATACAAAAAAAGGAAATCCCTATTATAAATCAAAATTCAGAGGGCGCTTAGTGGAATATTTTTTTTTGTAAAAGACCTTCCCCACCCAACGAATACTCTCGTATGGTTACTAATTAACTTATTCGAACTCTGTTTTGATAGCAATGATTCCATTCACTACCTTAATTGCTTTGTTGATTTGGTCTTTTGGGGTCATGCGCTTATGAATCTAAAAGCAAAGCGTTAGCACCTATGGAACTATCGCCTTTTCGAAATGTATATGAAAAGTTGAGCAATCGTTCAACACCAGCCAACTCCACACTGGCCAAAAGATAGGTATTTAAGGTTGCAATGACTCCTCGACCTTAATGAAGCCTCGTCTAGGGACTTATGCGTCAACTACACAGGGTGATTTACTTTCTTAAGTGGATCTGTATTCTGGAATAAATCTGGACCTTAACGAACATGCCTCCTATTAGCTCAGTGTCTATCCAACTTCCTCCAGTTGCACACTTTAAGTTGGTTGAGGTTGGTTTATAAATGAGCACGGATCGTCGGCGTGTTCTTCTTCGGCTTTGAATAGAAGAATCTTAGAGACGCATTATTGGTCTTCCATCTACTTGACTCTAATAAGGGCTAATCAGTTTGTTGATGAACGTTTTCATGTTATAAGGCAGAGTGAATTTTGTAAGCAATGTCAGGGAGTCGTATGCCTCCTTAGATTGGTTTCAATCCCTGTGTAAAGTCTTGGCGGCAGCAGATGATAGCGGGTAGAAGACGTGTCCTCACACTAACGTATTTCATTCCAAAGGCGGCGATAGAAGAATTCAAATAATGGAGGCAATAGTGGCGTCTATAGTCCCAGTTGGGATGGACAAAGTGAACAAACCTATTTGAGCTGCTTCGTCATCTTTGGTCAACAGCTCGTAAAGGAATCTTAAGGTTTAATCAGGCCCCTTGAGCAGAGATGGTGGCGAGTGAGCCACCATCTCTGAAAAGAAAATAAACCTGCGGGTGGTAAAGAAAAAGAGAACTCACGTTGGTCGCCTTTAACCGGAGATAGCCAGAGTCTACAAGGAACAACTCCGCAATGTGGCCCATCCACCATTAATACTAACACCTAGGATGCAGAACCGCTATGTCATTAGATATCTAGAGATGACTACTTGCCGCTCCAGACAGCATTCCCAGCAACTGTTTGGTTGGCATAATCTGGAGAGAGTGATAGAGCTAGAAACTCGCCCACCTCCAATCAATTAAGAGGTAAGCCTGCCTTCTAGTATTTAAGAAGTTCATGCGGTCATAAAAAAAGTGAACAACTAGGCACGGGATTACAAGTTCAATCCCCGGTTAGGGAATAAGTTAACTTCAGGACAATCATTCCCAATGGCTTTGAATGGAAGTCGGATTCGATCGAAACCAATAACTCGATTCACATCTTCACGGATGGGTCTAAAACAGAGTCTGGAATGGGTGGAGGTGTTTTCTCCGAGACCTAAGCATATCCTTTCGCTTCCCGATCATTGTAGTGTATTACAGGAAGAAATCATGGCAATCAAAAAAGCTTATAAGCGGCAATCAAATCCCTGGAAGCAATATCGTTCAATTCAAAATCAGCCCACGAATTACGGCTGTCTCTTAACGAGATGGCGGAGCATTTTACCATTCACCTCTTTTGGGTGCTGGGCCACAGAGACATCCCAGGGAATTGCAAGGCAGATGAGCTTGGCAGACAGGGCACTACCCTTGACATTCTTCCACCAGTGGATATGTTAGATATGCCCCTTAAAAAAAAAATGCCCCTTGCTACATGTAAATTACTGATCAAGCTAGATGCGATCAAGAAAGCAACTCTGGCCTAGCTTTAACCAGAAGCGCTCCATCTGCTTAATAATGCTGAACAGATCATACATCAACACAATAATCAGTTTCCTCACAGGACACTTTCCTATAGACTTTTGCAGAAGCTGCCTGGACGAGGAAGAGGAGGAGAGTATTACTCACCTTTTGTGCTCTTGTCCGGCTGTCTCAGTAAAAAGGAAACTTCATCTGGGAGACTACTTCTCGATAATCTAGGTGATCTGGCGAATATCAGTGTCCGAAACCTCCAACGCTATATATTTAGCTCTGAATGGTTCAATTAGGCGTACGAATATAGGGTAGTCGAAGGATCCACGTGGTACCACAATGGACCTTTTTGGTCTAAGTTGGCAAACGCATCGCGTGCAGCCACTTCAACCTAACCTAGGGAATAAATTGTTTCAATAATTAAACAGAGAACTGACGTTCAAATAGCATCACTTTCAGAAGGAATCTGATGAGGACACTTGGTAATGTCTGAAATAGCTATAGTTCTAACCAAATATTGTTGTTGTACACAAGTTGTTGTTGTCATTTCAATAATTCAATAATATTGATGGCTCTGATGGACTACCAGAAGAACTCTTCAAAAACGAAGGTGTTGCCATAGAAATGTGCATGACCAAACCATCGACAAAGTCTGGATGAGTGAAAGCATGACTGCAATATCAGCACCATTATTATCCCATCTACAAAAAGGCGACGTCATGTCTTGCACTAACTTTCGATACAACTTCGGTTTCGCAAAGTGAATGGGATCGAAAATGCTTACTCGAAAATCCAAATGCTTGCTCTGCCGGACCTTAATTCTATCAGTCCCAATCAACGGCGATGTTGACGAAATAAAACCAAATTCCAAATTTGGCTTTTTTGCTTTTTCCAAAACGAAATAATACCAATTTGGCTTTATTGTGCAATGCAAATCGTAATATTGCCAAAAAATTAATGGAAATGACGCCAATATCGATATAAAAAGAGGTTTCGCTTTTAAAAACGAAATAATGACAATTTTTTTTAAATTTGGCTTTATTTCATTTGGCCTTATTTCACGTCACCCTGACTGGTGCTTGTAATTAGCAGAAAAGTGAAACAAATATAGGGGAACTTTTAACGAACATTTCTTTGGTGAAAATTTGGTCTTGTATAGGATGAAGGCCAATGGAGACGAATCCTTTAGTTTCGAGATGACAAGGAAAACAGAAAGTTCGCTTTAAGAATCAAGCGATCAATAGGATGGAAGGCTATCTTGACTTTGGCCAGTCCATCAACGGGTCTTGAGCCAGTTAAGTAAGTAGAAAGATCAGTCTGACAAGGCTCGAGGCTTTAATAAGGACTTATGTGTGAGTCTAACTGATATTCTAAAACTATGCGGCGTAAGCCAGAACATGTATGACCCTAGTGGAAAATTTGATATCAATTTGACATTTGTCAAGCCAACACAATTAAAATTTTTGCCACTATCGTCACAATGATTTTGGACTGTCAGTGTTTTTGGTGTAACTGCACCACCTGTAGGTAAAATCAAAAGTTGATGAGAGAGTTGTGTTGTGTCCATAGGAAAATAAAAAAACAATGACAGCAATTTCTCAGAAAGAAAAACAAAGCCTTTCTACTGTGCTGTGCAAAGCCGTCATTTAAAAAAAGGGACATATACGATTATGCAAGCTGATGAACTTCCAGACTAGCAATCAGCCTTGATAGTACAAATGTGAGGAATGAATTATTACATCAGACAGGTTGCGATCAAAAAAATAAACTGTAATTGATCACTGCTGTCGTCAAAGGAAACTGCCTTCGACAGGAATAGACATCGTAAGCAAAGACTTATGTAGAAGCTCCATAGACGAAGAAGTGTTCACCCCTTTCGCTTACTTTCGGTTTCTTCAACAAAATAAGTCTCCAACTCGGAGACTACTTCTTTAATAACCGGGATGAACTGGTATACATATACATTAACATCGGTAACTTCTCCTTCTTTAGCTGTTGTATAGTCATGCGAATCTTGGGAAAAAAGACAAGTTCATGTTGAAGTACTACCTTAATGGTCTAAGTGTGGAAAGAATGACTGGAATCTCAGTATTGATATACAAAAAGTTTTGATAAAACCTATAGAAGACACAACCGTAGCAAACTCAATAGTCTCTCTCAAACGTTGTTGATATGTCTCTTGCCGAACACTTTATATGGCTATAATACAACCCGCCTAATTTAATCGTCTAGCAGGGACCAATTTATCAACATACTCATCGTCCGATCCTATAAAAGGATACAATTCGATCCGATGGAGTGCTGAGATAGATTTTTATAACTGACATACTTAATTGGTAACTTTAAGAGCACTGGTGCTTATGACCAAAGAGGAAGCAACGAACAGGCAATTTTACCTATCAATAGCCAGGGGGCTAATCTTTCGTTGAGCTCCAAGTATCAAGGCGACGAAAGTTGTTTTTTTTTGTATAAACTTTTATCAGATTAGACGAATTTTTAACGCTCAACGTGCGCCCTGAAACGATGCTTGCAGATGGTTATTTACTGCGATCTTGAATTGTAAAAACAATGCTGGGTGAGATGGACGTAATAGGGGTAGGATTTGCGTCAGCTCTACATGCAAAGATATGGAGATAAGTCGCAAAACAAAGCGACAGCCTAAGGTAAAAAAGGTGGATGACCCACCATTTTGTTGATTCCCTGCTTGAATTCTGTTTAATATTCATAACATTGGCAACCGAATAATTTATTCCAAATATTGTTCCTCACTATCTTCAAAAGCCTCATTTATATCCAGATGGGGGTGATCTGATACTTGTCCGAATTACTCATGCAGTTTATTATGCAATAAACGGTCCATATTACATGAAGTATTGCACAAATGCCATTACAATAACAACAACAACAGCGAACATTTCTGACTGCGATGGCAGGTAATTTACGTCAGATGAAATGCATCCGATATCCAATAATTGCAAAATCTGAATAACGGAAACAAATAAAAATCGATAAAAAAGAAATCCTCAACTTTATATATGATTGTGCAGGTTATTTGCAAATGCAAACAGAATTTTATTTTTTACTAAAATATTCGTTTTAGTATGGCTGTGTGTGTGTCTTTGAACAGAGTATTCGTGGACGGAAAATAAATTAAATTTTCAAATTAAACAAACAGGAAAGGATGCCACCAGTTTTGAAGCTCTAAATTATACCCTATAAAGGTGATTTATGTTTTTAAAAAATGAACTACAAAACTTAGAAATCTCTTATCACTTACTTTACATACCGTTTTATTCCTTTTGCAACATAATTGTTTGTACTGTTTTTTTTTTGGTCGGTCAATGGAATCCACCATTTATTTTCGACGACACTGATTGATCGAGTGAAGGCGCGGTATAGATACAAACATATCTACGTCGAAGCTGCATCCGGCTACAAGGTTACAACGTATTCTATCAACCGGTGATGAGGTTATATTCATAGTTATCAGGAAATTTCAGGGTACTTCACTTCATTGCTGGAAAAACTTCAACAGAAAATCAGTCAACTTAGGGAATATGTCGCTGAGTTGCAGCAATGAAAAGTTCGGCAACCCTCTCAATACGAAGTCGGATTATTGACGTAAACTTTAGATTTGAAATAACCCACAGGAAAATGTCTATAAGGCCATTTATGCCGACTTAATTTGTAATGCAAAATGTCACGAATTCGTGGCAGAGTTGTATTGGACGAGTGCGGCGTTGCTCCGTCCAGCTGGAGCTATCTTCTTTGGTTATAAAAGGGTCTGTTTTGCAATTCAGGCACCAATAAGGTGTCTAAGATCTCCATATAACGCTCTGAATACACTATAACTGTACGTCCTCTTTATAAGTACTTTTTGTCCAGTGATTCGATGACTGTCAACATTGATTCCTCGGTTTTGGCTGAAGAGGCACACACAAGTGTTGACCCAATTTCAAGATAAATTGAACTCTGCCTCTTCTGATTTTGCTAAAGCCGAAGCTGTAATTTTCGTCGAATTCGCTGAAGCTCTTGTCAAAGCTGAATAATAAATGTTTGAACCATCAATCTTTTATGTTTTCACTGACGTTCTGTTTCAGAGGAGTTAACATTGAAATAGAAATGAAATAATTGAAATAAATCTTCAAAAATAAGGGGCTGATAATCCTTGCTCTGATACCGCAGCACATACGTTCACTCAAGGCGAATGAAGGGGTTTCTGGTACTTGCCTTTTGCACCCTTTGCACTCTTCTTATTCACGTGTTCATTAAGATGAAATCATCCAAAAAATGCTCAACTGCCTGCAATACGAATTCAGCCTTGTGACTGGGGTATTGGGGCACAGTGATGAAAAATGGCTTTTCAGCAATGTATTGAAAGTTGAAAAAAATTTTATTGCAACTGTATTGGTTGATTCACATCATTATTTGATGTTTAAATAAGCCACCAATTTTATACAATTATAGTATGTCCATTTGTGAAAGAAATTTTCCATAGCTACAAAACAAACTTACTTATCCATTTTCTAATTTAAGATCCTTGAAAATGTGTAGGTACATTCTAAAATGTTTAAGACAATTGTGAAATTTTCAGTGCGAAACTAAGTAAGTACAATCGTGGACAAAAGTATTTTGTCACAGCTCATAGCAATATTCTAGCGCGTGTCTCTCTGTACGCGTAATAGTAACGGGATCCATTCCACTTTCCAGTAAGAGATTCTATTTATAGCATTCAGAATGCAAAAGATGACACTGATAAGTCAATTCATTGCTTTGCTATGACATGTGATGTGAGAGATTATGCATTTTTGGGTGGACAAAAGTATTTTGACATTGCTTTCATTTAGTTCTCATTTGTTTCGTGAGCATTTTATACAGCTTTTTGCCATTTGTAAATCCAGAGTATAAATCTTCTACTAGCTTTAAACTTTTTTTGTTCAATTTCATTAATTTGTTACCGTTATTTCATTAAAATATGGGTAAAACACGAGAGGTAAGCCAAATCCGGCGAAACGAAATGGTAATAAAGTACCACGCAGGTATTTCGGTCCAAAGCCTCAGCAAATTTTATAAAGTACCCCGGCAAACAATTTATTATCAAATTAACAAGCATAAACTGACAAATTCCACGGATAATTTAGTCAGAGCGGGACGACCACGCAAAACTACTCCAAGACAAGATCATCTAATCTTAGGAAAATTTAAAGATGATGTATTAATTACACTAAAAACAGCATCAATGGAAGTAAAAAAAAGATTACGATATTTCAACTAGTAGAAAAACAGTTGAAAGACCATTGAAATAGGCTAACTTTGCTACTTATGTGGCCCGTCCGATACCTTTTATTTCACCTAAAAATAAGTTGAAACGATTAGCATTTGCCAAATCATTTGTTCACAAGCCTCAATCTTTTTGGGAACAGATTTTGTGGACCGATGAGAGTTCTTTTGAGTACCATGGTTCAAAAAAAAAATTTACTGCAGATTACCCACAAATATTCGAAAGAAAATGAGACCCGTATCCCAACGCATACCACATGGTGGCGGCAGTGTCTTGTTTTGGGGATGTGTTTGTTTTAACGGGATCGGTGATTTGGTACCCATCAATGGTACGATGAATAAATGACAATATTAACATATCCTGAATGACCATGCATTGCTTGCCGGCGACAGACTTATTGGGCAAGACTCTATCCTGCAACAGGATAGTGCTCCATGCCATAAAGCAAAAATGATTATGAAATTTTTGAGAGATTTGGAAGTAAAATCATTAGATTGACCACCCCAAAGTCCCGATCTCAACATCATCGAAAATGTGTGGGCTTACATAAAACGCAAGAGGAGTGCAAATTTGACAAGAACGCGTGAGGAGGCAATTGCTGAAGTCGAAGGACTTTGGAAGGAAATTTCTATTGAAACGCTTCAGAACTTAATAAAATCTGTTCCTTCACGTTTGCAAAAGGTGATAGATGCCAAAGGAGGGTTTATTTTTTATTAATTTCTTTTTTGTTTTTAAAAGTTTTGGCAATTCATATCCAATTTGTAGCAAATTCTGTTCTGTCAAAATACTTTTGGCCTCCCACTTTAATGATTTTTTTTGTATAAGATTTAATATGAAATTTAATATTTTTTTTTGTTTTTTATTACCTTATTCCACTATTGCTATAAATAAATTTCTTTAATATTTTTTGGATAAATAAATTACAGTTTATTTCACAAAATGTGCATTTTTATTTACGTCAAAATACTTTTGTCCACGATTGTAGAAGTAGTACACACGAGCAAACAATTTGCGGCAAGTGTTTGCAAACATTTTTTTTTCAGGTTCAAGCAAGTTGTTTGCACGACTGTTTGTCTATCAGGATGTTGTGACGAAGTTTCACACCACATTCAAATTGTTTGCATGTCTATTACTTTCAAAATATTTGACAGTTTCATTCGATAATAGTTTGATTGGAAATGTGTGATTAAAATCGACAAAAAACGAAATGTCTTGCCAAAAAATAATGGTGATAATAATTTCATTGAAAAGTGAAAAAGGAATTAAAGCAAAAACAGCATCAGAAAAACTGATTGGATACCTAGCAAAAAGAACGGAGCTGGGATTTGATTAGAAACTTTTAAATGAGCTGAACAATTATGATGAAGAGGGATATTTCAATTTGTTACGAGTGTCCAAGAATGACTTTGAAGTTTTATTAACCCTGGTAAGAACTGAAATCAAAAATGTGACACAGCTATGAGTCCTTCAATTTCACCATACAATTTTTGTATTGTATGGCAAACAGCAGCTGTAAACACGCAAACAGCTGATGCAAACAAAATTTTTGTGTTCATATGACATATTATAATTATTGGCGCAAACTATTTTCTCTACTCAACGTGATGTCATAGCCACGTTTGCTAGTATAGAGAAGGAAGCGGCGAAAATTGGTTTAGCAGTAAATGAGGGTAAGACTAAGTATATGCTGTCAACACGAAAGGACACACAACATCGACGAATTGGACAGAACGTCACCATTGACAGATTTAACTTTGAGGTAGTACGGGACTTTGTCTACCTCGGCTCCGCTATTAACTCTGACAACAACATCTCGTCAGAAATTAAACGAAGAATTACTCTTGCCAACCGCTGTTTCTTCGGGCTAAGAAGGCAATTTAGTAGTAAAGCCCTCACTCGAACTACTAAGGAGATCCTATATAAGACCCTGATCATCCCAGTCCTGCTCTACGGCGCTGAAGCATGGACCGTATCAAAAGCGGATGAAGAAATCCTTGGTAGATTCGAGAGGAAAATTCTTCGAAAAATCTTCGGTCCCGTTTGCGTTGACGGGCTATGGAGACGAAGATTCAACCAAGAACTATACGAGCTGTACAGCGACATGCCCCTGGTCAAAAAACTCCGCATTGGACGTTTAAGATGGCTAGGACATGTAGAACGAATGGGCACCAATACTCCGGCTCGCAGAGACTTCGATTCCCAGCCAGACGTCGGACGCAGTAGAGGAAGACCTCGCCTTAAGTGGCGCGCACAAGTGGAAACCGACCTCAACCAACTTGGAGTGCGCAACTGGAGGCAGTTAGCTTAGGACCGGGCTAATTGGAGAGGCATGTTGGTTGAGGCCCAGGTTCATTCCGGACTGTAGCGCCACTTAAGTAAGTAAGTTAACTATTTTCTCTACGGTTCACACATGTAAATTTGATTGCAGGCAAAGATTTGCTGCAAATTTATTGATCATGTGTAGGTGGGTTTATTAAAAAAATTAAAAAAGAATCATCAAATAGCTAATCAACTGTATAAGGGAAAAAATGGAGCGAATATAGAAAAAGAGTGATTGTAAACTGACAAAAAATGCGAACGTTCAATGAAATTGATATAAATTCGAACGGACTTTTGGTAGCAAAATGTTTTGGTTTTGTTTTTGTTTTTGTTTTTGGTTTTGGTTTTTTAAAACATTTTTGATGAAAAAAACTTATTAAAATACGTGCAGCGTAAATTGTATAGAAGTTTATAGAAGTGTATTTGTGTATTGAAGCAAGGTCGATTGTATCGAAAACAGTACAATTGTATCGACTTATGCAACCCTGTTGGGGCACCCATTACATTTTATGGAGTTGCTGCTTTAGGACTTTGTACATAATACGGTGTAAAGATGATATGTGCATATTAAAAGCACTTGCGCGGTTTCTGTACCGTTCTTGATGATCTTGGCCGACCGAATTTTAGATTTTCCAGTGTTACAGCGCTATTTTCAAAACTGTTGATCCAATTTCTAATGAGAGGTATGCTTGGAGCATAATTTAAATGGAAAAAATCTTCAGAATCTTCTACGCGCTTAAATGGCTAATTACAATGCGAAGTTAGCTTCCAAGAAACAAATGAATTACTGAATTATTTTATAAGACATACAAAACTCACTAAAAAAAAAGTCCACTACAATGGGAAGAATGATATAAGAATTTATAGATCACAAACAGCGAATTAATAACTTTTTTAAAAAATGTGCAGCAACAACAACTTAAATTAAAAAAAAAAACAATATAAACCATTTTATGAATTAGGATTTTTTTCTGGTCACTCCAAGTGACCCCTGTTAGAGATAAAGCGCTCGAAATGTTTCCTTAAAAGTTCTAAGTCCAATTATTAAAGTCGTGGAAGATGTATATTGTACAAGGTGGCGCAAAAGTAATCATCCTATCAGAAAATGCTATAAATTTTGCGATTGGCCCCTAATGTCAGTTCTGTTTTGACATTTGTATAGTAAACACATGCGAGATACACGTTAATAAACAATGTTACGCTACACTGCTCCAGAACGCGGAATATTGGTGACTATTTATTTGAGCAATAATCGGTCGGTGACTTTGGCACAACGTGAATTTCGTCGCAGATTTCCTAGCCGTCCAACGTCTACTGGTGAAATACTGCGACGTTTAGCCGCTCGCCTCGAAGAGACTGGCACAACACGAGATACTGCCAGGCGTGGCAGACCCCGGAGTAGCCGTTCTGCAGAGAATATTGCTGCTGTAGCCGAAGATGTCATGGAAGCTCCGTCGACATCGACCAGACGACGTGCCACGCAAATGGGTATCAGTCAACGGTCTTTACAGCGAATTTTGGTACGAGATTTGAAGATGTTTCCGTACAAAGTCCAGACGGTGCATCAGCTGTTAGCTGCTGACCGCCAATCGCGTCTAACATACGCTCAAGCCACACTTAATCAACACCAAGAGGAAGATGATTTTTCATCAAAAATAATCATGAGTGATGAGGCCCATTTCCATCTTAGCGGGTACGTAAATAAGCAAAATTTACGCTTCTGGGGCACTGAAAATCCTCGTGTTACCCACGAAGAGCCATTACACCTGCTCAAAGTCACTGTATGGTGTGCTGTTTTCGCTGGAGGAGTCATCGGACCTTTTTTCTTCGAAGACGTCGCGTGCCAAACGGTTACTGTGAATGGTGAGCGCTACAGAGCAATGATCAACGAGTTCTTTTTGCCGCAACTTGATGAATTGGGATTGGAAAACATGTGGTTCCAACAGGACGGTGCAACGGCACACACTGCATGTGCCACAACCGATATCTCCCGTTTTGGCGATTTGCACTGGCCGGCAAGATCGCCTGATTTGACCGCTCCAGACTTCTTTTTGTGGGGCTTTTTGAAGTCGCGGGTTTATGTCAACAAGCCTCAGACTCTTGCAGCTCTTAAAGACAATATCCGTCAAGAATGTGAGGACCTATCGCCGGAAGTTTTGGCCAAAGTGATGGAAAATGCTATAAAAAGGGCTCAAATGACAATCAACTGTGGCGGCGGCCATTTACATGACATCATATTCTCGACTTGATGTAAAAAAAATTAAAAGACCAAATAAAAATAATCCACAAGAAGAATCAAAGTTTTCCATTTTTTTTTAAATTACAGCTAAAAAACATCGGAAGGTTATTTTTGCGCCAAACAGCTTCACATACCGATCTTCTTCAAAAAATCTGGGACCAATATTGTACATCATATCGTCACCCGAATGCAATAAGTTGATAACTCGTTTTTTTTTTCATTTTCCAGATATCTACGTTTTCTGCTACCTTGATTCGATATAAATGTAGTGCAATAACCAACGAACTCATTTTCCTGATCTGCTGCTACCAATTGGGTTTTAGAAAGAGTTAGTTAGAGAATGTTTAACTGACTTTTTTAAATATTTAAATATTTTTCTCAACAACCATTTATATACCAATAAATATCTGTCGCAATTTGTTTCAATTTTGTAGCTATGTCGGAAATACAAAAAAATGTCGGAAATAGGTTTTCAAAAAGTCGTTAAGAAAAGAAGCAAAACTTTTTTTTGCAGATTTCTCAAAAGTGTGGAAAGTGAAGTTACTCACTTCTTGCATTCAGTGACGATGATTGTGACGATATTTTGACTTTAGGTGAATCCAATGACTTTTAATGAAATTCACGGAGATTGGTGTTAGTCCATGTTCTTTATGTTGATGTATTTACTCAAGTAAGGAACGGGCTTTACTTACTTACTTAAGTGGCGCTACAGTCCGGAATGAACCTGGGCCTCAACCAATATGCCTCTCCAATTAGCCCGGTCCTTAGCTAACTGCCTCCAGTTGCGCACTCCAAGTTGGTTGAGGTCGGTTTCTACTTGTGCGCGCCACTTAAGGCGAGGTCTTCCTCTACTGCGTCCGACGTCTGGCTGGGAATCGAAGACTCTGCGAGCCGGAGTATTAGTGTCCATTCGTTCTACATGTCCTAGCCATCTTAAACGTCCAATGCGGACTTTTTTGACCAAGGGAATGTCGCTGTACAGCTCGTATAGTTGTTGGTTGAATCTTCGTCTCCATAGCCCGTCAACGCAAACGGGACCGAAGATTTTTCGAAGAATTTTCCTCTCGAATCGACCAAGGATTTCTTCATCCGCTTTTGATACGGTCCATGCTTCAGCGCCGTAGAGCAGGACTGGGATGACCAGGGTCTTATATAGGATCTCCTTAGTAGTTCGAGTGAGGGCTTTACTACTAAATTGCCTTATTAGCCCGAAGAAACAGAGATTGGCAAGAGTAATTCTTCGTTTGATTTCTGACGAGATGTTGTTGTCAGAGTTAATAGCGGAGCCGAGGTAGACAAAGTCCCGTACTACCTCGAAGTTATATCTGACAATGGTGACGTTCTGTTGAATTCGTCGATATTGAGTGTCCTTTCGTGTTGACAGCATATACTTTGTCTTACCCTCATTTACTGCTAAACCCATTTTGCCGCTTCCTTCTCTATACTAGCAAACGTGGCTATGACATCACGTTGAGTCCTATGAATGATGTCAATATCGTCGGCGTATGCTAGTAGTTGCACCGATTTTTGGAAAATTTTGCCTCTGGTGTTGGCTCGGGAGTTTTGCACAATCCTCTCAAGAATCAAATTGAAGAAGTCACATGACAGCGCATCGCCTTGTCTAAATCCTTTTTTGGTATCGAATGTGTCGGTGAGGTCGTTTCCGGCCCTGATGGAGCAGCGAGAATTCTCCATCGTCATCCTACACAAACGGACGAGTTTGGGCGGTTTACCAAAACTCGACATGGCTCTGTATAGTTTGTCTCTATAAATGCTGTCGTATTCGGCTTTGAAATCGATAAATGGTGGTGGGTATCGATTTGGACTTCTTGGGTTTTTTCCAGGATCTGCCGAAGTGTGAAAATTTGATCGATTGTTGTTGGTAAACGGTTTCAGGCGTTCACATATTACGGAAGATAGGATCTTGTAGGCGATGTTGAGGAGACTTATGCCTCTGTAGTTGGGGCAGTTCAGAGGGTCTCCTTTTTTGTGGATCGGGCAAACGATGCTGAGGTTCCATTCATCAGGGATATTTTCATTCGACCAGATTTGGCTTATGAGTTGGTGGATGATACTTACCAAATCATCTCCGCCGGCCTTATAAAGCTCAGCGGGAAGGCGGTCATCAAAGCTTTATCACTGAAGAAAACAATTGTGTCCTCTTGAAAGTTCTCAAGAATCGCCTCACGTGAGTATCTCCGCGAATTGAAGTCGCATTCGGAGAGTTCCTGGTCAATCGCCACTTCTTCACATGGAAATAAAGGTTATAGCGAAGAATTCGACTCAATAAAGCACATAAAAAGGTTGTCAAAGTATTTTTTTGAATTTTTTGAGAATCATGCCAAAAGTCGTTTTGTTTTAAAAAAAACGAGCCAGAAAATATGCTTGGCTATATGAATATGAACTATAGCATTGTTTTATTTATTTGTCAAAAAACTTTTCCAAATTTCTTATGGTTTGAATAAAAAAAGAACAAACAGTTAAGGTAAACAATTTCATCACATGTTGTATATACTTATTTATTAAAAAAAGCTCCAGAAATTGATGAACTTTATATGCATAATATACATTTTACAGTTTAAACTACTTGTTCAGACACTTTTTCCTGTCTTAAGGTTTGGTAAAAAAACGATGATTTTTAAAACGTATTCGTGGCATTTAGTGAGCAAAGAACCCTAGTAATTTATCTAAGTTACCAAATATGTATTAAAACTGATATACCATCTTCTTTAACCCGCCTTGTACGTTGGACTACTATATTGATAGCTAAACACTTTTATATGACATTATTAAAAATCGAACAGTCAATCCAAGAGAACGTAATCAACTAAAATAACAACGCATTCACTTCAACCCCACAACAAGATATCACTTCACTATCAAGTTTCTGAGTTAAAAAGATTTTATTTGTGTTAATTTACCCTATTAAAAATTGCACTCTTGCACTACCCTCTATTTTCGCAGCAATTTGATGTTAAAGCAGGCGAAGAATTGTTGAAATATTTATTTTTTGAACTAAACGATGGTGTTCAACTTTACATCATAATCTAAGAATATAATGTAAAGTTGAACACTTTAATTAATGGCCCTAAATAGGGTGAAGTAACGCCGAGTATATTTCATATTATTAACATAATTCATATAGTGATATGGTGGTCCTCAGATCAACAAACGGTCAATCAAATTGATCACATTGTTATAGATAGGAACGCATCCAGTATTTCGGATGTCCGACATGGCCTAACATCGACTCGGACTACTACCTTGTTGTAGCCGAGATTCTTGCCTTATCCACTTGCCAGATATCCACCATGCCACAACAAATAACAAATACTGTGAAAGTATTAAATGTCGAAAGACTACTATCGCAAGAGACCGAAAAGTCTTTCTAAGAAAGCTTATCACTTCGGCTCTCGATTAATACCCTACCACTAGAATCTAATGTCGAAAAAAATTGCAACAATTTTATTTAGATATAAGATTAGCAGCAAGTGATGTGCCCACGCCCACCAGCCAGAAACCCCTGGTTTGATGTCGAGTACCGACAGATGATCGCAGCAAAAAACGAGACCTACAAGGTAAAGCTGCAGTTGAAGACGAGAGCTGCCATTGAGCTCTATAAGTTAAGAAGAAGGGAAGAACACCGGCTTTTCAGAAAGAATACAGGAAAGATGTTCGCAAGTTTTACCAAGTGTAAAACGTCGAAACCAGGGATACAAGGCGCCAACGGAATCCTACCGATATAAACAAGGAAAGATCATAGTTGAGACACAGTCGATGCTGGGAATATGGAAGAACCAATTCAGCAGACTGTTAAAAGGCGGATGATGAACAATCCTCCGCTGTCAAGCAGAACGAATCATTCACCAAAACCGACTGAAGTGATGATAGCAATATCCAAACGTAAGCCTAACAAGGCTGCCGGAAATGATGGTCTTCCTGCCGAGCTATATAAAGCCGGTGGAATGATTTTAAGGGTAACATTCACCAACTCATAAGCAAAATTTGGGCGGATGAAAGTATGCCTGAAGAATGAAACCTCAGCATCCTTTGTCCGATACACAAAAAGGTAGACCCTCTGATCTGCTTCAACTACAGAGGCATAAGTCCGCTCAATATCGCCTACAAGATATCATATAATATGCGAACGTCTGAAAACGTCAGGATGTCATGTGATTTCTTTATAACTTCATCCTTGAGAAGATTGTGCAAAACTCCAGAGCCAACACAAGTCGCACAATCTTCTTTTTATTGTTGCAACTACTAGCATACGCCGACGATATTGTCATCATTGTTCGGATACAACGTATTGTCATAGCCAGGTTTGTCTCTGTAGAGAAGGAAACGACAAGAATGGTATTAGCAGTAAATGAGAGTAAGACTAAGTTTATACTTTCAGCACGAAGGGGCCCACAACTTTGATGAATTGGACTGGACGTCACCGTTGACAGATATAACTTTGAGAAAATCTACCCCGTCTCAGCTATCAACACTGACAACAACATTTCGTCCAAATTATACTTGCTAACCCCACTCAATCGAAATCCTAGAAGATCCTATTCAAGACTCTGATCATCAAAGTCTTGCTCTACGGGGCTGAGACAAAAGTGGATGAAGAAATACTTCGTCGTTTTGAGGTACCATTTCGGAATATCTTCGTTTCTTTGGAGACTTTAGGAGCTGCATTCCGGCATAGAATCCCCATTAACACATTAAGGTGGCTAGTCTAATGGACACCATTAATCCGGCTTTTCCCAGGCAGAATTCAGACGAAATAATCGACGGCCTCACCTTTAGTGGCGGGTGCAAGTAAATTGTAAAAATGTACTTGTACCAACTTGAAGTGAGCATCTGGAGGCAGTTAGGATCAGGATAATTGAAGAGAAATGTTGGTTGAGGTTCAGGTTCATATGAGTATCGTCACTTAACTAAGTGAGTACTTTCTTTTCTGACAACCTTGTGTGAATGGGAGCATTATACTATACGACAATAAAAGAAATCGCGAGAATAATTTTTTTTACCAGTCTATTATTGCTACCATATGTAATCCCGGGGTGTAAAACTGTAGTCTAGAGCTTTTAGTTTTAAAAAATTTACTTTTCGCCTTTGGGTAGAATTTTTATCAAAAATATCCTTCTTTTGATCGAAGAATAAATTCTTAAAGCAGAGAAAATAATAAAAAAAAAAAGGACAAACAGATCTCCCCTGATGTTTCTTTCTGCACCAAATCATCTTACACCATAGAATGCAAATCTTTTTTGAGTGTGAAAGGGATAGCTTTCCCTTCGATTTAGGCATTTGATCTCCTCTCAAAGGTTTTTAGATAAAAGTTGAATTTCGCAAATAAATATAATACACCCTCAGATGTGATTTCATCTGAAGGTATTATATAAGAGCTCTTGGATTGCTCTTAAAAAAAAAATATTTACTCGAGATTACATCTTAAATGTTTATAGGCTATGAAATACTTACCAGAGTCCTCATTCGCTAAGTGTAATTCCATCATTTCAGAAAATAAGGATTCATAAAATGGAACCACACAGTAATATGTGCACATTCGCGAAGTGAAGTCCCCGCAATAATTCGTTGAAATCAAATAAAACCAAAATTCATATACATATTATCAAACCGAACAAACAGGCATTTTTTATTAAATTTCATTTTAACACATCCTCTTGGCACAGCGCCAGGACATCTATTCTAGAAAAAAAATGTCAATTTCCCCGACACCAACCCACATTCAATGTAAAGAGGGCTCTACACATATTAATGGAAGTTTTCCCCAATAAAAAGCAAACACAGGAAATACCAACAATTTTATGATTAGCCATTTCGAAACAAGGACTAAATAAGAAAAAACACAATTTGTGTCATTTTATTGCACCTCGTCCTGGCGCCCGTGGAATGCGCTGCTCCTCAGCTCCGTGAGCTATATTTGGCGCCTTCTTTATGTGTCATGAGTTTGAATGGGTGGGGTTGGGTGTCTATGCAGCCAGGATAATGCATCGCACGTTCTACTCGAAATTGATGAGCGTAATGCTATGCATGAGAATTGAGTGGAAAAAAGAAGAAGAGACAGGACGAACAGGAGCAAACAAAAAAAAAACCGTCAAATTGTTCGCGTAAATATTTTTGTTTGCATTCAATTTGAAAATAAAATAACGCGAGAGTAGGTACTCTCATAAATTTTAGAGCGTTCTAAACCGATAAAGGTTTTTTTTTTCTGTTTTTGGCTGTGGACTGGATAGATTGTTTGTTTGGATCCTTGTTCTTTTTTTTTTCCTTGAGTGATGAAGTGTATCCCGAATTAAATTCGTTTAACGAGGTCATAAAAATGCAGTTAAATAAAGTTTTCATTTTGAGTCCGAAAATGTTGGTCCTCTTAACTGCGGAGAAGCTACGTGGCATGGTGCAATTTTTTGCACGCCAGGACGGGGTTGTGGCAATAGTAACTTCAATTTATAGACAATGAAATTATTTTTGATTACCAGTTAGGTGAGGTATTGAGCAAATTAGTTATGAGTTTGGAATTCTAATTTAAGAGTCAAATTATACGGAGTCTCTGGAGCGAAGCGTATTGGTTATCGATTTGGCTCAAAGGAAGCATTGTTGCATGTTAAGTACTGACATTTAAGCCAGAATGTTGGAAACGTCTATAAATTTATATAGAGCTGGTAAATGATTTTATTTTACAGTTTGTGAACGTCAAATGTAAATAAAGTTTTTACGACTCGTAATCTTTCAAAAAAATCGAACACCAAGCCACAATTGGTAGTGATCTTCTTTCAAAACCCTTACCCCCGTATTAATAAACGCTGATTAGCTAATCAATGACTAACTTGCCGGTTTTCCCCATTAGAAATACTCGCGCAAATATCAAAAGTTAGTCACTGATAAGCTCATCAGCGTTTATTAATTAGGGGGTTAGAGGGTTGGGTACGTTTTGTTGATTTGTAAAATGTCGTTTTAAAACGATCGACTGTCAAAATGTCGACTTTCGAAAAGTCGATTGGTAAAAATACCGACTGATCAAAATGTAGGTAAAAATATCGATTGGTAAAAATATCGACTCGTTAAAGGTCGACAGTGGAAAAGTGAACGATTTTCACAAGCCACCCTCGAATAATTGTTAATAGCGGGTGACTTTTTAAGCGTAGTTTTTTTTTCAATCGAATAAAACACTCAAATTTGCATTAAATATTAAAAATTTTTTTATTGTAATCGATAAATAGGCCTTTGTCATTTACGTTTGAAAGACAACTTCATGTAAATGTTGTCCGCGGCTCCGTTTCAAATGGTCCGTTCGGAAGGTCCAATTTTGCGTCAATTTTTTGAACATTTAGGCTTTTGTTCCACGAATTACGCTTGTTATGTTATCCTGTAAGGCTTCAATCGTGTTCCGCTTGTCCACATAGACTAACGACTTTATCTACATAATCCTACAAGAAATAATCAAGAGTCGTTAAATCGCATGATCTTGGCGGCCAACTCACAGGGCCATTTCATCCTTCAACATTTTCATTGTTTCACAAGCTGTGTGGCATGTGGCACCGTCTTGATGAAACCACATGTCAACCAAGTTCAAATCAGCCAACTGGGGCAAACAAAAGTCGCGTATCATGGCTCGATATCGTTTGCCGTTGACGGTAACGTTTCTTCCACGTTCGTCTTTGAAGAAAAATGGACCGATGATGCTACCAGCCCATATATGCATCGGTAATTCTTTGATGGCATGTGGCTGTTGATCTCTCCAGATGCGATAGTTTTGCTTAAATACGAATCCGTTGAGCCAGAATTGAGCCTCATCGCTGAACACAATTTTTGGATAAAACAGCGGATTTTGATATTTTTCACAGAGCACGAATTTTGATAATAAATTTAGTTTGTAAGTCTTTCCATGATTAAATGGCAGAGTATACTAAAAACTTTTGACGTTTGGACACCATTGCTAACCAGTGTTGCTAACCTTAAAAAAACTTAACTCTTGAAAAATCACCCGTTATTTACATTGACAGGATATTTTAATCATATCAACCTGCTATTCAGGTTTTATTTTAGATAAAAGTCGACATTTTTACCGACAACTTTTCAATCGACATTTAAAAGGTATGGATTTTAAACTGTCAACTTTTTTTGTCGATCAAACTTCAGTCAACATTTTAACAGTCATTCCATCGACTGTACATATATGTCGTACGCTTTCCGGGGTTAGAGTGTTACCGTTATTACACTATGTGCTACATGAATCAACGATACAGTATCACACTTTGCCGTATTTGGAGTGATGATAAACCTCAAGTGTATGTTGAGACACCGTTATATCCACAAAAACTAACTGTTTGGTGTAGTTTATGGGTTGGTGGAATAATTGGAACGTACTTCTATAAAAACGATGCTGGCCAGAACGTAACAGTCAATGTTGACCGCTATAGAGCCATGATTACTGACTTCTTCGTTCATCAATTGAACAATCATGATGTGCAGGAGCTGTGGTTTCAACAAGACGGCTCAACATATCACACAGGTCGTGCCACAATTGATTTGTTGAAGGAAACGTCGCTTGACTATTTTCTATGGGGATATGTGAAGTCGGTAGTCTACGCCGATAAACCCAAAACGATTGACCACTTGGAGGACAACATTTGCATTGTTATACGGCCACAAATGTTGGAAAAGAATTGTTGGGACCGTTTTTGAGAAAATTGAAGTCATGTATAATTTTTATATGACAGTTACCGTTAATATTATGGCTAAGAGGAAATAAAATGACCTAGAATGACCAATGACCTAGAATTGTAAGAGAAAGTCTATAAATTTTCAATGCGAAATGCATCAGTTACACATTTATTTAAACTGCTAAGGGAATGCTTTGAAAATGCTATAAAAAAACTACTGAATATTTTCTCAAATTTCTTTTTTTATTTGAAAGTACAATCCTTCCGGTTAATAATGGAAAATAATTCCATTCAAATGGCTGCCTCGACTGGCCATGCAGTAGCCTACACGATCGGTCCAATTTTTAAGCACGTTATCGATTATGTGCAGCTGTATTTCACCAATGGATTCACGAATATTGTCCTTTAAAGCGTCAATTGTCTCTAGCTTGTCGGCGTAACACTTATCTTTTACGGCACTCTACAAATAAAAGTCCAACGGTGTCAAATCGCAGCTCCGAGGTGGCCAAACGACATCGGCTCTGCGGCTGATAATGATAGCGCCGTCTTGTTGAAACCAAATGTTGCCAATATCCTCCTCTTCCCCGATAACATCAACGATCGCCATTGACTTAACGGCCTTGCTCATTTTCGAAGAAAAATGGGCATAATTGGGCCATTTTTCTTCTAAAATGGACCAAAATCCGCACCAAACAGTGACTCGTTTTGGGTGTATCGGCTTCTCAATGTATGCGTGCGGGGCACTGAAAACCCGCAAATGCGACAATTTTGCTTGTTTACATACCCGCCAAGATGAAAATGAGCTTCATCTGAAAAGATGATTGTTTTGGCAAAATCGGCATCTTCTCTAAGTCGATCGCAGGCCCACTTTGCGAAGCGAAAACGCATTCGAAGGTCAGTTGGCTTCAACTCCTGAACCAATTTGACTTTGTATGGCGTTATACCAAGGTCTTTATGCAAAATACGTCTCAATGATGTCTCCGAAATGTTCAATTGTTGAGAAAGACGGTGAATTGATGTTGATGGCGCTTACGCACACTTTCTGCCACAGCAGCAAAATTCTCGGGTGTACGCACTGTTTTTGGCTTTTCACGCTTTGGTTTATCGATGAGGATGCCAGTTTCTTTCACTTTTTTTCACAAGATAACGAACATACGGAGCTGACGGTGCTTCTCTTCTTCCAAAATCGGTACGCAATTTTCGCACACGTTCTGCAACATTACCATGATTTTCAAAGTAATGTCGCAATATTTCCCAGTGTTGCTCAAGCGTATACACAACCATATTCGTTCAGCGGAAGGATAAAACTAATTATCTGTCAAATCAGACATGAGCTAAGTGTTACCATTCACGAAATAAGCACGTTAGATGGCGGACCCGTTAGTAATATGGTGGACTTGAAATAGCTTTAAATATCAAGAAACTGGCCAAGATGCAGAGAGCTGCGTGTCTGTGCATCAGTGTTGCCCTCGGTACAACACCCTCAGCGGCATTAGACATTCTTTTTCACCTACCACCACTAGATATTTTTGGCAAACAAATGGCAGCTAACTTATTCAAACGTCTTAAAGCGGTCAAATACTAAATATGGCCACTCAAAAATTCTAAACGAATATACAAGTGTTCCTGAAAACACCGATTACACCCTCACCAGAGTCGACGGGTCACAATCCCAGATAGAACGTCATGGGAGAGCAACGAACCTGTGCTAAACGACTCGATCCACTTTTATACCGATGGCTCCAAAACAAATGACGGATTGGGTGCTGGTGTCTATTCCGACAGGCTGAAGCTCGGCCTATCATTTCATCTTCATGATCATTGCAGCGTGTTCCAGTAGGAACTCATAACGATCAAAGAAGCCTTATCCTGGTTGAAAGAGGATGTTATATCTGCCAAGGATATTAGCATTTTCTCGGAGAGCCAAGCGGCCATCAAATCCCTGGAATCGATCTCAACAAATTCAAAGACGGCCCTAGGTTGCCGATCATCTCTGCAGGAGATGTCAACGCATTTTAACATTCACCTATGCTGGGTGCCTGGGCATAGTGACATTCCAGGGCTGATGAACTCGCCAGAAATGGAACCAAGTTACCAGTTGTATCCGACACGGGTGCACTAGGTATTCCTATCGCTACATGCAAAAGCTTATTAGCGCAACATGCTAACAGCAAATCAGACCTCAGATGGAGTCTTGGCACGACGTGTCAAACAACCAAACATATTTGGCCAAAGATAGATTTGAGAAGATCAAAGGGACTGATTTTGCTCGATATACCGTATATTTGCAATACCATAGGTGTCATCATGGGGCACTGCTTAATAGTTAGGTACGCAGAAAGGGTAGCCCTTTTCTCAAACGACTTCTGTAGGAGCTACATGGACGAGGAGGAGGAAGAAACAATACTTCATCTCCTTTGTAACTGCCCAGCCCTATAAAAAAAAAGGAAGCTACATCTTGGAGCTTACTATTTTCAAAATCTCAGTGATTTGGCAAAAACGGAATTGAAAAGCCTCCTCCGCTTCATCAAAAGCTTAGAATGGTTTACCCACGGATAGTAAAGAGATTGGACAAGATCCACGTGGTATCACAAAGGACCAAAATGGTCTAAGTGTGCTGGCGAACGCTGGCAGCCACTCTAACCTAACCTAACCTAAGGGCGGGTGAAGCAATTCGAGCATGGGTCAGCTAGTATTTTATAAGATTCACTATCTCTCAACAGAAAATATTTGTTTGGGCGATTTGTGCCGCATGGAGTTTTTAATTTATTTTATGAAAGATAATAAACACTACAAACTATATGATAGATGTGTTCACCACGACTTTCAAAGTCGCACCACTAAGTTGTACGTCTTGGTATCCAAACTATATGGATAAGAAAGAGTGAAGGATCCAAAAAGTAACCCTTCGAACAGAGCAGCGCACCGCATAGAATTTTTTCATTAGAAAAGGTTCAAAGTTATGGAGTTTATATTTTCTGCGGTTGAATATATACACTCCCTAACCTTGTACCTTAGGTGTATAATTTTAGTCTTTCGGGCAAAAATAAAATCATACAATTTTGGAGACATCAAATGGAAATACAGAATAACATTAGGGATTATTACTGACCAAAACAGAGTAAATACCCACTATAGTAGTACTTTCGACAGCTTTGCAAGGGATGTTTGAATTTTGCAGCACATTGCTTACGACAAATATAAATAGCTTCATAGCTCTCACCAAAGCTAGCTATACACTGAAATCTCCATTTATACAAAAATAACACGTGCACCACGAATTGTGTATTCCCAGCGCAAAATTGAGTGCCCCTGACAAGCAATCTTCCTAGAACCAGGTAAACCTTTACGTAGAAAATATTTGAGGAATAGCTACAGGCTACACGAAAAAAAAATCCTTTTCGCTACCAACATAATGAAATAAAATTGGTTATTCATGTTCATGCGGGAGCTCTTAAATGTGTACCGTTCATTGGCCTTACTTATACCTTCTAAAATTTTACAAAAATAAAAGTGTAGGGTCTAACAGAAAATAACACACACACGCATATATATTTAGCCTTTCAAACCATCGAGTGGGTGTGTAGGAGATAAGCAGCTGCATAGGTAAATCTGAATATTCATTTAAATGATGCCTAGCATGGGATAGAATATTTGATTAAATCCTTTTTTTTTTGCGCTCCGTGACTTCGTGCCGATGTTTTTTTTTCAAGGCAACACAATTTAGAGGAAAAAAAATTGTTGGAAGTGAACGGCAAAAAAAAAGGAAGCAAACAAACGCAATCTGGCAGGATACAGCCAGCGATGCATACAAATTTGCTAAATTAAATATGAAAATTAGTGAAGAATTATTTTTGTTCAGCGAACATAAAAAAGGTGGAGCTACAGCCGCAGGAGATGAAGGATTTAATTAGACATCTCTAACGACTGGTTACGAATTGTGAGGTTATGTTTTCGTCAGCTTGTGTTGGGAGAGGATAAAAAACAAAAATTTTGCATTCCATTTGGGGTGACTTGTGTTTTAAGTTGGTCCAGCGTTAATAAAACTGCCGAGGGAAAATTTTATTTTTTTTTCGAAATTATTTCATTTTATGTTGGAAGCTTTTTGGTGTTAATGTAGCATCTGTCAAATGTCAGTTATGCGAATTTGGTATGGGGGTTTAAGTCATTCATAAACGTATTTTTACAAATATTGTTGTCAGAACTGGGACATGATATTCCTTTTAAATGTTCAGAGTTTAGATTGTTTTGTTTTTTAAATTGGACTCAGATGGAGAAGAAAACAAACGTCACTGAAAAGATAGTTATGTCGGTTTAATTCGTTTTTTTTTATCCATTTTAGGGATAAGCTTTACAATTTGTTTTGCATTTCCCATAGAACTGAGGATAAAACATGCAAGTAAGCTTCAGGATGTGCAAAATATGCAAAACTTTGGATGGAAGAATATGCATGAATGAATATCTGTGAATTGGATTGAGTTGGTATATACTCAACTCATCACAAAAAAGTTGTCAGTTGAATTTAGGCTCGGAAATAGCTACAAATAAACCAAAATCACTATTAGCCTACCGGAATATATCATTACTATGACAGCGACGCAAAATGCTTTCTGCTGTTCGTTTAGTCAATGGAGCTAGTCCGTCGTTCTCCGAGAATTACAAAAAATCTTTAATTTGACACTGATTCAAGAAAATTAAATCTATAAAAACCAGTAGCCGGAACATATTCCCGAACGGAAATTAAGTATTCAGGAGATAATAATCCGGGGCTCGTCCGCTTTAGCAAGACGATAACAGGTCGTAATAAAAGTGATGCTGAAAAGCAGCGCACCAAATTTTGCTAACAATTATGAAAGTACTTTCTGCACTCTCTTAAGACTTTGCGGACTTTTAGGCCACTCATTAGTCTTAAGAACAAGGCCTAAGCGGTGTTGCATGCATACTTGTCGGGCCAACAAAGACTCATTAGGATGGCGCCCACTCGGGGCAAATATAATTTCGATGGATATACCTCAAAGATCCGCAAAGCAGATTGTAGAATTATCATATGTTTCTACCCTACTTTATTCCTTATCACCGAATACTTTAAAACGTTCCCTACAAATGTTATAACCAGTCCTATCGAGGTATCCGTCGGAGAGGACAAATTTTCGCAACGCATACTTCGTCGGAGTTTCAAATTCCGTTCGAGCTGCGTGTCACTTCACTTCACTACAATTAATAAATAAATTCCGCGAAGAATTTGTGTGGGTGGAAATCGGAAAAAAAATGGCACTAAGCTGTCAAAAATTGCACGAAAAATGCACCTGAAAGCACTTCAAAGCAATTCGCCGGGATGCGTTACAATATGTCGGAAAAATATTCCGATCAGCTTTTCGGAAGAATACCTCGTACCTCGAAGCAAAAATCCTCCGAATTGTACATAATCGGAGAATTTTTCAAACGGATACCTCGATAGGGTTGAATATCTCGTTCAGACACTTGTTCAAAATTCTTTACGGTTCGACCAAAAACGACAATTTTGTTGAAAGTGGGCGTAACAGTAGGTGCATACGAAAACAAAGAAGTAGCTTAATGTGCCTTCCTTGACATAGAGGGTGCTTTTGACAACACTGGATATGACTCCAAATCAAATGCTTTGACTCATAGAAGAATAGATCACCCCACCATCAAATGGATCAAAGCGATGCTTGAAAGTCGGAAAATAACTGCTTCATCGGCACTGACCTCAGTATAAGTAACAGCCGTTAAAGGCTGCCCTCAGGGAGCAGTACTCTCACCCCTACTATGGTCTCTGGTTATCGATAACCTGCTCCAAGACCTAAGTAATGCAGGTTTCAATATAATTGGATACGCCGATGACCTAGTCATCATAATAGAGGCCAAAGAACCAAACGAGGTTACAACATGTTTGCAAAACGCCCTTAAGATAGTCATAGACTGGTGTAGTAAAGAAAGTCTCTCTATAAACCCCAGCAAGGCTATCATCGTCCCTTTTACAAAAAGGAGGAAATTAAATCTTACCCACATTTCAATTAATGGTACATACATTGAGTATTCCAACGAAGTAAAATATCTTGGAGTGATCCTCGACAAAAAACTAAGCTGGAACTCACACATTAACAACAAAATTCAAAAAGCAACCAAAGCTTTCTGGGCTTGCCGAAACATGTATGGTAAATCTGAGAAATCTCTCCAAAGACAACACACTGGATCTACACGATCATGGTCAGGCCCATTATAACATACGCTTCAATAGTATCGTGGAACAAAGTAACCCAAAAAACAACTATAAATAAATTAAACAAGGTACAACGTCTTGCCTGTCTGGGCATTACCGAAGCTTTGCGTACCTGTCCTACAGCGGCTATAGAAGCCTTAATAGGACTAACACCCCTCCACATTTATATACAAAAAGTGGCAATTCGCAGCTCAGCAAGTTTGACACAAGCGGAAGAGTTAAACATTAGTGAACACCTTAAACTAATTGAACTTCTATCCGAACTTCCAGAACTTGACATGATCTGTGCGGTTACAGACCGCTTACCAAAGACACTATGCTTCGACAAAAGATTCTCAAGGGAGATCACAACCAGAGAAGCATTGGTGTTGCAAACGGCCTAAAGTGGTATACGGATGGTTCTAAAATGTACTCAGGGGTAGGAGCTGGCATACATGGACCAAATAGAAACATCTCAATCAATACTTATGGGAAAAAACCCTAGTGTATTCCAAGCTGAGCTCCATGCCATGAAAGAATTCGCAAACCTAATACACAACTCAGGTATTAAAGGCGCAAATATCCATATATTCACGGACAGTCAAGCAGCTATAAAAGCCCTTAGCTCACACATCATTGACTCCAAATCAGTACTACACTGCTTCAACTCCCTCCAAACACTCAGTTCCAGGAACAAAACCAGACTATGGTGGGTCCCCGGACATAATTGAAGATAACGAAAAAGCTGATGAACTAGCCAGAAAAGGTTCGGAAACCCCCTTCATTGGACCTGAACCCTTCTGTGTAATCCCAAATCAGCCATAAATGTGGTCATAAAAAACTGCGAACAAAACAAATGTTTTTCATACTGGGGAAACATCCCAGGCCTAAGACAGGCCTTCAAATCAGATGCCAATAAGATACTAAATCTTCGCAGGCACGATATCAAAAACTTAGTAGGCTACCTAACTGGTCATCACGGTCTGCGATATCACCTAAATTAAATGCATCTAGTCGACTCACCGGAGTGCAGACTATGTCTAGAAGAAGACGAAACAGCCGAGCATATCATATGTGAATGCCCGGCCCTTTACGGTATGACAAGGGAATCTTTCTTCAGGGAATTTTTAAGTCCCGAAGAACTGTGGAAATCTTTGGCTGAAAGTATTATCAGCTACATAAGGAAAGTAGAAGCGCTACTAACCTAAAAACATCTGACGGCAAGCACAATAGATCTTTTAGGTCGATGTGTATATTACTGCTTAGGCAAGTCAGAATTTAAAAAAAAAAAAAACAGTAGGTTGATTTTCAAAATGTTAAAAACTCTATTTGAGGCATAGAATAAAAAAATTGATTATCTCATCTCAGAATTTTAGGACAGTCTCATAAACGTCTTGCGATGGGGGTGCAGTGCAATAACCCCCCCGGAATTAACAGATAGATATTAAAAATTTGCATACACCCAACCTTGCACTCGGATGCATGAAACTGTTGGATTTGGGATGGGTGCGAAATTGAATGTATGCAAAGTTTGAATACGGAGCTTACTGTAAACTCTAATAAGTTGAGCCTTATCGTATAGGAACTTGTTGCGATAATATTACCTGTAGGTACTCAGATTCTGGCGTTCGGTACAATCTTAAGCAGGATTGGAGACACGGCCTTATAAGGACCATGTCGCATATGACTTTCACCCATGAATCAAGTTGACTGCTTTGAAACAGTCTTCTTGTCAGAGCATAAGCATCTCTAGCCCTGCACAGACAAGCATATACATTTTTGTTAAAATACAGAAACTTGTTAAGTCAGATGCCAAGATACAACCGCTGCCTGTGCCGTCCAATGATAGACAATATTTCCAGTTTTTTTGGAATCGCTAGAAGCGATACGTGGATAAAAGTGATACAAAAAATATCTTTCCTGAATATCGCTTTTGGCGAACAGGATTGTTCACCGTACACGTGGTCTCGAAAATAGCTTCTATCGAATTCGCTATTTCCTGAAGGTCTTCCATCGTGAAAAAAAACTGTCGTTCTAGTCAACACTTTCCGGACATATATCAGCGGCTTCAATATCCGAATTTCTGGGACTTGTCTATCAGTATACACTTAATAGTCTGTGCAGTGTGCTTGTGTGTCTGTGAGTCGTATGTCGTTCTATATTTCTCCGTCTGATCGTAGGAAATAGGTACCGTAGATATAGTTCGATCTATTGACTTTGTGATGACCTCATTCATTTGAAGTAAATGTCGGTCAATTTCGTCGTTTTTTAGGTTTCTGTTTATCGGTGGATTTATTTCGCTCAAACGTATTTCTCGCGTCGAAGCACTCATTTTAGTTCTTCGTTTAATTAATGGATGCCCCTTAAATTTTCAAAACTTTATGCACATCTGAAACAAAACAGCGTTCTAAGATGATGATGATAACATTTACCGCATATGTACCCGAAGCTAAAGTGATTATGATTCTTACCACAAACCACCCAACTAACAATTTCGCTTCGATAAAGCACTATCGAAGCTATTTATCCTCCAGCTATATTACATGTATGAAGTCTTATGGAAAAACATTTGGCGCACTTTTAGGAAGCTATTTACTTCTATAAGACTTCTTTAAATACTTTTAATAAGCCTAACAGAAGAACTTTGTTTGCAAAAAGTCTTTCCGAAAAAATTTTCAACCCTTCCTGATGTTGAAAAATAACATACTATGCTTCGGATTAACTTCGTGCGAAGTTCTTTCGAAATATCTTAACGTGTGGTACATGTACACACCTCTCTAGAAGCTTAACATCATAAATTCGGTTATGCTTGTGAATTTTCCTGCATAATATCTTAAACAGGCTTCTACCAAAACAATCGACTGCAAAAATGCTCAACCTCCGCGCACAAGTACTATATACCGCCTACAGGAATAATTGCTTGTGGAAATTAAATTTGTTTGCCTTATAGAGGAATAATTGTTAGTTGGGCAAAACGACCTTTCATCCAAAATATACCATTGCCTTCCAAAAAAGCCCACCATTGATCATTTTTTTACGATTGTTGTTGTTGTGCTTTTAAGCAGTCTTCCACATCGGGTGGAGGTGAATTGACTGCCAGGGTGGATACTTTGTATACAAAACGATTACATTCCTCTCGTAACGTAACGTTCAGCCTACCGTCAAATCAGGGAGCGGTCTCAAAACTATAATCTGAAAAAGAAAATTTATCAACAATTCGTAGCATTACAGTTCAGCCATGGCAATCTTATCGCATCACACCACGCAGCAACCACTCTTTGCGCCCCACGTATGTCACTCCTAAAGAATAATTACCCCATCACATATTAAGGCTAAGCTGTTTCTCGAAACAATTTATTTCCAACTAATACGGCACATTCTGCGGAAACATAACTTCAGCTTAATGCCAAGCTCCACGCGCCTTTTAACTTAACAAGTCATATTCATAAAATTAATCCCAATGCTCGAATGATGTCAACCCTAATTCCGCATGTTAACATTCCTCCAGCATGACATCACATCAATTAGGATTACCTGTCCCACTTACTACTCCCGGTTAAATGTAAAAATTGGAAATAATAATTCGACGTAATCCTAGCACCCTTTCTAAATTTCGTGTGTAATTTCCTCCAAACATCCGAACATTTATTCCGTTTTTATTCGTCTTAACGCCTGAAGTTAATCGTCAAATAATCCACTAATCCCTTCGATATAGCATCCAAATTGTTTGCAATAAATTCGCTTCCTTTCCTCCCCCAACTCTCTCTTGGGGCGGAAGAAAACACTCATTCGCATTCGCATTAATCCTGTGCTCGCAAAATTCCGAAATTACCTAATTCCCCTTTCATTTGGTAAGCACCCCAACAAAATTTACTAAACTCCACCCCTGAAGCTTTTAAGTCACTTCCATTTGGTGGTGTGAACCACAACACACGTACGCAACGCAGACACAAAAGCGCAATTACTGCCGTTATGAACTCATATGTGTTTTATTTAATTTACCTTTTAGTGGGATAGTAACAGTTAGCCACCCGCCCTTGGTAAAGGGGGGATCATTTTGTGATGGTTTGCGGGTGGAAGGCCTCTCCCGAATAGTATTCCAGCATATGCTTTGCTCGGGATACGATTTCACCCACTGCCATAGACTGTCTACAATGCCTTTCATGTATATAAGATCCGGTCGGACGGATTTCGACGCTCGGGAGGATAACAATTCAAAAATTATTGTCACCATGATGTCTCCTTGAAACCGCACCAAAGCCGACATAAAACAGTTGGCGTTGTCGACGAAATTCCCCTGTGGCCACTAAAGAACAAACGGAATACACGAAAAACAGGAGTTTCTCAACCGATTTTGAAATTTCAAATCCTTGATACACCCAAACAGGCTGCCAGCTGCCATGTGACGGGACGTGGGATATCATTAACTGGTTTGGCTTTTATGTTTGTAACTTCAACACGAGCTGCGCTCCTAGATCTCTCCAGCCAGTGGGAGTCTGAGTTTCGGAGAATAGCTACAAAAAGGATATAATGTCACACATGTCCCGAATTCACTTTAGATACTAGGTACATCGCTATCTGCGTTATTCTCACCCTCGGGGATGAAGTAAACCAATTTCCATCTTTCAGGGATGCCAACACCGCAACTGGAGAGAGTTCCACGTTTTCATTGTTGAGCCCCCAAGGAAGGATATCTCTTTTGCGATTTTTTTTATGATTCTTGCTTGCGATGAAGTTTGACATTAAATGCCGGTGATGGTGGTTGGGAGGGGGTCCTGTGCGGTTATATAACAGGTACATGGAATCGCTCGTAAAGTGACAATAAAACCGTATCCAGTCGTATTAGAGGAGAATTGTGTGTGTGCGCGATGTTCATCTCTTTGCTGTCCCGTTGTGCTTTATGGGATCAACGTTTTGTAGGGGGGGGTGTATGTGTGAGATGTCTATGAGTTGTGTCTTTCTTCGTTTTTATGTGCACAGTGTGTAGCTCAGGCGAGGTGGTAAAGGAGATATATGGAATGCGAATCTAAGTCATGAAATATTGAAGTGGAATTTTTCTCGGAAAATTTAGAATATTTGTGGAGTTAGGAAGAACACCTTTAAAATCACAGAATTCCATTTCATAAGCTTGCAAATATACGACTTGTGTACAAATCTGAAAATTTTGCATATCTTTGAAATAATAACATCTAAGAGCGATTATTGGTAAGTAGCTACAGGTATTAGGTATTTTTTTTAGCAACTATTTTCATCATGCATGGAATTTGTATACCCTATCCCATAGAGGTTTTAATAACATAGCTTGTAACGGGTAATTTTTTAGCTGGTTTGGTTTTGGCAACACTGGTTTTGACAGCTGACGTGTGTTTAGTACCTTGTGTCACTGTCAAACAGCTTCAGTTTGGTTTGCAATTTAACCATGGATCGTCTTACAAATGAACAACGCTTACAAATTATTGAATTTTACTATCAAAATTCGTGCTCGGTTCGAAATGTTCTTCGCGCGCTGCTTCCATTTGATGATCGGCATTCTCGACCTTCTGAGCAGTCTATTCGGAAGATTGTGACCAAATTTCGCACCAAATTTACTTTGTTGGACATTAAACCACCAACACGTTAACGTACTGTGCGTAGTGAAGAAAATATTGCGGCCGTATCAGCTAGTGTGACAGAAGACCGCGAAATGTCGATTCGGCGCCGTTCCCAGCAGTTAGGCCTTTGTTACAGCACTACGCGGAAGGATTTGGGCGTAAAGCCTGGTGCAAGAACTAAAGCCAGCCGACCTACCACAACGCCGAATTTTTGGTGAATGGGCTCTTGGAAAGCTGGCCGAGGATCCGCTTTTTTATCGAAAAATTGTGTTCAGCGATGAGGCTCATTTTTGGTTGAATGGGTACGTAAATAAGCAAAATTGCCGCATTTGGAGTGAAGATCAGCCAGAAGCATTGCAACAGCTACCAATGCATCCCGAAAAAGCCACTGTTTGGTGCGGTTTATGGGCCGGCGGCATTATTGGGCCATATTTCTTCAAAGATGATGCGAATCGCAGCGTTACTGTCAATGGTGAACGCTACCGAGCGATGATAACAAACTTTTTTTTGCCCGAAATGGAAGTTCTTGACTTGCATGATATGTGGTTTCAACAAGACGGTGCCACATGCCACACAGCACGCGAAACAATGGCGCAATTGCGAGGCGAGTTTGGTGAACAGTTAATTTCACGTTTCGGGCCGGTCAATTGGCCGCCTAGATCGTGCGATTTGACACCATTAGATTATTTTTTGTGGGGGTATGTCAAGGCTAATGTCTATAGGGACAAGCCCGCTTCGATTGACGCACTGGAAGCCAACATCCATGCATTCATTCGTGAGATACCGGCCGATATGTGTGAAAGAGTATGCCAAAATTGGACTCAGCGGATGGGCTACCTGAGACGCAGCCGCGGTCAACATTTGCATGAAATTATCTTTAAACATTAAATTGCAAGGTTCAAACTATCGATTCAAATAAATATTTCATTCATTTTTTCGAATTTTTTGTGTTTTTTTTTTTTTAAAAGTTCTAAGCCTCTTAAAAAATCAATGTTATGTTCGAATATATATCGAAAGCTTTTCGATATAGCCTTGAGTGACTGTCGGTACATCCGTCTGTAGATCACCGATTTCTATGCATTTAAATTTAAGAACACGACAACACGTCTAGCAACGGAAAGAAATGCTACTATAGCCAGCATACGGTTTCGTCACATCGATATACACAAGGGGACATGGCGGCCTTCAGATCAACAAACGGGCAACCAAATTGATTACGTTCCGATGGAAAAGAGGCACACATCCAGTATTTTGGATGTCCGAACATTCCGAGGGGCTAGCATCGACTCGGACCACTATCTTCATTCAACCATAGTAGAAATGCGGTTATCCACCACGCCGCAAGAAATCAGAAATACTGTCGAAATACTGCAATCTCAAAAGACCACCAAGTCCACCGCAGAAAGCGTATCCCTTAACTGCTCGATTAACACCATACCACCTACTACGCCAACTAGCCATTAGATCAGCCGCACCTGATGCGCTAGGTTTCTCGTACCCACCAGCAAGAATCCCTTGGTTTTTTGAAGTATGCCGACAGATGGTAGCAGTCAAGAACGAGTTATAGAAAGCTAAGCAAAGAAAGAGGGAAGAGCAAGTAAAGCGCGCTATCGAGAATATAGATTGGTACCACTTTATGATTGATGTTCGCAAGTTTAAAACGTCAAAGCCCGGGATACCACTCGTAAACAGAATGTTGTCAAGATGATAGACGAAATATCGTGTTTAAGACACAGTCGATGATGTGGATATACAAGAGCTATTTCTGCAGACTGTTAAAAGGCAGTTACGAACAATCTCTCGCTGTCAGGCATATTGGCGACGATAGAAAGAAATACTAACCACCAAACATAAGTGATGTGAGGGTAGCAATATCCAAACTTAAACGTAAAAAAGCTGCCGGTAATGATTGCCTTCCCGCCGATCTGTATAAAGCCGGCGGTGATGACTTGGTAATTATCTAACATTCGCGAATTCATTAGAAGAAGGCAATTTAGTATTAGACCCTGACCATCCCAGTCCTGATTTACTAAACTACGCTCAACTAACATTTCCAAGTTTAAAAAAATATCAATCTTCATTAATCAAAGAAGTGGATGTTAAAACGATTTCGTTTCCCAGAATCGATCCTGTTCACAGAAATACATTCACACTTGGTACTCTTCACTTGTAAGCTTCTCACTACTTTCTGCTCTCTCTTCTCTTTGAAAGTGCGTTCTCGCTTATTTGTTTAAAAATTTCCCCGTTCACTCAGTCATGGCAAGTCTTACTGTATAGTTTAACGCATCTACGTCAGGTATTTTCCCGACGTGTGCTATCTATGCCTGACACCTCAAACTTATTTAGTTCAATTGGGTTTACAAGGGGATTTTCAAGATCACACCACTTGTTACCGTATTCTAGGAAAACTCCTGTGTAAATCCTGTACAACTGTTTTCCGTTACTCAAACATTTGCCGCGAATGCCTATGATTCACAGCAAATAATCCAGGAAAAAATCGAACTAACATCACTAAAATAAGAAAAGAAGTACACACGCATACATGAATGATTGTGAGAAAGTCTGTTGAGTCAAAAAAATTGTATTTGCATTTTTGTATTTTTGTTGTGGCGAGTGTGTTTATATATGGCCGTCTGCATAAACACCTCGGTTGCTCCTCCGTTGCTCCAGCGTGGGGGAAATACTCCTTCTTCTCTTCGGCATCGTGCTGGAATATCAAAGTGACTTATTTAGAGGGTAATATTTTGAGCCATCCACCGCTGCTCCATGAATTGGTTAAAATGGAGAACGTCTATTCCATGTTATCAAACCTTTTACGTTTCCTCCCGTAACCGATAGCGCAAACGCTTCATAGTGGTGTAGGTTTTAGGGATCTTCTTCCCCCAACCGTTATCATCCTTTTGGGGTCGACGAAGGATCATCCTACCTCATTCACAGATCCATTAAAACCGTCCTGTCTGACGCTGCCCGTCGTGTATTCCCGTGGACCGCCAGGCACACTAATACTTTGCTCTGTCGTGTATATCCCCATTCTCTCTGGGGATGCACCGCATAGAGATCATCATTCGTTGAACCTGCTTTCGGTTGCATTCTCCGGATCTGAAAGTCGTGGCAGTACCTAATGAAACCATGTCTGCCCAATACTTCGTCCAAATTCTGGATTTGCGACCACAAAGAATAGATGGACGAATGAATTTGAGGTGATAAGAGAGGGAGCCTGGGTATAAATAGTAAATCACTCGTTATCAGGCCTATATGGTGGCACCGAGTGATACTTAAGTATAATCTTGGATTCTTCTCATCTATCGATGCTTGGAAAGTGATCAAATTGCCACAATTTAACTACAAACCTTCGAAAACAGATACCTACAGATTTTTCCAAATTTTGTTCCCTAGGATATATAAGCTTCACATGCAGTCAGCTAGAGCCAATAAACATTAATCCAGGCTTAATATTGTGCGGGACTCCCTTAAGAAAAATATTGCAAATATTGTGAAGGAATTAATGTTACCTGGCATGAGCTGTAAAGAGTTCAAACCCGTTTCATAATTACAAAGAAGATGGTGCACAGGTATTTTGGACACCCGTAGTTCAAACGGCGGGCTCAGTGGCGATGTAGTTAGTGCGATAAACTGCCAAATAGAAAGTATAAGTTCGTTCGTTACCCAGTGTTCTTAACTGGGACCCATCTCGGGATTTTATAATAAAATCAATTGTGGAATATCATTTGCCGTATTTAGGTTTTGGCATAGAACATTAGGTTCCACCACCGGGCAAAAAGGAACACACATTTGAATAATTTTAACAAGAAAGCTAGCTAACCCCTAAGAAATAATGACCCTGCTTCTCCAAGAACTTGTGTTCTTCCAAATGGCCAAATAAAGCAGGAACCGTATTCCAACATATCGCCCATAGTGTAACATACGGTAAATCGCATTAAAACGGGAATAGAGCAACAGCAATATCTGACATTTAAGGCAGAAATCTCCACCACCACTTTATATAAACACACATACATCACAGCGAATCGAGGAAGCCAGCCAGAATCTTGTCACAGAGGATTAAGAATCACGCCATAAAAATTCCCCAAATGCTAGCAAAGGATAATTCGCGTTGCGTCGTCATCGTCATCTACATCGTTGTCCTCCTTTACTTTATTTTCTACTTTCCAAAGAGGACATTAAACGACATCTCACTGAAGTCCCTCATTTTGATCAACAGTGTTCGGTTTTAATTGAATTCTGGATGTGTAACCAAGAATGGATTCCACGGATAAAGGATATCAGCGAGATAAGATGATGTGCGCGCACAGAATTATGATCCAATTCTCGTAAAAGTAGTGGCGAAGTCCTACGCTCACACTGCAAAAGATGACGACGATGATGATGATGGTTTCCGGTTGTAAATTTACGGAAGGAGATCCTGTGGTTAACGCGCATAACGACATTCTGCAAATTAATTTAATATATTAAGTACCGCCATTTCGAAGTTTTGCAGCAGTAATACAATACACAACCAAGCGGAGTATCCACCACAGGCAACCCTCTTACCATGAGTGTACGAACAACGGTTTGTATGTGTATATGAAGTTTTATGGAAGAAATTTCGGATCGTAATGGTGACAACGTGTTGGAAATGCCTCACAATTTGAACCGTCAAAGGAATTTAATGACTTGAGCTGCTGCATGTAATGAATGTAAATGGTCCCACAAATGGGCCCAAGGATTTACGAATGACAGCGAACGCGCTGTAAAAATTACGCTCATTATGGTTGAATATATTCGTAAAAGTCGTGCAAGAATCGGTAGGGGGCGCTGTCATATTTAAAGCGCAGTTTAAACAGTAAATTGAAATACTTAAGTCGGTATTAATGCAAATGGGAATTTAAAAAGATGGAGAGTGACTTTTTAGGGCATGAACGTCAAGTTGTGCTATAATTGTAATAAATTGTAATGTCGTTGGAGGTAACCATTAAGTAAAACAACATGTAGACATGGAAAAATAAGCGCTGACATACCAGTAATCGTAAAGGACTAACAAAACGGTTTAAATGTAATAGCGGATTTTCGAGGAAGGATAAGTGAAGTATAATATAAATTACTTTAGTTCTCGTTGAAAAGCTGCGAGATCCTTATAAGTAGGAAAAAAAAAATCTGTCATGAGAACAACCGCCTGCCCCAACGTATTTTGGAATCTTATTGGTGGACCAGTAAGAAACCAGTTGAATGTTATTATTGTCAGTCAGTCTTATTTCAGGAAGTTGGAAAAATAAAATTGATAGTAAATCACTTAAAAGGGATTAAAAAAGCTCACCATAAGCACCTGGAACTTTATTTCTCCGATCGTTTTAATGTGTAATATTTTTTTATATAGAAAAAGGACACAATTTTAAGGCTGTTCTGAAATAAGATTCTGAAATCTTAAAAAAGTCAGCTTTATATTCTCAATCGATCATTTAAAATTTGTAAGGGGACAAAAGGTAAAAGCTTAAATGGACCGCTTGGTCAATTTCTTAAAACATATAGGGGGTTATATTTTGTGTCGTTATGTGAATATTGTTAGTTAAGTGGCACTACAGTCCGGAATGAACCTAGGCTTTAAACAACACCCCTCTCCAATTAGCTATCTGTCTTAAGTTGCGCACTCTAAGTTTTCTACTTGTGCGCGCAGTAGGCCTTCTTCGACCTCTGGCTGAGAACGAAGACTCTGCTATCCCTATTATTGCTGTCCTAGCCATCTTAAACGTCCAATGCGTAGGTTTTTCACTAGTGGCATTTCGCTGTATAGATCTCGTATAATTCTTGATTGAATCTTCGTCTCCATAGCCGGTCAACGCAACCGGGACTGAAGATTTTCCATCGACCAATGAATCTTAATCCACATGCTTCAGCGCCGTTAGGCAGGACTGGGATAATCCGGACCTTGTATAGAATCTCCTTAGTAGTTCGAGTGAGGAATTGCCCTCTTAGCCCGAAGAAACAGTGCTTGTCAAGAGTAATTATTCGGTTAATTTCTGACGATAGTTAAAAGTGGAGCCGAGGTTGACAAAGTCTCGTATTCCCTTAAAGTTATATCTGTCAATAGTGACGTTCTGTCAAATTCGATGATATTGTGTGTCCTTTCGTGTTGTTAGCATATACTAAGTCTTACCCGCATTTACTTCTGAACTCATTTTTGAAGCTTCCTTCTCTATACTGGCAAACGTGGCTATGATATCACGTTGAGTCTGACGAATGAGGTCAATATCATCAGCATATGCTAGTAGTTGCACCGATTTATAGAAGATTGTACCTCTGGTGTTGGCTTGGGAGTTTTGCACAATCCTATCAAGAATGGAGAATTATAGATTTCACATGAGATTGCATCGCCTTGTCTAAATCCATTTTTGGTATCGAATGTATCGGTGAGGTCACTTCCAACTCTGATGGAGCAGCTAGAATTCCCCATCGTCATCTTATACAGACGGTCGAGTTTGGGCGGTATACCAAAACTAGGCATGTCTCTGTTTAGTTCGTCTCTTTAAATGCTATATTATGCGGCTTTGAAATCGATGAACAGGTGGTGGGTATCGATTTCAACAGAGGTCTCCTTTTTTGTGGATCTGGCAAACAATGCTTGGGTTCCATTCTTCACTTTTATCAGGACAAATTTACCTAATGAGTTATTGATTGTTACTTATAAAATCAACTCCGCCCGCATTATAAATCTCGACGTGAAGATCGCCATTTCCGGCAGCTTTGTTAAGCTTGCGCTTGTTTACCGATATTTCCACTTCCACCAAAGTTCCGACTTATTATAGATGTATCCCGCTTGTCCGTCTGGTTAATAGTAGGTAATACCAGTGCACCCTCTTCCGCTCATCCAAATTATTTAAAACCTCTTTCGGTCGCACAGTAAGGTATAGATGATCGTTCCCTAACCACATGAAACGAATATGGAATGCCTTGCCTATTTCAATAATTCCAGCTGACTATAATTTACAGAGATTCAACATTAACGCGCATTTTCACCTCACACTTTTCCAACCTACTAACAATCTCTAACCATCCTACAAACACTTTTCCTTCTCTCCATCACTGGGTTTTATAGCCTCAGGGACTAAGTCATAAGTGCTGAAGTATATTAAAAAAGGGTTAATAACCACCTTCGACGCATTCAATAGCTGGAGAGGATTTGGACAAGGCGACCCACTGTCGACTGACTTATCCATCCTACTTCATGAGAGATGTTGCAAAACTGCCAAGCCAACACCAGAGTGATAATCATCCATAAACCTGTCCAAACATACGCCGACATCATTGGTCGGACTCATAGAGATGTCACTACCACGTTTGATAGTGCAGAAAAGGATGTGGCAAAAATGGGTTTAACTGTATATGAGCGCCTGTACGAAATACGTTTAAGATGCTGTTATACGCGGCAATAAGGTCAAAAAATGCTCATACGCATCGACTTAAAGTTCTTCGTTTTTTTTCAGGATTTATGCGGGGCTGGATGGTACACTTGTACGTGCCGAAAAGAAATTTGTATATAGAACGGTTTAAGACTTAACGTAGTATGATCTTATAAGTGACATTAACCAGGAATTGCCTGGTTATTAGGAGCTAGAAGTTGGATCGCCTTTCTTGTAGATGGGAGATTTAGAGCTGATAATCCAGTCGTCGGGCACCCTTTCAACCATCCTAATTTTTTTGTGAATGGCCTTGCCTTTGATTCTTTGGTAACAGATCTGTACTTGAAGAATAATCCATGAGATCCGACTGTCTTGTTCTTCAGACCTTATATGGCAGTGCAAACTTTATCAGTATTGGAAAATAGCGTTACCTCTTCGCTGGTAATATGGTGATAAGTAGCACTAGGTTCCAACCGCCAACCAAATCGACCATGTGCTAATCGATGCGAGACACGCATCCAACATCCTCAAAGTGCACACATTTTGAAGGGCAAACGTCGACTCTGACCATTCTTGTCACGGTTAAATTTAGAGCTCGACTGTCCAATGAGAAGAAGCTGCGAACTGCCCAGAAGAAGATATTCGACATTGGACGAAATAGCACACCTGGAGTAGCCAGAGCCTACAGCGAGCGTCTACGTATGAAACTTTCCTCTGTGCACACACCTACCACAGACGCCAACAATCAGTGCTGCCAGTACCGCGACATCATCAAGGAGGTAGCCGAAACCACTGTAGGGTACCAGCCACTCCCGAGAAAGAACCCGTGGTATTATGATAAATGCGTGCACAGGAAAAAGGTGACAAAAGATGGACACAAGAAAGCGTTGCAGCGCAAAACAAGGGCAGCGAGAGAAGAGTATAGAGCCAGGAGAAGGGAGGAAAAGAAAACCCTGCGTAGAAAAAAGAGGGCTTATGCAGCGTCCCATTATAAGTTTTAGGTTTTATAAAAAGGATAATCAACTGGCTGCTGGCTACTAAACCGGAACCCAGGCTCTTCGAGACAGCGAAGGAAACCTAGTCACCGAAGCGCAGGGAAAAGTAAACGTGTTAAAACAGCATTTCCAACAGCTGCTTAATGGGCAACATGAAGAGAGAGTGATAAGGCAAGAAGAGAACCCAGTCCTGTCAATGAAGAACTAGTTCCAATACCTAGTATATAGAAGAAGTTGGCCTAGCTATAAAAAAGAACAACATAAAGAACAACAAGGCCGCAGGATCTGATGGCTTACCAGCGGAGCTTTTTAAATACGGTGGTGATGTTTGAGTAGGGAGCATCTTGCAAGAACTATCGAGGCATATCCCTGCTTAATGTCGCATACAAGATCCTATCCAACGTACTGTGTAAACGTCTACAATCGTTTTGCAACACACTAATCCGCACGTACCAATGTGGCTTCCGGCCGGCAGATCGACTATAGACCAAATTTCCACAGTGAGGCAAATCCTAGAAAAGACCAACGAATATCAAGTCGAAACTCACCACCTATTCATCGACTTCAAAGCCGCCTTTGATAGCATACATCGTCAGGAGCTCTATATGGAGATGGCCGAATTTGGAATACCGGCAAAACTGATTCAGTTATGTCGCGTAACACGGGAAAACACACGCTACAACTTGCAGTTTGGAAGAAGCTCCTCCGAACTGTTCCAAACATTCACCGGATTTCGGCAAGGAGACGCGCTATCATGTGATTTCTTTAATCTCGTACTGGGGCAGAAAGTGCGCAGGTCAGGTGTCAACACGGAAGGCACTATTTTCAATAGGTCCGTTCAGTTGCTGGGCTATGCGGACGATATTGAAATCGTCGGTCGCTCCCAGCGTGCCGTAATAAAAGCGTTCACGGCGATTCAAGAACAGGCGAATTCCGTTGGCCTTGAAGTAAATGAGGACAAGACTAAGTACAGCTATTAAAAAAGCATCTGTCCACCGCCTAGGACAAAACGTTACTATTGATATCAGACATTTGGAGGTAGTTAGTAAACATAGGAGTAAACATAGACTCCACAATTGACACCCTAGTTTGGCAAAACAACTGGGTTCAAAACTCCTAACTCGAAGGACGCAATGTGTGCTCTACAAAACCCTTATCATGCCAGTTCTGCTTTATGGCGTCTACTGCTGAATGATAAGCAAGAAGGGAGATCTGATACTGGGCTCCTTCGGAAGAAAAATACTTCGGCGGAATTTTGGTCCTGTGTGCGAGGAGGGCGAATGGAGGAGAGGATACAACTGCGAACTCTATGAACTGTACCAAGATGTGGATGTAGTCCAAAAGGCCAAAACACGTCTACTACAATGGTTCGGCCACATCGAGCGAATGAACAATAATTCTCCAGCTAAGATGATTTTCGAATCCCAGCCCAAGGTTCGAGAAGGCAAGGAAGACCGAACCTCCGTTTCAAAAACTAAGCCATCGCGGATGCCAAAACGCTTGGCCTAGATAATTAGAAAGCAGCGATCGTAGAGGATGGAAGGCTGCAGTATCTCAGGCAGAGACTCTTCACGGGTCGGGAGCCCGATAAGAAGAATAAGAGGGCTTTGATCAGCTCCCTTCTTCTGCCTCGTTAGTTTTACAGGGAAAACTTATACAGCGGCCATCTTTTCGGTGATGATGGAACCTGAACTGTTCTTAAATGGTTCTGCGATTCTATATCTACTGGGTATTGGTAGCGGATGAGTTCACAGCGGTGTGTCCTTACCTCAATTGTTATTTGTATACCCTGGTTAACACTGGGTCTCTAAGGCGATTAAGGTGAACTGTACCATTCCTAATTTCTTCTCTTGGATATTCGAAAATGCTCAGATATGACAATTATCCCTCTGAATGTGTGTGTATCCAGAATGTTAGATGCGTTCCTCGTATATATGAGCACAATGTTGTTGGCATTCGACCATCTATAGATCGCCAGGTTGCGTTATGAAATTAAAGTCTTAAAAATCCTAGTGCTACTAATCACAGTATAACGTTTCTGCATATCTATTTCTTGTTGTCGTTTCATTAAGACTGTGTTTTCCAACTGACCTGCAGAAGATGTTTTTCTTCGCATTGAAGTACACAGGAACGATTGTCACATCGATCCATGAGGTCGTAAAATTTATCCTTGATATGGTCTTCACTCTAAATGGTAGTTTTTGCAATATCAGCCATACACGTGTACAATTGCGATCCCTAACCGGCCTAAGGTCAATCTTGACCTAAGTCGTATCCCCACAACGACTCTCTGGGATTGTGCGCGACCATTATGGCCTTTCGGTTCAAGGGGCCTGGCTAACCCTTGAGATTTTAAAATGATCTGTAGTCCGAATATGAAGAAGTAGTCCATGTAAGCAGTTCTCTTCACGCCAACGTCGATTCCATTCCGGGAATTCTTCTGATGCCGTTTTGAAAAAATAATAAGTGCCTAAGTGTAAGGCAAGTCGTTCCACACAGCGCTCTCATCTTATATCCTAAACTAAGATTCATGCAGATATATACTAAGATGCATAAAGAGATTAACTAATTCCATTCACAAAGACTCAATGCAAAGCTATAAGCATCAGCTATGGTATAAAATTGAAAACGGTATATACCAACTTGAAGCTCTTATCCTTTTCCACACGCCTTTACGATGCGAATAGAAATAGAAGAAAACGACTCTAACTTACCGTCCTTAAACCACTGCAATACAGCACCTTCTCCTGCCATTTCCGTTGCATATAATAATGAAGCTATTTACCACATCGTCCTTTCAAATAAATACGAATTAAGTAGCAGCATCCCCATGGCTTCCCATGCAATCCGTATCGCTATACTACATCATTAGATGCGAGATAAATTGTCTCCGCAGCAGTACCAGCATCTTGAGACGTCGCTTCGTCTTCCATTTCACACCAAACCCCCAAATGCAACATATCCCAGTATCGCGTTGGTGATAAAACTTTTCTCATATCCTTTAGCAGATCCTGTAGTCGATCCTGCAGGTGGATTTAACGCGAGAGCTAATTTTTCAATTGAGTAAACTAAACACGTCTTCGTTGAATCGGATTCAATTATTGCAGATGCTAGGATTCCTTATCCCTTCCACTGTCACACTGTTGCTTCGTCGACCGTTTTGCTGATGCAATTGTGTTGGTTGGTCCTTTTTTTCTGCAGCTACAAACGATGCCCCAAAAAAGAAGTCGATAACTGAAATAATTAATTTCCTGCATGCGGGTATACACATACAGTAAAAACAGCAAGCAGGGACCCAGTGCTCGGTTGCCGTAGCCACCACCGCTTTGACTAAGCGCAAGGACGACCAAAATTTGTATCTAGTATCATGAAAATTTATATTTCCCCCACTAAGCACCGCGCGCCCGTCAGGACGTAGAAACATTGAAAAAGTTTCACCAACGACAGGCGATAAGCCATCGAGTAGAGGACAACACCGCACTGCTTCGTTCGACTGAAACCACTACCATCACAGCATTCCCGCCACGTCCTTTGGTTGGAAATTATAATTCGGTTTAATTATGACTTACGAGGACATGAATTTATTGCATTAGCAAGCACTCTTCGTTCGTTCGTTCGGTTGCAGGATGCGGTCCGGAGGTGGGAACGCGTTTGGAACTGGTACTAGTGGTGGTGCGGTTAATGCATGAGGTGTTTTCAGTGTTGGTTGCATGTAAGGCTGCGTAGTTGGCCTTTGTTTGCCGATGGCTGTATGTTGTGTATATATGTTGTCCTTATCAAGGCATGGACTTTTAGAATTTTAAAGTTTGATTGTAGCTGTGACATAAAAGTCGAACTTAATAAAAATTTCATGAAAACTGAGCGCGGTAAAGGAAGCGTGCAGGCTCCGGTAACTGTTGTGGTTTTTGCATGACAAGGTGTGGCATAATGTTGGTTTTTCGGTCATCGAAGAGCGGTTCTGTAAATTCAGGCTCTGTTTACGAGAACGTTTTTTTTGTTGGCGGAATATTATTTTATGCCGCAAATAACGACACTTGTGCGGCTCATATTTACATGTTGCTTGTGCTATTTGTTATACGATATAAAAACGCATTTTAAATCCGCTTAAGGATTTAAAGGCGAACGCTTTGAATAATTTAAAAGGACATTGGTTCAATTGGAAGTATGAATTTAAAAAAAAATACAGTTGTGATAGACCTTATCCAGGGTTATATGCCTTTAAAATTCTACCGTTGTTAATCTATTCTGATTCGTCTGTTAGGTGACGGGCCTCACAAGCTTAATGAAGCAGCGGGAAGCATGACCATTTTGATTCAATTCAATGATGGCATTGTTACATAATATTCATTGAAAATATATGGAGGGTTGATAATAGGTTGGAATGATATGTTGGATCAACAATCATTCCGGTCATTTGTTATCTGTTATTACCTAAATTGAGCGCTGTAAGCTGGCTTAGGTTTGCGCCACATAACTAAGTCAAGGTTTTTTCTCTGCATCACTTTAAAAGCATTTGAGATCACAAAATCGGAAGAAAGTTCGCCATTCTCAAATAAATCACTTATAGAATAGAGTGCCTTAGAACCACTACAAGATTCAATAAGTATTCCTAAGCTTTTTAAAGATTTGCTATATTAACTAATTTTTATTTTTAGGCTCACTCCATGTATTTACTGGAGTTTTCAATAAATATCCAGTCGGAAACGATGGAAGTCAGGATATTTGCCCTTTCTTCCGCTCTTTGTGGATTTTATAATGGAAAACTCAAAAAACAAAAAACAAAAAAATTACAATAGAAAAGCTAACTATAAGCGGGTTAGGTCGATGTAGCTGAGGGGTAAAAGTTGCTCGTTAGCGTATGTTGTGTTCACTACTGGAATCTGGCATGTACAGGTCGGGATCTGATGTGGAAGCTGCTGTCAGACTTATGAAGAAGAAACTTTTAGGTCTGGTTTTTCAGTATTAAGTTAACCCAGCGTCAACTAACCATGGATTAAATCTAATCTAGAGTTAACTCATGATGCAGTTTTTCACAGCAGTATTCAATTTGACTCCATGCGTAGTGATTCAATGTGGTACACTAATAATTTATCCATTTTTCTGTCAAAAAGTTATCGAAATTTATCGAATCTGCTTGGTTCCCTTTTCCCCAAACATATTAAAATAGTTTTTTCGCGATCCTAAAAGCCATTTTCTTCCTGAAAAAATCTATATTTCAAACAATTCCGAGTCTGTGAGGTCTGAATCTGAATATACCGTACGCGTATTAATTTTCTTAAGAAAATATATAAACAATTGAAAATAATTGTCATCTGTCAATAATATTAGATCAATTAATTCAGAGTTAACTCATCGAAATTTCTGGATTTTCTTGAGCTAACTCGAGTTTAATCCCGAAACTAGGATGATCTCGCACTGAAAAATCGAACGCTTGAAGGTTGACCGCAGCTCTACTAAGTTGCGACTGTACGATAGGACACAGAGGGTGTGTATTAGAAGACCATAAAAGATAGAAAAACTGCCTAAAAGATTTCTGTAAGTAAATTATAGAAATGTATACTTTTTTTTAAATAAACACTTTTTTTTTTGTGAAATATTAAACAACTAGTTTTTGATTTAAACAACAATAGCTTTGTAACTTGCCAAGGTATACCATCAGCTTGTGTTTCTACATAAGAGTAATGAGGACTCTTTCCAGCTTATGCGTCGACAAATTTCAGTAATGAGCTCTAATTTCGACAAACTCAGCAAGCCCATAACTCAGGTCGCAGCCGAGATAGACAGCATTGAAAATGAGAAGTGATATGGTAGCGGTTATAACATCAAAAGTGCTTGAAATTCAAAACATATAAGCAACGGGACTGTCTATCCTTAACGATCTGTATCAGAATAGGCTACACCCCTGCATACTTGATACTGAAAACATTACCGATGTACTTAAGAACATGGCGTCAAAGACAAAACCGATAGTCGGGGACCTGTTCGTACTTCATGAAGCAGCCAAAATATCCGTATTCCCGACGGGAGGGAGTTTGTTAATCAAGATTACACTCCCCTTGCCGGACCCATTGCGGTACAAGATGAACCCCATTAAGAATCGTATCAACGAAGAGTGGGATCTGGGAATCGATGTTAAGCACCAGTGTATAGCGGAGTCAGTAACTCACTATAGTAATGCGTAGCGAAGAACACACTGATTCCTCCCTTGCACTTTACCAGCACAGCGGTTTAGTTTTGATGTCAGGATCAACTCATTGTCTTTAAGAACTACTGCAATATGCTGCGACTACTACCTCATCCTGCAAATACATCGCAGTGCCAGCAAATAGGGGAATCCTTCTTAGTATGACCTCTCCCAATCAATTGTTTTTCGGTTTCAAAACCCAATTGGTATGGAACCTCAACTGCAACGAGGACCATTCTACTGCTACACTTCACAGCTCAGGAATTATAAAAATGACACAGCCTTGTGAGGCTACCACCAAGGAGATGAAGTTGGTGTATAAGCGAATTTCCACCATCTCGACGGAATACAAGCAACCTGAGGTAAATCATGCGGAAAAAGACCCTGATCGATATTCAAGATTGCTTCTCATGGTGAACCAACGACTAGCGTCGCTGGTAGAAAACTTTTCTTGCATCTTCTCCGGAACAAAAAAGTATTCAAACGTGTTGATGCAACTGTCACAGTTGGCTGATGGACATGCCTTGCCATAGGAAATTTGTGTGGCAGAGACAAGCATCATATTTGGCAATCGGTTACGACAAATCAAGTTTATCGCTTTACCAAAACCCAATGACAACATATCTCTTTTTGGCATAGATTTTCTGGAAAACGGAGTGGTTCGTGACCTAGGCCAACGAATGTGGTATTTTCCTGATCAGTCTGAGAAAAAGTTTGACTTTTACGAAACGGCTCATACTGTTACGGATATTGACCCCCATTAAGTAAAAATGTAGTGCGCCTTTAATATTAAGCGAATTTGGCTTAACGAAATATTGTACGTTACACAGTTCGGAACATGGTTTAGCGAATCGGAGTGTGTTCGTTGGATTTTCTCGAGCTACGTTCTTTTCTCTGCTAGCTTTCAAACCGAAAGGAAGTTTAATTAAACATTATAAAATTTAATCCCTTCTAAAAGGTAACAAAAGTTGTCTTTTCTTAATTCTATTTAAATAAATAATGTTACTATTAGTGCCTTGCAAAAAAAAAAACAAATCGGATTTGAAATGAGAAAAAAAATTTTAAATTTGCGGTCCACCATCTTATTATTGGCGCTTAAGTACATACCAAAAAGCTAACTCTATCTGCAACAACAAAAAAAAATAGATTATCGCCCGCTTATCATTTGGGAGAATTTTCCCGTCGGCCCCTCCAATAGGGAAATTTACCGACGAGTCTACCCAGCCACTTTTAAGTGTGCGTTGAGAAACCCTCCGATACCTCATTGCGTTTCAGTGAAGAAAAAAAAACGTTAACCAGCCTCCGAAAATCTCTTTAAAAAAAAATGCACAGCACCTAGAGCCCTCACACAAGCCATCCGCGAGTCTTTCTCTCCAAGGTAAAACTTAAAAACTATAAGCAAAACAAAAGGAATCCCGCTAACACACTGCGATAGGGCAAGTCTCGCTTGAAACCGATATTTTTCAAGGTAGCTAGAGCAGGAGTTTTAATGGTGTATCTTGTCTTAATTTTGGATCTATCGGTGGCGGTGCATGCGAGTGTTATCGGATTGGCGACGGGCCATCTACGTGGTTTCGCAAGCAGTAGATATGTGCGTTTGTCTGTGTTTTTTCTGTGTTTCTGTGTCATTTTTGAAATAAAAAAATTGCCTATATAGGTAAAATACAATACAAGATAAAAAACTTTGGACAATCTGTCACATAATACAGTACCTTTAATATGTTTTGCAAAATTAACTAGTGGTAGTTTGATGAAAGCAGGTTGAATACCTACATACCGATAAAACTTAAAATGTATTTTATTATTTTATTATAAAACAATCTATAATACAGAAAAGCATAAAAAAATTATAATATAATTATAATTATTTCATGCATGTTGTTCTTCCTTTATAAACAAATTTATCTTGTTTCTTAATCTAATATGAAATATTTGTTACTTACCGACCTACGTAAATATTTAAAATTAATAAATTAAAATTTTAAATATGTTTTGAGAGTCTTTCCTATGAGGTTAGGTGTGGTCGTATCCGTTTATCGGTTTATTCATTCATTGATTCGATGAAGTAGTTAGCTATTGCGATGATTCCAATATACGGACAGCTTTATTGAAGATTAAGGAGTACGGAAGCTGTCACGGCGTTCGCGTTAGTTCGTGAGTAGGGATTGAACGTGAGGTACTCAAGGCAACCAACACGCCACGCGATTATATGAAGGCTAAGGTAATAAGGTCCGTCCGATTGTTTTTTTTTTATATTTTATTTTGTTATATGAATCTTGGCATTTGACAAATTCTCTTTGGTTGCATCTGACTCCTTAGGGACTAACAACCCACCCTATCCGACTTTACCTAGTTCAGGGATATTGAAGCGTGCCAAGAACTTGTTCACCCAGGCAGTGCTCAGAGGTTTGGAAGAGTAACACCACGAAAGTCGCAAACAAGTCACCTGAAGGTAACATAACCAGAGACATACAGATAGGTTCCAGAAATCGAGTGAAATGATAGTGAAATTACTTTTGTATGTCGAGTGAATTTGCTTTTGGTGTTCCACATTCCGACCGATTTCATAATTCGAAAAGTTTTCGAAATCACTCGGTGAAATTAAAGACAGCTGATACTATCTGTCATATGGGACATTGCAAAATTATTTTTATTTTGATAAATTGTTTTGTTTACAAATTCTGCTTCATTTTTATAAAATAAATAATAAAAAAAAATAAAATAATGAGTAAAATTTATATTGCTGCGGTGCTGCAAGTTGAAAAACAAAAGTATGCATAGGAAAAGTAAAAAAGATTAAAAATTGCTGATGCTGCGTAATTAAAATAAATAAATTTCAAATGAAAATCAAAAATTGTAATTTTATTTAGATTTATGTCATATTATCGACTTAATAAACATGCTTTCCTTAATTTTGCTGCAAACTTTTGCGACACATCTAAAACCAACATCGATATCTTGAGTGTTGCAGTGTGTTGCTTTCTGAGTTGAATTGGAAAAGATTCTGATGTTGCATTGGGCCGTAGCACTGTATCAAAGATAGAACCTAGGTAGAACCTAACTGATAGCCTCTTTTCTCAAGTCAAATATTGTCTTTAATCCTATCTCCCCACTCGCTTAGACATCAGAGTATTCCAACGTCTAATGCCAAGTTTGACAAGTAATCTCCCACCAAATCCTACAAAATATCAAAAGAAAAAAGCCAACGCCTTTTTTTTGATGGTTTGAACTCAACCAAGAATCCACTTTTTTATAACATTTTCCATTGCTGTAGGTGTACCTATATAGTAATCCGTACTAAAATCTTGAGCTAGGATAAAGGATTTTATTTGAAGCTAATTGTGTTTGCGTAAAGCACATTTCTAAAAAATCGTTAAGGAAATTTGAAAAAAGTGTCTAAACGAAATTCGGATGCGGATTTGTTATAAGTGCCAGACTTCGGCAAGAAGTCTTATGTTTCCAAGACATTAGCGAACGCATAGTAACCATCCGCATCAAGGCCAAATTCGCCAACATAAGCCTTATATGCGCTCACGCTCCGACGGAAGAAAAAGATGATATAGCTAAGGATTGCTTCTACGAGCTCCTCGACAAAACCTATGAGCGACTACCGAAGTACGATGTTAAAATCGTGCTGGGAGATTTTAACGCAAAGGTAGGAAGAGAAGACATCTTTAGAAGTATTGTCGGAAAACATAGCCTACACGACAACACGTCTGGTAACGGACTTAGGCTAATTGATTTCGCTACGGAACGAAATGCCACTATAGCCAGCACACGGTTTCCTCACCTCGATATCCATAAGGGGACATGGCGGTCTCCAGATCAACGAACGGTCAACCAAATTGATCACATTGCGATAGATAAGAGGCACGCATCCAGTATTTTGGATGTCCGAACATTCCGAGGAGCTAACATCGACTCGGATCACTACCTTGTAGCAGCCAAGGTAAGAATGCGGATATCCACCACGCCACAACAATCCAGATATACTGTGAAAAAATTTAATGTCGGAAGACTGCAATCGCAAGAGACCGCCAAGACCTTCGCACAACGCGTATCCCTTAACCTCTCGATTAACACCATACCACCAGCATCGAATGTCGAAGAGCAATGGCAACGATGCCAACAGGCCATTAGATCAGCCGCAACTGATGTGCTAGGTTTCTCGCGCCCACCAGCAAGAAACCCCTGGTTTGATGAGGAATGCCGACAGATGCTCGCAGCCAAGAACGAGGCCTACAAGGCTAAGCTGCAGGTGAAGACGAGAGCTGCCATTGAGCTCTATAGGCAAAGAAGAAGGGAAGAACATCGGCTTTTCAGCAAGAAGAAAAAAGAGCAAGAAAAGCGCGCGATCGAGGATATAGAGAGGTGCCACTCCAGGAACGATGTTCGCAAGTTTTACCAAAGTGTAAAACGTCAAAGCCAAGGATACAAGGCTCGAACAGAATCCTGTCGAGATGAACAAGGAAATATTGTAGTTGAGACACAGTCGATGCTGAGGATATGGAAGAACCACTTCTGCAGACTGTTAAACGGCGATGACGAACAACATTCCGCTGTCAGGCAGAACGAACCATTCAATATTGGCAACGACAGCGAAAACTGCCAACCACCCGACTTGAGTGAAGTGAGGATAGCAATATCTAAACTCAAGCTTAATAAGGCTGCCGGAAATGACGGCCTTCCCGCTGAGCTCTATAAGGCCGGCGGAGATGACTTGGTAAGTAACATCCACCAACTCATAAGCCAAATCTGGTCGGATGAAAATATGCCTGAAGAATGGAACCTCAGCATCGTTTGCCCGATCCACAAAAAAGGAGACCCTCTGAACTGCGCCAACTACAGAGGCATAAGTCTCCTCAACATCGCCTACAAGATCCTATCTGCCGTAATATGTGAACGCCTGAAACCGTTTACCAACAACCTGATTGGCCCTTATCAGTGTGGTTTTAGGCCAGGAAAGTCCACAACCGATCAAATTTTCACACTTCGGCAGATCCTGGAAAAAACTCAAGAAGTCCAAATCGATACCCACCACCTATTCATCGATTTCAAAGCCGCATATGACAGCATTTATAGAGACGAACTGTATAGAGCCATGTCTAGTTTTGGTATACCGCCCAAACTCGTCCGTTTGTGTAGGATGACGATAGAGAATTCTCGCTGCTCCATCAGGGTCGGAAACGACCTCACCGACACATTCGATACCAAAAAAGGATTTAGGCAAGGCGATGCGCTGTCATGTGACTTCTTTAATCTGATTCTTGAGAGAATTGTGCAAAACTCCAAAGCCAACACCAGAGGCACAATTTTCCAAAAGTCGGTGCAACTACTAGCATACGCTGACGATATTGACATCATTGGTAGGACTCAACGTGATGTCATAGCCACGTTTGCTAGTATAGAGAAGGAAGCGGCGAAAATGGGTTTAGCAGTAAATGAGGGTAAGACTAAGTATATGCTGTCATCACGAAAGGACTCACAACATCGACGAATTGGACAGAACGTCACCATTGACAGATATAACTTTGAGGTAGTACGGGACTTTGTCTACCTCGGCTCCGCTATTAGCTCTGACAACAACATCTCGTCAGAAATTAAACGAAGAATTACTCTTGCCAACCGCTGTTTCTTCGGGCTAAGAAGGCAATTTAGTAGTAAAGCCCTCACTCGAACTACTAAGGAAACCCTATATAAGACCCTGATCATCCCAGTCCTGCTCTACGGCGCTGAAGCATGGACCGTATCAAAAGCGGATGAAGAAATCCTTGGTAGATTCGAGAGGAAAATTCTTCGAAAAATCTTCGGTCCCGTTTGCGTTGACGGGCTATGGAGACGAAGATTCAACCAAGAACTATACGAGCTGTACAGCGACATGCCCCTGGTCAAAAAACTCCGCATTGGACGTTTAAGATGGCTAGGACATGTAGAACGAATGGACACCAATACTCCGGCTCGCAGAGTCTTCGATTCCCAGCCAGACGTCGGACGCAGTAGAGGAAGACCTCGCCTTAAGTGGCGCGCACAAGTGGAAACCGACCTCAACCAACTTGGAGTGCGCAACTGGAGGCAGTTAGCTAAGGACCGGGCTAATTGGAGAGGCATGTTGGTTGAGGCCCAGGTTCATTCCGGACTGTAGCGCCACTTAAGTAAGTAAGTAAGTCTAAACGAAATATTTGCACAACGTCATTCTTTAAATTTCATACATATAATGTTTTTAATAACCTTTTATATATGTATACAAAATTATGTACATTTCGTCTTCATAAAATTTTAAACCACATACAGACGTTTATTTTGATGATGGGATAGGAAAGGCGATTAAATTATCCGCACATCGAATTATAGCCTGTTTATATAATACCTATACTATGCTATGAACTCTTTGAGGATTAAAGTGTTCCCTTCCACACATCCTTGAAATGAGTTAAATCAATAAGCGGTTGTCAGTAAACGCATAACATAATCTCAACTTTTCTCCAGCCCAGAGGCTTGCCACCTGCTTTTTAATTCATATCGACAGTCATCAATTAATGCAATTATCAATAATGCACCTTTAAGTGAAAGGCAAATAAGCTAAATGAATTTATTGGAATAATGAAAATACCTCAGGCGTTCTTTCGAACGGACACGAAAGCCCCTTAACCATGCCACATCAAGCGACCCCCCCATTCAAATTAATTGCTTTTAAATATCTACTTAAATGAAAGTGGAAAAGTAGCTCTTAACCATGACCAGTGTCCACCACATACCACTGTCATGCCTCGTCCTGCCGACATATACCGATTCCATTAAAGAGCGGAAATTATAAGCCAAATAAGGCTTATCGCCCTGCTCCTGCATCGAATTGAATTTTCGTTTTGGAGTGTTCACACTTTCGGTCAACCGGGTCAGATTCAGACTCGTGAGCAGGACTACAGTTGCCGTCCACTGTCGAATCGTATCACTAGTAATTATCTTAATTTAATTACCGAAATCCCGGACTTGGACGATGAACACTTGGTAGTCGTTCGTACATGCCGGGCTATAGTTTTTCGATTTTATTAGCCCGAGATGAGATTAAACTTACGAAACTGCTGATGTTCGATTTTATTTGTGTTGATGGGTTTTATTGCCAACGGGCTTTATTGGAGATTGGTTGATGGTGCGGAGACAGTGTAACAGTTGTTGTTGTGATGGTAGACCAATCAAGCCTCTAGGATCTTTATTACGTTGATAGGTTATAACGCAAGGAATAAGGATGCCTCTTTATTGTGATCGTTACTTACGATGATGGATATGGGAATTGGTCCTGATTGGGTAATTTGATTGTAAGAGATACTCAAAAGGGGAATAATAATGGATTTGTCCGGTGCATATAAATAGGATCTAAAATTCATACTTTTGTGTATAAATAGAAAATTTGTATTTTTTTTTTGAGCGTGAGCGGATTGTAACGATTCGTTCGCTAATCTCTTAGAAACAGAAGACTTCTTGCCTAAGTCTTATAACAACTTATAACAATTCCCGAATAGTCGCTGTTTCTGCTCACTGTCCTTAGTAGATGTCACAGTTTTCCATTCTCTTTTTGCCCGGCCCATCCCATCGTATTTCCTGGATGGCAGTAATGTCTGTTTTGTAGCAGTTTAGGGCTTCCGCTAGTTATTCGCCTGCACCTCTCCTGTTTAATGTTCTCACATTCCTGGTGCAGATACGACCGTCGCTGTCCTTTTTTCGTTTAGCAGGGTCGTCAACAATAGTATCAGTCCTCTCCGAGGCTATTAGTTGCTTCGTAACAATGGTTTTTTTTTTCATTTGTTGGTAGTTAACACAAAGCACAACCCCCAACCTGGAGGTTGTTTTTAAAGTTTTGTTTTGTTAACTGACCTTTGTGTTCAGTATGCATTGCCATTTGATTATGAATGGACTTATACCGGAAACTTATTTCCAAAGTCATTGCTCAGTTTAAAATTGTTATAGAGTTCTTCGACCACATTTTGGTCGTCATAATCGTCCAACTGAACGCAATATTCATAAATCCATCACCGAATTCAGAATCAATTTTCCAATATTGGACATTCATCCAATAACCAGAGTGCATAGAGCCTGTAATAATGAGAATATTGCTGCAGTAGCAAATAGTATTCGTGAAGACAGTGATCAATCAATTCGTAGCCGTTCTTAAGGTTGTGGAACGTTGTGACATAATTTGAAGCCTCATCTTGGCTTAAAAGCTTATAAAATATAGCTCGTCCTAGAATTTCCGTTTGTGTGGCTTGCAACAGCTTCTAATTAGTCCAATTTTTTTGAAAAACTTTTTTTTAGCGTTTTTTACGTTTTTAAAATTGCGCGTATTGAGGCCAATAAACAGCCAGAGCAAATCTAACAGCTACCAATGCAACCTCAAAAATGCACTGTTTGGTGCGGTTTGTGGGAAGGCCACATCATTGGACTTTATTTCTTACAAAATGTGTTACTGTTTTCGCCGAAAATTCAAGATATTGGTGCAGCTAAATTGTGGTTTCATCAATCGCTTTATTGAGGGAAACGTTCGATGACAATCATCATCTCAAGAAATAGTCCTGCCAATTAGCCACGAAGGCTTGTGGTTTTTTACCATTTGGTCAAATTAAATGGAATTTAATGTAAAAGGTGGAGCAAAAATAACCTTCCGATGTTTTTTGACTGTAATTTAAAAAAAAATGAAAAACTTTGATAGTGTAGCGTAACATTGTTTATTAATGTGTATTTCGCATGTGTTTACTACACAAATGTCAAAACAGAACTGACATTAGGGGCCAATCGCAAAATTTATAACATTTTCTGATAGGAGGATTACTTTTGCGCCACCTTATATATATTATTATGAGGTTAGATTTGATGGGCTGTTAACGCTCAGCTGAAACGTCAAGCTCACATAGTCCTGTGCGTTTGTCGATTTGTGTTTTTCCATTTGCTTCTCAAAGGTAGCTGCTCCATCGCGATTCACAGCACGATCTGTGTTAGAGGGATGATTGCTATCTTAGCCAGTGCCTTGTAGTAGAAGCTACCAAGGACTTTATTACGGCTGTTGCTGATCGCGGGGCAGTGACTTGACTCAGGAGCGCTGCGGTACCGGTGCCAGCGAATGTAAGCGAATATTACTCGTGGAATATTACTCGTACGCATTTCCTATGTTGTGGTTATGGTTCACAAAATTTACTCGCGCGAACTTAGCGAATCTAAACGAGTAAAATGTTCGATAGTTTCATTTCTATTTTACTCCCGCGAGCTAAGCAAATACAAGACATGTTTATAAGTAGGATTTGTGCTTACTGCTTTAGTTGTTAACTGATTTTTGTGCAAAAAACGGATTCGGAAAAATAATCTTTGAAGTTAGAAATCGAGCACCGTTATGGGGCATGAACAGAAAAGACTTTTGCAAAAATTCCCATCTTTGATCAACGAAATGTGTATATTATGAAATTCTCCGCATTTCAGTCTGTTCTTAAAAATAAGATTAATTTCACAGCGCTTTTTTATGTATTTCTACTTCAAGAAGCTATTTTCTAATAAAAATGTTTCTTTATAAAGCAACAATGGCATGATAAAACTTTTCCAAATTTCAACGCTTCAAAACACAACTACTTAGCAGTGCTTCCTGCAGATTAATGCTTCGTTCCCACTTCATACAACTCATACAACTATTTGGATAAATAAATTCGCTTACTTCACATGCACCGGAACCACTCTGTTAGGCAAATGTGCGCGAGTTTATTCGCTTACATTCGCTAAGTTCGTGCGAGTGAAATTCGCTTACACCGGACCCGAAGCATTTGTTTTTTTTTTTAACTTTCTCTTACAAAGAGAAAGATATTGTTTTCGTGAAAATTTTCGACCTCGAGATTTTGATTGATTCTAACATTACGATGATAGCGGAGCCTAAAAAAGTTGTTTTTGGAATTCCGTCCGTCGGTCCTACGGTCCGTCGGTCCGTCGGTCCGTCTGTCCGTAATGGTCTCCCCAGCCTAAACGGCTTGACCGATTTTCTTCAAACTACGTATTCAAGTTTGTTTTGCTCATAATTCTAGGTCATTTTTTTTGTTTGCTTTTAGCCAAGTTAATAACGGTACCTGCCATATAAAAATTACTCATAACCTCAATTTTCTCGAAAACGGCTCCAACGATTTTGATTAAACTTTATATATACTATAAGCATATAAGTTCCAACAAAACTGCATACCCAGTTTTTGCGAGAAAATCCATATAACGGATTTTGTCATATAGGCCATATAAAGAAAATTGTTAATTTCTCGCAAACTGCTATGTCAAATTGAATGAAATTTAATATATATACTACTATTATAGTTTGAAACAATTCCACATAATAAGTTTTAGCCCAACTATCACTAAACGGAATTTTAAGTTTTGGCCAATAACGGAAAATCATCATTATTCACATAGACACCGATTCCTTCAAATTTCGGAATCACATTTCGACATTTTTTTTTATAATTTTTAGCATTGATAATCAAAATGCGTACTATTTGATCTCACGCCCAACTCGCTGTGAAAGAGAAAGTTGCGTACGACCCAGTCATACACCCACCACTCGTTTCTTCTTAAATTCATTTTTATTTTTTTACTTCAACTTAGAACTAACTTACATGCTAGACAAAAATTAATGAAAAACTAGCCTACTTATCTACTAACTTAACTAACTTACTTGTCCTCTGCGGAAACCCTAAATTAAATACTAACAACTTAAAAACTAATGCCTTTCGGCCTAAAATCTAATATTATAATTTTATTTTGTTATATATATGTATTTATTTGTACCAAGAAACATTTTAAAAAAAAATTGATTTTGTATCTTTTTTTGATTTTATTTACTTACTTACTACTTAAAACTACTTATGAACTAATTAAAAATACTTAGAAACTAATTAAAACTACTTAAAAATAACTTAAAAACTAGAACAGCCACAGCAAGCATTTTTGTATTTTTGTATTTTTGTATTTTTTTTTATTTTGTTTTTTTTTGTATATTTTTTTTTTATTTTTTTGTATTTTTTTGTATTTTTTTGTATTTTTTTGTATTTTTTTTTGTGCCATCCCGACTGTTTTACCTAACTTAACCTTAAAACCTTAGAATTACGTAAGTCGGCCATTTTTCACTTTAAAGTCAACTATCTATAACAAGACTTGCAGCCACCACAACAGGCTCTCCTGTTGCCACCTACTCCGACCGACGGTCCCAATCGGACACACTCCTGCTGAACCGCAGGCGCTCTCCTCCGCCCTGAGCGACTACGTCTCGGTCGTACAGGAGCCGCCTATCCACAGTTCGTCGGAAGACGTGGTAGATTAGCGGAACCGCCGATCTGTCCTGTATCAGCCCTCGACTATCCAAAAATAGGAAAGCTCCAGGCGGAATAAAGCCGCTTAAACGCGCACTTTCAAAATATTCATCATTGGGGTAGAAGGCCCCAAAGATGAGACTATTGCTCGAGGTCATCGCTCTTGCCGCGTGAAATCGAATGAGTTTTACCAGAAAATTGTCTATCCTGTTTATGTTGGCCCCGTTGTATAGGACCTGGTTGGAATAATATTTTGTGTAGTCAGATACTGGTGTTCTGTGAAGTCCAAGGCAGCTTCTCAGACACTGCCTCTCAAACACCCGTATCTTTTCCATTTGAGATGGGGCAACGTTGAACCACACCGGGCACCCATAGGCAATCATCGGTCTGATAAGAGACATGTAGCAAATCACCTTCACCCTGCTGTCAAGACGGCTGCTATAAAACAATCGTCTTGTCAGGGCAAATGCTCCCCTAGCTCTCGCCAGAGCAGCATCTACATGTCTTCCGAAATATAGATACTGATCCAGCCAGATGCCAAGGTACTTTACTACACTTTTATTCGCCAGTGGATGTCCGTTTGGTCCAACGATCACCAGCTTGCGCCAGTTCTTTCTCGTATCCCTAGAGGCCTTAGACAACGGTGTCCTAAACAGGATAGTTTCCGATTTCTGAAAGTTGATTTTCAACTTCCAGTCATCACAATATCTCTGGATCTTATCGAAGTCCCGCTGCAAAAGAGTTCGGATGACCTCGACAGTAGGTGCTGTTCTGTACGCGATAAGATCGTCCGCATACGCAATTGCCTGAGTCAGACTACCTATCATAACCGAAGCATTTGTGTTCCTGCATAGTTGGTGTGTGTCAGTCAGTTAGGTTTTTTTTGGAGTGCTTACCGAACAGGCGACTTACTCCGACGGTTACAATCGGACACACTCTTGCTGAACCGCAGGCGCTCTCCTCCACCTTGAGCGACGACGCGACGTCTCGGTCGTATAGGAGCCGCGCGCCGGCCGCCTGAGCACAGTTCATGGGAAGACGTGGTAAATTACCTGTATTGCCTGTATCAGCCCCCCATTATCCAAATATAGGAAAGCCTCGGGCGTGTGGATGGTTTCTTTTCGGACGACTGTTTTTGTGGCTTTATTGAAGGGATGTACCTGTAACTCAGCCAACACGAACGTTGGTGTGAAAAAGCAAGGATCTATTATCGGAAGTGCGCATATGTTATTCAACCTTAGGTCCTTAGTGTGCGTTGTGCTCTCGCTGTGTTGCCGGTTTCGTGTTGCCATGTTGGTTGGAGAAAGAACGTGGTCGACCGGGATGCTTCAAGAAAGATTAGTGTCTCCCAATAAGAAAATGTGGGTACGTGAGATTGTGTGAGAGCAAAGATCAAATTATGAAACTCATCAGTGAGTCCAGAAAAGCAATATCCATAATCCATAGTTGTAAGGAGTCAACCGAAAGTTGCTAGATATATGGATGCGACATTTGGTAACACGTAGATGGCTAAAATTGTTATTTCCCGCTGAATGTTGAAATGACAGCTGATCGTTGGTACAGGCTTTCTTTGGTGTCATAAATGTCTTTTAGTGAAGGTGTGTGTGTCTGACGTCTGTAGTCTGTAATTGAAACTTGTAGGTAGATTTGATACAGCGAAAGAAGTTTTCTTGGAATTGGAGTTTTACACCTTCAGGTAGGACTGTATTTTACGTATGACGAAATTTTTCAAACGAGATGCTATCAGGAACGCCTCTGACGTTTGTGTGTGTAAATACCGACTTTGAAAAGGACAGATTGGACGAGAGAGGCTGCAAGATGAAGATGAAAATTGGATTCGGGTAGGATGACGTATTCAGATTTGCTGTATGAGTTATATAACGGTACTTTTGGCTAAGATTGCATATTTAATGTTTGGTTTTATCGATATTTGGTAGTCTTTCCGAAAGGTGGAGCGTGGAGCTTCGTTTGAATTTTGTGAGGTGATTACAATGAAGAGAGAATATTTGTTTGATTGTCTTTTTGAAGTGAAACTCCTTTTGGGACGGTGTGAATTCGATTTTATGAAACGAAAAAGTGTAACGAAAAAGAGATCAAACAAAATGCCGGTTGTCACCAAAACCAAGCAGCGTCGGTTCAGGTTAGTACTTAGATATGAAAAAGCTTGGGAACAGCGCTTGTTGTTGGTTATTGTAAGAAAATGAGATGATTCGCCTACACCAGTAGGCGAGGGGCCTGAGGATTTAGGTAAGAAATAGTTGAAACTAATCAAAACTCATTTTTCACAAACTTAGTTCTGAACAAAATTGTATGTCATTCGGCTCTCATACGCGTTCTGTGATTCCAACATTCAACATCAATATAGTTTCTTATAGCACTTACATAAACCCAAGAGCTTGCGAATTGTCAAAAATTTCTCAAGACAATTGTCAAAAATATGTCAGTTCAACACATCTCGTATGCGGAGGCCGAATGAGATGAATACACTATTGAAGTGGTGAACAGTGAGAGAGTGAGAAAGAGAAATTAAACAGTTTCACTTTTACCGCGTCGATTTTTTTTGTTTTAAAGCAAGTTTTGGTCTACTATCATATAAGGTTATGCATCTAGATGATCCTAGTCTGAATAGCTCATATGCATTTCATTTCCTGGAATGTTGTTATGTCCAGGCATCCAAATTTTTATTTTGGTTACATAGAGACTTTAGCTCTGTGCGGCAGCGCCCAACTACTCGAGACTTTACTACTTTGGATGACAGAGCTTTTATGGCCCTATGTAGATGGAAATATCTCTTGTGATATGTCCAATATTCTAGCCAATTCGGCAGCTTTGAGTATAGCTTGGAAAACACTTCACGAGCTTGCTAGTAGAAGGGATGTAATTAACCCGATTTCATCGGAATAGATTGCTATTTTAGTGTTTGATACCACATTGATTGTCGATTATTCGTCTGTTCTTGGTATTATAAGGTATATAATTGTTTCCAAACCTACTGTGGGACTGGTGCAAATAGCTCTTGTTATGAGTAGGCATGCTGTTCTTCTCACCTTTGTTAGTACCATCACATGCTTCGTCTTTCTCATGGCATTCAACCAAACTAGGCAGCCATTAGTAAGGATCGGTCTGACAACAGCTGTGTATAGCTATTTCGTGACCTTCGGGGAAGGGCCCCATTTCTTACTGCAGATTCTATTGCAGGTATATAGTGCAATGTTTGCTTTCTTTACCCTTTCGTTTATTTTGAGATTCCAGTTTAGCTAGATATCAAGTATCATCCCCACTCTATGATTAATATTTCATCACAAACTGTTGATTGTAAGAACTAGATATTTAAATAAAAAAAAACATACACCAACGCGAACGGTCTTAACCATTGTTGCATAGAGAAAATAACAACTAAAGGTTTTAAAACATGCTACCTAAAGTTAACACTTTTTGTGTGTTTGCGCAATCTATTGACATCTCTAACCACAGCAATAGTAGCTGACTGAGATCGATTAATCACTTCAACTGATCTGTCCATCAACTAGAATCAGTTTTTGTGAAAAATTACTTACATACTGCAGTATACAGATTTGTTATGCAAATAGATACAAACTTTAGAAGCAAGTGTGCGATGCCAAATAATGTATCTATTTGATATTTTTACACACATTTTGGTGAAATAACCATAGACATGACAATAAACATGAAGTTCGACTAATACGCGTATCGGTTGTCCAAACAATTATGTCATAATGGCGGCAAAAATGGAATAATATCGACAACAATTCGCTAGTTTGTGAGAGGATGGTATAAAACGCACATGCGGCCATCAGTTGGACATCAGTTGAACAGTACCTCTATCTAGGAGTACAATCGGTTACCGGAAGCATAATGAAGGTCATTGTGTGTATTCTTATCTTGGTGGCAGCAGCTTCACCGCTGAACGCATTTTTCCTTGGTGGTGGTAGCGGAGGATATGGCAGCGGTTATGGTGGTGGATATGGATATGGAGGTGGATATGGAAGCGGTTATGGAGGAGGATATGGAGGAGGATATGGCGGTGGTTATGGTGCAGATGTCAAAGTTATCAAAGTGATCTTACCTGGTGGAGGTTATGGTGGCGGTTATGGTGGTGGATATGGATATGGAGGTGGATATGGAGGCGGTTATGGAGCAGGATATGGCGGAGGATACGGCGGTTATTCAAGTGGAGTTGCATACCATGCTCCTATTGCTGTGTCCACTCCAGTGATCACACCAGTTGTGACGCATGTGTCTACGCCAGTTGTCACCTCGGGCATTGGATATACTGGAGGATATTCATCCGGTGGCGGTTATGGCTATGGCAGCAGCTATGGATCGGGTTACGGATATGGCTTAGGTGGATACGGTGGTAGTTATGGATCTGGATCGACTTGGTGTTAATAGAAAGATAGACGAAGTCTAGAAAACTGTAATTAATCAAAATTTAAATATTGGACAAATAAAACATTAACTGAAACGAAATCGGTAGTCCTTTTTCGGAAATATAATTTTAGGAGTCAACTGAAAGCTTATGCCAAGTGCTTTAGTTTTCGTTGCGGGTTATCCATTTTTGAGCAAAACTGATCAACGACTTGCTGAAACTAGACATGAAACCTTTAATGTTCCTCAATTAAAGTTCCTTCTGTTTGCAATAGCCTAGTGGTCAGTGTGTTGGAATAACAAGTGAAGGGTCCCTGGACAAAACCACTGCTCAACTTTTTGTTTTTTGTTTACATATAAAGTTATGTATACGAAATGTAGATTTTAAAATTGTCAAAATATCTTGTTCAGGGTTACTGGTCCGCTGGACCAAAAATTACTTAAAGGCTGAACTAAGGACTCAAACGACCCGTGCCAATAATCGATCAGTCGCGAACGGAGTATCCGGATATTAGCTAACCTCCGGGCTGCCCCTCCTTGCCCACATAATGCGGATCGTTGTGTAGGTGTACCCATGTTCTTCGAGAGATGCAAGATCATCAGACGGCCTCGTGAGAAGGCCAAGCCTCAAGAACTCCTACATCTGCATTTTCAGGAAAATATGCTAAAAACTTTTAAGCAAAGCCAAGAGCTCCAAAGAGAAACTAGACTGGGACCAATATAAGTCATCTCTAAAGACATATAAAACTGTGCTGAAGAAAGAATAAAGAGCGTCCTGGCGCATCTGCTGTGGTAACATAGAAGAAATCTCAGATACAATATCGAGCTACCTACTTAAACCAGACGGTCAATGGATAACCTCCAGTATGGATGTTCTTCTAATCACCTACTTTCCTGGTAGCTCTTCTTACCCATGGGTACTTAACCAGAGATGAACCGTACATCCATTCCATAGATCAATGTTATCATCACAAAAGAAAATCTTCTTTGGACCATCAAAAGCTTCAGGCAATTCTAAACCTCTAGGCCAGATGGTATCATGCATGGATATCCTATTATCTACTAAATATCAGCGGGCGATATTACTAATGAAATTTTACATTTAAATGTAGAAGGCTCGTTGAGAGTTGTAATATATCAACTAAAGGGTGTTTTTTGAGAGGTATAGAACTTTAAGTTGTTGTAACTGGCGACTATTTTGTCAGCTGTCATGTGATTTATTTTTAGGTTGGTTTGGCATTTCAACATAAATAGACTGCCGTCTGAACAACGCTTTCAAATTGTGCAAATTTATTTGGAAAATCATGGTTCTGTTCGAAATATGTACTTACAAAATCCAACTCGTGCATGAATTGAAGCCACCAGGATCACCTAGCAAGGCGTAATGGGCCCAAAACAATATTGCCGTTGATCCCAATTTTCATAGGCGATTTTTTTCAATTTTTAATTGAATGGATACGCCAATAAAGAAAACTGCCGTACTTGGAGTGATAATAATCCTCAAGTGTATGTTAAAATACCGTCACATCCACAAAAACTGACTGTTTGGTATTTCTTTAAAAACGGTGCTGGCCAGAACGTTACAATCAATGGTGACCGTTATAGAGCCATGATTACTGGCTTTTTCGTTCATCAATTGAACAACCATGATGTGCAGGAGCTGTGGTTTCTACAAGACGGCGCAATATGTCACACAGCTCGTGCCACAATTGAAATGTTGAATGGAACGTTCGATTAGTACATAATTTAGCGTTTTGGTCCTGTGAATTGGCCTCCAAGATCGTGCGATTTAACGCCAGTTGACTATTTTATGTGGGGATATGTGAAGACGGTAAGCCCGAAACGATTGACCAATTGGAGGACAATATTCGGAAAAAGTTATCGAAAATTGAACCTTTAGATTAGACTACGTCCGAACCAGTTGACTATTCTGTGAGGGTGTGTGAAGTCGGTAATCCCGAAACGATTGACCACTTGGAGGACAATATTCGGAAAAAGTTATCGAAAATTGAAACTTTAGATTAGACTACGTCCGAGCCAGTTGACTATTCTGTGAGGGTATGTGAAGTCGGTAAGCCCGAAACGATTGACCACTTGGAGGACAATATTCGGAAAAAGCCGTCGAAAATTGGACCTTCAGATTAGACTACGTCCGAGCCAGCCTTGACGGTCATATGCCAGAAACAATACTTAAATTATAACGCCAGAAGATTATCTTTAGAATGAAGTAGATTTGATCTCTATTTAAAAAAGTCATCTTTGTTTCCTAATACCCTTATTAAGTACTTGACCTGTAATCAGAATATATAACGGGTGATCCAAGTAGAGATACTTTTTTCAATAGCCTTTTTTGACAGATCACGTGTGAGACGTGTCATGCTGTCATGTTATTTTTGTTTAGTATTGTTTGGCATTTCATAATGGAAAGACTTACGCGTGAACAACGTTTACAAATTGTTCAACTTTATTATGAAAATTCACGTTCTGTGAGGAATGTGTTTCGTGCACTTCGCTCAACTTATGGTCAACATAATCGGCCTACTGAGCGTACTATTCGCAACACCATCACCCATTTTGAGACCCAGCATTCATTATTGGATTATATTCGACCGAATAGACCACGTCCAGCACGCTGTGAAGAAAATATAGCGGCCGTAGCTGAGAGTGTACACGAAGACCGTAGAGAGTCGATTCGGCGCCGTTCGCAGCAACTGACGTATGGAACGACTTGGCGCATTTTACGTAAAGATCTTAAATTGAAAGCGTATAAAATACAGCTTGTGCAACAACTGAAGCCACTCGACCTTCCCAAGCGACATCGCTTCGCTCTATGGGCTCTTGAAAAGTTCCAAGAAGATCCGAAGATTTCAAGGCAAATTTTGTTTAGCGATGAGGCCCATTTCTGGCTCAATGGGTATGTAAACAAACAAAATTGCCGCATTTGGGACAAAGAGCAACCTGAAGAGATTGAAGAACTGCCACTTCATCCAGAAAAAACAACGGTTTGGTGTGGTTTGTGGGCCGGTGGAATCATCGGTCCATATTTCTTTAAAAATTATGCCGGTGCGAACGTAACCCTCAATGGCGACCGTTATCGTGCCATGATAACCGACTATTTGATGCCTGAAATTGAAGCTCGTGATCTCGGCGACATTTGGTTTCAGCAAGACGGCGCCACTTCCCACACATCGCATCAATCAATGGACTTATTGAGAGAACATTTCGGTGAGCACATAATTTCACGTTTTGGGCCGGTCGATTGGCCACCAAGATCGTGTGATACCACACCGTTAGACTTTTTCTTGTGGGGATATGTAAAGTCAAAAGCTTATGCCGACAAACCCGCTTCGATTCAGGCCTTGGAGGAAAACATCACGGGTGTCATTCGCCAGTTACCAGTCGAAATGCTCGAACGAGTGATCGAAAATTGGACTCAACGGATGGACCATCTGCGACGTAGCAACGGCCAACATTTGATAGACATAATCTTCAAAAAATAAATGCCAAAGAATGTTCTTTCAAATGATAATAAACATTCTCCATTAAATTTGAATTTTCTGTGTTTTTTTCTTTAAAAAAGTAGAGAACCTCGAAATGGATCACCCTTTACAAGTTATCAGATCTCATTTTTTTCAAATTTTGGATATAGAGGCTTAGGATTTTAGGCTTAGTTGTCTGCATACTGGACCTGAAAATGTCTGGTTGTAAAACCACTCTTAAAAAAACGAAAAAAAAAATTGGTTTTCTGGCAAAGAAAGTATCTTCAAGTTTTTTTCTAATTTCTTTTTTTTTTTTTTTTTTTTGTGGGGGTTCGCTGGAAGGAAAAATCATCGAAAGACATTGCAGAGGTTTTATCGCGAGGGAACCTTCTGCAATAGTGAGGGACTTTAACCCGATCTAAAAAACCTCCCGAAGACTGACTTTTGTATGTCTTCAAGGAATCGCACCTAGTCGTTAGACTAATCAGCAATTTATTTTTCACATGTATTATATTTTATAAAAATATAAAATTTAAAAGAAATTCCGACGTTGGTCGGATTTCTATGAGTTTTGTTTGAAATTGTACCTAAGTTTCAGTATTTCTTGTTTTTTTTTTTTTTTTTAATTATATATATCTTTAGCTACATAGATCAAGGGGTTTAACCCGTCTTAATCTCCTGACTATATTGTCGGTTCTTAAAAGCTGTGCTATTTCTAAATTAACATGGCTGAGAAGCCTATCTCTGTGTCTTAGAGCTACTTTTTTAGCTTCATCTTCAACCATTTCAATATATAGATCTCTATGCAGATCGGTGTTACGTATGTACCACGGTGCGTTAACTATGCTCCGTAGTACTTTGTTTTGGAAGGTTTGTATTATTAGTAAGTTTGTCTTGCATGTGCATGCCCACAGCTGGAGCCCATAGGTCCATACTGGTTTAAGAATTTGCTTATATAGCAATAATTTATTGTAGTTGGATAAGGGTGAGTATCTCCCAATAAGCCAATACATTTTACTATAGCGGATGTTTAACTCATCTCTTTTTTTCTTTACGTGGGCTTTCCAGTGCAGTTTGGCGTCTAGAGTCATCCCTAAATATTTAGCAGTATTTGAATATTCCACTACATTACTATTTATGTATACTGGAATGTGTGGTACAGGTTTTAACGTAAAATTTATATGAACTGACTTCAGGTCATTTAATCTGATCTGGCAATTTTTAGTCCATTCTGAGATATTGTTTACTGCCTTTTGAAGCTTTTTTGTAGCTATTTCGACAGTTTCTCCTACAGAAAGTATACCAGTATCGTCTGCAAAGGTAGCTAGAGTGATTTCGTCACTTTCTGGTAGATCACTAGTGAATAGGAGATATAGTACTGGACCTAAGACACTGCCTTGAGGTACACCAGCCTTTATTTCTCTTAATGTTGAGTATGTTGTTTCTTGTTTAATTCTGAAAAATCGCTGTAGAATATACGACTCCAGTATTTTTGAATACTGCTTCGGCAGTTGCTTTTGTAATTTATGGATCAATCCTTTGTGCCATACTTTGTCGAAAGCTTGTGATATATCAAGAAATACTGTAGAGCATACTTTTTTCTCTTCAAAAGCATTTTCAATTTTATCAGTGATTCTATGCACTTGGTCAATTGTTGAGTGTTTATTCCTGAACCCAAATTGATGGCTCGGTACTAGCGATTTGTCTACAATAATATTTTGCAGGCGTTTTACCAGCATCTTTTCGAATAGCTTGGACAACATTGGTAGTATCGATATTGGCCTATATGAGGTTACTTCGCTAGGTGGTTTACCTGGTTTTGGAATCATTATAACCTCCGCGACCTTCCATATGCTTGGTACATATCTTAATCTAAATACAGCGTTTATGATCTGCGCTAGATGTTTCAGTATTTTTTTTGAGAATTGTTTTAAAATTTCCCCCGTTATTAAATCAAACCCTGGGGCCTTTTTTATATTTATACCTTCTTTTATTTCTTTGGCAAGTTCTTTAGACGTAACCGGTCGAATTGGTACATCTTCCTGGCACGTTTCTTCCATTCCTTGATAGTCTTTATCTTCGTATGGTTGGAAGACGCCTTCAAGATGCTCAGCAAAAGTATTTGCTTTTTCTTGACTGCTTTTTGCCCAGTTTCCTTCTCTGGTTTTCACTGGTGGGATGTGAGCTGTTGGCCTGTTCATTTTCTTTGTTGCCTTCCAGAGCGAGTAGTCAGTACTAGCATCATTTGTTAGGCCTGTAAGGTATTTTTTTAGTGACTCATTTCTGAATTCAATTATTGATATTCTGAGTTTACTATTTAACCTGTTTAGTTTGTTTTTGTCAATTGGCGCCCTTGTTTGTTGCCAACGTTTTCTAGCTTTTCTCTTTTCTGCAATAATTTCACATATTACAAGAGGGTATGAATTTTGTTTTATTTTGTTTTTTATTTTTGGAGTTGCAGCCCATGCAGCTTTTTGTATATTGAGTGTAAATAATTGCACTGCTTTTTCTATTTGCTCTTCTGTTTCAATAGCTATCATTTGGGTATTTTCTTCCAACTTCTCTCTGAAGTAGCTCCAGTCAGTTAGCTTATTAACTAGTGTTGGACTTTGATCTTTCATTATTATTTTATCGCCAAGTGTGAAAAGTATTGAAGAGTGATCTGACTGTATGTCTGGCCCTTCTTCCACATTTATATTATTTGAGGAGATATTTTTTGTTATAAAGAAGTCGACAAGATCTGGGGTTTTATTCCTATCTGTTGGCCAGTAGGTAGGTTTTCCCGCCGAATGATATTTACTGCCACATTCTTTAATTGTTTCAAGTAAAGTATTCGTTAGTCTAGATCCCCAATACTTATTTTTGGCATTAAAATCTCCTCCCGCAATGAATCTATTGTGAAATATATCTAGAAGACTTTTAAAGTCATTTTTCTGTATTCTATAGCTAGGGGAACAGTATACTGATGCAACTGATATCTGCCCACTGTTCGTTTTTATTCTTATGGAGATCCCTTGAATCGCACATGACTGGAATTTGGTTTCTATATGGTGTTCAATCTCGTTTTTTATTAAGACTGCAGCCCCTCCTTTTGCACAATTGTGAGGATGTGGGGTGTGATATAGTTTATATCCTTGCAGTTTAAAGTCTGTAGATAATTTAAAATGAGTCTCTGAGATGAGGCATATATCGATTTGGTTAATATCGAGTATTATTTGAATCTCTTCCTTGCGATTCTCGATACCATTAGCATTCCATTCAAGGATTTTTATTTTATCCATCATGTTTGTCTTTTTGGTACAGCTCTTTTGTTGCTGTTCTGTCTCTCAAGAATAGATATTCTTTCTAATATTGTTTTATTACATTTCTCCATGGAATCCATTCTATTAAGGATTTGTCTCATTAGGGTTTCCATTGGTTTTATATTATTTTTTTCTGTTTTGTCAGCTGGTTTTCCTGCGGTTTTTGATGCTACTTGAGCATATGTTATTTTTGCACCCGCAGTTGGTTTTAATTTTGTGTCTTTTAAGACTTTTAACTCTTGGGTATCGATTTTTGTTTGGGTGCTTTGTTGTAAGTCCTTTTTGACTTTAGGTGCGTCCATATTTAGTCTGTTGTGAGGCTTCTTTTGCCTCTTGTCTTTAGCAAGTTGGATTTCTGTTGCAACTGTACATCCTCTATAGCTAGCTGGATGATTTTCGTTGCAATTCGCACATTTTGGCGGTTCATCTTTTTTTTTCATACAGTCTTTAGTATGGTGACTTCCCGCGCATTTTACGCATTTTGAATTTGCGCTACAATATTTTTGTGTGTGACCATACTTTTGGCAATTTTTGCATTGTGGAACGAGTTTAGATTTCCTTAATGTGTGGATTTCAACTTTCATTCCAAGTATGTCTTTTATTCCGTAGATTTTTTTTATGTCTTCGTCATGCTCAAAACTGAGCATAAAGTTTGGAAGTGGTACTTTGCTTTTAAATTTAAGCATATTGACTACTTCTATTATTTTAAACTTTTTCTCTTTTAAGTCTTTTTTAATGCTTTTAGGCGAGCATGAGTAGTGTAGTTTTTTTACTACTACCTTTATAGGCCTGGATTGCTTACTTTCATAAGAGTACCATTGCACTTTTTTTTGGTTAAGTAATTTGGTGAGGTTTCTGTACGTTGCCTCTTCAACCACATTAATTTTTATATCATTATTATTAATAAGGGTTGTGCTTGCTTTTATTTTATTTTCCTCCAATAATTTGGTTAGGCTTTCATAGTTGTTTATTTGAAGCGCTATGATTGGTGGAGGTTTGATTATTTTTTTAATTTGGTTTCCTTTAGCTGGATCAATCTCAATATTTTGAAAGCTTTTCATTTGGGATGAGATTTTCGGGGATGTACTCATCTTACGCTTTTTATTTTTATTTCCCATGTGACGATGCCCTTCCGTCTCTTTTTTAAGTTCTTCTTCATCGGTTGAGAACTCGACAGTCTGAGCATTTTCTTTTTTTTTTTGCCGTTGATTTGTTTTTTCAACAATTGCAACTCCTGCTTCAGATTATTTATTTCTCTCAGCAGTGCCTCATTGAGTTGCTTAAACCCATCTCTTTCTTCATAGGCTTTTGACAATTTAGCCTTAAGGTTTTCATTGTTGTCTACCTTTTTAGATGGGGGTGTTCTTTCGACCCTTTTACATCTTCCGAAAGGGTCGCTACTAGGCAATAAATGGTCCCCCCTAGAATCCATGGGACCGACCTCCCAAGAGGGTGGATTTACCAGTGTAACTGGCCTACCACCTGGGGTATTCAAATCTTTTGTTTTGTTCATTGCATGTTCTTTTCTTTTTAACTTTTGTGAAAAGTTTAAACTTTTTGGATTTAAGTCGCCTTTTACGACAGGCATACCTTACCTCGGGAATATTCTACACCCCCCCTATCCCGATGGGGGTAAATTTCTTAAAAACTAAAATATTTATTGGCATGAGGTTTTTAGTATTTGAGTAAAAATTTATAATACTATTAAATATTGACATATTAAATATTGACGCCGGTGTTTAAGTGTAGCGATGCGATTACATGAGAACACAATCGTTCTCACTCAAGCCTCTCACTATCAACTCCTGCTCTCACCTCCACGCTGATGACTGGTGGCCGGTGGGTGCCTAGTACCTCGACTGGAGATGGGATAACAAAACCCTGTGGAAGGTCGTTGATGGCAGCAAACGAGAAAGGGAGAGGAGTATCCTCTCACTAAGGCAGTCACTCTCAGGCGGCGGAGGAATTCCCTAGATCCCTACAGATCCAGTTGGAACGAACGGGTAGTGTAATCCCTATGTGAGCTGCTTCGACATATTTGAACACCAGGTCTATAGGGATTATCAATACTTAGCCAGGGTGTTGGAAAAGAGTTGGTGGCGGAGGAGCCCACAACGGGTCAACGGCAGCGCTCATATCCCAAAATGGGCTACTGACGTCGATATCTCCGGCCCGCTGTCCTAGGGTCAAAAACAAGGGCCTGGCGCTCCAGGTTGGGGGTTGTGCCGTCGGGGTAACTTCCGACCATGGAAAAAACCATTAGTTATGAGAGAGACACAACCAGCATTGGGTAATGAAACTCCTCATATGGCAACAAGACCCGTTACATCAATGGACTATAAGATGAGAGTATGCACCTAGAATGTACGAACACTCTGCACCCCGGGTGCTACTCAAAAACTTGAATCTGTCCTCACGCGGTACAAGGCAGATATCACCGCAATCCAGGAGATACGATGGATAGGATCAGGTATAATGAAGAGAAAAAACTACGATATTTATTACAGCTGCAACAAAAAATTGCATATATTAGGATGCGGATTCGTCGTGGGAAATCGGCTTAGGACAAAAGTCATTGACTTCAAGCCGATAAGTGATCGCCTTTCTGTGATCCGCATCAAAGCTGCATTCCAAAACATAAACCTAATATGTGCATATGCCTCTACCGACGAGGCTGAAGATCCCATGAAGGAGGAGATGGAGCCTATGGAGAATGTACGGAGTATGATGTAAAGGTGTACTCGGGGATTTCAATCCTAAAGTCGGAAAGGAAAACATATTTGGCGGTTAGGTTGGTAAGCACCGAATCATCAACCAAGTATGGGTGGAAGAAAACATGCCCGATGACTGCACTATCAGCTCCATATGCCCCGTCCACAAAGAAGGCGTTTCTATGGCTTGCAAGAACTATCGAGGCTTAATGTCGCATACAAGATCCTATCCAACGTACTGTGTGAACGTCTAAAACCGTTCTGCAACACACTAATCGGCACGTACCAGTGTGGCTTCCGGCCCGGCACATCGACTATGTACCAAATTTTCACACTGAGGCAAATCCTGGAAAAGACCAATGAATATCAAGTCGAAACTCACCACCTATTCATCAACTTCAAAACCGCGTATGATAGCATACATCTCCAGGAGCTCTATATGGCGACGGCCGAATTAGGAATCCTAGAAAACACGCGCTGCAACGTGGAGTTTAGAAGTAGCTCCTCCGAACTATTCCAAACAAGCACCGGATTTCGGCAAGGAGAAGCGTTAATGTGACTTCTTCAATCTCGTAATGGAGTAGATAGTGCGCAGGGCAGGTGTTAACACGGAAGGCACTATTTTCAATAGGTCCGTCCATCTGCTGGGCTATGCGGATGATATTGACATCATCGGTCGCTCCCAGCGTGCCGTGATAAAGCGTTCACGGCGATTGAAGAACAGGCGAAAACCGTTGCCCTTGAAGGAAATGAGGACAAGACCAAGTACATGCTATCAACAAACAAAAAAGCATCTGTCCACCGCCTAGAACAAAACGTCACTATTGATAGGAGCAATAGGAACTCTATGAGCTGTACCAAGATGTGGATATAGTCCAAAAAGCCAAAACACGTCGACTACATTGGCTCGGCCACATCGAGCGAATGGACAATAATGCTCCAGCTAAGAGGATCTTCGAATCTCAGCACCCAGGTTCAAGAAGGCAAGGAAGACCGAACCTCCGTTTCAAAGACTAAGCCATCGCGGATGCCAGAGCGCTTGGTCTACACAACTGGAAGCAGCGAGGCAGGGATCGTAGAGAATGGAAGGCTGCAGTGTCCCAGGCAGAGACTTTTCACGGGTCTGGAGCCCGATAAGTAAGTATATTGACAAAAAAAAAATTATTTTCAAATTTAAAACATTTTCCCAAAAACTATATAATAAAATAACTTGAATAAAAAACAGAACAAAGAAAAAAAAATAACTTTCCAAAAAGTTATAGCACAGTGTTGTACGTGCTTTTTTTTTGATTTTTTGCAAATAACTTCTTATTTTATTTGGTATCTATTTGATGTTAAAAATGTGCCCAAATATTTTTATCTTGGTTTTAGACCAAAATAACGCACTGTGCGAAGTACAGCCGAAAAATTAAAAAAAAATTGCTTGATATACCTAATAAGTTGGTATTCACATACTGAGTCGTTATATATTTTCTTCTATCATTTCAATTTAATATTTTATAACTTAACTTAACATTCTAGTTTGTAGGTTACTCATAAATGAACTCTCATGAAATAAAGAACAATTAGACAAACTCCATCAGCGTACAAATTGTAAACTAAAACAACCCTAACCACCGGTATTAACCATTGTAGCATAAAAAATATAAAAAACTAAAAGTGTTTTAACACCGCTTCTTAAAGTTAAAAATTTTTGTTTGTTTGCACAATCTATTGACATCGCTTAACGTAGCTGACTCAGATCGGTTAATCACTTCAACTGATCTGTCCATTAGAACCAATTTTTTTTAAGATTAACGAACACACTACAATGCATAGATTTGTAATGCAAATAGATACAAAATGTGGTAGCAAGTGTGCGATGCCAAATAATGTATCTATTTGTTATATTTACACACATTTTGGGGGAACAACCGTAGACATGACAATGAACTTGACGCTCGGCTAATACTCGTATCGGTTGTCCAAACAATTATGTCATAATGGCGGCCAAAAATGGGTTGATTTTGACAACAAATCGCTAGTTTGTGAGAGGTTGGTATAAAATGTAAATGCGGCCATCAGTTGGACATCAGTTGAACAGCACCTCTATCTAGTGGTACAATCGGTTATCGGCAGCATAATGAAGGTCCTTGCGTGTATTCTCGTCTTGGTGGCTGCAGTCTCACCGCTGAACGCATTTTTCCTTGGTGGTGGTAGCGGAGGATATGGCGGCGGTTATGGTGGTGGATATGGATATGGAGGTGGATATGGAGGTGGATTTGGTGGCAATTATGGAGGAGGATATGGTGGAGGATATGGTGGTGGTTATGGTGCAGATATCAAAGTCATCAAAGTGATCTCAACTGGTGGAGGTTATGGAGGTGGATACGGATATGGCGGAGGATACGGCGGTTATTCAAGTGGAGTTGCATACCATTCTCCTATTACTGTGTCCACTCCAGTGATTACACCAGTTGTGACGCATGTTTCTACGCCAGTTGTCACCTCGGGCATTGGATATACTGGAGGATATTCATCCGGTGGCGGTTATGGCTATGGCAGTAGCTATGGATCGAGTTACGGATATGGCTTGGGTGGATACGGTGGTAGTTATGGCTCTGGATCGACTTGGTGTTAATTTGAAGATCGAGGATTCTAACAAACTGTAATCATTAAACATTTAAATATTCGAGAAAATAAAACGATAATTGAAACGAAATCGGTAGTCCTTATTCGGAAATATAGTTTTTGGGGTCAAGTGAATGCTTATGCTAAGTGCTTCAGTTTTCGGTATCCAATCGTTGGGAAAAAGTAATTAAACACTTATTTGAACTAAGCAGGAACCCTTTATGGTTCTTTAATCCTAGTTCCTTTTGGTTGCATTGGCCTAGTGGTTAGTGCGTTGGACTAAGATCCGATTTGTTCACTGCCGACGTTTTAGGTTACCGCAGTTTTAACTTAACCCACGATTATGAATCTGCGCTTACTTTTTCCAAAAGTGTATAAGAGAAATTGATTAAAAGAAAACATGTATTAGAAAATAAAAAAACTTCGAAAGAATATCAGTCAACTTAGGAAACAGTGGCATAGCAGTTTAATTTGTCATCCGAAAACAATGTGAGTTTCAAATAAATATACATAAATGTGTTCGTTTTTTGTTTTAATTTTATAGATTCGAACACTGAAAGTGCTAAAACAAAAATATGGCAACATTAATTGCTCATTTCGAAAAAGAAAAGCAAAAGATCGATCCGGTGAATGGTGAATTGACCGATGTAATGAGAGTTAGTGTTGACGGCTTGCCATCTAGTTTAGGTTATGTTAAGTTGTAGTGGCTGGACGCGATGCGCGTGCACACTTATACCACAAAGGTCCGTTTGTGGTACCACGTGGATCCATCAACTTCCCTATATTCGTTCGCTAATTGAACCATTGAGCAAAAAAAGCGCGCCATGGAGGATATTGAGAGGTCCCACTCTAGGAACGATATTCGCAAGTTTTACCAAAGTGTATAACGTCAAAGAAAAGGATACAAGGCTCGAACAAAATTCTGTCGAGATGAACAAGGAAATATCGTAGTTGAGACAAAGTCGATGCTGAGGATATGGAAGAACCATTTCTGCAGACTGTTAAACGGCGATGACAAGCAACATTCCGCTGTTAGGCAGAACGAATAATTTAATATTGGCAACGACAGCGAAAACTGCCCACCACCCGACCTAAGTGAAGTGACGATAGCAATATCTAAACTCAAGCTTAATAAGGCCGCCGGAAATGACGGCCTTCCCGCTGAGCTTTATAAAGCCGGCGGAGATGATTTGGTAAGCAACATATACCAACTCATAAGCCAAATCTGGTCGGTTGAAAGCATGCCTGAAGAATGGAACCTCAGCATCGTTTGCCCGATCTACAAAAAAGGAAACCCTCTGAACTGCGACAACTACAGAGGCATAAGTCTACTCAACATCGCCTACAAGATCCTATCTGCCATAATATGTGAGATCCTGAAACCGTTTACCAACAACCTGATCGGCCCTTATTAGTGTGGTTTTAGGCCAGGAAAGTCCACAATTGATCAAATCTTCACACTTCGGCAGATTCTGGAAAAAACCCAAGAAATCCAAATCGATACCCACCACCTATTTATCAATTTCAAAGCCGCATACGACAGCATTTATAGAGACGAACTATACAGAGCCATGTCTAGTTCTGGTATACCGCCCATACTCGTCCGTTTGTGTGGGATGACGATGGAGAATTTTCGCTGCACCATCAGGGTCGGAAACGACCTCACCGACACATTCGATACCAAAAAAGGATTTAGGCAAGGCGATGCACTGTCATGTGACTTTTTCAATTTGATTCTTGAGAGGATTGTGCAAAACTCCTGAGCCAACACCAGAGATATTGACATCATTGATAGGACTCAACGTGATGTCATAGCCACGTTTGCTAGTATAGAGAAGGAAGCTGCAAAAATGGGTTTAGCAGTAAATGAGGATAAGACAAAGTATATACTGTCAACACGAAAGGACGCACAACATCAACGAATTGGACAGAACGTCACCATTGACAGATATAACTTTGAGGTAGTACGGGACTTGGTCTACCTCGGCCCCGCTATTAACTCTGACAACAACATCTCGTCAGAAATCAAACGAAGAATTACACTTGCCAACCGCTGGCTAAGAAAGCAATTTAGTAGTAAAGATCTCACTCGAACTACTAAGGAAATCCTATATAAGACCCTGATTATCCCAGTCCTGCTCTACGGCGCTGAAGCATGGACCGTATCAAAAGCAGATGAAGAAATCCTTGGTCGATTCGAGAGAAAAATTCTTCGGTAAATCTTCGGTCCCGTTTGCGTTGACGGGCTATGGAGATGAAGATTCAACCAAGAACTATACGAGCTGTACAGCGACATACCCCTAGTCAAAACAACGCATTGGACGTTTAAGATGGCTAGGACATGTAGAAAGAATGGACACCAATACTCCGGCTCGCAGAGTCTTCGATTCCCAGCCAGACGTCGGACGCAGTAGAGGAAGACCTCGCCATAAGTGGCGCGCACAAGTAGAAACCGACCTCAACCAACTTGGAGTGCGCAACTGGAGGCAGTTAGCTAAGGGCCGGGCTGATTGGAGGGGCATGTTGGTTGAGGCCCAGGTTCATCCCGGACTGTAGCGCCACTTAAGTAATTAAGTAAAGCTCCGCGAATCAATAAAAACGTACCCAGACACCAGAGGAAGAATTCATAAAATGGTATCACGGTAGCATCTACAGTTCTTGTTGGGATGAACAAAATGTAAATCCTAGGTGGACTACTCTGCCAAATTGGGACAATAAGCCATATAGTAATTTCAAAGGTTAGTCTGGCAACTCAGATAGCGATGGGGCTTGAGCCGAAAGCAATAAAGTCAACAACAATAAAATCAGTCCTTTCCTAGGCTATTGGTTGCTTCGTAACAATATTTTTTTCTGTGGGTGGGTAGTTAACCCAAAGCACAACCCCCAACCTGGAGGGCCAGTTCCAATTTATTAGATACCCCTAGGACACGGGACCATCAGTATCCACTACGTGATTGAGCGCTGCCGTTGGCCTTTCGGTTCATCCGCCACCATCTCCGTTCAAGGGGCCTGACTAACCCTTGAAATTCCTAGACAACCTGTTGTCCGAATATGTCAGAGCAGCTCATCTAGGTTCGCCTGGGACAGCAGGCCGGGTATTCATCCGTGCCATTCTCACCAGGGTGTTTATAGTGTTGCTGTTTTTCGTCGTGTTATCAACACTCGCACTTATCGTTTAGCAAGTCAAATCCGGTTGGATGAGACCAGTACCGATGGTTACCACTTGGAGGTAAAAATAAGCACATTTGATGTGAAGTCAGAGTTACAACACTGGGCATTGCCAAGTTAACGCCAATCAGAGTCTACCCTCGTTCTACAGCACCCAACCACGCGGAGCTTTATGCCAGCTAAATATGGTCTGCGAGTAAACATTTTTTTCTTATCTACTCTGCATGTTTACAGAACACTCGTCTATTCGCCTCCTATGGACGATAGGAGACTACTAACTACTTAACAACCATTTGTAAGATACGCAAAGATAATGAATATATTCCTTAAGATCAAGATCCCAAAATGTTGGTGACACGTGGCACATCTCCATCACCATAACAACATTTTTGTAAATTAGAATTAACTCTCTTTTATCTCAATCTAATATTCTTCCAGCTAGGTCATTACATTTCACTTTGTGCTGTCCAATCACATTTACAAGTCCTTCAAGAGTGTACGCGAATACGCGATCCCTTTTAAAAATTCTCCAAATTCCATTTTAGTTTCATCTTAATATAGTCATGGCCACCCCTGCATAAAGGGAATATCCAATTGACCATAACAAAGGTCAAAAATAGCCGGATGAAGGCATCTGCCAATAAGGACATTCACGCCCGCTTGTTTGCAAATCAAATATTTACCTTGTTCCTGAGCTCTCCCGATATAGACATAGGTACACGTAATCCGAGTCTTATCCAACCCGTACATCAGAATGAATCCCGAAATAGCGTTCAATTTTATGGCTTGTTGCCTGCCGCCATGTCAGCTAAACTATAGCCGGTTGTAGAATATTTACGCATTGGGTTAAGCCCGAAGAAAGCCCTGTGATGCGAGTGGATGTTTATCTTTAGGGTGAAAACGAACGAAAACGTACTCTGTTTACCTTCGTCATAACATCCAGATATTATTCCTGGGACCGGCAGAATACCCGTACCCAGTGCCACATTTTAACGTTTTAACCCTCAGGATGCGAAGCTGGCATATAAATAAATAAATCAGTGGAATATCTTAACTTCCTGTGAGCGTCTTTGTATTAAACTCTGTGTGTCTGTGTGCTATTTTTTGTAAACAAAAAAAGGATACAAAGTCAAACTGTAATAATGTTCCGGAAAATATCCTTCAGGTAACCTGAACGAAAAAGAAAGGTATAGAAGTAGTCTTACATAAAACATTTACAACTTCCGTCCGGCTGGTTGTGCACACCAACACAAAGGGCGGTAGAATATTCCGCAGGAACATTTTTTATCCACAAAACTGAATCAGAAATAAGGAGCGAAAGGATTTCTTTCATCTTTTGCAAGCCATCACGACACGGAGCTATTCACCAGTCGTCATTTAACCTGTCAAGGCGAAAGGATGTAATAAATGTTTATGACAGAACTTAACGTGTTTTTTTTTACGGGAAACTTTAACCGGAATGGAAAGGCGGATTGCGCCTCACGTATATAGTTTGGTTGTGGATGAGATACTTTGGGTGCGTGTTTTCGAATAGTGAACTTACACGATTTAAGAGGGTCAGAGTGATTTATTTAAATTGAAAGTCTGCAATGAGGATGCTTGCATAAAGTTACCTTAAGTAAGAAATAAGGGATACTTTGTGAGGGATACATCTTCGTATGGACTTGCGAATAATGTAAATCAATGAAGAAGGTCTATTGATGTGAACTTTGTGGTGAGAGTATGTTGTGTGTAGTGGTTAGTCTTGTACCTAATGCATGCTAGCTTTTATTTTCTTTGAGTCTGCAGATCACTTGGGAAGGGTGGACACTTTGATTTTATATTTATGATATCACCTCAAAAAAAATGTACAAAATGCAAAATCACCATATAGATGTGGGCTCTTTGCTTTTAAAATACTTGAAGAATATTTGAATACCTGCTCGATAAAGAATTTTCACAGTTAGTCTGGACTCTAGAATAGATAGTTGTAAAACAGCTTTCCTTAACATCTGTTCGACAATGTGGCCTAACAGCCGCAAGATGTTTGAAGATAGAAGCTCGGTGAATCGGTGATGTAAAAAGCGAAATATCTAGCATTAACGCCCATTCAGGCCCCTTGAACACTGAATCTCCATTCCATTTTGTGTGCTACGTGCGTGGTTAAATTTTTGCCAGAAAGAATGGGGTCTCATGCCTAACGCCGATATTTGAGAGGCTTCTCATGATAGTTTTATACTGTGGGATATTTGTTAGGCTTTCACAATATGTGGGGCGCAGAGAAAAGTGTTCGGATTTTGAGCAGTGCTTAAAAGTCCAACGCTCTAAGCACATAGCCAATGTACAGACCAAATATGGCACTTTAATCCATCATTCTGTGTAGCAACAGTTAGAGCAGCTAAGGTTTTTAAAATGGCTCACTTCTAGCGAAAGTCTGAGCAACATCCAAGTGTATACAGCTGTCATGAGAAACTTGACTCGAAATTGTTATTCGGAATCGGCGTTGAAGTGTAGGGACCGTCCTTTGTATTTTGAAAAAAAATTATAATATTTGAGTACATTTAAGGGCTTTCAATGTCTTACTTGCTTACTGTGGAGGAATGAGCCTTAGCATCAACCAACAAGCCTCTCCAATGAGATCGGTCCTTAGCTTACTGCCTCCAGTTGCACACTCCAAGTTGGTTTAAGTCGGTTTTTACTTGAACATCTTCTGCATCTAACGTCTGGCTGTGAATCGATGACTCTTCGAGCCGGATTATTGGTGTCCGTTTTCTCTTCATGCCTTAGCAATCTTAAAAGTCCAATGCGGAGTTTTTTTGACTAGGGGTAGGTCGCTGTACAGATCGTATACTTCTTTGTTGAATCTTTGTCTCCTTAGCCCGTTTACGCAAACAGGACCTTCGATTTTTCGAAAAACGACCGAAGACATCTTCATCCTTGCTTCGCGCAGTAAATCAGGACTGGGATGATCAGGGTGATCTTGGTGACGTTCTCCCCAATTCGTCGATGTTTTGTGTCCTATCCTGTTGACAGAATATACTTAGTCGTACCCTCATTTACAGGTAAAACCATTTTTTTTTCGCTTCCTTCTCTATACCAGCATACGCGGCTATGATATCAACTTGAATCCGACTAATGATGACAATAACGTCGGTGTAATAGTAGCACCAATTTATGGAAGATTGTGCCTCTGGTGTTCGCTCGGGAGTTTTGCATATTCCTCTCAAGAATGAGATAAAGAAGAATGAGATAAAGAAGTCACATGACAGGATAGTGCGTCTTGCATAAATCCTTTTTTTTGGTATCGAATGTGTCGTTGAGACCGTTTCCGACATTGATGGACGATTTTGGACGGCATACCAACACTAGACATTTCTCTGTATAGTTCGTCTTTATAAATGATGTCGTATGCGGCCTTGAGATCGATAAATAGGTGTTTGGTATCAATTTTGACTTTTTGTTTTTTTTTTCCAGCATCTGCCGAAGTGTGCAGATTTGATCAGTTGTGGACTTTCCTGGCCTAAAACCACACCGCCGATCAGGTTGTTAGTAAACGGTTTCATCTTTCACATATTACTGTAATAGGATCTTTTAGGCGATGTTGAGGAGATGTATGCCTCTGCAGGTGGTGCAGTTTAGAGGGTCTCCCGTTTTGGGGATCGGGCAACCGATAATAAGGTTCTATTCTTCTGACATACTTTCATCCGACCGGAGTTATGGTTATGGTGGCTTATGGGTTGGTGAATGTTACTTACCAAGTCATCTCCGCCAGCTATATAAAGCTCAGCGGGATGGCCGTTATTTCCGGCGGCCTTATTAAGCTTGAGTTTAGATATTGCTATCCTCACTTTATTAGGACGGGTGGTTGGCAGTTTTCGCTGTCGTTGCTAATATTAAATGGTTCGTTCTGCCTGACGGCGGAATGTTGTTCGTCATCGCCGTTTAACAGTCTGCAGAAGTGGTTCTTTTATATCCTCAGCATTGACTGTGTCACAATTTTTATATTTCCTTATTCATCTCGACAGGATTCTATTCGAGCCTTGCATCCTTGGCTTTGACGTTTTACTCTTTGGTAAAACTTGCGAACATCGTTCCTGGAGTGGGACCTCTCTATATCCACGATCGCGAGCTTTTCTTGCTCTTTTTTATTCTTTCTGAAAAGCCAGTATTCTTCCCTTCTTCTCTGCCTATAGATCTCAATGGCAGCTCTCGTCTTCACCTGCAGCTTAGCCTTTTAGGCCTCGTTCTTGTCTGCGAGCATTAATCGGCATTCCTAATGAAACCAGAGGTTTCTTGCTGGTGGCCGCGAGAAACCTAGTACATCTGTTGCGGCAGATCTAATGGCTTATTGGCATCGTTGCCATTGTTTTCCGACATAAGATGCTGGTGGTATGGTGTGAATTGAGAGGTTAAAAGATACGCGATTGCAGTCTTTCGAAATTAAATTTTTTCACAGTATTTCTACTTTGTTGTGGCGTAGTGGATATCCGCTTTCTTACTTGGCTGCAACAAGGTAGTGGTCCGAGTCGATGTTAGCCCCTCGGAATTTTCGGACATCCAAAATACTGGATGCATGCCTCTTGTCTATCGTAATGTGGTCAATTTGGTTTACTGTTCTTTGATCAGGAGACCATCATATCCCCTCATGGATATCGAGGTGAGGAAACCGTGTGCTGGCTATAGTTGCATTTCGTTCCGTAGCGAAGTCAATTAGCCTAAGTTCGTTGCCAGACGTATTGTCGTTTAGGCTGTGTTTTCCCACAATATTGCTGAAGATATCTTCTCTTCATACCTTTGCTTTAAAATCTCCCAGAACGATTTTAACATCGTACATCGGTAATCGGTCATATGTTTTGTCAAGGAGGTCGTTGAAGCAGTCTCTCGTTTTATCACATTTTCAGCCGTTAGCTCATATAAGGGTTATGTTGACGAATTTGGCCTTGACGCGGATTGATACAACCACTTATGTCTTGAATGCATAAGACTTTTGGCATAAGTCTGGTATTTAAAACAAATTTACAACTGTTTCTGTTTACTATAACAGGTTCCTTAGTAGATGTCACCATTTTTCATCCTTTTTGCCCCACGTCCCATCGTATTTCATGAATGGCAGTAATGTCTGATTTGTAGCAGCTGAGATCTTCCGCTCGTTCTTCGCTGCACCTCTCCTTTTTGATGTTCTCACATTCCTGGTGCACATACACGTCGTTGTCCGTTTTGCATGGTCGTCAACAATAAAATCAGTCATTTCGGAAGCTCTTTGTTGTTTCGTTTTAATGAGTGGGTAGTTAACCCAAGGCTCAACCCTAAACACGGGGCCATCAGTATGTGGATAACGCCCCACATCTGTTCAAGGGGCCTGACTTAACCCTGAGATTCCTATATGACTGTATGTCCGAATGTTTAAGTCAAAACTCAATCTGCTTGCCGTTGCAAGCTTATCACTACACTTTATATATTATTTTAGTTTCGAAATTACAGAGGGCACTTGCTAGCTAACTTGTAAAGTACTTTATTAGGCCCTCATTCTTCCGTTTCTCTTTCTAAATTTTTCTTCTTTAACTAACACTCATCGAGGTAAGACGCTAAGAAATAAACCACATTTATACAATCATTTAAACTGCTGTTTTATTCTCTTCTTTCACACACATATAATTTTAACGAGAATCGCTTCCGCATCTCAACATTTGGTCCTACACGACCCGGATTTTCTTTAGTGAGACATGTTAAAACAATCAATTTACTAATTTATCAAGTAAAATTATCATCAAAAGCGAGATCAAGTGCTCCCAGATTCTCAGAGATCATCAAGTCTACATGGTCACTAAACACTATACACACCACATTCAGTCAGACCTGGATAGCCAAATCATATGAGAGAATCATACACCATATCATCATTAACTCCAATTTCAAAAATCAACAAATCACCAGAAACACATACACAACGTCATAACGAAGTTTGCTGTCAACAACTCCGCATGGTCATCGAAAGCAGCGGCATCATTGGAGTAATCAGTTTCATACCAATCGTGGGTGCTGTAAGAAATCCGGTTTTTTGGCGAAAAGTTACCGCTTTCAGAAATTGTGTATAAGGTACGTGTGCTTTTAGTAGTTTGTGCAATTTAAAATCATAAGTACAGATAATTAAATTACGTAGAAATTTCTATCCAAAAAGTTTAACGGGCATTGCATCTACACGAGTGATAATTAAGGCTAGTTTTTTCCAAATTGTTGCTTTTTATAATCATTGCGAAATGTCATATTCACATATGGAAACATTTATATTTTGTGCGGATAATTTGGTGGAGTATTTCGCTAACATCAAAGAAGTGTCCGTTGATGAGTTATCGCTCACCTCTTTACAAGCTAGGAAAATAGAACTCGGTAATTTATGGGCAGAAGTGAAAAGTTCTTATGCAGAGTGTGTCCGTAGTAAAATTGAACCATTAGAGTCGGATAATTTGGCAGCCGTAAAAGGCAAATATAAGACTTCTACAGAAACATTTCTTGCGTGTCTGGAGTATATATTAGCAGCTTCAAAAGCGCTAGAGACTCCTACTAAAGAAAACAAATCTAAAGATGTGCAAGATAATGAGACCTCATGTGAATTTAAGCTACACGACGTACAATCAGCTTCAGCTCGCAATTCAGCGACTCTTAGTAATACTCTTTCCCTTCCACCATGTGATTCCGAAATCTTTTATGGAGATTATTTGCATTGGCCATCTTTTCGAGATATGTTTTCGGCGGTATATATCAAACATACACGCCTAAGTCCAGTCCAAAAGCTGTTCCACCTACGAGCGAAAACGCGAGGTGAAGCTTTGAACATTGTTAGTAAATTTTCATTGACTGATACCAATTTTGAACTCGCTTGGCAAGCTCTTACAGAACAGTTTGAGAATAAACGAATTTTGGTCAATAGCCAATTAAAAGTTTTATTTAATATTGCTAACATCCCTTCTGAAACTGACAAGGCCCTTAAACAGATTCATCGAGATGTAAACGATTGTTTGGCGGCTCTTCGCTCTTTTGGAATTAACACAGATTCCTGGGATTCATTTCTAACTTTTTTTGTATCGAATCGTCTTCCGGAACGAACCCTTTCACTTTGGGAACAAGGGTTGGAGTATCCTTCAGCGATACCAACTTGGGATGCTATGAGCAAGTTTTTAGTGGCTAGGTATAAAGTTCTTGAAACGGTTAGTGACATCAAATATGTAGCTAAACCAAAAATTATGTCTAATGTTCAGCAAGGGGCATCAGCTCGAAGAGTGAATGCACATCACACTCAAACAAAACAATTCAAACAGAATTGTGCGGTATGTTCGGCCAATCATTTATTGCGAACGTGTCCTTCGTTTTTACAAATGTCCATTCCATCTCGACTTGATATAGTTCAGGCCCATAACTTATGTAGCAACTGCTTGGCATCTTACCACACTCTACAAGCATGTAAAAGCCAATTTAACTGCAATATCTGCAAAAACCGGCATCATACACTCCTTCATAAGATACCAGATTCCTCACAAGAGTCGCGAAATATACCTTCTACATCCTTTAATTCCCAATCTCACAATCTAAATACAAATCCTCAAATACAGTCCACTTCTCCATCCACGTCAGCTAACGTTCACACTTACTTTGCTACATCGACGAGACAAATCCTTTTGGCAACGGCTTTAGTAGCTGTTAGTACCCAGGGACTACAATTTACTCTTCGAGCTCTTATTGATCCTGGGTCTGAAGTCACCTTGATATCCAAGGCAGCTCAAATCCGTCTAGGACTTCCATTCACCCCCATTCAAGCACAGGTATCTGGAGTCAACACTGCTGTAGCTGCGACATCTCAGAGGTTGTGTCATTTCATTTTTGGCTCCCACTTAGACGCAAATGAGTGTATCCCTGCTCAAGCTCTTGTTGTTGATAATCCAACTGGTAGACTTCCGTCCCAGTCTGTTGATTCAATTGACTTGACAGAACTCTCAGCGCTTAAGCTGGCTGATCCTCATTTTTATCAATCAACACGTGTAGATTTACTTATTGGGGCAGATCTTTATCCAAATATTATTTTGGAAGGTCTTCACCGCCATGTATTAGGTAATCTTATCGCACAAAACACTATTTTTGGCTGGATAATTTCGGGTCCAGTACATAGGTCGGGCCAAACAAACAACTCGAAGTTTGCTACCTATTTCAACCAAATATCTTTGGATGATGAGATAAAGTGCTTCTGGGAACTGGAAGAAATAGTCGATGATATACCCCTTTCCCAAGAAGATCAGTATTGTGAATCACTGTATTCCAAGACGACTCATAGAGATTCTGATGGACGATATGTAGTCCAACTACCCTTTAAAAAGGATTTTCCCAAAAATATATCGCTTGGATTTTCCAAAAATATTTGTATGAAACGTTTCATTTCAGCAGAACGTCGCCTAGCCAAAAATCCTTTGTTGGAGGCTAATTACAATAACGTAATACGCGAATACTTAGAGCTCGGACATATGAAAAAGGTTCAGTCTAACGAATTGACTCAAGATGGGACAGTAATGTCTTATTACTTACCGCACCACGCAGTATTCAAACCAGAAAGTTTGACTACTAAACTGCGAGTGGTTTTTCATGCTTCTAATCCATCCGAGAACGGTAATAGTCTTAATGACGTTCTGTGTGCAGGCCCTGCCCTGCAGCAAGATTTAGTTATGGCAATTCTTCGATGGAGAGGCCATAAATTTGTTTTCAATGCCGACATTACACAAATGTATCGACAGATACGGGTCCATTCTTCTCATACGCCTTTTCAGCGAATTCTTTTTAGACAATCTCCTGAAAGTCCTATCGAAGACTATGAATTACTAATAGTAGTCTTTGGTGAAAAATCTTCTGCATACCTAGCACAACGAACTCTGTTGAGTTTGGCGGATGACGAAGAAATTAGATATCCGATTGGAGCTGAAATGCTTCGCAATGACTTTTATATGGACGACTTACTTTATGGTACAGATTCACTGGAGATAGCCCAAATGGCCCAATCGCAAATCATTTCGATACTGGCTTCTGCAGGGTTTGTGCTGCGGAAGTGGACCGCTAACCATGAGTCACTTTTACAAAGTATACCTAAGGAACAAATTCTTAATGAGCAATTTCTCCACTTGCACGATCAGAGTTCGGTAAAGACTATAGGTGTATCTTGGAACGCAAAGTCAGATACTTTTTCATTTAACATAAAGCCTATACCATATTCCGTATCAAATACTAAGCGCGAAGTTTTTTCCCATATAGCCAAGCTCTTTGACCCAGCCGGTTGGTTGGCGCCAGTAATAATCAAAGCTAAAATACTTATGCAGCAGATTTGGAAGGACAAGACCGAATGGGATCAAAGTCTTACACGGCAAGCTTTGTCGGTTTGGAAATCGTTTACCACAAGTTTTGCAGACCTTTCAAAATTACAAATAACTCGTTGGACTGAAACCTCTCCACGTAGAGTAATGCAAATTCATGGCTTTTGTGACGCATCGGAGCAAGCTTATGCAGCCGCTATATATGTGCGAGTTTCTATCAGTTCTGGGGACAGCGTTTGTAACTTGCTTTGTTCAAAAAGCAAGGTTGCTCCGGTTGAGACAGTCACACTACCAAGATTGGAATTATGTGGTGCAGTCCTTTTAGCCAAACTTTTGAAAAAGATACTTCCACTTTATAGATCGCAAGATGCTTCTGTCTTCGTGGCTCGAAAAGCCGCCTTGTTCATGGAAAACGTTTGTCGCCAACAGGACAAGCAAGATAAGGAGTTATGTAGGCGATCTCAAATGGTTTCATGTATCTTCAGAAGAAAATCCCGCGGATCTGGCGACCAGGGGTATAACACCGGGTGAACTTCTTGATAATGATCTCTGGTGGAAAGGCCCAAAATGGCTTCGTGGTCACGAAAAGCCATGGCCCTCTCCCCCTCGTGCATTTGTCAACGAAGTCGATCTCGAGTTCAAACCAGTAAAATCCTTTTACGCACAGTCGGCTCCATTAGAAGATTTTCTCGAAAGATTTTCTTGTCTAGCTCGAGCGCTCAGGGTACTATCTTATATCTTACGTTTCTTTCATCAAACCAACTCTCGTTACAAAGGTAGATATTTATATCGGAATAGAATCATACAACAAGATGAAATTGCTGAAGCCAAACAAAGGCTTACAATCCTCTCTCAAAAAATCTATTTTATACCTGAGTATCACTCATTACAAAATAACCACCCAATACAACGTTCAAGTAAGCTGTTGACTTTAAATCCAGTGTTAGACGTGAAGGGCATAATGCGAGTCAACGGTCGACTTGTTGATTCAAATATGTCATGGGCAGAGCGCTATCCTATCATCTTGCCATATAAATCGCGGTACGCCAAGCTTCTTTTAGAATTTGTTCACAAATTATCACTTCACGGTGGAAACAGGCTGATGGTTTTACTTATCCGTAAGACCTACTGGATACCTAAGCTTAAAATCCTAATAAAGGCATGTTTAGGCCAATGCAAAATTTGTGTGATTCACAAAAAACATCTTCGAAGTCAGATTATGGCTCCTCTTCCTCCAGAAAGGTCTGATTACACAAGACCATTTACAAAACTCGGTGTTGACTTTGCAGGCCCCTTCGATATTAAAACATATGCTGGAAGAAATGTTCGTATCACGAAGGGATATGTATGTGTATTTGTGTGCTTCAGCACCAAGGCAATCCATTTGGAAGGAACCACTGACCTCTCGACGGCTTCATTCCTGGCAGCCTTAAATCGGTTTATCGCCAGAAGAGGCTTACCGCATGATATATATTCCGACAACGGAACAAATTTTGTTGGTGCTGATCGCATCATCAAAGAAAATTTTAAAAAACACCTCCAAGAAACTGCAGAGATTTTCCAAGGTGCTAATCAAAATCTTTCTTGGCACTTTATTCCCCCAGGGGCACCTCATATGGGCGGACTCTGGGAAGCAGCCGTAAAAAGCTTCAAAACTCATTTTAAAAAGATAGTGAATGGTACTAAACACACTTTCGAAGAGTTTTCGACTCTCCTCTGTCGTATTGAAGCATGCCTCAACTCCCGACCAATCACGGCAATATCGGAGAACCCTATCGATGAACTCGCTCTAACTCCAGGTCATTTCCTGATTGGGAGTCCTCTGTTATCTATTCACGAACCTGCGATTCAGGAATCTTCCATGTCTCTTGTGCGACGGTGGGAAAAGCTTAAATTACTGCATCTACACTTTTGCAAACGATGGAAAGAGGAGTACCTCAAGGAATTACACAAGAGATATAAATGGAAATTTCCTCAGCGCGAGGTTCAGATTGGAGATATTGTAGTGGTACGAAGAGAAAATGTATCTCCGACTGAATGGAGATTAGGACGCGTATTGAATGTTTTTCCAGGAAGAGATGGTAGGGTAAGAATTGCTTCGTTATGGACCCAACGGGGTGCGATAACTAGGCCGATAGTAAAACTTTGTGTTATTCCATCGGAGTAACAATACTCGTGTATATGTATTGCCATCCAATCTTTTATTTTATTTTTTTTTTTTAATTCAAAATTGCACTGAATTACTTAAAGCACATCTATCTAATAGTTATCATCTATATATTATATACTTTATAATGAATTATTTTATATACAATGTTATTGAATAAAATTCTTTAGTGTAGCTCTCCCTTACTAACATACCTTTCCCACGGAGTGAGTGGAACCCCTTCGGATAACATACAAAGGTTCCCCATCTGAATTTGCAATTCTGATATAGGGCCTAGATTTCTTTAACCGGTATTAATTAGTAGGTATTGCAGTCGAATGGCTGCAAGGCGGGCGGCAATGTTTAAGTCAAAACTCAATCTGCTTGCCGTTGCAAGCTTATCACTACACTTTATATATTATTTTAGTTTCGAAATTACAGAGGGCACTTGCTAGCTAACTTGTAAAGTACTTTATTAGGCCCTCATTCTTCCGTTTCTCTTTCTAAATTTTTCTTCTTTAACTAACACTCATCGAGGTAAGACGCTAAGAAATAAACCACATTTATACAATCATTTAAACTGCTGTTTTATTCTCTTCTTTCACACACATATAATTTTAACGAGAATCGCTTCCGCATCTCAACACCGAATATGTCGAAGCTCATCTCATCTAGGTTAGTCACTGGGACTGTAGACGCCACGTTGACTCCATCTTGGGAGTTCTTCTGCTCCCGCCTTTGAAATGGAAGATGTGCCTTAGTGTGAGTATCCACTCTTATCTGCTGCCGCCAAGAATTTACACTTTCATTGAGACCTTATCTGCGGTTAAGGTACTAGGCAGTCTCCACGGGAAGGATGAGAGTCGGAGTTGATAGGCAATAGCTAGGTGAAAACTCAAGGGCTTATATAAACGCACTGCCTACCATTTGACTACTTTTTTTCGTCAAACCAGGTTTTTTTTTGCTGGTGGTGGGGTAAACCTTGTACATCAGTGTTGAGGCCGATCTAATAGCTTATTATCATATTTTTGATACTGGTGGGGTGGGTGGTGTCTATAGCAATATGATCAATTTGATCGACCGTTTATTGATTTGAAGACCGTCTTGTCCCCTCATAGATATCAAGTTGAGGAATCAGGTGTTAGATGTTATGTCATTTTGGTGCGTAACAAATGCAATGGTCGAAGTTCCGTCGTAGACATTGTGTTTTGTAGACCACGTAGGCTGTCATTTCGTTCAATTCTGCTATAGATATCCCCTTTTTCCACATTTGCGTTTATATTTCCAACCAAGATTAGTAGTCGCTTATGAGTTTTGTCCAGCAGCACGTATTAACAATCCTTAGCAAAGTCATCTTGTTGCTCCATCGGGGCTTGAGTGCTTATAACACATCCTCAATATTTCTCGTTTCTTCTCACACGGTCTGTAGTAGATTTCACTAATCATCCTTCTTTTGTCCAAATCACTCATTGTATGTGCTTGTAATGTCTACTTTGTAACAGCTTATGGCTGCCTGTTCGATTACAAGCTTTCTATTTACACTCTCAGTGTACCTATCCTCGTTCTACATAACCTAACCACTGGGCGAATTTAAAATTTTGTACACTTGATCTATTGGGATTGGAAACAACTAGTTAAATCGAAATACCATTGCTGGCAATGTGTAATCCGTTGCATGGATGATAATTGAGCATATCTTCCAGAGTCATACATAATATTTGGTCATCTAATCGCCATTCGTCATCCGGGTGACACTTTAATAAGTTTAAGATTAACGGACCTATAGACAAAATGTCTCATCTTAAACTGACTAACTTTCCATGGACCTCTTATTTCAATAAAGTGGGTGATTCATCCGCTTTAAGAGTGTAATACCAATTTTTTTTTGATTTAAACTTACTAAATCATCAGTACTTACCATAGACCTTTCAAACTTTTTGCAAAATACTCACATGCTTTTTTTAAAAATCACACCCGACGAAACTAACCATCCAAGCGGGGAAAAATAAAACTACAAACTTTTAAATTTACGTACTTTGTGCATTCATTTTACAATTTTTATTTTGGTTTCTTTCATAAACGTTTTTCATCATCATTACTAAATTAATTAATTAATTAATAATAATATTTTGTTGTTTTTATATTAATCAAAGTGTGACCGTTAATTTTTCTCTCTTTCTTTCTACCTCTCTCTTTGCATTATTCATCTACAAATACTTCCTAACCTCATTATAATTTTTATCTTCAAAGTTTTTTTTTCACTTTTTTGTTTGTTCATCAAAATTTCTTAAAAATATTTAAATTGTTTTTTGTAATTTTTTTTTCATTCATCTATATATAAAAGCTTTTTCTTTTTTAATTGTTGTTGTTTTTTTTTAAATTTTAATCTAAATCAATTGTTAATCATTTTTTGTTGTGCATACTGTCAGGCGGAGAATGCAACTCTGACATGACAAATTCGTAAACATTGTTTTTTTTTCGATTTTCTTTTTTGGCAACGGGGCTTTGACATTGACTTTTTAACAAATCTTCCTTTCTGGGGTCCTGAAAAAATGTCCTTTCCTTCTGTTGAAAGTTTGTTTTAGTGAAAGAAGAACTCTTCGTCCTATCTGCGTGTAATACCCTGTGGGGCTATGTGTATCCTGTGTTCCACATTATGTCACATCTTCTTGAAAGGATGCTGGAAGAATGCTGGTAATAAACGGCGGAAGGACGAGTTGACAAATTTTTCCACATAAACTATCCACATTTAGATGTTTGTGTGGCATTGTTGTTGTGTGTGAGTGGGCGGTGTTGGGCAGAAAACAATGGATGAAAAAAAAACGGAAACGAAAAGGAAAACTTTGTTTTGCTTTTTACATCCCAGATGATTATCCTAGAATTTTCTTGAAATAGCTCGGTGTATCCGGTTTGGTTAGGGAACGTCTACGGTTTGGCTTAAATGGGGGATAGGTTTCTTCGTTGAGGAAATTTCTCGTCGGATGTGGTGCGGCCGGTTGTACGTGTGCCTTGGTTGTAGTTGTTGCCGTGGTAGTGGACATAATTCCAGAACCTTCAGTCGAGGGTTGTGAAGGCTGGCTGCTGTCACCACTGGCGGCGGCCGATGGTGTTGACTGGAGTTCTGCTGCTTTTTCTGGCACACGTTTGTTTTGGTCTTCTGTTTCTTCGTGTGTATCGATAGTGTGTACCTGGACTGGCGAGGATGTTACCACTTCAGCCGTTGTACTCAGCACTGTTGTGGTGGGTGATGCGCCGGACGAAGTGATGGTGGTGACATCTCCTGCACTAGCGGTTGTCGTAATTACGTTTTCCGTAACTTTTTCGGTTGCCGATGTTGTTGTCGTTGTTGCTACCGCTGCTGAATCGGGTGTTGTGGCAGGCTTCATTGTACTGCTGCTTCGTATACCTGCTGTGGCATCTTGTGTGGTCATTTCATTTCTGGCTGTCGTTGTGGCCTGTAATTGAATTTCCGATGAGTTGGCTGGCGCTTCCTTCTCCGGCACTTCTATGCGCGCTGATTTTTCCGCTTCTGCGGCTGATTGCGGTGCAACGGTGTCACCTATGTGGACCGAGGATAATGTGGTTTGATGCTGCTGCACGCTGGACTCCTCTTGATGGATATTTTCAATTGTCGTCCCTGCGGCCGATTCGTCATTCTCTCGCCGCATGTCGTTTATTCCGGTTAGATCCTGCGAAGCGTAATGTGAGTGATCTGCGTAGCCTTTAGGGGGTGGCACATAGTGCGACTTGACCAACAGCATTGGTGGTATGAAGTGATTGTCATTGGTCTCCTTGACATGCGGATGGATGGCCTCTTCGGTGAGGATGTTGCTGCGCTGTTGTTGGGGATGCATTGGGTGGCCGATGGTTGCTCCTGCTTGTGTTGCCGGAATTATGCCGCTTGTGGTTGTGGCCATCGATGGACCCGATGTTGTGGAAGCTCCGGATGTGGACGCTAGGTCTGTTCCGACTGGCAATGAAGTTGCCTCAGATGAGGTGAGCGGTATTGTGGTCGAGGTTTCATCGGATGCCGCAGCCGTTGTTGATGTAGTGGTGGTAGCTGGTTCCATGATAGTTGTACTCTTTAAGGTTGGCATTGGTTTTAGGTCCTGCGGTAGAACTTTTTTGATGTGTGGCAGTGGTTCCAGAATTTCATTAGACGCATCGTCGGGGATTGGCTGGTCACCCATCATCATATCATCGAGTTCTGGATCGCGATGGTGTCCTCGATTGGTTGTCTTCTTTGGAGCTGGCGTTGGTTTCTTTTGCTGAATGGCTACAACGATTTTCTTTGCTGATTTTTTGACGGGTTTTGGAATCTCTCCAGGAATAGCAGATGGTTGGTCGGACTGCATAAGCTCATCGACGTTGAACTGTTCAATAAGCTTCTGTACGGTGTTCTTCTCGGTTTGAACCTGCTCTGTGGTCTCGGCCATCTTCATGGGCACCATCTCAATGTCGTTGTTTTCATTGTTGTCGGTCGAGATTCCTCGGATAATCTGCAGCGACTTGAAGTGTGAGTTGGTTATGTCGCTCAGCTTCTTCGACTCGAGACGTTCCCGGGGGCATATGAGCTCGCGCATAATTCGTTCACGGTCCTACAGATACAGATATAGAAAAAAGTATTAATGACAGAATGAATATCTTTAGAAAAGACGGGGTTGGCCCGCCTTGAACCCCAATGGAAGGGAGGGATTATTGTTTACCTGCTTGCCGCGGCACATCTGCCTGATAAGTCCCTCTTCTCCACAGTTGCGAATTAATTCAATGCTTGCTGTGTCTGCCATGTACTGCATAGTTAACGAGGGTAAGTCCTTTAGGATGCACGATTCGGCCCATAATGGAACTAAACGGGGGACGAAAAAGGAAGGTGGGATGAATACGTAATGCATATTAAGAGCTTTTGCAGAATCAAATTCATCGAGACGTGATGCAAACATTAAAAAGGACTTCAAATATGAAGCATACACACTACACAGACAAGAAGAGACGAAGGGTTTTGGGTAAATTGCTTTGAGGTTGATAAACCTCTGACAGGAGGACTCACCTGGCATTTCACAGAGGAATGATGCTGTCTCGGGTCCACCACAACGAAGGGCATGCCAACGGTAGTCACGAATTGGATCGATAACAGCACACAGCGGAGACTCCATTAGAGGAAGGGACTCAGCCCAATATCCAGTGTTGGCAGCCAAAGCTCGAGAGTTTCTTTTGGGAATAGAAAACAAATTGAGTGATGGGTTTGCAGAGAAGCTAAAGGGAAGATACAAATAAACAAAAAAGAAAATCTCGTCCATCGAAACACACCAGAAAGTGTTTTCTGAAACACTCGCAATACATGTCGATATTTCCAGAAGACATTTGTGAATAAAGATGGCAGGATGTTGCGAAATGTTAAGTAAAAGTAATGGCTAGGTTAGGTTTATTGAGAAATCAAGGAATGCAAGGAATTTATGATTTGTACTTTCAAACTTATGTTGAGCTCGCCTTTGTAAGACTAACCTTTCCGAAACGCATTTACAAATATACCCGAAGTGAATGTATGATATTGATGGCAGAATAGTTTTTAGTTCTACTGACCAGAGGAGTTCCAGACATTGAGGTTTATTACATAATTGAAACCAGCTATACAAAAAAGCTTTTAATGGAAAACCATAAATAAATTCTTGGAGAAACAACATCCCAAGGCTTAGTTTCCCACATATTGTGTATGTGTACTGCTTGAACGATAGCAGCACCTACACTTTCATGGCAAATCCGAGCTACTGAGTTCGGATATGCTCTTTCATGACAAGATTGAAAGGGTTGGTTAAGAGTTGTTCTATGGACTAACTACCAACTCACGTAAAAAACAGTTTGTTACGAAACAACTAATAGCCTCGGAAAGTAACGATCTTATAGTTTATCTGCATCAAGGTCGGATTTACCAGCATAAGCCTTAGATATATGCGCTAACGACTGAGAAAAAGATGATATTGGGAATGACAGTTTCTACGTTCTGGGAGATTGTAACACAAAGGAAGGAAAAGACCATCAAGTCCTTTGCAGCGTTTCCCTTAACGTGTAATTAACTCAGAGCCATAAGTCTTCGCAACATCACCTTCCAGGTCCTATCTGCCGTAATATGTGGAAGCCTAAAATAGCTAGCAGTAAATGCTCTTCCGTCCCGTTTGTGTTGACGGGCTATGGCGAAGAAGATGCAACTACGAACTTTACGAGCTGTACACTGTACAGCGACAGTGTAGGACATGCGGAGCGAATAGACACACATAATTCGGTTAGCAGATTCTTTAATTCGCAGCAAAACATCTGACGCAATAGATGAAATCCTCGCCTTAAGTGGCGCCCAAAAGTAGAAATCGACGTCAACCAACTTGAAGTCCGCATCTAGAAGCCCCCAGTTGGGATAATGGTTGAGACTCAGGTTCATTCCGTAAGTAAGCACCATAAACGCCTTAAGTAAAGTTTTCCGCTATGAAAGCCTGAGTTTTGACATGAAATGTGTTTTGTCACTCATGATGATTTCATTATGTCGATGATATTCAGTAGGGAGTGAGCGTTTATATACGCAATTCACGGTCCGAATTCCGATAAGGTCATACACTCGTACAATATGGAACACCTTTACGTACAAGGAAGTAGTAGTAGTAGCCTAAGGCTTTCGGAAAAAAAAAAAATATTCAGCTCTTTAGAAGACCAACGAATTTCAAGTCGAGACGCAGCATATTTAAATCGACTTTACGACAGCGTAAGATAGAGTCTATCGTCTACTAGATTTCTATAGAGCGATCACAGAATACGGGATTCCATACATTGTTGTCGCCTTATACTGCAGGACACGCGATTAAGCGTTCATTTGGAAGCGGCACACCAGAAATTTTCCAAATATTTATATACGGGTTTCTGAAAAGAAGACGCGCTATCTAGTGATTTTCTTAATATCGTGCTGGAACACATAGTGCTTAGTGCAGAAGTAAATTTGGAAAACACAACCTTGGACAAAATGTCACTCTTGATTGCAACAATATTGAGGTAGTTGAAGAATTCATCAACCTCGAAGTCATCATCATTCTCATGAATCACATATTAGTGGAGATACGACGGAAACTGACCCAAGGAAACCGATGGTAATTTGTTTTAGTGAAACATATGGGATCAAATTTCTTAACTCGAAAATCCAAATATTTTATCGACCGGAGCCTGATTACGGCGCTGCGACGAGTGCTGTATAATAAGCAGGAAGTAAGGCAAATTTTATGCACCTTTCGAAGGACAAATTCTTCGTCGAAAAAGTCGAATGGAGAAGAAGATAGAACCTCGAGCTTTATGAGCTGTACTAAGACCTGGTTGTATTAAAAAACGCAAAAAAATATTCTCTACATTGGCTCGGCCATAATTGTATACCAGAATTTAGATTCGTGACGACTTAAAAGACCGAACCTCTGGTTTAATGATCATTTGGTTGCGGACGACAGGGCGCCTTGCCTGAATAAGTTGAAGCATGTGCTAAGAATTGAAAAGGATGAAGCGCTGCCTTGTCTCAGGCAGAGACTCTCAACGAGTCGGGACCTCGTTTAGTAGAGTAGCTATCATATATGACTTCTTAATAAAAAAATCTTAAATAAGCTCGTCCTACTTTCGATATATTCTAGACATCACTGACACAACTAATACGTAGCTAAGTTAACTTTGGCAATCGCATGCTATGCATTATTCGAAATCCTTATCGAGATCGTCGTGAATACCTCTAAATACATCATATAGTAACAGAGACTTGTTAATAAAGGATAACATTAATAAAAATCCCAAAACCCGCCTACCGCCCTGCCACAGAAGACACCCACTAACTGCATGCCAAAAATGATCTAAAATAACTTAAGGGGGTAAGTTGTTTGCTATTTGATAATTTGTGTCAGACCAAAAACCATATTGTAAATGTTGTTGTTGTTTCCCCACAATCACAAGACAATAATCACGTGTCAAAACTAATTTGGAATTCCTTTGTTGAAAAAATCCCCACAAACAAAAATACACCAACAACTGCATAGGATTCATTCAAAATAATTTACTCAGTGGAAAGTCCTTCGGTTCTATATTGCAAATGTGACCTACTTTCCCTCGAACTGTTCGTGTTCATACAAAATGTTCATAAAGCCCAATAAGTGAGGTTGCTCTAAAGCGCCGCTTCCATTTCCCCCTAGCGATATTCGAATGGGAAAACAAAATTTGTCGCCCAAGTAATATAAACAAATTAAGTCCTTTCAATTACTGCACAGAGGGTGTTTTAGTTTTATCAATATCCTCCCCCTCTGTGATTCCGCATACATCACAAATTATGACACTCATTTGCATACTTTCCACTTCCGAGTATAAACGAAATTCCATAGCCTTCCTTATCACAGAAAAAAGGACAAAACGTGAACTCAAACAGAAAATCAAAAAGGATATAGGACTATTGTATGATAGGACAAGAATAAATAATTTATATTTTGTTTGTATACATACGACCACATAAAACGATCCGAGCTCTGCGGTCTCATGAGTCCAATCCAGACAATGTCGTTCACATCCAATTCCCGTAAAAGGTCTCGTGTTGCATCAAATTGAAAACTGTTGTCAACTGAAACGGCAAAATAAACAAAAAAAGGAAAGATGAAAAGAATTTTAATGCCTGACAGATACATGTATCTATTTATGAGAGAATTTTAAATTAATATATGAACGGTTATGGGTTGTCGGATGTTGTGTTGTCCAAAGTTGGTTTTTTATTTGGAAATTTTAAGTCGGCTAGGGATTTTTGGGGTTTATTAGAGTAGCACGTGGATGGTTTAAGGAAATCTTATAGGCAATTTAGCTCAATTCAGAAGGAAGACAAACTGGCAAGTTAACTGGAAATTCATATTGCCGCCCTCACACTGAATGGATACCTATTTTATTAATAGAGTCAGAGTTCTTTTTCGCACACAAGGATTTTGACGATAAGATACAAAATAAAAGCAAAAAATAATATATTTGAAGACATAGGTTTGTCGTTTGTCGTGACGTCTGTTTGAAATTCTTCCAGCAAAAAAAAAACGACCCAAAAACTTGCGCAAATTTCTACTTCAAAAATTTACCTAGGAAACAAAAGCCATATTGGATAAATTAATTCGAATATGAAAATACCTTCAGTTTCTATTAAATTTATACATTTGGACTGCGTTATTGCATCAACATATTTCCCTCCGTGATCTTAGCTAGAAAAGAATGACTTTGTCAGAGTCTTTAACTCGCTGGGACATAATTTTATTGTTGGTTGCGATTTCAACGCAGAATACAAGTTTAGGGGTTCATGATTTAATTCTAGCAAGTACGAAGTGCTCTATGAAATCTGATGTCGACTTTTATTCGAAGGAGAAGCAGACGTACTGATCCACAGATACTGCAAAAATGACAGAACTGATTGACTTTCTCATATCAAAAGGGTTGAATACAAACTCTGTGTACATTGAGAAATGTTTTGACCTCTTATAACAACACTCGCCGGTAATCCTTTGTGGAAGTGATAGCTTAGTAAACAAAAAATACAAAAGATACTGAGTAGGAAGAACTATAAGTCGATCATTTAGAACAAGCATATCAACTGTCAGATGACGACGTGTTAAAAGAGGAATATGATGGATCAAGTAAAAAATCCTGAAAACATCAGAATAAAAAGCGTGTCTTGAACTAAATTTTACCAGGCTATTCAAAATCTTAAGGACATTAAAGCTCCCGGATTTAATTACCGAACATTTACCTATAAACGCTACGGTAAGAATATTATACGTACCAAGCTAGTGGAAATTCGCAGAAGTCATTATGATTCCAAAGCCGGGAAAATCTTTAAACGATGAAAAATCGTATAGACTAATGTGACTGCTTCCTATATTTTAAAGATTTATGTGACTGCTTCCTGTAATTTCAAAGATTTATGAAAAAATCCTTTTGATCATTGAACTATAACTGGCTACTAAGTGAATAATGACGCTCAATTCCTGACCACCAATTCGGCTTAAGAAATAAGCATTCAACAATTGAACAATTAACCAGGAATAACAAATAAAATCAAAAAAAATTTGACCGTAGAAGTGCTACGAGGTTGAAGTGAAACGAAGTTTGTATCGAAGTTTCTCAAATAACACTAGTCATTCCTTATCAAACTATTGACTTTTTATACCCTATCTCATAGAGGTATATTAGTTGTTAAACATAGTTCAAAACATAGAGAAATAATTTAGCTACATATACCTCAAAGTATATGGATTGACTTAGAATCGCTAGCTGAGTCGATTAAGCCATGTCTGTCTGTCCGTCCGTCTGTCTGTAATTCACCGATTTTTAGGACTTACACTTTGAGCTAGGATAATGAAATTCGGTATATAGGATCCTAGTCCGTGCCTACAGAACAAGTGTAAATATTTTCGAAATCCGCCCACTGCCACGATCCTATTAAGAAAAACTTAGTTTTTGGCCTAACCATAAGGAATTTTGAAAATGTGTCTGAACAACATATTTAGACAATCTTAATAACTATACTTCGTCTGTATAAAGTTTTTTGCCACGCCCACTTTTTGGGGGCGTTTTCAGAAAAAAAAACTGTTATGTCAAATTTTAAATTTTTTGAAAAAAGTTCGGTGCAGAATCATTGGTAATATTTATATGAACTATTCGTCTTTAGACCATTTTAATACACGCCCACTTTTTGGGGGCGTTTTATATAAAACCCTTGTTATACACTACCCCATAACACAATGATGGGATAGGTTTACCTTCTCATATGTTTCCCTTAATTTTTCATATTTTCATATTCAAGAAAAGATAATATGGGTTTGTGGTATGAAAAGTATGATATGAAAACTCGTGATTGTAAATTAATTAAACCTCTTGAGAAGATTGCATCTATTGTCGTGCCTGATGTGGTTGTTGAAAATTTAGGACTATTGTTCATTTTTAAATGCAATTTACTCTCTAAAAATTGTACCAGTGACTGAGCTTCTTCCGAGGCAAAATTGACATTGAAATCACCGCTTAAAATCATTGGCATAGTCTGCAAATCTTCCCCTAGTACTGCTGCACCCTCTAGTGTGTATGCCAATAATGGTCGATATATAAATTGATTAATATCTTTGATCTAGAGTAAAAAAAGTGCTCTAGAGTATAAAAAGAGTGCTTTTTGTATCCCAATCGAAAACGCTATTAATTACAGAGTCCTCTCTCATGCTTACGCTCTTGCTTGTTGTTTGCCTGCCGTTTCCCACCAAGTTAGCTTTCCCCTACCCGTGACTTTTCGAGTCGTTACATTTGTGTTTGGATTTACCCCGACGAGCCCAAAGAAGTTTCACTTCAAAAAGCTTTAAAAGAAAAAAGGATATGTTTCACCCTTTTTCTTGACGTGTCTCAAGCCTTTGGCAAAGTTTGGTAAAATATATTCTAAAGGTGATATCACACGATCTAGGTTACAGGTCTTAAATTGAAGCCCGTGATATCCGCAACATTTGGTTCTACCAAGACACGACACACACCGCGCTCCAAACAGTGGCTATACATATCGAGAAACATTTCGCAATTCGGACCAATAAATTGTCCACCTAGATCGTGTGAAATCACACCTTAAGACTTTTTTTTCATTAGTCTTTGGCGATAAGTCAGCTACGATCTAGGATTTGGAAGCCAAGATTACTCGCGTTATTCGGCAAATACTGGTCGCAACGCTGGAAGCAGTAATCTCAAATGTAACCTTCGGAATGGACCATGTACTGCGAAGTCGCGACCAACATTTACACGAACGAATATTTATAAAGAAAATATCAGACACTCTTCTTTAAGGCCATAATAAAGTTTCTGCCAACCAACCTAATTTTATGTGTTTTATATACAATTAAAAAAAAAAACAGTTCTAAACATATCAGCCTTATAAACTAAGAACAGTTCTTCCGGAACAAATGTGTACAATACTAGAAGCTAATCTTGAGGACGGAATCTTTCGAGTCAAGGGCCAAACCAAAAAAAACGAGTGGTGGGTGCACGACTGGGTCGTACGCAACTTTCTCTTTCACAGCGAGTTGGGCGTTAAATCAAATAGTAAGTATGCATTTGGATTATTGATGCTAAAAATGATATAAAAAATGTCGAAATGTGATTTTACGAACGTTTACTCCGAAATTTGAAGGAATCGGTGTCTATGTGAATAATAATGATTTTCCGTTATTGGCCAAAACTTAAAATTCCGTTTAGTGATAGTTGGGCTAAAACTAATTATGTGGAATTGTTTCAAACTATAATTGTAGTATATATATTAAATTTCATTCAATTTGGCATAGCAGTTTGCGAGAAATTAACAATTTTCTTTATATGGCCTAAATGACAAAATCCGTTATATGGATTTTCTCGCAAAAACTGGGTATGCAGTTTTGTTGGAACTAATATGCATATAGTATATATAAAGTCTAATCAAAATCGTTAGAGCCGTTTTCGAGAAAATTGAGGTTATGTGTAATTTTTATATGGCAGGTACCGTTATTAACATGGCTAAAAGCAAACAAAAAAAATGGCCTAGAATTATGACCAAAAAAAACTTGGATACGAAGTTTGGAGAAAATCGGTCAAGCCGTTTAGGCTGGGGAGACCATTACGGACAGACGGACCGACGGACCGACGGACGGAATTCCAAAAACCACTTTTTTAGGCTCCGCTATCATCGTAATGTTAGAATCAACCAAAATCTCGAGGTCGAAAATTTTCACGAAAACAATATCTTTCTCTTTGTAAGAGAAAGTTAAAAACACAGAAACAAAAATTCCACTTTTAAGGATATAAAGGATGGGTTTCCTTAAGAAAGCGTACTAGGACCGATACTCTTACTTTTATGTACTAGCGATATCTCTCAAGAAGAAGGCACAATTATATCAACTTTCAAAGACGACACCGCTATATATACCGTTTAATACTTTGATATTGTTAATAATGTCATCCCATCATCAAATTAATATCCCCAAAAAGTGGGCATGGCTAAAAACTTTATGAGGATGAAATATAGATCACGACATTGTCATTGTCACAACATCTTGTTCGAGAGTTTATTAAAATCTTTTATGGCTCAAAAAATAACAACGTTTTTCTATTGCATATTCCATGGGGTATGGTAGACAAATCGTGGTAAGAAACCGCCAACAAAAAGTGAGCGAAAAGAGTGACGAAGCATAGATAGTTAGATTGCCAAAATATCTTGTACAGGCGCTTTTTTCTTACCGTTTGACCATAAACATCGTTTTTCTGAAAATTCAACGTGACACTGGACGTATTATGAAAAATGGACCCCAAAAACGTGGACACCATATGTGCCAAATTTCATTATTCAGCTATAAATGTAAGGGCTATAAATCGACAGACAGGTAGACAGACGGAGAGACGGAGAGACATATTTGGTTCTAGATTTCTCTATGTTACAAAACATGTATCAAAATTAATATACCCCCAAACTTTTTAACAGCAAGTTGGAGAAGCTTCTCTTCTTTGATACTTGTCAAACTTTCACATGAGGAGAGGCTGTGACAATACTTAGATTGTATTACTTTCGGTATTTGAACCTGGGAATCCGCTCTTAGTGGTATATTAGAATCTCATTAAACTTACATCATTTGTTGGTTTGTATGATCATTATTTATTTGTTCACAGAGAGCATTTCAAACACCTCCCACGAAAATAGCCCAGCGGCTTCAAATCAAACGATCATGCAGGCCATGCTACTAGTCCGTTTTTGGACTTATTGCCATCATTAAATAATGGGTGATTTATTCAGAGATAATATTTTCAAGCCAGATTTAATCACACATAGCGCGTGTGACGTGTCAGACTGTCATGTTTTGTTTGTTCAGTGCTGTTTGAAAATTCATCATGGAAAGACCTAGTACGGCATAAGTAGTTATTTCAAAAAAAATCAGTGTTCTCCGATCTTGGTTATAGCAATCATACAAAACTCAACTCTTGCAAGAATTTAACTGACTGTCGACCATCAATATCATTATCCCTCTTGAAAATCTTTCCGATGTTCAACTATTTTAAACTAAATGTTTTTCAGCGGTGAAATCCACTCCTTGCTTGAACAAGGAATATTGGCGTAAGAGGACTTAAAAGCAATACAAAAAGGTTGAAGAACTGCTAGTACATACAGACAAAACAACGATTTGTAAAAATTTTAAAAAAAATCCGCCACTACAAGTGAATTAATTTTTAGAAAAATGTCGTTTTTGGTCAAACTTTATGGAATTTTTAAAAATTGTGTGAATAACATAATTAAACAATGAATATCCATATTTCATCTATACAAAGTTGTTGGTAGCGTTTTCTTAAAAGATTTTTGGTAAAATTTTGATTTGTCAGATGAGAGGTGGACTAATAAAACTGATTTTGGCGTTGCAACGGTTGGAAATGGAAGAAGTCCTCTCATAGTCGTAGAACAGATGATGAATCGCAAACTGAGAATTTAACCATAAAACAGATACTCTAAGGCTGAGGGCCTGACCATATGTACCTTTCATTGTTTTCCTTGAAATAAATGAAATATCGGCCCATACAGCAGCTCTATTTATTTATGTCCAGTTAAACTTCGATAACGAATGCAAGTTTTAGAATCTTCATGTGACAATTATACTCTTGGATGTTGGTCAAAGTTTCACAAAAGGTGGGACAATGAAAAAAACCTAGGAATTGAGACTTTCGGTATTTGAGTCAGGACCCCGCGCTTAGTAGTCCAAATTACTAACCAATAAGATACTGCTCTGTGCATCGTCAACTTAAGGAAGATCTCTATGCCTTTGATTAATTCATTAAGTTTAAGTTTCACTAGCTTAGATCGAAAGTGTTTTCATTTAATTTGCAGAATAGACAGACAACCTGACTGGGTAAATGTATACGCAACCCTTATAGCAATCTCAATATTTCTCTACAAATGCACAAAAGTAATTGCAATGTAGACATTGCACATATAGGTCTCCCTAGACCCTATCTATGCAAAACAAACTTGTATCTTCGTAATATGATGACCCTTCATTTTACAAACTGCAAGAGTACAAAGCAACAACATATTCGTCAATATTTGATGCAACCTGCAATAATGGGATCGCATTGTGCGTTCCTGGGATAAATAGAAATTAATGTCAGACGACTATACCTGACGACTATGTGAAATCCAAACACAGACAAATTGTTATCTAAATCCCTAATTGATTACACAAGTGGGTATAGTTACCCAACAAACAATGGTTTTCGAAAATTGATTTTCAGTTCAACATTTTCGGGCAAAATAGTGTATAGGTATACTCCGAACAACAAGGAACAAACTTCAATCAGGAAAACTGTTGTCCTTAGATGTTGGAAGCACTAAACTTTGTATACCAATATAGCATGAGTTGACATAGGAATTGAAAGGAAGAAAAGTTTTTTTTTTTCAATTCGTGTACTTGAGTATCTACCTATTGTGTCGATGTTTTGGATGTGTGTGCGAGTCCTACAAAGTGTCAATAAAATTGTTCCATCATCTCAAAGTTAGGTGTCTTTCTTTTGCATTTAAATATATTCTAAGCCGTAGGCTTTTGATGTAGGACTTGACACCTCTATGACATTGAAAGTGTTTTGTAGAAAAGTATTTGAAAGAGAATTGAAAAATTTGCAAACAAAAGTAATTTAATCGGACATATATGTACGTGTGCGAGAGGATGAAGCCTAAGTGGGATTAAATTTTGAGGTAATAAATTTATGTCATATCATATTGTCAGTTAAGACTAAAGGAAATGAAAACGAAACCAATTTTTAACTTGGATTCTAAGACACTAAGGAATAAGAAAGGTTGTAGTTTCTGATTAGATTATAACTTTGATATCCAATACTCGATCAGATAACATACTAGAGACGAATGGTCGCCAACCAAAAAGCAGTATCCGACATGAAAACAAAGAATCACAGGTAATTGTAAACTACCGGTGAAAACTGATGGCTATACGTTAAAAACCAAAGAAAATAAGTCAAAATTATCGGGGTTTCAGGACATAATAAAAGGAGATATTAGACGAAAGCGGCCAGACTAGAATCACTACACTTCTTTAATTGACAGTATGGTTAACCACTTCCTAAGCTAAACAAAAGGGATGGGAACCACACATAAAAAGAATGTAAAAGAGTAATGACAGATCCCAACCCAACCTGTTAGATAGGCACTCCAACAAAATGAAACTGACTGACACCAACTATAGAAATGTAGCGACTATAACATCGAGCAGGATGTCTCACATCTATGGTGTGAATGCCTCACGATCAGCAATAGTAGTAGTCAATTAGATCGAAGATCAATGATAACGATGTCAACTAACATAAGATCGGTGGTACAGGAAGTTTTAGGATTCTCTCACACCAACAAAAAACCAACCCTTGCTTTTAAGAACAAAAAAATGGGGATAACAACGCATAGATGTGGATGAAGACAAGAGCTCCCATTGAACTTTGAAGAAAAAAGAGAATGTAGGAACGCCAGGTTTTCAGAACGAAGAAAAAGATAAAGAGAGATGAAAGCGCAGGAATTATGTTCGTAAGTTTTATCGAAATGTAAAACGTCAAAGCCGGTTACAAGTCACGGACAGAATTCTGTCGAGATGAAGAAAGAAAAATAGTAATTGTGTCATAGTACTGAGAATATGGAAGGACATATATTGCGGACTTTTAAGTGGCAGTGGTGGGCTCAGCGGCGCGATGGTTAGTGCAATAAACTGCCTCGCAGAAGGTCTGGTTTCTATACCCAGCCACAGCAACACCTAAATGATTTTTCACTGGCCATCCTCTCGTTATATTCTGACAAATCATCCGGGTAGTATCAATTGTCAAGAAAAGCTTATCTCAACTTAGGCGTTCGGATTTAAAACAGGAGGTCCCGTGGAAGAAGTACACACGCACACATGAATGGTTTTGAGAAAGCTAGGCCCTGGGTACTAACGAGCCTATTGCGCCAGTGACGAACAATCTGAAATAACAAAAAAAAATATCTGGCCTTTACGGGCCTCAAATCTAGCATATCCCCTCACCACAAAGACAAGGACCCCTGCTTAATACCGAATACTAAAGGAGAATTTAAGAATTTTCTCATGACAGTGTTACTCTTGGATCAGTCTTTTGCAAGAGGTGGATCAGTAAAAACAACGTTTTCGCTTTTGAGATTTAAACCAGTTACGCACTTAGTAGTCCAATGCACCAACCACTAGACAACTGCACTCAAACATGAAGAGAAATCTAACGCTAAACAAAGGGAAAAGTACACTACCTAAATGAAGTGAGGAAGCAATATCTAACTTAAGCTTAACAATACTTCTGGAAATTAAGCCCTTCCTGCTGAGCTTTATTAACCGAGTGGAGATGATTTGGTAAGATACATTCACCAACCCATAAGCAAAACTTTGTCGGATGAAAGTTGCCTGAGGAAAGTATTGTTTGCCCGATCCAAAAAAGGGAGACTCTCTGAACTGCGCCAACTATAGAGGTATGAGTCTCCCAACATCGCCAACTAACAGGTGATTTTTTAAGCGCAGTTTTTTTTTAAAGATCGAATAAAACACTCAAATTTGCATCAAATATTCAAAGTGTTTATTGTAATTGATAAATAGGCCTTTGCAATTTACGTTTTAAAGACAACTTCATGTAAATGTTGTCTGCGGCTCCGTTTCAAATTGTCCATTCGGAAGGTCCAATTTTGCGTCGAGCATTTCGGCCTGTATTCCACGAATTACGGGTGTTATGTTATCCTGTACCTAAGGCTTCAATCGTGTTGGGCTTGTCCACATAGACTATCGACTTTACATAATCCCCCAAAAGAAATAATCAAGAGGCGTTAAATAGCATGATCTTGGTGGCCAACTCATAGGGCCATTTCGAGAGATATGCTGCTCACCAAATTCATCCTTCAACATTTCCATTGTTTCACGAGCTGTGTTGCACCGTCTTGATGAAACCACATGTCAACCAAGTTCAACTCAGCCAACTGGGGCAAACAAAAAGTCGCGTATCATAGTTTGATATCGTTCGCCGTTGACGGCAATCGTTGCTCGTTGGTAAGTATTTCCATGATTAAATGGCAGAGAATACTGAAAACTTTTCGCTCTGACAGATGACGTTTGGACGCCATTACTAATCAGTGCTGCCAAAGTGCCAACCTGAAAAAAATCTCCCGTTACATTGAAGGGATAAGATTCGTTAAATTTATATAAGGGATCCAATTAAGTGATTAGGCTTGTGTCACATTCTGTCATTATCCAAGCCCTTGTTGTTCAAGGCTTTGTAACATTGTAACATTGGAGGAGTGCATACAAATACGAAAAGGCTACTAAAGTGTCCTGCTAGTAAGGTTCAACTAACGTCTTTCCCTGGTGTTAATCTCTTTGGAGCCTGAAAAGTGAAGAAAATTAATGTTGGGTCGTTTGAGATAGAAATATAATAAATAACCTTTTAGATCGGATAACATTTAAGTGTCGATTACGAACATCGACTTCAGAAGATCCAAACAAACGTTTTCGGATGATCCTTGGAAATTCCGAAAAATTATCCAAAATTTTGGAAAATGACCTAATTCGAGCTAGTTCGAGAAGAAAGACTTCACGATATTTTGAACTGTTGAATGGGCTCCCCATGCTATATAGGATAGACCAAACGAGATATAATGGTGATATTATGGATCGATTGGCTTGATTGGAAAAACTTTATTACTGTGCTCTGGAATCGTAAGGTTTTCCAGTATTGGAGCCATGCCTAATAGTGATCAAATATTGACCAAAAGAACACAGAGCACAGTCACGTAGATAACCTTCAACCAAAGTGGTATAACTGATCAGTAAGTGGGGTTCGTCAGTCCAAGCATATTCGATGACTAAGGATAAAAATGAGAGATTCTACAATCGATTAAATGGAGCGCATTCATAATTTTGGATGTCCGAACCTCCCGAGAGGCTAACAGCGACTCGGAACACCTCCATATTGCAGACAAGGTAAATGAGAAATATTGTTAAGAGATTTAATGTCTGTAGTAGGATTTAATTACAATTTTATAAAATGGTTGAGTTCCTATCTGTCAGACAGAAAGCAAGTAGTACAAATTGATGGATACTACTCAAAATTTATAAATGTTTTATCAGGCCTCCAAAAAGGAAGTCACCTGGGCCCGCTCCTTTTCATCATTTTTATTAAAGTATTGCCAGCCATCCTCAAGTACTGCTGTTGTTTAATGTATGCGGATGATGTAAAAAATTTTCTTGATACATCCTCCTTATCGGATTGTTTTAATCTGCAAATGGATATCCAACATTTATTAGATTGGTGTGCTTACAATCACGCAAAATATTTGGCGCTACAAAGTAGGATTCTGTAATTACATTTAATTACAAATTTTATAGAAACGACCTTTTACGAGTTGAACTAGTAAAAGATCTCGGAGTATTTTTTGACTCAAAATTCAATTTTCGAGATCATATTGATTTTGTTATTTCAAAAGGTAACTCTATGTTAGGTTTCTTGAAACGAAATTCTACAGTATTTAAAGATGTATATACACTTAAGACATTGTTTATGTCTTTGGTTTTGCCTTCTTTGAAATACTGTTGTTTAATTTGGTCTCCATTTTACGATAATAATGTCTCAAGGATCGAAAGGATACAAAAAAGATTTACTCGGTTTGCATTGAGAAAACTCAATTGTACTGAAGAATTACCAGATTATATCTCGAGGTGGGCTTTTGTTAGCTTGAACACACTTGAATGCCGCAGAAAATCTCAATGTATTTTGTTTATAAAAGACATTATTGACAATCGATTAAATTATAGTGAACTACTTTCCTTAATTTCTTTCTATGTTCCGGAAAGACGACTTAGGAACCGAAATGATATTTTTTATATATCTTCACATAGAACAAATAATGGAAATTCTATAACTTTGAAATTCTATAACTCAATTTGCAATGAAGTCGACCTTTGCATGCAAAGAGATTGTTTCAAATTAATAATTTTGAATGTATGTAGTTAAGTATAAATTGCTTTATTTTTTAGCACATATTTAATTAAATTATGTCTTATTAAACAAAACCCTCAATTATATGTAATCAGCAGATCCAAGTATTAATTGATGAAATAAATAAATAAATAAATAAATAAAGTAACATGTGAAAGGCTTAAAGCCGATTACCAAAAACCTGGCTCTTACCAGTATGTTTTTTGACGAGAAAAGTCCACAAATCTTCACGCTTTGGAGGATCCTAGACCATCGATATCACAGGGGCATATGACTGCATTTATAGAGACGGGTTATACAGAGTTTTGATGTAACATTCAAACTGCTCCATCTGTAGGATAACCTGAGTAGCAGATTACTTTAAATATCACCATTCATCCAGGTTACCAGGACCTCCAATATTTGGCAGTATGGGAGAAAGTGTAGCTTGAATTAGTGACGTCTTTCTGCTCGGTTTTGATTTATTTTTTTAATTTTAGCGCATGGTCTACTGCGCTCAGTGGCGCGATGGTTAGTGCGATAAACTGCCGCGCAGAAGGTCTGGGTTCGATTCCCAGCCGTAGCAACACCTAAATGATTTTTCACTGGCCCTCCTCTCGTGATGAACTGACAAATCATCCGAGTAGTATCAATTGTCAAGAATAGCTTATCTCAACATAGCCGTTCGGAGTCGGCATAAAACAGGAGGTCCCGCCATCGTGCAAGAAGTACACACGCACACACGAATGGTTGTGAGAAAGCTAGGCCCTGGGTACTAACGAGCCTGTTGTGCCAAAAATTTGTTTTATTTTGTTTTGCATGGTCTACTTCATAATTTATTTGCCTCCTTCAATCTTATGTGTTGGTTTCCGACGTCTTCTAAATCTGGTTACAAAACAAGCGTCTATTCTTTAGTTCGCTAATTCTAATCCGGAGGTAAGTAGCCAATATTATATTTAAGCCAGGCAGCGTTATGCTGTGTTTATATTTGGCCATGGTGACAAGTGTATAGCTCACCATTGACTGTGACTGTCTATGCATACCGCCCATGCATATATTATCAAAATATGGGATTATCTACTCATGAACAATTTTTGTCATTTAAATAGTCGCGTATATCTTCTCATGTCTCGTCTGCGTTTTGTACCGTCGCGTCTGTCCATTCGTCGTATAGGGTTCGTCGTGCCTGAAATTCCAACACATGTACGCCAGGATATCTGTCAAAATTAATATAAGTAGTACGAGTACAAAAGACTGCAGAAGATGCATGCGGACTGAATACTGAAAATAAGTTCATTAGTACTTCTCTGTCATTTTATAACAGTTGCCGAAAGCGAAGTATGGTTTGGTAGTACAACAAAGGCCATTTTAATACTTTAATTGCTATTCACAACATCCGACAAGTAACGCGAGAAATCGTACAAAAAAAAATCTGATCATACCTGTTACTAGATAAGCATGGTGGAATTGGCAGACAGCATCAGCTTCGAACCAAGATATTCTGTCTCTGAAGAATCGATAAAACACATTGAGTCCCTCTTGAGGCATGGTCCAGGAGTTGCTAACATTCACCTGCAATGAATAAAAATTAAAAAAATTATAAAAAGTTCCTCAAACCGCTAAAAATCTCGAAAAGTATTCATTAGTCAATCAAAAATTCAAAAACACATTTCCTCATATGCATTCCGAAATAAACCCCAGCTGACCTCCAATTAAGTTTCGATAACCCTTCAGACCCCCATTAAAATTATTGTGAAACTCAGCACCAATTACTTTTTCATTTTACCCATTCTGTTCTCATTAGTAGTTATGTATAACCCAAGCTGTTACCTCACCAGCGTCCATCATATGAAGTGCAATGAAGCACCAAAAGTTTCGTTCTACCCTTTAACCGCCTGCAACACAAGGGCTCCATTATAACGAACTATATATTACAAGTGGAAAAAAAAGTGAAAAATTTTTCATTCATCCTAATTATCGTAAAATTCTAAAGCAGGCTTCACTAGACCATTGCATGATTACATACAAAAAGCCTGAACAATGAAAAAAAAACCTCCAACCATAGACCTTAATAAATGTTCACCCCTTTTGAGTTATCCTCTGGCTAACAAGAGACTTCACAGAGTTTTTCTAGAGTTTTACATCCACTGTGCTATGAATGAACCTTGCATCAGCTTCTGCAGGACGAATGAGCAATCAAAATTTGTTCAGGAAATTAAAAAAAAAACTCAAGTACCTAGTTAACAAAAAAAAAGTCCAAAAAGGGTTCAGCACAAAGGAATGCTCTAAATGAATGTGGTCATGGTGATGGTGATGGAGAACGTGATTGAAGTGTAGACGGTTGCCTTTGCTTAAATAGCTGAAGGACTTTTTCATGGGCTCTATTTCCCACTCGAGTTGGGTGAAGGGAGGAGAGATTTTGAAAAAGCTTTTATAACAGCAACGATATCCGATATAAGTTACGGATGGTTGGATGTCGTTAATCACATTCAGAGCGCCGAGAGTTTTAAAGTTTCGAACGAATCTTTATGGTCACTTTCTCGTTGCATTTTCAAAGCTGATTAATGTAGATGTTAAGTTGAGATGGTTTATCTCGATAGTTAGGTGAGAGTTATGCATAAGTGCGAGATGGTTGGGTAATATAAAGTAAGAAGCTGATTGCGGAAAGTTTTAAAAGATTTTCGGCAACTTTTTTATAGCAGCTGGAGTCGTAAAGGCGAGGACGCCAGCTTTATCGTGGCATATCCGAAAACTTGGCGACTTTTGGATTATCAAGAATAACCTTTTTATATACTTCTGGGACAAAACACGAACACAAATAAAATTTTAAGAAATAGTTAATAAAATCAAATTTAAGAATGCTGGTTCGCATTTTAAAACGTCCGGCCGTAAACTCTTAGAACAAGCTATCAGAGTAGCCCCTAGAGTGATTGAACGATGTGTGAACTGAAGAGCATAAAATTCACCCCAAATGCGTGGAGGTACCTGGACGTTCGAAGCGTCACCCACTGTCCGTTATGGACTTTTCGGAATAGAACTTTTATGACTGAAGCTAAGCGTTTTATGCTCCTCAAATAAAACGAATACAAACTCTGTAAAGGGAAATTCTGAACCCTAAAGGTCAAAACATGCACTCTACAAAGTAATTCACAGACAACGACGTACAGCTGAAAAGCATCTATATATCATCCCGATCTCTGTGAACGATGCACTAGACTAGTAAGACTAGTTGACGGCCTTAGTCGCTTATAGAGAATCCACGGAAGCGGGCAAGGATTAAACATACAAGCACCAGATCGATTGAAGAAACCGTTTGTTTATCCAATCAACCCACAGTGTTGAATACCAGCTATTGCAATGGTAAAGAGTCTTCCGAACTTAGACAGTTGATAGCTACCATGTTGTTGAAGCTACTTCTGTCAAATTGGCTGTTTTATTAGGTCTGCTTTGCCAAATCACCATGGATGGATATAACGTTCAACAACACTTACAAATGATAAAATTGATTTATCACAACGAGGTCCTTTCTGCTCAATTGGATAATATGAACACCAACTCCATGTGATTTTAACAGGACGGCGAGAGCTACGTAACACATTGCTCACGCCACATTCGAAATTCTGCACGAGCGCTTCGAGGGCACGTTCATCTCACGTGGGTGTGAACTGGCTACCAAGGTCGTGCGATTTGACTCCTTCAACCTTTTTCTTGTGGGGTTTTCTAAAATCGCAGGTCTATGCGAATAAGCCACAAACCACAGAGACCCCCAAAGACAACATAAGGCCGTGGATAGAGGTTGAGGGTGTGGGTACATCAGGGAGTCGCTCACCTGGCTGTTTCTTGTAGGCTCTAAAAAAAACTCTGACTCACTAAATTGAACAACGTATGTCTCTTTTTTGCACCATTTGAAGAGTTTTTTGACTAGGGGTATGTCGCTGTACAGCTCGTATAGTTCGTGGTTGAATCTTCGTCTCCATAGCCCGTCAACGCAAACGGGACCGAAGATTTTCCGAAGAATTTTTCTCTCGAATCGACCAAGGATTTCTTCATCCGCTTTTGATACGGTCCATGCTTCAGCGCCGAAGAGCAGGACTGGGATGATCAGGGTCTTATATAGGATCTCCTTAGTAGTTCGAGTGAGGGCTTTACTACCAAATTGCCTTCTTAGCCCGAAGAAACAGCGATTGGCAAGAGTAATTCTTCGTTTGATTTCTGACGAGATGTTGTTGTCAAAGTTAATAGCGGAGCCGAGGTAGACAAAGTCCCGTACCATCTCAAAGTTATATCTGCGAATAGTGACGTTCTGCCCAATTCGCAGATGTTGTGTGTCCTTTCGTGTTGATACTTAGTCTGGCCCTCATTTACTGGTAAACCCATTTTTGCCGCTTCCTTCTCTACTAGCAGACGTGGTTATGACCTCACGTTGACTTTTACTAATGATGTCAATATCGTCTGCGTATGCCAGTACTAGGAAGATTGTGCCTCTGCTGTTGGCTCGGGAGTTTTTTACAATCCTCTTTAGAATCAAATTGAATAAGTCACATGACAGCGCATCGCCTTACCTAAATCCTTTTTTGGTATCGAATGTGTCGTTGAGGTGGTTTATGATCCTAATGGAGCAGCGTGAATTCTCGAACGAATTTGGTCGGTATACCAAAACTAGACATGGCTCTGTATAATTGTCTCTATAAATGCTTTCGTATGCGGCTTTGAAATCGACGCAAAGTTGGTTTGTATCGATTTGCATTTCTTATGTAAAACCACACTGATATGGACCGATCAGGTTATTGGTTTCAGGCGTGGTTTCAGGCGTTAACATATTACGGCAGATAGTATCTTGTAGGAGGTGTTGGGGAGACTTATGCCTCTGTAGTTGGTACAGTTCAGAGGGTCTCCTTTTATTATGAATCGGGCAAACGATGCTGAGGTTCCATTCTTCAGGCACACTTTCATCCGACCAGATTTGGCGGATGAGTTGGTGGATTTTGCCAGCTGTGCCAGCACGACCCGCCATAGAATAATTTTTCTTATATAGAGTGCGTCATCTGTATAGAATTCATATTCTTTTATTTTACTTACCAAGTAATCTCCACCTGACTTATAAATCTCGGTGACAAGGCCGTGATTTCCGGCGGCCTTAATAATCTTGAGTTTAGATATTGCTATCCTCACTTAGATCGAGTGGTTGGTAGTTTTCCCTGTAACGCTCTAGTTGGCGCAGTTCAGAGAGTTCCCTTTTTGTGTTTTTTTTTGTAGCCGGATTTGTTAAAATGATTTCAAAAAAATTCTTGTGGCTCTTGGCAGTGGAAATAAAGCTCGACTCGACGATTTCCGTGATTATATCGAGATTTTCTATAATTGCTTATGCAGAGCGTATTGCATCTTTGATATCGAAGTTACCGGAACGGAATCAACGAAACAAAAACTTCGCATTATTGCTTGTTACAATATTAAAGAAAAACTTAAAATAATACGAATTTTATTTTTGGTCTTGTCCATCTTTAACGCACATTCAAACAAAATTGAAGCTATCAACTGCCAGAGAAGTTTTTTATTACGAAATTTCCTTCAAGATCTAGTGTAGCCTGATAGGGCGTATACACCGCGTAATATAAATGTCTAAAGCCACCTGTAGAAAAAATTATGGATTTTTTTACCGTTTATTTTTTATAGTTTAAATCGTCAAACTTTACACCAGCAAACCATTGTTGAAGATCTTTCGCTTTAATACAAGTTCATCAACAAAATAATATTATTTAATTTTTTTTTTTAAACTTAAGCTTCATTATGACCAATGTGCTAATAATCTAACAGAAACAAAGGACTACAGGATACTTTTAGGCAACTGATAATAACCTCTACATCTGTAGCCAATAAAACTCAATAAAATAAATTAATGAAAGATAAAAGCTGTATTTGTGTAGCTGTTGTTATAAAATAAGTTCACTCCATTTGAATGTGGACTGCAAACAATACAACTCGCATAATAAGCTTCCATCAGCTAAAAGGATTTTAAATTAACTCGCTTAGTGTTATTCAAAAGCAAATAATGGCATTATATTTGAATTTTCATTTTATTCCACTTATTATGGAAATAGACGCTCAATATCAATATGAAATATTTTTTAATTAAATTCAATTATATCCAGTACTTAGCAGGTAATCGGAAATAGGAATGCAATAATGAACCATGAAGCTGGAGTAAATGCAAATTGGAATTATTTTGCAATCTATGAGTGGATATTGAAAACCTATAAATTATTGTTATCTAACCCATAAATGATATACACAATACAAATTGATATAATTTTGGAAAATAAATAAAGGAGTCTGGCAAACGTCCGGGGATTATATAACTGGTATGAGAAGCTTCTCAGATTTGCATTTCAGAATCGACATTCGATTCGTATTCAGTATAGGTTGGTCAAATGGTAGACCTTGAGTTTTCGAAATTTCGTTCCATGGTATTTCAAAATTTCACCCACCATGGCGCGAATATTCGAATTTATGATTTTTAAAAGTTCTTATGTTTTGAGGTAAAAAAGTAGTTTTTAAGAAATTTAAGTCTGCCGTTCGGAGTATGTAATCTGTTTGTGTTCTGTATTTTATGATCTGTAGTCTGTTATTGATAGGGCTCCACTATCAATAACAGACTGCAAGTATTCGACCGATTTTACTGAAACACCAAATAGGTTTTTTAGTGAAAGTGGATTTGTTCAAACTCAATAGCAAACATACAATAACAACACAAACTAGGGAAGCTTGTCTGACACGTGTCGGTCCTTTTATTTTCATAACCAAAAAGGCCAAATTATAGACAATGCGATTATATGAAAACGCAATAAAATTCAAATAGCTGCTGCACTATGACAGCAGCCTAAGACACTGTTAGAGATGAATGGAGGAATTTCCAAAATGGCGTCTACAGCCCCAGTTAGAATGTACAATGTGAACAAGTAAAATGGTTTGTTCTGACCTATTCATGCCATCAAGGAATCTCAGCTGTTGGTCGAGCGCATTGACATGATGCCCCATGAGCAGAATGAACAACGACGGTGATTGATCCACATGGCTTGGGGTATATTTTCAACTGTAGCTTACCATGTGAAACAGCTTGTTATGAGATAGACTTATCCTTGCGCGGTACAGGGCAAATGGAACTGTGATTAAGAAATACGATAAATAGAATTATTAAAAAACATGCTTGGAGGATTTTAATGAACCCATAGACAGACGGATATGTTGTAGAAACATACCTGGCCTTCAGTGCAAACATCAGGAAGGAAAATTTCTTCGGCGTGTTCCACGAAACGACTACAGCTTTTATATTCCGATTTACTGAGCTCACAGCAGATTTTAATACTATGATAAGCACAGCACTAATTTTCCTAGACTGCAATCTATTGGTCGACTCTGACAATTTTGTCATCGCAACCCCGACTGCCCAAGAGAAGTAGCTACGAAAGGTACCAAAAAAGTGACTTTCCGTTGATCTCCTTAGAGAACCCAAGTTAGGCAGAGTTTACAAGGAACCACTGAGTTTTAGAGACTATCCGCCATACCTTCACCATCCACTCATATCAACACCCAGTGAATGAAGTATGACGGCCTTTCTGCCTAGGTATGTAAAGCCGGTGTATATGATTTGAAAGGTAACATACATCAACTCATTAGAAACATTTGGTGGGATGAAATAATGCTTAAAGAAACCTATCACAGGGTAGCCTACTTACTTACTTACTTAAGTGGCGCTACAGTCCGGAATGAACCTGGGCCTCAACCAACATGCCTCTCCAATTAGCCCGGTCCTTAGCTAACTGCCTCCAGTTGCGCACTCCAAGTTGGTTGAGGTCGGTTTCCACTTGTGCGCGCCACTTAAGGCGAGGGCTTCCTCTACTGCGTCCGACTTCTGGCTGGGAATCGAAGACTCTGCGAGCCGGAGTATTGGTGTCCATTCGTTCTACATGTCCTAGCCATCTTAAACGTCCAATGCGGAGTTTTTTGACCAGGGGCTCGAATAGTTCTTGGTTGAATCTTCGTCTCCATAGCCCGTCAACGCAAACGGGACTGAAGATTTTTCGAAGAATTTTCCTCTCGAATCTACCAAGGATTTCTTCATCCGCTTTTGATACGGTCCATCCTTTAGCGCCGTAGAGCAGGACTGGGATGATCAGGGTCTTATATAGGATCTCCTTAGTAGTTCGAGTGAGGGCTTTACTACTAAATTGCCTTCTTAGCCCGAAGAAACAGCGGTTGGCAAGAGTAATTCTTCGTTTAATTTCTGACGAGATGTTGTTGTCAGAGTTAATAGCGGAGCCGAGGTAGACAAAGTCCCGTACTACCTCAAAGTTATATCTGTCAATGATGACGTTCTGTCCAATTCGTCGATGTTGTGAGTCCTTTCGTGATAACAGCATATACTTAGTCTTACCCTCATTTACTGCTAAACCCATTTTCGCCGCTTCCTTCTCTTAACTAGCAAACGTGGCTATGACATCACGTTGTGTCCTACTAATGATGTCAATATCGTCAGCGTATGCTAGTAGCTGCACCGACTTTTGGAAAATTGTGCCTCTGGTGTTGGCTTTGGAGTTTTGCACAGTTCTCTCAAGAATCAGATTAAAGAAGTCACATGACAGCGCATCGCCTTGCCTATATCCTTTTTTGGTATCGAATGTGTCGGTGAGGTCGTTTCCGACCCTGATGGAGCAGCGAGAATTCTCTATCGTCATCCTACACGAACGGACGAGTTTGGGCGGTATACCAAAACTAGACATGGCTCTGTACAGTTCGTCTCTATAAATGCTGTCATATGCGGCTTTGAAATCGATGAATAGGTGGTGGGTATCGATTTGGACTTCCTGAGTTTTTTTCCAGGATCTGCCGAAGTGTGAAAATTTGATCGGTTGTGGACTTACCTGGCCTAAAACCACACTGATAAGGGCCAATCAGGTTGTTGTTAAACGGTTTCAGGCGTTCACATATTACGGCAGATAGGATCTTGTAGGCGATGTTGAGGAGACTTATGCCTCTGTAGTTGGCGCAGTTCAGAGGGTCTCCTTTTTTGTGTAGCCGATCAACAAAAAAAGGACACACACTGAATTGCGTCAATTCCAGAGGCACAAGTCTTCTCTAAATCGCCTATAAGACTATATTTGCTGTAATATGTGAAAACCTGAAAACGTTCACCAAAAACCTGATCCAAGAAAGTCCTTATACATATGATCAAGTCATAACGATTCAACAGATTCGAAAAAACAATGCAAGAAGTCCAAAAAGGTACCCACCATGAGTTGATCGATTTTAAAGAGGTACATTACAGGACGGGCACGGTGGCGCGATAGTTAGTGCGATGGGTTCTATCCTAAGCTGTAGCAATACTGGCCCTCATCTCGTGATGTTCAAGAAAAAGCTTATATCAATTTGGCCGTTCGGATTCGACATAAAACAGGAGTTCCCGCAAGACGTACAAACGCACACATGAATGGTTGCGAGAAAAAGCCTGAGTTCTAACGATTTATTTATTTATTTATTTTATTTTTTGTACACTAAAGGCTTTATAGAGTCTAGTTTTGGTATAAGGTTCAAACTCGTCCATCTGGTCAGGATTAAGATCGCCGCTTCATTATGTCAAATACCTCAGCGAATTCTTACTTCATAAAAGGATTTAGACAAGGTGACACATTTTTTAGCATAATTCTTGTGAGGAATAATCTATCTTAAATACGTCTATGCAATTTCTAACAAAAGCCGACAATATTGACATCATTGTTGGGAGTTACGTTTGCTGAAGAGAAAGACCTCATTTTAAATGGCGCGCACAACTTAAAACCGATCTCATCCTATTTAGAGCGTGTAACTGGAGGCAAAGGAATTAACTAAGGATCGGGCTAATTTTATATAGAGACTTCTTATTTGAGGCCCAGATTTATTCCGAACTGTAGCGCCAAGAAAGTACATGCAGTATCGCAACATCATTAAAGTGATAGCCGAATCCACAAATGCCTAACAGGGAATCCTTGTAGCATGAAGATGTTTGCAAGTACCAAAAAGTGGTGACAGAACAGGGATATATTAACACGCTATGATTCAAAAGTATCGGAAAGTATAGACCTAGAAGAAAGGAAAAGAAGAAAATCATACATAACTAGGAAAAAAACATCGCATCCCAGCCTAGGGATATTGAAAAGTCTCACAGGATGAAAAATTTCGGTCAATAAGAAAAGGCAATTGCAACCTAGTCACTGAAACGCAGGAAATTAAAGATGCATTCAAACAGCATTTCTAGCAGTTGCGCAAAATGGGTATAATGTCGAGAGAATGATTGGGTAAGAAACCTACATGCAATCAATGAAGAGAAAACGCTCCATCCGGCATTCTAGTATAGAAGTCAGCACAGATATACAAAAACTGGAGTAATTAATAGTGGTACTCTTCAAATATGGAGGTGGAGCCCTAGCAGCAAACCCTAAAGGAAGTTTGAATTGAATTTGAATTGAATTGTTCCAACAGCATATCCCTACCAAATGTTGCATACAAGATGTTTGTTAGAGTCTGGCTTCCAGTTCCATAAATGGCCCTTTTCACGATAAACCAAATATTGGCACTAAGCTAAATTCTGGAAATAACCAAAATAAATGACCAATGAAATATATTTCGTCGACTTAAGAATTCCATATAATATCATTTACCGCTGGCAAACCTATAGAGCGAATTTGGTAACCCGTCGAAATTGACACAACTGTTCCAAATGTACTGGATAGATGCACTTTCATGCGGTTTCTTCAGCTATATAATCAGAACTTAAGTAAGTCAGAGTGGGTCCGAGTAGAATTTGAGATAGTTAAAATGGCGTTTACAAATAAAGGGAACAATATTGGACCAAATGTAGATTCTTGAGGGACACCAAAGTGATGAAACGTTGGTTAACAGTTTAAAGATGCAGCTTGTATGCTTAATTTGTTAGACGAATTTAAGAAATTAAAAAAAAAACGAACGAAGGTTTGTATGGTCTTCAGAATCGAAAGTCTTTGAGAAATCTAGCAGCATTACAAGCATTACCTAATTTTCATGGAATCCCAGATAAATGTCAGGAGATACCCTAATACAAAGACCTATTGATATTAGCTAAGGACCGGGATAATTGGAGAGGCGTGTTGGTTGAGGCCGCCAAGGTTCATTCCGGCGCCACTTAAGTATATTAAAAAACAATTTTTTAGTCTTCACGTGCATATTGAAAAACGTGACTCATGTTAAAAACAAATAAATATATCAATACATTATAGTATCAAAAAAGGTGTCCTTTAATAATTCAATTCATTTGACTCATCAATAATTGGGTGAACAAAATTCATCCTGTTGATATAATAGACGAAATAATAATAATGTTGACATATAAAAGGCTTAACTCTACAAGTTATTTTTAGTAGTAGATACAAGAACATATGTACATGCATCCCACTGAAAGGGATATTGGTTTTATTTTGTCAATTTGACGTGTTTTGGGTGCCACAGACGGTACAAATTCTTTTATGGATTGTTTAATGTGAAAGGAGACTACCAAACCTATAAAGTTTATATATCTACACATTTGTCTTACTGAAATTCGAAAGAATTATAAATGAGCATCCTCAAAACCATTTCGAATGAATGGCGGTTCTAAAACTGAACATAAAAGTCTTGAAATAAAAAATTCATCACTGCCTTTGTGAGCGTGTTGTTCTTTACGAGGGGCTAGGATATATTTACCATTTTGTATGGGTACTTTGAGTGATATTTTCAGCAAAATTTTAAATATTCCGTACTTTATAAAGATATGTTTTATTCCATCAGCTGAGTTCTTGAGTGTTCAATGGGCCACTTTTATTCGAATGATATTTTTTATGGGTTCCAATATTTTTGAGGATGTTATTTAAATCGATGAAAGCAGAACAATACTATCTTCAATGCATTGAGATATAAGTTGACGGGGCTTTTTTGTTTATTGAACTGTTAATAATCTATCCCTTGATAACAATCCATCTTTTATAAAACGGTGCCCAGCAAAAACTGAAAAAAGATGTTATTAGGGTGACCATTTATCGGCTGGAAGAGAATGTAATATCTGTCAAAGATTATAGGCATCTTCTCGGACAGCCAAGCGTTCATAAAGTCCCTACAATCAGTCTCAACAAATTCATCTGTCATCATCTCATCATCATTAAAGATGTCAGAGCAGGTAAGCATTTACATATGCTGGGTGCTTGGGCAGAGCGACATTCCAGGGAGCTCTAAGGCTGATGAACTCGCAGGACATGAGACTAAATTAACAGTCGTACCCGACCAGGGTGCACTAGGTATTCCTATCGCTACATGCTGAAGCTTAGTAGCGCAGCATGCTCACAGAAAATCAAATCTCAGATGGAGTCTTGGCACGCCATGTCAAATAACCAAACAAATGTAAGCAAAGCTAGATTTAAGAATATAGAAGGGACTAATTTCGATCTCTATACCATACATAAGCTCTACCATACGTGTCATCACTGGACACTGTTTAATAGGTAGGCACTCAGAAAGGTTAGGCCTTGGACGAAGAGTTAGGAGTTGCATGGACGAAAAGGAAGAAGAAACAATACTTCATCTTTCATATAACTGACCGGCCCTATCCAAGAAAACATCATCTTGAAGCTTACTTCTTTCAAAATCTCAGCGATTTGACAAAAAAGGAAGTTAGAAGTCTCCTTCTTTTCATTAACAACTCAGAATGGTTTTCTCGTAACAAGGAGAATGGACAATATCCACGTGATATCACAATGGACCAAAAACTGGTAAAAGTGTGCTGGCGAACTCGCTTGCAGCCACTCTAACCTAACCTTTCTCGAACTACCCTATATCAAAACATGATAATCTTTCCACCTGAGCCTGAGCATGAGCCAGAGTACCTCCCATATGATGATATATACTCCAATTCTCTGTCTTCCACTGTGGAATTTATGGGTGCCCCCATTCTATCTTAATCGGACATTAAAGGTCAGATTCCTGCCATAACAGCCTATCACGCACTCCAGTTCAAGCTCAAAGACCATTTTGTGCTATTAAGTAAGCAGTATTAAATAGCCTTGACAAAAAACTTGTCTGTTTTATCCGTCAGAGCTAATAGATGAACCCAATCATAGGTCGATGCCGTTGGCATTACACTCATAGACCCATTGATACACAGAAGCTCATGCATCCAATCTTATGATTTGTGAGAGAATAAAGAAGCTCGTGTTAATACCTATCAAACAAAATGCTCACACACTGCTACTTCGGGATTTACTCAAAAAGTTACAAATAAACAATAATTATCTGAATAGGGGTCCTCAAACCTAGCATCTTCATTTCGATTGTATGTGCGATGTCATATTTTTTTCAGCTAAAAATGGCACTACTAGCTTAATGCCGATTCCGAAAAGCAAAGCAAAGACCTCTAATCCGAGCCCGTTATTGGTTTGAGTGGTTGGCTTTTATTGCACATAGTGCCCTTACTGTCTTATTTTTCTTCTTATTATTCTCTCTGCAGAGACGGGCTCAGTGGCGCGATAGTTAGTGCGTTGAACTGCAACACTTGTAAAAAAAACACTTGTAGCAACACCTAAATTATCACTTGCACTCCTCTCGTAATGATCTGACAAATCATCCGAGTAGTATCAATTGTCATGAAAAGCTTATCTTAACTTAGCTGTTAAGAGTCGGCATAATACAGGAGGTCCCGCCATCATGCAAGAAGTACACACGCACATATGAATGGTTGTAAGAAAGCTCGGCCCTGGGTACTAATGAGCCTGTTGCGCCAAAAAAAAATTTGTATATTTTGATACCACAGCAATTTTGACTGGCAATACCAAGGGTAAGTCACATAATCATCCAAGATTTGCAAGATTAATCCTTAGAATGCAGTTAGAGGCAATAGCCCTGCCCCTAAATTAGCGGCTTCGGTGTTCACCTCCGGTTTGTTATAGGTTATGTAGTAAATCAAAAGACATTGACGTGGTCAAGATGGTTTATATTTAGGTTTCAAGAGCTTTATCTTACTAGTTCATCAGCTGTGTAGTTCCATAGAAAGGTTACCCAATCTTGTGTTACATTTTTGTATTGTGAAATCTCGTTAAGATATTTTTTTAACAACTGCACTATTACAGTTGCCCAAGAGATCGAGACCTTTTCTTCTGGACACCTATTCTTATTCTTAAGGAATCAATAGGTTAAGAAGTAGAAAATGGGTCCATTTCTTCTTGACAGCTATCCTTATCCGCCTTTTGAACAAGACGATTCAGGATGTGTAAAGCTGACTTGCAATCATTGGGTCCGATGGGCAGAAGTAGAGGTGAGTCTATTCTCTTGGGCAGTTGTCCAATTAAGGTAAAAGGTGATTTCAAAAAAAAAATCCTAAGTCATTCTGGAAATTTGTTAACTTATAGCGAAAAAGTACAACGTTTCCATCTTCAATGCAATACTTTGATACAAACTCTAGCTGTGATAATAAAATAAGTGATATGTTTGCCGAATTCTTTCAAACAACGTACTGTTCCTCGGAAAATGAATACTGTGATAATCGAAACTTAAATGGTAATGTTATCATTATCACAGATGTTATCATCTGTGATATTCCATTTTTAAGACTGACTGAAGATGAAATTATGCAATACATTACTTGTTTAAAAGATAATTATGTTTCCGGTCCTGATAAAATTCCATCTGTATTTGTAAAATCCTGTAAAGAATATATCGGCTCAGCTATTACATTTATATTTAATCCGCCCTTGTCTACCGGTGTTTTACCCGAAATTTGGAAAACATCTTATTTAATTCCAATACATAAATGCGGAAATAAAAATCTAATTGAAAATTATAGAGGTATTGCAAAGCTGTCTTGTCTTCCAAAAATGTTTGAATTAATTGTTTGTAAATATATTCAATTTTATTGTCAACCCATCATTACCCAAGAGCAACATGGATTCTGTGTAAAAAAATCGACTACAACTAATCTTCTTGAGTTCACTTCCCAAACTAATAAAAATATCGTGAACGGCCTGCAAACGGATGTATTTAACGCAGACCTAAGTAAAGCATTTGACCGAGTCAATCACCGTACACTGCTTAGTAAATTGAAAGGGTTTGGTTTTCCAACCTGGTTATTATCATGGATATCTTCTTATTTAACGTAGAGAACTCAAAATGTATTCTTTAATAATTGTGTGTCTAAAGTTGTCAACGTACTTTCTGGTGTTCCTCAAGGAAGTCATATTGGTCCGATCTTGTTTAATCTATTTATAAATGATCTATGTAAATGTATCCGTTACTCAAAAATTTTAATGTTTGTTGACGACTGTAAAATTTTCTATGGATACAACAACACAAATGGTTATCTATTTTTACAAGACGATATTGACAATGTGTTTAAATGGTGCTCCATTAACGGTATGCAGCTAAACACCAAAAAATGTAAAGTTATGACTTTTTCTCGTAAAAGATTTGAAATTACTGCAACTTATTTCATTGAGGATTAAAATTTAGAAAGAGTTCATACTTTTAAAGACTTAGGCGTATTATTTGAATCCAAGCTGTCATTTAATCATCATATCGACATTCTAACATCCAAAGCAAGGAGCCGCCTTGGTCTTATAATGCGGTTCTCAAGAGAATTTAACGATCCTTACGTTACAAAATGTTATACTGTACTCTTGTTAGACCTATTCTGAAATATTGCTGTTGCGTCTGGTGTCCTACGTATGCTGTTGCTGCCAACAAAATTGAAAGTGTCCAAAAGCGTTTCCTGTTATTTGCCCTACGTCAACTCCCATGGGATGGTACCTACCTTCTTCCACCATATGCCAATCGTTTAAAACTATTAAATATGTCTACGCTTCAAAAAAGAAGAGAAGTAAATAATGTTATGTTCCTATTTAAATTGTTGTCCGGATCAATTCATTCCCAATATTGTTTAAGTACTCTGAGTATTAATACTCGACTTAGATTCACGAGAAATCCTGTCTTTTTTTATACGTCAAGTACATCTGTAAATTATGGTAATAACGAGCCTATTAATAAAATGTTGAAGGACTTTAATAAAAACTACAACCTCATCGATTTCAATATGAATCAAACCACATTAAAAAAAAGTATTGTTAGAAACTTAAGTTCTTATTGATTTTATTTAATATTTTTAATTGTCAGCTGTGATGTATATATCTGTAGCTGAAATAAATAAAATAAAAATAAAATAAAAAAAAAAAATTTAGACTCACGAGTAGCTAGGGAAAAAGTGATCGATTTGCACAACGTATTATACATATAAAACTAGTCAATCCATCTAGGTACTCATTCCGTAATTTTCAAAATGATTATCGTTGACGATAGTGTAGGAGAATTACTAGGTACGTAGCTTGTAATTTGTATACAGTGTGTGAGTACATGTATGATGGACCGAGTAGCATCACTAATCCGACATGACGAATACAAAAGGATACACATTAGAATAAGGAATAAGGAAGTGGGTCGATTATCGCTTCATTTTAGTGATCTTGCCCAGGTAAGATTAAGTCGTCTTTGGGCGTTCCTTAGTAGAAATTCAGACGATAAGAATTCTGCAATCAAACAACCTTCACATTCAGTAAGCCTCCTACATTACAATAAGGTTGTCATTGTGTCTGTCGATGGGCAATCTTTAGAGACTTTGCAACAGCCTTTCATTACCATAGATTTCAGTAAATTGGATGCTGAGGATCTTATTATAGCTTGGCTATCGATAATAGTCACAATAGCTTGATTAAATAGCAGGTTGTTCTTCAAACAATCGGGAGCTTGATAATTGGCGACTACTTCAGCATGGAAGACGCTGCAGTAGTAAGAAGCATTGAAGGAGCGGCTCATTTCTAGAACTTGTTATAGCTATATCCGTCTGTGTAGGTAGAAACAATTTCGTCGAACTTTTTATCGAGTTTCTTAGTGCTCGTATTCGACCCAAGAGGAGGCCTCTATAATAATTTGCCTCTTTTACCATATCCTTACTCCGTTGATAAACTAATAAACCGACATCGTATATTCCTTTCATTGATATTTAATCCTAATTGTATGTGATATCCTTTAAAATTCCTTTTCACCTGCAAATTGTAAAATTCACATTTCCAGTCTTCATGCCACCTCGCATAGAAATAACTTACCCAACTCGACCGTGTGTTTAACTTTAACAAACACTCGCCCATTTTTATCAACATTTTCATCGCATTACTAACCCATGAACGGCAGATATATGAGACACTAAGTCCTTTAGGAACATCAGCTTATCACACGAAAATGCTCTTACGCAAACATTTTCCACCCAACAACACGAACGTTAATCGTTTAATCATCACGAGGTGGTTTTGCGAACCAAATGCGTGTCTGAAGTTAATTTCTGGTCTTGTCTACACAGGAGCACACATTAACCTTTTTCGATTTTGTCAAGCGATAGACTTTATAGAAATAATCCTAACGGGGTTTTGAGTTACGATAAAACCATAAAATTCTTATCGGGAATACTTAATTAGTAAAAGTATCTACGAAATTTCTACGGTGTATCTACGGCTCTTTAATATTTGCGATACATTAAGTTGAAAAGTCCCTTCCGTCTATCAAAATGTTCTTCCATCAACGAAACCATCCTCTCAACTTGATCTGAAGGACATCTCTCCGACATTCACGAATTATTCTCCGTTCAACATAGCTTATTCAATATTCGGTGTCGTCCATCGATTAACATTCAAAAAGACAAAGTACGTCCATCAATCTTTAACAGCTGAGTGGCTCACTCTTTCTTCTGCCAAAGGGCATTCTATAGTTCATCATTGGAGACATGGATGTACCGCCGCCCTCTAATGGAGTTCTCTCGCCCATTGAATACAATTTTTATGCTACTGCCTTGGCCTTAACTTTGTAAATGAGTTTAGTGCTACTGCTACACCGGTCTGGTGGCACTAAGTACCGATACTGTGCGCTGCAAAATGCTAACTTTATTAACAACTTTACCCGAAAGTTACAAGGCTCATTAAATTCAAGTTGCTCTTCTAGCTTTTACTATCTTCCGCACCGAGTGTGGCATCCAATTGGAACACGTGTCAGGTGGGGAGCGGTTTTGTGTACTTCTATGTACGTAATGAAATTACGTTTTCTTCCTCCTTGGACCCTCCTCGGGCCGTCCTCATCAGTGGCAACCTTTCATCAACACTGAGTGGAGTCAACCTTTACTTTAGTCTGCTTGACTGAACTCCATAAATATCGTCTGCATTTAGCAAGAGCCTTCAGGGAGAGTATATTTTTTTATTACTACGGCCAGGACACAGCATCCTAGATAAGGAGATTATTTTGTGATTAAATTTTGAAAGCAGGTATCAGGGTGGAACATTGGGTGGAGTTGAGTACAGTACTTAGTATTCCTAGAATATGGTCCAGTCTTCTGCATCAATAACAACAAACTGTTCGGTACTTGAAAGTCCTGTAAATATTTAGTACTATTTGAGGGTGGTTTGCATAAGGATTTCCAAATTTGTATTCAATCAGGACACGATGTTGTTTGCATTTAGAATTACTTATCAGTGATAACCGATTGCAAGTTTTATTTTTGGTAAAACGATTTTTGTTTATCGACGGAATTTTTTCTCTACCAAAAATTACACAGTTGAAGGGTATAGATTTGTAGGAGTAAAGCTGGTAATGATGTTTGAGTCAGTTGGATCGAAGGATGTTAAGCCTTTCGAAAAACCATACATTTTTTTTAGATAAGGGGCTATCCGCTGGCAAGAAATGTTAAGCAATTAGAGGTTTATTTGTTCTATGGCTTATAACCATAAAATAATTAAACCTCGAATCGCTCAACATCAGGAGTACTATAAGGATTAAAACCCCATTCGGAGTAGTAGGAAGAAGCAGGAAGCCAACAATATTTTTATAAAAATGAGATTTCTCTAGGGAATCAAAAACAATTGATTTAAAAAAATAAAAAGCTCAAGATCTAAGCTTACCCAACAAGGCACCTTACAACTGCAGAAGTATATGAAAAATCTCTAAAAAAGGTCAAAGACTTTATGAAGGATGTCTTAAATACAAATCGCAAATATTAAATGCTTAGTTCTTCAGATTTTTCGTCATTCCGGCTTAAGAGCCTGCAGAAGTGGTTGTTTCATGTTCACAGCGTCGATTATTCCTCAACTACGATCTTTCCTAATTCATCTAGGTCCGAATCCTGATCTTGTTTGGGCATTCTATCCCTGAACTTGACCTTTTGCAATTTTGGTAAAACTTGTGGACACCATTCCTGGAGCGTGTCTATACCTTCAATCTCTTGCTTAACTTCTTTAAGCAGGTAGGTTTCGTTTTTAGATGTCGACATTCTTGCTGGTGGGTACGATAAACCTATCACACCATTTGCCGATAATCGTATGAAATCGTGGAAAGGACTTGGTGGTCTCTTGCGTTTGCGTTTTCGACATTAAATTTTTTCACAGCATTTCGCATTTGACATGGCATGTCAAAGTTACGGTCCGAGTCGATATTTGCCTCTCGGAATGTTTGGACATTGATCAGGAGACTGTATAATGAATATCGAGGTGAGGAAACCGTGTTCTTGGTAAGGTTGCACTGTGAAGCCTAAGCCCATTATCCAGGATTTTTTTTATATCTCATTAGTGGACGGGCTCTGTGGCTATGGTTAGTGCTATGAACTGCCGCTCAGTAGGTCTGAGTTCTATTCCCAGCCGTAGAAATATCCAAATAAATTTTCACTGGCCCTCCTCTCGTGATGATCTGACAAATCATCCGTGTAGTATCAATTGTCAAGAAAACTTATCTCAACATAGCCGTTCGGATTCAACATAAAACAAGAGGTCACGCCATCGCGAGAAAGCTCGGTCCTGGGTACTAACGAGCATGTTGCGCCAAAAATTTGTATTTATCATTAATTGAAGAGATAATTTTAATTTAATTTTATTTGGACTTTTATATAAGATAAATCAAATGTTATTAGCATTTGGTCTCCAGTGTCCCTCACACCTATACCCGACTACGTTTTCGAAACCCATTATCTTAGATTTGCTAGTATTAATCATAAGATCCCATTTGTAGCCAGAAATTAGAGTGTCGATGGACTATGGGAGAGAATGACTAAGTCATCTGTATAGAGTAGTACTTTGACTTTCACCCTGCCATAGTTTATTTCACCTGGTATACTTTCACAGACTCATCGATGTATATAGAAAATAGAACTGAATGCATCATTGTGGCATTCCATTCAGCCCAAATGCGGAGGTCTTTGAGAGAAATTGTTCGTAAACTCTTGTGAACTTTATTGAAAGCCCTTATGTTGACAATTTAATTAGTAGAGAGTTAAGGTTGACTTTATAAAATGCAGCTGTCCACCAAAATTGCGGAGGTCTTTGAGAGAAATTGTTCGTAAACTCTTGTGAATTTTATTGAGAGCCCTTAGGATGACGATTCAAATAGTAAAGAGTTATGGTTGACTTTATGAAAAGCAGCTTGAAAGTCCACAAAAATTGCGTATTACTTTTTTTGTTAGGGGTAGATTCCTCACCTCCAGGCGCAACCGAAAAAAAAGTCATCCGGTCCTAAAGCAATGACAATCTGAATTAATGATCCAGACCTGGGTGACTGGCACATCTAATCTTATAACGGGTGCTTTTTAGAGGAACTTTAGAACTTTATGTTGGCCACACTATTTTAACTTGCGGCCATTTTGTCAGCTGTCAAGTGATTTATTTTTAGTTTGTTTTGGCATTTCAACATGAATAGACTGACGTGTGAACTACGCTTCCTAATTGTGCTTCCGAATTACGTATCGGGCACTACATCCATTTTACGAGCAACATAATCTTCCATCAGAGCAATTTATTCGATTAAGTATGGAACGTTTGCACCACATTTGCTCTAAATGACAACGTCGCGCCGCGCCGTATAGTGCTTACAGAAAAAGTCATTGCTGCTGTAGAGTGTAGCGTAGAGGAAGACCCGGATCTGTCTATCCGTCATCGTGTACAGGAATTTGATATGTGTCCATCCACTTTATGGAAGATTTTGCGGAAAGATCTTGGTTTGCGTGCTTCCAAAATCCAACTGGCATTGAAGCCACAGGATCACCTAGCAAGGCATAAATTCGGTGAATGGGCCCGGAACAAGATTGTTATTGACCCCAATTTTCATAAGCGAATTTTGTTTAGCGATTAAGCTCACTTTTGGTTGAATGGATACGTCAATAAACAAAACTTCTGCATTTAGAGTGATGATTATCCTCAAGTGTATGTTGAGACACCGTAACATCCACAAAAACTGACTTTTTGGTGTGCTTTATGGGTTGTTGGAATAATTGGTCCGTACTTCTTCCAAAACGATGCTGGCATGATTACTGACTTCTTCGTTCATCTATTGAACAACCATGACAGACAGGAGCTGTGATTTCAACAAGACGGCGCAACATGTCACACAGCTCGTGCCACAATTGATCTGTTGAAGGAAACTTTCGGTGACTACATAATTTTGGTCCTGTGAATTGCCCTCCAAGATCGTGCGATTCAACGCCGCTAGACTATTTTCTGTATGGATATGTGAAGTCGGTAGTCTACGCTAATAAGCCCGAGACGATTAACCACTTGGAGGACAACATTCGCCGCATTATTGCCGATATACGGCCACAAATGTTGGAAAAAGTCATCGAAAATTGGACCTCCAGATTAGACTACGTCCGAGCCAGCCGTGGCGGTCATATGCCAGGAATCATATTTAAACTATAATTCCAGAAGATTATCTTTCGAATAAAGTAAATTTCATGTTTTGACATTTGTGGACTAGACAGATGTAGTATACAAGTAAACAAGTCGTGGAGCGATACACTCCCCGCGGAATAACCGTGTCTATTGTTTTGCGTAACAATTCCTCTGTAGTGTTGGCGCAGCGCGAATTCCGTCGCCGATTCCCCGGCCGTCCGACACCGACTGCGCAAACACTGCGCCGTTTGGCCACCAACCTTGAAGAGTATGGGACAACACGAGACGTTGCCAAGATTGGCCGGTCCCGGGAACGCCGAGAATATCGCCGCTGTTGCCGAGGATGTCGAGCTGAAGCCGGAAACATCGACCAGACGCCGTGCCTCGCAATTAGTCATCAGCCGGTCGTCCCTAAGGCGAATTTTGGTCAAAGTCTTGCGCATGTTCCCGTAGAAAGTCCATTCCGTGCATCAGCTGTTGCCGATGATGTCGAGATGTCGCCGGAAAAATCGACCAGACGCTGTGCTCGCAATTATCCATCAGCCTGTCGTCCATAAGGCGAATTTTGGTCAAAGACTTGCGCATGTTCCCGTTCAACAGTCCGTGCATCAGCTGCTGCATGTCGACCGCCAAACGCGTGTATCCTACGCCCAAGCCATCCTCAATCTCGAGGACGAAGTCGACTATTTTTCGACTAAAATCATAATAAGCGATGAGGCCGTTGAGTAATTAGCACGAAAGTTCGCCTGAAAGATACTAATTTTATTTTTCCTATCAATCCATCTGATCAGACGAAAATATACAATGTTGGCAAATACTTTTCTCATAGAGTTTAGTATTGATATTCCTATATAGTTTCAGGTATACCTGAGTCCTAAATAACCTTTTTAAAAGGTAGCACATACAGAGGATGTTAAGAATCTTGCTGGTAATATCTTATCAACGAAATGCGATTGGATTAAAGGGTATTATATCAGGACCAGGTAACTTATTCTTTTTCAGTTTTTTGGACGTGTTATCAAATTCGAAAGTTCAATCCTCGAGCCAAGATCTGCAATATGGATGTCCGAAACAACATAGCAGATATTTTTAGTTTCATGGTCAGGCAAAAAGAGTTTTTGTTTTAAATATGTTGCGAGGATTTCAGCTTAAATTAGTGAAGGGATTTTTTTTAAAAACTCGCTCAGGAATCTAACACTGACCTAGAAGGACTTTGAGTTTTTGCAGGACAACAACTTTGCTGCTGTGTTCTTGAAATTTATTTTTTTTTGTAATAATGTCCGCTTGGTAGCAACTTAAGCTTTTCGCAACTTTATTCTGTTAAATTTTGTAAGTGCAATGGCCTAGTAGTAAGTGCGTTGGACAACTTAGCACGGGGATATCCCGAAATTGGCAGCACCTAATTTTTTTTAATGCACTAACTCGTGCGGAGGTCTTACAAAAATTTGCAACTGGAAGCTTCTCAAATTCGCCGTTTGGATTCTGCGATAAACAGGACGTGCTCTTCTTTGTGGCAAACATAATAAATTCTTTCACAGAAATGAAGGAAAAAGGTAGGTTTAAGGCCATGCTGATTCTAAATAATTTTTATTTCCAATTGGTCGACATGGTGGTCTTCAGCACTAAATTCAATCCTTTCCGAGGCTCGTGGTATGTACGTACGAATATTTAAGTGAAAGGGTAGTTAACCCATTTACCAATGTCCAGCTTGGAGAAACAATTCCAATCTATCGGATAGCCTTAGGACAAGGGGCATCAGTATCCACTGTATGACTTAGCATTGCCGTTTGTCTTTTGGTTCATCTACCATCATCTCAGTTCAAGAGGCTTCACCCTTGACTAACCATGAAAATTCCTATATGGCCAATGGTCCGAGTATATCAGAGAATCTCGTGTATAGATTTTTCAATTCGCCTGTTCTAACTTTGACTTTAGACGCCAACGACGATTCCATCTCGGTAATTCCTCCGCTGCCGTATGGAGAGGTTTGTTTTGATTCGAAGTCCTCTTACAGCTAATTTTGTGTCGCAAGTGGTATTTTATGCCCCACCTAACCTGCGTACATACATATAGCATTTTTATCTGAGGACGCGTTGCAGGTTCTAGAACGGAAGCCAATAGTTATACAAGTTAGTTAGTTAAGTAAATTAAGACAACCTGTTGTTTCAACTCAAATGTAAGGATTTTTGTCAAGTAAGTATGTGATGGTTAAAACATGAATGTAAAATTAAAAATTAAGACCACGACTTAAGAGCAAACACTGACTGACTATACAAAGATTTCATTCTAAGAACACATTTATTTCAGAGACTGGGTACAGTAGCCAAATGAAATCATTACTTATTCGGTTTCCCATATCACCCGTAACACATCATTAGCAGGTGCTATCCAAACCCAATTATGTATTTTCTAAAGCTTCTTCATCAATTTCAATCTCCATTCCCAAGCTGAATGTATCCACTCTATTTCCCATGTTCGCTAAACGCAAACCACGTCCACTCTTATTAATCTAATTTGACCACTTGTTTCCATCTATCAAACATAGCTCGTGTAAACCTGTTTACTGCTATTCAGATGAAACTAAATTAAATTTCATTCATTACATCCATTGTATGTATCTGCACGAATATAAGGTTTGCACGCCATTTCCCACTCTATTTCAGTTCGCCCTGTTACCGCAAACTCCCAAAGTAAAATTCCGTGGTTAGATGGGTTCGTCCTTTTTTTGTCGGTTCTCATCCCCAAAAATTGATTTTGACCTATTCAGGATTTTATTGATTTATATCCCGCTTATGTGAGTACCATTAGGGTGAGAGCATGATGAACTACAGAATCACGCATACGTATGCACCTAAATACGAACCATTGGATAAATGGCACTACGGATGGTGAACTTTACATTGTTAATAGAAAATAGGTTCATGTCCCTTTCAACCGCAACTCCATACTCAAATAATATATGGGCCCCTGCCTCATTGCCAGATTTTATGTGGGATATGAGTGGCGATAAAAAAAAACTATGTCGCTGTTGTCCTGTTTTTTTTTTGTGGCAGAAATATGTGGTTATATTGAATTAAATTTTCAACGACCTCTGGGACACAAGGACTACTTGTTGTACATAGGGATTGGTTTGCATTGATTCACATTTAAATGTCGCTAACGGGAGACACAATGAAATGTTGTATTTTTCATTGAGAACTTAAACCCACTATTAAGGATATAAAACATGTCCCAAGGCAAATAGGGTTTATTAATTCCCAAGCTTACACAAAGATCATCTCATCTCATCTTACAAATCGCTAGGGACAACCCCAACGGATGATATAAAAGCCACCCCAATCCAGCTGAAACTTTATTCCACCAATGAAACATGTCATACGTGATCCTGATGATGATTTAGCCTCAACTTAACCTCCAATTATTTCATACACTAATCGCACTAAAGCCTCGAACATGACTTTACTCGAAAATAAACATTTTATTGGATCGATGGGCACCCACACCACCCCTCGATATATGGTCTGACGAATTCAATGAATAATCTCTGATTATTCTCTGGAAATAAATCAACATTCCTGTCAGGACTGTGTTGAGTTGAAGAGAACGTTTTGTATTCGCTCATATTCCAAGCTTCACACTCAACCACACAATCAAATGATTAATGAAGATACTTGTTCGAAACATATACGTGATGTTCTGGATTAAATTATGTGGCCAACGAGTAACTTTTCTGTCGATGTCCTTCACAGTTACGGGCTGTTATAATACTCGTGTGTCTGTAGAATTCATGTAGGGAGAGCTCTAAGGGTTAAGAGTTCTGAGCTCTGCAAAATTCTATGGAGATATTAAACGTTAGGTTCCTTTGACAACCGTTGATAGCGTTGGCAGGACTATATATAAATTTCGTTTCTATTCATGGCCATAGAAGTGGAAAAGTTGTTTACTTCAACCGAATTCTGGAGAAGTCCCTTTTGATGAAATTACCTCATGATGAATGGGGATATTCGTTGCATAGTTGTGTGTAGTCATGTTTTCAGTCGCATGGGTAAGTGGCTACTTGGTCGAGTTTTGAGTGCGTATGAGTTTATTTATTGAAACGGAAGTAAAATGAAATGGGGTAAGAGCTGGCACGTGTTGAAGGCAGTGTTTCCACTTTCAAAAATTGTACCAAATTTGACAAATTAATATCAGGCTTGATGATAGCATTGATAGTGGACAGATGTTTCGGCAGGGATCTATCTAAACATTCTGAGTATAAGACAATATATCAATTCACGAACAGATGGAAGAAATCTTAGAGTCAGTGATGTGAATTTAAACTTGCTTGTGAGATATATTGTACAAAGAAAAATTTGGGTGGAGTTTCATATGTAAACCTCTTTTTGCATATCAAAACAAGTTTTGCCTTAGATCAGTTTTTAAATGAGACTTTATCAATCCGGGTATTTTTTTGCACATTATTTATACTAAAAAAAACAGCGCCTCCAGCCAAGCCGTTCCCTTCATTTGTGTGTACAAAGTTATTGTTTTTGCCACAATGAAGAGGAGCTCCTACTCGAACTGCAAATTTGAGGAAATTCACAAGACAGTGGTACTCTTGGATGTTTGTCAGAATTTTGCAAGAGGTGGAGCAATCAAAAAATCTTAGTTTTTGTCGCTTTCGGGATTTGGATAAGTTCAACGCACTAACTACTAGGCCACTTTACCCGCTATGCACAATCGAACTACTAAGGAGATCCTACATATAAGACCCTGATCATCCCAGTCCTGCTCTACGAAGCCGAAGCATTTGCCGTATCAAAAGTGGATGAAGAAATGCTTGGTCGATTTGAGAGGAAAATTCTTCGGCCCAGTTTGCGTTGACGGGCTAGAGACGAAGATTCAACCAAGAACTAAACAAACTGTACAGCGACATGCCCCTAGTCATCCTTGTCGCCAAAATCCACATTGAACGTTTGAGATGGCTAGAACATGTATAATAAATGAACATCAATACTCCGGCTTACAGAGTCTTCGATTCCCAGCCAGATGTCGGACACAGTAGAGGAAGACCTCGCCTTAAGTGCCGTGCCGCTCACAAGTAAAAACCGAACTCAACCAATTTGGAATGCGCAACTGGAGGCAGTTAGCTAAGGACCGAGCTAATTGGAGTGGGAAGTTGGTTTAGGCCCAGGTTCTCCATGCGCTCCTTAAGGTTGAGTTAGGTTAGATTAAAGTGGTTGCACACAATGCGCGTACACTTATACCAGAATCGTTCCGTTGTGGTTCCACGCGGAGTAGTCGACTTTTCCTAATATTTGTTTGCCAAAGTGAACCATTCCGAGATAACTTTAAAGGGGAGTCTAGTCTACTTTAGTCTTGTCTAGTCTCCTGGATAGAGTTTTCTTGAGCTAGAGAGAACTGGGCAAGAGCAGAGATGGTGAGAAATGCATTCCTCCTTCTACTCGTCCAAGCTGCTTCTGAAGAATTCAGATGCTTCAGACGCCATTAAGTTTTGGAGGGTCAATGTGCGGGACTTTCTGCTGAAAAGGACGGTTTTTTGTGCTCCACATTTGTCGACCCAATTTTATAGTACAGAGATCCCATTTTGTAATAGTTTCCACAACGGTATATTAAGGTACTTTCATGATACAGCTATTGCCACGTCATCTGCATATGCAATCACCTTGGATCCTTCTCTTTTTGGATTTACTAGTAGCTCGTTGACCACTACGGTCCAGAGAAGAGGAGACAGTAGGCCCCCTTGTAGGGTGTCTCAGCATACACATCTAAGTGCGGATGAGACGACAAGATTTGTGCTAGTAATTCATTAGCACTCCCAATGAATCATCAACATTTAAATTTCAAAGTGCTTAAGTGATTGCGTCCGCTTTGATATTGTTAACTCCTCAACCTACATCTGTCGTACTATGTGAGAGCCTGAAACCATGTATGAACAACCTAATCGGCCTTTAAGAGTGTAGTTTAAAGTCAGGAAAGTCCACAACTGATCAAATCTACATACGTTTACAGATATTGGAAAAACCCAAGAACTCTAAATCTAAATGGCTAGAATGGCCGGGACGTTACCCTCAACGGCGAGCGCTATAGGTCGATAACTACCAACTTTTTTCACCTGAATTGAACGACATGAGGTTTCAACAGGATGGCGCTACGTAACACACAGCCCATACCATTTGAAATTCTGCACGAGCGATTCGATGGCCACCAAGATCGTGCGATTTGACCCCGTAAGACTTTTTCTTGTGGGGTTTTCTGAAGTCGCAGGTCTATGCGAATAAGCGACAATCCATAGCGGCACTTAAAGCCAGCATAACCCATGCCATCGGTCAAATTCAGACTGATTTATGCGAGAAGCAGCGACGGACAGTTGAACGATGTAATCAAGATCAACCTTATCGAGGAATCTGTTTTGGAGCGGAAAATTCTCCAATTTTGTGCGATTCTGAGGATTTTTGCTTTGAGGTATTCTTCCGAAAAGCTGTTCGGAATATTTCTCCGCATCCCGGCGAATTGCGTTGAAGTGAAATCAGGAGCATTTTCCGTGAAATTTTGGACAGCTAAGTTCATTTTTTCCGATTTCCTCAGACAAAAATTCTTCGCGGAATTTATTTACGAATTGTAGTGAAGTAAAGCCGTCGCATTTGTGTAGTTTTCATTGTCGATGACACATACCTCGAATGGAATTTGAACGTCCGACGAAGTATGCGTTGCGGAAAATAATCCGCTCCGACGGATACCTCGATAGCGCTGATTATTCCGTCGCCCTAGTGACACAAAAACGTATGTCTGAAACGTCTATTTGAAATTTTTCGATTTTTTAGCGATTTTGTGATTGTTTTAACCATTTTTCAATATTATGAGTTTCATGAATACTTTTGTAAAGTGCTGAATTCTATTCTACTTCACTTAGAGTTAAATTTTTTTGGCACAATATAGGAAATCGAAAAAAATGTAGTTACGTTCTTCTGTCACTAGGGCGACGATTCCATAGTCGTCGTTATTCAAAAAGCTACTTAGTAGACGCTGTATAGGTCCCTTATCATCCCGATTCTGCTCTACGGTGCTTTGTTCTGTATCAGAAGTGGATGAAAATATCCTTGGTCGCAATAAGCGAAAAATTCTTTGAAAATCGTTTGTTCCCGTATGCGTTGACAGGCTATGGAGAAGATTCAACCAAGAACTTTACGAGCAGACAGCTTATAAGAGACCAGAAATCTCCGGATTGGCAGTTTAAGATGGCTAGGGTATGTAGACCGACTAGATATCAATACTCCAATCCGCAGAGTCTTCGATTCACAGCCAGATATTAGATACGATAGAGGAAAACATTGCTTCAAATTGTGCCCACAAGTCGAAACTGACCTCAACGAACTTACCAGGCAGTTTGCCCGAATAATTGGATGGTAATCTCGTCTTTGGGTGCACAGCCAACTAGCATGAGATGAGAGTTCATCTGACCGCCGATATAAGTCTGAGAATGCTAGAACTACAGTTCACTCTCTTTAAAATCACTGGAACAACATTCAGGCCTTCCTTTTCACAGCAATTTCGATTGCCCTACAAAGCACAATTCTACCGATTGGCATCTGCAATAGACACCATTAAAACTGTAATGAGGCAGAGTCCTAGAATTATCAATTGAAAGAGAATAATGTAAACATCCTCTGAAAATCTACCAAATAAAACCGATCGTCGACTAACCAGAATTGTCTTGAACCTGGATAATACATTTTGCATTCCTTATAGAATTGACTCGAAACTGATTGATCTTCACAAACGGATCTATAACTTACAAAAGAGTTGGGGCCTTGGATTACTTTAGAGACCCGGAAATCAACGGAATTCACAGCTAGTAAACCGGAAGGGTGATACTCTTAAAACCTAAATAGCAGATGTCTGGAATATGTCAATGTATACTTGCAAAACCATAACATATAGCATTGTTGACAATAAAACGCAGGTGGTCACAGCGCGGCTCCTGAATCATTTGACCAGTACTTGACACCAACAGGCGAAAAATTATATAAGGCGGATACTGTCCATAAATAACCAACCTTATTAAGGGGCACAACACTCTAGACTAGGCAGGCATGTTCCTCGTCAGGTATTGTCTGCATCAATTTATAGAGAAACTGAAGAGAGGAGGTGAAGGAAGAGACAATTGGACTGTAACATTACATTTAAAGACTCTGTTTAATATCAACCCTGGCCATCTGTTTATAAGTTAAACCATCGGCACTAGTGGCACTTAAAAGCAGACTAGAACATAGAACATACGACAATCTGTTCTGTCCGGCTCATATTCAAACTTTTTTACATGGACAAACCTTTGTATGTGTCCCGCTTCCTCCCAATTTGAATAAAGTCAGTCTGGCCGCCATAGACAGAAATGTCAAATTGGTTTCAGGAAAAGCCAAAACCCCTCTTGATTTGTCTTAATGACCCTTCTTATGGTATAGTTACACCAGTTATCAAAAACCAGTCTAAAAACCAACAAGGTCCACTTACAGCACATATTCCGTATCCGAAGTTAAATAAGACTTCCTCTTGTAGGCCAAGTAAAGGTTCATTCATTAACTTTGCTTTGAGGGCCACTGTGGGTTTATTGCTTATTTGCATACACCTGCGACTTCAAAAAACCCCACAAGAAAAAGCCTTACGGGGTGAAATCGCACGATCTCGATGGCCAGTTCTCATCACATCCACGTAAGATGACCATGCCCTCGAACCGCTCGTGCAGAATTTTCAATATGGCGTGAGCTGTGTGGCACGTAGCGTTCTGTTGAAACCACATGGCGTTGTTGTCCTTATCATCCAATTCAGGCCAAAAGAAGTTTGTAATCATCGGCCTATTGCGCTCGCTGTTGACGTTGATGGCCTGGCCAACGTCGATCTCAAAGAAATATGGAGTGATGAAGCCGCCGGCCCAAAATCCACACAAAACAGTAAATTTTTTGTTATGCATAGATCGTTCTTGAATTTCTTGTGGGTTTGTATAGTCTAAAATTCGACAATTTTGTGGACATACAAATTCATCCATCGCTGAAGACGATTTTTCTGGTCAGTTTCTAAGTGCTCCAGAGCCCATTCAGCAAATCAGCGTACATACGTCGTTTACCTTTAGCTCCTAGATCAGTTGAATTTTACACGGGTTTAGGCTCAAATCATGACGAAAAATTCGTCAAGTTGACCACAAAAGGCCAAGTTCTTGTGAGCGACGCGAAATCCGCTGCCTTGGATTCTCCTGCACACTCTCAGTGGTTACGTTTAGGGAAGTTTCGTCTACATTCGATAGTTGGTATATCGTTTACTTAACTGGTGGACTCATATTTTTCCACCACTTTGCGAATAGTCCTCTCGGTAGGACGATTATGGCGACCGTAAAATGGGCGAAGCACGAGGAACGTCGCTCAAAAAGAAAGTGAAAGTAAATAAATCTGTCGGTCTGTTGGTCTAAGCACGGAACTGGAGGCTTCGATTTTTTTCCTGAAACCAATACAATCCCTATAGGATTATATAAAAAGTGTTTCTGATTTTTGCATTAACGTTTGATGATAGGAAGAGATTAAGATCTCGGGTTCTTGCCTATTTTCAATTTTTTTAAAGTATCTCTCCATTGTTGTCGCATATTATATTTTGAGACTCACATCCTTGACTTAAGAAATATAAGCACTTCAGTCCAAGTTGGTTTTTTTCATCATCAAACCACAAGGAAATTATTCGTAGCAAGGAATCTGAGTTTTTTTTTTGAATTCTAAACAGGATTTTAGTTAGCTAACCATCGGCTCGATACACCTAAGAAAAACTGCATTTAAGGAAGCAATAAAGAGATGCACACGAGATCTCATAATGGAAGTGGAAAGGTTCTTAAGTTGTCTTAAGTTTTCAAAGGTATTCAAATTTCAAAACCCCTGAATAGTCTTTTCCTACGAAATTCCTACTCGAATAAAATAATAAAATAAAGTTTTTTTTTCACACATCCACCTACTTTCTCTACAACAGAACACAGGATACGAATACCTCCAAAAACATTTTTTCAATTTTATTATGCAAGAGGAACACCATCGCGACGTTTTTCCACTTGAGAATGCATGTCTATAAGCCCACAAAGGTTCAGTACATAATGAGATGAACACTAACGATGCGTAATTGAATATTTATGAGACTTTTATAAGTTCATTGTCCTCATTCGTCAAAGAGGACTCTTTTATAATCTTCCTTCATCAGCCATTCTCTAGGAGTTGCTTGTATTTTTTATTCGCCTCTCCTCTTTGTTTCTTTTTTTTAACCTCTTGGAATACACTTCTTAGACACAAGTTGTCTGAGAACGGAAAACTTTACTCAGTGGTATAACGACTTAACCTGATTATGCACAAATTTTCAAGGAACTCTGTTTTCTACTCGTTAATTTAAAATGTAAACCGATGTCCCAAAGATGATATATACCGTTCAGAATGTTATTTATGGCCTGACAACAGAGTTACTAAGGCTGGGGATGGAGAAAGTAAACTTTTTCCATTTCCAAAAAGCGGTGGTATAACCGACTTTCATAGAAATGTCAAAAATGTCACAGGCAGACATTTACAACTGTGTGACGAAACTATGTCAAACTCTACGTGAAGTGATTTTGATCCCAAACACGATGTTTCGTATTGTGAGATGTGTCCCACTCAACCCGATGGCAATTGTCAGGAATCCAACAAAAAGGGTCAAATGCTTCCCTTTTTTTCTACAGGCATGTATCGAATATTTACCCAATCCTACCCAATTTCAATTCCTGTAGATGGAAGATAAATGTGGTTGATACTACGAACCGCTGACGGCACGATCCCATTTTTATTAGTTTTCCACCCCAACTTTTTCAGCCATACATTCGGTGTAATAAAATTCTAAAAAGAATGAAAAATCAGAGAATTTTTGTGTGTACCTTATCCGCTGGTCTTTTGAAATTGGTTACAAAAAAATGGGAGGTTCAATTTTGGAATGTTCCTTTGATATATCCTTTAAAGGGCTTTAAAGGGTATCGATATTAAATATTGATAAAGATTTTTTAATCGCTTTGGATTTGTTAAAACCGTAGGTTTTAAAGGTTAGATTCTGAAATGATGAATTTTGATATTGTGCATCCATTCACAGGCAATATTGCAAAGTCGTTGGGTGTAGTAGGATTAGGGGGCATACTGATCGGCGCTTATTTGGGAATCACTATTCGTTGTTACTATGGCCTATAAATAGTGCTTTTTGAACCTCTTCAGAATGACAGATATATGGAATATTCTGTCTGCTAGCATAGGTTTAAAACACAATCCTGGGTCTTCTCTGTTTTAGGCTTGCTTTAGATCGTCATTCATAAGCAATTAAAAACTCCTTATATGCCCTCTCAAACAAAGCCTCATAAGCCATTGCATTGGGCCGAATTACCCAAATTCACGACAACCCAAGGAAATGTACAAAGTCAATTGTACATTACTTAGATATATAGTTTAGTCTGAAGTCTGGAGTCTGTAATCTGTAATCTGTAATCTGTAATCTGTAATCCTTAATCTATAATCTGTAATCTGTGATCTGTGATCTGTGATCTGTAATTGAAAGTTGTATCTCTGATCACTTTAGCACTGAGATAAAAAAAACATTATCCATCAATGCGACGCTATTACATCGACACATACAAGCTCAACATTGGCTAGATCAGTATTCATATAAGAAACGAGCTTATCGCAAATCAAAAAAACAATTCATTCGCTCAGCCATACAAAGTCGCTATGATTTGACGGAATAATAGCAGGAGATTTTAAAAGACACGTGGACTTATTCACACCAATATTGTGCAAGTTCGTTAACCTTAGCATAAATCAAGCAAAAATTCCTGAAACACTGAAAACCGCTGTAGTCCGGCCAGTATACAAAGGTGGTACCAAAAGCGAGTTAAACAATTACAGGCCAATATCAACATTGCCGACATTTGAAAAGTGCCTTGAAGAAGTCATAACAAAGAGGCTTCAAGACTTCATTGCTAAAAATTCCCTAATACATGCAAGCCAGTACAGATTAAAGAATAATAGGAATACTGGCAAGCTGTTGGGGGAATTTTCCAATTGCATCAACGAGAACCTTAGCAAAAGCCACCGTGTTCTCGTGCTTTTCGTGGATTTCAGTAAAGCTTTTGACACGCTGAACCATGTAAATGTAACAGAAGTACTTGAATGCTTTGGCATAAGAGATTTGATGTCAGATTGGTTAAATGAATACCTGAACAACAGGCAATTTTGTGTCAAGATCAACCTGACATATAGCCAAAAGGAACGCGTGCAATATGGAGTCCCTCGAGGATCAGGCCATACCATTCGCGTATGCAGATTATACGGCAATAGTGGTACGACACAGGTCTTTGAATACGGCGCTGAAATGGTGCCATGATCACGGGCTAACGATCAACTCTTCAAAAACTAAGATGATGCATATAAAAAGTCCAAAGTTCAAGGCTAATCAGCAACAAATATGTTTAAGAAATATTTCCTGTAGTAACTCAATTAGCTGTCCGATTGAGATTGTTGAGAGTTACAAATATCTTGGAGTCACCATTGACATCAATTTTCTGTGGGATAGGCATATTGATAATTTGCGTATGAGCCTTAAAAGAGCTTTATACGCACTCACCCACCTAAATCGCTTGCTACAATGTCTATATTAAGACTGGTTTACTACTCCATAGTGGTATGGAATACTTGCATGGGGTAATGCATCTGCAACACACATACAAAAACTTAAAAAACTACAAAACCGAGCTGGGAAAATATGTTTAGAATCGGTGTAATGTTCCTGAGCAAGAACGGTTTAGAGTTCTTCAATTGGAAGATTTTTTTAGGTGACCTTTATCCTGGATTACTTTGACGACAATCGATTGTGCACATGAATTCTACACGATATCAACACTAGAAGACGGGCTAAAGTTATGCTTCAAGAACCCAGATTCAACCACAACTACGGGAGAAGAAAGCTAATATGCAGTGTTCCAGAAATCCTCAATTCAGTCCCAGAGGAGCTTAAAAACATAACAAATAAAAAAACTAGAAAAAAATATAAAGACATTTTTTCTAAACACAATTACATAAAAAAACGCTATTTTTGTACATTTTATCATTGTTTTTAATTAATTTTCATTTTTAATTATGTAAGCTTGCTCTCAAATTGAGTATACATTTTTGAAACGCAATCTTCTGCAGCCTTTATAAGGCTTCGCGGAAAAAATTAAACCATTGTAAAATTTTATATGTGAATAAAAAAAAATATCTAAAAATCTAAATCTAAATAAATTTAAAAAATCTGTAATCTGTAATAAATATGTGATCTATGATCTATAATCTGTAATCTGGAGTTTGTTAATGATAATGAATCCTGAAATACTAATGAAATTTTCGTATGTGTGTTGTTGGTGGTCCTACAGAGGGATTTTTAGAATTGGGGTTCTAGCTTAAAAGTTAAAGCTACCTCCCATATAATGGAATTATTAAAACGCTATCATCTTGACATCAGCTTTAACGATGTTGGTAAAAATTAATAACTAAGCTTGACAAGTATCTAGAATATGATGGCATAAGCAGTTCTTCGTCCAAAATGTTATTTGAAAATAACTTATATCTCAAGAGCGAAGGCGTTCATTAATATCAAAATTGGTATGAATTGTAATATGGGTTTTCTAAATATAACTGGATACTCAGATTATTTCAAAACAAGTTAATTAACAGTACATGTACAATGTACATAGCTGCAATATTTTTCAAACGTTGATTTTCTCGAAAAGAGCTCGAACGATTTGGATTAGATTTTAAAGCTAAGATGGTGAAGACGCATATTAGAAAAAAATGGTTATAAGGGTACTTCTCATATTTATTTTTTGAATTGCTTACTAGGGCCTTAGAGATACATATATCTATTATATACCAAGTTTTTTTTCTCAAAAGTAAGAATAAGGGGATTTTTAAAAATTACCTGATTTCTCGAAAATGAATGAATGGATTTAGTACAGACTTTATTTCTGGGTATGTTTCGAACTTGTTCAAACTTTTAGTTTCCAGTTTTTTTTTCTTAAAAGGGAAATAACGTTTTTTTTTAAATATAAAGTATATCTCCGGAATTGACGGGATGATGCGTGCAGAAAAAAATGGATTTAATTTTTCTTATCGAACCTACTCACTTTTTTATGGTAATAATAAATACTGAAATAATGCGCATTAAAAATGTTTTTTTATATTGTTTTGAAATAAGAAATTGCAGTTATACAAGGTGGCGCAAAAATAACCTTCCGATGTTTTTTGGCTGTAATTTAAAAAAAAATGAAAAACTTTGATTCTTCTTGTGGTTTATTTTTATTTGGTAGTGTAGCGTAACATTGTTTACTAACGTGTATTTCACATGTGTTTACTACACAAATGTCAAAACAGAACTGACATTATGCGCCAATCGCAAAATTTATATCATTTTCTGATAGGAGGATTACTTTTGCGCCATATTGTAGTTGTTTTTTACCATAATTATCTATAATTTTATTATAAAATTCCGTATCTTCATTTACTAAATTTTTGTGAATGTTCATCATACACATTATCACAAAGCATATTTAAGAGTTTAAAAGTTTTCTTAGACAAACTAAGTATGCAATAAGTATTCTGCAGTACTTAATGTTTATCTAGGAAAACAAAATATTTAAAATCGTTCGACCAGTTTTTTTTAAAAGTGGTTATTTTTGAAAAACTTTTCGAAAAAAAATTTGAAATTTGTTCGAGTATGTAAATATAAGGCAATTTGTAGTTTGCATCTAGGAAAATAATGTTTAAAAAAATACCCGTTTCCAACATACAGTAAAACCCCTTTAGTTCGGAATTCTTTAATTCGGAAAACTCGTTTATTCGGAAAAAATATATTTTCCGAATAAAAGGGTTTTTCCTAATAAATGAGAGTCGCTTTTAAATTTGTGTATACAAAAATAAATTTAAATTAATTAATGTTTGAACACGTATAGGTAGCAAATAGATCACAAATATGTAGAAGTCGGAACAAATCATCAGAATGTTTTTTTTTTTGGGGGGGGGGAGTCCACGCAATTCACAGTTAGAAGTCGGGAAAACCCATAAAATATCGTTTATCTGTTTTGTGTTGTGCAAGTGCGAATGGTTCTCACAGAAACATGCTTGCAGTTGTAGGAAAATCGAAGAAACCAAGAGTACTGAAGAATTGTATGGACAAGTTACCGGTGCAGTATTACAACTCGAAGAAAGCTTGGTTCGATCAGCGGATTTATGAATGGTTCTCAAAAAAATTGATCAGTGAATAAGTTGGTACTAGGAAAATGTCTTAAAAATACCAAAAAATGAAGTTAAGACAATATTGCTAGTAGATAATGCTCCTGCTCATCCCACCGATCTACAGATTGCTGAAGGAAATATAAAATGCAAATTTCTTCCACCAAATACAACCTCCATACTGCAACCAATGGAGCAGGGTATAATCATGGTTTTTAAACGATTATACAGACTTCGACTGCTGGAAGATTGTTTGTTTTGTTTTGATAACGAGTGTGAATATGTTGGACAGCAAATTTAAAAAAAAATTAAAAAATATAACTTGCGAAAAGCGATTTACATTTTGTCCAATTCCTGGGCTAAGATAAAGAACACAACTTTAAAAAATTGTTGAAATAAATTGAAATTACTCATCCAAGATGAAATGTTGCTCTCTGACAGTGAAGACGACATCAATTTTGCAGATTTGGCAAACATTATTCGTCAGGGACGTCGGACAGAAAACTTTACAGAAGAATACCTGAAACACTGGGCTTATATTGATCAAAGTGACCCGGGCCATTTAGTTTTGAATGAGTCTGAAGATGACGTAGAAACAGAAACATGCAAGATAACTCAAAGGGAAGTGCTACAATATTTGGACAAATCCATTAGTTATTTAGAAACAAGATTCTGTGAACCAAAAATTCAAGTTTACAACACTTCCGTTAAAAACTTTAGAGCTAATCTTTAACGCGAGCAAACAACTAACATTAAACAAAGTTAAATTGAAACATTTTTTAAACCAATTGAAATGAATATTGATATTGACAGTAATATGTAATGACTAAATTGTACTAAATATGATGTCATTTTATGTTTTTAATTTCTTACATTTTTTGATACGTTTATATAATTTCTTTTGTTTTTCGTCAGAAAAATGAATCATAATCAATTTTACGTAATATTTGCAATCTTTTGTGTTACTAAAGTTCGCATTTTTTCGTCAATAGGAATGCCTTTTAGTGCATAAAAAATCTCTCATTAATTCGGAAAATTCGTTTATTCGGACTGACCTTCCCCCAACCATTCCGAATTAACTAGCTTTTACTGTATTTTGATAACAATTTTTTTTTTTAAATTATTAAAAATCAAACAAAAATTGATAATTTTGAAATGCCATATTAATAGGGTTATTATTGACTTCCTGTGTTCAAAATTGTATTAACATCGGATTTATAGTTTAAGAGAAAAGTTCATTTCAAATTCCGGTCCTAAAAAAAATAGCATTTTGAAAGTTTTATCAAAGAAGAGCCGTTTTCGAGAAAATAAAACTGTTTGTTATTGGTTATATGGCAGGTACCATTATTTTTCAAAATAGAGCAAAAATGAAAAAAAGATCCCTTAGGGAATTCCAAATAAATACAGACAGACGGACGGAGTTTGCAGACCCACTTTTTTCGACTTCTCTATCATCGTAGTGTCTGTCATGTTTGATTGTTAGAATTTTTTTTTTTTGCACGAATCCATAATTTGCCTTATACATTGTACCTATAATCGCAAGTAAAAAAGTAACTTCAAGTGGTATTCTTGAGATACTTTTTAACTGTTATGCCGAGAGTCCGAGAACGACTAAACGCAATAAAAAGTTTTGACAGCCCTATAGGAAATTGAACTATTTTGCAAAAAAATATTTTTTCGTATGAATTAAACGTTTACAGTTAAATAGCTATGTGAACAAATTTTCAACATGAAATTAAAAATTAATCCGTAGAGGTTTATTCGACCAAAGTCCAGATTCCAGACCCGTTAGTCGAAATTCCCTATTAAGAACCGAGAAACTGTTGGTAGACAAAAGTCGTAGTTCGAAGCCAGACAGGAGGGGCAAGTGCCCCCCTTGCCCCTCCCTGCAGGCGCCTATGCCCGTTAGTTATGAAAGAGATATCATGCAATAAAACGTTTTTACATCTTTTTGCAATAAAAAGCGAGTTAAATCTCTAATCGAGTGTTCAATTTCATATCGATCCCAACAGCTGAGATCTAATCGAGTTTTAAATTTCAGATCGATCCCAACAGATGAGATATTAAGAAGGGTCTAAGAAATGAGTGAGCTTAGGCATATCATTTTGCGTATGACCCATTATGTTATTTTTTTATTTTTATTTTGTACCAAATTTTAACTCATTTCTTTAAAAATATTTCTTGGTAATATAACCCAAATCAATTTTTGGATCGATTTAAACAAATTTACCTATCAAAGCTAATGACTAGGGTTCTGGTTATTTCTATAATTCGTTATAAAGTCAAGTAGTCGCGTGTCCTCCATATTATTTTCAAAATTCTATTGAAAATTACTCATCCTTAACAGTTTTATTGAAACCACCTTCGTGTCAAACCTAACTAACCTTCCATTAAACACCCATCTATTGGAGACATTCTAAGTCTATATTTTCGAAATACTCCAACAATGTTTTTTTTTATTTTAGCATAGACACCATAAACCGAGACCTGGGGTATTAAATTTACCTCTTTACTATCAAAATGTCCTTCAAAAATAAGAGTGCTAATAAAACCCACGCCATTCTCACATTAACCCATTCATTAATGTCCACCCGTTAGGTCAAGGTATTTACGAAAAACCTTCAAAATTACAAACATTGTGTTGGGTCTTACACAATGCTCCTTGTTATTAAATTTACGGCCTTCAATAGCCAAGGCATGGTGTCAGAAATTTGCAAACCAACTCCCATAATTCAACTTTTCGAAAGGATCCGCCTGTTCAATTTCGTGAAATAAAAAACCACTCCAGTCACGCGATATTACTACGGGCAATTTCATTCTGACAGGACTATTCCCAAAGTCGAAATAAAACAGCAAATTTATATCGTTTTGCTGTCTGTCAACATTTTTTTTTGCCTCGTCCTGCCTTTACACATGGGAGTAATACGTGTCAACATGACCCAGAAATGAAAGTAACGTTTCAAAAAAAAAAATAAATATAATACTCACCGCACGAGCATCGCATTTGCTTGCAATATAGAATAATCCTAAAAGGAGAACGGTTCTCCAATATTCCCAGGACTGTTTCATTGGTTTCCTCATCCTTACTGTTGACATCGTCTATACAGTTTGCTTTTACTTTGTTTCTATTTTGGCACTGAAACACACACGTACACTTTGGACACAATGATAAATGATATTATGCACTTGTACAAAAAAAACGAGGAGCAAGTTCGTCCTGCGAAATATATATTTTTTTTTTAATTCACTTTTTTTATATATTCTGTATTTATCCCTGTTTAGCCAGAGGATTTATAAAATATTTATGTAATTCAAAATTATTTGGCAAGATCCCAAATCGGTCACCTTATTATGAGTCAACAAGGATACACGTCACTGAGTAACAACAACAATACGCTATGGAAAAACCGCAGTTTACTGATACAGAGGTATCATTGTGGATATTGTAAGAAAACTAGGAAGCAGAAAAAGGATCAAAACCGTTAACGTTCACAGCTAAAAAGCATCTGAAGGGAAACTAGTCGTTTGTTATCCTTTTAACCTCGGCAAGTGAAGAGCTTTCTTTTCGCTGAAAGGTACGTTCGGAGAGTGTTTAGGAGATTTTTTCGCTGAGTTTTAGTTTTCTGACGAATTCGCCGCATGGACATGCGTGGTGTAATTGTTTGTGTTTTTTGAAGTTCGTGCTCGGGACACAGCTGTTTTCAGAAATACAGAGAGTATATCAACAGCCGGCCGTAGCCCCCATACCGGTGTAATTGTTGTTGTTGTTTGGCTTTGTTTTGGAAATGCGTCTTACGTTTGTATATGCATCTGCGAGTAGATGAATAAAGAACTCGCTAAATTTCGAAGAATATTTTGCTAAGTTCGTTTGTCCAAGATAATAATGGGTGATCCATTTCGAGGTTCCCTACTTTTTTAAAGAAAAAAACAGAAAATTCAAATTGAAAGGAGAATGTTTATTATCATTTGAAAGAACATTCTTTGGCATTTATTTTTTGAAGATTATGTCTATCAAATGTTGGCCGTTGCTACGTCGCAGATGGTCCATCCTTTGAGTCCAATTTTCGATCACTCGTTCGAGCATTTCGACTGGTAACTGGCGAATGACACGCGTGATGTTTTCCTCCAAGGCCTGAATCGAAGCGGGTTTGTCGGCATAAGCTTTTGACTTTACATATCCCCACAGGAAAAAGTCTAACGGTGTGATATCACACGATCTTGGTGGCCAATCGACCGGCCCAAAACGTTAAACAAAATTTGCCTCGAAAACGTCGGATCTTCTTGGAACTTTTCAAGAGCCCATAGAGCGAAGCGATGTCGCTTGGGAAGGTCGAGCGGCTTCAGTTGTTGCACAAGCTGTATTTTGTACGCTTTCAATTTAAGATCTTGACGTAAAATGCGCCAAGTCGTTCCATACGTCAGTCCGAGTTGCTGCGAACGGCGCCGAATCGACTCTCAGCTACGGCCGCTATATTTTCTTCACAGCGTGCTGGACGTGGTCTATTCGGTCGAATATTATCTGTGGAAACCGGTTCAGCGAGAGAGAGAGACTGAGTAGTGAGAGAGCGAGCGTGGGTGAGAACCAGTCGATGATGCCTGGGAGTCAGTCGTGTGTTAGATGTCGAGCCATTCAGAGCTTATAAATAAAGAAGTGCTTTACTTAGTGACTCAAGACATTGGTGTTTTATTAGTAGGATACAGGTTTACACATTGGCGACGAGGTAAAAAAATTTTTTTTTTTTATTATTTATTTCAAAATAAGCGTGTGGCGGAATAACATATATATATATAAATAATAAATAATCGCATAATATGTAGATGAAGACACATATGTATACATATACCATATGTTGCAAGTGGTTTATTAGTATGAATTGTTTAGTTGTTTTTTTTTCTTGTTTTGTTATAGTTCTGACATTTGGATTGGCGAAGAGATTGTGGAGTTACACTAAACTGTGTTAATGGTATTCCATTAAATTCTAAGTTTGACGAAGGCACATTAAATTGTGAGGAGAGAAAAGGGAAATTGATTGAAGGCACATTAAATTGTGCAGCAAATTGAAAAAAAAAGAGTAGAAGCCAGTAAAGACACATTGAATTGTGCAAAACAGAAGAAACGTCACATTAAATTGTGAAGGTAAACAGTCTCGCTCGAAAAGGTGGTCACATTGAATTGTGCTAAAGAGTTAGAAAAAAAAAATCGGTAAAGAAAAATAAGGTTATTAATCATGAGCGAAATCAAACCATTTTTATGTGAAGTGATCGATAAGGCGATAATAAGATCAGAATGGGAGAAGTGGTACCGCTCATTCTCACTCTATTTGGCGGCAGAGGAAATAAAAGATAATGTGAAGAGGAAAAATAAGCTTCTGCATTTAGGGGGGCCACAACTTCAAGAGGTAGCATTTAATATACCGGGTGCTCTAGTTGAGCCAGTGGAGGGAAAAGAGGTCGACGTGTTCGAAGTGCTAGTCAACAAGCTTGGCCAATATTTCTCACCACAAAGAAATTCTACTTTCGAACGTCATCTATTTCGATCACTGCGACCAGAACAAGGGGAGAATTTAAACAAGTTTATGGTAAAACTAAGGAATCAGGCGGCAAAATGTTCATTCGGAGAAACCAAAGAAGAAATTCTTGAGATATGCATAAAAGATAAGATCATAGATACGTGGGCACCAAACGATCTAAAGAAAAGATTGCTGGAAAGAGAATATACCTTGGCAGAAATCACTGAAATGTGTCAGGTCTACGAGCAGATCAATAATCAATCTGAAGTGATGTTACCACCAACTTCAAGTACATATATTAATAAAATATCTTCTCGGCATGAGGGCAGGAAGGAAGACGATGAGTGTAGTAGATGTGGTAGGCAAGGCCATTTGGGGAACTTTCCAAACTGTCCGGCGAAAAATATGAAATGCAACAAGTGCGGGTTAATGGGGCACTATGCGCGTAAGTGCAAAACAAAATTGATCAAGCGTAAAGCATATGATGAAAGGGAACGATTCACAAAACGACAGAGGTCTGGTTCTTCAAAAGTTCGCTTCATCGAGGAAGAAACCAAAAAAACAACTGAGCAAGAAGGAAATGATCAACTGACAGAACATGATTGCTTTCAAGTTGTAGAGGGGGACGAGGATAGTGCCAGTGGAATCATAAATTGTCATATCGGAGGGCATCAGATACAGATGGTCATCGACTCGGGGTCACGATTCAACCTTTTAGGCGAATCCGATTGGCAGGAACTACAAAGTAATAATGCAGTTGTGTGGAACACCCGATATGAAACACCAAACCAATTTAGGGCATACGCGGGTGACCAACTACTTAAAGTTAAGGTGGTGTTTGAAGCTCCGATATGCATTAGAAACCGACCCGAATAGATTTCTTCATTCTACGTGATTGAGAATGGAAGACAATCTTTGTTGGGGCGGGATACAGCAATCAAGTTAGATGTTTTGAAACTGGGACTTGACGTGAACTACCTCGAAGATGCGAAACCGTTCCCGAAAATAAAAGGGATTAAAATTAAGCTATCAATTGATGAATCGATTAAACCAGTCCAGCAGCCACTACGCCGTGTTCCAGCGGCTTTAGAAGAGAAGGTCGAAGCGAAACTAAAGGAGGCAATGGAACAGGATATCATCGAGCCTCTATCTGGACCGAGTTCTTGGATTTCGCCAATTGTAGTAGCGTTTAAAAGTGATGGAGAGATCCGGATGTGTATCGACATGCGACGAGCGAATGCGGCCATACAACGCGAAAATTATCCCCTTCCCACATTTGAAGCTGTGATCACTAAGCTAAAAGGTGCAAAATACTTTTCAAGACTGGACTTAAAGAATGCGTACCACCAGCTGGAACTGGACGAAGACAGTAGATACATAACTACGTTTATAACTCATAAAGGTATGTTTAGGTATAAGAGATTACTATTTGGGATTAACTCGGCCCCGGAAATATTCCAAAAAGTAATGGAGAACCTTTTGGCCCCTTGCGAAAATGTTTTTAATTATTTAGATGATGTGATTGTTTCCGGGCGTGATGAAAAAGAGCACGATGGGGGGTTGAAGATTGTGTTAGAGATATTTAAGAATGCCGATGTAACCCTTAACAAAGAGAAGTGTGTGTGGAAAGTCCAGAAACTTAAGTTCTTGGGGCATATCTTATCTACTGAAGGGATAAGCCCAGACCCAGAGAAGATCAAGACCGTACTAGAATTTCGTTCGCCGGAAAGTAAAGAAGAAACTAGGAGTTTTCTAGGATTGGTGACTTATTTGGGAAAATTCGTTCCTGATTTAGCTGATATTACAGAGCCACTCAGAGCCCTCATAAAGAAAGACGTAAAATTTAAGTGGGCGGAAATTCAACAACAATCGTTTCAACATCTGAAAAAACTGCTGGCACAATGGTCCACCCTTTCGTATTTTGATCTCAGAAACCGCACGCGGCTAATAGCAGATGCGAGCCCGGTAGCATTGGGTGCAGTGCTCATCCAATTTGAAAACGAAATTCCGAAGCTAATATCGTTTGCTAGCAAAAGCTTATCCGAAGTGGAAAGGAGGTATTCTCAAACGGAGAAAGAGGGCCTCGCCTTAGTGTGGGCAGTTGAAAGGTTTTCGTATTATTTGGCGGGAACAGAATTTGAGCTGGTGACAGATCACAAACCGCTGGAGGCTATTTTTAAACCTACATCAAGGCCACCAGCCCGTATTGAAAGGTGGGTGTTAAGGTTGCAGGCATTTAAGTTCAAGGTAATATATCAGCCTGGTAAACTTAACATAGCAGATTCGGTTTCACGGCTCTGTAAGATACAAACGTCCGACACTTTCGATGAAGAAGGGGAGCATAACATTTTCACGATAGTTGAAAAATCCATCCCCAAAGCAGTCACTATATCAGAGATCTGTGCTGATAATGCGGTCGACCAAGAACTCATGGAAGCTGTGACTAACGTTAAGAATGACACATGGGACTCGAGGACGCCGACCAATTATTTTCCTTTTCGACTGGAGCTTTGTACTATAGGCAATATCTTGTTGAGAGGAACAAGGATTGTTATACCGGTAACATTGCGGCAACGGGTCTTGGAGCTTGCTCACGAAGGCCACCCTGGGGAAACGGTAATGAAGAGAAGAGTCCGTTCAAAAGTATGGTGGCCATTGATAGACAGAGATGTCGAGCGGTTTGTGAAAAACTGTAGGGACTGCCTACTCGTATCAAAACCTGCCCAGCCAGTGCCCATGGAGAGGCATGCGTTCCCAGATAGACCGTGGAGCAACTTGGCGATGGATTTATTGGGCCCGCTGCCCAACCATGATTATATCCTGGTGGTAATTGACTATTACTCCAGATACCAAGAACTTAAGTTTTTAAGGAGGATAACATCCAGAGATGTGATAAACTTTTTGAAAGAGATATTTTGCAGACTTGGGTATCCCAAGATGATCACGGCGGACAATGGGCGGCAGTTTATCAGCGAAGAGTTTAGCTACTGCAACGAGAATAACATCGAGCTCATAACGTCACCCCCGTATTGGCCACAGGCAAACGGAGAGGTGGAAAATATGAACCGCTCAATTTTGAAACGCCTAAAAATAGCTCATGCCGATGGAGATGACTACAAAGATGAAATACCAAAGTTCGTCCTGATGTATAATGTGACCCCACACGGTACAACGGGAAAAGCTCCTTCGGAGCTTATTTACAATCGCCTGATCCGGGATAAAATTCCTTCGATACAAGACATAGAAGAACCAATGTTTGACTTGGAAGCCAAGGATTGCGACGCAATAAACAAATACAAGGGAAAGGAAAGGGAAGATAAGGAACGGGGAGCTAAACCTTCAGAAATTAGGGTAGGAGATAAGGTGTTAATCAAAAACGTAGCATTCCCAAGCAAGCTAACCCCTAACTTTGATCCAACTGAATTTGAAGTGGTAGACCGGGGGAAAAGACGTAATATAAGCCATGTTAAAAAAATTCCTACTTCTAATTTGGAATTGGGGCCTAGTTCTACACCTAATATGTCTCATTCAGATCTTACAGGTACCAAGATTTCGACAGGACCAATCAGGAATTCGCTGATCACAACTACTGTACAACCAACACCAGAAGTGGCAGAAGCAAACAGAGATTCCGAAAGCAGCGATTCCCGATTGACATTGAAGCTGAAAAACGTAGGAGGGATGTGGAAACCGGTTCAGCGAGAGAGAGAGACTGAGTAGTGAGAGAGCGAGCGTGGGTGAGAACCAGTCGATGATGCCTGGGAGTCAGTCGTGTGTTAGATGTCGAGCCATTCAGAGCTTATAAATAAAGAAGTGCTTTACTTAGTGACTCAAGACATTGGTGTTTTATTAGTAGGATACAGGTTTACACATTATCCAATAATGAATGCTGGGTCTCAAAATGGGTGATGGTGTTGCGAATAGTACGCTCAGTAGGCAGATTATGTTGACCATAAGTTGAGCGAAGTGCACGAAACACATTCCTCACAGAACGTGAATTTTCATAATAAAGTTGAACAATTTGTAAACGTTGTTCACGCGTAAGTATTTCCATTATGAAATGCCAAACAATACTAAACAAAAATAACATGACAGCATGACACGACTCACACGTGATCTGTCAAAAAAGGCTATTGAAAAAATTATCTCTACTTGGATCACCCGTTAGATACTGTCGTACTGTAAATGTGCGTTACTATTGTGTTAATCAATTAAACTTCAGCTGATAAGGTGAGGTAGCAGGTATTTTAAGTCGATACCTACTATTTATGTTCGATTAGATTGGAATAGATCTCGTAGCGTGGTTCTATTATGTGTGTCAGATACTGACATAATATAGTTAGATAGATTCGGGTCGTATATCACTTTTATGGGGGAAGATTGGACAGAAAATAAGTTTGTTGGCTTATTAAGCTGTTAATATAGAAATTATTAAGATATGATGTGGATTAGGAATGATTGACGAATGAATTTATAATAAATCAGAGAACATAGGTCCTTTCGGGTGTATTTGTGTTCCCTTACGGCAAAACTCTTAATTCAGACATGTGGTCCTGTACTGTCAGCAATTGGCACGTCTGAAAGAAACCACTGCCCAGATGCGTGTTTGGCGAATAAGAGAGAAGTTGTGTTCCATAAGGAAAACGCCAGGCCACACACGACAGTAGTGACTAACTACAAGCTCTGTGAGATTGGTTTGGAGGTTCTTATTCATCCAGTTAATAGTCTGGACCTGACACTAAGTGGTTACCACCTGTTTCTGACCACGCCGAACAATTTTGCGGTGAAAGTTTCGACTTGTGAAAAACGACAGTCCCAGTTAGGTTTTCAGGGTCTTCAAAATGAAAATACGGAGCTCATTTGATTCCGACATTATATAATTTATTTTAGCTTAGACCCGGAAGATGGTGTTGGAGTCAAGATATTAACATAATTCTTATATATTTGACTGCAATTCAGAATATATGTATGTTTGCCGATGAAAAAATCCGGTAGATGTCCGATAATTCACCAAAATGACTTATAGTTATCAAAACCACAGACATCTTAAGAAACTTATGTTAATGAAAAATAATGTCAAATATTTTGTACAAACAGGATAACTTCATCCAAAATTTCATCGGTTTGGTATAAAATGGTTGGTCGGACTAGTAAACAACCAATGGATGCTATTAGCAACTGGGGTAGAGAATATTGTGATGCAATAAAACCCGTGTCAGATCAACGTAATTTGCTTACCGATTTTCCATTTTGCAGGCCATCTCAGATGTCCTAGTTTTTTTTCTTGAAGAGATGCTTATCAATACCAGGTATTGAAAGAGTCACAGCATATCTTCGAGTCGACCAATCATCGCCATAAGCTCACCAGAGGAAACGCTTCTTCAGAACCAGGATTAAGGAAATTCTTTAAATTATCTCAGACCGTGGGAGCAATATTGTTGCTCAGGACACCCCAATTTTATCCAATTTGTCGATATCGTCCTTTTGCATTGACAGCACTTGGTCTTGCCCTTACTTGCTTCCTAGTTTTTCCGCTTTCTTCTCTGTACTAGCAAACGTGGCCGTGAAGTCTCGTTGAGTATGTCGAATGGTGCCAATATCGTCGGCTTTAGCTAGTTGATGCTGTTTGGATGTTGTAGAACGAAGGTAGACTCTGATTGGCTTTAACTAGGCAATGCCCAGTGGTTGTAACGCTGAATACACATCAGCCGTGCTTATTTTTACCTAAAAAGCGTAACCATCGGGTACTGGTCCCATCCAACCGGATTTGACTTGCTAAACGATAAAGAGTGTTGAAAACAAGACGAAAAACAGCAACACTATAATCAGAATGGCGCGGAATGAATACCCAGTCAGCCGTCCCAGGCGAACCTAGATGAGCAGCTTCGACATATTCGGACAACAGGTTATCTAGGAATCTAGGAATTGGAATTGAACTGGCCCTCCGACCATAGAAAAAAAATAGTCTCGGAAAGGAGGCTGACGACCGGAATGTGTGAACATTAAACAGGAGAAGTGCAGGCCAACAACTAGCGAAAGCGCTAACAACAACTATGCAATGGGCAGGGCGAAAAGAGGATGAAAAACTGTGACATATACTACGGACCGTGTTAAAATGTGCAGAAACCGCGACTTTTCGGATGGGGATTCGTTATAAGTGCCACACTTAGGCAAGAAGTCTTATGTTTCCAAGATTTTTGTGTAGAATGACGATGAAGAATTTTCGCTGCTCCATCATTCGATACCAAAAATTAATTTAGGCAAGCGATGCGCTATCCTGTGCCTTCTTTAACATCATTCTTGTTGGCAAAATTCCCGAGCCAACACCAGAGGCACAATTCTCCGAAAATCGGTGCAACTACTAGCATACTAGCCGACGATATTGACGTCATTGGTAGGACTCAACGTGATGTCATAGCCACGTTTGCTAGTATAAAGAAGGAAGCGGCAAAAATGGGTTTAGCAGTAAATGAGGGAAAGACTAAGTTTATGCTGTCAACACGAAAGGACACACAACATCGACGAATTGGACAGAACGTCACTATTAACAGATGTAAATTAAAGGTAATACGGAACTTTGTCTGGCAACAACATCGCGTCAAAAATAAAACGAAGAATTACACTTGCCAACCGCTGTTTCTTAGGGCTAAGAAGGCAATTTAGTAGTAAAGTCCTCACTCGAACTACTAACTAGATCCTATATAAGACCCTGATCATCTCAGTCCTGCTCTACGGCGCTGAAGCATGGACCGTATCAAACGCTAATGAATAAATCTTTGGTCGATTCGAGAGGAAAATTCTTCGAAAAATCTTCGGTCCCGTTTGCGTTACGGGCTTTGGAGACGAAGATTCAACCAAGAACTATACGGCACATTTGACGTTTAAGATTGCTAGGAAATGTAGAACGCATGGATACCAATACTCCGGTACGCAGAATCAGCCAGACGTCGGACTTAGAACAGGAAGAACTCGCCTTAAATGGCGCGCACAAGTAGAAACCGACGTCAACTGGATAGAGTTAGCTAAGGACCGGGATAATTGGAGAGGCATGTTTGTTGAGGTTGTTTCCAGGTTCATTCCGGTCTGTAGCGCCACTTAAGTTAGTAAGTAAGCTAGTAGATGCACCGATTTATTGATGATTGTGCCGCTGGTATTGGCTCGGGAGTTTAAAATAATCCTCTCAAGAAATATCTTAAAGAAGTCACACGAAAGTGTGTTCTTCGCTGAAGTCGTTGCTGATGATGTAGTAGCAGATGTTATACCAAAACAAGGCATGGCTCTGTATACCTAGTTCGTCTCTAGACATGCAGTCATATTTGGTTTTGTATTTGATGAATAGAATGGTGGGTATCAATTTGAACTTTTTGGGTTCATTCAAGAATCTGCCAAACTGTAAAGATTTGATCAATTGTGGACTTTCCTGGCCTAAAACCACACTGATAAGAGTCGTTCAGGTTGTTGGTGAACGATTTCAGGCGTTCATAATATATTACGACAGATAGGTACTTGCAGGCGATGATAAGGAGACTTATTTCTCTGTAGTTCGCATAGTTCAGATCGGCCGAACAATGTTGCAGAAGTGGTTCTTCCATATCCTCAGCATCGAATGTGTCGCAACTATGATATTTTCTTTTTCATCGTGACAGGATTCGGTTTAAGCCTCGTATTCTTCGCTTTGACGTTTGTTTCTTTGGTAAAACTTGCGAACATCGTTCCTGGATTGTCACCCCCCTATATCTTCGATCGCGCGCTTTTCTTCGGCACTCTTCATTAAACCATAGGTTTCTTGCGTGCGGTCTTGTTGGCATCGTCGCCATTGTTCTTCTACATGAGATGTTGGCGGTATGGTGTAAATGGAGAGGTAAAGGGATACGCGTTCTGCAAAGGGCAAGAGTCAAGAGTTGCAGTAATTCTCATTTGATGTTGCGTAGTGGATATCCTTATTCTTAATTTGGTAGAAGTCGATGTTAGCACCTCGGAATGTCCTCCCATGTTCCCTATGGAAGTCGAAGTGAGAAAACTGTGTGATTTCTATAGTGGAACTTAGAACAAATTCACATCCGAATACTCGCTTTATCTTTAACACGGATCGTAGAAGATGTCACTATTCTGTATCCTCATTTTCCCCGGCCCACATTCATATTTCCCGAATGGCTGTAATGTCTGATTTGTAGTAGCTTAGCGCTTCCGCTAATTGTTCACCTCTTCCGATAAATGTTCTTTTTTTATTTGCTTCTTAACAACAGTTTTTTATTGTGGCTGTGGGTGTAGTTAGCCAAAAGCATACCAGTCATTTTGGCTAGGCTTTTTATATTATATCCGTTTTTTGTCTTGTAATCAACACTCGCACTTATAGGTTTATCAAGTCAAATCCGGTTAAATGAGACAAGTATCCGATGGTTACCACTTGAAGGTAAATTAAGCACATTTGATATATAGTCAAAGTATAATTGACTGGGCATTGCCAAGTTAACTCCGATCAGTGTTTGTCTTCGTTCTATAACATCTAACAAATTTTCGTTTCTCCTGGTTTTGAATCCGTCCATTTTCTTTCTTATTTTACCTTTGTTTCTGCATTTTCCTGTCCGATTCTGACCTGTACGAAGGGAAATATTGTTAAATATAGAATAGGCTTACATTAATAGAAGCGTTCTCGATATAGGTCGTATTATTATTATAGATACATATTGTAAAGTATGCAATCGTACAATAAAGAACATTAAGACTGATTGCTGTGTTAGTATTTTTTTGAACCAATAATGCAAATTCATATAAATTGAATTAAACCCTACCATTGATGGCCAGTTAATTCCAATGGATTCAAAACAACATTCACAACCTTTACAGTTCCTTAAATACCAATATCCTTACCTATAGTGATCACAATATAAACTGACTAAGGTACCTAAAGTAGTCCTTGGAATATCAAAGAACATATCACCACAAAGCATCCACTATTTCAAATTAGAGTTCAATAAACCACAAAATTGAACTGCAACAATCCACCATTGTTCTATGGTGTTGTGGATAACATGTAATTCCTATACCAGTTCACATACTCGTTCAAGACAATTTATAACACTGACTGCTCCCAGAACCATTACCCACACCAGTCCATATATCTATCTTCACACAACTAAAGCACATCGTTTACAAATATCCCATTTTTCAATTGTCAATTTTGACTGAAAATCACTTAAATTGCTTGAAAATGATTTCTTGTCTAAATGGCAAGGTTCATGGTAAAATCACAGATCACCTTAAGCGACGGGGATATTTCACAACTTGCTCCTCTACACCAACCAAGGATTCAGCTCCTCAACCTTCGATTTTCTGTAACTTGTATAACGTTGTAAAAGTTGGAAAAAAAATAAAAATAAGTGCTATGCTTTGGGAATTTGATTCTTTCCATAGATGCGGGATCCTACTTTGAACCGACAAAGCGAAGAGAATCGCTCAACCGAGGAATTTTCTCCAAAAAGGAATTTCACCTAGAGATAGACGCGTACATAACATGAGAGAGATTCCGCTGATTTGATTCGAATGGAATTACATGATTTGTTCTGAAGGGAAAACTTGAAATGGTTCATGGAAAAAATAAATAAATGGAAGATTCCTTCATGATTAGCAGGTGATGAGGAAATTTTTGTGATTCCGACGTGGCTATGGTTTAACTTGTGATATTAAGTTTCCAATGTTGAGTGTGAACGGTTGTAAATAGAATCTTGATTGACCAGGATGAATGCTATTCCTTAAGATGGACGACGTTTATCTAAAATTGTTATGTATACGACATGTAGGTTACTTGTGTTTTTGAGTCATTATTTTATTGATGAAAAATGGTACGTATACGCCTTTTATGCCAATGGGTACAATTTTTATAAACACTTCTTTCAATTGAGGAAAATCTTTCAAGGTGGACCTTCAAACGATATGCATTCAGGTGATTGTTTATCCCTTTGTTAAAATTTCATGGAAGACAATTGGAAGTTTGTTCTATTGTTTACTTGCTAACTAACAATTTTAGTCAGATAACGCTCTATCGAAGATATTTCACCATCAGAAAAATTTGCTTACAAGGCTTTATAAAACCAATTGGCTCAGTCTATAAAACATCTATATGGCTTCTTTAAGAAAGGGAAACTATTTGCAAGCCCTAAAGAAGCTCAAACAAAAATGATATATTTTAGGTTGGATGCTGTAGAAAGAGGGCAAACTCTGATTGGCCTTAACTTGGCGATGCCCAGCCGTTGTAACTTTGACTACCCTCTAAGTGGTAACCATCGGATACTGGTCTCACCCGGATTTGAATTGCTAATCTTATAAGTACTAGTGTTGATAGCATGAAGAAAAACAGGCAACACTATAAACAACCTGGTCAAAATGCCTTGCACGGAATATCCGGCCTGATATTCTCTGGTGAAAGGCCTGACCCTTCAGGTTTAAAGGTTGTGCTTTGGGTTAAATATCCACTTATGTAAATAAAATATTGCTACTATATAGTTAAGAGCCTCGGCAAGCACTGATTTTAATTGTTTACGACCATGCTTAACGAAAAACGGACAACGACGTTCGCATCTGCCAGTCCATGTGGAGAACTACCTGAAGCTCAAAGCTACTATAAAGCAGACATTACTGACGTTCAGTAAATACCATGGAATTGGTCGGGTAAACAGAGGATAAAAAACTGTGATATCTACAACGGCCCTTGTAGTGAACAGAAACAGCAACTATGTGGATTTGTTAAAAGTGCCAGACTTAGGCAAGAAGTCTTATGTTTTGAAGACATTAGCGAATCCATAGTATCAATCCGCATCAAGGATAAATTCACCAACATATAAGTTCGTTCTGATGGGGGAAAATGCCAGGAAGATGCGAAAAGCTACTAGATTTGGCGCAACTGATTTCTAAAGTAATATGAGGATAAACTTATCTAAACATTTCTTAACAAGCTGCCAGTACCACCACATAATCATCGATTTCAAAACCACATTCGATAGGATTCATAGTGACGAAGTGTACAGAGACATATCTTATTTTGTTAATCCGTCCAAACTTGTAGGTATACACTAGTCGGCATAAGTATTTTGACGAAACCTTTTTGTGACTATTGAGACTAACTTTGCTTGGTATCGTTAAAACAACGGTGCAAAAATGATGCGCGAAACAAAGAATCTATTTTTAGCTCTATGCATGCCAAGTTTTGTATTGTTTACCTTTTGCATTCTCTTTCTGCTGATAAGAACGCATGCAGACAAAGAATTTTTACGTGGCATAAGTATTTTGACGGAAACTTTGTGTAAATATTTTAACAGTTTTGAGCACGTGATAACCAAAAAACTTGTGTAGTTAACTTTAATTTACATTACACGTTGATAACAATATAAAAATTTATTAAAATTTATTAAAAACCATGGGTAAAACGGCTGAGTTGAGTTTGGTTGTCAGATCTTCCATGGTAGCGAAGTTTAACGCTGGAACGGCAGTAAAAGACATAGCAGTTTAGTTTAATGTGTCGCGTCAAACTGTGCACTATCAAATCAATAAGTTTAAAAAGCATAATGACATCACAAACCTAATGAGATCAGGTGCTAAGCGCAAAACAACGCCCACTGAAGACCGAACTCTTCTACGGGAATTTAAAAGAAATATATTCCTGAAGCCTCAAACTGCTGCAAATCAATGGAATTTGACGGCAACGAATCCAATCAGTGAGCGCACTGTCCGACGACGTTTAATGGAAGGAGATTTTAAAACATTTAAAGCTAAGGACGTGCCGTACATATCAAAGGTAAACAAGCTTAAAAGACTGTCTTTCGCAAAGGAACATCTGCACAAGCCAAAGGAGTACTGGAGAAGCGTTCTATGGACAGATGAAAGCTCCTTTGAGTATAACTCATCAAAAAACAAATTTTACGTTAGATTGCCAAAGGTAGAAAGGCAAAAAAGACGCCCCGTTTGTCAAAAAGTGAGCCATGGTGGAGGCTCTGTCATGTTCTGGGGATGTGTTGCGTATAATGGCCTGGGTGAATTGGTTCCTATCACCGGCTCGATGAACCAAGGTCAATATTTAAGAACCCTAAATGATAATGCCTTTCCTTCCGGAGGTAGGCTTATTGGTGAAACATTTATCCTGCAACAGGACAATGCCCCATGCCACAAAGCCCGGATGATAACTAAATTTTTGAAGGATGTTGGTGTTGCCACTTTGGACTGGCCACCTCAAAGTCCAGATTTAAATATAATAGAAAACGTCTAATCTCTTTTGAAACGCAAAAGAACAGTTTCTTTAAATAAAACCAGAGAGGAGATTTCTGAGGTCACTTCCCTTTGGGAAGAGATATCTCCAGAGATTCTTCAAAATTTAGTAGATTCAGTACCGAGACGCCTTCAAAAAGTTATTGAAGCCAAAGGAGGTTATATATTTTACTAAATTCTTCTTTATTTATTTACTTTTGTTAAGTTTAAAATGTTTTTTCTTAGAGTTATATACTTGTCAAAATACTTATGCCAACACACGAAATTACAAATTAATTTATATCTTTTTTGACTTCTATGAAAAAATATTTGTTTGCCTATTTTTAAGTTTGTATTAGTTATATATAAAAATGAAAAAATAAACATGAATTCTTGTCAAGCCATTTAGAAGTTAAACTGAAAAATGCACGATTTTTATTTCGTCAAAATACTTATGCCGACTAGTGTAGGTAGGTAGTAGTAGCGGTTCATCATAAACCCAAGTAGCACTTTTATGCCTTTCTGTTAACATGACTCATGTGACCTTTATTATGATGATAGTTGTAGATGTGATACAGGTGGTCTCTAGATCCAGCCTGTGAGGTTTAGAAAATGGACCTAGATTTTTCTCACAACCATTGATGTGTGCGTGTGAACTTCTTTCACGAGTCGGGGTATCCTGGTTTATGTCGAATCCGAAGGATTAAGTTGGGATATTACTATATACTACTCTTGACAATTGATACTACTCAGTTAATAATCTCACAAGATCACGAGAGAAGGGCCATTGAAGAATCATTTAGGTTTTGCTATGGTTGAGAATCGAATCCAGACCATATGTGCTGCAGTTCATCGCTAAAATGGGTTTAGCAGTGAATAAGCGTAGGTAATACCCATGTATATGCTGTCGACACAAAAGGACATACAACATAGACGAATTGAACAGAATGTCACTATTGATATATTCAACATTGAGGTAGTAAGGGACTTGTCTAACTCGACTACGCTTTTAACTCTGACAACAGCATCTCGTCAGAAATTAAACGCCTCTTGCCAACCGAAATTTTTGCGGTCTAAGAAGGCATTTTAGTAGTAAAGTCTTCACTCGAACTACTAAGGAGACAATCCCATCGATGAAGAAATCCTTGGTCGATTTGAACTAATAATTCTTCGAAAAGCTTCGGTCCCTTTTACTTTGATGGGCTATGAGGGCGAAGATTCAATCAAGATCAATCAATGTAGCTGTATAGCGACATGCCCCTAGTAAAAAAAAAAGCCGCATTCGACGTTTAAGATGGCAAGGATATGTAGAGCGAATGGACACCAATACTTCGACCTGCGAAGTCTTCGATTCCCAGCCAGACGTCAGACGCAGTAGAGGAAGACTTAGCCTTAATTGGCACGCTTAAGTAGAAACCAACCTCAACCAACTTGAAGTACGCAACTGGATTCAGTTAATAATTATAGAGGCTTGTATATACGTTAAAGCGAAGGTTTATTCCTGACTGTATCGTTACTTTAGTAGGTGATCGCCGTGTGATCTCCAGTTTTCGGCGATTTTAATTGATTGGCCGTTTCTTGTTTGAGTCTGTTGCATTAGTAATTTAGAGTTTTAAAGCCCTGCAGCTTTAAGATACCTTTCAGTTCATGGAAGTGAAAGGAAACATTATTTACAAGTTAACAGAACAAATTGTATTCGACATCAGTGCCGTCAAGCTATATAAACAAAGGAATTGCCATCTGATTCCAAAAGTAATTTTGAGGGATAGTCACTGAAAAATTAAGGCACAGAGTCAATACTGAACTGCTTCGATTCTAGAGCCATACGACTATTCAACGTTGCATACATGTTGTATATCCAATAATATGTAAATGGAGTTCACTGATTACACCATTCACCAACCAGGACGGTGCATTTTAGTGTGATTTTAGCCCACTAAATTCTGCGACTAATTAAATTATCACTATTTCCGCAGATCTTAGGTAACATCAAGAAGTCCAAATCTGTGAAACTAAAATAAATAAAAATAAAATAAAATCCGTCTAGTATGGTGACAGAGAACTCATACTGCTCCATCAAGTCTTTAATTCCCATGTGATAGGCCACACACAGAAATATATGGCTTTTAGTGTCATTCACAAGTCGAGAGCGACCTTAACTAACTTGGAGAAAGCGGCTGCCTAGGCGGTCATCAAGAGACTTAAATTCTATTTAACCGAACATAATTTTCTTAACCAAGACACTCTTTTCTTATTTTAGATTTCACCAACAAATTCTTTGCAGGTCCCCACAGGGCTTCATTCCTAACTTCTCCACAATTTGTATCTTCGAAGTTGTATTTTTGTCACACAGAATGGGACTTCCTGTTTACCGCCTAATCAGAACGGCAAAATTTGCGAAGTTTTTCAAGAGAATAGGCAGGGAACAAAAGTTAGATGGTGATACTTTCCGGATTTGAACCAGGAACCCTGCGCTTTGTAATCCTACGCCCTAACCACAAGGTCCCACTACACACACCTATACACACACTCATTTTGCTTTCCGCATTCCACAAGAACCTATATCTATAATTTCAGTGGTCTCAGTTAAATTGTATGCCCCAATAAATTATGATCAGTGGACGGAGTGACTGACAGACACCTCTCGATTCTGAATGGACAGGACAGTTTCTCAAAATTTAAATTTAAAATGATGTGCCGTCACAACACACTCCTGTACCTCTTATACTAAGAAAATAAAAAGCACAACGTTTGAGATCCGTCTTAATCTCAAGAATGCACATTGCACATCCTGCTTGATAACCTACAAAATAAATGATAAAATGCTTTCCAGTGGTAGAAAACTCGAGTGAATTTCTTAAACTCATTCCTAAAATTACAACTCATGCTCATATGGGATACAACCTATCATACCATCAAATATATTTCATTTTATCGGAAATGTATCATGTTTCATTAAACCACCATTTTACCGTACAATCAACCACTACAAGGATTCGGGTTTATGGACGACTAAAAACCCTACCCAGCTATTCCCTTTGTGAGTAATTGCACATGCTACTTACCCCCATTTTCTCCATCACAGATTCCTTCAATACACACACTAACAGGCGGATCCCACCAACACAATAGAAAAATACATCCGGGTAAGTAAAAATCAATCCTCCGTTTAGTTTATCGAGGAAAAAATAAAATCCTCGAAGCAGGTTGTATATTTACCTCTTCTCGGGTATCATTTCCTTTGGATTTTTTTTTCTATTTTCATCCTCATTGCATGAGAGTTTACTATCGAATAGGATCTTGGTTCGTCATGCACAGCATGTGTGCTTTTCGTCTATTTCATCCAAAGGATAGATGTTCAAGTATTAGATTAGATTGCCGAAAACAAGAATCAGCATAATGTTTCAATTTGGGATTTTTATTTATTTTTCGGATGACTGTGTACTGGGGAGCAGTGATTTCAAAATGATTCATTTGAGTTTCCAGATGGTTTGGATATGGTTCATCTGGTTTTGCATTTAAAATGCTCTGTGCTGCCTGGAAACTATGTAAATTCGACAATCCTTACGTTAAATCATATTCAATGTTGTAAAATGTGTTACACAACAAAAACTTTAACAAAATCAACCTTACAACGTATGAATTTATCATACAGCCCAAGCGCCAGACACGATTTTTATTTTCCCGTTTTCTTGATCGTACAGCTTAGTTAAGTTTGGTTTATTTATTTTAAAATATCTTTTACAATAGACTTGAAACCTTTATGAGCAAAAGTTACATTTATACATTAAAAAACAAAATTAAAAAATAGAAATTGAAATGTCGTGGTACAATGGAACCAAAAACGGAAAAAAAAGCAAAAATTTTAATAATTATACAATATTTCGACATTCATAACTAACAAACAATACTAACGGGTCCGCCATCTAACTTTTTTTTTCAACTAGTGCTTATTTCGTGAATGGTAACACTAAGCTCATTTCTGATTTGACAGATAATTAGTGTTATCCTTCCGCTAAACGAATATGGTTGTGTTTACGCTTGAACAACGCTGGGAAATATTGCGACATTACTTTGAAAATCATGGTAATGTTGCAGAATGTGTGCGAAAATTGCGTACGGATTTTGGAAGAAGAGAAGCACCGTCAGCTCCGTATGTTCGTTATCTTGTGAAAAGAGTGAAAGAAACTGGCATCCTCATGTTTATCGATGAGGATGCCAGTGAAAAGCCAAAAACAGTGAGTACACCTGAGAATATTGCTGCTGTGGCAGAAAGTGTGCATGAAGCGACATCAACATAAATCCACCGTCGTTCTCAACAATTGAACATTTCGGAGACATCATTGAGACGAATTTTGCATAAAGACCTTGGTACGACGCCATACAAAGTCCAATTGGTTCAGGAGTTGAAGCCAACTGACCATCCAATGCGTTTTCGCTTCGCTAAGTGGGCCTGCGATCGACTTAGAGAAGATGCTGAATTTGCAATTTCAGATGAAGCTAATTTTGATCTTGGCGGGTATGTAAACAAGCAAAATTGTCGCATTTGGGGCACAGAAAACCCGCACGCATACATTGAAAAGCCGATACACCCAAAACGAATCACTGTTTGGTGCGGATTTTGGTCCAGAGGCATAATTGGGCCATTTTTCTTCGAAAATGAGCAAGAAGTGGCCGTTACAGTCAATGGCGATCGTTATCGGGCCATGTTGAACGAATTTTTGTTCACAAAAATTGAAGAGGAGGATATTGCCAACATTTGGTTTCAACAGGACGGCGCTACGTGCCACACAGCCGAAGCTACACTCGATGTTTTGCGCCCTGTTTTTGAAGATCGCATTATCAGCCGCAGAGCTGATGTCGTTTGGCCACCTCGGAGCTGCGATTTGACACCGTTGGACTTTTATTTGTGGGGTGCCGTAAAAGATAAGTGTTACGCCGACAAGCCAGAGACAATTGACGCTTTAAAGGACAATATTCGTGAAGCCATTGGTGAAATACAGCTGCACACAATCGATAATGTGCTTAAAAATTGGACCGATCGTGTAGTCTACTGCATGGCCAGCCGAGGTAGCCATTTGAATGAAATTATTTTCCATTATTAACCGGAAGGATTGTACTTTCAAATAAGGAACTTTGAGAAAATATTCAGTAGTTTTTTTATAGCATTTTCAAAAAAAAAAGTTATTTGGCGGACCCGATTATGTAAATTTTTCTGCTGGAGTGCCCCAAGGCTCGGTTCTTGGGCCTGTCCTCTACAATTTATATACCTCCGATTTTCCAATTCTTCTAGATTGTGAATCTGCAATATATGCGGATGATACAGCAATATTATCGTCGCATGAATTTAGTCTCAATATTGAGACTAATTTAAAAAATGCGGCCAAAATATTGCAAGAATACTACATTAAGTGGCAAATAAAGCTCAATGCCGAAAAGATACAAGCTATCTTTTTTACTAAAAAATGAAAACCTTGTTTCCTTCCGGCTTATCAGCTTGATATCAATGGGCACCCTATAAGGTGGGAGTCTTCTGTAAAATATCTGGGGATATATATATCTTGACAAAAAATTAATTTTTAAAGAACATAATACGCAAACACTTAAAAAATTTATTTATTAATAGAAAAGCATTACTTCCAAAAGAAAAGAAAATAATAATATATAAAACTATCTTCCAAGCAATTATGTTATATGGATGCCAGGTTTGGGGTAAATGTGCAGCATGTCACTTAGCAAAATTGCAAATATCCCAAAATAAAATATTAAAAATGATGTTGAACTTGCCCTGTCACCATTCCACGTCAGGCCTTCATCTTAAAGCTAATGTTGAGTTGATCTCGAATAAAATACAATTATGGAATAATTCTTTTGCAATCAGATGCGACAATTTTAACAACCCTTTGATCACCCAACTAAACATAGACTTTCAGACATGACATTCTGTTATGTAAACAAGCCTCCTTTTATAATAAATATGTGTTAATTGTTATACCTTTGTTAATTTATATTATGTGTTAATTTATGTGATATTGTATTTATATGTTAATTTATTTATTTCTGTTAATTTATTATATTATGTTGATTTATTAATTTTTGTTAATTGATTTAATTTATTTTTTTATTTATTAATTAATTTATTTATTTATTTATATATTTATTATTTTAGTCATTTGTTTATTTATTTAAGTATTTGTTTATTAATACATATATATATATATATATCATCATTATTAAATCATTTTATTTATTTATTTTTTTGGATCAAAATGTTTGGTGTCACGAAGTCTCTTGATTTCTGTTGGTAAAGAATTCCACTTTCTGATAACAGAAACAAAAAATTGTCGTTCAGAGTTGGAGCATGGTCATCTAGGCTGAATTAATGCCAAAATGCAAAAGATATTTTTTCATATAAACACGAAGGTCCTTTATTGATGAATATTTTGTTTAATGTTTTTAATTCCCGAAATTAAAAATAATTGTATAAGTTACAATCGTCTGAGGTTATATACATAGCAGATTACGTTGTTAAAGGCTACCATAAGTTTTGTTTGGTAACAGCACTATGGCCACAGAAAAATTCACTCCCATAGGTTAAGATCGGCATTATGATAAGGTTGGTCCAATCCTTAGCTTTATTTTTAGGGGTTTAAAAACTTTAGACATTGATAGATTGCGTAGGCAGCCTATTGCCTATTGCCAATTGAATATGGTAGCCCCAACTAAGCGTATTATACTTAAGTTTTAAGCTTTACTAGTATAATCTAACACTGTTGCCCCTAAATGTACTATCGGAAAATAGCTTAAATCAAGTTCATGTTTATAAATGACTAAGCACTTCGATTTTTTTCAGATTAAGATGAAGGTTGTTTACTTCTTATCAGTGTGGTTTGAGGCCAGGAAAGTCCACAATAGATAAAATTTTCACACTTCGGCAGATCCTGGAAAAAAAACCCAAGAAGTCCAAATCGATACCTACCACCTATTTATCGATTTCAAAGCCGCATACGACAGCATTTACAGAGACGAACTATACAGAGCCATGTCTAGTTTTGGTGTACCGTCCAAACTCGTCCGTTTGTGTAGGATGACGATGGAGAATTCTCGCTGCACCATCAGGGTCGGAAACGACCTCATCGACACATTCGATACCAAAAAAGGATTTAGGCAAGGCGATGCGCTGCCATGTGAATTTTTCAATTTGATTCTTGAGAAGATTGTGCAAAACTCCCAAGCCAACACCAGAGGCACAATTTTCCAAAAATCGGTGGAACTACTAGCATACGCCGACGATATTGACATCATTGGTAGGACTCAACGTGATGTTATAGCCACCTTTGCTAGTATAGAGAAGGAAGCGGCAAAAATGGGTTTAGCAGTAAATGAGGGTAAGACTAAGTATATGCTGTCAACACGAAAGAACACACAACATCGAAGATTTGGACAGAACGTCACCATTGATAGATATAACTTTGAGGTAGTACGGGACTTTGTCTACCTCGGTTCCGCTATTAACTCTGACAACAACATCTCGTCAGAAATTAAACGAAGAATTACTCTTCCCAACCGCTGTTTCTTCGGGCTAAGAAGGCAATTTAGTAGTAAAGCCCTCACTCGAACTACTAAGGAGATCCTATATAAGACCCTGATCATCCCAGTCCTGCTTTACGGCGCTGAAGCATGGACCGTATCAAAAGCGGATGAAGAAATCCTCTTCGGTCCCGTTTGCGTTGACGGGCTATGGAGACGAAGATTCAACCAAGAACTATACGTGCTGTACAGCGACATGCCCCTGGTCAAAAAACTCCGCATTGGACGTTTAAGATGGCTAGGACATGTAGAACGAATGGACACCAATACTCCGGCTCGCAGTCTTCAATTCCCAGCCAGACATCGGACGCAGTAGAGGAAGACCTCGCCTTAAGTGGCGCGCACAAGTGGAAACCGACGTCAACCAACTTGGAGTGCGCAACTGGAGGCAGTTAGCTAAGGACCGGGCTAATTGGAGAGGCATGTTGGTTGAGGCCCAGGTTCATTCCGGACTGTAGCGCCACTTAAGTAAGTAAGTAAGTAAATAATTTAAACCTAAAGAAACACAACCTTCATGTTGTATTGTAAAGTATGTATTAAATTGTAAAGTCTTTATTAATATACGAATAGACTTTTAAAAAAGGTGTTCTTGGGTTGACTGGAAACAAATTGTTTTTTTGGCTTCTCTTATTTTTATGCACAACATGTTTCGTAGGACTCGAAAATTTGCTGGACCTCAGGAAGTTTAAATCTTTTCCACCGCAAATGAGCAATATTCCTTTGTTTTATAGCTTCATAAATTGCATGGGTAAACCATGAGCTGTTTTTATTTTGAATACGTCTTGTTTTAATTGGGATATATTTATTAAAAACAAAATTGATGGCGTTTTGCAAAAACATAACTTGATCATCTGGTAAATTCATAAAATAAAGTTGTTGCCAATTTATTTGATACATATCCTGTTCCAGGTGAATCAAGTTCAAGCTTTTTAAAACCATGGGAATAAATGGTTTGCGGTACTATTGTAAGAGCTACGAAAATGAGGTCATGTTTCGAGAAAGCAGGAGCTGATAAGTCCGCGATCGAGATAACACCTTCCAGGTTCCAGCCTAAATTGTCTTGCCAGTTAGTATTCTCATTTATGTATCTTGGAAGTAAATTTAAATTTAAATTCAAATATAAATTCAATAAACTTAATAATTCAAACGTGGCTAAATCCAGTACATTTCTTTTCGGGTTTTTCAACATCAACAAATTCTTGTACCGTGTCGCAACACACACACTTAAGAGTTGAACGCTTTGATGTTTTTAGATGAGTGTCATAATAAATTGGAATATTTCTAACCCGATTTCTTAGCGATTTCGATTATATCTTGAGTGTGTAAGAATGCTGAACACAAAGTTTTTCTAAAACTGATTACAACGGTAAGCTTTGTGAATTGCTTAGTAAGACCTCCTTCTCGTAAATTTAGTTGAACATTTATTTTTGGCTATATTTCCAAGTTGTTAAAAGTATAATTCACACAGGTTTTGGCTAAAATTTGAAATAACGTTTCTTTTTAAAATAAACTCCACGAAAGTGCAAAAAAAATTGTGCAGAAAAAGACCTTGAACCTATCTGATTCTTTTTCTTTTCTTTTCTTTTCTTTTCTTTTATTTCCTTTTCTGCACAATTTTTTTTGCACTTTCGTGCAAAACTAAACTTAATAGTTTAGGTATAACGGTTGTTTTTGTGTCTACATTTTTCAAAGATTTGATTTTCTGCGAAATGTCTGTTAATGAATTGAACAAATCTCCTTATTTAAATCCGTAATGAACCTGGAACTCTACTGTCCGACGTCTGTATTGTTGTATTGGTGTTCATTCGTTCTACATGTCCTAGCTATCTTAAACGTCCAATGAGGAGTTTTTTTTTACTAGGGACATGTCGCTGTACGTACTGCTCGTATAGTTCTTTATTGAATGTTCGTCTCCATAGGCCGTCAACGCAAACATCGCCGAAGATTATTCGAAGAATTTTCTACTCCAATCGATGCAGGATTTCTTCATCACTTTTGATAAGGGCTCCAGGCTCCGCAGAGCAGGACTGGGATGATCAGGGTATTATATAGGATCTCCTTAGTAGTACGAGTGAGAGCTCTACTACAGAATTGCATTCCTAGCCCTTAGAAACAGCTGATAGTTAGAGTAATACTTCGTTTAATTTATTGTCATGTTGTCAGAACTCAGAGTTAATAGCGGAGCCAATGTAGACAAAGTGCAAAGTTAATGTTGAGCGTCCTTCGTATTGATACCTTTATTTACTGCTAAACACATTTTTGCCGCTTATTTTTCTATAAAAGCAAACGTCATACCCATCACGCTGAGTGCTATGATGCATTTTATGGTATCTAATGTGTCGGTAAGGTCGTTTACCATCCTGATGGAGCAGCGAGAGATCTCCATTGTCATCCTGCACAGAAAGACGAGTTTGGGCGGTATACCAAAACTAGATATGGCTCTTTATAGTTCGTCTCTATAAATGTTGTCTTAAACCTGTAGATGGGGATTCAAAGGTTCTCTTGGCTGGAGATGCTGTTCATTCGCTGAAAGTGGAAGAATAAATATAGTCGACGTATTTTTACCTTTTGTACTACATATACATCTTAGCATTCGACTCTGTAAATATGGACTGGTAGAATTAGGGTCCGGTAGAGCAAACATTTGGGCTTTCGGGATAAGAGATTTGATCCCATTTGTTTTTCTAAACCGGAATAGCATCATTTTCCTAGGGATAGACTTCGTCGTATCTCCACTTAGGTGTCATTCGTGGGGTTGATGTTGACTCCCAGGTTGATGAAATATTTAATTACCTCAAAATTGTTGCTATCAACAGTGATGTTTTGCATAGGGTTGTGCATCGACAGTACTTTGTTTGTTGATAGCATATACTTAGTCTTGCCCTTGTTAGCTACAAGACCAACGCGTTTCGCCTCTTTCTCTATGGCTGTAATTGCTTCTACAACGGCACGGTGGGAGGGCAAAATGATGTTGATGTCGTCTGCGTACACCAGTAGCTTCGCAGATTTGTTGAATATAGTTCCTTCCGATAGTGCCTTACTCCAGCTCTGCGCAATATCTGTTCCAATACCAGTGTGTTGCAGAAATGCATAAGACCTTCACATACTTCGCTGGATATGATCTTAAATGCGACATTTAGCAGGGATATGCCTCAGTAGTTGTTTCTAAACATGGGATCGCCTTTTTTGAAGATTGGACATATGGAGCTGATATTCCAGTTATCGAGCATGCTCTCATCCATCCAGAATTTTTGATGATTTGGTGCATGCACACTTCCTAAGCAACACCTCCGAATTTGAAGAGTTCTGCTGGTAATCAGAACCGGCTGCCTTGTCGTTCTTTTGTTTTGTTGATGGCTGCTCTTACTTCTTCAATACCGGGAGGGAGCGTTATTACTCTCTCGACATTATGCCTTAAGGCGGTCAACTTAAAGCGATCAACTCCAACTATGCCAAAATCCAACCTTGTAAATGCGAAATGCGACACAGAATTCCTGCTCACACTGAGAGCAGAGTACTACTCAATTCATGGTTCGTGAACATGAATAATTGGAAGGGAACAAATAAGAGGATAATGTATTTCTGAGCTGAACTTACTACCAGTGGACAGACAGGAGTTTTCAGTCTGCAACACCGATAAGAGTTTTTTGGTGGAAACACGATAAAAACGAATGGCTAAGGAAAGATGGTACAAAGATTCATTATAACCCGTAGTCTTTGGCCCGACATGGAAGATTTTGCCTCATCGCAAAATGTTAAGAATCTTCACAAATGACGTTTGCAAAAGCTGTAAAGATGAAGAAGAAACAACCAGAATACCGCTTATCATCCCAAGGTTTTTCGAAAATTTGGACCACTTTACAGGAATTACTTTGTTTAACTTAAATATTATCCTCAGTATAGCTTACTAGAATTGATAGGCACACCTCCAATCTTGTTCAATAGCTTCCGATAATTTACTTACCTAACATGACCTAATTTCATACTTAATACTGACTATGATTCTTCGATTATATTTAAAAAAAAAAAAACATTTAAAAATATTTTCATTAAACCGTTTCTGATGGAAAACTCGTAAATGCACTTTTATCGGTGATGAGCTTGCCACTTAACTTCCAAAAACATTTCTCGGTAGAGCACAACCTTTAACATAACTTGTCGCCTCATTGAGCAATTGGGCATGCTTAAATTCAAACCACGTTCTCAAGACCTGAACCCCTTTTATGTTAACTAAAACAATAACTTTTGCTTTTCTTACAAAGTCTTCGGAGTTAAAAGTAAAAAGAAAAAATTATTTCATATACATTTTGAAAGGGAAGAATTAAAAGATTTTTTTAACTCTGTTCCCGTTTCGATTTTTTTTTTGGAAAAATAAATCCACCCGCTTATCCGAACCGAAGAAAACAAATTTTCGTTCCCTTTCTTTTGCGATATTTTCTTCTACTTTGAGTTTTTTTTTCAATGATGCCGTAAGAAATTTTTCCGAAAAAATAAGGGAATTTCACCGTTACGCGAAAGGAAGTCCTTTTCTTTCGAGAAGATGCGTTCGTAGAATTTTAATTTCTTTCGCAACGAACAACGTGACTAGGGAACTAAGTCGAAGAGTACTCGAATCGAACAGGAATAATGGGAAAGCGTTAATAAGGATAAAGTTTAAATGGTTGTCCTTGTTAGCTGTTTGTGTTGCCACGATGTGACGATGAAAGTCTCATTTATTGGTGATGACATTTTTTTCCGTTCGTGTGTTTGGCTTTATTTGTCCTGTTTCCTATATTAAAGGAGACCTATAAGATAAATAAGTGTTTGTTTGTTTATTTTGTACACATAATAAAGGATATTAAAGGATATTAGGTCTGTTTGTGCTGTGAAAATAAAATGCAACATTTTAGAAATCTCAGTAGGATATTATATTTGCTTTCTGTATTTTCAGATTATGTTACGGAGAGGGAAGATTTAAGAACTAAGAGAACAGCCATTGAGATTTATAGACAAGAATGGAGAAAAGAACAGAATGAACATAAAGGAGAAAGAAAAGCGCACAAAAGAAGATATAGAGAGGTGTCATTCCAGGGATGATGTTTGTAAAACTTTACCAAAGTATATAAATTAACAACCCTGGTCAAAGCCAGGGATACGAGGTCTGAACGGAATCCTGTCGAGTTAACGCAATGAATATTATTGAAGAATGGTAGTTGGATCACAGTCGGCCTTCCTATTTTGTATGAAGCCGGTGTAAATGATTTGGTAAGGTACATAGACCAAAGTTTTGTCGGATGAAGGAATGCCTGAAAAATTAAACATCATCATGGGTTTTCCGATTCACAATTAAGTGCATAATCTGAACCGCGCAATATACAGCGGCACTTGTCTCCTTAACATCGTCTACAAAATCTCATCCACCGTAATATCTGAATGCCTGAAACCCTTCATCAACCACCTAATTAACTCATATCACAGCACGTCGGTATATTCGGATTCATACGATACTGACACCATTTATCGGACTCTAGGATATGTCGCCGCTACGTTTGCTTGTTAAGAAAATGCAGTTGGCTATAGTGGCCTTAGCAGTAAACGAGGGCAAGAAAAAATCTATGTTATCGTCAAGATGACACACATCATCAACAAATTGGAGAGAACTTCGCAAGGGACCGCTATTGACTCTCACAATGACATGATCTTTTTTTTGGTCTTTAAAGGCTATTTAGTAGTAAAGCCTTAAAAACTCGAACTACTGAGTAGATCGTAAAAAAGACAATTACAACCAGAAATCTACTCTACTGGGCAGAAGCATGGACTGCATCAAAAACGAATGAAGCCCACAAGATTTGCATTCCCAGCCAGACGTCATACGCAGTAGAAGAAGACCCGCCTTTTTAGAAATTGACCATAGCCAACTTGAGTGCTAATTGGAGAGGCATGTTGGTGAAGGCCCAGATCCTTTCTGGACTGTAGCCCTAGCAAATGTAGAGTTCGAATGCTAAGAAATGTTGTTGCGGGGGGATACAAGCAGGGCTAGTTAGCTTTGACTCTGGAGGTCAAAGTCTGCAGGCGGGATACGAGTTGAATTAGGTTGCTGGTTACTCGGGCGAGTCAGGGGTTTTTCGGGGTTTGCGGTTTCGAGACGCAATGTGTTTAAAATAAAAGATTAAAAATAGAGAACAAAAGCGTTACAATTTATTTGTATAATCACGGGGAAGTCAACTTGAATTAGATCTTACCTCTAAGCGAGTTGGAAATCGAAAGGGGCGATTGGAGCCTTTGGGTCTTGGATATCGGGCAGTATTAAGGGAAAAAGAGGAAGTAGGGAAATAGTGTGGATGCTATTGCATGTTGGGGATAATTTGCTGATAGTGACATCTAGATATTCATGATTTAAACAAAGTTCATGTTCAGTAATATATACGACTAAACAAATGTAGTCCGTGGTTTATTTGGCTTAACTGAAGGGACGATTTATGCGGACAAATGGTTTGTTAATACATACTCTTACATAATTGTCATATATATAAAAATAAATATCTGGCATTAATGGGCTATACAATACCTTAAAACTTTCATTTGTGTGTACGAAGTTTTTATTTTTTTTTTACAAAGAAGAGGACCCCATTTTCAATGCCCAATCCGAAGAGCAAATTTGAAAGAGGAGAGCACATGACAGTGTTCTCTTGGATGTCTGTCAGAATTTCGCCAGAAGTGGAGGAGTGAAACAACATAGGCCTTGTCACTTTCGGGATTTAAATCAGGGACCCCGCGCTTAGTAGTGCAACTGACTAACCTCTAGCCCACTGCACCCATCAAGATAGTTCAAGCATAATTTGAATATTAATGGTAAAGTAAAGGAAGTGGTAGTAAGTTACACTTTACCAAGACTTCCCTTCACAAGCTGAAATCGATCCAAGGGTCGTCTATGAGAATCAAATTAAGGAACAGAGCATAAATGTTTTTTTCACTGTTTATCTGCACAAACTTTTTACCACGAAAGCGACTACGGAATTTAAGACAATGCGTCGAAATGCATCATTGGCGAAAAACCATAGATAAGATTCTTTGACATAGATAAGATTACCTACAAGGCTAAGCTGCAGGTGAAGACGAGAGCTGCCATTGAGCTCTATAGGCAAAGAAGAAGGGAAGAACATCGGCTTTTCAGAAAGAAGAAAAAAGAGCAAGAAAAGCGCGATCGAGGCTATAGAGAGGTGCCACTCCAGGAACGATGTTCGCAAGTTTTACAAAGTGTAAAACGAGAAAGCCAAGGATACAAGGCTCGAACAGAATCATGTTGGGATGAACAAGGAAATATCGTAGTTGAGACACAGTCGATGCTGAGGATATGGAAGACACTTCTGCTGACTGTTAAATGGCGATGACGAACAACATTCCGCTGTCAGGCAGAACGAACCATTTAATATTGGCAACGACAGCGAAAACTGCCAACCACCCGACCTAAGTGAAGTGAGTATAGCTATATCTAAACTCAAGCTTAATAAGGCCGCCGGAAATGACGAACTTCCCGCTGAGCTTTATAAAGCTGGCGGAGATGACTTGGTAAGCAACATCCACCAACTCATAAGCCAAATCTGGTCGGTTGAAAGCATGCCTGAAGAATGGAACCTCAGCATCGTTTGCCCGATCCACAAAAAAATGAGACCCTCTCAACTGCGCCAACTACAGAGGCATAAGTCTACTCAACATCGCCTACAAGATCCTATCTGCAGTAATATGTGAACGGCTGAAACCGTTTACCAACAACCTGATCGGCCCTTATCAGTATCGATCAAATTTTCACACTTCGGCAGATCCTGGAAAAACCCAAGAAGTTCAAATCGATACCCACCACCTATTCATCGATTTCAAAGCCGAATACGACAGCATTTATGGAGACGAACTATACAGAGCCATGTCTAGTTTTGGTATACCGCCCAAACTCATCCGTTTGTGTAGAATGACGATGGAGAATTCTCGCTGCACCATCAGGGTCGGAAACGACCTCACCGACACATTCGATACCAAAAAGGATTTAGGCAAGGCGATGCGCTGTCATGTGACTTTTTCAATTTGATTCTTGAGAGCATTGTGCAAAACTCCCGAGCCGACACCAGAGGCACAATTCTCCAAAAATCGGTGCAACTACTAGCATACGCCGACGATATTGACATCATTGGTAGGACTCAACGTGATGTCATAGCCACGTTTGCTTGTATAGAGAAGGAAGCGGCAAAAATGGGTTAAGCAGTAAATGATGATAAGACTAAGGAGATCCTATATAAGACCCTGATCATCCCAGGCCTGCTCTACGGCGCTGAAGCATGGACCGTATCAAAAGCGGATGAAGAAATCCTTGGTCGATTCGAGACAAAAATTCTTCGGAAAATCTTCGGTCACATTTGCGTTGACGGGCTATGGAGACGAAGATTCAACCACGAACTATACGAGCTGTACAACGACATACCGCTAGTCAAAAAAACTCCGCATTGGTCGTTTAAGATGGCTAGGACATGTAGAAAGAATGGACACCAATACTCCGGCTCGCAGAGTCTTCGATTCCCAGCCAGACGTCAGACGCAGTAAAGGAAGACCTCGCATTAAGTGGCGCGCACAAGTAGAAACCGACCTCAACGCAACTGGAGGCAGTAAGCTAAGGACCGGGCTAATTGGAGAAGCATGTTGGTTGAGGCCCAGGTTCATCCCGGACTGTAACGCCACTTAAGTAAGTAAGTAAGATAAGATTACGAAAGGTGACATCTATCCTTCAAAGGAATGAAGAAATGCTGTTTTTTTTTTATCGAAGTTCCTCTAGTTAGGTTGTTAACCATTACAAACCTTTTGACATACGGAATATCCTCTCAAATCGAAAGAAGACCGAGTGGAACAACGCAATTGGATTTTATCTCCCAGTTTACCACGGTTATTGAACATATTCAATGGAATGACAATGTGATACGCCACGCGTAGCTTTGGCGTAATAGCACAAACCGAAAGTCTAGCCTGTGATCTAAAAACTACAGCCAGGTTCCAAGATACAGATTACAAACTCGACTCTGCCATGAGAAGTAACATTGAATGTTCTTCTTAAATATTTCTACAAGCATTCACCTTTCATGAGATCAAAATCATTTGCGAAACTTCCACAAGTAGAAATAGTCCATATATCCGGGAACATAACGTAGCATTCAAAAGACTTGAAATTTAGTCTCGGAATGATATTTCTGGTCCGAAATTAGCAAAACAAAAAGAAAGCTTGGGCAAAGTCGTGCGGGTTATGTCAGAAGGCAAATGTGTGCAGGCATACAAAATCCGGCATGGGGAAGTTGAACGTTTCTTAAGGTCGATTCGACCATAAATATATCGACGTTGTCGGACAACTGTGTCCTTCCAATGGATTTTTTTTCTATTTTGACAGCCGTAGACAGGTTTACAGGACTGAAGCATATCCACTGAAAGACATGACTGCAAGCAACTACCAAAAACATTCGTTGAAAATGTTGTGTCATGTTTTCGAACAGTATCTCAGTTAACCACAGACCAAATTGAATTGAATTCAGGTTTATTTACAGGATTGTTTGTAAATTTCCCACTATCAACTCAAGGCTTGCAAGGTGAATCACCCTTAAAAATCTTCGTCGAAGTAGTCTGTGGTTATATCATCTTTTTCCTGCGTCGGAGCGTGAGTGCGTATAAGGCATATGTTGGCGAATTTGGCCTTGATGCGGATTGTTAAAATGCGTTCTCTAATGTTGGTTGAATCTTCGAAGAATTTTCCTCTCGAATCTACCAAGGATTTCTTCATCCGCTTTTGATACGGTCCATGCTTCAGCGCCGTAGAGCAGGACTGGGATGATCAGGGTCTTATATAGGATCTCCTAAGTAGTTCGAGTGAGGGCTTTACTACTAAATTGCCTTATTAGCCCGAAGAAACAGAGATTGGCATGAGTAATTCTTCGTTTGATTTCTGACGAGATTTTGTTGTCAGAGTTAATAGCGGAGCCGAGGTAGACAAAGTCCCATACTACCTCAAAGTTATATCTGACAATGGTGACGTTCTGTCGAATTCGTCGATGTTGTGTGTCCTTTCGTGTTGACAGCATATACTTTGTCTTACCCTCATTTACAGCTAAACCCATTTTGCCGCTTCCTTCTCTATACTAGCAAACGTGGCTATGACATCACGTTGATTCCTATCAATGATATCAATATCGTAGGCGTATGCTAGTAGTTTCACCGATTTTTCGAAAATTGTGCCGGTGGTGTTGGGTCGGGAGTTTTGCACAATCCTCTCAAGAATCAGATTAAAGAAGTCACATGACAGCGCATCGCCTTGCCTAAATCCTTTTTTGGTATCGAATGTGTCGGTGAGGTCGTTTCCGACCCTGATGGTGCAGCGAGAATTCTCTATCGTCATCCTACACAAACGGAGTTTGGGCGGTATACCAAAACTAGACATGGCTCTGTACAGTTTGTCTCTATAAATACTGTCATATGCGGCTTTGAAATCGATGAATAGGTGGTGGGTATCGATTTGGACTTCTTGAGTTTTTTCCAGGATCTGCCGAAGTGTGGAAATTTTATCGGTTGTGGACTTTCTTGGCCTAAAACCACACTGATAAGGGCCAATCAGGTTGTTGGTAAACGGTTTCAGGCGTTCACATATTATGGCAGATAGGATCTTGTAGGCGATGTTGAGGAGACTTATGCCTCTGTAGTTGGCGTAGTTCAGAGGGTCTCCTTTTTTGTGGATTGGGCAAACGATGCTGAGGTTTTATTCTTCAGGCATATTTTCATCCGACCAGATTTGGCTTATGAGTTGGTGGATGTTACTTACCAAGTCATCTCCGCCGGCCTTATAAAGCTCAGCGGGATGGCCGTCATTTCCGGCAGCCTTATTAAGCTTGAGTTTAGGTATTGCTATCCTCACTTCACTCAGGTCGGGTGGTTGGCAGTTTTCGCTGTCGTTGCCAATATTTTTTCGTTAAGCATGATCGTCAATAATAAAATCAGTCATTTCCGAGAATCTTAGTTGCTTCGTATCTAGCAACAACTTTTTCCGTGAGTGGGTAGTTAACTCAAAGCACAACCCAAAACCTTGAGTGTAACTTCCAATGTATTAGATACCCCTAGAACACAATGTCATCAGTATCCACTGCGGCTTTGAGCGCTGTCGTTAGCCTTGAGATTCCTAAATGACCTGTTGTCCAAATATGTCAGAACAGTTACTTTGTCCATCATGGCTGAGACTGTTGTTGCCACCACCACGACTGTTATTTGATTTTCTATCTGTCTAGAACAACTGCAGAGGATTCCTCTATCCGCCACCGGAGTTGGCTTCCAATGGGAGTTTAGCAACTACACACGGAATTTATGCAAATGTATGAAATTTTTTATCTTACCCATACCTCGCCCTGAAATAGAAAGTTACGTGCGACTGAGTCGTGCAGTCGCCACTCGTTTACAATGCTGTTCGGCCCCCATAGTGTCACCCCTCGAAATTTTATTATTTGCGCGCACTCGAGGGGTTATAAATGTTTTACCACAGTACGAGCGTTACAGAAGGTGAAGAATGAGAGTGTTAGGAATAGTTTTGGATGTAGTGGAGACTGCTCCATGTATGGTGTATGGTGAACCAACTTCGGGGAGTCCCTATTTTTTGTGTTCAGCAAATTCGCAGAGCTTTCAAGATGGTGTATACTTTTAAGGACTAACTATCGACCTTTTTTAATTTATTTGAATTAAAGTTTCATGGGTTTTGGCTGGGATTGAACTCGCAACCCTTCCACTCAACAGGCAAACACATTTCCACTACACCACGGTCACCCATATTATTCATGAATCTTTTCATGGGGATTTTTTTTTTTTACAAACTTTCACTTTTGCATGTGTTCTTCTTGCACGAAGACGGGGCCTCCACGTATATGCCGAATCCGAACGCCTTAGTTGAAAAAAGCTTTTTGTGATAATTGATACTACTTTAAAGATTTTCTCAGAATATTATGAAAAGATGCGTTGATTCGACCCAAACCTTCTGCGTTGTATTTCATTGCAAAAATCATCCTCCGCGCCACTGAATACATGCACTTATCTCAGACTAATGATAAATCTCATCAATATATGCCATGGGTTTTCTAATGTATCGAAGCATATGTCACAACCTCCCATCCTCTATTTCATAGCCCAAATCGGATTCGGCGCTAAAAAGTCTCACATTACCGCTTCATATATCATACGTGATACATGGGACTGTGAACGTGTTTCCAACTTCTACACAAAATAAATGGAAGCACATAATGGAATTGGAAAGAATTTGAACCTCAAGTTAGCGCCTAGATCATAAATCAAAAGGTTGTCTGTGTACCCATGCTCTCTGAGTGTTAATTCCCCCCTTCGTTAGACATAGATACTCGTCCCATAAACCAGTAAACTTGGTCGTTAACTTTTTTGATTTAAGGACATTTTCTTAAAATCAAATAGAACCCCTATTTGTACTTTTCCAAATGTCGTCCTTATTCCCTTACAAAGCAAAAGTTTGGTTTAATTAGATCACTCAACATTCACAGGCCAACATCAATTTAATTGCTTCTCACTTACAAAATGTTTATGAAACGTATTTCTGAAGAAGCACTTGTTAACTTTATAGTAGCTAATTGAATAGGAACGACTAGCATCAGCAGAAGCATCAAAGTGCTCCGCAAAGGTATGTATCTCTCTTAAAAAAACGAAACGAGCACCAGGTCGTGCTTTTTCCAAAGTGAATATACGATATTCCCATCCCATCAAAGAATTTTCCATTTCAAGCTGCCTTCACCTAATGGTGCCTCAAACTGATACAAGACTGGGTTTCTAAAAAAAAAAGTCTACCCAATGACACACCACAGTCGTCACCATTAACCATCGTAGTGTGCACCCTAGCAGGGTCGTCGTCGTTCTAAATGAATTAATTGAGCGAAATTTGAAAAGGTAGTCATGTTGACAAATCCCCATTTAAAATTGGTCCTGTCGATTTCTCTTTCACAAAAGAAATTAAGAATTTTCTACAAAATGAATTAGGAAAGTTAAGCAGGAAGGGGTCCATCTGTGGACTCCTCTCTGGAAGCTAGTGGTTGCCGTAACAATTTAGGTTCGGCTTTTGTTCGTCCGTCAGAGATATTAATTAGAAACGAAACAACAATTGTTCTCTCTAGTCCTGAGGGAGAATTTGCACCCTAATTAGGAAGTTTTTGCTCTATGTAGGACAACATGGCTTTTGAGGAATCTTTTTTGTTTGATATTTAATTAGGGAGTGCGAGTTGTGGGGGATTTATTCGGTTAAAGATGGACAAGGAGGGTTTTTAGGACGAGGAGGTGTTGCATTTGCTAATTTGAAATCACCATAGATAGTTTTTTAAGTAATTAATGGTCCATGGTAAGGCACTGTGAAAATAGCGGAGGAAAGAATCTGATATTGAAAAGGGTTTTCTTTATGATTTTTGTATCCCCTGGTAGGGTGAAAACTTTTGTGGATACTATCCAGCCTTTGCTATGAGTTTATCCCACTCCAAGCTATAGCAGTTGCTGAGACTCCTTCTGTCTATGCTGTCCTGTAACCCCCAACGATACCGTACTTCAGGGGATTCATATGTACCGACGGGTTTACGCCCTTGATTCTTATGGCCCAATGTTTCCTGCTCCTTGTTGCTTCCGTACGCAGGTCATTATGGTAGTGGTTGACCTGGTGTTGTCCCATCCTTGTATTTTTTGAATGAAATAAGCGCTATGAGTCTTCGAAGGGTCACTGGCAATCAACAAAACTGACATTTTGCGGTCAAATCGGACGACTTTAATGTCGTTTATGTTCAGTTTGGTTTGCCATTTCATCATGAACAGGTTGACAAATCAACAACGCTTGCAAATCGTGCAAATTTTTTTCGAAAATAATGGTTCAGTGCGCGAAGTTTACCGCAAGCTCCGTCCATTTTATGGTCGACATAATCGTCCATCAGACCAATTAATTCGGTTAACCATAGATCGTTTTCGCACTACGTTTACTCTATGTGATAATACGCATCCTCAGCGATGTCGAACAGGTGCGCACCGAAGAAACAATTGCCGCAGTAGAGCAAAAGGTTGAAGAGGACTCCAATGATTCGATTCGTCACCGTACACCGCAATTGGAGCTTTGTCCATCAACTTTATGAAAGATTTTGCGCAAAGATCTTGACTTACGACCTTACTAAATCGAACTTGTGCAAGAATTAAAGCCGCGAGACCATGCAATGCGTCGTGATTTTGGTGTAGGTATGGGCCGAAAATGAGATTGATCTCGATGCTGATTTTCATCACAAAATTTTGTTCTGTGATGAGGCTCATTTTTGGTTGAATGCCTACGTCAACAAGCAATTTGCCGCATTTGGAGTGAAGAGAATCCACATGAGACCCTTGAGACGTCATTACATCTACAAAACTGACTGTTTGGTGTGCTCTATGGGCTGGTGGAGTCATTGGGCCATACTTCTTCCGAAATGTTGCTGGAGAGTCAGTTACCGTTAAACCGACTATTTTGTTCCCGAATTAGATGGCCTGAATGTGGATGAGATGTGGTTCCAACAAGACGGTGATACATGCCACACATGAACGCATAATTTCGCGGAATGGACATCTCAATTGCCCACCAAGATCGTGTGATTTGACACCATTAGGGGACTTGGAAGCGAAAATTCGTGGCGCTATTGCCGACAATTAAGACAAATTGATGGACATTAAAACGATTTTTTTGTGTTTTATTCCAATTCGAAGTTCTATACCTCTAAAAAAAACACCCTTTAAAAACTTGTCAACTGGAGGCTGAGAACTAATAGAAAAGCAAATGGTCTTTATCTAGCTGATGTCTATCAACTCTGAGTCTCAGCCTCTTAGTGGCGGCTGCTGGGTGCCTTGTACTTTGATTACAGATAGATGAATCAATTTATAAAGTCTGATGGCAGATGATGAGAGTTGAGGTAGGACGTGTTTTATTTTATAAAAGACTTCCTCCTTTTTCAAGACTGTAGCGGAAGAATTCCTAACATGGACTTAACAGTTGCATTGGATGAACAAAGTGACCAAAGTTACAAAGCTGCTCTGAAATATTCGGATAACAGGTAGTCATACTCCTTTAAAAGAGATGATGGCGAATGAACAAGAAGTGTAACCACAGCCTCAATCCTGTAGTGGGTTCTTGTTGCCCGTGACCCAGGGGTATCTTATAAATTGGTAATGACAATCTAGGTTATGGGTTATTATCACGTAAAAAATGAATATTAATGAGCAAGAAAACCAAGCCAGATAACGGATCCTTTCAAATAATAACCAAATTCAGTAAGACATAGTACAACGACCTACGACTATGCACTTTCAACGTACGCATGCTATACACCCCGGGTGCTGCTCAAGAACTTCAATCAGTCCTCGCACGGTACGGAGCAGATACTACCACGGTTTAGAAAAGTCGATGGACAGTATCAGGAATGCAAAAATGAAAATCATGCGACTTTATATATGAGCATGCGGATCATTGTCATGAACCAACGCAGGTGAAGGGTAGACTTTAAGCCGGTTCGTGAACACTTGGCTGAGATCCGTATTAGACCAACTTTTTGCAACATCAGCCTTATTTTGTGCATACACTCTTTCAAATGGGACTGAAATTCCTATCAAAGATGAATTTTAAGAAATCTTGGAAGGAACATGTCCGGAATATGATGTGAAAATCGTATACTTGGAGAATTCAATACAAAAATCGCCGGCCGGGTTAGTTGAAAAGCTAAGAAATGACAAATGATAATGACCATGCGATCCACAAAAAAGGAGACCCTCTGAACTGCGCCAACTACAGAGGCATAAGTCTCCTCAACATCGCCTACAAGATCCTATCTGCCGTAATATGTGAACGCCTGAAACCGTTTACCAACAACCTGATTGGCCCTTATCAGTGTGGTTTTAGGCCAGGAAACTCCACAACAGATCAAATTTTCACACTTCGGCAGATCCTGGAAAAAACTCAAGAAGTCCAAATCGATACCCACCACCTATTCATCGATTTCAAAGCCGCATATGACAGCATTTATAGAGACGAACTGTACAGAGCCATGTCTAGTTTTGGTATACAGCCCAAACTCGTCCGTTTGTGTAGGATGACGATGGAGAATTCTCGCTGCTCCATCAGGGTCGGAAACGACCTCACCGACACATTCGATACCAAAAAAGGATTTAGGCAAGGCGATGCGCTGTCATGTGACTTCTTTAATCTGATTCTTGAGAAAATTGTGCAAAACTCCAAAGCCAACACCAGAGGCACAATTTTCCAAAAGTCGGTGCAACTACTAGCATACGCTGACGATATTGACATCATTGGTAGGACTCAACATGATGTCATAGCCACGTTTGCTAGTATAGAGAAGGAAGCGGCGAAAATGGGTTTAGCAGTAAATGAGGGTAAGACTAAGTATATGCTGTCAACACGAAAGGACACACAACATCGGCGAATTGGACAGAACGTCACCATTGACAGATATAACTTTGAGGTAGTACGGGACTTTGTCTACCTCGGCTCCGCTATTAACTCTGACAACAACATCTCGTCAGAAATTAAACGAAGAATTACTCTTGCCAACCGCTGTTTCTTCGGGCTAAGAAGGCAATTTAGTAGTAAAGCCCTCACTCGAACTACTAAGGAGATCCTATATAAGACCCTGATCATCCCAGTCCTGCTCTACGGCGCTGAAGCATGGACCGTATCAAAAGCGGATGAAGAAATCCTTGGTAGATTCGAGAGGAAAATTCTTCGAAAAATCTTCGGTCCCGTTTGCGTTGACGGGCTATGGAGACGAAGATTCAACCAAGAACTATACGAGCTGTACAGCGACATGCCCCTGGTCAAAAAACTCCGCATTGGACGTTTAAGATGGCTAGGAAATGTAGAACGAATGGACACCAATACTCCGGCTCGCAGAGTCTTCGATTCCCAGCCAGACGTCGGACGCAGTAGAGGAAGACCTCGCCTTAAGTGGCGCGCACAAGTGGAAACCGACCTCAACCAACTTGGAGTGCGCAACTGGAGGAAGTTAGCTAAGGACCGGGCTAATTGGAGAGGCATGTTGGTTGAGGCCCAGGTTCATTCCGGACTGTAGCGCCACTTAAGTAAGTAAGTAATGACCATGCGCTATAGATTTCAGGCACACATTCAACAACTTCGATATACACACATTCAGACGGTCAAATCGGCTGTTCGACTGTCGACTGATCGACTGTTCCACGGGAAGAAGGGACGAATGATGCAAAAAAAGGACCTCACATTGGTATCATGAGTGAACCGAAAATTGACAGAGCTAATAAGGAACAACTGAGTGAGAGACTCCCTATGCTCTCACCTCCCCCCCACCAAAATCAAAACCTAGTGGAAACAGTATCGCAACATCATCAACTAGGTACCCGAATCCACTAAAGGTTTCAGTTCCGCTCGGAAAGAGTATTAATCGAGCAGGAAGAAGGATGAAAAAGGAACATCCATCAGTTATACCAAAAAGCCAAACAATTGCTAGCTGGCTTCAAAGTAGAAATGTAGGCTCTACGAAACAAAAATGACAACCTCGTCACTCTGATTGTATTCAGGTGGCCAGCTTGGTATAACTCAGTCAAGTCATCCCAAGTATTGAAGATGTTAGTGCAGCCATCAAAAAGCTACAAAACTGAAGTGCAGCAGAACTCTTCAAATATGGATGGATTCTCATAGAGGTATGCATAAACCAAAGTATCAGAAAAGTCTAGATGGATATAAGAGCATGCTCCATATCCCATGCATCCTTAGTCTAGAGCTAGATTCGGGATACTATCAAAACTAATACAGCTGTATCACCTAACACTGAAGGATACGCGATGCAACATTCAGTTTGGAAACTGTTCCATTCTATTTTTCCAAACATGTACCGGATTCCGACATGGAGATGCGCTGTCATGCGATTTCTTCAATCTCGTTCTAGAACAGATAGTGAGTGGGTCAGCAGTTTATACAGAAGCACTCTCTTCAACCAATCCGTCCATCTATTAAATACGCAGACGACATCGCCATCATTGGTCGCTCCCATCGTTATAGACGCATTTACGGCAATCGACAAGACGAAGTATATGCTATCATTAAACTTAATACTGTCGTCACAAAGCTTTCGAAATAATTTCACTCTTGATAGGAACAACCCCATGGTGGATTAACGACTGACTCTAGGAAACTAAAGCTATTGGATTGGACAAATTGGATCAAAACTCTAAAATCCAAATGTTTACTCCACCGTACAGGAAAATAAGCAGCAAAGTGGGGCAAATATTAGGCACCCTTACCGAAAAATGTTTCGCCGAATTTCTGAGTCCTGTATGCGAGGAAGACGAATAGAGGAGAAGACACAACCACGAACTTTATGAATCTTACCAATATATGGCTTTTGTGCAAAAAGTAGAAACACGTCGAAGACACTGCCTCGACCAGCCAAAAAATCTTTCAATTAAAACCAGCAGGCTCGAGAGGACAAGGAAGACCGAATTTCCGGCCTATGGATCAAGTGATAGTAAATTAAAGAATGTTTGGATTTAACGTTTGGAAGCATTATTCCCATGACAGAATAGATAGTTTAAAATGTTCGCTGTAAGGGATAGTTATTGTAAATTATCGTAGCTCCATCAAGGTCTAGAACGACTTAATTGACGCATTTGATAATGAAAATAATTTGAACAAGGTGACGCACTTTCATTTTATTTTTCCAAAATTGTTCTTGATAGGGTTGTGCAAAACTCCTGACCCAACACCAATGGAATCCCGACGTTGACGCAGGAACAATCATAAAAAAAATTCTTACCTTTGAAGTGTGGGACATTGCTTCCTCCGAGATTTCTCTTAGCATCATTGCGTAGTATGCCTTATATACTCCTTGGTGTAGGTTAGGTTAGGTTGTTAATAATGTACGTCTTTCCCTTATCACATTCAAGTCAATGTAGACCCATTGTGTGTCTACGGGCGTGATGGCTCATTCCCTTGTCTCGTTGATTTTTAGTCACCTTTCAGCCATTTGGATGTTTTTCCAAACCGAAAAGCGGTGCCGTGACATAAGGCCGAGCGACACAAGATCAAATCTCAGAATTTGGCCTTATGATGCTTTACGAAAGTGTTATAAGGCCAAATTTTGGCATTTGGCAATATGACACTTTTGAAAGCGACATATTGGGAATGTGACATTAGGCCAAATTTGCCTATTCGGCTTTATTTTGTAAAATGGCATAACGTATGATAGATAAGAGAAAATTTGTTTAATGTCATGAAGCCCACGCGATTTTCATTCGTATAACAACGTTCAAAGCGTGAAAGCTAAGATGGACAAGTCTAGTGACAATATTTATAGTTACGAGTTTTGTGAGGGTTTAAGGAGAGGGTGCAGTTTACTATATATTCCTGAAATAAAGCAATTATATCGGTTTAAAAGCAGTTCTAAATTGACCAAGCGATTTATTTATGGCGGTCTCCAGATCAACGAACAGTCAACCAAATTGATCACATTGCGATAGACAAGAGGCACGCATCCAGTATTTTGGATGTCCGAACATTCCGAGGGGCTAACATCGACTCGGACCACTACCTTGTTGTAGCCAAGGTAAGGATGCGGATATCCACCACGCCACAAAAAGCCAGAAACACTGTGAATAAATTTAATGTCGAAAGACTGCAATCGCCAGAGACCGCCAAGACCTTCGCGCAACGCGTATCCCTTAACCCCTCGACTCACAACACATCACCAGCATCTAATGTCGAAGAACAATGGCAACGATGCCAACAAGCCATTATATCAGCCGCAACTGATGTGCTAGATTTCTCGCGGCCACCAGCAAGAAAATCCAGAAAAATTCAGAAAGAAGAAAAAAGAGCAAGAAAAGCGCGAGATCGAGGATAAAGAGAGGTGCCACTCCAGGAACGATGTTCGCAAGTTTTACCAAAGTGTAAAACGCCAAAGCCAAGGATACAAGGCTCGAACAGAATCCTGTCGAGATAAACAAGGAAATATCGTAGTTGAGACACAGTCGATGCTGAGGATATGGAAGTCCTACTTCTGCAGACTGTTAAATGACGATGACGAACAACATTCCGCTGTCAGACAGAACGAACCATTTAATATTGGCAACGACAGCGAAAACTGCCAACCACCCGACCTAAGTGAAGTGAGGATAGCAATATCTAAACTCAAGCCTAATAAGGCCGCCGGAAATGATGGCCTTACCGCTGAGCTTTATGAAGCTGGCGGAGGTGACTTGGTTAGTAACATCCACCAACTCATAAGCCAAATCTGGTTGGATGAAAGCATGTCTGAAGAATGGAACCTCAGCATCGTTTGCCCGATCCACAAAAAAGGAGACCCTCTGAACTGCGCCAACTACAGAGGCATAAGTGCGCTCAACATCGCCTACAAGATCCTATTTGCCGAAATATGTGAACATCTGAAACCGTTTACCAACAAACTGATCGTCCCTTATCAGTGTGGTTTTAGGCCAGGAAAGTCCACAATCGATCAATTTTTCACACTTCAGCAGATCCTGGAAAAAACCCAAGAAGTCCAAATCGATACCCATCGCCGCATACGGAGGCATTAATAGAGATGAACCATACAGAGCCATGTCTAGTTTTGGTATACCGCCCAGACTCGTCCGTTTGTGTAGTATGACGATGGAGAATTCTTGCTGTACCATAAGGGTCGGAAACCTCACCGACACATTCGATACCAAAAAAGGATTAAGGCAAGGCGATGCGCTGTCATGTGACTTCTGCAATTTGATTCTCGAGAGGATTGTGCAAAACTCCCGAACCAACACCAGAGGCACAATTTTCCAAAAATCGGTGAAACTATTATCATACGCCGACGATATTGACATCTTTGGTAGGACTCGACGTGATGTCATAGCCACGTTTGCTAGTATAGAGAAGGAAGCGGCAAAAATGGGTTTAGCAGTAAATGAGGATAAGACTAGTATTGTTTGGCATTTCATAATGGAAAGACTTACGCGTGAACACCGTTTACAAATTGTTCAACTTTATTATGAAAATGCACGTTCTGTGAGGAATGTGTTTCGTACACTTCGCTCAACTTATGGTCAACATAATCGGCCTACTGAGTGTACTATTTGCAGCACCATCACCCATTTTGAGACCCAGCATTCATTATTGGATAATATTCGACCGAATAGACCACGTCCAGCACGCTGTGAAGAAAATATAGCGGCAGTAGCTGAGAGTGTACTCGAAAACCGTGGAGAGTCGATTCGGCGCCGTTCGCAGCAACTCGGACCATGATAACCGACTATTTGATGCCTGAAATTGAAGCTCGTGATCTCGGCGACATTTGGTTTCAGCAAGACGGCGCCACTTCCCACACATCGCATCAATTAATGGACTTATTGAGAGAACATTTCGGTGAGCACATGATTGCACGTTTTGGGCCGGTCGATTGGCCACCAAGATCGTGTGATATCACAACGTTAGACTTTTTCCTGTGGGGATATGTAAAGTCAAAAGCTTATGCCGACAAACCCGCTTCGATTCAGGCCTTGGAGGAAAACATCACGCGTGTCATTCGCCAGTTACCAGTCGAAATGCTCGAACGAGTGATCGAAAACTGGACTCAACGGATGGACCATCTGCGACGTAGCAACGGCCAACATTTGATAGACATAATCTTCAAAAAATAAATGCCAAAGAATGTTCTTTTAAATGATAATAAACATTCTCCATTAAATTTGAATTTTCTGTGTTTTTTTCTTTAAAAAAGTAGGGAACCTCGAAATGGATCACCCTTTATATGCTATCAACACGAAAGGACGCACAACAACGACGAATTGCACAGAACGTCACTTTTCACAGATATAACGTTCAGGTAGTACGGTACTTTGTGTACCTCGGCTCCGCTATTAACTCTGACAACAACATCTCGCCAGAAATAAAACGAAGAATTACTCTTTCCAATCGCTGTTTCTTCAGGCTAAGAAGGCAATTTAGTAGTAAAGCCCTCACTTGAACTACTAAGGAGATAAGACCCTGATTATCCCAGTCCTGCTCTACGGCGCTGAAGCATGGACCGTATCAAAAGCCGATGAAGAAATCCTTGGTCGATTCGAGAGAAAAATTCTTCGGAAAATCTTCGGTCCCATTTGCGTTGACGGGCTATGGAGACTAAGATTCAACCAAGAACTAAACGAGCTGTAAAGCGACATACCCCTAGTCAAAAAAACTCCGCATTGGACGTTTACGTTGGCTACGACATGTAGAACGAATGGACATCAATACTCCGGCTCGCAGAGTCTTCGATTCCCAGCCAGGGGTCGGACGCAGTAGAGGTAGACCTTGCCTTAAGTGGCGCGCACAAGTAGAAACCGACCTCAACCAAATTGGAGTGCGCAACTGGAGGCAGTTAGATAAGGACCGGGCTAATTTGAGAGGCATGTTGGTTGAGGCCCAGGTTCATCCCGGACTTTAGCGCCACTTAGTAAGTATATAAGTAAGTAAGATATATTTATTATATTCAAACATGCAGTGCCAGTGCAGCTATTGATTTTGCTAATCAAAAAATTAGCTAGAATCCCTTAATCAAGTGCCGTGCATAGTCATGGAACAAGTGAAGAAATTAGAGGAAAGATGAATGTGATAAATGCAGTGAAAGATGATTGCGCAAATGCCTCACTTAAAAGAAGTGGCATTCGGGAAGTTTTTGACGAAGTATGTGCAGAGGACGACAATACAAGTGGTGTTAAGAAGGTAAGTTTGTAAAACAAATCCATTCAAGGGTTCAGTCCATCTTTTAATTTATCTGTAACTATATTGCATATGTACGTGAATACATAAATTGTTTCTGATTGTTTTCCATCTACATGTATTCCTTTTCATAAGATAGAGGTTTTCGTTGTCTTCAATGTACATTGTTAATTGAAAAATTCCGTGGACTTTCCGAAACATCGCGCAAATTTTTTTTTTCAAATATTTTGATTTTTTCTTTGAGAAAATAATAGTAAATTTTGTTTCAATATAGAACCTGAAAACGTTATTTTTACATTTTGTTTGGGAGTTTCAATTTGTGGAAACAAAATGCCTAAATAATCTAGTAGATTAAAATTTAAATTTTGACGAGTCTTACGGATAATTGCTATGTTAATTCCAGGTTTTTCCGTTCATTTATATACTAATGAGTCATAAATCTGAACTAATTTATCGTCATGCTTTTCAATACATTGAAGCAAATTCGTTTGTCACGGACAATGAGAAGGCCATAAAAAACAGCTTAGAGACACTTCATCCAATGGCAAAGTGTACCACATGTTGGTTTCATTATTTTCAAGCTTAAAGGAAAAAAGCTTCAAAAATATCCATATTTGTCAGCTTCCTCAACAAAAACATAGAAGCTAATAGACCTTTTAGGAAGTTTTTGGAACTTCCGCTCTTGAGGCCAGATGACATGTACTCAGCTTTACAAACTCTGGCAACTGAATCGAAAGGTGCACATTTAAAAACAAGATGGCGAAAGTGTATTCAAGGAGTTCTTGACGTACTTTCGAAGGCAATGGATTGGGAAGGTAATTTTTCAGAGAAAGAAATTAGAGAAAGAAATTAAAACCTATGTGTTTATAGGAAACCCCTTTAATTGTCTCTGTATTTAAAATGAGGACAACAAGTAATATTGAAGGTTATAACAGTCGCCTCAGTCGGAAGCTCACAAAACATGGACATTTTTGACAAATTTCTGGATGAGGACGGAATAAAATCAAGGGAGTTTATTATGTCCTTAGACGGAACGCTTGACATTTTCGAACATCCAAAAAAGATATATAAGGACAAGCAGGGACAAGTTGAAGCAGCCTTGAAAAAACTTGATAAGAAAATTATTTCTATCCAGGATTTTCTTAATCAGATGACAAACGATCAAAACAAGCTTATTACAGCTTGCGTATTGTCATGAAGATGATGAAAGTGGAGAAGGCCAACGCAATATGGATGAAGAACTAACAAATGCGGACGAAATACCAATCCTCTGCATTATATGTTGTGGAAACAATCGCACTATTCTCCTACAACCAACCATGTAATCATTTTAAATTATGTTTAAATTTTTATACACAGTTATCGGAGAAATACAACTAACAACTAACAATTATTCTTCTATAAGGCACAAAAATGTAATTTCCACAAGCACTTATTTCTATGGGCCTTATATAGTACTTGTGCACGGAGGTTAAGCATTTTGGCAGTCGATTGTTTAGAAGCTTTTTTAAGACATTATGCAGGAAATTTCACAAGCATAACCGAAATCGTGATAGCGAAACTTCTGTAAGGTCGTTTTTAAGCTTCCGGCAATGTGTGTACATGTACAATAAGTTAAGATGTTTCGGTAGAACTTTGCACAAGTTAATCCGAAGCATAGCACGTATAGAGCTTATGAAAGAAGGCTTTAAAAAGCTAAGGTTAAAAGATCGTAAAGATGGTGAAAAGATCGGGACAAGGTGTGAAGATTGGAAAAAAGGTGAAAAGATCGGGAACCTACCGGAGAATGAGTCCACACGATTCAACTACTTCGTTGTACTTACTCGTCTTCCATGTTCGAGAGTACAGCCTAGTGGATAGCGTGTTGCACAACCGTGAGGGAGAACCCGAGTTCGAATCCCAGTAAGATGTGAGTTTAATGTCATTTTTCAACTTCGAGAAGATTTGCAAATATTTTCGGAATGACTTTTTACGAAGCCTATAATTTGCTTCTGTGTGGCCTTTTATAAGCAAGCTAAGATTTTTCTTTAAGGCTTATAAGAAGTATGTAAACAAGTCTTATAGAAGTAAATAGCTTCCTAAAAGTGTGCCAAATGTTTTTTAATAAGACTTCCTACAAGTAATATTGCTGGGGGGATATAGCTTCGATAGTGCTTTATCGATGCGAAATTGTTAGTTTGGATAATAACCCGATTCTGTGCCCAATTTGCAGACAAATTGTTCAAAACAGCATAAGAATATTTTGTTAAATTTACTAAAAATACAAAATAGTTTGCAATGAATTAATTTTTCTTTAATAAATTAAAAAATCAAATAAATTTATTAATAATATCAATTTATTTTGTCAAGACTTCTTAATAATTTTCAACTCTGAGAATTGTTAATAAAACCTATATATGTATTATGTACACATCAGCTACGCAACATCGCATATGCAATCGAAAGTTTCATAAGCCAAATCGGCCTTCAATTTGCCAAATGTAAAAATGTGCCCTTATGACACTTTCTTTAAGCGACATAAGGCCAAATTCAGGGATTTGGCCTTATGTCACGGCACCCCGGAAAGCATTAGAAAGAAGTCAAGTCGTAGAAACAAATATTCTTTATTGACTAATGACTTGGTGTTTATCGAAGGTTTTTTTTGGAATCCAATATACAAATCCTTGAAAGGAACTAGCACTCTTTATTTATTATATTCAAAGGCTAAGTTGATCCTCAACCCGTATTCGTACATTGTTACCCATTAAACTCGAACATAAAGTGCTCATTACATTGTGCAAGTTTTCGCCATCTTTCGATCGCTTATATCAATTGCAAAAGGACTCGAAATAACATACCCATTATTATTCTTTATGTCTCCATAAGTGACAATCTGGCATTTAGTTGATGGACTCCACCACGTACTTGTACGCTACAATAAACACCTTTGCCTGAATAATGTGCGAATGGGCAAATAATAACGCCATATGACATTAATGACAGGAATAATTGCATTTCCAATAAACTTCAAGTCATAAACCCAACACACACTCGCCCATGTTATGTCCTTGTGCCATTAGAGATTCGTGTTTTGTTATGATTGTGATTGCAAGCGAATTTCCGTTCTGGGCGACCGAAACATGGAACGTGAAATGGAATATGTGTCACTCAAACACGAATATCCGTACCCAAACTGACAAGGACTACGTTAGATATGTGTGTACAGGCGTAACATTAACACAGACAAATAGTTTTGATGATGAATTCCAATTTGGCATGATAGGGGGCAATCTTTTTGGAACTTAAATAAATGGATGAATGAATGGAACTTTATCACGTGAAAGGTGAATGAAACTCACTAAACAAACATTGAATGGTAATGACCCCGTTGCGATCTTCCATTTATGACATTTGACGTAAGGGAAACCTTTATGGTTAAACAAATGTCATGATGATGAAGGAAATCATGGTTACTGACCCAGTTCAATGTGCAATCTGCATTGTGTCAGGGATGTTAGGATATTAGGATTGTTAGGGATATATTACTCTTTTATAATTTAAGGAGTCCCTGTGAATCAGGTGATAGTGTCAGTGTCAACGAGGTGCCATCCAAGATGTGCATAAGGGACCTTTTTTATTGGATAGTGTCATAAAAATATATATTTTTACCTCCGGGCCAGCGCTAGGTTGAACTTTAGAGCCTGATCTTTGCAACATATCATATAATGCCATTCTTCGCATGGAGTTGCCGCAAGATACCCTCCTTGTGGAGTATGCAGATGAAACTGCAGCGGTAGTAACGGCAAAAGATACCGAATGTGCTGGTGCTAAACCAGGTTATGCGACGACTAAGCTACTGTATATATGAACATGGTCTCAGTTTGGCTACAGGAAAAAAGAGACAGTCTTTCTGACGAAGAAAAAGATCCCGGCTCTATTAGACTTCCAAATTAGTCAGGAGGTACTAAGAAGCAAAAATGCCGTAAAATATTTGGTTGTGACCATCAAAACCAAACATACTTTCTGGTGGACGTCGAAATTGACCGTTTCACTGAGTAGGCTGCTGGCGAAAAATGGTACCCACCGGCTAGCAAGCGAATACTCCTTATTTCGATGGCGCATGTTATCTTCCTCTTCGGATGTGAGTTTTAGCCAGACTCGCTTCGACAGAAAAAATATAGAAAACCAGCGGTGCAGATGCCCGGAGCTCTATGCGTAGCAAGCTTCTATCGAATGGTGTCAGAATAGGCCCAATAGACCTCCTAGGGGCAGAATGGAAGTACGTCTGCTACAGAAAGACGTAAGTTTAAGTGAAAACGGCAACGGAACAGGCGAAATAGCTCCTGGAACAGAAGTTTCAAGAGCAATGGAGCTGGAAAAGCAAAGGACGATGGACGGCGCTGACTCGGTACGTGTCTAAATTTAAAAACCGGAAACACACTGACGTTAACGTCTAAGTCGCCCAGTTATTCAGTGATCATGGATACTTCAATGTCTTTCTCAAATGAACAGCTCAGCCAGCCAATACGAACGTACTTCGCCTGAAGTTGAGGAAAAACAGAAAGAGGAGAACAAGAGAGAAATATTGGTGTCACCACTCCAGACAACATAGCTGAAAAGATGATGTCCAGTTAGTAAAGCTGAAACCAAATCTCCACCTACGCCCAACCTATGCTTAGAAGAAAGTATAGAAAAGAACAGCAATCCGGTTGGGCAGTGTAAGCCCAAAAGGGTGTATGGTTATAGCTCCCAGAAGTAATAGGAAAGTTGCTCCCGTTTAGTTGACGTTAACCTTACACAAAGTGGTGTCGGACACAGGAAACAAAAAAAAAAACAGATTTGTCGAAAGTTAAGGAAATAACGTCATCTTCTTGCCGAATCCATAGCTGTTTGAGAAAGTCCAAATTAGATGCTTCCTGCCGAATCAATATTGACGGGATTTTGGATTCGATCATGGTTCTGTTAAGTTTAAGGCAATGAATGCCGTGATACACGTCCATTCGATCTAAAAGTAGTTAACAATTGTGGAAGCAATTTTTGTCACTTCCTTCCGGTATATGCTGTCATCATACCACGGTTTTTGGTAGCTTTTGGAAGTCGTAAATACCTCGTTGATGAGAGACTGCTTCTACGAGTTGACGTTGTGAAAGTGTGCTTAAAGGTATCCTTAGTTTTTGTTTCTGGAAATTCTCGAGTGTTCCTTATAATCCGGACAGTCTTCTTAGGCTCATTTAGGTTTTTCGATATCAGTTACCAACATTTAGAGTCGCCTTTCGCTTTCTGAGCTCAGCCACCTCAATTTTTATATTCAGTAGTTCTAGAAGTAGTGCTCACTCTCAACATATTTTTTATAAACTTTTTTCAGGTGAGGTGACCCTATAACCTTCAAGGAGTGCCATAAGATGATGCTTTCAGATGTTTATTAACTCTGCTCTTTGAACTCTGTAAATTGTAAATGGAAGCTCGAAGTTAGTTTCATTGGTTGCGTGTTCTGCAACAAAAAGCGGTTTGGTATCGCATTGTACGTGTCGTTGTTATAAGCTTTGAGTTGGACTGCGTGTCTTGTAGGACTTTGAAATGTTAAAAGTACAATGATGATCTCATAAAGCATCTTTCAACATCTGTGGTTACAATACCTGTAATATGAAGACCAGCAAGCCTTTGCCTCAGCGAAGAGTTGTCAATAATTGATTGCAGTAGCCTAGTGGTTAGTGCATTGGACTAAGAAGTTCAGGGTCCCTGGTTTAAATCCCTTACGTAGCACACCTTATTTTTTTTTTTTTCAATAGCGAATGTCTGACATACATCCAAGTCTATAAAACTGTCATGAGAAGACTAACAAATTCGGAGTTCGAAGTCAGCTTTAAACAAGAGGTTCCATTTTTTGGCAAATGTATACTACGCCCACACAAATAAACGGAGAAGCTAGGTTTAACAAATTCTAAAGGTCGTTAATGCCAGATATTTATTATTTTTACCAAAAATCTTCAATAAGGCTTATTGCTTGTATTTGGATACAGTTCAGTAGGTTCAGTGTATGTTTCGGTGGCGACCTGGGATTTTTAGTGAAAAATAGATAAGCTGGTGTCAAATATTCCTTAGCTCCTAGGTAACTAGGATGAGCTATGGCCTCATCCTATGCTTATATATTGTTACCATGACACATCTCAACCAATTGTGAATCCTAGAAGATGTATGGATTCTTCTCGACTGTTCTTTGGGCTTGTTCATTCTTGTAATTGATGTAATCTGCACTTTAAACTTCGCTTATTGTCATGGCTATAATAATTCCTCTACTTTTGTTAGCGCTACAAAACGTGCTGCTCCTGGGCCTCAAGGAATATTCCTCTCTAGCCGATTTCATACACCAAGCCATTGGAGGTTTCCTTTTACCTGTCTGTGACAGATGAGGTCTGTCTTAGTTTCGTCATCCTTCTGGTATGGCGTCGAACACTTTACTGAAGTGCGCATAGGTATTCACTCGCTCAACATGGTCCAGCCATCTTAAGCTTTTGATTCGTATTTTACTAACTCAATAGCCTATATAGCAGGTATAGTTCATCGTTGTATCTTCTTCGTCAAATGTTGCTCCGCTGGTTTCAATAAAAAGGGCCATAAATCATACACAGGAGTTTTCTCTCGAATACCGCAATCTACCTCTCATACAACTGAGAGAGGATCCATGCACCTGCACCGTAAAATAGAACCACGATGATGGGTTTTCAGACGTTCACATAAAACCCTGAATAGTATCTTATAGGCGATGTACAAGGTGGCGCACCAATTGTGCTACAATAATTTTTTTTTTGTATAGGTTAGAAAATTAAATTTTATTTTAAATAGTTAGTTGTTTTGAAAGATTATAGATCGCAAATGACCTCCACGCTCTCCCACGCATATGCGGCACCTGATCAAAAAATTATTCATTGCGGCCTGAAGAGTTGAAGTTGGGATCGCCTCAATTATTGTCGTTATGGACTGCTTTAATTCAGTTAAATTCCTGGGCTTCGTTTTATACACCTCTTGCTTGACATAACCCCATAAAAAGAAGTCTGGTGCAGTCAGGTCAGGTGACCTTGGGGGCCAGCGAAGAGTGGAGTTCCTAGAAATTAATTTGTTTGCGAATCTTTTGTTTAGCTCCGCCATAACTGGTCTGGCTATATGTGCAGTTGCTCCATCTTGCTGAAACCAAACGCTGTTGAATGGTATACGTCTTCGGCGCAGTTCTGGGTAAAAAAAACTCCTTCAACATCTTTAAATAACGGTCCCCATTGACAGTAACGGTTACACCGTTTTCTTCAAAGAAGTACGGCCCGACAATACACCTTGATGAAACTGCGCACCACACAGTGACTCGTTCTGGGTGCAGTTCCGTCTCATGGAGCATTTCTGGATTAGACTCTTTCCATATACGGCAATTTTGCTTGTTTACATTGCCGTTAAGATCAAAATGGGCCTCATCAGACATGAACAAACAATTGATCAATGTGTTGTCTTCTTCGGCCATTGATATCATTTTTTGGCAAAATTCCAGGCGAACAGGCAAATCCTGAGGGTTTAACTTGCTAGTAATTTGGACTTTGTACGGAAACAAGTTTAAATCGTCATGAAGTATCCGTTGTAATGACCGTCTACTAACTCCAATTTGCCCCGATAAGTTTCGTGTCGAAACGCTCGGATTGGCCTGTATTGCAGATGCTACTGCTGCGATTGTATCCTGAACCCGAACATTGGCATCTCGATGGTACGGCCTTCGTGCGATGCTTCCAGATTCGGCAAACATGTTTACAAACCTCATAATGGTCCATCTACTCGGGGGATTACCGACAAACTCCCGCCTAAATTCCCTTTGGACGGAAATGACGGAATGCAAAGCATGGTACCGTTGCACTATCCAAATTCTTTTCTCCGTATCCCAAGCATCCATTTTTATAAATCTAAATAGTAACCTACAAAATAAAAAAAAAATAAGCCGATTACTCACACAGAAAAAAAGTTAATACGTTTTATTTTTGTAGCACGATTCGTGCGCCACCCAAAAGGCAAATGGCCTAGTAAAGTAGACGAACTCCTTTCCTATGGATCGGCAGGTACTTGGCATACTTCCCTCCAATCATAATTTGCGGATGAGTTGGTATATATATATACTCCTTATCAGGTCATCTCCAGCGTATTAAAAAAAGTTCCTTGTAGCACGTCAGCACCAGTTGCTTTAATAGATTTAAGCCTAGTGATGGGTACTTGGATCTCATTTTGATCGGGCGGTTGAAATTCTAGGTTATCATCCAGATTGACAAAGTCTATTTACTCCTTGGTGGTATCTTGGCCATCATCGCCATTTACCAACCGTTGTAAGAAGGCTCTCCAGATATATTACATCTACTCCATTTATATTACGGTGTTCTCATCTTTATATCTGCATGTTTCTGGACAGCTTGTGAATCTTGATGTTTATTTGTACTTTTCTGTAGAAGCTTCCCACCTGATTTGCCTTGACACATCTCCTCAGCTTCCTCCAGATATTGTTTTTTTTTTGCCTGACCAAGCGATTCTGCACCTTTATTTTTTCTGGAGCCATATCTTGAGGCTCAGTGGCGCGATGGTTAGTGCAATGAACTGCCACGCAGAATGTAGCAACACCTTAATCATTTTTCACTGGCCCTTCTCTAGTGATAATCTGAAAAATCATCCAAGTAGTATCAATTGTCAAGAAAAGCTTATGTCAACTTAGTCGTTCAGATTCGGCTTAAAACAGGAGTCCCGCCATCGTGCAAGAATTACACAAAGAGAAAGCTCGGCCTTGGGTATTAATGAGCCTGTTACGCCAAAAAAAATGTATTTTTTATGTAGGCCTCCGTTATTGCTTAATTTGCCTAAGCATATTTGCGGTCAATGGGTCTTTTTGGGGTGGTTGTAAATATCTCAACCAATTCTCTTAAAATCGCTGCCAATGTTCTTCTAGATTCGTATCCATAGTTGTAGGGTTACAAGAAAGCTCGAGAGATATAGGGTCTGCATACGTTGCGTTGTAGCGGTCGATTCAGATTGTGGTCGTCCGAAAATGAACTTTGTTCTCATAGTTGTTGTTCATCGTTGGATATACGTACAGTCGTACACGCTTAAAAACACCACCCAGGCACTGGTTAGAGTCAATGTTGGCTCCAGTATGTTTGAAAAGGTTTTCCATTAACTGCAACATGGTCGAATTGACTGTATATGCAACCATCTAGTTATGTTAGAACCAATTCCACTGGCCTTTGTTGATATTGTAATGCTGGATCCTTGTGCAGCTTATCTGAACCCATTCTTGGAGGTGGTACCATATAAGCTGTGCCTTCCTATTGCTTTACTAAAGGGGTCATCTCTACTTATTTTGACATATAAATCTCCCAGGAGAACGTCGTGCTTCCCTCAATGCTTGGCACTGCTCGTATGTTTTGACTAGGTTTCCTTGGTAGCATCGTCTTTCTTCACTACTGTGGCATGAGCACTTAGTCATAATGGGGATTGTTGCCCATCTCTCTGACTTCTTGAAAACTCAGCACTCGTTGTCTGAGTCTGCAAATCCACACCCAAACAAACTTGACATTTCATCAAGATGACATATTTTTCACTATAATACAGCCTGTAGAAAATATCCCAATTCTTATTTTTTTTAAGCTTACCCGATGTATTTCTTTGATGGCAGTTATGTAGCAACCAGATGATCCCCTACACTGAAAATAATTTTGAACATGATTTTTATGGACGGCGTTCATATACCTTAATTCATTAATTTCTATGCAGTATGTAACATTCATTGATTTTTAACATTCCCTTCAAAGAGAAAGATATTGTTTTTTTTTTTCGACCTCGAGATTTTGACTGATTCGGTTCGTCGGTTCGTCGGTCCGTCTGTCCGTAATGATCTCCGCAGCCTAAACGGCTTGACCGATTTTCTTCAAATTTCGTATCCAAGTTTCTTTTGGTCATAATTCGAGTCCATTTTTAGCCATGTTATTAACGTTACCTGCCTTATAAAAATTACACATAACCTCAATTTTCTCGAAAACGGCTATAACGATTTTGAATAAACTTTATATATACTATAAGCATATTAGTTCCAACAAAACTGCATACCCATTTTTTTTTTGGAGAAAATCCATATAACGGATATTGTCATTCAGGCCATATAAAGAAAATTGTTAATTTCTCTCAAACTACTATGTCAAATTGAATGAAATTTAATATATATACTACTATTGTAGTTCTAAACAATTCCACATAATTTGCCCAACTGTCACTAAACGGAACTTTCAGTTTTGGTCAATAACGAAAAATAATTATTATTCACATAAACACCGATTCCTTCAAATTTCGGAATAAACGTTCGTATAAACACATTTGGACATTATTTATATAATTTTAAGCATTAATAATCAAATTGCGTACTATGTGATTTAACACCCAACTCGATGTGAAAGAAAAAGTTGCGTACGACCCAGTCGTGCACCCACCACTCGTTTGAATTGTTTTATGAATGCATTCATACTAGGGTTTCCGGTCCCGGTTTCCGTTTTCATTCCCGGAAATAATTGTTCATAATACCCGGGTACCCGGTTACATTCAAAATTAATAATTTTCTTTGTGAAAACGATATTTAAAATATATACATATATAAAAATCTTAGTAGCCAAGGCGTTTAAATGCCATACAAAGTTTCGTCACCAGTGAATCTATGTTGTTCATGTTCAAAGTTTGTTAAAAGATTTAGTTCTTGTTTTTGTGTTGACGTTCATTAGATCTGGTAAGTATATTTTGCTATTGCTATTCTCGTACATTTAAATTGCAAGTCTTTTGGGTTATTGTTCCTTTGTAGTGCATCAAAGTCTGGAATTACTTAAAAAAAAGATACAAAAAATGATGAGTTGGCTCAGTGTTCACTTTATCCAAAAATGTTGTCTTGCAAAGGCTCATCGACAAGTGGTTTAGTGAAACACTTAGAAAAAGTACATAAGCTAAGAATATCACAGTTAGAAGCCAAAAAAAATAATCCACGACCAAGCGCTTCTATTATAGACACTGACAATGTTTCTACGGTTACCAAAAATGCGTGGCAAGCAAAACGACCTAAAATTGAGCAGCAAAATATCAGTGTTTTTTTCCAGCCTACTCGTTATATTTCCGAAGTTATAGCTCGTTTGGCTGTTCAAGACGGCATATCAATCCGTGCTATCACACGCAGTGAATTCATTCGCGAATCTTTAAAAAAAAAAAAACTAGATTTACCGAAAAGCGAAGGCAAGGTTATGGAACTCATTATAGAGTTGTACGATAAAATAAAAACTGACATAAAAATACAACTGCAAAGTTTAATAAATATTGAAGAAAGGCTCAGTATAACGTTTGATGAATGGACCAGCTTAAGAAATAGGCGTTATCTGAACATCAACTCACACTCTACTGATGGAAGGGTATTTGCTTAAGACTGGTGTTTATTCCTAGTAAATGTGATGCAACTTAACGAATTCAATTTGAATATCGAAAACCACATTGTAGCTACAACATCTGATGGGGCATCTGTAATGAAGAAGTTTGAGAGATTAAGTCGGTCAGAAACGTTGCTTTGCATCAATCACGCCGTGCTTTTAGCACAAGCCTCCAAAAATACAATTCAAAATGAAAATGAATCAGACGCGGAGAACAACGATTTCGACACTGAAGACTATGAGCGTTCATTTCATATTATTGACGATGAAGACGACCTTGAAGTTGCCATTTTTCCAGATTTATTCCATTTGCTAAACGAGGTCCGAAAAATCGTAAAAATGTTTCGAAAAAGTCCAGAAAAAAATACTCTAGTTCAACAATTAATTAAACAAGATAAAGGACAAGAAATGCAGTTGCTGTTAGATGTAAAAACTCGCTGGAATAGTTTAATTACTATGGTAGAAAGATTCTTGTTGGTAAAAAATAGTATTGAGAAAGCTCTCGTCGATTTGAACTACAACTGGAACTTGAATGAAAAAAATGAAGAAGAGTTGCAGAATTTGGTACAACTATTGAATCCTGTTAAATTAGCGGTGGAAGCACTGAGCAGAAAAGACCCAACAATTCTTACATGCGATGCTATTATTTCAGTTCTACTGAATGCAATCCGAAGACTTCAAACACCCTTTTTAGAGGAGTTTTATTCAGCACTAGAAGAAAAAAATTAGAAAGGAGAGATGTCAGTCTTTTTGGCCTTTGCAAATATTTACATAATCCTGACACTTATACATCAAATGACTTGACAAATGCTTCGAAAACAAGCCTTTTAAGATATGCAGAAAACATATTTATGCGCTTGTTTTCTAGCAAAATTGAATGAAGTGAAGAAGATACTCTCACGTTGCAAGAATCGTCTGATAATCCTACATCTTTCGAAATGCAGTTGAATGAAGCTATCAACAACGCCGCCAGACTTGTTCCAGCATCTTCCGATACAAGATGCATTAAGCTAAAAAAAGGAATTCCAGGTACATATAACATATTATTTTACATAATATTTATTTAACTATCCTTTTTATGAACTTATTCAAAATTTATGTTCTATTTTGTTTTTGCTATCTGTAGGGAAATGGATATTATACCTTTTCATTCCTTGTCTTTTTTCTGCTAATTTTTCTTACAGATATACGAGGCCACGAAAAAACGTACACCCAATTTGGATCTGCTATACAAATCCCTCTTAACAGTGAAACCAACATCTACAGAAAGCGAGAGAGTGTTTTCAATCGCTGGAAGCTTTGTGACCAAAGCAAGAAACAGGCTGTCCGATAGGTCCTTGAATGCTTTGGTATTCTTAAACGCTTATTTCTCCGGCAACCAGACTCGTAAATTTTTATAATAAAAAGAAAATACTGAAAAACTAGAGTTTTTTTCTAAGTAACTCATTCCCGGGTACCCGGGAATTCCCGGCAATTAAAAATAATCGTTCCCGATTCCCGGGAATCAAAAAGAGCCGGGAACGCGAAAACCCTATTTCATACGCGTATGAATGAGAATTCATAAACGGTATGAACATGTACAATGGTGGAAAATGTATGAAATTGTTCAATATATGAATGAACTTTTTCATGTGAATCGAAATGGTATCGCCTTCCGAGTGTAAGCAAACGCGGCCAGAAGTTTTCTGATGATTACTTAGTATAAGGCATACACCAACTAGCAAATTTTGGTGTCATAAAAGTATGGATGATTAATGAATTTTCAGCATCCTTAGTTCTGAAATGCAACAATGGCAATGTCAAGCGAGTTTTTAACAGCACCTTCATGATTTTGTCTGCAGTAATATGTGAATGCCTGGAACTATTTCAAACAACTTAATCCGTCTATTCAGAACCCTCTTACTTACTTACTTAAGTGGCGCTACAGTCCGGGATGAACCTGGACCCCAACCAAAAGCCTCTCCAATAAACCCGGTCCTTAGCTAACTGCCTCCAGTTGAGAACTCCAAGTTGGTTGAGGTCGGTGAGGTCTTCCTCTACTGCGTCCGACGCCCAGCCAGGCGTCGGACGCAGTCGAAGACTCTGCGAAGACTCTGCGAGCCGAAGTATTTTTGTCCATTCGTTCTACATGTCCTAGCCATCTTAGACGTCCAATGCGGAGTTTTTTGACTAGGGGTATGTCGCTGTACAGCCGCTTCCTTCTCTATACTAGCAAACGTGGCTATGACATCACGTTGAGTCCTACCAATGATGTCAATATCGTCGGCGTATGCTAGTAGTTGCATCGATTTTTGAAAAAATTGTGCCTCTGGTGTTTGGCCGGGAGTTTTGCACAATCCTCTTAAGAATTAAATTGAAGAAGTCACATGACAACGCATCGCCTTGCCTAAATCCTTTTTGGTATCGAATGTGTCGGTGAGGTCGTTTCCGACCCTGATGAGGCAGCGAGAATTCTCCATCATCATCCTATACAAACGGACGAGTTTGAGCGGTATACCAATACTAGACATGTCTCTGTATAGTTCGTATCTATAAATGATGTCGAATGCGGCTTTGAAATCAAAAATAGGTGGTGGGTATCGATTTGGACTTCTTGGGTTTTTTCCAGGATCTGCCGAAGAGTGAAAATTTGAGCGATTGTGGACTTTCCTGGCCTATAACCGCACTGATAAGGGCCGATCAGGTTGTTGGTAAACGGTTTCAGGCATTCATATATTACGGCAGATAGGATCTTGTAGGCGATGTTGAGCAGACTTATTTCTCTGTAGTTGGCGCAGTTCAGAGGGTCTCCTTTTTTGTGGATCGGACAAACGATGCTGAGGTTCCGTTCTTCAGGCATGCTTTCAACCGACCAGATTTGGCTTATGAGTTGGTGGATGTTGCTTACCAAGTCATCTCCGCCAGCTTTATAAAGCTCAGCGGGAAGGCCGTCATTTCCGCCGGCTTTCTTAAGCTTGAGTTTAGATATTGCCATCCTCACTTCACTTAGGTCGGGCGGTTGGCAGATTTCGCTGTCGTTGCCAATATTAAATGGTTCGTTCTGCCTGACAGCGGAATGTTGTTGGTCATCGCCGTTTAACAGTCTGCTGAAGTGGTTTTTCCATATCCTCAACATCGACTGAATCTCAACTACGATATTCCTTGTTCATCTCGACAGGATTCTGTTCGAGCCTTGTATCCTTGGTTTTGACGTTTTACACTTTGGTGAAATTTCCGAACATCGTTCCTGGGGTGGCACCTATCTATCCTCGATTGAGCGCTTTCCTTGCTCTTTTTCTGAAAAGCCGATGTACTTCCCTTATTCTTTGCCTATAGAGCTCAATGAAAGCTCAATGGCAGCAGATTAGACTTGTAGGCCTCGTTCTTGGCTGCGAGAATCTGTCGGCATTCCTCATCAAACCAAGGGTTTCTTGCTTGTTACCGCGAGAAACCTAGCACATCTGTTGCGGCTGATCTAATGGCTTGTTTGCATCGTTGCCATCGTTGTTGTGATCCAAGAGGTTAAGGGATACGCATTGCGCGAAGGTCTTGGCGGTCTCTGGCGATTGCAGTCTTTCGACATTAAATTTGTTCACAGTATTTCTGTTTTTTTTTGTGGCGCGGTGGATATCCGCATCCTTACTTTGGCTACAAGAAGGTAGTGGTCCGAGTCGATGTTAGCCCCTCGGAATGTTCGGACATCCAAAATACTGGATGCGTGCCTCTTGTCTATCGCAATGTGATCAATTTGGTTGACTGTTCGTTGATCTGGAGACCGCCATGTCGCCTTATGGATATCGAGGTGAGGAAACCATGTGCTGGCTATAGTGGCATTTCGTTCCGTTGCGAAGTCAATTAGCCTTAGTCCGTTACCAGATGTGTTGTCGTGTAGGCTATATTTTCCGACAATACTGCTAAAGATGTTTTCACTTCCTACCTTTGCGTTAAAATCTCCCAGCACGATTTTAACATCGTACTTCGGTAGTCGCTCATTGGTTTTGTCGAGGAGCTCGTAGAAGCAATCCTTAGTTATATCTTCCTTTTCTTCCACCGGAGCATGAGCGCATATTAGGGTTATGTTGACGAATTTGGCCTTGACGCGGATTGTTACAATGCGTTCGTTCAGAACCTTCATTTAAGATTAATCGTAGATATAATATAAATAATTTCGTATAATGTAGGTCGACTGACTCTGCGCTAAGGAATTGCATAATTGAAATAAGAACTGAGAAGCACATTTATTTTTACGTGGAGAGATAGGTATGTTTAATTATTTGAAAGTAAAAACAAATTTTTTTTACTTTAATTTTTTACAAAAAATTATTTTTTGAACACTCCTTGGCCTTATGTATATTATTTTTTAAAATTATATCATTATTTGTTACTTAACCTATGTTAAACCTATAATACTCTTAGAACCCCAAAGATACTTACAAATATTAACGATCCAATCAATAGTAACGTTAAAAAAAACACACATTTCAGCACCGTTAAATCCAGGGTATCACGTACACTCAAGCATGTCCCTCATTAATCATTGACAACCAGTCTGATTGTACAAGAATTTCAAACAGCAAATGATTTGAAAAATTGACCCAAATTACAGGACGCCTCCATTACCGACAAGGATGTAAATTTATTTCAAAGCGAACTTAATCGAAATCAACCCATAGATTCGTTCCTTTTTTTATAATTTACTTCAAACTTAAGGGGGAAGTCCAATTAAAGCCTCATTTTATGGTTTGGAATTTCAATACGTTTGTACTTTTTTAAAACATCCTTTTCGTTTATTGCAACATATAAGCTCGAATAACATTTACCTAAGCTAATGCTATATATCATGAAACTTATTCGCCAGGCACTTTGCATCCCTGTTGGGTAGCCAGATAGGTATTTCATTGATTGAACAGTCTTCACCTTACAAATTGGTCCCCTCTCTTATTATTCAAAGGCTGGACAATTTGCCATATCATAAAGAGATTTATTTGAGGGCTTTTTATCAAGCTGCGCCCATAATAGGCACCCTAAAATATTTAATCCCTATTAAGTGGGGTATGTGTCAGTAATTGAATTCAAGAGGTTAACAAGGCAAAATATAATTAATGATTTGTTGTCCCTTTTTCCTTTCAGCGCATACAATTAAATAGGAACCTGACAGCCACATTCATTTTACTTAGAAACCCAATTAACTGGTATCGTGTGGAAAGTAATACCGATTGATTGCCAGAGAATATAAGTCTTGGGTGGATTGGTGGATCATTTTCTTGTACGTCTAATATAGATATATAAGATGGTTACTTAGAAGCAAAAATATGACAAATTTTTGTGAAAATTTGACATGGGTACCATTTTTTAACGCTGTCTGATGGAATTTCCTTAGGCAAAGGATATTCGAAAACAGTCATTTTCTGGAAGAATATTACAATATTACAATAAGTAGAAAACATGATCATGCTTCATTCAAAGACAGATACGTCCTTTACTACTCCTCATCCTCTTATAAAAAATGAAATAAAACACAATGTGAATGAAAAAGTCGAGCTGACTAAAGACTTTCTTGGATAGTTGAAGTTGTTTTTACAAAAATGTTGCGGACGCGCGGAATGAATTAGGTGGTGTTTGAGATCTAAGACGAATGGAAGCACTAAATCTTTTAAAGGATATTGACGACGAAACGACCTGGTCTTAGGGGTAATTAATTCAAATAGCTTACGCTGTAGCCTGACTCGGAAGGCACTTCCAGCGAATGCCCTTCGTCTCCATAGCCCCTCAACAAAAACGAGACCGACAATTTCCCGAAAAGTTGTTTGCTCAAAAGGATTTTTCCTCAACTTTTGATAGGTAATGTCCATGCTCCGACCTCGTTTATTTATTTGTTTATTTTAAGGTTAAATTATTACATAATACTGCAAGATCTTAGGAGTAAGTATAGGGTGACCACTTTTTCCAAAGCCAATTTCGGTACACAAAAATAAATTTTTTAAAAGTCATTGCTTTATTTTTTTAATACAATATTAAATAGCTATGTATATACTATTTTGATAAATTATTAAAAGACTAGGTGTTTTAATTATTATTGTCACGTTTTTTAAATGTATATTTTCCATCAGATCCTATTTCTTCAAGCATTTTTGGCTGGCCCTTTAAAAATTCGAAGAACTCAAGACATGACATTTTTATATTGTACCTAACGTACAGGTCTTTTAAAGTTCCAATGCTCAACCGGCTTTTATCAGTGGTCCATATTTCACTTATTAAAGAGAACACTCTCTCAACGGTGGCTGAAGTACCTGGTAAACAAAGAATGTATGCAACGATCTTAAGAATATAATTGTAAGGAATATTTCTTTTTTCAAAATGTTGAAAACATTCCACCCATCGTTTGTCAGTTGCAACACTATTTTCCTCCCATGATTGAATCTTTTCAACGGTTACATATTTGTTTAAAAATGTAAATTGATCGAAGAGTTCAATATCACATGAGTCGAGATCAAAGCGATTATTCAATGCAATGAACTTTGCGGAAGCTTCAACATATTCCCATTTTGGTAGTTGGTCGAGTGCGGACCAAACGTGGATTTAAAGATGTTCAAAATGAATAGTCCATTTCTTGATATATTCAACGCACTCCGCTAATAAGTTAATTAAAACAAAAACAAAAGCTAAATCGAAATATTCTGGTAATAAAATATTGTTTAAACGAACCGTAAAATGGTCGAGCTATTAAGAGTACTTGTTCTTTCGTTACGTTGTCATTATCAATTGCAGCTTTTTCAATAGCTTTTTGCACAGCTGTGGACAAAAAATCATTTTTCCGTCGCGATTCAAGTGATTCCATAAAAACATTGAGTACGTGTCCAACTTCCATCGCTGATACAGTGTCGCTTTCAATTAATTTAACCGTGCGATTGAAAAGTGCTGCCTACAAGATAAATTTAGTCTTATAAATTAAGTCTTATAAAAAAATCGGGCTTATCGATGTTCTCAGTGCAAATATCGTTCTTAAAGTTCAAGAAATAATTCTCACCAAATTTGAGAACAAAATTTAAATTTTTAGAATTCTTCAAACAGTTTTGAATTTTGTTCATGCATTTTGTATAAAATATCTAAGCGCTTATATGTAGCTCAAAAACAAAGTGTTTTTTAAAACTGTTCAGAGATCTAAAAATTACAATTCCAGGTTCAGATTTGTTAATTATGGAGTTAAAAGAATATTATTTAATCTATGCGCCTTGAAAAGCACGGTAAAGCAAGCCTAAAAGACATCATTAATTTTTACCTGGTCGCGAAGAAAAAGCAGCCAAATTTCTGCCAGAGGTTCCTTAAAAAATCTTTTTAATAATACTGGACTACTGCTGTCGTTAAGAAAATATTCTTTCAATCCGTCAAACATTCTAAGAATCGAATCCACAGCCGAAGGTAAACCCAGGAAACGAGTTTTGGAGTAGCCAATCAATTTTCGGTATTCGACATCGACTAAGCGCCAATAGGTGACCAACATTTGAAACGCACACAGATTGAGTGACAAGTGAAGAAGTGTGGTTGTTTTTTTTCACTCAGGTTAATGTTTGTCAGGATAGTTCAGAAATATCCCCACCACACCACAAAATGCGCTAGAGTCGCATTTTGTCTTATACATCCTTTTGTACTTTTCGCCACGGTGGCGCATTCAAATTGTTGCGTCAAAAAGTATATGTAGAGTCTAGAGTGCTATAAGAAGTTTGCCTTCAGGCGTCAATAGCTTTTAGGGGAATCCCCTGGTTTCTATTAGATTTGGTGTCACGGTATGTGTGCAAAATGTAGAAAATGTAAAAGGTGTGTTTATGATGTTGGTGCATTAAGTCTCTACTACAAGAAAAACTATAAAAAGAAAAGGCCATAAGCACATGCTTTCGCTTTTCTCATTTTTTTTTAAATTTCGATAAGCAAATTTGGATTGGAATGATTTCGGTATATTTGTGTGTACCAAGGATTTTCTTCGGTACACCGGTACACAGCGTTAAATTTCGGTACTGTACCGGTCATTTCGGTACAGGTGGTCACCTTAAGTAAGTATCTAGATATAATAATATGATCACAACTATAAGAGACAAATTGTAACATATTTTATATAATGCAAAAATTAAATTAAAGAATTAAATAAAATTTAATAAAGCAATAAATAAGTAAATAGCTTGTTTTGAAAAATGGCTGATAACTGATTTCATTCGAGTACACAGGACAATGATTATTATGGATTACAGTTTTAGTAAAAATCGAAATTCGCAATACTTACTGTGGCAAATCCCTCCCAGGGGGGTTGGGCCCCTACTGGGCGCGTCCTCAGGTGGTGGATAGAGGTAGCCGCAGGAAAGCTAGTTTCGTTAATTCGTTACTTAGCGATCTGCGGTGAATGTGGTCATAGCAGTTTACTGTGAAAGCCCATCGCGAACCAATCCAAGCCGACTTCATGTGGATCCACAACCATTTGGCTGCTATAATTCGCCGTAAGGACATTCTTTGTTCGGTAACCGAATAAAGATTTGTCCGAAAAGGCGAGGCAGTCAAGCTCTTTTTGTTGAATGAACAAACGTGTGTTTAATGAACAACTAGAGTAAATGGTGCATGAAGTGGGAAAGTTACTTGTTGTGCCAGACTTAGGCAAGAAGTCATATGTTTGCAAGACATTAGAGAACTCATTGTTACAATTCGCATCAAAGCCAAATTCGTCAACATATTCTTTTATAACTAAGGACTGCTTCTACGAGATCCTTGACAAAACCTATGAGCGATTACCGATGTACGATGATAAAATCGTGCTGGGAGATTTCAACGCAAAGGTAGCAAGAGAAGACATCTTTAGCAGTATTGTCGGAAAACATAACCTACATAACAAAACGTCTTGCAACGGACTAAGGCTAATTGACTTCGCTACGAAATGAAACGCCAGTATAGCCAGCACACGGTTTCCTCACCTCGATATCCATAAGGGGACATGGCGGTCTCCACATCAACGATCAGTCAACCAAATTGATCACATTGCGATAGACAAGAGGCACGCATCCAGTATTTTGGATATCCGAACATTCCGATGGGCTAACATCGACACGGACTACTACCCTGTTGCAGCCAAGGTAAGAATGCGGATATCCACCACGCTACAACAAACCAGAAATACTGTGAAAAAATTTAATGTCGAAAGACTGTAATCGCCAGAGACCGCCAAGACCTTCGCGCAATGCGTATCCCTTAACATCTTGATTGTACCATACCATACCATTAGCATCTAAAGTCGCAGAATAATGACAATGTTTAGATCAGCCGCAACTGATGTGCTAGGTTTCTCGCGGCCACCAGCAAGAAACCCCTGATTTGAAGAGGAATGCCGACAGATGCTCGCAGCCAAGAACGAGACCTACAAGGCTAAGTGAAGACGAGAGCTGCCATTGAGCTCTATAAGAAGAGAAGAAGGGAAGAACACCGGCTTTTCAGAAAGAAGAAAAAGAGAAAGAAAAGCGCGCGATGGAGGATATAGAGAGGTCCCACTCCAGGAACGATGTTCGCAAGTTTTACCAAAGTGTAAAACGTCAAAGCCAAGGACACAAGGCTCGAACAGAATGGAGATGACTTGGTCGGATGGTCGGATGAATGTATGCCTCAGCATCGTTTAACCGATCCACAAAAAAGGAGGGTCTCTGAACTGTGCCAACTACAGAAGCATAAGTTTAACCAACATCGCCTACAAGATCCTATCTGCCATAATATGTGAACGCCTGAAATCGTTTACCAACAACCTGATCGGCCCTTAGCAGTGTGGTTTTAGTCCATGAAAGTCCACCACCGATCAAATTTGCACACTTCGGCAGATCCTGAAAAAAAAAGTCCAAATCGATACCCACAACCTATTTATGGCATACTACAGCATTTATAGAGACGAACTATACAGAGCCATGTCTAGTTTTGGTATACCGCCCAAACTCGTCCGTTTGTGTAGGATGACGATGGAGAATTCTCGCTGCTCCATCAGGGTCGGAAACGACGTTACCGACACATTCGATATAAAAAAAAGGATTTAGGCAAGGCGATGAGCTGTTATGTGACTTCTTTAACAACATTCTTGAGAGGATTATGCATAACTCCAGAGCGAACAATAGAGACACAATCTTCCATAAATCGTTGCAACTAATAGCATACTCGGACGATATTGACATCATTGGTAGGACTCAACGTGATGTCATAGCCACGTTTGCTAGTATAGAGAAAAAAGCGGCAAAAATGAGTTTAGCAGTAAATGAGGGTAAGACGAAGTATATGCTGTCAACACGAAAGGACACACAACATCGACGATTTGGACAGAACATTACTATTGACACGGGACTTTGTCTACCTCGGTTCCGCTATTAACTTTAACAACATATCGTCAGCAATTAAACGAAGAATTACTTTTGCCAACTGCTGTTTCTTCGAGCTTCACTCGTACTACTAAGGAGATCCTATATAAGACCCTGATCATCCCAGTCCTGCTCTACGGTACTGAAGCATGGACCGTATCAAAAATGGATTAAGTAATCCTTTGCCGATTCGAGAGAAAAATTCTTTAAAAAATATTCGGTCCCGTTTGCATGGACGGGCGAAGATTCAACCAAGAACCATACGAGCTGTACAGCGACATACCCCTGGTCAAAAAACTCCGCATTAGACGTTTAAGATGGCTAGGACATGTAGAACGAATGGACACCAATACTCCGGCTCGCAGAGTCTTCGATTCCCAGCCAGAGTTCGGACGCAGTAGAGGAAGACCTCGCCTTAAGTGGCGAGAACAAGTAGAAACTGAACTCAACCAACATGGAGTGCGCAACTGGAGCAGTTCTCTAAGGAGGGGCTAATTGGAGAGGCATGTTAGTTAAGGCCCATGTTCATCCCGGACTGATGCGCCACTTAAAAGAAAAAAAAAACCGGCAAAAATGGGCAAAGCAGTACAAGCTGTCAACACGAAAGGACACACAACATCGACGATTTGGACCATTGACAGATATAACTTTGAGGTAATACAGACTTTGTCTACCTCGGCTCCGTTATTAACTCTGACAACAACATATCGTCAGAAATTGAACGAACAATTACTCTTGCGAAACGCTGTTTTTTCGTGCTAAGAAGGCAATTTAGTAGTTCACTTGAACTACTAAGGAGATCCTCTATAAGATCTTGATCATCCCAGTCCTTCTCTTCGGCGCTGAAGCATGGATCGTATCAAAAGAAGACAAAGAAATCCTTGGTCGTTTGGAGAGAAAAATTCTGTAAAAAAATCTTTGGTCTAGTTTGCGTTAATAGGAAATGGAGACGTGCTTGCGAGCAATCAAAAAGTCTCTTCCAGGAAGCACTTTCCTTGCATATTATGACTGCTAACTGCAAGTACTTGCATAGATATTTAAAAAATCGAATTTTTGGAAAATTTTCTGAGAGCACTTTCCTTTCATGTTGTAAAGGCACCCTTGAAAGACTTGATCGGTAAATGCACATCTTGTAACACCATGTTTTTTTCAATTAAAAAAGAATAGTTTTAACAATTCTCTGAAAAACACGTTTAAGGTCAAGACAAATAATTATTTTTCGATGTTGCAAACTATATATCAAAACTTGTATACCCCTTTGGGATAACGTATACAAACGCATGATACATATACAATACATATGCAGAAGAATTCTGGTTGATTCTAACCCATAATCATAAACTCAAGGTTGGTTCATAGTACAACCCCTAATCATAAACTCCAGGAAACAAAAACATTATTTTATGGTAACAGGCCTTAAAGGCATCCTGCTCATACATATTAAGTACTTCTTTCCTGCTTTAAGGAGGCTTATCACTGCTCCACATAAACCTTATGTTAGAATTATCAAGTATTAACACACCCGAATGGTAATCCAAACCCCATATCCTACAAAAAAAGTTCAACGTAATCCCAAATCCCTCACTGTGATGCCAATAAATTGCGAACCTAATGACCTTAGACACATGCGAATGGACTTCACTAGCTGGTTGCCTTGTAGCTTTTCTCAATATTCCCTCAACACAATAATCTGGTTCATTACACCGAACATACATACACAATGGAGGAATTTAGCTCATCCCTAAACAACGTCCAGAGGGAAATTGATTTCATCCCCAGGTCCCTGTGTTCAGTTTCCTTAATTCAATTACTACTTCTTTAGTGTACCTTAACGGAATTAACAATGTTCCCAGAGAGTTACAAGGCTCATTAAATTCAACTTGCATTCGCCCTCATCTGCTTGTTAGAGCTTATAGCGGTAATCAAGTGTGTTCCGACATAGTACAGCGCTGCCCAGTGAAATCAATGGATCAAGGACTATACCTATAGCTGAATCCTATACATGCACTATGCTGGTAATAACATTACGTTACTTTCATAATTGACCTTCCATCAACGTTTCTTCAGCATAGGCGGTTCATTTGACTCCCTGTACAATATACGCGCTCACACTTGAAGGAGCGCTCGCGCGTTTATAATCCTGTCTGTGGAATTTATATCACCGTTTGGAAGGATGCAGCAGCCAACCCGCCCGATGATTACTTCGTGATTAAACTGCTGAAAGGGAACATAATGTGGCTGGGGTATGCCACGGCATCGCACCACCACCTCGTCGTACATCTTCAGCGGTTGAGCTATTCTTCCGCTCGGATTGGCAATATGCAGCATCTAACGAATCCACGGCTAATAACGAACTCGAGTAATAAAGCAACCTCCTCCGGCTGGGTGGGTGATTTTATTATCCATAGCCTCGTTCAGCCGGAGCGCACCGCCACAGGGGTCACTGTCTGATGCTGTAGCGTTAGCGATGGTGGAGCAGGATATTCACTCAAGGCGCTGTGTGTGTGGAATGATGTAGGGGGTTCCTTTAATTCCATTAAAGTGTAATTCTGGAAATAAAAAATAAATTCCCTCAGAGTGGTATGTTGACGGTAAGAGAAGTGCAATTTGCATTTTCCCTGACTCAGCATACCTTCCCAAAAATTCTTTTAACACTTTTTGAAAATCCAATTCTCAATCCCATCCAATTGTCGAGGATAACCTAAAATTAAAAGAAATTGGCTTCACTGTGCTGTCGTCTGTCGAAAATCCTGTTTGATTGTCCTTATCCATCGGTAAAGCAAGTTTCCTCGATTTAACAGATAGATGTGGTCGACAACATCCCAAATGGTGAAGGAGACAGAGGGAGCGAATGTATGTGAGTCATCTGACCCTTTTATTTATGGATCTCGTTCCCTGAAGAATTGGATACAAAGCTTTGGGATTTCGTCCTTTTTTTGCTCGTTTTTTTTATTCCCATAAACGGAATTGAATGCGATGCAGAACAAAAGTGTGTATGGGTTGATGGATCAGAAGGATTATTTTCATTTTCATCTGTCACCTATCCTCGCACTGAATGTCAACAGAAATTTAAAGCGAACCACTATATGGAAGCGGGCAAAATGGGGAAGACGAAACAAATGTCACCGACCAATAATTCCGTTTTTCATCCGTTATGGCGCTCATCATGCGGTGCGCTCCCTGTGGGGAAGGACGGCAAATCGACAAAGGACCATTTATCAGAGTTTTAAAAATGAACGTTTGATGTGGGAATTGTTGACCTTTTTGAAAAATTAATGAAAATAAGTGTTATAGATAGGGGCAATAAATTGGGATGGTCCGTTTAAAGCGGTGCAGATATGGGAAGAGATCATTTGAGTTATGGGGAATTTTTTGATAGCAAGGAATTTGAACGTTTACTGCACAATGGCGTTATGTAATGAAAAAATATATATCCGTGAGAAATGATAGCATAAGAACGGATCATGATCAATCATTGCTAAGCTTACATTGCGGAATTTATTTCATAATTGAAATGGTTTAACCAGTGGCGTGACGCCCTCATAAGTGGATTCCTTAAAACTTGCCTATTTGCAATCAAAAATGAGGATTTCAAAATTAAATCGGTAAACACCCCATGTACAGGGTAGGCCATCTAGTGCTTTTGAAACTGACGGCTGTTTCCCGCTCGAAATCTTGACAGAAAGTCAGTATCATACCTCCGCGGAACGAAATGAGTCGCCTTACGCTTGAACAACGTTGGGAAATATTGAAAAATTATTCCAAAGTGCTGTGTAGCCCAAATAGGACGTTATTTAAAAAGAAGTTTTGGCCGAAAAGAAGCACCCACAGCACCTGCTGTACGGAAGTTTGGTATGTTAGTGGACAACATTCATATTCCCCGTCATCGTACAGATGAGAATGTGACTGCTGAAGCCGATAGTGTGGGACTCAATTCACGAACATCCACTCGCCATCGATCTCCACAGCTTAACATTTCACGAACTAGCCACAGGAGGATTCCGCACAAAGATCTTGGATTATTCGCTTATAATCCAATTGACTCAGCAAATGGAGGCTAACAAACCGCTTCGCTTATCATTATTTCTGAAGAGGCGCATTTTCATCTCGGCGGCTACCTTAACATACAAAATCTGGGGCTCCACTTACTTATTTTCCTAAATCCCACCAGATTTGGCTTATGAGTTGGTGGATTTTACTTATAAAGTTATCTCCTCCGGTTTTATAATGCTCGTTAAGAAGACCGTCATTTCCAGCGCCATTGCTAAGCTTTAGTTTAGATATTGCTATCCTCAATTCACGGAGGTTGGGTGTTTGGTTGTTTTCGCTGTCGTCGCTAATATTGAATGGTTCGTTCTTCCAAACAGAGGAATGTTGTTCATCATCGCCGTTTAAAAGTCTGCAGAAGTGGTTCTTCCATATCTTCAGCATCGATTGTGTCCTTTTTCGTCTCGACAGAATTCTGTTCGAAAGTTTTATCCTTGGCATTGATGTTTTACACTTTTGTAAAACTCGTGATAAAAGCGTTCACGTGATAAAAGCGTTCACGGAAATTGAAGAACAAGCGAAATCCGTTGGCCTTGAAGTAAATGAGGGCAAGACTAAGTACATGCTTTCAACAAACAAAGAAGCGCCTGTCCACCGCCTAGGACAAAACGTCACTATTGATAGCAGCAATTTCGAGGTAGTTAAGGAGTTCACCTACCTCAAAGTTAACATAAACTCCACGAATGACACCCTAGTAAAGATCCGTCGAAGAATTACCCTAGGAAACCGTTGCTACTTTGGTTTGGCGAAACAATACTGGGTTCAAAGCTCCTAACTCGAAGTACGAAATGTGTGCTCTACAAAACCCTTTTCCTGACAGTTTTGCTTTATGGTGCCGAGTGCTGGACGATAAGCAAGAAGGGAGAGCTGATACTGGGCTCCTTCGAAAGAAAAGAGCTGTACCAAGATATGCATGTAGTCCAAAAAGCCAAAACACATCGACTACATTGGCTCGGCCGCATCGAGCGAATGGACAATAATGCTCCAGCTAAGAGGATCTTCGAGTCCCAGCCCCCAGGCTCGAGAAGGCAAGGAAGACCGAACCTCCGTTTCAAAGACCAAGCCATCGCAGATGCCAGAGCGCTTGGTCTAGATAACTGGAAGCAGCGAGCCAGGTATCGTAGAGGATGGAAGGCTGGACTTTCTCAGGCAGACATTCTTCATGGGTCGGGAGGGAGCCCGATAAAAAAAAACTTGGGAACATCGTTCCTGGAGTGGTACATCTCTATATCCTCGATCGCGCGCTTTTCTTACTCTTTTTCCTTCTTTCGGAAAAGCCAGTGTCCTTCCCTTCTTCTTTGCCTATAAAGCTCAAGGCAGCTCTCGTCTTCACCTGCAGCTTAGCCTTATAATCCTCGTTCTGTCGGCATTCCTCATCAAACCAGGGGTTTCTTGCTGGTGAGCGCGAGAAACCCCAGCATATCATTTGCGACTGCTCTAATGGCTTGTTGACATCATTGCCATTGTTCTTCGACATTCGTTGCTAATATTCACACTATACCTTGAATCAAGAGGTTAAGGGATACTCGTTGTGCGAAGGCCTTGGCGGTCTCTTTCGATTTCAGTCTTTCGACAGTAAATTTGTTCACATTATTTCTGGTTTGTTGTGGCGTGGTGGATATCCGCATCCTTACCTTGGCTACAACAAGGTAGTGGTCCGAGTCAATGTTAGCCCCTCGGAATGTTCGGACATCCAAAATACTGGATGCGTGCCTCTTGTCTATCGCTATGTGATCAATTTGGTTGACTGTTCGTTGATCTGGAGACCGCCATGTCCCCATATCGAGGTGAGGAAACCGTTTGCTGGCTATAGTGGCAATTCGTTCCGTAGCGAAGTCAATTAGCCTAAGTCCGTTACCAGACGTGTTGTCGTGTAGGCCATGTTTTCCAACAATACGGTTAAAAATCTCCCAGCACGATTTTAACATCATACTTCGGTTGTCGCTCATAGGTTTTGTCAAGGAGCTCGTAGAAACAATCCTTAGTTATATCATCATTTTCCTCCGTCGGAGCGTGAGTGCATATAAGGCTTATGTTGGCGAATTTGGCCTTGATGCGGATTATTACAATGCGTTTGCTGATGTTTTGGAAACTTAAGACTTCTTGCCTAAATCCGACACTTACAACAAATCTGCATCCCAATAATGTTTCTTCTCACTATAACACGGCCCATAGTAAAGCCTAAGTTTTTCATCATCTTTTTGTCCATCCCATCCCATGGTATTTCCTGGATGGCAGTAATGACTACTTTTTTTAATAATATGGGTTTGGATAAAATATATCAAGCTAGAAGTTCACTGGTCTCTCATCGAATGGTGGATATTAGTCTGCGGATCCCATCCAGACACTTTCATTATTTTCTTCCGGGGAAAAAAGGAGCCATTGCAAATCGTCTTATTTCAAAAATGACGTTTGAGCGGTCGAGGTTTATCAGGAGGTTTATACAAGACGAGTAAAAGCTGTGCTGTCCGTAGTAAATGTCTGTTCCCAGACTTAAGTTTATGTAGGTTGTGTTTTCGGACAGTAGTACGAATGATTCATTTCCTCCAACCTAAGAATTGAAATCCATGATTATTTTCATAATTTGGCAATCGCTCACAAATTTGGTCGATAAAGTCCTTTAGCCGATTTAATTAGGACCATTTTCCAAGACAGTCTTCCCCCCTTCAATTACTGCCAACTAATCATAGATCAGTTGAAATATTATCCCTAGAAATCGAAATCGAATTCGAAATCCGTGAAAGTCAAACAATGGTGAATCACGTCTAAGTGGGTATTTCCGATGTCATAAGTAGGTACTCTCAGAATCAGGATATTACTGAAATTCATCTGCCATCGAAAATCATTATTACTGATTATCTGCATTGATTTCCCTCTTCAATTTATTTGTCATTATTCATCCGTTATGTCCTGTTTCCTTTGGAAGTTTTCCACTGCTCCAGTAGTATTATCTCCCTTTCAGAATATTCCCTTTCATTTATTATTATTTATTCCTATTTTTGTTCATAATGAAAAAGGATATCTCTTTCCATTATTAGAAAGATACTGTCTGTATTATTACCTTGCAGGATGAATAGAATACACCATACCAGCTGTGATACAAGGTATGTATATTTAAACATTTATACGCATAAATGCAGACCTTGTAAGCAAAGGACTCTCCCATAAGGGATCTCATATTTCCCACCCGACGAAGAATATTTTATAATCCAGTCGAGAGACATGATTTTATTTTGATTCAAACTTTAATAACAGTTCGAAGGAGATGCACAAGTACCGACACAAGCGCCGCACCGACCGGTCTCATCCTATTTGCATTAAGTTAACCTTTATGAAAAATCAGACTCCCGCCCCTTCAACAGCACTGGGATACAGGATGAAAAATGAGAAATTGATGAAAATCGGCGGGGAGAATATCTTTTTATATTCATTTTCAAATTTCATTCGAAATCCAATTACTTGCTGTGATACTGTTATTTTGCATATTTTATTGATTTGCAAAAAAATGGAATCGAGTTACATAGGAATGCTTCTCTTAATAAGGCTGTAGCGGGCTGATGGTACATATTTGCATTTTGGGGACTCGTGTAACGTATTTTCGGATTTGGGATGTGGAAAGTGCAGACACAGACCCCCACCCTCGTCGCAGAATACCTTTTTTCCATTTAAATTAAATACGAGTATCTTTTGGACCCCAGTAGTGATGTGTATCAGGAATATATCTAACGGATGATAATATTGTCATCCTCATCAGACAACGTTTGATATGAACAACGTGTACAAATAGGTTTGGAAAATGTATTCTAGAAGACAGTGATTTATTTACGTGTAGCTTTAAGATGCATATGGCAGCAAAAGGATGCGAATAAGGAGTGTCTGAATAGATTTCATGTATCTAATGATTAATTCTCTCCGGGATACGAATGCATCCTTACAAGGGATGGTTTTTTATCGAAATATTTCAGATTTTCTTGTATGGAAGCCGTTGCTACGCCGATGACGGGGAAGATCTCTTTGGAATTCTTTTGAAAGCCCCAGTGGCTTCATTTATAACGTTCTGATAGAGTTTCCTTTTGGCGCCAGAGATGAATTTCTCAGTTGAAAGTTAGGATTGTACAATGTATACTGAAGTGGGAATAATGTAGAGGGACTCTTTCGGTTGTACTGGAATGTATGTTATAACAAATATGCAATATCTAGAGCATCTGCAATTAAGAAGATTTACTAAGCTTTTTTAGATGGTAAACATTTGATATGTCAGTAGCGATTATTTGTCATCGACGCTTAAGAGTTTGCAGAAGTATTTATTCCATTTTCTCAGCATCGACTGTGACTCAAATTCAGTATTTATTTCATTTGGAGATAAGGTATATTCCTGACTTTAGCCCTTTTTCAATTTAGTGAAACATTATTCTTGTAGCAGCAAATCTCTAAATCTTCAATAGCGCGCTTTTCTTGATCCTTTTACTTTTTTTCTGAAAATTTTATTTCTCTGCTTAGCTAAATGGCGGCTCACTTCTTCACTAGAACGTTTGTTTGCCCAGCTGATGTTTGTAGCTGAGTAAAAAGTTAAAAACATGGCAACCCGTAAGCGCTTACACAATATGTATCTTCGTGAATCTGTAGCTTGAAGTTGAATAGAGGGCAAGTTCATGCAAGAAATGTACCGCTCTTTTGACAGCGATGCAAGATACAAACTACAGATAAGCATTCTGAGCAGGCCTTTATGCCTTAGTAGTTTCCTTTTGTGGCGGCGTGGTAGAAATCTGCTTCCTACAACGTAAGTTCCTATAAATATTTGGACATACAAAATAATCGATGAATGCCTCTTGTCTATAGCAATGCATATATCGAGGTGCGAAAACGGTACGCTGGCTATTTGGTGGTGGTGTCATGAAGGAGGTGTTTTCTTACACTTGAGTTAAAATCTCTTGTTTCTATTTTAATATCATCGTTTGTTAGTAATTAAGTTTAGCCCAGGAACTTGTAGAACATTCCTTACGAATGTCATATTTTGTATAGGTTTAAAAGTGTGTGCATTTAAGGCTTATGTGGTGCTTTAATTTGGTTGGCTAATGTTATAAATAGAGTTAATTTAAATTCATTTAAAACGAGTGGTGGGTGCACGACTGGGTCGTACGCAACTTTCTCTTTCACAGCAAGTTGGGCGTTAGATCTAATCATAAGCATTTTGATTATTGATGCTAAAATGATATAAATAATGTCGAAATGTATTCATAGGAATATTTACTCCAAAATTTGAAGGAATCGATGTCAATGTGAAAAACAATGATTTTCCGTTTTTGGCCAAAACTGAAAATTCCGTTTAGTAATAGTTGGGCTAAAACTAATTATGTGGAATTGCTTCAAGCTGTAATAGTAGTATATGTATTAAATTTCATTCAATTTGACACAATAGTTTGCGAGATATTAACAATTTTCTTTATATGGCCTAAATGACAAAATCCGTTATATGGATTTTCTCGAAAAAACTGGGTATGTAGTTTTATTGGAACTAATATGGTTATAGTATATATAAAGTTTAATCAAAATCGTTAGAGCCGTTTTCGAGAAAATTGAGGTTATGTGTAATTTTTATATGGCAGGTACCAGTTTTAAAATGGCTAAAAGCAAACAAAAAAAATGGCCTAGAATTATGACCAAAACAAGCTTGGATACGAAGTTTGAAGAAAATCGGTCAAGCCGTTTAGGCTGGGGAGACCGTCACGGACAGACGGACCGACAGACCGACGGACCGACGGACCGACGGACCGACGGACGGAATTCCAAAAACCACTTTTTTTGGCTCCGCTGTCATCGTAATGTTAGACTCAATCAAAATCTCGAGGTCGAAAATTTTCACGAAAACAATATCTTTCTCTTTGTAAGAGAAAGTTAAAAATTTTATTCCCAAAACGTGGGAGTGGCATTTTCAAAAAATTCTACAGACAGTTTATCAAAATATTTTATGCTTAGTCAAAACAACGTCCTTCTGTTGCATATACTATGCGGTAGGGTATACACGCCCAAAAAAGTGGGCGTGAGTCCAAATGACATATGAACGAAACACATCAGAAATTTGCATAAAAACTTTTTCGAATTTTACTAAACTTTTACCGCAAATCGTTTTTTTAATAAAATGACCATAAAAAGTGGGCGTGGCAAAAGAATGTATATCAATGAAATATAAACAATGACATTGTCTAAATATCCTGCTCAGACATATTTTTAAAATATCTTATGATTTGATCAGAATAGACGTTTAAAAAATGGGCTTGGCAGTGAGTGGATTTTAAATTTTTGTACACTTGTTCTGCTTTGTCGGCCAGAGAGTCTGTATACCAAATTTCAAAACTCTAGGTCAAAATTTAAGGCCCAAAAATCTGTGACACACAGACGGACGGACAGACAGACAGACATATCTAGATCGAATCAGCTACCTATTCTGAGTCGATCCATATACGTTGAGGTATATCTATCGAAATTATTTCTACTGCATATGCCTTTGGGGTAGGGTATAAAAATGGTTTTTGTAAGAAAACACCTCCAAAAAGTGATAGTTGGTCTAGAAGGTAAATGTTCATATTAATTTTGTTAAAGTTCTGGCATCAAATGTTTTTTTTTTCGAATATATGAAAATGTGACCGAAACGCCCCAAAAAATATGAATGACATATAGATACAGACGACTCTTGATATTTTGAAACTTAAGGGACCATAAAAAAGTTCAATATAACGAGAGTTCAAAATAATGGGAGTTCAAATAAACAAAAGGGAGTCAGGGAAAAATTCAAATAAACGAGAGTTGATTAAAATTTTACCTTTATTTTTTCAAATTTGTACAATGGCGCTGAATATTTAATCTTTTAACTAGAAAGAACACTTAAGACTTTGTGCTTTTTGAAACCACTACGCTTAAGTAAACAAATGACATGCCGACGGGTCTGTACATGTCAGAATTCAAATTATAGAGAATACGGGAAACAGGAATAAAATTATATAATGTTGGTGTTCGAGATGCCATACCTACAACTTCGTAATGACAGAAAGGTCTGGGCATGAAAACAATGTCAGACTTAAAATTATAGAGAGTACGGGAAACAGAAATTCAAATTATAAAATGTTGGTGATCGAGATGCCATTCCTACAAGGTGGCGCAAAAGTAATCCTCCTATCGGAAAATGCTATAAATTTTGCGATTGGCCCCTAATGTCAGTTCTATTTTGACATTTGTGTAGTAAACACATGCGAAATACACGTTAATAAACAATGTTACGCTACACTGCTCCAGAACGCGGAATATTGGTGACTATTTATTTGAGCAATAATCGGTCGGTGACTTTGGCACAACGTGAATTTCGTCGCAGATTTCCTAGCCGTCCAACGCCTACTGGTGAAACACTGCGACGTTTAGCCGCTCGCCTCGAAGAGACTGGCATAACACGAGATGCTGCCAGGCGTGGCAGACCCCGGAGTAGCCGTTCTGCAGAGAATATTGCTGCTGTAGCCGAAGATGTCATGGAAGCGCCGTCGACATCGACCAGACGACGTGCAACGCAAATGGGTATCAGTCGACGGTCTTTACAGCGAATTTTGGAACAAGATTTGAAAATGTTTCCGTAAAAAGTCCAGACGGTGCATCAGCTGTTAGCTGCTGACCGCCAATCGCGTCTAACATACGCTCAAGCCATCCTTAATCACCACCAAGAGGAAGATGATTTTCATCAAAAATAATCATGAGTGATGAGGCCCATTTCCATCTTAGCGGGTACGTAAATAAGCAAAATTTACGCTTCTGGGGCACTGAAAATCCGCGTGTAACCCACGAAGAGCCATTACACCCGCTCAAAGTCACTGTATGGTGTGCTGTTTTCGATGGAGGAGTCATCGGACCTTTTTTCTTCGAAGACGTCGCGGGCCAAACGGTTACTGTGAATGGTGAGCGCTACAAAGCAATGATCAACGAGTTCTTTTTGTCGCAACTTGATGAATTGGGATTGGAAAACATGTGGTTCCAACAGGACGGTGCAACGGCACACACTGCACGTGCCACAACCGATATACTGAAGGATGCATTTCCCGGGCGCCTAATCTCCCGTTTTGGCGATTTGCACTGGCCAACAAGATCGCCTGATTTGACCGCTCCAGACTTCTTTTTGTGGCGCTTTTTGAAGTCGTGGGTTTATGTCAACAAGCCTCAGACTCTTGCAGCTCTTAAGGACAATATCCTTCAAGAATGTGAGGCCCTATCGCCGGAAGTTTTGGCCAAAGTGATGGAAAATACCATAAAAAGGGCTCAAATGACAATCAACTGTGGCGGCGGCCATTTACATCACATCATATTCTCGACTTGATGTAAAAAAAATTAAAAGACCAAATAAAAATAATCCACAAGAAGAATCAAAGTTTTTCATTTTTATTTAAATTACAGCCAAAAAAAATCGGAAGGTCACCTTGTACAACTTCCAATTACAGAGTGGACCTAATCACATTGATTTTTTTCAATATATTTTTATTTTTTCAAGGGACAAGAGGCAAAATTCAAATTCACAGGAGATTCAAATTAGCGAGTTGTCAAATTATCGAGAGTCGACTGCATTGAGAATGTCGAAATATCTACATACTTTTTCAGAATTCTGAACCGTTTGACCAAAAATAAGGTTTTTCTAAAAAGTCGGCTCGGAAGTGAGCGGATTTTGAAAATGTTTGAACTTGTTCGAACAGCACTTACAAGGATCACATATACCTGCCAAATTTCATTATCTTAGCTCAAAATTTAAGGCCTAAACACCGGTGAACTAAAGACAGACGGACGGACGGACAGGCAGACATGGCTAAATCGACTCAGTCGATCCATATACACTGCGTTTCACTTGAATAGCACACACCAATTTTTTGTTTCTATTTGTTAAGCTCTGAAAGTTTACCGTTACATTTTTCAGCTCATTTCATTTTCATTTGCTTCAAATTCTTTTGCAATTTTTGTTCCACTTAAATAGCACATTTGCGTTTATGTTTTATTAACTTCGTGAGATCGTCGGGAAATTAAAGTCAAACATTATTTTGAATATTTAGAATATATTTTAGTAATATTCTTTCATAATGGGTCGGGGTAAAGCCTTAACAAACGTTGAACAAATTAAAATAAAAACTTATCGAGAATGTGACCTCTCTGTGTCTGAAATAGAAAAAAAATTGAAAAAAGTGGAAAAGTCGTATGTATCTAATTTTATTCAGAGCAGCTCAAATTATGGAAAAAATATGAAAGGTCGTGTAAATAGTGTACTTTCCGATGCAGATAAGCGATCTATATTGCGCGAGGCTTCCAATTCACATGACTCTATTGACAAAATCCGAGCAAAAGCTGGAGTAAATGCAAGTAAAACTACTGTGTGGCGGGTGATTTCAAAAGCCAAACATTTTAAGCACCTAAAATTGAAGAAAAAACCATCACTTACCCCTCTACGTAAAGAAGCTCGGCTTAGTTTCTGTAGAAACTATATGTCATGGAACAGAGTGGCAGCGTGTTGTGTTCATTGATGAAAAAAAAATTAATTTCGAGGGGCCTGGCGGGTATAATTATTACTTTCACGATTTAAGAAAGGAGACCCATCAATTGGAGCGTCTACACAGCAGAGTCGTAGGGGTTATGGTCAGGGCTTAGCCATTCATGTTTTCGTGTGTACTTCCTCCTCCTGTTTAATTCCGATTCCGAACGGGTTAGTTGGGATCAGCTATTCTTTACAGATACTACTACTCGGATGATTTGTCAGATCAACACGAGAGGAGAGCCAGTGAAAAATTATTTAGGTGTTGCTACGGCTGGGAATCAAACCCAGACCTTCTGCGCTGATATTCATCGCACTAACCATCGCGCTTCTGAGCCAAGTCTACATGAGCTTTTTCTGCTCATTATATACTTAAGTGGCGCTACATTCCATAATTAACTTGAGTGAGCTTCATCCAAAATGACTCTCCAATTAGCCCAGTCCTTAGATGGCTGAGGTCGGTGTCTGCTTGTGCCCGCCACTTAATGCGAGGTCTTCTTCTACACAGCGGTTGGAAAGAGTAATTCTTCGTTTAATTTCTGATGAGATGTTGTTGTCCGAGTTTCTAGCGGAGCCGATGAAGACGAAGCCCCATCTGTCAATGGTAACGCATATACCTCTCAAGAATCAGTTTAAAGACGTTAGATGACAGTGCTATCAAATGTGAGGGTGAGGTCGTTTCCGACCATGATGTAGCAGCGAGAATTCCATCGCCATCCTGCACAAAGGACAATTTTATACGATATACCATAACTAGACATGACACTGTATAGTTCACATATTAGGCCGTTCAGGTTGTTGTTTCAGGCGTTCACATATTACGGGAGATATGGTGTTAATTAAGAAGTTAAGGGATACGAGTTCAGAGAAGGCCTTGGCGGTCTCATGCGATTGCAGTGTTTCAACATTAGATTCACAGTATTTCTGATTTGTTTTTGGCGTGGTAGATATACGCATTCTTATACCTTGGCTGTAACAAGGTAGTTGTCCCAGTTGATGCTAGCCCCTCGGAATGTTCGGACATCCAAAATACTGGATGAGTACCTCTTGTCTATATTATTATGATCAGGTCCCTCTATTTTTATCGAGGTGAGGAAACCGTGTGCTGGCTATAGTGGCATTTCGTTCGGCAGCGGAATCAATTAGCCTAAGTACATTGCCAGGCATGTTGACTTCAAGACTGTATTTTCCGACAATACTGCTGAAGACGACTTTTCTTTTAAAATATACCTGCACGATTTTAGCATCGTACTTCGGTAGTCTCTTATAAGTTTTGTCAAGGAGCTTGTAGAAGCAGTCTTTCGCTATATCATCTTTTTTCTCCGTCGAAGCGTGAACGCATCTAAGGTTTATGGTGGCAAATTTGGCCTTGATGCGGATTGTTATAATGCGTTCGCTAATGTCTTAGAAACATAAGGCTCCAAGACATCAAAGGCCGCATCCGAAAAGTCGCTGTTTCTGCTCACTATAACACGATCCATATTAGATGTCACAGTTTTCATCCTCTTTTTGCCAAAGCCATCCTGTCGTATTTCCTGAATTGCGGTTATGTCTGCTTTGTACCAGCTTAGGGCTTCCAATAGTTGTTCGCCTGCAGCTACTATGTTTAATGTTCTCACATAACAGGTGCAGATATGAACGTCGTTGTCCGTCTTTCTTTTTGCATTGTTGTCCCTTTTGAGGATTTTGGTTGCTTCGTAACAAAAAATTAGTTCCGTGGGATGGTACTTTACCAAATCGCAACCTGGAGGGACAGTTCTAAATGATTGGATACCCTTAGGACACGGGCCGTCAGTATCTCCTACGGGATTAAGCGCTGCCGTTGGCCTTTTGGCTCATCTACCGCTATCTCTGTTCAAGATGCCTGAATTTCCTTGAGGTTCCTAAACGTCCTGTTGTCCGAATATGTCGAAGCAGTTCATTAACGTTACCCACATTGTCTATTCTAACTCGGACGGTAGACGCCACTATTAACAGCATCTTTGGATTTCATCCGCTGCCGCCTGGAAATATGATATGTGTATAAGTGTGAGTGCACTTCTTCCCGTTCTCATCTGCTGCTACCAGGACTATACACAGGGATTGAGCCCTATCTACGGTCAAGGTACCTTGCATTCACCTCCATTGGACAACTCTCTAAAGCGTTTTTCTGAATTAAGTTGGCTGAGGTGATTCAGGCGCAATAAGGAATACCACATATATTTTTGGCTTTGGATAGGATTGTATACGATACATGCTTTGATGTACATGATTCTATGGTGTAACCTTTAACGTAATCAAACGGCAACCTCACCCATCTTTAAAGAGTGTTTAGCTTAGTTTCGTAACCTATAGAACCTATAGAACCAACTCTTACCACCCGCCATTTTGCGCAACAAATGTCTGTCTTTCTCTTTTGATAAGTAGAAAACAAAATCATTTGCTTGCGGCGAATTCACATTTTAACCCGTGACAGAGTTTTTCTTCTCAACGAGGCTGCAAATATTATGATATTCAGAATGCTAATCTTTTTATTGAAGAATAAAGGATCTCACTTTGGAATGTTGACAGACATTGTCCAATTTCTAGATCTATCCAATTCCAAGGAAAAACAGCACACCAAAGATATAGCAAAGACACACCACAAAATACCTCAACCAGACGTAAATTTAATTTAATCCTGCGGTGAAGGGTACATGCATAAGCATTACCTTACTTCTTGCAGTAGAACAAAAATTCACCAGCAAAACCAGGCAAAAGAGGTAATGCTGAAGGATCTCTTGTCCTGCTAATGTTCTGTTAAAAAAAAACCACTATGCGGTTGAAATGCGGTGGGTCTTACATCCACTTGTGTAAATCCTCTCTTACTCTCTTTCTGGGTTATGTTGGTATGTCCTACTTCTCTAGAATATATATAAGGATGCATGCATGCACCATGGATACTGAATTACATCCAAGTGGTGGGTAAATTAAAGCAGGAAATATAAAGGTAAGATGCTAATTGTTCTGGCTTAAGCCAGATTAAAACTCGAAGCTATATTTTCTCCAGCTTATTCTCGTGGTTTGTAGTATGTTCCGGAGAAATAAAAAAACAATTATTCAGATTGCAGATACTTATGTTGAGTGTTTTTAATTTTATTTCGTTCAAGGACGAAAAACAAAAATGATTTCTCAATGGATGGTAATACCTTTTGCAGGTTCGCAAAATAAGCTCATTGAAGTATCTTGCTCATTGAAGTCGTATCTAAAGAGGTGGTTATTACAAATTGTGTGCACTAATTAAAGTCCTTCTAATGGTATTTATGTCCTTGTTGTTTTTCCGACAGTTTCATGTATTTTCGCGAGGAAACATCACACCAACGCTGATGCCCATTCGTCGGTGATAAACTTTCACCCCTTATACGATGAAATTCCAAGTCGAATTGCTATCGGCGTCTGATACACATTCTGAAGCTGTCCTTCGTTCTGGTGTATCGTCGTTGATCATGGTGTTCAGAATTTCAAATTTATTTTCCAATTAAAATGCACAAAAACTATCCAAAGAGTTGAACTGAAAAATAAAAAAAAAACCATTGCCGAGGAGGGCTGCGAGCGAAAGGATGAAACAAACCACCGCGGTTAGTTTACTTCTTTCAGGGCTTCATTTATGTCATACAGAGGAAGGTCGTTTTTTTTCTCCTCCCCCATGCCTGTCGCTTGCAATGTTGACAGGATAACTCTGTAGAGGAGAAATGAAAACGTGCACCATGTTTTGTGAATATCCCGTTCCCAGAGTTGTTACTAAAACAAAGTTTTTACTTTTAATTTGGGTATAGCCCGAGGAGTTTTTATCCATTGTGAAATTTCATCAGCAAGTGAAATGTTTGAAATACTCGTTTTGGGATTTTTTTCTAGCACGGAAAAATATTCACCATGGTACTCGTATGCAACATCACGTTGCTGAGCAAGTGGCCATACATTTGTGGATAGACTTTCGGTGGAGGAAAGTTATTTCGTGCTCTACATTTGCTGAAGTCATGATTCCTATCCGAATCGGAGAGTAGATCTAATTCAGTGAAACCCCTAAAACTAAAAACCACCGATGATTGGGTGAAATACCTTAGCATCAGCTGTATTGAAATTGGATATACATTTTTGAAAATAAGAGAAATGGAAATATCTCTTCCATCGCTAGCATTGCACACTTCTACCCTTGAAGTCTGCTAACCACCGACGCAAAAAAAGGAACGTATTCCGATTAAAATTCCTCACTCGTATTATTTGCTAGTCACGTTGTTTGTTAGGAGGAAAAATTAAAATTCCAAAACTGCTCCCAAACAGCTTTGAGGGTGAAGTTTTTTGTTCCGCTTTGGAAAAAGTTTTTTTTTTTGTTTTTTCCTCTTTCATCGCGCGGCATTGATATTCCTGAGACAGTAATAAGGTTTCTTGGGAAGGAAAACATAAAACTTTGGGAAAAGTTTTCATTTTTTTTTTCCTTTGACACCCTTCCTTCCGTTTGATGATATTCGAATGAAAGTACGAAAAGATTTAAGGAAAAGTGTGTTTTATTTTTAGCACTAAATTTCTTAAGATGACTGTATTTGATGGAGAATTTTCTCATTCATTTATCTGTCTTATCCTAGCTGAAACTGGAAGTGCAAATGCTATTATAAGTTTTATCAAGGTCTGTATAGCAAAAGAACTTCTTGTTAATAACTATCACAACCATCCAACTGGGGTTTCGCCAGTGCGACCAAAAAGAGTATCACAGTGGCTCGGATCATTCCTGAAGCTAATCAAATGGTTGTGTTGTGTGATTGTAAAAGTTGTTCACGTTCCAAAAAAAAAATGTTATGAAGCCTCATAAATAAATGATATGTTGACGTCCAAGTTAAACGATAAAAGACAACGATATTCGTATTAGCAATAGAAGTGTTAAACTGCTCAACAGAAAAGCTAAAGCTGTACGAAGCCTTATGCTGCAACACTGCAGATACAGGGAAGAAAAGGATAAACAAGTGTGACAATTACTACGGACCGTGTTATGGTTATTACAAAGACCGATTACTCGGATATGGATAGCTAAGCACGAGGTCCGTGGCTTAAAACCCAAAAGTGACAACACCTAAGTTTTTTTTCACTTCTCCACTTCTTGCGAGAGTCCGATAAACATCCAATAATAACAAAAGTACAATTTTTTTGCCGCAACAGGCTCGAGTAGCGAGCTTTCTCACAAATATTCAGGTGTGCGTGTGTACCTCTTGTACGATGGCGAGACCTCTTTTTTTATGCCGAATCCGAACGGGTAAGTTGAGATAAACTTTTCTTGACAATTGATACTACTCGGATGATTTGTCAGATCATGACGAGAGGAGGGCCAGTGAAAAATCATAAAGGTGTTGGTACGGCTGAGAATCGAGCCCAGACCTTCTGCGCGGCAGTTCATCGCACTAAACCTTAGCGTCGCTGAGCCCCAAGAGAAACACTGTCATGAAAAACTTTTCCACTTGCTGTTCGGATTCGGCGTTAAACAGGATGTCCTCTTCTTTGTGGCAAAAATAAGAACTTCGCACACACCAATGAAGGGAGAAGCAGGGTTAGAGGAACTGTTTCGCGTTGAAATGGACTGTAATTAGACAAAAAAGTTTTTCAAAAAAAAAGAAGACGACACCGACACTTCTTGGTCTTTCAAATTCCGTTTTAATTCTGAACTCTTTATTGCGCCGAGATAGCCGCGGCAACTTTACAAAAACAAAAAGAAAACTTAACGACTTAAAACTAAACGAAATTAAACAATCATTTAAGGGCATTGTTATACTAATTTGTAGTACCTACTAGTAAACATCCTCCCCCCGTTGAATCATATTTCAACTAAATATCTACGAATAAAGGGCACAGCTTGCAAATCGGTCTCTTTGTTTCTCCTTTCGAAGTCCTGACTGATACAACACGTACCAAACCATCTCGTCCCGGATAAATTTGAGTCACTCTACCAATGAGCCACTGGCAAGGTGGTTGGTTGTCGTCCTTGATGACCACAACGTCGTTTATTTGAATGTCCTTGAGTTTCTCCGCCCATTTGTTTCGCCTCTGAAGTTGGCTGAGGTAATCGCTTGACCATCTTTTCCAAAATTGCTGTACGATGCGTTGAACATGTTGCCATCTCTTTAAGGTTTTGACTCCATCGTTTATGCGCTGATCTGGAACACTTGTCATAGGCCGCATAATTAAAAAATGTGCTGGAGTAAGAGGGTCAACATCACCTTCAAAACGAGTGCATAAAGGACGGGAATTCGCACAAGCCTCTATCTGACAAAGGATGGTAGTGAATTCTTCATAGGTTACCGTTGTATTGCCTAGCAGCCTGCGCAGGTAATATTTGACAGTTTTAACACCTGCCTCCCACATACCCCCAAAGTGTGGAGCGTGGGGAGGAATAAAACGCCAATTTATGCCCTGATTCGCCAATTCGTTGGATACGTCGTTTTGGAACTGGGCTGACCGAAACTCATTTGACCATTCGTGCAATTGGTTGTTAGCGCCGACAAAATTAGTGCCGTTGTCACTGAAGATGGTATGGCTCCTGCCACGTCTGGCCACGAAACGACGTAATGCAGCTATGAAAGCTTCTGATGTCAACTCGGTGACGGCCTCTAAGTGAAGCGCCTTGGTAGCCAAACAGACGAACAAAGCGATGTAGGTCTTCAGACGTTTTGCACCACGCCCTCTCCATGCGGTTACGACAAAGGGTCCGGCGTAATCGACGCCGGTGTTGTTGAATGCTAAACCTGGTTCCAGCCTCTGCCTGGGAAGATCTGCCATTCGCTGCTTAAAGGGTATAGCTCGCTGTCTCATGCAATCTGGGCATTTATAGATGCACCTTTTGATGGCGTGGTACACGTCAACTATGAAATGATTCAAAGATAGCAAATATGTCATTTGGCGAATGCCTGCATGAAAGTTGCGAATATGACAATCGAGAACGATAAGGTGTGTCAATCGATGATCTTTGTGAAGGATTATAGGGTGCTTCTGCTCAAAGGGTACGTTAGCGTTGGCTAGCCTTCCTCCTACACGCAAAACGCCATCCTCATCGATAAAAGGGTCCATGCGAAAAATTCTGCTTTTTACAGCAACGGGTTTCTTACCAAGCAAACAGTCAATTTCATCTGAAAATGATGTCCTTTGCGAATGTTTAACAAGTGCAATTTTTGCTAATTTAATTTCTTCTGGCGTTACCCAGGCAGAATTAAAAGGCATCCTAGGCGTTCGAAATCTTCGAAGTAATCGTATACAACGGGCAACGACGCGTAGTAATCGATTAAGATTACTAAACCGTAGAATTATTTCCCACTCAGGTTCAGCTGTGCAATTGAAACAAAGAACATCGTTTTCTACAGAGGGATCCTTTATGTTGGGTAGCTTAGAAAACGTTATTTTTGGAGTTCGAAGGAATAACGGGCCCTTCCACCATAAATCCAATGAAACTAATTGCTTGGGCATTATTCCGCGTGTTCCGCAATCTGCAGGATTTTCTGCAGAACGAACGTAATGCCAAATTGCAGGAGACATCTGAGCAGTGATTTGCGTCAAACGATTATCAACGAAAACATTTCTGGTGCGAGGATAACCCTGGATCCATTGCAAAACGGTGGATGCGTCTGTATATGCGAAGCATTCGATGTTATCCATGTTGAGAGCCTCTTTAGTCTTACTAAGCAACTTGCTTAGTAGTAAAGCGCCACACAACTCAAGCTTGGGTATTGTCAACTTTGTTCGAACTGGTGCGACACGCGTTTTAGCGCAAATAAGCGAAGTGCAAACGCGCCCATCAATTCTTAAGATGCGAGCATAAACTGCTGCGGCATATGCGGACTCAGACGCGTCCGCAAACCCATGTAGCTGAATAACTTCCCCTCTCTCATATTGAATCCATCGAGGTATACGAACAAACCCAATGTTTTTAAGGTCCGTCCTAAACTCTGCCCATTCTTCGAAAAGCTAGGAAGGAATGAACATATCCCAACCAATATTCCTGACCCATAGCTTCTGCATAAATATTTTCATTTTAATTACAGCTGGTGAAAGCCACCCTAAAGGGTCAAAGATACGTGCAATTTCAGAGAGAACCTCTCTCTTGGAGATTTGCATGCGCAATACTGGCATTTGTAAACTGAATTTAAAGGTATCCGAATCCGTATCCCAAACCAATCCAAGCATTTTGACACTGGAATCACCCATGGGTAAATCGGTTGAGATTTCAAGGCAATCGCGATCCACTGTTGAAAGGAACTCTTGGGAATTCGATGCCCACTTTCGGATTTCCATTCCTGCCTCCTCAAGAATTTTGCATAATTCGACTTTAGTTTTAATGGCATCATCGAGCGAGTAGAAACCCTCGTTGTAATCATCAACATAAAAATGATTTTTAAGGCTGTTGCTAGCTTGAGGATATTTTATTGAACCGTTAATGCCTATCTGTTTTAGAACGCGAGTAGCAATAAAAGACGCCGGAGCCGTTCCGTAGGTTAAAGTTAAAAGCCGATAATCGATCGGCTCTTCAGTGTCACTATTCCTCCAAAGGATTCGCTGATAGTTGGTATCAATTTCGTTTACCATAATTTGGCGATACATTTTAGCTATATCCGCCTTCACTGCTATCTCAAATTTACGAAATCCTATTATGGAATTGACTAAATCCTTTTGGATAACTGGTCCCACTAACAAACATTCGTTAAGCGAAATACCATTACCTGACTTGCTAGACGCGTTAAAAACTACCCTCAATTTGGTCGTTGTACTTGAGGGCTTCAAAACTGCATGATGCGGCATGTAAAAGGAAGGCTGATATATCTCGTTCAACGGTACGGGTACCATATGTCCCAACTGCTCATACTCTCGCATAAACTGAGTATACTCCTTTTTTAAATTGGGGTTGTGGACGAATTTCCGTTCCATTGATTGAAGGACTCGAAGAGCTGCATTTCTTGAGTAACCGAACTCAACCGGCGTAGATTTAAATGGCAGCCTAATAATATATCGGCCATCGGGTCGAATGAAATGGGTCGAGACAAAATGATCTTCGATCTGCTTGTGGGAATCAGATTGCGATGTTAAAGCACTATGAATGTCTTCATATTCCCAGAAACGTTGCAAAAGAACATCGAGATCAACCGCGCTATGAAAAATATTTAACTGCTGTATGTTATCTGAAGGAATGTTTCCGGCTATAATCCATCCGAAGGCTGTGTTTTGTGCTAATGGAGCACCAGAGGGATGAACGATTTTACCATCGGTCAAAATGTCGAAGAACACGTCAGATCCAAGCAAGATGTCAATTCTGCTGGGACTAAAGCATTCGGGATCGGCTAGCAAAAGATTATCAAAGAATGACAATTTTGATTTCGGAATCGCTAGCGTGGGTAAGTCGCTGGTCAGATCCGAGAGTATGTAGGCCTTCGTAGAAGTAATAAATGTTGACTCACCTGACGAATGTAAAACCAAAGTTACAACACCCTTTGTTCCAAGAGTATTACCAGTTTTTCCAATTCCAATTATGGGAATTCTTGCATGGGACCTCTTCAAATTTAGGCGTTGTGCACAATTTTCGGTTATCAGGGTTGATTGTGAGCCAGAGTCAAGCAAAGCTCTACATTTTTGTAACTGACCGCACGAATCGACAACATATACAATAGCAGTAGGTAAAAGTGTGTAGCACTCCCGAAACGCATGATTAACAGATTGTACTGACACGCCACATGCGATATTTTTTGAACACCCCGGTAAAGATTGTTCAGGTCGTACGAAGTCTTGGTGCAAGAGCGTGTTATGTTTCTGAGCACACTGCCTACACACTGAATATTTACACTCGCTGATGTTGTGTTTACCACGGAGGCAGTTTGCACATATATTGTTTACTTTGACAAGCTCAACGCGAGATGTAACGGGAAGGTTGCGGAATTCATTACACTGATAAAGGTGGTGATTTTTCTTACACTTTATACACGCTTGGACAGATGTGCTAAACACACGCTTACTCGGCACTTTGGAAACTGATTTACGATTGCTGCGGACGTCACGCGACACTGTAAGACTTTCGAGTTCATTTATACGGTCTTTTAAGAATTCTGTCAGATCCGCGATGGTTGGGTCATCTTTGTCTTTTATGTACCGAACCCACAAAACTCTGGTTTCTTCGTCAAGCTTTTTCGAAAGCACATACACTAACACCGTATTCCACGAATCGACCGGTTTATCCAGAGCACGTAACGCGTTAATGTTCTCGGAAATCAATCTAAAGAAACATTTTATTTCATCTAAGCCAGTTCCTTTAAGAAAATCGGTCTCAAATAAGTTGTCCAAGTGCGCAACCATAATGAAACGTGGCTTATCGTAAAGCGATTTTAATAAATTCCATGCGGCGTCAAAGTTCGCATTACTCGGCTGCAAATGTTTAATTACCGACGAAGTATTGCCTTTTAAACATGAAAACAAGTGCTCCATTTTTTCTATACCGGAAATATTTTCCTTTGATTGCACCATTGCAACAAAGAGGTCGCGAAAGCGCACCCATTCATCATAGCTACCGTGAAACTCGGGTAATTTTGGCTCAGGCAGGCGAGCACTTGAATTGTATACGCTGAGTTGTTTACGCGACGACGACGACTCAGTTAGGCTTTTTACCATTTCCGTTAAAGCGCACTGATTTTCCGTTAACGTTTTTATAGTCTTATCTATACTCGCACTATTTTCTGCACTTATCGAAGTGTTGGGACACTCAAGTTCGATTATATTTGATAATCTAGCATAACTTTCGTAGTATGCTTCTTCAAACTCGACACGATATTTGGTTTCGACATCTAAGTCCGCGTTGTCCTCAAGCAATGCTTCGATTTCATTTTGTAATCGTTCGAATTCGAGCATATAATGCGCCAGTCTACCTCGCATAGCTTTTGCTTTAGATGCTTCAAGCTCATTCGATTGACACGATGCCAAAATTCGTGTAACTTGTCCCTTTAACGCGGCACGTTGACGTTTTAAGCCTTCCATACCGATAGAAGCAATAAACCGACTAGCACAAAAACGAATCCACTACCACTCACTTGTTGTCGACAAAATCTGCACCTCAAACTGTTCTTTTGGTATATGAGTGTGGTATTGGTGTGCAACGAAACTAACCGCTCGAGAAATTAACGGATTGGATCGGCCGCTCGATTTTTCACATCAATCCACGAGGGAAATGTTTTACAATACCCGTATTACGATGTATGCTCTTTTTTTTAGTTATGTTGGGTGGTTGGTTTTTGCATGTTAATTTAGTTTTGCATGCACAATAAACTTTGGCAATGCGAGACGATGCCGAAAACACAACCACGACACGATAAAGGAATTGAAAGTCAATGACGAAAGCCAAGAAGTGCTTTATTTATTTTAATAAGGCACATATATCCGTGATCGATTTGGACCAAATGTTTCGCGTTGAAATGGACTGTAATTAGACAAAAAAGTTTTTCAAAAAAAAAGAAGACGACACCGACACTTCTTGGTCTTTCAAATTCCGTTTTAACTCTGAACTCTTTATTGCGCCGAGATAGCCGCGGCAACTTTACAAAAACAAAAAGAAAACTTAACGACTTAAAACTAAACGAAATTAAACAATCATTTAAGGGCATTGTTATACTAATTTGTAGTACCTACTAGTAAACAGGAACTTTATAAGCCGTTAATTTCAGATACTTATTTTTTTACAGACTTAGGCAAGAAGCCATATGTTTCAAAGACATAAGCAAACGAATTTCAAAAATCCGCATTATGCCAAATGCGGTCCAACGGGGGAACATGATGACATTGCGAAGGATATTTTCTACTATGAGCGACTACTGAAGTATGATCTTAAAATCGTGCTGAGAGTTTTTAACATAAAGGGGGAGGTAAATGTGTAAGAAAGTAAAATAGGACACCATTAGCAATATTGTCGGAGAACATAGCCTACATTACACTTCGCCTGGCAGCGGAGTTGGGTACATTGACTTGGCTGCGGAAAGAAGTGCCACTATAGCCAGAACATGACTTTCTCAAATTGATATCCCAAAGGGCATGAAGGTCTCCAAATAAAAAAAAAAACATTCAATCAAATATAAGGTGGGCCAAAAGAAGTCATCCGAAGTTGCTTGGAGCTTCAGCATATCGGTTGTGGCTCGCGCAGTGTGTGCCGTTGCTCCGTCCTGTTGGAACCACATGTCCTCCAGTCCCAATTCGTCCAATTGCGGCAGAAAAAACTCGCTTAACATGGCCCTATAGCGCGCACCGTCCACTGTAGTTTGCCCAGCTTCGTTCTCGAAAAAAAATGGCCCGGAGACTCCTCCAGCTTGAACAGCGCACCATGCAGTAACTTTGAGCGGGTGTAATGGCTCCTCGTGCATTACTCGTGGATTTTCGGTGCCCCAGAAGCGATAGTTTTGCTTGTTCACGTACCCGCTGAGGTGGAAATGAGCCTCATCGCTCATTATGATTTTGGTCGAAAAATCGTCCACTTCGTCCTCGAGATTGAAGATGACTTGGGCATAGGTTACACGCGTTTGGCGGTCGACAGGCAGCAGCTGATGCACGGACTGGACTTTGTACTGGAACATGCGCAAGTCTTTGACCAAAATTCGCCTTATAGGGATGACCGGCTGATGGCTAATTGCGAGTCACGGCGTCTGGTCGATGCTTCCGTCGGTGTGGGACGGTCGGGGAATCGGCGACGAAATTCGCACTTCGCCAATACTACAGACGAATTGTTACGCAACTAAATAGACACGATTTTTCCGCATTCTGGGGGAGTGTATCGCTCCATGGCCTGTTCACTTGTATTCTACACCTGTCTAGTCTACAAATGTCAAAACAGATTTGACAGATAGGATCTTCTAGGCGATTTTGATGAGACTTATGCCTCTGTAGTTGGTGCAGTTCAGAGGGTCTCCTTATTTTAGCCCTTGAATTTTATATTCTTCAGGCATACTTTTTGGCTTATGAGTTGGTAGATGTATCTTACTAAGTCATCTCCACCGCGTTTATAAAGCTCGGAGGGAAAACTGCCATTTACGGCAACCTTATTAAGCTAGAGTTTAGATATTGCTATCCTTACTTCACTTAGGTCCGGTGGTTGGTAGTTTTCGCTATCATTGCCAATACTGAATGTTTCGTTCTGCCTGACAGCGGAATGTTGTTCGTAACAGCAGTTTTACAGTCTGAAAAGTTTGTTCTTCCATTCTATCGACTTTGTCTCAACTGCGATATTTCCTTGTTCATTTCGACAGGATTCGGTTCGAGCTTTCACGTTTTACACTTTGGTAAAACTTGCAAACATCGTTCCTGGAGTTGCACCACTCTATATCCTCGATCGGGCGTTTTTCTTGCTCTCTTTATTTTTTCTGAAAACAGAGTGTTCTTTCCTTCTTTTCTGCCTATAGAGCTCTTGTCTTCACCTGCAGCTTAGCGTTGTAGGCCTCATTCTTGGCTGCAAGCATCTATCCTCATCAAACCACATAAAACCAAGGGTTTTTTTTTGCTAGTAGGTAAAATCAGTTGCGGCTGATCTAATGGCTTGATGGCATCAAAGCCATTATTTTTCGACATTCGCCATCATCTCTGTTCAAGGGGCCTGACTTACCCCTGAAATTCCTAAATAACCTGTTGTCGGAATATGTCGAAGCAGTTCGTCTAGGTTTCCTTCGGACAGAAGGCCAGGTATTCCGTGCCATTTTGACCAGGCTGTTTATAGTGTTGCTGTTTTACGTCTTGTTATCAACACTCGCACTTATCGTTTAGAAAGTCAAATCTGGTTGGATGAGACCAGTACCCTATATGGTTACAACATGAAGGTAAGCACAATTGATGTGTAGTCAGAGTTACAACCACTGGGCATTACCATGTTAAAACCAATCAGAGTCTACCCTCGTTCTACAACATCCGTGTCATTCCACTTAAGTAAATAAGTACGTACGTAAAAGGATATATCCATCAGGATATGACAAAGTCCACAAACACCACTCATATGCTCATCCCAACATCTTCCAATGTTAAACAGTAGGTATACGGGCCTGCTTAAAGTCAAACACACTTTAAAACATCTGCACCATTTCACGTCCTCAACCCTTCAACCGACCCAGAACCGAGAGAGAAACTTCGTTAACAAATGTTGACATACACAGAGAAGTTACAGTTTTTGGCAGCATTATTAACTCCGAAATATATCAAGCACGTTTCCGACCAAGTGTGGTCATTAATCATTGGAGTATGTTCGAGGAGTCTCTGGGTGGGGTCGAAGAATAGGAGATATGGCTTGCAGTCTGGGTTCGGTGCACACATGTAACGAATTGCGAGAAATCACAACTCCATCAGTGTGGTAAGGACTGTCGATTTATTACAAGAAATAGTCGACAATTATTCATTTCGAATAAAGTCTTTGTTTGCGGTACTTTTGGGCTAATAAATTATTTACTAATGCCGCCCGGAAGGACTGTAATGAGGATACACATGTTCGCATATGTGGTCAATTGTAAATTAAGTGGTCGAATGGGGCGATAGATGACATGTTTCATTATTTCAGGAATTTGCTGGGTATAGGGACCTTTTGTATACGAAGGTATAGAAAACATATTAAATAGCAAACAATTCCTTTTGTACCCCAAATACCGTTCTGAACCCACAAACATGTTACACTTCACCCCTTTTGGATGTGGCCATATGGTTACTTTATATCACAATAATAGTACCATCCGTTACACTTGAGCGGACCAGAGAGTGAAAACTTTTGCTTATAGTGAATCCTGAAGAGTTTTCCGGATTTAATTGGAAATGAAAAGTTTTACGAGTTGAAATACAAGAACGATTATCATCGCCATTAGAAGAAAACTTTATTGCTCGAGGAGTAGAACTTTCTAAATAGGAAAAGTGTTGTTTAGACTTGGAACCACTTGCTCCTGTTTGACTTTGGAGATCTCTTGCAACATGTTATAAAGCAAGAACGTTCTAAATGAGAAATACCAACAAAATCATGATAGGTTTATGAGGATTTATTGTGAAGTCAAAGTGTCGAAATGTATTCCAAATAGAGAACAAGTTTACGAAGGGCTTAGATTCATAAAGCGTATGTTGAGACTCTTCCCTAATCAGTCCCCTCATACGGTGGTGAACTAATGTCCTTCCTTTCGCCATCTATTCATTATTTTTTGAATGAAATTGTGGGCTTAGTATAAGTATATAGTTGGAATGATTTGATTTAAGTCAAATATTTGATGCCTTGTTACCTCCCTCATGGAATCCCTCGGAGGGATTGTTACAGTCGTTCTTATAATAAGCCTCTTTTTAGGCAACACAAAATAGTTCTCCATGGATAAGAACTGATGGTAATCAGTTGGTGTCAAGTCTGGACTATAAGTGAGATGCATAAGAACCACCTTACCAAGTTCCCAGAGCTTTTGGGTAGTCACTATCGATGTGTGTGGAGTGCGTTGTACTGATTTAACACAATTTTCCCTATTGGCCAAAGCTGGTCCAATTGTTTATATTAAGAGTTTTCCGTAGGGGAGAAGCTCATAGTTGATGATTCTGTCTGTAGGATTCATAAATTTGGGAGAATACTAGGATGTCAAAGCAAATTTGACGATGGTCCAACATAGATGTTTCCAAGGAAACATGCCAATTCCTAATCAATTTTTGTTTATAAATGGGGTGCATAGAGTAAGATCCAGGACATCTTCTCTAATTCTGTTTATAAAGGTTGGGGTATTCCCGTAATTTATGGTTTCGCGATAACTGGAGTCTTTTTCTGACACAGTCTCCCAACAGTCCTTGCAATGGTAGGAAGTCCATAGGTCAGAGGAGTATCCTGCTAGGTAAACTGAGCATATAACTGAATTTGTCTTACCTTCTTCAGTGGATAGCTCAACTATTGCCGATGTAATATCTCTGGTGGTGTGTTCTGGAAGTGGAATAGTTTTAAGATTCTGATTTAACATAATAACGGGTAATTTTTTAACACTCAAATTTGCATCAAATATTCAAAAATTTTAATGTAATCGATTGCCATATACGTTCGAAAGACAACTTTAAGTAAATGTTGTCTTCGGCTCCGTTTCAAATGGTCCATTTGAAAGGTCCAATTTTGCGTCACTTTTTCGAGCATTTCGGCCTGTATTCCACGAATTACGCGTGTTATGTTATCCTGTAAGGCTTCAATTGTGTTCGACTTGTCCACATAAACTAACGACTTAACATAACTCCACAAGAAATAATCAAGAGGCGTTTAATCGCATGATCTTGGCTGCCAACTCACAGGCCCATTTCGAGAGATAAGCTGTTCACCAAATACTTCAACATTTTCATTGTTTCACGAGCTGTGTGACATGTGGCACCGTCTTGATAAAACCACATGTCAACCAAGTTCAACTCAGCCAACTGGGGCAAAAAAAAGTGGCGTATCATGGCTCGATATCGTTCGCCGGTGACGGTAACGTTTCTTCCACGTTCATCTTTGAAGAAAAATGGACCGATGATGCCACCAGCCCATAAAGCCCACCAAACTGTCGTTTTTTTCGGAATGCATCGATAATTTTTGTATGGCATGTGGCTGTTCATCACTCCAGATGCGACAGTTTTGTTTATTTACGCATCCGTTGAGCCAGAAATTAGCCTCATCGCTGAACATAATTTTTCGATAAAACAGCGGATTTGCACATTTTCACAGAGCATGAATTTTGATAATAAATTTCAATAATTTCTAATCGTTGCTCGTTTGTAAATCTTTCCACAAATAAATGGCAGAGTATACTGAAAACTTTTTACTTTGACAGATGACGTATGGTCGCCATTAATCACCAGTGCTGCCAACCTGAAAAACTTAACTCATAAAAAATCACCCTTTACAAGCTCTAGGTCTTCCTTCTTTTACGGAATCGTAGAGTAACTCACATGAAAAACCCGTTATATATGGCTCCTGGATAAAGGCTACATTTAGGTGATCGGTATTCAATCTATGGCTTAATACCACAGAAGCGGCCTTAGCATGCTGTAGATTGATTTGGATGCACCTTAAACCCATAGTAAGACAATATTTTGGGGTGTGCTGGACGATTTGCCAACATTTTCAGCTCCCCTAGTGGTCTGGCTGGATTCTGATATCTATGATGTTGAGGACAAGTCTTCTGACGTCATTGATCTTTGAGGCTCTGCCTTATCGTTTACCACTGGTTTGCTAGTTTCAGAACTGATTGGATCAGCTATCTGATGATTTGCTTGGGACTTAATAGCTCGAGAGTTAGTTCCTTTTCTCGCATCGAGAAGTCTTATTTGTGCGCTTAACTTTTGATGAGCTGACGCTATGTCTTCATTTTTTGCCTCGAGGTTCTATAATTTGGTACTGGTTTCGTTGATCCTTTTAATCTTATTAGGATCTGCGAGAAGTTGAGGAACAGTTTACATCATTGTTAGGTGATGTAATCTTTTGAGACCTCATCCACTACAGACGATGGTCTCACCTCCGCTTTTCTCCTTTGTGACCCTGAGGACTCGCCAGTTCTTTGTGGATATGCCAACATTTTGTTTGGAAATCCGAGTTAGGAAGGTGTTCTTGGTAAGGTTGTCAGTATCCGAAACGAAGGAAACGCAGCTGTGTAACTTGGTAACTTCGTGTTCCTAAGTTAAATGCATTCCTACCGGACATGAGCCAGTTTTTCGTTTCCGTGTCGTGGCAGGTGATCGACAGCTATTCATCTCTAGCTGAGGTGGTTGCAAATCGTAGGATGGACATTTTTTGTCGGTTTTGTCCATCTCTTCTAGTTGACTCTTATTCACTTGCATTGGGCCATAGTATATCTGTATTGTCAGAGCTTTCTTCCCGCAGAGTACCGGTGTCACAAATGAGAGAATACTGGCAATACTAGACGGTCAAAACAGAGACCTAAATACGAGAACGTGGAGAGTTCTGCAAAGATCGGACGAGAAAGACATCGCCCACATGGTCTTTGCAATAAATGAGAGTGCGATGCGTAGGCTTGCGGAGCTAAAGGGGATGGTATCATACAGATTTGGCCAAATCAAGATCATCCTTAAAGGATCCGACAAGTCTGCAATTCAGACCCGAAAAAATAGTGTAAATGACACTGATAAAAAGAAAAAGTCGCCAGAAAAAACAAGCGCCAGCTCGTCGCAACCAGCAGCCAGTATTAGTACTGCCGCCGGAAGCGATACAAAGAAGACTGGTTCACTGCCTACGACTTTATCGCCAAACGCCCCTAGTACGAGCAACGTTAACATCAGCCAGCAACAGTTTAGACCAAAGCTAGCTGCGGAACGGGCGCGTGAACGGCAAAAACACGGACAGCGTAAAAACGGTCCGAGAGATAGACACGAAGGTCTTTCTCAACAGGGTATCGTACGCAGAAGAGGCGATAACAAGCCTTATAGGGTACGAAACCCTGAGCACGGTAGGAAGCGATGACCACCCTACTAAATGTGCTGCAGGCAAACCTGCACCGAGCTATAGGTGCCTCGGACACCTACAACCAAAGATGTGCCGAAGGGAACATCGCTCTAGGTTTAATCCAGGAGCCATGGGCAACAGAGGGTAAGATATTTGGTTTACAAAGTAAAACCAGAGAGCTCATCTTCGCCCGGGGAAATTTTAGACCAAGGGCAGCTCTTTTAGTTGCAAAAGATATAAAATTCTCTCCCATTCCAGGTTTCATTACCAAAGATCTGGTGGCTGTCCTTTTAGAAAGACGCAACGGCCGAGAGCTACAAAAAATTGTATGCGCATCGGCGTACTTTGCTGGAGATGACGAAATACCACCACGCCCAGTACAGGAACTTGTCCAGTACTGCCAGACCCAGCAACTACATCTTATCTTCGGCTGCGACGCCAACGCGCATAACACAATATGGGGCAGTCGAGATACAAACAAAAGAGGTGAGTCCTTATTAGAATACCTATATAGCAACAATTTAGTTATACTAAATAAGGGTAATAAACCCACGTTTAGAAACGTTTTAAGAGAAGAAGTTTTAGACCTTACCATCTCTTCTCCGTTTGTCCAAAACACCGTCGAAAATTGGCACGTTTCTGGTGAGGCATCTTTATCGGATCACATGCACATAAGTTTCCAATTAAGATGCAACACCGAGGATGCGCCGATTAAATACGACAACAAACTCACAAATTGGAGAACGTATCGAGAAAATCTATCGATTAAATGTGACATACTTCCAGAAAAACCTTCATGTGTAAGTGAAGCGGAAGTCGCACAATGTCAACTAAATGACATTATCATCTCATCTTTTACAAATAGCTGTAAGGTTAAACGCACTGTGGCAAAGAGGTGCACACCATGGTGGAACGATAACCTAGAAAGTTTCCGTAAAAGAGTAAGAAAACTTTTCAATAAAGCCAAACGCACCGGAAAGTGGGACCAATATAAATCTCTACTTACCCAATACAACATAGAGTTGCGAAAATCAAAAAGAGCGTCCTGGCGCAAATACTGTGAGGAACTCGAAGAGCTTCCGGCGGTGGCGCGTCTCCAGAGGGCACTCTCGAAAGATAAAACAAACTGCATGGGATTACTAGTCAAAGCTGACGGTAAAATCACATGCGACCGGGAAGAAACGTTGACCACACTTCTTCAGGTACACTTTCCCGGCTCTACAATCACAACTGAGTTTCATGAACACATGATAGATGACTCACCCCCTATAAACCTGAAAAGGATTAATAGTTTATCCGGCAAACTTTTTACTCCGGATAAGGTCAAATGGGCGATCAACTCATTTAAACCATACAAGGCACCAGGGTCAGACGGAATCTTTCCTGCTCTTATACAAAAGGGCTTGGACTTTTTCCTACCCACTATGGTAGCCTTATTTAGGTTTAGTTTCAATTGGGGCTACATACCACAAACCTGGAGGGAGGTAAACGTGGTATTTATCCCCAAACCAGGCAAACCAATAGAACTACCTAAATCATACCGTCCAATAAGCTTAACATCGTTTTTCCTGAAAACAATGGAAAGAATACTTGACGTACACATTAGAGAGTGCTTAAATGAAAGCACTCCTCTGCACCCATGTCAATTCGCCTACCAAAAAGGTAAATCCACGGAAGGAGCACTTCTAAGTTTAACATCACAAATAAAAAGTGCATACGAAAACAAAGAAGTAGCTTTATGTGCCTTCCTAGACATAGAGGGCGCTTTTGACAACACTGGATATGACTCCATATCAAATGCTTTGACTCATAGAAGAATAGATCATCCCACCATCAAATGGATCAAAGCGATGCTTGAAAGTCGGAAAATAACTGCTTCATCAGCACAGACCTCAGTATCAGTAACAGCCGTTAAAGGCTGCCCTCAGGGAGGAGTACTCTCACCCCTACTATGGTCTCTGGTTATCGATAACCTACTTCAAGACCTAAGTAATGCAGGTTTCAATATAATTGGATACGCCGATGACCTAGTCATCATAATAAAGGGCAAAGAACCAAACGAAGTTACAACACGTTTGCAAAACGCCCTTAAGATAGTCATAGACTGGTGTAATAAAGAAAGTCTCTCTATAAACCCCAGCAAGGCTATCATCGTCCCTTTTACAAAAAGGAGGAAATTAAATCTTAACCAAATTTCAATAAATGGTACATACATTGAGTATTCCAACGAAGTAAAATATCTTGGAGTGATCCTCGATAAAAAACTAAGCTGGAACTCCCACATCAACAACAAAATTCAAAAAGCAACCAAAGCTTTCTGGGCTTGCCGAAGCATGTATGGTAAAACCTGGGGAATCTCTCCAAAGACCACACACTGGATCTACACGATCATGGTCAGGCCCATTATAACATACGCTTCAATAGTATGGTGGAACAAAGTCACCCAAAAAACAACTATAAATAAATTAAACAAGGTACAACGGCTTGCCTGTCTGGGCATTACCGGAGCTATGCGTACCTGTCCCACGGCGGCTATGGAAGCCATAATAGGACTAACACCTCTCCACATTTACATAAAAAAAGTGGCAATTCGCAGCTCAGCAAGTTTGACACAAGCGGAAGAATTAAACATTAGTGAACATCTAAATTTAATTGAACTTCTATCCGAACTTCCAGAACTTGACATGATCTGTGCGGTTACAGACCGCTTACCAAAGACACTATGCTTCGACAAAAGATTCTCAACGGAGATCACAACCAGAGAAGCATGGTGTAGCAACAACCCTCCAAACTGCCTAAACGGCCTAAAGTGGTATACGGATGGTTCTAAAATGGACTCAGGGGTAGGAGCTGGCATACATGGACCAAATAAAAACATCTCAATACCTATGGGAAAAAACCCTAATGTATTCCAAGCTGAGCTCCATGCCATAAAAGAATGCGCAAACCTAATACACAACTCAGGTATTAAAGGCGCAAACATCCATATATTCACGGACAGTCAAGCAGCTATAAAAGCCCTTAGCTCACACATCATTGACTCCAAATCAGTACTACACTGCTTCAACTCCCTCCAAACACTCAGTTCCAGGAACAAGACCAAACTATGGTGGGTCCCCGGACATAAGGGAGTTGAAGGTAACGAAAAAGCTGATGAACTAGCCAGAAAAGGTTCCGAAACCCCCTTCATTGGACCTGAACCCTTCTGTGCAATCCCCAAATCAGCCATAAATCTAGTCATAAAAAACTGGGAACAAAACAGATGTGTTTCATACTGGGGAAACATCCCAGGCCTAAGACAGGCCAAAAGAGCTATTCAGCCCTTCAAATCAGATGCCGACAAGATACTAAATCTTCGCAGGCACGATATCAAAAACTTAGTAGGCTACCTAACTGGTCATCACGGTCTGCGATATCACCTAAATAAAATGCGTCTAGTCGACTCACCGGAGTGCAGACTATGTCTAGAAGAAGACGAAACAGCCGAGCATATCATATGTGAATGCCCGGCTCTTTACGGTATGAGAAGAGAATCTTTCTTCAGGGAATTCTTAAGTCCCGAAGAATTGAGGAAATCTTCGGCTGAAAGTATTATCAGCTACATTAGGAAAGTAGAAGCGCTACTAACCTAAAAAACATCTGACGGCAAGCACAATAGATCTTTTAGGTCGATGTGTATATTACTGCTTAGGCAGGTCAGAATTTAAAAAAAAAAAAAAAAAAATATCTGTATAGGATATTCCTGATGCGCTAGGTCTCTCCTGTGCATTCTCTGTACCGCTGTTATTACTTTACGTGAATCTGTTTTGTGGTTCATGTTTATTCCTAATTTCCACAATGGGAGAGCTCTCTGTGGCACGGCAGCGTTTGCTGGTGCTCGGTCCACTACGTTGTTCTTCTTTTTCTCTATGCGAACAAGCGCATATCTGGCTCTTTCTATCCGACACTACGTGTCCTCCCCCTATCCGCCACCTGAGGACGCGCCGTGTCGCCTGAGAAGCTCGTGTTTCATATCAAACCAGATTGATACGAATGATATAGAAAAAGGAACTTCTTGTTCGACGATTCAGGATCTGAGAAAACAAACACTCCTCTCCACCAAAGTCAAATAGAAGTGGAAGCAGTAGGTAGTGATGGTTGAATGGTAGAAAGATGTAACAGAAGGGACCCATGGAATCGTCAGGATGGAAATTGTGATGAGTCGGGTTTAGGAATGCAGGAAAAGAAGAGAACACGCAGTATAATATATCATTGTATCAGTCTTTAGTTCAAATCATGAAAGGGACAACCGTTTTTTCTTTTCTCCACCTCTTGCTAAAGTTCCTAGGGGGATTGGGCCCCTACTGGAGGTGTCATCGGTGGTGAATAGAGGAAGCCGCAGGAAAAGTATCTGTTCATTCGGTACCAAGGCGATCTGCGGCGAATGGTGTTATAGCGGATTATCTGTGAAGGTCCATCGTGATCCAAACCAAGCCGGCTTAATTAAGGTCCATATGAAGTTGGAGAGTTACTTGGTGCTGCTGCTAATTACTAACCTCGTTAATTAACTTAACTTAATAAGTTACTCAGCATCAATATGTGATTCTGGACTGGGTTGTAAGGGATCCATACAGAAGATATTGTAGAGCCTGACCAGATGCTATAGACTGGTAACACGTGAATCAACCCCCTAAGACATAGCTTAGCCTGATTGAGAGGTAGGCACCCTTGTGGGAGTATCGTAGTGGCTGTTGTTACCCGGGTTGGTGGGAATGGATGGTATTCTGAGGTTTATGTAGTGATAGGCTTTGCAGTAAAATAGGTGTTAGATAGATCTCAGTCCTCAGTAAGGATGAAGTTCGTGCCTTGCACATGATTTTCAACATAACACTGTGATACTGTCATGAGAAGCTTTTCAAATTTGCTGCTCGGATTCGGTGTTAAACCGGAGTTAGTCTTCACCCCCTTGACCACACCCCCCCACTACGACCACACCAAAACATTCGAAACCAAAAAAAAAAGATTTATGCAACGCGATGCACATGTGACTTCTTTCACAGCCGAGGATATTGACATCATTGGTAGGACTCAACGTGATGTCATAGCCATGATTCCTATAGCTGTAAATGAGTGTAGGACCAAGTTTATGCTTTTAACACAAAATGACGAATCCGACAGAACATCACCATTGATAGATATAACTTTGAGATAGTAAGGGACTTTATCAACCAACATCTCATCAGTAATGACTAAACGAAGAAGACAAAGGTTTAACCAATAACTAAACGAGCTGTACAGCGTCATACTCCGCATTGGACTTTAAAGATGGCGAGGCCACGAAGAGCGAATGGACACCAATACTCCGTCTCATAGAGTTTTCGATTCCCACCCAGACGTCGGACGCAGTGGAGGAAGACATCGCCTTAAGTGGCACGCACAAGTATAAACCGACCTCAACCAACTTGAAGTGCGCAAATGAAGGCAGTTAGCTAAGGACTGGGCTAATTTGAGAGGCATGTTGTTTGAATTGTTGTAACGAATTATCTTACCATACCAAAGTGAGTTGGAAAAATATTTCGAAATAATCAAATTCCTCGATAGCAATCCTCTGTAAAACGACGAACATTGATTTACATGAAACTTATCTTCCAACATCCTGAACTTTGCCCAAATGTTCATATGGACTGAAAAATTATTTTTGTACAGCTAAATCCAGCCCATTCCAACATAGCAATAGGATACGCAAGACCTTTACACAGGTATATTGGTTTGTCTAACTTTAATCGAAAACCTTTAAATTACAATCTGAGCATATTAAGAACGTCACATAAGGTTGAAATGAAATGCCAAAAACAGGACCAAATACACCTAATTTGCACAAATATCGCAGTGGCAATGTATATCCACCCACTGAGATCCTATTCAATAGCTGTATTTCCAAAGAAATTGTATTTCCGTCGTCCTGCAAACACAGTCGGAAAAGATGCAAATACCCGTAGCTATGAGTCCATGGGTGGTAAGCACTTTGTTTGTAGAATGCAACAGTGCGATAACTGTGTAAATGATATCCTGGCCAGAGGGTGAACGTAGTGCACTGCTTTGTTATTCAAATTATCGCTCTTCCATTGTTGTTTCAGAATTCTTGGATAATTCATATGCAAAATGTAAATTTTCCTTATCTAAGATGTTTTTCTGTGTCCTTTTGAAAAATAGAAAAAAAGGAATCCTTTGATTGGATTTAATTTATTTTTAGAAAAAGAAAGAGGGCATTGGTCAGTTTTTTTTTTTTGTAGGGCTGTCTTCATTTTCACCTCCCAGATCCTTTTGATGTTCACTTTAGATGGTGATATATGAAAGTTGTATCTATACCCAGAATTGTGTACAAGAAACAATATCTTTCTATACAATTCATATATGTATACGATTATCCATTTCCCCGTAGCATGACACACTTCTAAGGTACATTTAACGAGACGCAATGAACACAGATCTGGTGCAAAGGGATTAAATCTATAAATTGGCTATTAAGAAGTTTGTATGCTTATTCTGCTGAGACTCATTTCTGAGTATGAATGAGACGCATCTGAAAAGCCATGAAACGTTTCGATATCTATATTGTCAACTCAGACAAAATTTTAAGCATCCATCCATCTGGAACACCACGCAATCATCATAAATTTTGGAAAATCACCTAAAACCCCCTTTGTGGCAATTTATTCTCTTCAGATTTAATTACTGCCAGCAATTGCATGTCATTAGGATTCACATTAAATGAGAATTAATCCAGACGTAGTACGGTAATTGAAGAGTAATTGATTTTTGAAGTCGGTTTGTGTTCTGTAGGCAACGAAACGTGAGTGTATTGTGGGTATTTGTGGCTTCAAACTGATGCAGATAAATCTATGTAAATTGACTTTAAAAGGACACGTGCAATTGCTGGTTACCTGCATATTGATGCAGTTACCTGGAGTTCTAATACCTTCGTCATTGGAGTATGATTGATCGTGATAAAAGAATCCATTTTATCCAAATGGTTTCATAGGCTTATAGTTATCATACTTCGACAGTAATATTAAATTATTCACTTCTTCCCGATCTATAGGTAAAGTTATTGCATGCCAAGTGGGATCGGATTCAGGTAACAATACCTTATGAGGAATCCAGATAACTCAGCCAGGTGGAGTGAAATGGTGAACGTGCTCGAAAACACATTCAACATCCCTATTTATCGTTTGGAGGACTATCTCAAGGAACGGAGTGGATCTATGAAAAAGGTCCAAAAATGAATGCAAGTCACCTTTTGGAGCAGCGTAAGGTTCTACCTTTGAAACATCTCCTGTATGCCACAATGTACCTCCTGGTGTGGTATGCGGTGATAACGGAAAAAAGATACCGAAAGTTTGCAAAGAAACCCAAGCCAGGCTATGCCACGAGTAAAATAGATAAACACGGTCTCAAACATAGGTAGTCCTTCAGTGGAAGAACAGGATAACACCTATAATCGACTTCGAAATCTGCGAGATCTTCACTTACTAGCGAAGGCTCCTAATGTCGATACCGCATGCCATCCCCCTCTACGGTGTTAAAGCCGATGGCAGATGTACAGAACGCAGTGCTCTACGCGTAGAAATCTCCTATCGAACGAAATCAGAACCAACCGTCTTGTTGTCGCAGGAGTAACCCCAATTGACATCCTAGCGGCCCACGAGACAGTGTGAGACCGAAAGGATGTATGATTACAGCCCCATAAAGTAATGCGAACAGTGGGATGGGTCAAAATCCGAAGGAGTTTTTATTGACCTACACCTCACACAAAAGGAAGTCGACTCACTCGAATGACTGCCAAAAAATCCTCCATTTGGCCCATTTCTCCTCCTACTAACTAAACAAATTAACAATTTGAGTCCAGAAACTTTTATTGGAACGTTGATTGCGAAGCTCTTTTTTTTAGGGTTGGTTCTCTACGATAAACCCAAACAACTGACAGATGGCTGCAAAGTAAACATGGAGGCTCATCAAAACCACAATGGTAACCTATTCGCAAATCCGCAGGGAGTTGTAGATGTATTCGGGAGTACTTCCAGTAGGTGAATAGTTTGCATAATGTAGAGAGATTGATATTCCAAGAAGCCAGATAACGAAGCAGTAGAAGTCTGTTGTGAGTCAAGATATACAGAAAACAAGGTAATATATTGCGCATGTCTTATCCTATCTCTCTCTTTCATGTGACGTCACCCGAATTCTATTTGCTAAAGTGGTTGCAAACACTCATCCTGTATCTTTAGAAATTGGTGTGAAAGAACTTATTGGTTACGAAGAACTATAACACTTTCAAACTTACCCATATATCTTTATGAAATGAATACAAAACAATACTTTTTTATCATTTTAAGAACTGATTTTATTTAATTTTCTTATTAGTTGATCTCTTTTTTTCCAATTATTGTTTGTTAAGTTTTTATTTTGAATTCTAATTCTAAAATACATTTTACATCGTAAAAAGGTTTTTTTATTTCCGGATCCAAAGAGCAGTCTGAATCAGTCCATTTGAACTTCTTCTTCCAAAAATGACTCCACGTTTGAGGAGTCAGATACTATGCCTTCGTTTCGACCAAGTAAATAGGAACGCAAACGATATTTGAAATCAAGTGGACCCGGGTGGTCGTGAAGTCCACCTTTCGAACGTATTACACCGAAAAATCTTTCTAAGAGATCCTGGTTAAGGCGGTATGTAAGTAACGGGTGATCCAAGTAGAGATACTTTTTTCAATAGCCTTTTTTGACAGATCACATGTGAGTCTTGTCATGCTGTCATGTTATTTTTGTTTAGTATTGTTTGGCATTTCATAATGGAAAGACTTACGCGTGAACAACGTTTACAAATCGTTCAACTTTATTATGAAAATTCACGTTCTGTGAGGAATGTGTTTCGTACACTTCGCTCAACTTATGGTCAAAATAATCGGCCTACTGAGCGTACTATTCGCAACACCATCACCCATTTTGAGACCAAGCATTCATTATTGGATAATATTCGACCGAATAGACCACGTCCAGCACGCTGTGAAGAAAATATAGCTGCCGTAGCTGAGAGTGTACACGAAGACCGTGGAGAGTCGATTCGGCGCCGTTCTTGCTGCGAACGGACCGTGATAACCGACTATTTGATGCCTGAAATTGAAGCTCGTGATCTCGGCGACATTTGGTTTCAGAAAGACGGCGCCACTTCCCCCACATCGCATCAATCAATGGACTTTTTGAGAGAACATTTCGGTGAGCACATAATTTCACGTTTTGGGCCGGTCGATTGGCCACCAAGATTGTGTGATATCACACCGTTAGACTTTTTCCTGTGGGGATATGTAAAGTCAAAAGCTTATGCCGACAAACCCGCTTCGATTCAGGCCTTGGAGGAAAACATCACGCGTGTCATTCTTCAGTTACCAGTCGAAATGCTCGAACGAGTGATCGAAAATTGGACTCAACGGATGGACCATCTGCGACGTAGCAACGGCCAACATTTGATAGACATAATCTTCAAAAAATAAATGCCAAAGAATGTTCTTTCAAATGATAATAAACATTCTCCATTAAATTTGAATTTTCTGTGTTTTTTTCTTTAAAAAAGTAGGGAACCTCGAAATGGATCACCCTTTATATAAGAAGCATCAAAGGATGCCTTTAGATATTCAAAAAGCATTTTTAGAGAACTAATGCTCATAATGATTCCTTGTTGAAAAGGTAACAAACCACTTTTTTTCCCGAATCGCATTTTTAGCACAATGCTTTCCATTTTGTCTAGGATTTCTTTTTGGACATCAATATTAATTCCGTAAGCAGCTTTTCTTGGTCTAGCATCTATCTTTGGAACTCTTGCGTTGAAAATATCAAACCATGCATCAACCTAAGTAAGTTATATGACACTTTATTATTAGCTTTTATGTGTTTCAAAAAATAATAACAACTTACAGTATTGATTAGCTCAGATAATTCTTGCCAATTAGGAGCTTTCAGAATACCTAACATTCTTAATCGATTTAAAGCGCACGAATTTGTATGGGAAAAGAGTTGAGTTGCATATTTGACATTTAAAAATTAAACATTAGTTTTTATATAATAAAAAGAATTACTTTTGAAGTCTTACCTTTTGCCTCTTGCTGCATTTAACAGTTAAATGTTCTGATGTAAGCCGAAAAGCAATTTTTAAATCGCTCTTGTCGTTCTCAAGGATCTCATTCAAAGGAGCTTGTGTCAAGTGTTTGTTATTAATGTAGATTCCTTCATCTAGGAAATGGTTTCGTAACAATTTCACCATATGAGGAACGTCAGCAAAAAAAAAAACTTTTTGGTTTTGCTGTATTCTGTGTTGAATGTACGGCTAGTTTTCATTTACTCCATACTCCCTCAACAAACCCCTGTTACCGCCACCCATGTCCATTGTTATTGCAACAACTTGATATCCAATAAAATCTAAATTTTTAATAGTAGCATTTATTAGATACACTGTTAGTTTTTTATCGTATTTATAGGTAGAATTCACAAGCAAATGACGGCAAAAATAAGCAGCTGTCAAACGACAATAATTCTGATGACGTACATGCGCAGAAGGTGCACACACAAATTGCGCGGGAATATAATACCTTCTATTCTGTATATCTTGGTTGTGAGTCATGAGCCACGGAGGTATCTTTGATGCAGCAGGAGAGGGCTTTTCGAGTTAGCTCACGGTTGGTCGGCTCAGCTTGTCCCCCGTGCTTACCGACTTACTCTACACCCTCGGTCTACAAAATTTTGTGGAAAATTATGATACAAACAAAAGATATGACAAAATAAAATGAATCAGAAAAATCGATCACAAACCTATGCCTTTATCACTGAAAAGGATAGGTAATCTACCGCGATTCTAAAGTTGCTAAACTATTATGAACATAAGGTCCCTAAAAATAATGACTATACAAAAATCTTAACTAACTTAAACCTAAGCTGTGTGAATCAACAAATGCCCTATCCATCACATCTCATCTCATCTATATAACTAATGTCCTCAAAACGTGGGCGTGGATTAAAACTTTATGCGGACGAAATATAGAACATATACCAAATATCAACATATTTTACGGTTCGTCAAAAAACGACTTTTTTCAATTAAATTTACTATGTATAGGGTAAACAAATAGTTTTAAAAAAAAAACTTCGATGCACCTCTTCCATGACGTTCGGCCACCAACCATGTCCCTTAAAACTGAATACCAAACTCCTAATCATGAACGCTGTGGGAGCTGATCTTGATCTGCGTCAAATGACAATTGATCCTTGACAAGAACAGAATAAATCAATAATTTAAACTCGTTGTTGTATACTGTATGTAGGTCTTCTTAAGTGGCGCTACAGTCCGGAATGAATTTGAGCCTCAACCAACATTCGTCTCCAATTAGCCCGGATCTTAGCTAACTACCCCCAGTTGCGCTCTCCATGTTGGTTGTGGTCGGTTTATACTTGTGCGCGCCACTTAAGGCGAGGTCTTCCTCTACTGCGTCTGACGTCTAGCTAGGAATCGAAGACTCTACAAGCCGAAGTATTGGGATCCATTCGCTCTACACGGACTACATATCTTAAACGTCCAATGCAGTGTTTTTTGACTATCAATGGTGACATTCATTCCAGGTCTTCCTCTACTGCTTCCGACATGTGGCTGGGAATCGAAGACTCTGCGAGACGGAGTATTGGTGTCCAATCGTTCTACATGTCCTAGCAATATTAAACGTCCAATGCGGAGTTTTTTGACCAGGGGTATGTCGCCGTACAGCTCGTATTGTTCGTGGTTGAATCTTCGTCTCCATAGCCCGTCATCGTAAACGGGACCGACTATTTTTTGAAGAATTTTCCTCTCGAATCGACAAAGGATTTCTTAATCCATTTTTGATACGGTCCATGCTTCAGCACAGTAGAGCAGGACTGGGATGATCAGGACATTATATAGGATCTCCCTAATAGTTCCAGTGGGGGCTTTCCTACTAAATTGCCTTCTTAGCCCGAAGAAACAACGGTTGGTAAGAGAAATTCTTCGTTTAATTGCTGACGAGATGTTGTTTAGTTAATAGCGGAACCGAGGTAGAAAAAGTCCGGTACTTCCTCAAAGTTATATCTGTCAATGGTGACGTTCTGTCCAATTCGTCGATGGTGTGTGTCCTTTCGTGTTGACAGCATATACTTAGTTTTACCCTCATTTACTGCTAAAGCCATTTTCTTCCTTCCTTCTTCCTTCTGTTTACTAGCAAACGTGGCTATGACATTACGTTGACTCCTACCAATGAGGTCAATATCGTCGGCGTATGCTAGAATTTGTACAGATTTGGAAGATTGTGTCACATGACAGCGCATCGCCTTGTCTAAATTCTTTTTTGGTATCGAATGTGTCAGTGAGGTCGTTTCCGACCCTGATGGAGCAGCGAGAATTCTCCATCGTCATCCTACATAGACGGACCAGTCTGGGCGGTATACCAAAACTAGTCATGGCTCTGTTAAGTTCGTTTTTATTAATGCTGTCGTATGCGGCTTTGAAATCGATGAATAGGTTGTGTGTATCGATTTGGACTTCTTGGGTTTTTTCCAGGATCTGCCGAAGTGGGAAAATCTGATCAGTTGTGGACTTTCCTGGCCTAAACTCACACTGATAAGGGCTGATCAGGTTGTTGGTAAACTGTTTCGGCAGATAAAATCTTGTATGCGATGTTGAGGAGACTTATGCCTCTATAGTTGGCTCATTTTCGCCGGAATTAGAAAGCTCAGCGGGAAGACTATCTTTTCCGGTAGCCTTATTAAGCTTGGGTTCAGATATTGCTATCATCACATCACTTAGGTCAGGGGTTGGTAATATATGGTTCGTTCTGCCTGACAGCGGAATGTCTGCCGAAGTGGTTCTTCTATATTCTCAGCATCGACTGTGTCTCAACTACGATATTTTCTTGTTCATTTCGACAGGATTCTGTTCGAGCCTTGTTTCCTTGGCTTTGACGTTTTACACTTTGGTAAAATATGCGAACATCGTTCCTGGAGTGGTACCTTTCTATATCCTCGATCGCGCACTTTTCTTGCTTTTTTTTCATTCTGAAAAGCCGGTGTACTTCCTTTCTTCTTTGCCTATAGCAGCTCTTCTCTTCACCTGCAGCTTAACCTTGTAGGCCTCGTTCTTGGCTGCGAGCATCTGTCGGCATTCGTCATCAAAGCTGGGGTTTCTTGCTGGTGGCCGCGAGAAACCTAGCACATCAGTTGCGGCTGATCTAATGGCTTGTTGGCATCGTTGCCATTGTTCTTTGACATTAGATGCTGTTGGTATGGTGTGAATCGCCTTGTATGTATCCATTATAAATTTCCAAGAACTCAATTATAACCTGCAAAAAATTAAACGATTTTATAGGAAAATTAGCAAGTTATTTATTTATGTTTAACATTGCTTCATCTTATTTGGCTCACAATATATGTCCCATATCTTTTTCAATTGTACTATATTTCCCTGTATCGATGCAGAGTTCATCGGTATCTGGCTTTCTTAAATGTTAATCGGTAGATTGTGAAGAAGGGTTAGAAACGCACACGTTGTGTGCTGGTATTCTCATTTTAGTCAGCTCACCATGCTGTAATGCCGTAGTTAGGTATAGTTCCAGTTTATGAATGTTGATTAGAAGCTTAACATTGTACCTTCAACTTTTCTGCACGTTTATAGCCTAATTGGAGCATTTTTTTGGCTGGCTACGAATTTGGAGGGACGTGCGATGTTTGTTTTTTGTAAAAAAAATTACCACATTTGTTTTAGGCTACAGGCTACTAGCTCAGAGACCGACTTACAATATAAAACGAATTTTAATTTTTGTAATAGTGTATGTGAGTGTATAGAGATTTTTCTGTCTCATGCTCTCTATAGTTAGTACAATACTGTCTGACTCTTATCCAATAAGTCATTCAATTTTTCAAGTAAGATATCCAAAAAAATAGGTCAAAATTCCAAGATCCATCCTTCGTTTATAATTGCAAAGCCCAAAAATTTAGATCGCATACAATCACAATAATATTTTATTGCTCTTAGGGTACAGCTGATTGAAATTTTTATCTCAGCTTGAACTTTTAACACGATTATGCATAGTTGCACTTTAGTAGTATGATTTTGCCAACACATCGTTAGAAATTCCAACAGGATTCCTGCACCATCATGTCGGTCGTATGCCTTACAGTTAAAATTCATTTCAAATTTATTTACACATAACAAGCAACCACACATCCATTGGTTTTCAAGTACCATGCTCAAATAAATACCAAAAAAAATGCATGTGCCAGTCCTTGCCAAAATAACCACAAAAAAACCCTCCAGACCACAAAATTCGCCCCAAAAATGTCTATGAAATTTATGCATGAAATCGCCTTCCAACACACTGAAAAAATTTAATATTCCTAAAAGCATGTTGGACGGACCTCAATGTAACCATAACGCCAGAGCGGTACCGGTATATATCACGTTCAAGTAAAGAGATTTAAGCTCTTCACATTGGTATTTATATCAACTCCTTGGGAAAGATTTTATTCCTATGGCAAGCTACAAATCTCGCCGAGGAAAATATTATCCTTTCACCATGCGATAAATTCCCTCACAGGAAGGGCAAACAAAAAAGGAGCCAGTTATCTCGTTCTTTCGTCCTCTGAATTGTTTGCCTTTGGCAGCATAAAATCAGAGGAAAAAAAATTCCACTATACCTACGGAATCGAATTTATTTTTAATAAAATAATCCTTGCCTCTAGGAAGGTGTATCTGCCGGAACGAATGGGAATTGAATCTTTGTCGCCGCTGTGGATAACTAGGTTTGGTTTTTTATATCTCGCTAGTTAATAAATCATTTTGAGAAGTATTTCTTGGATGATATAATATCTGTTGAGAGTTAGAGTGAAATGGATGGCGACTGATATCCTTCGAAAAAAAGTCCGCTTCGAAAAATAATTCCACCTAATGAGAAGCTTACGTCATTTCCGGGGGCAAATACCCACCTTCCGAAGGGTAAACACTTTGTGAATACGACGCCCACTCCAATCTGTCGGCAATTGAAATGCCGTAGCCTTCATTCAACTCCAATTCACCGCCTACTTAAGGATAATTTGTTACTGACACAATACCTCCGATAGATACTTACCTCATCCTGACAGAAAAAATGCTATAGACTAGCGCCCTAGTAACGCCAGCGATAACAAGTGGAAATTCAATCAATTGAGAGAACAATCTAATTGCTGCCGACAAGTCAAGTCATCCTGGAAATTATATTTTAACAGGTAAAGCTTCTTAGATCTAAATGTGAAGTACCTTGTTAATTTGAAGCAGACCATTGAAGTATGAACAATTAATTAGTTGCAAGCATTAATTAGCTGAGAAGTGCCTTGTTGGAAAACAAATCAAGTCAGGGTTATGCTTGGGAATGGCTCTTCAATATTTCAATATACCTCGCGGATGTACCCCTACACGTGTTTACGTAAAAAACTTTGAGTCCTTGCATAATCACAGCAAATACCGGATGTCTTCAGCTCTTCAGAATGGCATTGTGACATTGTTTTCCTCTTGCGGGAGATTAAGACCGAATACAATATCAAAACTTCAACAATCGTCGCTTGGCAAATCATTCTGCAAACCACTGACATTAGCATCCTTGCACTCAACAAAAAAAAGTCATCTCTGTGGAGAGATATTAAGCTTGGAAAACAAGTGATGTTACCAGGACTGTGTGTCATTTCGTCACTCATTCTCAGGCCAAAAGATTCATATTGTGTATCTAGCATCCAAGAAGGGCGTTGTGCCATTCAATGAGAGCTTGACAAGAGCAAACAAAAGCAAGCACTAAGCATTTCAATTTGCTCGACCCGGAGTGGTTTTGTGATTAAAATGCATCACATCGCCATTGCCTCCATCTCCTCGGTTTGTCCGTTGTTGATGTCCTAGTTGACGGGGTTTTTGCCTTGATGTACAAGTTGGGAAAATTTTATACAACAAAAGAATTATTCTGTTTGGACACAGATATTCATAAGATGGATGGTTCTAGTTGGGAACAAAGTTGTGTATCTTGAAGGACACTCAGGACAATTTGAAGAATTAAGTTCGATGCTGCAGTTGGGTAGAGGTGCTGAGCTAATTACGAAAAGTACTTGAGTACGGTGTGAACATTTTCCAAAGTGACATTGATGTATTTTTATGAGGAGATGAGTTGTGGTGGTGACAGAATGGAATTAGTCTAAGGAAAGGACATAGAGGATGACATGAAGGAGGTTTTATTTTACATCATCATCAATATTCAGGTACCTTGATTTTATGAGGATGCGTCATCGTCAATATTCAGGTACCTTGATTTTATGAGGATGCGTCTTCTAATAGGGTTTATCTAACAATTCTTGTGTGCCATAAGATTTAGAAATCTTTTTAATAGGACTACGCTAGGTTCATAAGTAATACAGATACATATCATTAATGTATGACAGGTTTTCGTTATGCAGTGAGCGACACGGTATTGAATTATCCATGTTCCAAGGAAATGAGAATCTTTTAGGTCATGCTTAAATGACATTCTGCGGGCAGTTCATCGCACTAACCATAGCGCCTCTGAGGTCGAGCGAAGATTAGTGCGAAGAACTGCCACTCAGAAGGTCTGGGATAGACTCAAAGCCGTAGCATGACTTTAATGATTTTTGACTGGACCTCTTCTTGCAACGATCTGACAAATCATCCGTAGTAGTAGTATCAATTGTCACGTCGACAGTCTCCGCCTTAGACAAGACAGCCTTCCCTCCTCTTCGAAGAAGGGTACGTCGTTGGGTTGATTTTGATTCCGAGTTAGATGAACTCATTAATTACCTCAAAATCGTTGCTATCAACAGTTCTGCGTCGACAGTTCTTTGTTTGTTGATAGCATATACATTGTCTTGCCATCTTTAACTACAAGACCAACGCGTTTCGCCTCTTCCTCGTTAGCTGTAAATGCTTTTACCACGACTGGGTGGTAGCGACCAATAATGTCGATGTCGTCTGCGTACTCCAGAATCTAGACGAAGTTTTTGAAGATAGTGCCTTCCGTATTAACTCCTGCCCTGAGCACTATCTGCTGCAGCACGAGACTGAAGAAATCGCATGATATCGGATCTCCTTGTCGGAGTCCGGTACACGTTTGGAAAAGTTCAGAAGATCTATTTACAAACTTAACATTGCGTCGCGCGTGTCGTCTGGTGTTATTCGAAACAGGTGTATCAGTTTTGATGCTATCACGCATTCCGCCATCGATTTTAAACCTCAAGACAATGGATTATTTTATACGCGGCCTTCAAGTCGATGATACGATGGTGTGTCTCGTCTTGAAATTCTTTGGTCTCTTCCAGAATTAGTGTACAAACTTGGTTTATGGTCGATTTTCCGGGCCGATAGTTACAATAGTACGTGATAAGTGTTTAGTCCTTCACACAGTACGTTGGGCACGATCTTATATGCGGCATATAGCAGGGATATGCCTTGGTAATTCGTGAAAGACGTACATACTTACTTACTGAAGTGGCGCTACAGTCCGGAATGAACTTGGGCCTTTAGCAACATGGTTGTTCAATTAGCCCGGTCCTTAGCGTACTTCCAGTGCACTTCAAACAGATGAGCTTTTTTTTTACTTGTTAGCTCCACTTAAGGTGAGGGCTTCCTCTACTGCGTCCGACCTCTGGATGACAATCGAAGACTCTGCGAGCCAGAGTATTGGTGTCCGTACATCTCCTAGCCATCTTAAGCCTCTAATACTGAGCTGTTGGACTAAGGGTATGTTGTCGTACAGCTCGTATAGTTCTTGGTGGAATCTTCGTCTCTATACTCCGTCAACGCAAACGGAAGCGAAGATTTTCCGACGAAGTTTTCTCTCAAAACGACCAAGGATTTCTTCATCTACTTTTAATTCGGTTTATGCTTCAGCGCCGTAGAGCAGGATTATGATGATCAGGGTCTTTTATAGGATCTCCTTCATAGAGCAGAGTGAAGGCTTTACTTTTGAATCGTCTTCTTAGCCCGAAGAAACAACGGTTGGCATGAGTAATTCTTCGTTTAATTTCTGACGATATGTTGTTTTCAGAGTTAGTAGCGGAGCCGATGTAGACAAAGTCCGTTACTACCTCAAAGTTATGAAGTTCTTCTAAATCCATTTTTGCCACATCCTTCTCTATATTTTTAAACGTGGCTATGACATCACGTTGATCCTGACCAATGATGTCAACATCGTCGACCTATGATGATTTATGGAAGATTGTTTCTCTGGTGTTGACTCGGGAGCTTTGCACAATCCTCTCAAGAATGTAGTTGAAGAAGTCACTTGACAGTGCATCGCCTTAATTAAATCCCTTTATGGTGTCGATTGTTTCGGTGAGGTCATTTCCGATCATTATGGAGCAACGAGAATTCGGCCTCTTCATCCAACACAGACGACGGACGAGTTTGGGCGGTATACCAAACCTAGTCATGGCTCTGTATCGTTCGTCTCTATAAATGTTGTCGTAAGTGGCTTTGAGATCCATGACTAGGTGGTGGGTATCGATTTGGACTTCTTGGGTTTTTTTTCGGTTAAGAAGTTCAGAGCGTCTCCTTTTCTTATGGATCAATATATGCGATCGCCTAATTTATAGAAGGGACATATGGTGCTGAAATCCAGTCATTGGAATGCTTTTATCCATCCAGACTTTGTTGATTGTTGAGGGAATGCACGTTTCTATGGCAACATCTCCATATTTTTAGACTCTTGCTAGTAATTCATCGTAGCAAGCTGCGTTCTTGTTGCCCAGTTTTTTTTATGGCTGCTCTAACTTCTTCAATACTCCGAGGGGGCGTTACCTCTTCGTTGATTGGAGGTGGGCTGGTTTCTTGCGCTACCACTCTCTCGAAATTATGTCCATTAAGCAATTGCTGCAAATGCTGAATGTATACATCTTCAATTTCCTGCGAGTCTGTGACCAAGTTGCCCTTGTTATTTTGTAGAGCATGCGTTCCTACTTTGAAGCCAGCTGCCAGTGGTTTGGCTTTCTTGTAGAACTAACAGATGTTATTCTTGCCTCGATACTCTTCAATTCCCCTGAGCTGGGAGGCTGTTAAGCTCTGTTTTTCCTACGAAGGATTTTCTTCTCTTCCCTTCTCCTGGTTCGAAACTCTTCCCACGCCTGGCGTGATTTTCGTTTTATCGTCTTGATATGTGCAGTGCATCTTTTGTCTTCTCTTTCTGATGCTTGCAAATATCATCATACCACGGACATCTTTTCGGTGGGGCCTGGTAGCCTATGGTGGTGTCAGGTACTTCTTTGATTATATTGCGATACTTTGTCCATTAGGGGAGGATGTGGGAAGTTTCTCAGTCTGTTGTTGTTTGTAGACTCTAATAGTCTCCGGCTCACTAAGGCGAACAACATAAAGTCTCATTTTTACACCATTCGTAGCTTCTTCTCGTTGGACAGTCGGGCTTTGAATTTGTCTGTGAGGAGAAAATAGTCAAATTCGACATTTGCCCCTCTTAATGTATATCAAGGATGTTGGATGCGTGCCTCGTTTATATGAGCATATGGTCGGTTTGGTTGGCGGATCGACCATCTGCAGATCGCCAAGATGTTTTGTAGATTCGAAGTCGTGGGAACCTAGTGCTGCAAATAACAGTATGAAGTTTGTTAGTCGGAAGCCCTTATCTGTTGTCGTTACTCGCTAAAGATCTATTCCTTACAGATTTTCACATTGGAATCCCCTAGTATTATTTTAATACCGTATTTCGGACAGGCTTCGTAGGGCCTGTTCTGGAGGTCATCATGGGTAGGGGCGTGTGCACATATAGCGCTGATGTTGTAAATCGTTGCTCTGATGATATGATCATAGAAAGGCGATCACTTACCGGCATAAAGTCGATTACTCTTGAGCTAAGTCGGCTTACCGCAACGAATACGCTTCCTAATGTACGTAGCCTCGGATGACAGCTGTAATAAATGACGCAAGATTTTCATTTTTGAATTCCTGATCCTATCCAACGTATTTCCTGAATTGCTGTAATGTCTGTCCTGTACCGCGAGAGGACAGATTCGAGTTTTTAAGTAGCACTCGGGGTTTAAAGCGTGCGTACGTTCCAAGAGCATACTCTTAAGTCGTCGGGATCCGTTATCCAAAGCTGTTGCCTTTTTTATAAATAATTTTCATTTTTGTGCGTGGTAAGAAAGTTACCTTGGCGGCACAATAACCACCTTGGAGGGCTAGTTTCAATTTATTAGATACCCCTAGTACACGGGACCATCAGTATATCCACTGCGGGATTGAGTGCTGTCGTCAGCTCATCTGCCACCATTTCTGTTCAAGGTCTTACTAGTCCCTGAGACTCCTTGATGTACTAATACCCGAATACGTATAAGCAGCTCAATTATACCCCACCTTTGACTCATTTGGGGAATTCTTCACCTTTTCCTCCCGCAATTATCTGATGCCACCAAGACTTTACATAGAGATTGGAACCGTGTCTACGGACAATGTAATAGGCACTCAGTGGTCGCCCTGAGAATGGTAAGTGTTGGCGTTGATAGGCATCAGCTACGCGAAAACACAAGGCTTCATATTATTGCATTGCATACCATTTGACCGCCGTCCCTGGTATAAGCTAGTCCAGTAAATCCGTAACTTTACGAGCTGTTGTGTCTTACCTTGAATGCTTACCTATGTTAGCTAAGCTAAAACCTTGCACCATTCCTTATTGTAATCTTGGTTTGTATATAAATAAGGACTTATAGCATATAGCTTCTAAGGAGCCTCCAGACTACAGTAGCACAGCAAGTTTGGGACATTAAACGGTATCCAGATTAGTTTCCAATGCAATTCCATATGGTGATCATTGAATAAGCCCCTTATGATTCCACTCGTATCCCGTTGGATAAATTTGAAACATTAATTTGTAGATACTTCCCTGGATGGGGATTTCCCACTTGTCAGTCAAGTTAACTTACAGTAATGCCACACCGACTAAGTGCATATCAAACACTAAGTAATGTGAAAAGAGCGTTTTAATTAGAAACCCTCAGCCTTGGGGAACAGATAAAAAAAAATCTTTTTTTTAATTGAATCCTCCGTACGTAATACGAGGTACTGTCTCTTTCAATAAAGCTTCTCGAATAATTGTACTTGATCTCTCGGTTTCAGCAATGAATATCCCACCATTTTCCCACAATCTCACACACACATGCAAACACACATACAATAAACTCTCCTTTGTATTATTTACATTATTTTGGGGTTTTCTAGCAAAAGGATTGTGAATGGTTGGTATTATTGCGGCTTATACCCTTCGGATGTTTAAACAAGGACTTGTGGACTTTTCTTGTTCCCTCCTTTTTATGGTAGATTCCATCTGTCTGCATGCGGTATATGAGGACCGTTCTCATTTGCCCTTTGCCGTTCTTTTATTTGCATTTCCATTCAAATGTGGAATTAAAGTGAGATAAAGAGATTTTATTTCATTGTTTTGTATCTTTGTGTGTGGATTGTTTGTTGGTGTGTGCGTGCCCAGTCGAAAAGTATATCTCGAGAGATTGCATCGCATCACTAAGGATTATCTGAAAATTGGATGCTGTTTTGGTGAAATTTGAGTGGACATCGAATGATGAGAGGACGCCCTGTGAACTTCCTCTTGACTGCATTTTAATATCCTTTTGCACTTACTATTCTCGAGGGCTTAATCAAGAAGAGGAAAATTTCGAAATTACTTCAAAGGGATTTGGAATACGAAAGCAATTATTTTTACTTCAAGTTTAGTAGCAAACGACGTAGTCCTTGGGAAATCTTAGATGAAAATCGCATTTATTGTGAAATGTTGAGTTTCTTTGGGATAGCGGTAGTATTTGGAAAGTATTCGGACGAACAACCATCTATATTCCCAATTCATATACATTTACAGATACATATAACCAAATGCTTGTAAGCCTGCCTAGATATTCCAAAAGCGACTGACCTTTATGAACTTTTTACAGTGAATAAACTTCGCCCACTGCAACGGCCACTCTTTGGGAAAGTACATTTCATCGATAATGCTTTATTGGAGCGTTTTTGACCAAAATAGTATTTTTAGTATCAGAGCTTCTTCTAGTCTTGACGATGCCGCACACCATTCATTTTGACAAAAGGACGAGGGTGGGGGTATTCCCCTCGCATCTCATAGCCAGAGAAGCAGATCGTACCAGTTTCCAAATTCAATATCCTCTACAACGGCAAATATTCAGTTGCTGAGGTGGAGTTGTTATGTACCACTGTCGATGAAGACAGGACGTCAATGCAATGCCAATTCGCAGCTAAACAGTGGGTTGACATTTTAATGGTTGTGAACAGTGTGGGGGGATCCCCGCTTGCATGTCATGTACAGGGTCTAGGCTACCATAGATGGCCAATCTGTAACCTTTACATTGGTTCCCTTTCCACAACTGATTGTTTGAGATTAGGTTTCCCTAACACGATACCATTTGGCTGAGACAGTGCTTCCAGGTGTCATCCTTGAGGTGCAGTAAATATGATAGATGAATAATATCACTGGTGTTTTCACAGACAATGCCCTATAGACATACACGCGTATATCCATCATAGCGGAAAACGCTAGTAAGCGAGTGCGCTAGTTCCCGCTAGGCCAGCTATTCCGCACTAGTGCGCCAGTACCAAAATCGTGGACGATTGTTCACGCTAGTTTGGTTGAAGGTATGATGTCAATATCGAAGTAGTATGTAAGATCAAAAACCAGGTGTAAGCTGGCTGGTATTTCACAAACTTCTCAAGAATAATCTGGCAAAAGATCGAAAAAAAAATTAAAGCCTGAAACCTTTTCTCTGTGTAACATCATCCTGCACACATGAACGAGTTTAAGCGAGTTTAACTTAGGATGCGCACCTTCATGTTTCATATTCCATAAACTATGGCATCGATATGCCTTTCAAACGAATGCCAAATGTCGATGAGATCCCACACACTTACTTACTTACTTACTTAAGTGGCGCTACAGTCCGGGATGAACCTGGGCCTCAACCAACTTGCCTCTCCAATTAGCCCGGTCCTTAGTTAACTGCCTCCAGTTGCGCACTCCAAGTTGGTTGAGGTCGGTCTCTACTTGCGCGCACCACTTAAGGCGAGGTCTTCCTCTACTGCGTCCGACGTCTGGCTGGGAATCGAAGACTCTGCGAGCCGGAGTATTGGTGTCCATTCGTTCTACATGTCCTAGCCATCTTAAACGTCCCATGCGGAGTTTTTTGACTAGGGCTATGTCGCTGTACAGCTCGTATAGTTCGTGGTTGAATCTTCGTATCCATAGCCCGTCAACGCAAACGGGACCGAAGATTTTTCGAAGAATTTTTCTCTCGAATCTACCAAGGATTTCTTCATCCGCTTTTGATACGGTCCATGCTTCAGCGCCGTTGAGCAGGACTGGGATGATCAGGGTCCTTTATAGGATCTCCTTAGTAGTTCGACTGAGGGCTTTATTACTAAATTGCCTTCTTAGCCCGAAGAAACAGCGATTGGCAAGAGTAATTCTTCGTTTGATTTCTGACGAGATGTTGTTCTCAGAGTTAATAGCGGAGCCGAGGTGGTCAAAGTCCCGTACTACCTCAAAGTTATATCTGTCAATGGTGACGTTCTGTCCAATTCGTCGGTGTTGTGTGTCCTTTCGTGTTGACAACATATACTTAGTCTTACCCGCATTTACTGCTAAACCCATTTTTGCCGCTTCCTTCTCTATATTAGCAAACGTGTCTATGACATCACGTTGAGTCCTACCAATGATGTCAATATCGTCAGAGTATGCTAGTAGTTGCACCGATTTTTGGAAAAATGTGCCTCTGGTGTTGGCTCGGGAGTTTTGCACAATCCTCTCAAGAATCAAACTGAAAAAGTCACATGACAGCGCATCGCCTTGCCTAAATCCTTTTTTGGTATCGAATGTGTCGGTGATGTCGTTTCCGACCCTGGTGGTGCAGCGAGAATTCTCCATCGTCATCCTACACAAACGGACGAGTTTGGGCGGTATACCAAAACTAGACATGGCTCTGTATAGTTCGTCTCTATAAATGCTGTCGTATGCGGCTTTGAAATCGATAAATAGGTGGAGGGTATCGATTTGGACTTCTTGGGTTTTTTTCCAGGATCTGCCGAAGTGTGAAGATTTGATCTATTGTGGACTTTCCTGGCCTAAAACCACATTGATAAGGGCCGATCAGGTTGTTGGTAAATGGTTTCCGGCGTTCACATATTACGGCAGATAGGATCTTGTAGGCAATGTTGAGTACACTTATGCCTCTGTAGTTGGCGCAGTTCAGAGGGTCTCCTTTTTTGTGGATCGGGCAAACGATGCTGAGGTTCCATTCTTCAGGCATGCTCTCAACCGACCAGATTTGTCCTATAAGTTGGTGGATCTTGCTTAACAGACCATCTCCGCCAGCTTTATAAAGCTCAGCGGGAAGAAACGTCATTTCCGGCGGCCTTATTAAACTTGAGCTTAGGTATAGCTATCTTCACTTCACTTAGGTCGGGTGGTTGGCAGTTTTCGCTGTCGTTGCCAATATTAAATGGTTCGTTCTGCCTGACAGCGGAATGTTGTTCGTCATCGCCGTTTAACAGTCTGCAGAAGTGGTTCTTCCATATCCTCAGCATCGACTGTGTCTCAAATACGATATTTCACTGTTCATCTCGACAGGATTCTGTTCGAGCCTTGTAGCCTTGGCTTTGACGTTTTACACTTTTGTAAAACTTGCGAACATCGTTCCTGGAGTGGCACCTCTCAATATCCTCGATCGCGCGCTTTTCTTGCTCTTTTTTCTTCTTTCTGAAAAGCCGATGCCTTCTTTGCCTATAGAGCTCAATTGCAGCTCTCGTCTTCACCTGCAGCTTAGCCTTGTAGGCCTCGTTCTTGGCTGCGAGCATCTGTCGGCATTCCTCATCAAACCAGGGGTTTCTTGCTAGTGGCCGCGAGAAACCTAGCACATCAGTTGCGGCTGATCTAATGGCTTGTTGGCATCGTCGCCATTGTTCTTCGATATTAGATCCCACACACACTTTATTTTATTTCAATTTAAAGATAGGAAGCTCTTAATGAAAGACCCTCTAGAAGCCAAAGTATAGCTCATCTTGGGAATTCTTTAGTTGCCGTCTCGAAAAAGGAAGCGGTGGCTTAGTGAAAGGACACATAACATCGCTATCTTAAGATTATTTAATTATATTTGTTTCAACAATATACTCTCTTCTATATGAAAAATCTGAGGAAAAATCCCAAAAAAAATGACAGAAATATCCCAACAGCAACTGTCAGGCTCTGTCCCTCATAGAGTTAGAATCGTTGTTACTCTTAACTCACCCACCATCGATTATATTTTTAGTTTCTTTTAGATCTGATCTATTCTTTTCACTGTCCTACCTCTGTCCTAAAAAGTTTTTCAAAGTATCCATTCAGAAAATATAACTTCGCACACACTATAATGATGATTACTTTCCACAAACATAAATAAACTTAAAATAATTATACTCCATTCTCGACTGCAGAAAAGCACATTACGTCCTCTTCCTTTTCCGGATATCAAGCAACGGAATTGAACCAACAATGGTCTCGTGATACTATAAATGTTTTATGGTGTAGGTTAATTGTGAAAGTAATTTAATTTAATTTGTAACCTCTAACCAGACTATTACGGCGCTCAAGTTTGCACAATCCCGTGCATGAAATGGCTGCGCAACAAAATAAAACCAATAAAAGCCACCTTATGAGAGGCGATTGAATTTCATGAGCCATGAAATATTTGAAGAGTAACTTACAATACCGTTGGTAAGAGGTTCCAGACATGTAAGCTCAATGGGAATTTGATGGTGTCGAAATTAATTTGATTTTCAGAGCTCGATTGTCAATCAAAATCAATTGTCCATGATTGACAATAAAAAGATTCAGTACTTCTACTGCTGATGACTGATTGAAAGACTTAACACCTGGTTAGTCGATTTATTCAGATGCAAGGGAGGATTTCAATTCAATTTGGGAATGGCCATGGTATAATGTATTCAACATGAATGCCAAGGAGTATTCTTTTTTTATAGATCAGCTGATTATTTAAAAACCAATCAATTCTAGCTTTCAACACTCTGAATAATTCACACAGTGCAAGAGCATTTCGGAGGATACCTAATACCTATACACCACATCTTAGACCTGCATTATCCCACCACAATGAGTACGCTGTGGCCCCTATTAGCCTTCATGTTTATCATTCAAATTACATTTCCTCTATTAGATGCAAAATGTATCTGGCAAATGTATCTGCTTTAAATAAACCCAAATGTTGTACACATCTATGTGTGGTATCAGTGTATGCAGGATATGCTGTGCATGTGCACCTAAGTGAATAATATGGTGAAGCTGAACCAAATCTCTTATGGCATCAATTTATTTGCATATTCCGGTAACTATCCTTAATATGCGGTTCAGTCTCAGTATCTCTGAGAAGTGGGGTGTACATCTTGTGCAATGATTCAGTTCCTCCCAAGGGTAAAGTAAGGATATACTGCATTATATAGGTATTTCTGTACGTGTTCTCTGTTCTTTTTTTGTTCATCCTTATAGGAAGCGACCGAAGGAAGTTGATGCTTTCAGGGAATGTCTTTGCTTTTGTTTCAGTTATGCAAATATCTTGGGGAAGGATTTTGGTGGTTTTTTCTTCACAGTTGTATTGAAATTGCATTTATAAATAAATCGAAGAAAATCGAAATCTGTTGCGCATTCATTAGGGATAAGAGTCGATTTAGAAGACATAGACTATTCTTAACAATTTTATAAGTTTCAATTAGCATTATAATATAAAGCAACCACAATATTCAAACATCGAACCAACTTCAAAAACTTGGAGTAACTAATATCGGGGGTTTCAGTAGAGACATAACGATGATGAATTTTATTACACAACGCATACTTAAACAATTTTTATGATCTTCATCTCTCTTCCTCTAAGGTAGTTTTAGTGGTTTAGAACTGACCCTCAAGTCCCTCCTTACTTTTGGATGGTTTTGGTGTTTAATAATGAAAAAATAACATGTCCGTCTCAGTTTTTTATATTCGCGAAATACTTTTCTCGAAATAGTGATTTTGGTAGTCTTTTGCTACCTACTGAAGAATTTTTCAGCATTGGTAAGTTTAGTTTCAAAATATTTCATGTAATTTTTAAACAGCGTCCTCACATGAAGTGTCCTCTCACTAAGGCACTCACTCTTAGGCGGCAGCGGAGGAATTCCCTAGATTGAGTCAACGGTGACGCCTACAGCTCCAGTTTGATCGAACTGGTTGTGTACTTCCTATATGAGCTGTTTCGACATATTTGAACACCAGGTCTATAGCGATTTCCAATACTGAGCCAGGGTGTTGGAAAAGAGTTGGTGGTGGAGGAGCCCTCAATGTGTGAACGGCAGCGCTAATATCCCAAAATGGGCTACTGACATCGGTATTTTCCTGCCCACTGTAGGGTCAAAACAAGGGCCTGGCCCTCTAGGTTGGGGGTTGTGCTTTGGGTTAACTACCCATCCATGGAAAGAAGCTTATTATACGAAGCAAACAATAGCCTCGGAAAGGACTGATATTATTGTTGACGACCATGCTAAACGAAAAAAGGACAACGACGTTCGTATCTGCACCTGGAATGTGAGAACATTAACAGGACAGGTGCAAGAGAACAACTAGCGGAAGCCCTAAACTGCTACAAAGCAGACATAACTGCCAACCAGGAAATACGATGGGATGGGCCGGGTAAAAAGAGGATGAAAAACTGTGACATCTACTAGCAGAAACAGCAACTATTCGGATGCGGATTTGTTATAAGTGCCAGACTTAGTCAAGAAGTCTTATGCTTCCAAGACATTAGAGAACGCATTGTAAGCATCCGCATCAAGGCCAAATTCGCCATGATAAGCCTTTTATGCGCTCATGCTCCGACGGAGGTAAAAGATGTTACAACCTATGAGCGACTACCAAAGTACGATGCTAAAATCGTGCTGGGAGATTTTAACGCAAAGGTAGGAGGAGAAGACATCTTTAGCAGTACTGTCGAAAATAAAGCCTACAAGACAACACGTCTGGTAACGGACTTAGGCTAATTGACTTCGCTATACGGAACGAAATGCCACTATAGCCAGCACACGGTTTCCTCACCACGATATCCATAAGGGGGCATGGCGGTCTCCAGATCAACGAACAGTCAACCAAATTGATCACATTGCGATAGACAAGAGGCACGCATTCAGTATTATGGATGTCCGAACATTCCGAGGGGCTAACATCGACTCGGACCACAATCTTGTTGCAGCCAATGTAAGGATGCGGATATACACCACGTCACAACAAACCAGAAATACTGTGAAAAAATTTAATGTCGAGTGCCAATAATGCCAATACCTTCGCGCAACGCATATCCCTTAACGTCTCGATTCACAGCACACCACCAGTATCTAATGTCAAAGAACAATGACAACGATGCCAACAAGCCATTAGATCAGCCGCAACTGATGTTCTAGGTTTCTCGCGGCCACCAGAAAGAAAAACCTGGTTTGATGAGGAATGCCGACAGATGCTCGCAGCCAAGAGCGAGGGCTACAAGGCTAAGCTGCGGGTGAAAACGAGAGCTGCCATTGAGCTCTATAGGCAAAGAAGAAGTCCAAATCGATACCCACCACCTATTTATAGATTTCCATTTATAGAGAAATCATTTATAGAGACGAACTATACAGAGCCATGTCTATTTTTGGTATACCGCCCAAACTCGTCCGTTTGTGTAGGATGAAGATGGAGAATTCTCGCTGCACCATCAGGGTCGGAAACGACCTCACCGACACATTCGATACCAAAAAAGGATTTAGGCAAGGCGCTGTCACGTGACTTCTTTAATTTGATTCTTGAGTGGATTGTGTTAAACTCCCGGTCCAACGCCAGAGACACAATTTTCCAAAAATCGGTGCAACTACTAGCATAGGCCAACGATATTGACATCATTGGTAGGACTCAACGTGATGTCATAGCCACGTTTGCTAGTATAGAGAAGGAAGCGGCAAAAATGGGTTTAGCAGTAAATGAGAGTAAGACTAAGTATATGCTGTCAACACGAAAGGACACACAATATGTACGAATTGGACAAAACGTCACCATTGACAGATATAACATTGAGGTAATACGGGACTTTGTCTACCTCGGCTCCGCTATTAACTCTGACAACAACATCTCGTCAGAAATCAAACGAAGAATTACTCAACCGTTGTTTCTTCGGGCTAAGAAGGCCCTCACTCGAACTACTAAGGAGATCCTATATAAGACGCTGATCATCCCAGTCCTGCTCTACGGCGCTGAAGCATGGACCGTATCAAAAGTGGATGAAGAAATCCTTGGTCGATTCGAGAGAAAAATTCTTCGAAAAATCTTCGGTCCAGCTTGCGTTGATGGGCTATGGAGACGAAGATTCAACCACGAGCTATACGAGCTGTACACGGGAATTAACTCCACATGGGAACTAAGACCACCCTTAATGGGTACCAAGTCCACTTCATGAAGGTGGACTTATTTCTCACTTAAGTTGGAAACTTACCCCACATTGCTGTGGGAATTAAACCCACTTTTTCAGTAAAAATGTGAGAATCAATTCCACATTCGATTTTTTTTAAACCACACTACTCATAGCCAGCGTTGCTACTTCAATGTAATTGCAGTAGATCTACTACTTTATCTTATTCGCAAAAAACAAAAACTAAACTCTCAAAAACCATAGTTTGCACTTGAGATTTCTGATCTTCAATTTTTAACAATTTTATCTCTATGATTCGCATTTGTTTTTTTCTGCAGGTATATCCCTTTATATATATATTAGCTACAAACAAGTCCACGGACATGTACATGCACTTATTTAAATTAATTGATGGAAATATTTTTCAATTCAATGCAGCATCGTTTACAACCGATTCTGAGCAAAGTTTGCGAAATGCACTTACTGCGGTATTTCCAAGAGCTGTTTTAAAAGGATGTTGGTTTCACTACACGAAGGCATTGCGGAGAAAAGCTTCAAAAATCTATGATTTCTCAAAAATTATGAGAACCAATTTGAGTCTAAGGAAAATATTTAAGAAATTCCTCATACTGCCGTTGTTAGATCCAGCTAATATAATTAAAGCATTTACTTTAATTAATAATGAGGCAACTGCAATGGATCTTCCTTGTTTATCTTTATTTATGTCTTATTTTAAAAGACAATGGATGTTTCAAGTAAATGTTATCTTTCATTTGAGTAAATTATATTTTGGTTTTATTTTATTTTTCTTCAGGAAACACCACAGAAATCTTCCGTATATAGGGAACATATGAGAACAACAAGTTTTTTGGAGGGCTACAACTGCCGACTAGGGAAAAAAATAGTTAAAATGTAAATTTCTTCAAGTTCATTGATTGCCTTATCGATGAAGAATATAACAGCACAAGGGACTTCATAGCGGCCATGGATGGATATACATTGGAAATGTTTGAGCCTCCTAAACCATATTTTCTTAAAAGAAATAAAATTATTGAGTGCTTAACAGAGAAGCTCGAAAAAAAATCTCAAAATATTTGATAAAAATGCTGATTTCATCATCGTAAATTATGAGCCATCATCGGAGGAATCTGAAAGTGAGGTTGCCGAAGAACATCATTCAATTGAAGATACAACAATGTGTATAGTTTGTTTTGGTAACCGCCGTAAAATTCTTTTTCTGCCATGTAAACAACTTGCGAAGATTGTTATAAAAAAATATATACTCTGTCCATTTTGCAGAACCATCGTTAAAAAAACGATGAAATTTTTTTATAGATACATGTACTGTACACGGAATATGTCAAAGAGGTTCTGTACTTTTTTTGGTTATGTAAAATCTTTTTTTCGAAATTTAATTATTTTGTTATGATATTTCATTCCAAAAATATTGTGGAATAGTAACACATTTAAGTTTAGCAGCTGAAAAATAATTTGTTTGTTTAAATATATATATTTACTGAAAAATATAATACTTATAATGACCTACACGCAAATAGTTTTTTGTATTACCTGGGAATTTATTTCACTTCTTGTTTTCTTTCTGGGGAAATAATTCCACTGATTTTCGAGTGCATTTATTTCTCACATCCAATGGGAAATAAGTCCACCTTCATAAAGTGGACTTGGTACCCACTGAGGGTGGTCTTAGTTCCCATGTGGAGTTAATTCCCGTGGAGTTATTTCCCTGCACCGCCAAGTGCTTCTAATTTTCTTGTAAACAATTTGTGGTCTTCCCGATCAAAAGCCATTCTGTGAACCTTATTATAAAGGGTTCGCAAATAACTTTTTTTTTGGAAAATGATATAAAAAAAACTACTGAATATTTTCTCAAATTTCTTTTTTTTTATTTGAAAGTACAATCCTTCCGGTTAATAATGGAAACTAATTTCATTCAAATGGCTGCCTCGGCAGTAGCTTACACGATCGGTCCAATTTTTAAGCACATTATCGATTGTGTGCAACTGTATTTCACCAATGGCTTCACGAATATTGTCATTTAAAGCGTCAATTGTCTTTGGCTTGTCGGCGTAATACTTATCTTTTACGGCACCCCACAAATAATAGTCCAACGGTGTCAAATCGCAGCTCCGAGGTGGCCAAACGACATCAGCTCTGCGGGTGATAATGCGATTTTCAAAAACAGGGCTGTGTGGCACGTAGCGCCGTCCTGTTGAAACCAAATGTTGCCAATATCCTCCTCTTCAATTTTTGTGACCAAAAATTCATTCAACATGGCCCGATAACGATCGCCATTGACTGTAACGGCCACTCCTTGCTCATTTTCGAAGAAAAATGGACCAATTATGACTTTGGACCAAAATCCGCCCCAAACAGTGACTCGTTTTGGGTGCATCGGCTTTTCAATGTATGCGTGCGGATTTTCTGTGCCCCAAATGCGACAATTTTGCTTATTTACATACCCGCCAAGATCAAAATGAGCTTCATCTGAAAAGATGATTTTTTTGGCAAAATTGGCATCACCTCTAAGTCGATCGCAGGCCCACTTAGCGAAGCGAAAACGCATTGGATTCAACTCCACCAATTGGACTTTGTATGGCGTCATACCAAGGTCTTTATGCAAAATTCGTCTCAATGATGTCTCCGAAATGTTCAATTGTTGAGAACGACGGTGAATTGATGTTGATGGCGCTTCACGCACACTTTCTGCCACAGCAGCAATATTCTCGGGTGTACGCACAGTTTTTTGGCTTTTCACGCTTTGGTTTATCGATGAGGATGCCAGTTTCTTTCACTTTTTTCACAAGATAACGAACATACGGAGCTGACGGTGCTTCTCTTCTTCCAAAATCCGTACGCAATTTTCGCACACATTCTGCAACATTTCCATGATTTTTAAAGTAATGTCGCAATATTTCCCAGTGTTGTTCAAGTGTATACACACCCATATTCGTTCAGCGGAAGGATAAAACTAATTATCTGTCGAATCAGACATGAGCTAAATGTTTCCATTCACGAAATAAGCACTAGTTGAAAAAAAATTTAGATGGCGGACCCGTTATTTACCTTAAATCAAAATTAGTAGATAAAGTGAAATTAGTTACCGTTGACCTACTTTTCATAAATCCATGTTTATACATGAAAGTGTATATTTTCATTCGCTAAACACTTAACAAACAATTTAAATAAACTGTTTGAAAATATAAGGCAAATGATTGAACATTATCTGAGCGAACCGCTTCATATTCAATACTAATAAGAATTTCTGTAGTTTTGCGTTTTAAATTAATAAAAACCCAAAACGCTTTTCTGTTATTTTTAAATCTCGATTTAACTGAATATTTATAATTTGTGTATAAACATTTATTTTATTATTATAATTATTTATTAAAAATCAGCCAGTTTTCTTGAATATTTTTGAATGCTTTGTTCCTAATGTTCTTCATTTTAGAAAGCTGCTAAGTTTGAGTTAACTTTAGATTAGAGTTAATATACAATAAATCTGTAATAAAGCTACTGAACCCCTTTTACCGCACCAACCGGATAATCGGTGATACTAAAGTCAAGTGGTAAGACAGATGGTAAAATAAGGCTTTTGAAAAACTGTGTCAGAATATAAAACAAAACACCAGTTTTACCTTCATGACGAACTATTCATATAAAACCTTCATGTGTACTAGTTTCAGTTCATTTTCAACGTGCAATGAATAACTTTATTTCACCTCAACTCAATGATTAAAAAAAAATTCTCAAGACCGAATCCTGCAATGCGACATTCATAAATTCTCTTTGTACCTACAAAAAACCGACACGACACCCATATATACATACCTACACGCTTTCTAAGAACATTGAAAAGTGCACTTAAACCACTTTGAAAATTTCCATGAATTTTTCACTTCATGATCTCTTTCCATTGAATCCGTTTTCATCTTGAGCGATGAGAACGAGGAATGAGATGAATTACCGTCTCGTCGCCCGAAGTGCTAATGAGAATACTTAGCTAAAGGAGATGCAAAGAAAATTCTTTACCATTTCTTATTCCGTGAAAAATCCGATGAAATTCCCACTCATCTTCGGGGTAATCCTGGCAGAGAAAGAGAGAAAATGAAAGAAAACTTTGCCTCAGACGAGGAAATATGCGGCCTGTGAAAATCTATTTAGCTAATTGGCTTGTTCGTCTTGTCAGAACACGGAAACCACAGAATGCAAATTATCATCATCATCATCATCATCTCGTCATCACGTCATCATCATCCGCATCATAACCGTCATCGAATTCGCATATTTCCTAGCATAATCCGTAATACCTTTTCCGGTGAATCCAGCATTCACCATGTCTAGCCATTTGAATCTCATTTTGTAGAATTTTATTTTAAAGCAAAACGAACGTGTACGAGTATCTAGAATAAAAGAGGAAAAAAACACCTGCAGTTTGGAAATCAAAAGGATTTCTATGCAACGGTGTGAGGATACTTCATTTTTTATGATAATTAGGAAAATGAAACGCCTCTAGAGAGTTGGGCTTACCAGATAGCGGATGATCCAATATTATTAATGCTTTGTGGTATCCCTTTAGCATGGCTGGTTGGCAGACATGCCTCAGCTTCACTGAACCAACCGAACGAGTATCCTTTGTGGCGGTTTGCATAGAGTTTTCGTGACCACAGAGGCAGGGAGTATTCAAATTGAAAGCCATCATCAGATAGGTAGACCTCTAACCTCAACTCATGAAATACCATGGAGGATAAGTTCATTTATAAAGTACACAGCACATAGGTCAGTGGTTGCATCATGCTCTCCTTTGATTTGGTCCTGCTCTGAATGTGCAAACAAACTTATTTCTCTTTCGAGTCGGGACGTGTATTAAATGTTTAAAAATGAGGGTTTTGGTCTCCAAGCAGTAGCATTGAACTTGATGATCTTATTGGAATCCAAAATTTATCCTAGCTTGTCATTCTGTTGACTTGAGGGGCACTCCAAATGTCATTTCTGCTGGAACCACATACCTTACCCGATATTCGAATCGAAATGTGTCCTCAGAGAATTGATTGAGTTGCCAGTGTCACATGAAATGAAATTCTCCAACATACAAAGTGGATACATACCACCACCGGTGTCCAGAATTCTGACAGAAAAATTGTCATTTCCAACATGGAAACCACATGCCATGGTTTTGACATTCAAAGTGGACATTCGGACATGCCGTCTGTGGACATTTTGCAACCACTTCAATGGAATTACCAAGGATAACATTTTCGGTGGAATTTAAATTGATTTGGGACATAACTTCCATGACGAGCATGTAGAAGCAGAAGTTGGGAATATTTAAACACAACATGAACGGGCAAGGAGGGTGGTAGTTCGTTGGGGTTGACTTTTACCAAGTTTAGCTATATAGGCATTTAATAGTGTATTTCAGGTAGCTTACCACAGGATAGTTAAAAAAAATTAATTGAACATCACCGATAAGAAGAAAGAAAATCAATTGGATGTGGTAGTAGTAAGGTAGGAGTAACAACGATTCTAACTCTAAGGGGGCCGATCCCTGACGGATTCACCAAGAAAAGTGGAACTGGGGTAAGTTTAAACCTAAACGACTAAGAATCTCTAAATCCGATTTTGATATGATCCGTGATTCAGCGCCATAGGGATCATGGTCTTATATAGTGTCTTCTTAGTAGTTCAAGTAAGAGCTTACTTCTTAGGTTGAATTAACAACGATTGGCATATCCGATGAGGTATATTTGTCAAAAGTATTCGCGGTATATAAAGTCCTTTACAACCACAAAGCTATAGCTATCAGCTGAACCGTTTTGTATAAATTCGTCAATATTTTGTGTCCTTGTTGACAATCTATATTTAATCATATCGTTCGTATGGTATAAATTGCACAGATTGATGAAAGAGTGAGTACGTGGTATCGCCACGGGAATTTACTACAAATATCTCGAAAACAATATTGAAAAAATCCTATAACAATGTTCCACTATGTTCATATCCTTTTTTGATGTAGATAGTTTCTGTAATGTCGTTGTCGAACATGATGGAGCACTGGACATTGCTCATACACATCCTGCACAGATGGTTGCGTTTCGGTTCTACAATATAAATAGCCATGGCTCTGTACAGTTCGTCTGTTTGATAGTTGTCGTCAGCGGATTTGATGTTGATGACGATGGTATCGATTTGTCACAATTTGATCAGTTTTGGACTTTCCTGTCAATCTTCCACACTGATTTTTTTTTTAAATTCTGACCTGCCTCAGCAGTAATATACACATCGACCTAAAAGATCTATTGTGCTTGCCGTCAGATGTTTTTTTTTAGGTTTGTAGCGCTTCTACCTTCCTAATGTAGCTGATAATACTTTCAGCCGAAGATTTCCTCAGTTCTTCGGGACTTAAAAATTCCCTGAAGAAAGATTCCCTTCTCATACCGTAAAGGGCCGGGCATTCACATATGATATACTCGGCTGTTTCTTCTTCCTCTGGACATATTCTGCACTCCGGTGAGTCGACAAGACGCAAAACCATAGTCTGGTTTTGTTCCTGGAACTGAGTGTTTGGAGGGAGTTGAAGCAGTGTAGTACTGATTTGGAGTCAATAATGTGTGAGCTAAGGGCTTTTATAGCTGCTTGACTGTCCGTGAATATATGGATGTTTGAACCTTTAATACCTGAGTTGTGTATTAGGTATGCGCATTCTTTTATGGCAAGGAGCTCAGCTTGGAATACACTAGGGTTTTTTCCCATAGGTATTGAGATGTTTTTATTTGGTCCATGTATGCCAGCTCCTACCCCTGAGTCCATTTTAGAACCATCCGTAAACCACTTTAGGCCGTTTAGGCAGTTTGGTGGGTTGTTGCTACACCATGCTTCTCTGGTTGTGATCTCCGTTGAGAATCTTTTGTTGAAGCATAGTGTCTTTGGTAAGCGGTCTGTAACCGCACAGATCATGTCAAGTTCTGGAAGTTCGGATAGAAGGTCAATTAGTTTAAGGTGTTCGCTAATGTTTAACTCTTCCGCTTGTGTCAAACTTGCTGAGCTGCGAATTGCCACTTTTTTATATAAATGTGGAGGGGCGTTAGTCCTATTAAGGCTTCTATAGTCCGAATTGTTTAGGATGCCACTATTGTTTTGTGTTTCATGGTCTTAAATTATACTTCAAGCATCTTTAAGGATGCATGCTATATCGTTGGTGGTTCAGCTTGTTGCGAGTTAAATGTTGAATTTCCTGAAAACATTCTAGCAAATAAGACGGCCTTTTTTTGTGTGTTGAAGCTAGCGATCCATCCATTCTGATTAAAAAAGATAACACAAAGATTGCCTACAAGGAAAGAGTAGGCAGAACTAACAGACTTCTGGCATTACCCGGAGCTATTGTGGTCAATGACAAAAGTAGTCAGTAATAATTTTACTGAGATGGTAAAATTATTTTACTGAGCTGGCTCCGGGACATTGCAGAAGTCTGTTAGTTACTCATTCATTGTAGCCAATCTTTATGGGTTATTTTGTTTGGATGATTATGGTTCACTGGTTGATGGAAACTATGAGTTTGTCATATTAATTCCGATCTTATTTATGCACATATACCACCAATAGTTCGGAGACTTGTAGTGAAGGATCCAAGTAGTTATTTACTACTCGTTTTACCACAATACGAGCGTTAGAGAAGGGGAAGGAAGGGAATGATAGAAAAGATTTTGGAAGTAATGGAGACTTACTCCATGGGTGATATCCGAACTAACTTCGGCGATTCACTGCTTTTTGTGTTCGTTAAATTCGAAGAACTTTCAAGATGATGTTTAATTTAAGGAGTAACTTACGACCTTTTTTATTTTCTTGAATAAAAGTTTCATGGATTTTGGCTGCGATTGAATGATCAACCTCAATGATGAATGATCCACTCAATAGGCGAACACATTCCACAACACCGCGGCCACTATTGTCTATTTGCAATTTATTGGACTGATTGTTGGTCTGGGTATCACCATTTAAGACGACATGGTGTTCTCTGGACAAACAAGAGTCCAAGCATAAGACGATGCGTTTCAAGTTAGGGAACCATGTGCTGGCTGTAGTGGCATTTTCAATATGTTGTCTGCTTTGTATGAGCTTAGTACTTCAGCTTATTATTCAGCTACTATTTTCTGTTATATGCTCTTATGTCCAGGTGGATGGTATAATAAGTAAAATTGATGTCTAGACAAAATGTAAACTCATGGGCATTGGCAAAGTTAGAGTTTCTCAGTGCCTCCCACATTCTATAATATTCAATCATATAAGCACTTCTAGCCATTAGTAATTCCATTTGTGTAATGATAATTGCACCAGAATTTGTGTTATAACTACTAATGATTATCAGAGAGCTTTTCCGGATTATATTTCAATCAAATAAAATATTGAAAAACTGCATATCACGACATTCAACCCGGCCATCACCCTCGTATCTACTTGCACTGTTTATTCCAAATTTTATACGTGGTGTATAAACCACAGTGCAGTGTACGAATTTCATAGAGTTCCAAAAACTATTCACTGGTTTTTTCCAAAAATTACTGTGAAAAACGTTTGAGCTCATTCTTGTTGACATGATTTGGAGATAATGATTCCATAACAACCTTTGCCGACCTCATCTTCAAACTACGATTTGGACATCCCAGCTGTCTGTGAAAAATTTGACCATCAACTAATAGCTAAAACCTCATTTAAATAAACCAATACCATTTACCGGTTTGAACAATCCTACCAAGTGATATATAGCACGCATAAATTCTGCTAAAAGCCCAATCGATTCAGCCGAAACAAACTCCGCCAACATCCACCCAAATCGTTTTGTAAGGCTATTTATCATTCCAACAGCAACAAAAACAGTTTTCATGTAAATTATACTCAAGGGAGACCATAGCTCCTGATAAGAAAATAAAACAAAAGGGACTCATAAAGCAGATACGATTAGGCACGTACTGTCAGTTGACAGACGTAGAAACAAACTTCCCTAATAGGAAAATAATCCTTTAAATGGTGTTTATATTTACACTGTCAGGATATTTCTTTTATAAGGGAAGAGTATTGCTTTTGTTAGAATGGCTTATATTAGATGATGTTTACAGGGACTTTGTTTGTAAAAGGCGACTAAAAGCAAAAGCACATTATTTATAATATGTGGTCCTGTATGCGAGGACAAGATACAACCGCAAAGGTGTCGATAGTTCAAAATGTAAAAACACTTCGACTACATTGTCTGGGCGAATGCTGGAAGATCGGTCATGAATAGTTGACCAGGTTGAAGGTCATCATTAAGGTTATGAATTGTTCGGCAGAAAGGAGTGCAATTTTGAAGGGACATTAACATAGATAACTACCTACAATGGGTGAAATGGTAGCTAATGCGATTATGTGAAACCTTTGGTAGGCATCAATCAGCTGATGCCTACCAAACCCGACTCTGAGCCTTTTCGTGGGTGCCACTGAGTGCCTATTACCTTGATCGTATAGGGTCTCAATTCCTGTAGAAAGTCTTGAGAGCGGGGACAGACGTGTACTCACACCAATGCACATAATCTTATCCCGTAAAAACTCCCATGATGAAGTCAACATAGGTGACGTCTACAGTCCCAGTGAGGATGGACAAAGTGAATTACATAAATGAGCTACTTCGACATATTCAGCCAAAAGGTCGTCTAGTAATCTCAATGGTATGTCAGGCTCCTTGAACAGAGATGATAGTGGATGAGCCGAAAGGCCAACGTCAGCGCTCAATCCTGTAGTGGATAATCCACTCCAGGAAAAACTTCCATGATGCAGTCAGTCTACGTCTACGGTCCCAGTTAGGATGGACAAAGTAAATTACATTCGACATAATCGGCCAAAAGCTCGTCTAGGAAACTAAACGGTATGTCAGACCCCTTGAATAGAGATGATCGCGGATGAGCCGAAATGCCAACGACAGCGATCAATCCTGTAGTTGATACTGATGGCTCGGTGACCTAGGGGTATCTAATAAATTGGAACAGTCCCTACATGTCGGGTTGTGCACATAGGATTACTTCCTTAACACTTAAAAAAATAGCTAGATATGAGAGAGAAAACAATCTCAGATAGAATATCCCCTAAAATATCAACCAGACCCGGAACGTCCACGGACAATGACTTACGAGTATACAACTATGCACCTGGAAGAATCGCAGGATACAGGGCAGACATTACCGCGATCCAGTTGGATTAAATTAGAGATGATCATGAATACACAAACGAAAAACATGCGACATATATTAAAGCTACAACCTAAGGCTGTTCCAAAATTGTAAATTGCGGATTCGTTGTGGGGATCCGACTTAGGTCAAAAATAATCGACAAGCAGTATTACCTGCGTGTGATCCGCGTCATGGCAATATCAGCCTTATATGTGCACACGCCCCCATCGGTAGGACTGAATACCTTATCAAGGAGGAATTTTACGACCTATTGGACGGAACCTACGATGCTAAAATCGTACTAGGGGACTTCGTTGCGAAAATCGGTAAGGAAAACATCTTTGGCGGGTTAGTTGAAAAGCACAGCTTCCACGAAACGACAACAGATGTCGGCTTCCGACAAACAATCTTCGCGGCAGCTAGGCTACCACGACTTCGAATCCACAAGGCAACCTGGCGATCTAAAAACAGTCGAACCGCCAATTAAATCGACCATGTGCTCATAGATGGGAGGCACGCATCTAACATCCTGGATGTACATACATTCAGAGCGACGAACATCGGCCATTTTCTCGTCGCAGCAAAGTTTAAAGCCCTACTGTCCAACTAGACGAAGCTACGAATGGTACAAAAAAAAAAAACTTCATGTCAAATTCAGAGAAAGGATGAAAAGAAAATCTTGCGTAGGAAAAAAAGAGAACACGCAGCCTCCTACCTTAGGGAAATCGGAGAGTTTCGTGACTAAAAGAGCGTTCTACAAGAAAGCCAAATAACTGGCAGCTGTCTTCAAAGTACGAACGCAGGCTCTACGAAATAACAATGGTTACCTAGTTACTGTACATATATATAGAGGCAGAATTTCCAGTATCTGCTCAATGGGCAAAATGACTAGAAACTGATAGGGCTAGAAATCGGCCCACCTGCAGTCAACGAAGAGGTCACGCTCCTTTCCAATATTGAAAAAGTTAGTGCAGCCATTAAAAACACTGAAAAATAACAAGGCAGCCGGTTCTTATGGATTACCAGCAGAATTCTTCAAATTGCCTTAGAAGTGTGCATGCGTCAAACCATCAGCAAAGTCTGAATGGATAAGAGCATGTCCGATGACTGGAATTTCAGCATTATTTATCCAATTTACAAAAAAGGCGATCCGATGTCTTGATCCATAAAAAACATAACTGCGCCAACTACAGAAGCATAACCATCCTCAACATCGCCTACAAGATCCTATCTTCCGTAATATGTGAACGCCTGAAACCGTTTACATACAATCTGATCGGCACTTATCAATAATTTTAGGCCAGGAAAGTCCACAACTGATCAAATCTTCACACTTGGTCAGATCCTTCAAAAAAAACGTAAGAAGTCCAAATTGATACCCACCACCTGTTTATCGATTTCAAAGCCGCAAACGACAGTTTTTATAGATGAACAATACAGAGCCATACCATACCGCCCAAACTCGCTGCTCCATCAGGACTGGAAACTACCTCACCATCACATTCGATACCAAAAAGGATTTAGGCAAGGTAATGAACTGTCATTTGACTTTTAATCTGATTTTTGAGAGGCTTGTACAAAACCCTCATTCGAACTACTAATGAGATCTTATACCAAGCCCTGATCATCCTATTCAAGCTATACTGCGCCTGGTGAAGCATGGACTGTACCAAAATCGATTGAAGAAATCCATGGTCATTTTGAGAGAAAATTTTTTTGAAAAATCTTCGGTTCCGTTTGCGTTGGAAGGCTATGGATACAATAATTCGACCAAAAACTATACGAGCTGTATAGCCACATAGCCACAACTCAAAAAACTTCGCATTGGGGGCTTAAGATGGACAGCACTTGCAGAGCCTTTGGTTCGCAAAATCTTCGATCACCAGGCAGACTTCTGACTGAGTAGAGGATGAACTCACATTAAGTGATGTGCACAAGTCGAATCCGACCTCATCCAACTTGAAGTGAACTGCAGTCAGTTAGCTAAGGACTGGGCTGATTGGATAGGCATCTTGGTTAAGACCCAAGTTCATTCCGGGCTGTAGGCACCACTTAAGTAAGTATGTATGTCTTGCACCAATTACCGAGGCATATTCCTATCTAACGTACTTAGTGAACGCCTTAAACCTTTCTGCAATACAGCTATCGGCACATAAAAGTGTAACTTCCGGCCCGGCAGATCGATCATAGACCAAATTTGCACACTAAATCAAATCCTAGAATAGACCAACGAATTTCAAGATGGGACACACCATGTTTTCATCATGTTCAAGGGCGCTTATGGAACCATCCATCTCCTAGAGCTTTAGAAATCAATGGCGGGATTCGGGATACCATCAAGACTGATATACCTATGTTGACCTACACTAGAAGATACGCGATGAAATGTTCAGTTTGGTAACAGCTCATCTGAAATTTTCGAAATATGTACCGAATTCTGACAAAGAGATGCAACATTATGCGATTTCTTCTATCTCGTGCACTATGGAATGCACTATCTTCAAGAAATCTGTCCAGCTACTGGGTTACGCATGCATTATTTACATCATTGGTCGCTCCCACCGTGCCGTTGTAGAAGCATTTACGGGCATTGAGAAGAGGCAAAACGCGTTGGTCCTAATCGTACCAGTCCTAATGCCTAGTCGAATTTTCGGTCTTGTATGCGAGGAAGCGGAATAGAGAATAAGACACAACTGCGAACTTTATGAGCTGTAGAAGCGGTACAAAAGGTAAAACCAAGTAGAATACATTGGCTAGGCCAAATCGAGCGAATGAACAATAATGCTCCAGCGAAAAGAATCTGCGAGTCACAGCCTTCAGGTTCGAAGCGATTAGGAACACCGAACTTCTACTTTAAGGATCAATCAATCAAAATGCCAGAGCGCTTGGACCGACAACAACGTGCCCTGGATCGAAGAGGATGGAAGGATGTCTTGTCTCAGCCAAAGAGCCTCAACGGTTCGGGAGCGTGTTAAGTAAAGTATTAAATAAAAATGTGTTCTGTTGATAAATCACTTGGATGTTACAAAAAATGTTCAGTTGTAGTTCATTAGGCTTGTTTTGTTCGTCATCTGTTACAAAATTCCGACATGTAACGACTTAGAACTTACATCGTATATCAACTTTGTAATTGGACCCCAATAACTTTTCCCTCCTTACAAACTGCTTTTCATAAAATAGGTATACCTACCTACATATTAAAAGGACACAGTTCCTATTTTTGGTTTTACTGATGACTTCATTCATAAAAGTCTATTTTAAAATTGTCTGCAACGCATAACAAAATTTACGAGACAACATAATGAAAAGCATATGAAAGTCCACAAAGGACGAAGGGCATAAATTCATATGAAGGGAGACTTCATACATTTGATAAATTACGGCATCAAACGAATTTTTGATTTATTTTAGCTTTTCTCGGAAGGATACTGTGAACTGATTTCATACAGAGTGTGTATATGCATATACATAACATTATTTCATCCACTGAGACCACTTAACATTTCTTAAAGACCCCCATTGCATTCATATTTCACCTCCTGATAAACTACACCTGTATGTAACCATCTTCTCAAGCACTCCCCTGACATTAATTTATTAAAATCCATTCCATAAAGTTTTATACAGGATGACTATAAAGTCCTTATGAATAATCTGCATGTACCATCACTTCATGTTAAATACTCGTTTGCCCCCCTTAATCGCCTTTCATACACAAAAGGTCACTCACTAGATGTAGGTCAGAGAGAATCACACCCCGCTCCCAGTTAATCCAGCAATTAGACCATATTTACCGAGTCCATGATCCTGTGAGACCTCGTACACCTAGGAATTTCTGGTATATTATTTCTCACCCAATTTCTAAATTAATCCCAACAAGGACAACTTCATTACATTGGAACTGCTTATGATCACCAGATGTAATTAAATCGTACTCATCCAGTGGAAGGTAAACGACTTCATAAGATAATAACGCTCTTATCCTCATCTAATTATGTCTGTCTGACTGGTGTATTATTCAAAAGGACGACAAAGTCATTTATATAGCTATCACACGTACCACGTCTAACCAAAGAATGGAACAAAGAAGAGACAAAACAATGGAATGGACAGCAAAAAAAAAAATTAAGTGAAACCAAAGTCTGCTTCTTTACAATCCACTTACTCCCATTTTTCATTTTCCCTAATTATCATGAAAAATTGAACAACGGCAACCATTTGTTAAATCCTTTCCACAGAAATTGCAGTGATTGTTTTTTTTTTGTTCCTTTCGTTTTCTTTTAACGCGGAGATGGTTCGCAGTTTTGTACTAAGGACAATGAAGAAGGAGTAGAAAAAAAATTAGGAACTTTGAAATGTAAATTAGAATAGATCTCCATTCTGACGGAGATGGAAGGATTTTGCCAATTTAAGAGATGGTCTATAATCCGAAAGCAAATTTAAGTGAGTAGGTTAGGTTATGGTGACCACGAATGCCTGTACTGGTACAACAGGGATTGCCCCATCCTTTCTCAATTCGTCCGACTATGTGAAGGAATGGATGTCGAGCTTAGCATGAAACGAAGGAAGTTACTTTACTTAATTAAGCGCCTCTTCAGTCCGTAATGAACCTGGGCCTCAACCAATACGCCGATATTTGCACAGTCACTATAGCTAACTACCCCGCGTGTGCACTGCAAGTAAGGTGAGGTCTTCCTCTACTGCGTCTGACGTCTGGCTGGTAATCGAAGACTCTGTGAGGCGAAGTACTGGTGAATATTGCTCTACATGTCCCAGCCACCTTTAACATGATCATGCCTATGTCGCTGTACGGCTCGTTAAGTTCTTGGTTGATTCCAAACGACCAAGGACTTATTCATCCGCTTTGGTGGCTTAGAGCTGGGTATTCAAAGTAAGGGTAGAATCATTTATAAGACGACTTACTCATCTCTTAGCTTGAAGAAGGAAACTTAGTTTAAACGGTCTGATATGGTAATAGAGACTAGTGGGTATCGATTTCGACTTCTTGGATTCTGCAGAAGTTTGAAAATTTGGTCAGTTTAGGATTTTGGTGGCCTAAGATAACACAGACAGGATCCGATCAAATAAGCTTTTGCAAGGGATGTTGGCCTAAGCTTCTGTAGTTGGCCCAGTTAAGAGGGTCTCATTTTTGTGGATCGGGCAATATTCAATTGATCCTTCTCCTTGTTTGCGGGAGAATGTTCGTCATCGCCGTTTATTAGTCTGTAGAAGTGGTTCTTCAATAATCTTATCATCTCAAACTTAACTTTAAGTTTTTCCGGCTCATCTTGACAGGATTTTATTTGGGACATGTTATAAACATCATTTCTGGAGTATGACCTCTCTTTCGGCTCTCTGGTGGCTTCCATCTTCAACTGAAGACCTCGCTCTTGGTTGCTAGCATATCTGCCGGTATTCTTTGTCAAACCAGAGGTTTTGTGCTAATGGGAGCGAGAAACGTAGCACCTCAGTTGCGAAAGATATAATTTCTTGATGACATTGTTCTTCGATATAAGATGCTGGTGATATGGTGTTATTTGAGAGATTAAGGGAAATTAGCTCGGCAAAGGACTTCCCGGTTTTCAAGGTAATTCGCAGTTGTTGTGCGGTAGTGAATATCAGCATTCTTACCTTGGATGCAACAAGGTAGAAGTCCGAGTCAAAGTTACCCCCTCGGAATGGTCGGATATCCAAAATACTGGATACATGTGTCGTTGATCTGGAGACCTTCATGTTCCCTTTATGGATATCGAGGTGAGAGGCTGGCTATAGTGGTATTTCGTGGCGGTGAAGTAAATTATGGCCGTTGCCACAAGTGTTCCAAGATACTTCTTAAGATTTACTCTCTTTCTACTCTTGCGTTGAAATCTCCCAGGACGATCATGACATCGAACTTCGCTAGTAGGTTCTTATGTTTTGACCAGGAACTCGTAGAAACAGTCCTTGAAATGGTTTTTTGCCTTTGCCGGATTGTGAGTGCATATTTGTTTTTTTTTTTTTTGCCGAATTTGCCCATGATGCCGATTTTTGCATTGCATTCGCTAATGTCTTCGAAGCATAAGACTTCTTGAATAAGTTTATCGCTTATAACAAACCTACAACAGAATTTTCGATCCTTCTGCTTACATTGTTGATTTCACCTAATTTCCCCGGCTAATCCCATCGTATTTCCTCGATAGCAGCAATGTCTGCTTTTTAGTAGCTATATGGGCGTCCACCAATTGTGTGGCCGCACCTTTTCTATTTAGAGTTCTTACATTCCAGGTTCAGATTAGAACATCGATTCGAGACAGCGGCGAACGGCTAAACCAAGTATTTCACCCAACAACAAGTTTACCAAATTCTCGTCGGTGAAAAAACGCCAGAGATTAATTTGCAGATAATGCGTATCGACTTGAATCTTTTGTAAGCCAAACTTACTAAACGTTCGCAGTGGAACACACTCAAGTAAATTCTTAAGACCAATTTTGATGATACCAGTTATAATGGAAACCTTTAAGAACTCAACGGAGGTAAAAATGTCGATTCGTTCGTAGAACAAACGATGAATGGAACATAACTAGATTCTAACTGGGATGGAGTGTAATTGGACCAATTCGATCAATACTGCTGTTTGGATTGAGTTATATTACTAAAGTGAGTTTTTCGACTTACTAGCTACCGTCCTAGTACCACGTTCGTACAAACTCGCCACGACATTTTCAATGGTCGACAGTTCCTCGACGACACGCTTCATTACAGCGCACACAGATCGAGGCTCCAAACAGTTTAACCAGTCTCTTGTTTCAACACTTTTTCGAAGCATTTTAGATATAGTTGTGCCTTGCAAACGAACATAGGCGTCTAAGAGCGATTGTGCTGTCTCTCGCATTTCACTTCAAATTTCTATTTCATGCGTCAGCACGGCACTATTCTCCGAATCGATTTCATAAAGATCATCTCCGAGGGATATCAAAACATGTGCGCCATTCTGTTCCATTTCTAGGCAGGCTTTTAATAAAACAAGCAGCAAATTCGGAGGACTAGATGAAGAAGTGTCCGCAAATGATGAAATTACGCGAGAAATGTGTCACAAGAATCCAATCAACAAGTTCTCTCTACACAAAAGTATTCAGCTTTAATATTGAAAGACCATTCTGTCTGAAGAAACACCATCAGATCTTGCAAAACACCCTTATTTTTTTCTTCTGTGGATACATAAAGATTTGTGATTTAATCATTTAGATTTAAACTTCCACTTTCACATTTCGCTGATACTACAGACAATCGCACTGAACTTAAGCTGTCGGAGAAATGGTCCTCCAAATTCTTCGTGTGTACTTCACACAATTGATGGCCGGCTCCAATAATGATATCTAGAGCATTTCTTTGAATTTCAATGCCACGGCACATATTGCGCATTGCCATAAGACGTCGGTGGAGACGATCCAAACCGCTAAGCATTATTTGGGTGTCGCTAAACCCGATTTCTGGCTCCACACGATCTTGGATTAAGCTCAAATACTTGTCAATGTTTATACCCTATCCCATAGGGGTATATTAGTTTTGGTACATAATTTGTAACATAGAGAAATAATTTAGCTACATATACCTCAAAGTATATTTATCGACTCAGAATCGATAGCTGATTCGATTTAGGCTTGTCTGTCCGTCCGTCCGTACGTCACCAGTTTTTGGGCCTTAAATTTTGAGCTAGAATAATGAAATTTGGTACACGTGCTCTTTGTTGCTCCCAGTAGAACAAGTGTAAACATTTTTAAAATCTGCCCACTGCCGCGCCCCCTTTTTAGAAAAACGTATTTTTTGGCCAAACCGTAAAGAATTTTAAAAAAGTGTCTGAGCAGCATAATTAGAGAATCGTAATATCTATATTTCGTTTTTTGCCACGACCACTTTTTGGGGGCGTTTTTTGTAAAAAACGTTTTCTGGTTAAATTTTAAAATTTTCGAAAAAAAATTTGATGCACAATCATTGGAAGTATTAATATGAATATTTCGTCAATAAACCATTTTAACCCACGCCCACTTTTTGGGGGCGTTTTCTTACAAAAACCTTTGTATGAAAAACGTTTTTTGTCGAACTATAAAAGAATTTGATTAACCTTCTGAACCATATGTTGTGATAACGTCATTTTCAATACTTTATGACCATAAAGACCACATTTTGGGGATATTTATTTTAAGGATAGGATGGGATAGGGTATTAAACGATCCGCACAGCGGAATGTAGCCTTTTCATATGTTTTTTTTTAAAAATTCAATCAGCTCGTGCATGGAGTTCTCTTGAAAGTTTTCCTTTTTCAAATCGTGGTGTTTTGACAGGAACATATCAAAGTAAAAAGTCACCACCAGTGCCGAATCATTCAGGAATCCCTCAATCCCCATGTTAACGAATTCAATCATATCACGTTCGGTCTGATCCTGCAACATAACAATCTGTTCATGCAACCGCTTTGAAGCACAAAGCAACATTTCCCTAGCGAGATCGGCTGGTTTTTCGTCCAATAGCAACATCAACTCGCCGATTTCCGTCAAAGACTGTGCAGTATTTCCGGCCAATTGAAAGTCACTTCGTAGTTTATCTTTCAGGTCAGAAATTATACTCACTATAACAGCGGAGTCAAAAATGGATACAGTCGCTTGAGCGTGCAATCCTTTAGACGTTTTTCCAAATACCGTTCAGACTCAAAGTTTGTGCAGTCCATGTCTGGAAACGGATTTCCATTGTTGTCTGACATTTTTTAAAGTTATTATTATGGACTATTTTATAAATTAAAACTTATTTGTTATTATCCACATAAGCCTACGTTTTATTTTTGTAAAGTCAAATATACTTCATAATCGTTTGTTACTAGTAATTAGAGCTGTACTAAAGGAACTGAAAATACTGCAATAAAGACATTAGCATTTGCTGATGACAAGGATTTAATGTGAGGTAAATTTCGATCAAAATCATAAAGAAAAACATTAACAAATTAAACGGATGGTCCAAATCGTATGGATTGCCAGTATGCGGAGTCAATAAGCATCTGCAAGAATAATCTAGGGCACACCTGGAGCGCCGAATCATTCAGGAATTCCTCAATCCCCATGTCAACGAATTCAATCATATCACGTTCGGTTTGATCCTGCAACATAACAATCTGTTCTCGTGATGATCTGACAAATCATCCGAGTAGTATCAATTGTCAAGAATAGCTTATCTCAACTTAGCCGTTCGGAGTCGGCATAAAACAGGAGGTCCCCGCCATCGTGCAAGAAGTACACACGCACACATGAATGGTTGTGAGAAAGCTAGGCCCTGGGTACTAACGAGCCTGTTGCGCCAAAAATTTGTATTTGTACACCTGGAGCGTTATTGGTTCTCCTCACCTGAGAATAGTTTAAATAAAAAAAACCCTAAACATACAAAGAAGTCACCAATCCCGAATTACCCTGCCTTGGAGTCGTCTAAATGCAGTTTTCAATACAATCATACAACTCAAACCAATCGATCTTTACATCAATGATTCAGCAGCAAAAAGCGTGAATTTAAGAAGCTGAAAACTTATGTATTGCAATAATCCAATGGTTTACACACAAACTAATATTTTATTTATTCAATAATAATCTTTATTTTTCATTAATTACATACGCTGCACATTACCGATGGCTGGCTTCGAATCCGTACGAGAGAGAGATGTTACTTGTGTCAGACCTTGTGGCTATTTTCCGCCAGGTGTGTCAGTGATGTTCTGAGGCGGACTGTTTATTTATTATCTGATTGCCACATGTACAAGGTGGCGCAAAAGTAATCCTCCTATCAGAAAATACATCGGAAGGTTATTTTTGCGCCACCTTGTATGAAGTAAAGTCCAATATTGAAATCCGTGGCTTATGTTATCGAAATATCTGGCTACATTAATCATTAGCCCCAGTTTGGAATTAACGACTCAATCAGAATACCAAGCAGGAATGAATGGTCTCAAACGGAAAGAGCTATCAAGACCCAAGGATCATAAATGGATTTCAAAAATGGATACACTCCGGAATGAACTTGGGTCTCAACCAATATGCCTCTCAAACTATCCTGGTCTCTAGCTAACTGCTCCCAGTTGCATACTTAAGGTTGATTGAGGTCGGTTTTTACTAATGAGTGCCATTTAAGGCGAGGTCTTCCACTGCTGCGTCCGACTTTTAGCTGGAACCAAAGACTCTGCTAGTCTGAGTGTTGTGTTCATCCGCTCTACATGTCCTAGCCATCATAAATGTCCAGCACGGAGTTTTTTTTCATTATCGCTGAACAGCTCACAAAGTTCTGGGTCGAATCTTTGTCTTAATAGCTCGTCTTTCGATAAGGCCGATGCTTCAGCGCTTTAGAGCACGACTGCGGTCAGGATCTTATATAGGATCTCTTTAGTAGTTTCAGTGAAGGCTTTTCTTTTAAATTGATTTCATAGATATTGGAAAGAGCAGTTCTTCCTCTTATTACCGACGGGATATAGTTGTCAAAGTCCTTATCGGAGCGGAGGTAAACAAAGACTTCTAAAATTGTATCTGTCAATAGTAACGCTCTGTCCAATTCGTCGATGTTTTGTGTACCTTTGCGATGACAGCATAAACTAGGGCTTAACCTTATACTTATTTATATATTGTTAGCAGAGAGAATATCTTCACACTGCAGATCGTAAAGACGGGACTAATGATGATATTTGTATGATGGTCTATTTGAAGTGAAACTTCTTTTGGGACGTTATGAATTCTATTTAACGAAACGAAAAATTGTAACGAAAAGAGATCGTCTGATCACTGAAACCAAGCAGCGTCGGTCGCGGTAATTACTGAGATATGGGGAAGCCTGGGAGAACCGCATATTGTTGGAATAAGAATGAGATGAGTTCAAATGGCATAAAACCGCTTTTATAGCCGAGGGAACTGAGGTTCGGGGTAAGAAAAAGTTGAAATTCTTTAACCGAGTTTGTCCGGTAGAACAAGGCTGAAAACAAAAACAAACAAAGTTGTATGTCAATTGCCTCTCGGCGTTCGTAATTCGAACAGTAAGCATCAATATAGCTGCAATCTGCATATAATCAAAGAGGTATAGAACTACTTAGAGTACGCATTACAGCTAAAAATGTTGTAGTTTCAGATGCGGGCGGTAAGTGCGAACGAGAATTTTGGTCGTTCGGCTATGCTGCTGCTTGATGCTGGCATGGCAATGTGAACACTGGGGTATCTATATCAGTACCCCACAGAGTAAATTTTCGTTGTATGTGATGCGCACTCTATGCGTAGTTGTATACTCTTTGATACAATTCACACATAAACCAACGAACTTGCGAATTGTCAAAAAGTACTCAATATTGGCAATTGAATATTTCTCATTTAAATGACTCATTTCGAATGAAATACATACACTATGGAGGTGGTAAACAGAAAGAGTGAGAAAGAGAAATTAAGCGGAATACAATTTCATTTCTACCGCGCGTGAACTCACACTCGAATTTTTTTGTCGCAGTAGTTGAATACTAATTTTATATTTATACGTCGAAAACGTTTTGTTGAAAAAAAAAACATCCAATGTCTAGAGTGTATGCTCGTCAGTGTCACTCACCCGCATTCCTTGAACAAATAAAAAAAACCTTGTAGTGGTATCAGGATAATGCACCATTCAATGTGAGTGCATCAAGCAGACAATGACCTGCACTTAGTACCCACTCCTGACCTAGGAGAACTTTTATTCAACAAAAACAAAAGGATGCGCTGTTGTTAACATTTTCATCACTTCGCAAGTGTGCACAGAAGTCTCTCTCGCCAACTGCCGGTACAGTGCTTCAATGAGAAACACTCTGTAACAACCCCCCAAACCTACCCCCCATCGCCTTTGTTTGTTTTCTTTGGATGCACTCTTTTCTAATTTGTTCTTTGTTCAAGTTGAAACAGTTTCTAGGAAACTGAAATAGCGGTCGGATTATGCCCGAAAGTTGCACGGTCCTTTGCTGCCTCGAGTTGAAATTGTGTAAACAGATTCCAAGTGGCAAAGTAATGAAAGAACGTTTTTTTTGTTATGATTCTTTAAATGAACTCTTGTTGGTATCAAAGCTGAAGTTTATTATATTCTTTATAAAATAACGATTTAAAGATATTTGGAAAGATTCTGATGAGTTAAAAAATATATTTAAAAAAGTCAAAAAATTGGATTGTTGTCATAATTAATTAAGAGTTCCAACAAGATTTGAACAATCTTATCCATATATTTGGAAAATATTGTAGGTACCTTCTAGTTACTTAGCAGAAAGGATCAGGTGATCAATCCAACGAATTGAAACGGTCAACTCTTTCGCAGGTGAGGGATTATGTTTCACTTAGATATTTTTTCAGAGATCTATAAGGGAATCTTAAATGGATCGCTTGGACTTGATGAAATATATCCGACTTTTTAAAAGCAATACATCTATATTGCATAAAACCAAACAATATAGAACTTCATAGAGTGCGCATCTCATACTACGTGCGGTACTGATATTGATATAGTCCGTACCAAATCAGTTGGCCATTCTACTGCGCAGGTCTCTTAAAATTTACTTTACAATATCAATTAAATTTCTCTTAAATCCTCTCTCTGCGCATTCGACCATTGGCCAACCGATTTGGTACGGACTATACCCCAGTGTTCACATTGCTACCCCGGCATCAAACAACAGCATAGCCGATTCTGCGAACGACGAAAATTCCCCTTCGCCCTTACCGCACGCGTCTGAAAGGGCTACAAAATAGGTCTGTTCCCGTACTTTTGCAGTAAAAATTAGTAAATTCTCAAATTTCTTGGAGTGGGGGTGAATTATTTATTTTAAGTTTAAGTAAAAAAACAGTAAAATTATATATTTTGTATACGTCTTTGAAAGAACAAATGACACAAAACACCTGTAAAAATAAGAGAGTTGTCAATTAGATACCAACTGACAGTTTACTGTTTTTTACCAACAGAAATTTCTGCAGTAAATTTTTTTATAGATTTTTATGGAGGGGTTGTTTTTTGTTCTCTCGTGAGCTCTCTCTTTTACTTATTTTTGCGTACGGGAACGGCAATAAGTAAAAATCAGTAAGAATCAGTAAATATTATTTTGTACGGGAACAGACCTAATGTTTAGCTGTGATGCGCACTCTATGTAGTTCTATACTTTTTGATAAAACATAAAACATACGTTGTTAACACAATTCTTTCAACCGGCGACTTTCCTTGGGCATGGAAGTTCTCAAAAAACAGAAAGGATATATACAGACCGATTGATATTTGACCATTTCTTTTGAAAATCTTAGAGAAGACAATGGTAATGAACTCTCAAATACGTGAGCATCTTTCTAACGTGTGATCAATCAGTAGTTATTTTTCCATAAGATGTTATTTGACAGAAGGAGGTGAGTCTTGTCAAATTCCCATGCGTTTTTATTCAGTATTCATTGACATTCCATCATGGACAGGCAAACACCGTCATTTCAGTGAATAGCCTATCGAGATACTTGCTCGGGCGATGAGGCCCATTTCTGTCTCAATGCATAAGTCAAAAAGCAAAATTGCCGTATATTGGCCGAAGAACAACCGGAAGATGCTCAAGAGCTGTAGTTACATCCATTCAAAAAAACCGTGTGGTGTGATTTATGGGCCTGTGGAATCATCGGTCCGTATTTCCTCAAAAATGATGGTGGCCACAAAGTTACTGTAAAGGGTGCTCGTTATAGCGCCATGACAACTGATTATTGTTTGCCAGAAAACTAGACAAAATTTGGTTACAATAAGACGGCGCAACTTTCCACGCGGTCCGTGAAACAGCGGACATATTGAGAGACTGCTTCGGTGAACAATTAATTCCGTGTAGTTCCGACGCGACGTCCACAAACAATCCAAACTTGAACCACTTCCCGAATGCGATATCACTGCCTATATGACGCAGAAAAACGTATTCAGTGTTTGCACTCAATTGGTACGACACGTATTCAAACGATACAAATTTTTATCCAATGTACGGCTGGCCTTACGGTTGCCATATAACACACATTTGTCGGGACAGTCCCGCTTTTGAACCTTTGTCCCACCAAGTGTCCCGCTTAATGAAATATCACGCCAATGTCCCGCTTTTTGTTTTAGTGAACATTTTCGAGCTCGAGATTTTGATTTATCTAACATTACGATGACAGGATAGTTACGACAGGATAGACGATTAAAAAGTCGATTTAACTGATTCAGGCATTATAATTCACGTGGACACTGATTTTCTTAAATTCCGGAATTAAAGTTCTTATAATCTTGTGTCTCATAACGCTTTTCTTTTACGTTTTATCATCAGTAACCAAAATCAATGTAAGGGTGCTTTATTTGGCCAAAATATAAAAATCGATCAATTTCCACATGCTTTATATTTGATATTGCGCTAACCCCACAGTGAAAGAGAAGTTGCGAACGATCCAGTAGTGCAGCCACCACTCGTTTTGATTTAGCTGGAATAAAGTGTTTGCGGATAAGCCAACCACGATTGTGAAGCATTGGAGGCCAATAGTAACCATGTTATTCACGAGATATTTCGTCATTGAAAATTGGAACGTCCACATGGATGAGCTACGGCGCAGTTTCGGCCAAAATTTGAAAGGAATTATCTTTTAAAAGTGAATGTCAAGAATGGTTCTTTAGATAAGTAATAAAGACTTCACGATACCAGCTCCAAATGCCCCATCTACAAAAAAGGCGATCTTATGCCTTGCAAGAACTATCGAGGCATATCCCTGCTAAATGTCGCATACAAGATCCTATCCAACGTATTGTGTGAAAGTCTAAAACCGTTCTGCAACACACTAATCGCCACGTTCCAGTGTGGCTTCTGGCCCGGCAGGTCGACTATAGACCAAAATTTCACGCGTAGGCAAATCCTAGAAAAGACCAACGAATTTCAAGTCGAAACTCACCACCTATCATCGACTTCAAAGCCACGTATGAAATCATACATCGTCAGGAGCTCTATATGGCTATGGCCGAATTCGGAATCCCAGCAAAACAGATTCAGTTGTGACGCTGGAAAATACGCGCTGCAACGTGCAGTTGTAGCTCCTCCGAACTATTCTAAATGTGCACCGGATTTCGGCAAGAGCGCGTCTCCTTGCCGAAATCCGGTCTTCTTCAATCTCGTACTGGAGCAGATAGTGCGCAGAGCAAGTGTTAACACGGAAGGCACTATTTTCAACAGGTCCTTCCAGCTGCTGGGCTATGCAGACGATATTGACATCATCGGTCGCTCCCAATATGACGTGATAAAAGCGTTCAAGGAGATTGAAGAACAGGCGAAATCAGTTGGCCTTGAAGTGAGTGAGGGCAAGACTAAGTACAAGCTATCAACATACTAATAAGCATCTGTCCACAGCCTGAGACAAAACGTCACTATTGATAGCAGCAATTTCGAGGAAGTTAAGGAGTACACCTACCTCGGAGTTAACATAAACTCCACGAATGACACCCTAGTGGAGATCCGTCGAAGAATTACCATAGGAAACTGTTGCTACTTCAGTTTGACGAAACAACTGGGTTCAACACTCCTAACTCGAAGGACGAAATGTGTGCTCTATAAAACCCTTATCCTGCCAGTTCTGCTTTATGGTGCCGAGTGCTGGACGATAAGCAAGAAGGAAAAGCTGATACTGGGCTCCTTCGAAAGAAAAATACTTCGATAATGCTCCAGCTAAGAGGATCTTCGAATCCCAGCCCCCAGGTTCGAGAAGGCAAGGAAGACCGAACCTCCGTTTCAAAGCCCAAGCCATCACGGATGCCAGAGCGCTTGGTCTAGACAACTGGAAGCGAGCCCGGGATCGTAAAGGACGGAAGGCTGCAGTGTCTCAGTCAGAAACTCTTAACGGGTTGGGAGCCCGATAATGTAATGTATGTATGGCATTCACATATGATGTGTTCGGCTGTTTCGTCTTCTTCTAGACATAGTCTGCAATCGGGTGAGTCGACTAGTTGCATTTTATTTAGGTGATATCGCAGACCGTGGTGACCCGTTGGGAAGCCTACTAAGTTCTTGATATCGTACCTGCGAAGGTTAAGTATCTTGTTGGCATCTGTTTTGAAGGGCTAAATAGCTCTTTTGGCCTGTCTCAGGCCTGGGAAGTTGTATGACTTACAATTGTTTTGTTCCCAGCTTTTTATAGCTAGATTTATGGCTTATTTGGGAATTGCACAGAAGGGTTCAGGTCCAATGAAAGAGCCTTTCCGAGCCTTTTCTGGCTAGTTCATCAGCTTTTTTAGTTGTCTTCAATCACCTTATGTCCGGGAATCCACCATAACCTGGAACCAAGTGTTTGGAGGGAATTAAAGCAGTGTAGTCCTGATTTGGAGTCCTTAATATGTGAGCTAAGGGCTTTTATAGCTGCTTGACTGGTGAATATATGGATGTTGGCGCCTTTAATAACTGAATTGTGTATAAGGTTTGCGCATTCTTTGATGGCATGGAGCTCTGGTTGGAATACACTGGGGTTTTTTTTCCCATAGGTATTTAAACGTTCCGATTTGGTCCATCGATACCAGCTCCTACCCCTGAGTCCATTTTAGAACCATCCGTATACCACTTTAGGCCGTTTTGGCAGTTTGGTGGGTTATTGCTAACCCATGCTTCTATGGTTGTGATCTCCGTTGAGAATCTTTTGTCGAAGCATAGTGTCATTCGTAAGCGGTCTGTAACCGCACAGATCATGTCAAGTTCTGGAAGTTCGGATAGAAGTTCAATTAGTTTTAGGTGTTCGCTAATGTTTAACTCTTCCGCTTGTGTCAAACTTGTTGAGCTGCGAATTGCCACTTTTTTTATATAAATGTGGAGGGGCGTTAGTCCTATTAAGGCTCTGGTTGGAATACACTGGGGTTTTCTTCCCAAAGGTATTTAAACGTTCCGATTTGGTCCATCGATACCAGCTCCTACCCCTGAGTCCATTTTAGAACCATCCGTATACCACCTTAGGCCGTTTTGGCATTTTGGTCGGTTATTGCTAACCCATGCTTCTATGGTTGTGATCTCCGTTTAGAATCTTTTGTTGAAGCATAGTGTCTTAGGTAAGCGGTCTGTAACCACACAGATCATGTCAAGTTCTGGAAGTTCGGATAGAAGTTCAATTAGTTTAAGGTGTTAACTAATGTTTAACTCTTCTGCTTGTGTCAAACTTGCTGAGCTGCGAATTGCCACTTTTTTTATATAGATGTGGAGGGGCGTAAGTCCTATTAAGGCTTCTATAGCCGCAGCGGGACAGGTACGCAAGGCTCCGGTAGTGCCCAGACAGGCAAGATGTTGTACCTTGTTTAATTTATTTATGGTTGTTTTTTGGGTGACTTTTTCCACCATCTATTGAAGCGTGTGTTATAATGGGCCTGACCATGAACGTATAGATCCAGTGTGTGGTCTTTGGAGAGATTCCCCAAGTTTTACCATACATGTTACGGCAAGCCCAGATAGCTTTGGTTGCTTTTTAAATTTTGCTGTTTATGTGGGAGTTTCAGCTTAGTTTTTTATCGAGGATCAGTCCAAGATATTTGACTTCGTTGGAGTACTCAATGTCTGCATCATTGATTGAAATTTGGCTAAGACTTAAATTTCTCCTTTTCACCGTAGATGAAAACAAACTTATTTTCTTACTCCTCTTTATTTCTCAAAAGCCTTCTACATTGTTAACCACGATATACTGTGTAGCAAACTTGTAGAACAGTTTAATTTTTTAATATCAGCCGCGAACTTGATCTTATCCTACTTAAGTGGTAGATCACAAGCAGTCGTCGGTAACGACAATATGTCATCTTTTCTTCCCTTAAACAAAGGGTTATATCCTGGGACACTCTTGTTTAACTCTACATTAACGAGCTACGAAAATACGTAAAAAAATCGTCCATACATATGCTGATAATGTTCTACTCTATAACAGCTGCAGACTTGTCTGGTTGAAAATGATGCCTGTGAAAGATCTCCAATCAATTATTCTTTGGGCGGAAACAAACGGGCTTGATCTTAATCTTAACAAGTTCAAATGTCTTATTTTTTCAAGGACTAAATTAGACACGTAGTGCTTTACTTGAACATGTTAATTCTGCAAGAAATGTAGGTTTAACATTCACAAATAAACTTACATGGGACTGTCACGTACGCCTTGAACTTGGTAAAATGTACAGGAACCTTACGATGCTCTTTGCATCCCAGCACATAAATCCTGTAAAACTCTACTCGTACCAATTATGCTCTGTAATTATCCGACTATTGGTACCTTCAACTGCTAGCTCAAGCGTAAGCTTAATGTTCTATACAATAGCATCGCACGATATGTTTATGAACGTAGAATATTTGATCACAATTCCGTGTTCAATATACGCATAACTCTGGGTGCTTACTTAAGAGGTGCTACATTACGGAATTAACTTGGGCCTCAACCAACATGAGTCTCAAATTAGAGTGGCCCTTGGTGGTCGGTTTCTACTTCTACGTAAAACGTAAGGCGAGGTCGTCATATGCTCTCTCCGGCGCGATGTCTGGCTGGATATTGAAGCCTCTGCGAGACGGAGTATTGGAATATTGAATAAACCTGCGCCTCAACGAACATACCTATCCAATTAGTACGGTCCTTATCTTACTGCCTCCAGTTCCGAACTTTAATATGGCTTCGGTAGGTTTCTACTTTTGCGCGCCACTTAAGGCAATGTCTTCATATACTGCATCCGTAGTCTGTTTGAGAATCGAAGACTCTACAAGCCGGAGTATTGGTGTACCTACAATCGCTCTACATGTCCTAGACATCTTTAACGTACAATGAAGAGTTTTTGACTAGGGGTATGTCGCTGTACAGCTCGTATAGTTCTTGGTTGAATCTTCTTCTCCATACCCCGTCAACACAGTCAACATTGTATACCAATACTACACATGGCTCCGAATAGTTCGTCTCTATAAATCCTGTCGAATGCAGCTTTGAAATCGATAAATAAGTGGTGGGTATCGCTTTGGACTTCTTGGGTTTTTTCAAGGATCTGCCGAAGTGTGAAAGTTCATCTTCGGTATTCCTTATCAAACCAAGCGTTTCTTGCTGTTTGGTGCGAGAAACCTAGCACATCAGTTGTGGCTGATCTAATGGCTTGTTGGCATCGTTGCCATTGTTATTCGACATTCGATGCTGGTGGTATGGTGTGAGTCGAGAGGTTAAGGGATACGAGTTGCGCGAAGGCCTTGGCGCTCTCTGGTGATTCTAGTCTTTTGGCTTTAAATTTTTTCACAATATTTCTGGTTTCTTGTGGTGTGGTCTGGTCTGGCTGCAACAAGGTAGTGGTCCGAGTCGATGTTACCCCATGAAAATTTCCGACATCCAAGTTACTGTATGCGTTCTTGTCGTCTATAGCTATGTGATCAATTTGATTTACTGGTCGTTTATCTATAGACCACGATGTTCCGTTATTGGTATCGAGGTGAGGAAACCGTGTGCAGGCTATAGTGGCATTTCTATCCGCAATTAGCCTAATTCCGGTGCCAGACGTGTTGTATTGTAGGCTATATGGACTATCAAAGATATTTTTTTTCCTACCTTTGCGTTAAAAGCTCCCAGCACTATTTTAACATCGTACTTCGGTAGTCGCTCATAGTTTTTGTCAAGGATCTCGTAGAAGCAGTCTTTATTTAGTCGAAATTGATTAAAAACTCGTCACTTGAAGAGTGCCAATAAAATATGTATCACTCCTAATTGATTAGCTACTGCCTTCATCATTTCACTCAAAGCTTCCAAAATATTCCATCATGTTTTAAAGTCATCCACCTTCCCTCCAACAATGTCAATGAAAATTAATTTCCCTTATTTTAAGGGATTATCTCCTACATAATACAGATTACGGTCCATTGTCAATATACTTAGCCAATAAAGTGCCGAAATCAGTTACGGCCGATGCTTAACGTACCTTCAGCCATTGACGAAAAAAGTCCATCCATCAACATGTCAATAAAGAGAAAAATGTGAACGATGATGTTGCAAGTGATTGAAGTCTCTCTTAACGGGACCAATAGGACCTATCCTATATGCATATTCATCCGTAATAAGCAATATCCTAGGTTAAACCAGAATTTTGTTGTAGACTCATGAAATCATTTATCAAAGATACGTTGAACCGCATGATGACCACATAAACGAATCCCAAGGATCAGGCAATATCCCTTGAAATAAAGTTAAAAGCCCATATCGCTGCCACTTAACCAAGTTATCGCTACACGCTCTAGGGATGCATGTTCGATTTTCGCAACGACTTTTAATACAGATGACACCCCTGCACATGGCTGGTGGCACACTAATTGGGTTGTGCCACATTTTTTGTCGCACGAGTGCTTTCGCCTCGAGTATAAAATTCAATTTTAATTTAAGCTGATCCTGGAGACTCCGGTCGTTGTACGGCTTTGCACACATCCTCCACATGACATCTGGTTGGTGGTCGGTGTTGATCCTAGTCTTTGGGTGTTGCGGGGTTCAAAATCAATTTGAATCAGTTGTAGTTGGGCGGAATGGTTTTTACCGTTTTCCTGTTTTAGTCCTGTGGTCGGGTACAAGTTTGCTCTTAAGCCTTGCGAAATTTCACATCCGTTTGTGCACGTGTACGAAGGATTATGCAACATATGGTAGACACATGCACTGCATGGCGATGCCTGTGGAAAGCACACCACAAGGATTCCCCTTTAGTTTTGTGAAAAGTAATAATACCAGTCAAGTAAATCAAACCACATGGCATCTGTTTTAGTGTATCCTTTTCCATTGCAGATTCTCAGTAGAGGAGCATTAAACTGGTTTACAAACAATTTATGGAAGAAATTGCGTCCTCCCACAGGAGGTATGCGAGTATGTAGTGTCATTCCAACGTGATGTAGAAAATGTTTCTTAAGGATGTAATGATGGATTTAATTATACTTCCTGGAATATCCTTTAAACACAATAAAAAAGGGATATACGAACAAATAAAAGTTTTGAATAAACTCGGAAGAAAGTTAAATGAAAAACTTTGCCTCAGGAGTTTGGAGCAGGAATTTTTGTTTGCGTGGGAAGTCCTTTCAATCGTAGAATTCAAATGACAGCAAGGGTAAGGCAAAGGTTGCTAAAAATTACATCTGGTTAAGATATGCAAATAAGGTTTCTGTACCTTATTTATCTTAGAGTAAAGATGTAGGTGGAGGAGGGTTAACGAATTACATTAAGATTGGCAATAACGTTACGAAAGCCCTTGGTAAAAATAAAGAGAAACGATTCAACCACATCTTTATATAGCTTATAAAGTTCGGGGTTGCGTCTTCTCCTATATTCGCCTTCTTCGCGTTCAAGGCCAACAATTTGACGAAGAATTGTTTCCACAATTCCACGTTCCTGCTAATTGCTCAGCACTCGGATCTGCAAAGTAGAATTGGTAGACTTTCGAGTTAAGAGTTTTGCTCCCATCTGTTTAGCTAAACAGAAGTAGTATCGGTGGGATTGATGTTGATTCCGAGGTAGATGAACTCCTAAACTAGCCCAAATTTTTTGGAGTTAATAATGACTTTTGGTCCAGTGTTGTTTGTCGACAAGGTTTACGGGATGGGTTCAATCACTCGCTACCTCATTTTATGAAGTCATGTCTTAGTTTTGAAATTGGGTATATGGTCAATCTGTCGATCCGGAACCCACACTGCTATGTGCCGATAAGTGTGTAGCAGAAAAGCTTAAGACATTCACATAGGTGGGATATGATCCTATATGCACCATATAGCAGGAATATGCCTCTGTAGTTGATGCAAGACATGAGGAGAGCTGAAGCTGATATTTCAATGATCGGGTGTATGTTTTCTTCCATCCAGATTATTAAGTTGATGGTTTGCTGCATTGCACCTCCATATTTAATCCACCAGAACTGGTAGTTTTATTGCAGCGCTTATTTCTTCGATATGGCGATGGATGAATTCGGAATCCCAGCAAAACTGATTCAGCTGTGCCGCGTGACGCTGGAAAACACGCGATGCAACGTGCAGTTTGGAAGTAGCTCCTCCGAACTATTCCAAACATGCACCGGATTTCGGCAAGGAGATGCGCTATCATATGACTTCTTCAATCTCGTAATGGAGCAGATAGTGCGCAGGGCAGGTGTTAACACGGAAGGCACTATTTTCCGTCCAGCTGCTGGGCTATGCGGACGATATTGACATCATCGATCGCTCCCAACATGCCGTGATAAAAGCGTTCACGGAGATTGAAGAACAGGCGAAATTCGTTGGCTTTGAAGTAAATGAGGACAAGACTAAGTACATGCTATCAACATACAAACAAGCATCTGTCCACCGCCTAGGACAAAACGTCACTATTGATAGTAGCAATTTCGAGGTAGTTAAGGAGTTCACCTACCTCGGAGTTAACATAAACTCCACGAATGACACCCTAGTGGAGATCCTTCGAAGAATTACGCTAGGAAACCGTTGCTACTTCGGTTTGGCGAAACAACTGGGTTCATAACTCCTAACTCGAAGGACGAAATGTGTGCTCTACAAAATCCTTATCTTGCCAGTTCTGCTTTATGGTGAGGAGTGCTGGACGATAAGCAATAAGGGAGAGTTGATACTGGGCTCCTTCGAAAGAAAAATATTTCGGCGGATTTTTGGTCCTGTGCACGAGGTGGGCGAATGGAGGATAAGATACAACCGCGAACTCTATGAGCTGTACCAAGATTTGGATGTAGTCCAAAAAGTCAAAATACGTCGACTACATTGGCTCGGCCACATTGAGCGAATGGACAATAATGCTCCACCTAAGAGGATCTTCGAATCCAAGCCCCCAGGTTCGAGAAGTCAAGGAATACCGAACCTCCGTTTCAAAGACCAAGCCATCGCTGATGCCAGAGCGCTTGGTCTAGACAACTGGAAGCAGCGAGCCAGGGATCGTAGAGGATGGAAGGCTGCAGTTTGGGTTAACTACCCATTCGCCGGGGAAAAATTGTTATAAAGCAACCAGAAGCCCCGATAGGGATTCATGTTATTGTTAACGACCATTGTAAACTAGAAAATGAAAACGACATTGAATAGCAGAGGTGCAGCCGAACCTCTAGCAGAAACACTAGCTGGTAAAAAGCAGACATAACTACCAAAAAAAAAAAAAAAAAAAATTTTTGGCGCAACAGGCTCGTAAGTACCCAGGGCCTAGCTTTATCACAACCATTCATGTGTGCGTGTGTACTTCTTGCACGATGGCGGGACCTCCTGTTTTATGCCGACTCCGAACGGCCAAGTTGAGATAAGCTATTCTTGACAATTGATACTACTCGGATGATTTGTCAGATCATCACGAGAGGAGGGCCAGTGAAAAATCATTTAGGTGTTGTTACGGCTGGGAATCGAACCCAGACCTTCTGCGCGGCAGCTCATCGCACTAACCACCGCGCCACTGAGCCCTCTGAGACATAACTACCATCAAGGAAATATTACGTGATTGGCCGGGAAATGAGAGGTTGAAAAATTGTGTTTTTGTGAGCAGAAACAGCGACTTTTCGGATGTGGATTTGTTATAAATGTCAGACTTAGGCAAAAAGTCGTATGCACAAAAGTTGGACGGTCACGTTCAAGCGGGAAAAAATATGAGGAAAGATGAGTAAGAAATGTTTCTACGAGCTCCTGGAAAACATACCCTACACGACACCACGTTTGGAAACAGACTAAGACTAATTGACTTCACTGCTGAACGAAATACCACTATACCCAGCTCACGGTTTTCTCCATATCCATAAGGGAACATGGCGGTCTCCAGACAAGAAGCACAATGTCTGAACATTCCGAAGTGCTGTGCAAATATGGATCGACTCAGAATAGTGCTGAGTCGATTTAGCCATGTCTGTCCGTCCATGCGTATCTTACCAGTTTTTTGGCCCTAAATTTCAAACTAAAATGATGAAAATTGGTACAAGGAAGTGTACTTACTCTTTCTTCCAGCAGAACAAGCGTACAAATTTTCAAAATTTTTAATCTCATTTTTTCAGAAAAACATTGCTTTTGGCCAAACGGTAAAGAAGTTCTTGTTAAAAAAAGATTCGTGCAATAGAAAACTTTTTTTAAGATATTTTTATACACGGTCTGAAAAATAAGTGGTGGCCACTCCATTTTCTATATTTAAACCCCATAAAGTTTTTAACCATGCCCACTTTTTTTGGTACATTAGTTTTAAACATATGAGAAGGCTACAATCCGCTGTGCGGATCCGTGATGAGAAGTCTACAATCCGCTGTGCGGATCGTGTAATACCCTATTCCATCCCATCCTTAAAATTAATAAATAAAAAAATGGGATGAGTTGGGATAATGTATTAAACGACTCGCACAGCGGATTTTAGCCTTCTCATATATGTTTATGTGTGGTAAGAGTGTTTATACATGGCTGTCTATCTAAATACTACCTTTTGCTCCTCTGTTGTTCAAGCGCTGCAGTGTTGTAAGAAAGATTGAGTTTACTATTGTCCATCGATCTTGGTTTTTAAAGTTGCAGATTTATTGCTGGGGTATCTTTTGTCCCATCCGTCCAACGTATTTGCTGCTCCTCAGTTGCTCTCTCGTTGGGTAAAATTTAGCCTTTCCGTTTGCATCAATAATACAAAGACGCAAATCCTTTGTTGGGTTGTATGTTCATAGTCCCCCCCACACTCTCAACATCGTGAGGTCGTCCTTCCTATCCCATCGATCCTTCAAGACCGTCCTTTCTGACGCTGCCCGTCGCGAGTCTCCCACCGGCCGTGGGCTTCGATGACTGTGAATTCTGTCGCAAGTTTATTTTGCTACATCGTGAGTCTCCACACTCTCCCTGGAGGTGCACCGTATACGTAGGTTAAACATGCTCCCTGTAACTGTTTTTGGTTGCATTCTTCTGATCTGAATGTCGTGGTTTAAGGGCTTTTGAAACCATGCCCCAACTTGCTCCAAATTCTGGGTTTGCGACCACAAAGAAAAGTGGGAACGACTGGGTTAAAGGGGAAAAGAGCGTAAGACTTGTTGCGGTTCATTGCATTGCAATTGATGTAACGTCCTACCCTTCTGGACAAAAAATAATTTTACAACATGGCACGGTAGCGAACTCCAATGACCGTTACATGGGAATCAATTTAATCGAAGAAACAATGACACCTCAGGCATAATATCCACCCCTCGCGGTCACTTTTTAAGAATGCAATTGAGTGTCTTGAAATACATGGAGGTTTGTTGCTACTGACTAACTCATATTTTGTTTATTGACAAGGCCATTAACCTAAATATGAATTTCATCTCTGAATATGCATTTTTGATAGAATTCCCGATTTTCTTCAAACTTTTGTAAGAGCCAGTGGCGAGGCGTCCATATAACTCGATTCCTACCGAGTTACCTTTTGAAATTCTACTTTTCAACAATGTACCAATAAAACAAGCAACATGAATCTTAATATCCCCATATAAACACAATATTTGTGTTTCCCACACCTGCACAGCACACGCAAGCCACAAATTCTATCAACAACCCCTCAACCTGCTGCAAGTCATCCGCTTTCATATCGTTCTACTGCTTTACGCACACACATACACACATCATTGCATGGTTATTCTCTATCCCATACTCCACATATTTCATAGCCCATAAGAAAGACAACTGCAAAGCGCTAGCAAAACAAAGCAAAGTGTAACCCGACAAAGGCCGTGTTATAAAATATCTGGCTGGCTAGAACAAATTGGTTTTCTTTCCTTGTTTTCCTTTATCGTTCACCGTGTTTGACTCCTCTTTGTTTAACACACGCTTTCTTATGCAAAAAAATAACCCGATGTTCAACGACTTATTGGTGAATTTTGTCTTTTCTTTTAGATTATTTCTGTTGGAAAAAATTAGTTATGAAGCAGATTGCGATGCGTAACTTAAAGAAAATTTTGAGTGTAATTATTGATGTGCAATAAAAAAGAAATTTAAAACAGTGAAAAGTGTGAAAAGTTTAAATTGTGGTATTTTCAGTTGAATTCAGATAATTTCAAATAGCTAATTATTAAGAGATAATGGCATTATTAACTGTAAATTGTTGTTTGGTAGATTTGCTTTTGGAGGAAGAAAATGCTTTTTGTAAGTTGAATTTTCTTAAAAAAAAAAGTTATAGAGATAGGGCGCTCTACTCCTTCTATGAAAATAGATTATAAGCGCAAGGATGGTTTTGTTTCGCATTTTAATGCATCCATGTACCAAAAATATACTTGGTTGACTGGCAGTTGTAAGCTTAACAAAATGTTTTGCTTTCCTTGTCTTCTTTTTTCAAATTCCCCAAGTGTTTGGAGCCGTACTGGCTAATTTAGTTAATTCCGCAAATAAACATGTCAAAACGGAAAAACATATTCGAAGCTGTTTATCTTTGCACGAATTCGGCACTAATCGCATTGAAACCTCCTTAGGTAATTCCTTTGAAGCTCACAACAAAAAAGTTGATAGAAACCGTAAGTTAATGGAACGTTTTATAGATACAGTAGTTCTTTTAGGCAAACAGGAACAAGCATTTCGGGGTCACGACGAAAAGCAAGATTCTATTAATCGTGGTAATTATGTTGAAACAATTTTATACTTATCTAAGTATGACACATTAATAGACTCCCATTTAGAACAGTGTTCAAGTGCACATCGAGTTTTTTCGGGTCTTTCAAATGACATACAAAACGATTTGATACATAGTATCGCTGCAGTGATTAAAGATGAAATTAAAGTTGAAATAAGTGAAACGCGATTTGTGTCCATTATGATCGATGAAACACCAGACGTGAGCCATAGGGAACAACTAAGTGCCGTATTGCGATACTTATCGGAGGAAGGAATAGAGGAAAGGTTTCTTGGTTTTTTTGACGTGAGTGAGAGTCGAAATGCAGAAGAGCTCTCAAAACACATTTTTAATATACTTGATGTATACGGTTGCAAGGAAAAGTTAATAGGGCAATCTTACGATGGTGCCGCGGTTATGTCCGGGAAAGTAGGTGGAGTTAAAAAAAAGGTCCTCGATGCATGTCCAATGGCTAATTTTATTCCTTGCTACGCACATGTTTTAAATTTGGTGTTATCCCGATCACTTGAAAATATACCTGAGTTAAAAGTTTTTTTTTGCAATATAAATACTGTAGTGCGCTTTTTCAATAAATCAAATAAACGTTCAAATCTTTTGAAACAAAAAGCAAACCGACGCATGCCGGGAGTATCAGAAACTCGCTGGCATTACCATTCACGAATAATTAACGTTATTTGTAACTGTAGATTAGATATAATTGAAACTTTTAACCAAATATTAGGCAATCCAAAAGAATGGGATAATGACGCACTTTCAATGGCCGAAAGTTTATTGCTTAAATTAGAAGGGAAAGAGTTTTGTTTTATATTGAACACGCTTTCCGAGATTTTTGCTAAAACCGATGTATTGTTTAATTTAATACAAAATAAACAAACGGATGTTGAAGTTGCTAAGCGAGAAATCGAGTGTTTTGAGTCTTGGCTTTGTACTGACTTTCTAAACAAATTTGATTCCATTTTTGAAAGCATAAACGATTGTGCTGAACCTCCACGAAAACGCAGATTACTCGATATTGATTTAAAAACTCACTATAAGCGCCTTCTTGTAGAAATAAAGGACAATATTATATCCCAACTTCAGACAAGATATAAATCTTTCACGAATTTAATTTTTTTGGATCTACTTAATAAATCAAAATACAGTAATTTTGCACTATCAAGCCCAGATGATAAAATATCTTCTCTGATTAATTTTTTTCCTGGAATTTTCAATTTCACAGCTTTGAAAAATGAACTAAAAGTTCTCTATACTACATCTTCACTTCAACAACTTGACGTTCTAGCACTTTATAACCATTTGAGAAGCGAAATATTGCGTGAAACATTTTCCCAAATTTTACTATTTTTAACATTACCGCTTACTGTTGCCTCCGTGGAGAGATCTTTTTCCATTCTGAAAAGAATTCATACATATTTAAGAAATTCTCAAGGAGAAAACAGGATCTCTGATTTAGCACTTTTATCAATAGAAAAGCGACTCCTTTTAAAAATGAAAAGTAGACCTAACTTTTATGAAAAAGTTCTTGCAGAATATGTTAAAAAAGATCGGAGAATAGACTTAGAGTACAAATAAAAAAATCAGTTTAGCAAAACTTTTCACAATTTTTTCAAACTTTTGCTGTTTTTAAATTCCTACTTATCATTAATATTTCCTATTTTTAACTTTTTTTGTATATATTATATGTGGATTTTTTTATTATTGTATTTATTTATTTATTTAATTTAACAAAAAGTAATTTGTGAAGTTCCTTTTTTTACCATCAATTTTCTTAAAGGTATTGCATTTGCATCTGCCAAAAAAGGTTTCTTTCGAAGCCACTTTTATTATACTTCAGGTTCATTGTAAATTTTGGCTTTAATGACTTGAAGTATACGAAATTGGCTTGAATTGCTTTACTTATATGCGATTTGCAATACACAATATAATTTCAGAAAGCGTTTGCAGGTGCATATTTTTGCCGACTTACCATATAGCATTTTCCACGCCACGCCACTGGTAAGAGCCCAATCGAAGATGTTGTGGCACTTCCCGATTCATCTGAATGGGGATTAATTAAATGATTTCCCTTATTGTGACCTGGAGCACTTATATCTTAAGTTAAAAAAACGACTTTGTGGCGGGAAGGGGCAAACCACGATCTATGCGTTAACATAGATCAGGTTGAATGGAGGACGTGTTGGAAAGTGCACGGCATAAGCTCGTCGGAGGGGTGGGATCTTGCTGCTTTCCCTTGCGCACAAAAGATCGTGCCAAATAAACAAAAAAAAGGAAGGAGGATACAACAAAAACAAAGGAACCCATTACCTCGCATATCAAAGGTTATGAATGACAAAATGTCGTTGATACTATTGTAGGAATGCGAATGAAATGTTTGTATGTAAGAAGAAAATGGGGTATATGAATTTTATCAGCAATGGTGTCGTAGGTGTTTTGACACCTGGAGGGACCCTCCCCTTGCAACTGGCATACGCCATTGCTCCATGACTATCCTCTCCTCACCGGCCATGAGAATAGTCCCGTAAATCACGATCACATGCACTACTAGTTACTAACCCATCTCAACAAATTGTAATTATTTTAGCACATCTTTATTTCTTTTAAATAATTCATTTTAGTCCAACCGTCATTATCATTTTATATCAATGTAATGTATATATATATATATATATATATGTATATCTAAGCAATTACTATTTAGTATTTATTTAGTGAATGTAGAAAAAAATTGTGTCATTTTAGGTTTAAGTAGTCAAAATTAAGTTATTTTAGGTAGTTTTAGCAAATAGATACGTTTTAATTAAATTATTAATCAAAAGCCAATGAATAGTTTTTATGCATGTATTATGTACTTACTCGTTTCCATGCAATTTGACGATCCTGTTGCGCGTTGAAGTTTGTGCACAAAATTCCCGCAGATAGGTCGGTAGGATTTTTTTTTGTACTTCTAAATATATATATCAACATGTATATAAAAACTATTTTTGGTGGCTTTGACTTTTAAAGAACGCAATAAAAAAAATAAAATTTTAGATATTGGTATACAATTCAGGTTTAGGTAAGAAGCTTAGGTAGTTAATACAAATACATATATGTAATTTAAGCTGAATTCTATAAAATGAAATGATAATAAAAATGTATATGCACAGAGCAAAAGTATATGTGTATATCATACATCAAGCCACTCAAATAAATACTACTATGATCACTGAATATGATTGATTTATAGAGATGATGCACAATGTATTTGATGATGAGATGATAGCATTTGTTGCTAACTTGATTGTTGATTAGGTTTTTGATGATAGCTTGGTACTTGCAGTTCTCGAGTCCAGGTGCAGGTAATTTTGTATGATGGCCTTGCACGTGTCTCCAACTTTCGATCAAATTCTTGATTCTGTGGTGACTTTTACTTCACAGAAAGTTACTTCACAGATTGGAAAAGCACTTGATATATAATTTACTGCGGACGCTTTTTGAGTGAGTTGGTAGGACGAGTTTAGTTCGCTTGATGGTGAACTTAGGGGTTAAATAAATTTACACTCTTGTGGATCACAGGAACACTCTCAACTGCTTCCAAAAAGCTGTCCGCAACGCTATACAAAAGAAGGTTTTAGTTCCAAATTACGGAGATGAATTTTTAAGCGTATTACCTTATGAATTGTATATTGTACACTTAACAAAATAACCGTAGATACCTGACTATGTATCTTGACAATTTGGTCTCTTTTTATTAAGTTTTTCTTTTAGCTTCTTTAGACGCTAGCACTGAGGGTCTAGTTGTTTAAAAAAAAAATGCAAAGATTGCCTAAACTCTTTCATAATTTATGTCAGACCTTATAACTAATCACAAAGTTAACCCTTTGGAAACAAATGAGGTTTTAACCAAACCTTATAAATTTCAAATAAAATGTATAAAAGTTTTCAAAAACAAATTCAAAATATCCAAGGACCTACAGAGTCTTTAAAAAAAAGTTCTCCCCCTCAAATTACATAGCAAAAATATCCTTAATCACATTTCGCTACGAAAATAAGAAACTCCTAGATGTAATCAAAAAATTCGTCAATTTTATATAATTTCCCTTGATTTATCCCAGCAGTGAATATGGTTCCAGAAACTTTCCTCTCGCAATATCCTACGGTTAACCTAATAGGATTTGCCATGAGCTGTTATAGCTACACACGGAGGAAAACATTTTACGTTCCATTTAAAGTAAATTACATCCATTGAGGGAATTTTTTTCTTTTTCTTTTGAAAGGATCTACCATCTGAATCGGTGGTTTCAAGGTCTACGTAAAAGGATGCTTCTTCTCACACATTAATAGAGCTTGTGAGGTCTGAAAAAGAAATCATTTCACTTTACATTGAATCCAAACGAGGACGATGAATGAAATTTGAAAGATTTAACAATTCATTTGATAAAGACGTACATGGGGTATTCGTTTTTTTGTAAGATAAATCCAAGGACGAAGGGATTTCAAGTTCATCGGTGACATTGAAGCTGAGAAAAGGCAAATGTCAGGTGACGGTTTATATGTGACATAGATGTGATTAATTACGTTTTAGAAAATATAGAGCTATCAATGTCTCTTTTACAGGACATGGTGAGAGAGATCTATTGAAAAATGTAGACTGAATGTCCTTTAATTTCATAACTTCGCCGTTTGATGAATAACAAGTAATTCTCAAGCATCGAACTCCTGACCTAAATAAGTCTTTCTTCGACTTACAACTCGTATTGAGATGCGCCCCTCAGCCGGTGCCTTTTTGTCGTCAGGACAAACTCAAATCAATCAACGTTTTGTATAGTTCAGTGCGGAAGAAACTTAAGTTAAGGTGTGTGCCAATTGCACCCTGTCAACAACTTTATTGGCAACCTTTTTGAAATTGGGTTGAAGTCTACGACAACTTTCATCCCTGCTGGAAAAGTTTTCAGAAGTTTTTTTTTTAAAGAAGTTGAACACTGAAGTTGAATTGCTTTCGACTGAAACTATCTTTGTGTCATTATTGAGAAGTCGAGTGGTTGCTTAGCAGGAATCCGTCCGCTGACGGTATATAAGGTTTGCTTAGGTGGACGATATGTATAATGATAAAAATCCCCAGGATACAGTGGAACATTTAGCAATAAGTACATTAGACATCGAATGTTGGCCCTAGTATTGATCCCTGCTTCTTATTTTAAGAGTAACAACACTTTGTCGATTTGAATACATCACGTCTTGGAAATGTGTGGCCAACCTTCAAGAAGTCATGAAATGAATCTCAAATCGCAGTTCAGAATTGGTGTTTAACTGGAGCTCCTATTATTACCGGCAAAAACATAACTTCGCATACACAAATAAGGGAACATTATTGTTGAGGCCCTTATAAAGGGTCCGCCAAGTAACTTTTTTTTGAAAATGCTATAAAAAAAACTACTGAATATTTTCTCAAATTTCTTTTTTTTATTTGAAAGTGCAATCCTTCCGGTTAATAATGGAAAATAATTTCATTCAAATGGCTGCCTCGGCTGACCATGCAGTAGCCTACACGATCGGTCCAATTTTTAAGCACATTACCGATTGTGTGCAGCTGTATTTCACCAATGGCTTCACGAATATTGTCCTTAAAGCGTCAATTGTCTCTGGCTTGTCGGCGTAACACTTATTTTTACGGCACCCCACAAATAATAGTCCAACGGTGTCAAATCGCAGCTCCGAGGTGGCCAAACGACATCATCTCTGCGGCTGATAATGCGTTTTTAAAAAACCGGGCGAAAAACATCGAGTGTAGCTTCGGCTGTGTGGCACGTAGCGCCGTTCTGTTGAAACCAAATGTTGCCAATATCCTCCTCTTCAATTTTTGTGAACAAAAATTCGCTCAACATGGCCCGATAACGATCGCCATTGACTGTAACGGCCACTCCTTGCTCATTTTCGAAGAAAAATGGCCCAATTATGCCTCTGGACCAAAATCCACACCAAACAGTGACTCGTTTTGGGTGTATCAGCTTTTCAATGTATGCGTGCGGTTTATCTGTGCCCCAAATGCGAGAATTTTGCTTGTTTACATACCCGCCAAGATCAAAATGAGCTTCATCTGAAAAGATGATTTTTTTGGCAAAATCGGCATCTTCTCTAAGTCGATCGCAGGCCCACTTAGCGCAGCGAAAACGCATTGGATGGTCAGTTGGCTTCAACTCCTGAACCAATTGGACTTTGTATGGCGTCATACCAAGGTCTTTATGCAAAATTTGTCTCAATGATGTCTCCGAAATGTTCAATTGTTGAGAACGACGGTGAATTGATGTTGATGGCGCTTCACGCACACTTTCTGCCACGGCAGCAATATTCTCGGGTGTACGCACTGTTTTTGGCTTTTCACGGGATGACGAACATACGGAGCTGACAGTGCTTCTCTTCTTCCAAAATCCGTACGCGATTTTCGCACACATTCTGCAACATTAACATGATTTTCAAAGTAATGTCACAATGTTGCTCAAGCGTATACACAACCACATTCGTTCAGCGGAAGGATAAAACTAATTATCTGTCAAATCAGACATGAGCTAAGTGTTACCATTCACGAAATAAGCACTAGTTGAAAAAAAAACGTTAGATGGCGGACGTGTTATTAAATTTTATTGTTTTGCCTAAAGGACTGATAACAGTATTTTGACAAAATACCTAGTCTCTTCAATTGATAGATCTGAGAGCTTGATTTCATAAATGCGCCTGTTTACCAATCCAAACCTGCATACTTCCACCTTTCTCCCAGCGGAACTTCCGTTATGTATAGCTTCGCGGGGATAGTTGTCCATTTAAGCTGTTCTTTCCACAATTGCTCCAAAGGGAATGCCAAGTGTTCTTGGTTGCTCTCTCAGACTCTCCTTTGAGGAGTGGTTCAATATTGCATATCTCCTGCCATATTTTGTAGCTTCGCTGTTTTTCTTCCATCTTCGTAGATCGTATAGCTCGCTTGCCATGATATCCGCTGGTAGCGTACCCCCGATGACAAAAAAGCATTCAATATAAACAGCATATTGATCGCTGTGGGTATATATTAAACTGACTTTCAATTTAGCTCTTCTAGATATTGAGCTAGTGGTAAAGTTTGGTTTTCATCTTCTCTTAGTCCGTCTGCTGTCCCATTCTGTGGTCCGCGCATTGAAATTTCCAGGCAAGATTGTTGGAGTAAGACTTTTAGCACCATACACGAGCCTATTGAACATATTTTATAACTCCTCATATGTGCTGTTTGGAGATGCATTTGTACTCCTTTGAACTTTGCTCAGACAAAGCCCTTTCCGGTCATATAATATTTTCTTCAAAGAATTTTTTTAAATTTTAGGAGCATTATTAATATGTAGCTTTCAATATATGGCCCAAGCAAAGGTTAACAGTATATATATATATTATTCACTGGATTCTCTTTCTAATAAATTCGAACTGGCCCTCCAAATTGGGGGCTGTGCTTTGGGTTAACAACCCACCCATGAAAATAACAAGATAGGGAGCAACCAATAGCCTCGGAAAGGACTGATCTTATTGTTGACGATCATGCTAACCAGAAATACTTCGAAAAAATTTCATGTCGAAAGACTGAAATCTCAGAACGCCAATGCCTTCGCGCAGCGCGAATCCCCTAACTTCTAGATTCATACCATACCCCCAGCATCGAATGTCGAAGAAGGCAAGGATGACAACAAGCGATTGGATCAGTCGGTTGCTAGGTTTCTTGCGCCACCAGCCAGTAACCCCTGGTTATGAGGAATGCCGACAGATGCTCGCAGCCAAGAACGAGGCCTACAAAGATAAACTGCTGATGAAGACGAGAGCTGCCATTGAGCTCTATTAGCAAAGAAGAAGGGAAGAACACCGGCTTTTTAGAAAGAAGAAAATAGAGCAAGAAAAGCGCGCGATCGAGGATATAGAGAGGTGTCACTCCAGGAACGATGTTTGCAAGTTTTACGAAATTGTACAACGTCAAAGCAAAGGATACAAGGCTCGAACAGAATCCTGTCGAGATGAAGAAGGAAATATCGTAGTTGAGACACAGTAGATGATAAGGATGTGGAAGAACCACTCCTTAAGACTGTCAAAGAACGATGACGAACAATATTCCGTTGTCAGGCAGAACGAACCATTCAATATTGACAATGACAGCGAATACTGCCAACCACCCGACCTAAGTGAAGTGAGTATAGCAATATCTAAACTCAAGCTTAATAAGGGCGCCAGAAATAACGGCCGATGATTTCGTTAGTAACATCCACTTGAAGTTTACCTAAAGAATGGAACATCAGCATCGTTTGCCCGATCCCCAAAAAGGAGACCCTCTGAACTGCGCCAACTACAGAGGCATAAGTCTGCTCAACATCGCCTACAAGATTCTATCTGCCGTAATATGTGAACGCCTGAAACCGTTTACCAACAACCTGATCGGCCCTTATCAGTGTGCTTTTAGGCCAGCAAAGTCCACAATCGATCAAATTTTCACACTTCGGCAGATCCTGGAAAAAACCCAAGAACTTCAATTCGATATCCTCCATCTATTTATCGATTTCAAAGCCGCATACGACAGCATTTATAGAGACGAACTACACAGAGCCATGTCTAGTTTTGGTATACCACCCAAAGTCGTCCGTTTGTGTGGGATGACGATGGAGAATTCTCGCTGCACCATCAGGATCGGAAACGACCTCACCGACACATTCGATACCAAAAAAGGATTTAGGCAAGGCGATGCGCTGTCATATTGTGACTTTTTCAATTTGATTCTTGAGAGGATTGTGCAAAACTCCCGAGCCAACACCAGAGGCACGATTTTCCAAAAATCGGTGCAACTACTAACATACGCCGACGATATTGATATCATTGGTAGGACTACGTGATGTCATAGGTACGTTTGCTAGTAAAGAGAAGGAAGCGGCAAAAATGGGTTTAGCAGTAAATGAGGGTAAGACTAAGTATATGCTGCCAAAACGAGGGAACGCACAACATCGACGAACGTCCCCATTGACAGATATAACTTTGAGGTGGTACGGGACTTTGTCTACCTCGGCTCCGCTATTATGTCTTACAACAACGTCTCGTCAGAAATCAAACGAAGAATTACTCCTGCCAACCTCCCTCACTCGAACTACTAAGGAGATCCTATATAATATCCTGATTATCCCAGTCCTGGTCTACGGCGCTGAAGAATTGACCGTATCAAAAACGGATGAAGAAATGGTCGATTCGAGAGAAAAATTCTTCGAAAATTCTTCGGTCCCGATTGCGAAGTGAGACGAAGATTAACCAATACGAGTTGTTCAGCGAAATACCCCTGCTCAAAAAGCTCCGCATTGGACGTTTGAGATGGCTAGGATATGTCGAACGAATGGACACCAATAGTAGAAACCGACCTCAACCACCATGGAGTGCGCAATTGTAGGCACTTAGCTATGGACCAGGCTAATTGCAGAGGCATGTTTGTTGAGGCCCAGGTTCATTCCGGACTGTAACGCCACTTAAGTAAGTATGTAAGGATTCTCCTTCGTGATCAGTATAGCGACAAACAAAGCGAATCCCACAGTTTCGAATAGATTGTAGGCCAGCATACGCTCTTTTAGCAGAGGTGCAAATGGATTTGATACTTCTTTTCCTTTTAATCTTCTGCACATTTTACAATTCCATCTATCATTTTGACAATTTGACTACCAGGCATTTAATATGAATTATTTCTAACATAGATTTCAATATTAAAATATATGTTTTGGAAAAATAGCATCAGCAGCTTTAATAAATGTTAACTCTTCGTATCCAATAGAGCGCAATCTAAGAATCGATTCACAGAGCATAATGGCTTGATTATAGATCTTGGACATAAAATTTTAATCGCGCAGCAATTAAAGCTGCAGTAAGTTCAAGTTTTGATTAAGTTATTTGTTCGCTCTTCTGTTCCCTTAAGGGTGCTACTGGGGCTTTAACTAACAGGAAAATTAATTTTATTTCAGGAACAGAGTCTTCTACTTTTTCGTAAGCTACTGGCGCAAATACCTTACAGCTCGCACCCACATGGATATGAACTTCAACAGACTTGACTTCAGTGCAAACAGATATCCAAAGGGGGATAGCCAAACCTGCTCTTCTTTCCGGCCCATTAAAACAACAGCCGCATTCTTTCGCTAACTCTGCATTTAGAAACTCATCCCAGCCTAATTTTTGTAATCGCCAAGAAGAAGAATATTATGTCCAACATATGTCTTGGCTTGTCCTGTCTTCACTTTTGTCCACTCGACATATATTGGTTCTGTCTCTTCGATTTTTCGCCTCCTGGTTTCGCCGGTTGTCCCATGTTTTCTTCTTAGTAAAGGGTGTCCTATAATTCACGCAAAATGTTATTTTAGTAGGAAATGCAGATTAGAAAACTAATTTTTTTATTTATTCATAAAGCATACAGATTGGGGTTATGTATGGAAGAGCACACCTGGTACAGGTGCGTACAATTTTATTGAAATTTTCTATGACCGTTTCGTATTCGTGGCTAAATTTCATTAACATACAACACCCAATTTCCTCTTTTAAGGCGTTTGTGGTCGTGGGCATGTTTGCATAGATCTTTGACTTCGAAAAAAAACCCGAAAGAAAAAAAGTCTAATGGCGTTAAATCGCAAGATCTGGATGTCCAATTCTAATCGCAAAATCGGCCGACTACACGATTAGGAAATGACTCACGCAGTAATTAAATTGCTTCTCTGGCTGTATGGCATGCGGCACCGTCTTTTTTGAATTGCATGTTGGTCATATACAAATCTTGTAATTCAGGCACTGGGTTATCTTGTCACGCTAACGCATTTTCGAAGAAGAATGGTCCGCATGAAGTTTCAAGTCTTTGGTGAGAGAGTAGAGAGCTTCTTGAAATACCCAATTCTTGACTACGGTGCCGAATTTATGTTCTTGGACGGACAGCAATACACTCGGGACCTGCTTTGATATTTTCTGTTGAACGACTTGTGACAGGACACTCAGAGAGTCTATGATCACTAATTGAACCAGTCTCCCTGAATTTTTTTATTCGCTTCGCAGTTGTTGGTTTTAAATCACTATGACGGCTATCATTTGTACAAAAATTGCGGAATGCAGCTGACAAACCTTTACCCGGGGTCTCCACGAGCAATATTTCATAGCATGCAATGTGTCATTCTATGAAAATTGCTTGTGGAGACCTCAAATAGTATTCTATGAAAAATTTCTTTCTATTTATTGCTCAGTCCATTGCTTGCTATGGATAGTATTCTATGGGCTGTTGTTTCTGTTTGACATTTGTGTTTTTAATGAGAAAGTAAGCAATGGAAATGCCCACCCTACATTTCATAGCGTTCTATCGTTATTTCTTTCTATGAAATGTGACAGATAGTAAGCTACTAAATATTGCTCGTGGAGACGCGGTGTTATTATTTTAAAAATATTGCTCAACAATGAAAATGAGTTGTTATTTCATATAGCGCTCCATTTTTACTAACCCCGAACTGTGTAACGAAAGTTGTTCCCACCCTATGGATGTGTGAGGATCATCAATCCCGTCACACTCAATGAATACAGGACTTCAGCTAAAGGATGATGAGTCATAGGGTGGGTTGTCCTGGCAGTAAAGTGTGAGTAGGCATGCTTGCATACGCGCGGCTTGAACTCGGCGGAGGCATGGAGCATAGACCAACAAAAATAAAAATAAGATAAAACCGATGATGGAACCACTAAAATATACAAATTTTTGGCGCAACAGGCTCGTTAGTACCCAGGGCCTAGCTTTCTCACAACCATTCATGTGTGCGTGTGTACTTCTGGCACGATCGCGGGACCTCCTGTTTTATGCCGACTCCGAACGGCTAAGTTGAGATAAGCTATTCTTGACAATTGATACTACTCGGATGATTTGTCAGATCATCACGAGAGGAGGGCCAGTGAAAAATCATTTAGGTGTTGCTACGGCTGGGAATCGAACCCAGACCACCTGCGCGGCAGTTCATCGCACTAACCATCTGCAAGTGCGTAAGCTGACCGCTGCCACAGTTTCTTCCAGTTAGAGCTCAAGCCCACGAGAGCGCTTGGAATGATGCTGCTATGTACAAGTAGGTATATTGATGATATTGTATGTACTGTTGGAGCTGCACTTGCAGTACTTTTACTGCGTATATCACCAGCAACTTGTTACACAGATATTTTTTCTGTAAGATAGTATAAATAGTGATACACTGAGAGTAATATTTATTTACGCAACACAATCTTACCTCCAACACTAGTAAATATGTATTTACGGATGGGTGTAGCTTCATCTAGTCTACCATGTAGAACTAGGAATTTGGGAGCTCTGAAAAGAACTTTTTGTTTTGTTACATATATGTAAAAATGTGTATATATAAAAATATATGCACACGCAATTAAAGCGTGTGGTTAGAAAACCAATGATTAAGGCGGTAATGGTGAAACTCCTATCGATTGCACTAGGGTATAAGGCGGGATTGGCGTTCCTCTTCAAGACAATGTGGAAATGAGTCGAGCCACTAAAAACAGTTACGATTTATTCTGGAAGTAACGTATTCTGGCAGAAACTAACCTTAGTAATTTGGGTATAAAATCCAGTGTACAGTATGTACAACTCGCACTATATGTATCTATTTGACTCATACAGTGGGTTCTATGCTCGACAAGAATTCCGATTAAAAGAAAGTTTAGTGGCGATAGAAAGGCGTATGAAGCAGTTCACGGCGATTATTCACAGCTTTCGTCAAAATCTACAGGCGAGAAAACTGTAGCTGTCAATGTCGGAATTCCGTATAGTGGAGATCTGGGCGTTTTTAAATGTGTACAGTATATTTTAAAAAAAAATTATTTAAATTTTTTTTTTCGGGGTCCCCTACAACTGTCAGCTGTCATATTGCCATTTTTTCCATTGGCAATACAGTATATACTATTAAATGGCCCAAAACTCAGATTTTGCGTGAATTATGAGACACCCATTACATGACCATGGGAACATGGGACAAACGGCCCCGGGACTTCCGCGTTTTACGTTTTGGCTCTGGCAGTTGTTTTTAATATATAGAGGTAACCAGATCGGACTTTTCTGGTGGGTGAGTGATTTGAGTGGCTTTCAAAGTCCGCTTCGTGGCTCTAGTGCCTGCGTATTACACTGACCAGCTTTTCTAATCTCATGATGATTCTTTTTCCCCTCGATGAATTCCACCAGCATCATAATGTCCTTTCCAACAGATTTTATGGCTTCTCTTTCCTTGCTGTTTTCCTTGGCCTTTGCTTTTGTATTAGTCTCGGATGTCAGACAACAATTTTTTGTATCATTGGCATTACGGCATCTGCGAGGCCGTTATTTTACTTAAAAGTTCGAAAAGCGTTCCCATTTTCGTGATCTCTTCTTGCTTTGTTCCCTTCACTATTTTTAACGGTGGTGATGGAATCAGCTTCTCCTGAACGGCAGTACTTTTGACTGGTAAGGTTTGTATTTTGTGGGTTTGTTGGGAAAGGAAGGTCCGCCACATCAGAGACCTCTGTAATGTTGTTAGACTAATTTGCATTAAGTAGCTGACGGGCTCCGTTTGCAATGTTGTATGAACCCTCGCATTATTCAGACCTCGCCACGGGTCGCTTAGTTATGGAGGATTTTGTTTGGGGACCACACACTTACTCAGCATATTTTGTGATGATGCTCCCGATGGTAGACTAGCAACCCCACGGCAGAGTGCATAAATTTGCGTTCCAATAAATCAGGTCAATCAGCCATGGATGTATATAACGACAGCTACAAAAGTCTATGCTTAACCATTCTAACGGAAACTTGCTGAAGCAGCAATGTCAGCCAATATCGTCGCCATTATTATAATACTTATTTTAGAGTCTTAGAGTGATTAAGGGTCTCGGCAGGAACCCTGTCATGACCAGCACTCTTATTTAACTTTAGTTTGATCGGAGTTTCATTGTCCTCATCATCTTTCAAAAACGATTTGTATCTCCTTTGCCACCTGCCTGTGGTTAATTCAGGTCTTAGCCAGCTTTTTTGCGTACCTAATCCCTTTATCACACGATGAAAGCAAAAAGAACATGGAGTACCTTGTGTAAGTCGCAGATTTCGCTTATCATCATTTAATTGATTACCATGATTCTACACAACAAAATTGTATAGTATTCATAAAAGCCATTAACGATAGGTGCGTCATAACATTTTTTTTAACGCATTGTTCTACGAAAAAAAGTGAAAAGGCTTTAATGTAGCAATCCTACAAAATACGGGTTCCATAAAGGTTCTACTATTACAAAGGATTTGCTTTCAATGCGTTAAAATGGACCCCCACCATCACACAACATTTTTAGTATCTCAACCGACGACATCACATATCATCTGAGACACCTGTGATATGTCGTATTCATCTTGTAAATATTCCATGAATTTATTTATATTTTCCTCTTTTGTAATTTATCCACGTCAAATGGAAAATCAGACGCTGAAAAGGAAAATCGCGAAAATGCAAAAAATACCTTCCAACGATTTAAGCTGATGAAGCGTGGAAAAGCGTTCCTTTCGAGATACATTTCCTTTTCCATGTTGCGTCTTTGTCAGGCATACAAAGATTTCTTGACGTGGATAAAGACGTTGTGGTGTGCGCAATTTCGCGAAAATGCAAAAAAAGAACCATTTGCTGCTTCTTTCACAGATTAGCAAGAGTGATAAGAAAAGCCTTTTAGCTTGTGTGCGAAATTTTAACAACATGTGATGTGGAGACAAATTTTGTAGAATGGGTAGAATATTGCGATTTTTCGAGTTCTGATATATCAGTACGAAAGTTGCATATTCGAATTAATATAGACATATTTTCACTTATTCGTTTTTTAAAGACAACTTCCTCATCCCGAAGGAATGGCGTGCTTAAAACTATCTAAATAGATGAATTTACGATGATGACAGTATTAAAGGAATGTGTTCATCGGATTTTTTTTTTTTAAATTTGCATATGGTGTCGCTAGAAATAGCTTGTTTCTGAATAACCAGCGGCAGTAAAATTCGTTCAATATGGCGCTGTCGTCCCACATATTTATTTACCTCTGTGAAGATAAAAAAGAGATGGGTGGGTTTTGAAGAACGAGGGTAGACACAGAGCGGCATTAACTTAGACAATGACCAGTCTTTATAACATGAAATATTTATCAATTGCTGTTATTTTACCATTAGTAATCATCAAATATGGACTTTAATTCCATCCACATCCAAGAAATTCGATGGGATGGCCGGTTAAAGGATGATGATGAAGAACAAAGAATTTTGAAATCTACTCAAAATCTACTGAAATCAGCTTACTTTTACATGGGCTGTACATGTTAAAGTGAGCAGAAACAGCTAATATTCAGATGCGTATTTGTTATAAACGAGATCCTCAAGCAAGAAGCCTTAAGGAAGACTCATGCAAACCAATTTACTTACTTACTAACTTACTTAAACCAATTTAAACAATCCGTAAAAATCTACTCTCACGCTTACAAGGAGAGAAACCAAGATATTGCAAAGGACTATTTCTACGATCTCCGAACTACACTATTAAAATTAAAATCGTCCTAAAAGATTTGAACGGAATTATATTGTTGAATAACACACCCTAAACGAGATCATATGCCTGGCAACGCACTTAGGCTAATTAACTTCGCTGCGTATCGAAATGCCACCCAATATCCACAAGAGAACATATCGGTCTCCAGATCAACGAATGGTCAATCATTCCTAGCTGCAGCCAAGGTGTGAATTTAATAATTTTTAATAATTTTTATGTCGAAAAATTACATTCGCAAGAGACCGCCAAGTCCTTTGCAGAAGGCATATCATCTCGATTATCACCATACTACCAACATCTACTGTCGAAAAACAATGGCGACGATGTCAACAAGCCATTATCAGCCGCAAGGGAAATCTACAGGTGAAGACGAGAGCAGCCGTTGAGCATTATAGACAAAGAAGAAGGAAAGATCGTAGGCTTTTCTAAAGGAAGAAAAGAACAAAAAACAGCGCATTTGAATCACTCGAAAGGTGGCAAGAAAGAAGTTTTTAAGCTTTAGCCAAGTGTAAAACATCAAATTCAAGGATATAATGTCTGAACAGAATGTCATTCTTATTTTTTTTAAATACACCAACACAGTAGAAAAATTGGAGTCATAAGTCTCTTCAGCATCGCCTACAAGTTGTCTGATCTGATGCCTGAAACAGTTTACCAACAACCAGATCGCCCTTGTCAGTATGGTTTTAGGCCAGGAAAGTCCAAAACTCATCAAATCTTCACACTTCGGCAGATCCTGAAAAAAAAAACCAAGAATTCCAAATCGATCGCTTTCAAAGCCCCATACAACAGAATTTATAGAGCCGGACTCTACAGGATGACGATGAGTAATTCCTGATGGGGAATCAGGGTCGCAAATCACCGAAAAATATCTATTGAAGTATTAAGGCAAGGCAACGCACTATCATGTGACTTTCTCATTCTTGAGAAGATTATACAACACCAGAGCCACAATCTTCCATAAATCGGAACAACTACAAGGTGGGTCAAAAGAAGTCATCCGTTGTTGTTTGACTCTCACTTTATCGGTTGTGGCTTGCGCAGTGTGTGCCGTTGCTCTCAAGTCCAAATTCGTCCAATTGCGGCAGAATAAACTAGGTCAACATGGCCCTATAGCGCGCACCGTCCAGTGTTGTAGTTTGACCAGCGGCGTTCTCGAAAAAAAATGGCCCGATGACTCCTCCAGCGTAAACACGCAACATGCAGTAACTTTGAGCGGGTGTAATGGCTCCTCATGCATTACTCGTAGATTTTCGGTGACACAGAAGCGATAGTTTAGCTTGTTCACGTACCCTTTGAGGTGGAAATGAGCCGTATCGCTCATTATGATTTTGGTCGAAAAATCGTCCACTTCGTCCTCGAGATTGAAGATGGCTTGGGCGTAGGCAGCATTTGATACACGGACTGGACTTTTTACGGGAACATGCGCAAGTCTTTGACCAAAATTCGCCTTAGGGACAACCAGCTGATGGCTAATTGCGAGGCACTGCTCGTCTGGTCGATGTTTCCGGCGACAGCTCGACATCCTAGGCAACAGCGGCGATATTCTCGATTCAACGGGCGCTCCGGGTCCGGCCACTCTTGACAACGACTCGTGTGGTCCCATACACTTCAAGGTTGGTGGCCAAACGGCGCAGTGTTTGCGCAGTCGGTGTCGGACGGCCGGGGAATCGGCGACGGAATTCGCGCAGCGCCAACACTACAGACGAATTGTTACACAAAAAAAAAAAAAAATAGACACGATTATTCCGCGTTCTTGGAAAGTGTATTGCTCCATGGCTTGTTCACTTGTTTTCTACATCTGTGTAGTCCACAAATGTCAGATTTGACATTGGCTGCCATTTGCAAAAATCAGAGCATCTTCCAATAGGGTGATCTCTTTTGACCTACCTTGTGCTAGCACACGCCGACGATATTGACATCATTGGTCGGATTCAAAGTGATATCATAGCTACGTTTGATATTATAGATGCAAGGTTTAGCTGTAAATGAGGTAAAGACTACGCATATGCTGAAAGGATACACAACATCGACAAATTGGACAGTACCTCACCATTACTTACTTACTTAAGTGGCGCTATAGTCCGGGATGAACCTGGGGCTCAACCAACATGCCTCTCCAATTAGCCCGGTCCTTAGCTAACTGCCTCTAGCTGCGCACTCCAAGTTGGTTGAGGTCGGTTTCTTCTTGTGAGCGCCACTTAAGGCGAGGTCTTCCTCTACTGCGTCCGACGTCTGGCCGGGAATCGAAGACTCTGCGAGGCGGAGTATAGGTGTCTATTCGTTCTACATGTCCTAGCCATCTTAAACGTCCAATGCGGAGTTTTTTGAACGGGGGTATGTCGCTGTACAGCTCGTATAGTTCTTGGTTGAATCTTCGTCTCCATAGCCCGTCAACGGGACCGAAGATTTTTTGAAGAATTTTTCTCTCGAATCGACCAAGGATTTCTTCATCCGCTTTTGATAAGGTCCATTCTTCAGCCCCGAAGAGCAGGACTGGGATGATCAGGGTCTTATATGGGATCTCCTTAGTAGTTCAAGTTAGGGTTTTACTACTAAATTGCCTTCTTAGACCGAAGAAACATCGGTTGGCAAGAGTAAATCTTCGTTTGATTTCTGACGAGATGTTGTTGTCAGAATTACTAGCGGAGCCGAGGTAGACAAAGTCCAGTACTACTTCAAAGTATACCAAAACTAGACATGGCTCCGTATAGTTCGTCTTTGTAAATGCTGTCGTATGCGACTTTGAAATCGATAAATAGGTGGTGGGTATTGATTTGGACTTCTTGGGTTTTTTCCAAGATCTGCCGAATTCTGAACATTTCATCGGTTGTGGACTTTCCTGGCCTAAAACCGCACTGATAAGGGCCGATCAGGTTGTTGGTAAACGGTTTCAGGCGTTCACATATTACGGCAGATAGGATCTTGTAGGCGATGTTGAGGAGACCCCTAGTTGGCGCAGTTCAGAGGGTCTCCTTTTTTGTGGATCGGGCAAACGATGCTGAGGTTCCATTCTTCAGGCATATTTTCATCCGACCATGATGACTAACCAAGTCATCTCCGCCGGCCTTATAAAGCTCAGCGCGAAGGCCGTCATTTCCGGCAGCCTTATTAAGCTTGAGTTTAGATATTGCTATCCTCACTTCACTCAGATCGGGTGGTTGGCAGTTTTCGCTGTCGTTGCCAATATTAAATGGTTTGTTCTGCCTCACAGCGGAATGTTGTTCTTCATAGCCGTTTAACAGTCTGCAGAAGTGGTTCTTCCATATCCTCAGCATCTCAACTACAATGTCTCAACTACAATATTTACTTGTTCATCTCGACAGGATTCTGTTCGAGCCTTGTTTCCTTGGCTTTGACGTTTTACACTTTGGTAAAACTTGCGAACATCGTTCCTGGAGTGGCACCTCTCTATATCCTCGATCGCGCGCTTTTCTTGCTCTTTTCTCTTCTTGCTGAAAAGCCGATGTTCTTCCCTTCTACTATAGAGCTCAATGGCAGCTCTCGTCTTCACCTGCAGCTTAGCACAGCGAGAAACCTAGCACATCAGTTGCGGCTGATCTAATGGCTTGTTGGCATCGTTGCCATTGTTCTTTGACTTTAGATGCTGGTAAAAGGGATACGCATTGGCCTTGGCGGTCTCTTGCGATTGCAGTATTTCGACATTAAATTTTTTTATAGTATTTCTGGTTAGCTGTGGCGTGGTGGATATCCGCATTCTTACCTTAGCTGCAACACGGTCGTGGTCCGAGTCGATTTTGGCCCCTTGGAATGTTCGGACATCCAAAATACTGGATGCGTGCCTCTTGTCTATCGCAATGTGATCAATTTGGTTGACTGTTCGTTGATCTGGAGACCGCCATGTCCCCTTATGGATATCGAGTTGAGGAAACCGTGTGCTGGCTATAGTGGCGTTTCGTTCCGTAGCGAAGTCAATTAGCCTAAGTCCGTTACCAGACGTGTTGTCGTGTAGGCTTTGTTTTCCGACAAAACTGCTAAAGATGTCTTCTCTTCCTACCTTTGCGTTAAAATCTCCCAGCACGATTTTAAGATCGTACTTTGGTAGTCGCTTATAGATTTTGTCAATGAGCTCGTGGAAGCAGTCCGTAGTTTTATCATCTTTTTCCTCCGTCGGAGCATGAGCGCATATAAGGCTTATGTTGGCGAATTTGTCCCTGATGCGGATTGTTACAATGCGTTCGCTTATGTCTTGGAAACATAAGATTTCTTGCCTAAGTCTGGCACTTATAAAAAATCCGCATCCGAATAGTCGCTGTTTCTGCTTGCTATAACACGGTCCATGTCACAGTTTTTCATCCTCTTTTTTCCCGTCCCATCCCTTCGTATTTCCTGGATGGCAGTAATATCTGCTTAGTAGCAGTTTAGGGCTTACGCTAGTTTGTCGCCTGCACCTCTCCTGTATAATGTTCTCACATTCCAGGTGCAGATACGAACGTCGTTGCCCTTTTTTCGTTTAGCAGGGTCGTCAATAGCAATCAACAGTAATATCAGTCCTTTCTGAGGCTATTAGTTGCTTCGTTACAATGGTTTTTTCCATGGGTGTGTGTTAACCCAAAGCACAACCCTCAATCTGGAGGGCCAGTTCCAATTTATTAGATAGGCATAGGACATGGGGCCATCAGTATCCACTACGGGATTGAGCGCTGCCGTTGACCTTTAGGTTCATCCGCCGCCATCTCTGTTCAAGGGGCCTGACTTACCCTTGAAATTCCTAGATAACCTGTTGTCCGAATATGTCGAAGCAGCTTATCTCGGTTCGCCTGGGATGACAGACCGTCACCATTGACAGATATAATTTAGAGGTAGACGGGAATTTCGTCAGAAATAAAAGAAGAATCACGCTACCCAACTGTTGTTTCTTCCGGCTAAGAAGGCCTAAAATGACTAGTTAAGAGAATTGAGCTAGAACACCAATATTTTGTGTCAAAACTTTATCGAACTGCTTAGCAAGAGTTTCAGTTTCAAACCCTCTACGAACAATCCAATATTGCATTGCGAATATAAGGCTCAGTCTACCTCATAAATAGACACAAACAACAACCCAATCCCCCAACTCCCTACAAAGGCAAGTAAGTAATAAAAATCATATTCCATCTTCGCTTTCCAGATTGCCTAAGCTCATCCTTGCAAACATTTCCGGACCACCAACGAAGCGTTATAATATTATATTATCACAATCGCTTTAGTTGACGTCATGCTGTTAGGAGGAAAATATATGTACCTTGTGCAGGGATTACTAAAACTCAAATTAAATGTCATCAAGTTGGTTAAACAATAGATAGATACTTCGACCATCCTGAAGGTATCTTTTTTTTGCAATACACTCATCCCCGTCGAGTAGCAAGAATTGAGATTGCGAAGGCACATCAAACGTTAACCCACTATCCTTATGTACACTCCTTAATTGTTCCCGCCCGCATAGTCCAGATGTATTAATGGCCAACTCATTCAAAAGGAGCACACAACATACAAAGGAATTCCAAAAGCTGATCAATAAACAAACCCTTTTATGGTGCCATAAAAATCAGTCATCATGGTTGTCGTTATAGTCTTTATGTCCTTTTGGCATTAAAAGCTGTAAGCCCATTATAACATCATTTAATCCCTATGGTTCCGAATATTTAAGCTTCTTTCCTTTTGGATGGTGTGCCAGGCATGGGAGCGTTTATAAGGACACGAGTGGAGACAGTTGAATCGATTTTTTTTGTTTTTGCTTTTGGTTTTTGTTACATAGATTGATGAAAAAAATAAATAAATCGGGTGATAGGAAAATTCATTAAATATTTAAGGATAATTCTGAAGAATAATTTGAAAATCTTTAAATATCTGCGAATTTAGTTTTACTTTTGTTTGGTATCGCAATAGAAACATTGATCGGAACTTTATCATACTGTTGCCAATTGTTATCGAAAGAAATACAGCTTGGAACCTTAAGGGCTAGTCAGGCCCCTCGAACAGAGATGGTGGCGGAGGAGCTGATAGGTCTAACAATCCCAATGTGGAAATAAATAACCAAGTGTCCTAGGGGCAACTAATGAATTAGAACTGACCCTCCAAGTTAAGGGTTTCACTGTTAGGGTATCTTCCTTACAACTTAAGAAATAGATGGTTATTTTGATAGAGGCAACAGCCTCGGATTGGGTGCAGTTGCATAGTGGTTTTTGCGCAGTCCAACGCACTACTAAACGCTGTGTCCCTGGTTCAAATCCCGAAAATGACAACACCTAAGTTTTTCACACTGCTCCACCTCTTGTGAAAGTCTGACACCCTGCCTTGCCTAGATAATGCGGATCTACATATGTGTAGGAGTACCGACATTCTCACCCACTCATCGGAACTTATATGAACACAAAAAAAAACACAAGTATCGAAAGAAAATTACAAAACAAAAACCGGAAGGACAGTCCTCCAAGCCTCCTTCTAGCACTTCAGGGATGACACTTTGTGAAACCTAGTCCGAGCCAAGTTAGCAACTGTGGAAAGGTAAGAACCCCAAAGGTTGCTGAATGCACATCTGCTCCAAGGAATACATGCAAGATAGTGGTTCTGAAACCTTGCCCGAACCCAAACCCTGGAAGAGTATTGCAAGGGGACTCTCTCCCAATCATCCTAAACCATAAAGCATCAACCGGCTGTTCGGCTTCCAATTTGCACCGCGGTTAATCCCTCGCCTATCAGAACCCCTGATAGGACGTTTGAGGAAGAAAGAAGTGCAACCTGCTTCAAGCTTCCTCCAAATCATCCACGATCATTTGGGCTCTGCCCAATCTTGCAACGACCTAGGTTCTATTAGCCACATATTAAGAGGATTGCTTGCTCAGACCAGAGGTACAAAGATCTGTATAAGATAGCAGTGTCCAGGCAGGGAAAGTTTGGCCAGGAGCACAACTGGAGATGGTGAAAATGGAACAGATTCCTAACCGCCATTGTAGTCGTGGAAGAATGCCTATCAAACCATTCGACCCAATGGACATTCTGGACACTATCAGGTTCAGTAGTCCGATTCTCCCTACCGATAACTGGCGAATTGGCAAGGTTGAAAAGGCGAAGGGAGATTCCACAAACCTTTGCATAATTGTAAAACAGGAATCACTGACTCCTTTAGCTACTGCCGATGGAGTATTATGGGTTCAGCTGCATCCTTTTATATATCTACAGGTGCGATAAATCGCAACCGGACGTCGACGACAAGTAGGCAGACATAGAGATGGTATATGCCCCCACCCTCACAACACAGTCTTTCGTCATGTATAACGTGGTTCGACCATAAACCGACGAACACGGAGATGCCGGAAACCCCATCAAACCAGGATTTAAATCCAGAATCTCATAACGCTACCTTCTCTGGGGTTAACACTGAGTCAACAGACCTGGATTTTCTTTTTTGGGGTTGATACTTGATTCTAAGTCAACAGACTTAGAATGGGTTAGTGTTACCGATATGCTAGCAGAAGATGACCTCCTAGAGTCCGATTCTGACAACGCCAACAACTCAGTGGTAATGTCCTTGTAATTATTTCCGATGATAGTACTCTATCAGATTAACCTCCACCACTCCGAAGCGTCTTCCGCCGCTCTTCTTCTCCGACTAACAAAACATGGGGAAGATGTCGGTCAGAACTCCAGAATATAAACTGCTCTAAGTAAGAATCGAAGGTAAACTTAGATCTTCCATTTTTGCTAAGAACTCCTTTAACATCATTTTACTCTCTTATTACAGCAATTAGGACAGTGTCTCAGCCAATACTGAAACAAGAGACAGCAACTGTTGGCTTGTCTCCGATCATGTGGGACCAATACCTCAGGGCTACCTAAGGAACCGGTTGCGGAAGCAGAGAGACGCAAGACTGCGCTCATTATTAGTTGTGATGCTAACACACATCAAACTATTTGGGGCAGCTCCAACAATAGCGAACGAGGTGAGTTACTCTTTGATTATATTTTAGAAACAAACGTCCTCCATTGAAACTTGGGCTCCGTCTCTACTTTGCTAAACTGAATTAGGCAAGAAGTGCAAGACATCACATAATATAATTAACCTGATTAGAAACTGAAGAGTTTCTAACGAGCACTCCTTTTTAGACCATAGATACATTCATCCAATTAACTTTCAACGGCACTCCTCCAGACACGAGGGTTTTTAGGAATTCCAAGAAAACGAACTGGTCAATATTATACAGACATTTTGACAAATAAACTTCCTTCTGACACCTTAGTACAACCGAGTTTAATAAAACAAAATTAGACAGTCTGGTTAAAGCCCCCGCTTGAGCCTTGAACGATGCAAGATCATACGTGGTGGAACTCCAACCTCTGCACTCTCAGGAAAAAATGCAGGAAACTTTTCAACAAAGAACTCCAAGGAGACTGGGACCAATATAAGTTGTCTCTCAAAGCTTACAAAATCGTATTGAGAAAGGAAAAAATAGTATTCTGGCGCACCTTCTATGGCAACATAGAAGACATCTCAGAGCCTTTTAGTCTCCGTAAAATTCTCTCCACCAATCCACCAATACCTTCCTAACTAAACATAAACGAGACGGTGAATATACAACCTCTAGTATGGAAACCATTGAGCTACTTCTGGAGACCCACGTTTTTGGTAGCTCCTCTAACCCCATGGGTACTGAACCAGAGATGATCAGTACATCCATTTCATATATCAATACCAACAAAAGTTTCAAACCATTCAAATCCCGTGGACCAGATTTTATAATTCCTGAGGAGCTTCAATACGACGTTGATATTCTGCTTCCATGGCTACTAACCATCATGACAAGTTGTCTACGGTTAGTACGCATCCCAATAACATGGACGTAAGTAGGAAAGAGCTTTGAAATCCAAATGATCTCCGTCCGATCTTCTATTCTCTAAAACACCTTGGGAACCTCAAAAAACTGAATTGGTCCGTTTCAGCAGGAAATACAAAATCTCGCACATTGATGCACCTAAACTCAATGGCCTCAGTCTCAATATCGGAGAATCAGCGAAATACATGGGTTTTGGATAGAAACTAAACTGGAATGCCAATATCCAAGAACGCGGCTAGAAAGCCACCGTAGCCTTATACACATGTAAAGGCGATTGAAAAAAGGGGTATGCAACCACATATCTCTCTCGGACTTTACGTGTTCATCAGTAGACCCATATTCCTGTATGGCATATTAGACTGGTGGACGGATTTAGAAACAACAGAACAGAACAACAAAACCACCCCCTCCACAACCCTAGATGGTGGCCTACTTCTAGGACATCTAAGTATTTACGGCAAACAGATCCCAGCTTATACAGCTCTGAGACAGAGAGCCTCATCACAATGGGCACCCACTCAAGGTGAACATACAAAGATTCTGGATCATGTTGACATAAAGGCGGCTACACACGCAGTTTTAACGGTCCGGTTTGCCTGTTCAGTTTCACCGGACCGCCATAGCGCATTTACACGCCCCGATAAATATGTGAGCCACATCAGTTTGTGTGTTTTGGTCGTTGTCGTTTTGTCCACCGCACTAAAGACTTACCTCGGAAAGGACTGATTTTATTGTTGACGACCCTGCGAAACGAAAAAAGGACAACGATCCAGTATTTTGGATGTCCGAACATTCCGAGGAGCTAACATCGACTCGGATCACTACCTTGTAGCAGCCAAGGTAAGAATGCGGATATCCAGCACGCCACAACAATCCAGAAATACTGTGAAAAAATTTAATGTCGAAAGACTGCAATCGCAAGAGACCGCCAAGACCTTCGCACAACGCGTATCCCTTAACCTCTCGATTAACACCATACCACCAGCATCGAATGTCGAAGAGCAATGGCAACGATGCCAACAGGCCATTAGATCAGCCGCAACTGATGTGCTAGGTTTCTCGCGCCCACCCCTGGTTTGATGAGGAATGCCGACAGATGCTCGCAGCCAAGAACGAGGCCTACAAGGCTAAGCTGCAGGTGAAGACGAGAGCTGCCATTGAGCTCTATAGGCAAAGAAGAAGGGAAGAACATCGGCTTTTCAGCAAGAAGAAAAAAGAGCAAGAAAAGCGCGCGATCGAGGATATAGAGAGGTGCCACTCCAGGAACGATGTTCGCAAGTTTTACCAAAGTGTAAAACGTCAAAGCCAAGGATACAAGGCTCGAACAGAATCCTGTCGAGATGAACAAGGAAATATTGTAGTTGAGACACAGTCGATGCTGAGGATATGGAAGAATCACTTCTGCAGACTGTTAAACGGCGATGACGAACAACACTCCGCTGTCAGGCAGAACGAACCATTCAATATTGGCAACGACAGCGAAAACTGCCAACCACCCGACTTGAGTGAAGTGAGGATAGCAATATCTAAACTCAAGCTTAATAAGGCTGCCGGAAATGACGGCCTTCCCGCTGAGCTCTATAAGGCCGGCGGAGATGACTTGGTAAGTAACATCCACCAACTCATAAGCCAAATCTGGTCGTATGAAAATATGCCTGAAGAATGGAACCTCAGCATCGTTTGCCCGATAAACAAAAAAGGAGACCCTCTGAACTGCGCCAACTACAGAGGCATCAGTCTCCTCAACATCGCCTACAAGATCCTATCTGCCGTAATATGTGAACGCCTGAAACCGTTTACCAACAACCTGATTGGCCCTTATCAGTGTGGTTTATGGCCAGGAAAGTCCACAACCGATCAAATTTTCACACTTCGGCAGATCCTGGAAAAAACTCAAGAAGTCCAAATCGATACCCACCACCTATTCATCGATTTCAAAGCCGCATATGACAGCATTTATAGAGACGAACTGTACAGAGCCATGTCTAGTTTTGGTATACCGCCCAAACTCGTCCGTTTGTGTAGGATGACGATAGAGAATTCTCGCTGCTCCATCAGGGTCGGAAACGACCTCACCGACACATTCGATACCAAAAAAGGATTTAGGCAAGGCGATGCGCTGTCATGTGACTTCTTTAATCTGATTCTTGAGAGAATTGTGCAAAACTACAAAGCCAACACCAGAGGCACAATTTTCCAAAAGTCGGTGCAACTACTAGCATACGCTGACGATATTGACATCATTGGTAGGACTCAACGTGATGTCATAGCCACGTTTGCTAGTATAGAGAAGGAAGCGGCGAAAATGGGTTTAGCAGTAAATGAGGGTAAGACTAAGTATATGCTGTCATCACGAAAGGACTCACAACATCGACGAATTGGACAGAACGTCACCATTGACAGATATAACTTTGAGGTAGTACGGGACTTTGCCTACCTCGGCTCCGCTATTAGCTCTGACAACAACATCTCGTCAGAAATTAAACGAAGAATTACTCTTGCCAACCGCTGTTTCTTCGGGCTAAGAAGGCAATTTAGTAGTAAAGCCCTCACTCGAACTACTAAGGAGACCCTATATAAGACCCTGATCATCCCAGTCCTGCTCTACGGCGCTGAAGCATGGACCGTATCAAAAGCGGATGAAGAAATCCTTGGTAGATTCGAGAGGAAAATTCTTCGAAAAATCTTCGGTCCCGTTTGCGTTGACGGGCTATGGAGACGAAGATTCAACCAAGAACTATACGACCTGTACAGCGACATGCCCCTGGTCAAAAAACTCCGCATTGGACGTTTAAGATGGCTAGGACATGTAGAACGAATGGACACCAATACTCCGGCTCGCAGAGTCTTCGATACCCAGCCAGACGTCGGACGCAGTAGAGGAAGACCTCGCCTTAAGTGGCGCGCACAAGTGGAAACCGACCTCAACCAACTTGGAGTGCGCAACTGGAGGCAGTTAGCTAAGGACCGGGCTAATTGGAGAGGCATGTTGGTTGAGGCCCAGGTTCATTCCGGACTGTAGCGCCACTTAAGTAAGTAAGTAAGTACTAAAGACTTACTACAACTTTAAGATTTCTGGCTACAGGAAGAAACTATGAAGACCTTAAATTTTCAACAGATTCACTACGACATATGTCTATGAATTCTTCGAGACATAGTTTAGCCATATAAACGAAAACCGTCTCCAGACTCCACTCATATAAATTTCACTTTAAACTGACGGCCTGAATGCCTGATGCTACACACGCTCCGGTTTTTCTAATAACAGGCGGACTGAACCTGGCAAAACGATTGAATTTTCGATTTTTCTCCGACCGCCTGCTCTGGCCAAAAAAAACTGACAACTTTATCAGGCAAACCGGACAATTTAAACTGCGTGTGTTTAGCCGGCTTTAAAGAAACGCTGATCACACCACTACCCAGGTCAGTTGTGAGCACTACTTCAAGTCAACTTTTCCTATTCCTAGTCGGAATGGAAGTCCGACTTCTATTCGAATAGACTAGGAATTGGATATAGCAACACAATTCACATCTACATGGGTGGGTCTGAAACAAAATCTGGAGTGGGTGGAGCTATTTTCTCCGAGATACTTAACTAGAGCCCATCTCTTTTAAATCGAAATCAGCCAATGAATGCCGACTATATTTTAATGAGATGGCTGAGAATTTTACCATTCATCTCTTCTGGGTACCGGGCCACAGAGATATCCCAGGGAAATGTAAGACCGATGAGGTAACCATATTTATATTTTATTGATATTCTACCGCCAATAAAGATGTTAGATCTGCCCTTCTCTACATGAACAGATCAAAATGGATGCACTTAAGAAAGCAAACCGCAGGTGGATAAACATCAAATATTCAGGTAACTGTGGCCAAACTATAACCAGAAGCGCTTCATATGCTTGATAGTGTTGAACGGATCAAACATCATCAACATAATCGGTGTCCTTACGTACAGAAATAATAAGCTCTTTTAGCAATGAATTCCGTTGAAGCAGCTTGGACCAAGAATATGCTTTACTGTCAGCCAAACGAATATAGGAAAACTTGACAGATCCACGTGGTACCACAACGGACCATTCTGGTCTAAGTGTGCACGCACATCGCGTGCAGCCAGTAACCTAACCTAACTCTGTCATAAGAATCTTCTGCAATTCACCATATAACGCCTTTTTTATGTTAAGCAGGCGATCCTCTCCTTTGTGACAAAAATAATAGTTTTACACAAACGAATGAGGGGAGAAGTTAGGTTTAAGGCACTCGTATGGGCCGTAAATGCCAAATGTTTAATTTTTTTCAACTTCCTAGGAAATTTGATTTCCAAAAATACTATCTAATAATACTCGTAATGACCACTAACAAAATCTTTCGAGTATGTACATTAAACTTACCCACGCTTACCTTGATTCGCTCCAAAATAGTAAACAAAATTGCTTCCTATAAATCTTGTACTATCCACTTTCAACCATTCGCATATTAAAGTCATTCTGTCCTAGTCCTATCCCCACTTCAAATATTTAATGTCTCCTTGTCACAAAGAAACCCCTCTCTACAATTTAAAAACCATCAATGAATTGTAATTCAAGAATAAATTTTCAAACAAAAACCATTTTAAGTAAATACATACCACCGATACACCGTTATCTCTCTCACAAGTGATCATAATCAAAACAATAAAAACCCTGCCAACACTTTGATTGTTTTCGAAACAATCGACCACCGAGAAAAGCATACCCCCTGAAAAAAAGTTTGCGTCAATAACAAATCCTTTGGTTAGAAATTTATGGAAACTTTCCTCTAGGGTTCATTGGTTGAATGTTTTCCAATTGAAGGGCAACACACTTTCCACCAGATAGCTAACCGGCAAAAGTTTCGCAAATAATTTGAATAAAGTAGAAAGTTATAACTACGCCTCGAGACAAGCTTTATTGTGGAAAATTGTTTCAGTTTTTCCAGTCAGACAACGGATGGATTACTTTCAAAAAAAAAATGCTTGTATCTGCATACTCACTGAATTACTTTGGCTTATGGTGGTAAAAGGCCGATAGATACTTTTTACAGCTTCTGGGTTACAAGGTTTGGTTACTTTGATTTCTTTTTGATTGATTGCTGATTGGCTTTCAAAATTGTTTTAGGATTATGTAATTGAAAATGGCAGGTTGAGGGTATGCCACTCATTGTTAAAATTTTTCGCTTAAAGATATTTTTAATTTGTTTTTTTCCTTTTTTTTAGGAAATCTCTAAAAACACATCGCGGCAGAAAGTGTATAAGATAGCCGCATATTAGAAGGTTTTTCAATATCAGAGTAGTTGAACTCTATAAGGACCTTTGCAGGCGACAGCATTTTGGAAATTCACATGTTGTCGCCTGAAAGATAGAGACAATGGTGGAAAAGGAAACCACCTTCATTAGGGTTAGGCATCAAAATGACAATAAATAGTATTGGGTGCCCCATAATTCACGCGAAATTTAAATTTTGCGCCATTTAATAACACTGTGTTGCCAACGGTAAAAGGTAACAACGTGACAGCTGGCAGTTCATGTTAGTAAAAAGTGAAACCACATCGAAGCAATTCCCGAGAGTATAACTGACAGTCCAGGAACATCAATTCAGTCAAGAATTTGGTAATTCGAGATGCTCTTTACAGCGAATTCCCACGAAACAATTGAAACTTCAAGCTTACAAAGTTCAGTTGACTCAAGAACAATAACTGAAAGACTACTGACCATGCAGTGCGAAGAGAGTTCCTTGAATGGATTTTGGAACATATGGATAATCATTTTTCGAACAAAATTATATTCAGTGATTAAGCTCGTTTTTAAGTTGATGGCTTCCGTCATTGTCAAAATTGTCGCATTTTGGGTTCAGAAAACCCATGAGAAACAAATGCATCCACAACGCGTAACTTTTTGGTGCGGAGGGATTGTCGGACCATTCATCTTCGAAAATGCGGCTGGTCAGGCAGTAACAATTAATGGTTTTCGTTATCGTGACATAGGTAGCTAGACAGTGCCACATATCATGCATCCAGAGAAACAATTCAATCAGCAATTCAATAATTCAATGGCCTTCCAGATCTTGCGAATTAACGCCATTGCACAAACACCTTAAAAGAGAAAATTGGGCTGTGTATATAAATGAAATTCAGCCACATTTATACGAAACGGTCCTAGAAAATTTTAATAAAATAATAAGTACTTGCCAGCAAAGAAGGAGATTTATCTATTCTGTTTATCTGGCCCAAAAGTCCTTGTTCTATGTTTATCTAAAATAACTTTTGAACGAAATGATAAAACTAATAAAATAAATTTGTTACGGCAGCCTTCAACACTACCCTACTCATTCAAAATTAACTTCCCAAAACAAGAAAAAAACAGAAAATTAATAAAACGCCAAATAATTTTGTTTTTTTGTTAACATAATGTTTATTTATTGAAACACCGGTCTTATAAATAACATTAGTTGCATATTTGGAATAAAAAAATAAAATATGGACTTTTCTTGCATTCTCCTTTATTTCATATTCGTCAGTGATAGCGACTCACTCCGACGAATATCCAAATGACAAGGCTGACCAGACGTCCACTTTTAAGTGGACATGTCCTCTTTTTGTCTTGAAAAAAAAATGTCCGGTATCTTTTTGGAAAACATGCAATTTGTCCTCTTTTTACGTTTTCTCATTTTTTGATATCACAAAACTACAACAAAACTTTTTTTCAACACTAATTCTAATTTTCTGCATCTTTCTGGTGCGAACACGACTTAAAATATGTTTGTACCTAAACTCAATCACTTCTGAACACAACGCCATCTTTTTTTATACCCTATCCCATAGGGGATATATTAGTTTTGACATTAAGTTTGTAACAAAGAGAAATCATTTTGATAGATAAACCTTAATGGATGGATGTCTTTCTGTCCTTCCATCCGTCCCTTGGTAGGTATATAAACTTCTGTCCGACTAAGGAGACAAGAGGAAAAGTAAATTTTCGCCACCGCCCACTTTTCAATAAAAATTTGTTTTCGACCAAACGGTAAAACATTTTGAAAGGATATATTAAGAGCATATTTACCTATATTTCGTGCATATAAAGTTTTTTTCCAGGCCCCCTTTTTAGAGGCATTTTCGGTAAAAAATGTTTTTAATCAAATTTTTTAAATATTCGATTGGTAATCTATTACATAAAACAAAACGATCGGCAAATAAATGATACAGAAGTAAACGATAGTTACGACAAATTGTGATTGTGCAAAACGAGAAATATTTATGACAGCTTAATGAAAAATAAAACTATACGACTTCCAAATGCCAGTCGTTAGAAATTGCGAGTATCGTAAAACCTAGAACGATACTAGTTTTACGTAATCGAATTTCAACAAGAACGGAGTGATTTCCACGATATTCTTTTTATAAAATATGACCCTTGGCAATGTAGCCTCCTTATATTGGTCATAGATCATTTTAACCCAAATCCACTTTTTGGGGGCTTTTTTCTATAAAAAAACAAAACATTTATATACCCTACCCCATAGCATATGCTGGAGAAAAACGTTGTTTTTTTGTCGAACGATAAAATATTTTGATAAAATGTCTGAAAATTTTGTTGCGACAATGCCATTTTATATATTTCAACGCAAAAAAGTTATTTGCCACGCCCACCTTCTTACTTTGTTCTTTTGTTGTTCTTTTTCATTTGAGATTTTTGAAGGTGTCCTCTTTTTTGTGGGCATGGATCTGGTCACCCTATGTTATGTATTGTATTATGTTATGTATTATTTATTAATTTGTTAGGTTTAGTTATTTGAAACGTCGTTGTCGCAACACTAGGTATTGCTCAGACAGTTTATCAAAACCTTTTGTGGTTCGACAAAAAACAACGTATTTCTATTGCTAATGCCTTGGGATAGGGTATACAAATTGTTTTTGTAGGAATACGCCCCAAAAAGTGGGTGTAGGTGAAAATGATCTATAGACAAAATGTTTATTTTATCATTAAAGAAGTATATGCATCAAAATTTTTTTTTCGAACTTTTTAAAATTTGGACAAAAAGCGTTTTTTTACTAAAAACGCACCCAAAAAGTGGGCGCGGCAAAAAACTTTGTATGGACGAAATAAAGATATTACGATTGTCTAAATATGCTGCACAGACATTATTTTGAAATTCCTTACGGTTTGGCTTAAAACAACGTTTTTCCAAAAAGGGGGCGCGGCAGTAGGCGGATTTCAAAAATGTTTACACATTTCTTTATTTCGTATTAATATATCTTTTTAACATAATTTAGTAATCGCACAGCATAAGGGGCAGAGATATGATACATTTATATCTTTCATCTGAAAAATGATTTCAACAGTATAGACACATTAAATATTGACATATATGAACATAGGTTTTGAAGGAAAATACGATGAAAAACCTTCAATAAAAAAAAGAGAAAAAAAAAACAGAATAGAAACGTAAAAGTAGTTATATAAAAAGATATAAAACGAGTGGTGGGTGCACGACTGGGTCGTACGCAACTTTCTCTTTCACAGCAAGTTGGGCGTTAGATTATATCATAAGCATTATGATTATTGATGCTAAAATGATTTAAATAAGTCGAAATGTATTTATACGAATGTTTACTCCGAAATTTGAAGGAATCGGTGTCAATGTGAATAATAATGATTTTCCGTTAGTGGCCAAAACAAAAAATTCCGTTTAGTGATAGTTGGGCTAAAACTAATTATGTGGAATTGCTTCAAACTGTAATTATGGTATATATATTAAATTTCATTCGATTTGGCATACTAGTTTGCGAGAAATTAACAATTTTCTTTATATGGCCTATATGACAAAATCCGTTATATGGATTTTCTCGAAAAAACTGGGTATGCAGTTTTGTTGGAACTACTATGGTTATAGTATATATAAAGTTTTATCAAAATCGTTATAGCCGTTTTCGAGAAAATTGAGGTTATGTGTATTTTTTATATGGCAGGTACCGTTATTAACATGGCTTAAAGCAAACAAAAAAAATGGCCTAGAATTATGACTAAAACAAGCTTGGATACGAAGTTTGAAGAAAATCGGCCAAGCCGTTTAGGCTGGGGAGCCCATTACGGACAGACGGACCGACGGACCGACGGACGGAATTCCAAAAACCACTTTTTTAGGCTCCGCTATCATCGTAATGTTAGAATTAATCAAAATCTCGAGGTCGAAAATTTTCACGAAAACAATATCTTTCTCTTTGTAAGAGAAGGTTAAAAAAAAATAAATAAATAAATAAATAAACCAAAAAATAAATAAATAGATTAATAAGTAAATAAATAAATAAATAAATAAATAAACAAACAAATAAATAAATAAATAAATAAAAAATAAATAAGTAAATAAGTAAATAAATAAATATATAATTAAATAAATAAATAAACAAACAAATAAACAAATAAATAAATAATAAATAAATAAACAAATAAATAATAGTTTTAATAGCTTTAGTTGCTATTTGTAGCAAATAGGGAATTGACTAGGCGATTTTCAGCAAAAACGCAGGAATTGCTAAACTTATTAGTTTGTTTTAGTATTTTCGTAGATATCAGTTCAACGCCCGCTTTTTTGTGAAGGAGAAAAGTGGGATAATCCCACGCTAGGTTCAACATAAGTTTTAGAACTTTGTTTTGAGCAACTTGCAGTTTTTTCAAGTGACATTTTGCAGATTTTCCCCATACTGGACAACCATAGAAGTATTGCTTGAAAAATAAATTTCACTATTATTATTTTATTTGGTACAGATAATGCAGATTTTCTGTTAATGAATGGGTAAAGCATTTTCGTTGCGATATTTACTTTATTAACAGTCTGTCTGATATGTTCCTGAAATGTCAGTTTACTGTCAAGGTAAATACCTATGTATTTAACAGAATTTTTAAACTCCAGATTAACTCCATTTACACGTAAGCTAGAAGAAGGAAGAAAACAACGTTTTCTTTTTCGAGTGAAAAAGATTGCTTGCTCATTTAGCTTAATTTTCCATTTAGTGAAGTACTCTTGCAAGATTTCCATCGCATTTTTAAGATTGTTCTCAATATTAAGAGCAAACTCATGAGATGAAAATATAGCCGTATCATCAGCAAAAATAGCTGCTTCGCACCCTGGTAAATCAGGAAAATCGGACGTGTACAGGTTGTAAAGTATAGGCCCTAAGACTGAGCCCTGAGGTACTCCTGACTTATATTGTATTAAATTAGACACACCACTGTTGGCATGCACTTCAAAACATCGATCAGACAGAAAACTTAGAACTATATTGCACAGATAAGGTGGGAAATTGAGGTTGGTCATTTTGAAGATCAGACCATTATGCCAAACTGAGTCGAAAGCCTTTTCTATATCGACTAAAATCATTGACTTTCCTACTAACCGATTACTTCTTAGATGATTGCAAATCCTCATTACTTGATGGGAAGTGCTATGGAAGCGCCTAAACCCAAATTGTTCATCGGGAAGAATTTGGTTATCTTTGGTAAATTTAATGATTTTTTCTTTAACAATCTTCTCGTAAATTTTGCTCAAACTACTTAGTAGACTGATTGGTCGGTAATTATTTGGATCATCTGGGGGCCTGCCCGCCTTTAATATCGGTGTCACTTTTGCAAGCTTCCACTAAAGTGGAAAATACTGCAATTTTAGACAAGCGTTCATAACATATGTCAACATTTTAATACCAGTTTTAGGTAGCTGCTTAATGTAGACATTTCTAATTAGATCTAGCCCTCCAGATTTTCGAGTTACTAAGTTATTTATGAAAAACTCGATGTCATCTTCACATACATAGGGATCTACTGGTAGATCGATTTCTAAAGATGCGAGCGTTTGGACCGCGCTATCAACCAATGAAATTGTATTCATATTACTCAAATTTTGCGAAATGTTATGATTACGCTTAAAAGTGAGAGCAAGTACATTTGCTTTCTCGATGTCTGTATTCTGCTTCGTTGGCCAGAAAGCCTATATACCAAATTTCAACACTCACTCTAGCTCAAAATTTAAGGCCCAAAAATCTGTGGCGCACAGATGGACGGACGGACAGACAGACTCAGCTAGCGATTCTGAATCGATCCATATACTTTGAAGTATATGTATCGAAATTCTTTCTCTATGTTATAAACTAAATGTCAAAACTAATATACCCCTATGGGATAGGGTATAAAAATGTAGGTGAATCTGCGAAGACAAGGCAGATGACAGAAAGAAAACATAAAATGTATTGATAAGAAAGAAACGTGAGATAGGTCAATGAGAGAAAGGAATAGAGGGCAGAATATGAAGGGATAGAGCAAGTATGTGCAAGAGATTGGGAAAGCTGATGAACTAAGAATTTCAATGATAGCTAATGGCTCAGCGGTCAGTGCCCTTATTTCATTTTTTTTTGGCTAAAACTATAAGAGAGGCAAGACCGAAAATCAGCTGGTCGATATTCATTTTCTTTTCACAGTAAGCGGACAAAGAATTTACACTTGTAAATTGTAGGTGCCATTCATTTTTACCTCAAATATTGGGTATAATTAACGTAATTGTTTAAGGAATTTTGGCAAACAGTGAGGCAACTAGCGAAGCATCCTTTTTTCTGACGACTTGCGAAGTCGAAGACATTTTTAAGCAGAGGTATGTATGTGTCCACGTGAATATTTTTACTTGGAAATTAACCCCCATTTTTAACTTTCTCTTACAAAGAGAAAGATATTGTTTTCGTGAAAATTTTCGACTTCGAGATTTTGATTGATTCCAACATTACGATGATAGCGGAGTCTAAAAAAGTGGTTTTTGGAGTTCCGTCCGTCGGTCCGTCGGTCCGTCTGTCCGTAATGGTCTCCCCAGCCTAAACGGCTTGACCGATTTTCTTCAAACTAGGTATCCAAGCTTGTTTTGGTCATAATTCTAGGCCATTTTTTTGTTTTCTTTTAGCCATGTTATTAACGGTACCTGCCATATAAAAATTACACATAACCTCAATTTTCTCGAAAACGGCTCTAACGATTTTGATAAAACTTTATACATACTATAACTATAGTAGTTCCAACAAAACTGCATACCCAGTTTTTTCGAGAAAATCCATATAACGGATTTTGTCATTTAGGCCATATAAAGTAAATTGTTAATTTCTCGCAAACTACTATGTCAAATTGAATGAAATTTAATACATATACTACTATAATAGTTTAAAACAATTCCACATAATTAGTTTTAGCCCAGATATCACTTAACGGAATTTTCAGTTTTGGCCAATAGGTAACGAAAAATAATTATTTTTCACATAGGCACCGATTCCTTCAAATTTTGGAGTAAACGTTCGTATAATCACATTTCGACATTTTATGTAATTTTTAGGAAATAATTAAAATGCGCACTATTTGATCTAACGCCCAACTCGCTGTGAAAGTTGCGTACGACCCAGTCGTGCACCCACCACTCGTTTGTTATAGGGTTAACAAAAATTTCATCAGGCATCTGCTTCCATTTGCAGCAATAAAGTGTTTTTTGTTGTGAAATTTTGTGCGCCTGAGGGTTACTGGGTAACCGTTTCAACGGCCATCGAAACGGCGATACGGAAGGAATAACGGAGAGCTCCGCAACCGTATCCAAAAGCGATCCTCCTAAATCAACCCAAGTGTGCCCCAGACTATCCTACAAATTCACTTAAAAAATAAAGGAAACACCAAAGTGCGATAGAGTAAAAAGTGGGTGCTTCGTCCCCACGAAAAACCAATCCTCCTGCATTGAGTCCAAAAAATCCAAAGTGAAGAATCCAGCAAATCCAGCTGGGGAAAAAACAAGTGAATTATTGATTTCAAGATCAATCCGAGTGATTGAATCTTTTTGAATTAAATTTTTTTTATATAATTCTAGGGTTGACTTTAGATTTTTCCCTTTTTTTAAATTATTGTATTAAGGTTAGGACATAAGAATTCTGTTTTTAGTATTAAGTTGTGCGCGTATAACCAATATTGTGGACATAACCACCGTTCATCCTTCTTTGGTGCTGCCGGACTTCGATGGACAAACAACGAGAAGGGCAAACGTGAGTAATTGTTGGATTATTTGAATTTGATTTGAATTTGATTTAATGAATATTAGAAGCAGGATTTTTACTTTTGCTTAGGGATTTTTTTATTAAATAAATTAATGAGCTTTGTTTATTATAAATATTGTGATTGAGAATCTTTTTGATAATGTGTGCTTAAAACTTTTCGCTGGTGGTGTGTAGACGGTGGGCAGGCCGTTTTTTTGGTGCAGTGACAGTGACATGAAGTGACTATGACGTACGACGAAAGGACATGATGTGACCTTTTTGTAAGACTTTTCAGACATTGATTGGGACTGTGGAGTCATGAAGGGGCTATTCCTCATGGACATGGCCAGAGGATAGCCATCGGTTGTGTTACGTGCGCAAGACACAGAGGGGTGGGAAGGCCATAATCTGCCAAACAACAACCGGCATATTTCGGGATTCTATCGAACCGATATGCTTGAAAAATACTGGGATTAAATTGATCGTCTTAGGTTAGTTTTTAGATTCTAAAAACCGTTTTATAAAAAAGGTATTTTCCTTATTTTTATTAGAGTTAGTTAGTATTAGTATCGCGTTTATTTTCCCAGTCTTTCTCAAGTATATTGGCAATATTTCCTCTTTTTTTCACTTACTTTCCATTCCGTTGAGAGTCCTTATTTTCCGTCCGTGGTCAAAGTAAAGTAACTTTCTTTAAACTTTTTTTTATTTTCTTATTATCTGACACGAGACAAAATGTCTATTGAGCTGGGATGTTTGGAGAAACGGGCAAGACCTACCCCTGTCCGACGAGTTAAGCCGAGCAATTGCAAGAGTGCCGCGCCCTCTTCTTCAGAAACGAAGTGATGTCATAGACACGTTTACTGGTATAGAGAAGGAAGCGGCAAAAATAGGTTAAGCAGTAAATGTGGGTAAGACTAAGTAGTTACAAAAAAGAGTTATTAATTTTTCCATAGAAAAGAGACTTTTGGGCCACCCTGTACTTTAGGTTAGGTTAGGTTGGGTTGATGAGGTACTACTGTAGATATAATGAACGTACCTTGAAAATCTTCCACTAAAAATTTACAAAGTATTATGGGTTCAAATTCTTACCATCAGCAACTATAATTTATGAACAGAAAGTGACAATTTCAAAAAAAAACTTCAATCTCGTTTGAGAAGTGTCAAAGAACACAACACACTTTGAGTTGCCATCAATACAAACAAGATTTCCCTTTATTTCAAGAAAACCATTCAACAAGGACATTTTTTTTTTGCAGAAAGTAAAGCTGAAGATTTATTTTGAAGGCAAAAAAAAGGTATTCAGCTTCAAGAAAAGTCTAATCTCCATAGGACCTATTCAATTTGTTTTACTTCTCTCACCAAAGTCGTGTAGCTAGTCCTTTTTTAGTTTTCTGTTTTCCTTATAACAATAAACAACTTTGTGCAACGAATGCGACTGACATAGTTGGTGTCCTTGGTATACGAGCGGCCGTATAGTTTATACAGAACCATTGGCAATTCTATATAGGCAGCTGCAGCTGCAGCTAGAGCTTCTGTCCAGAATTTTTAATTAATTTTTCCAATTTAAAAGAGATTTGCAAAACACCATCTGAACAGAAAAAAAAGTGAAATGGAAAATAATAAAGTTACTCGCAACAGGAGTGGCTTTTAGCGCATCCTGTGGTTGTTGTTGTTTATTGCGAAGGATTTCGTTTTTTCTTGTCTGCTTGGGTATGTCTTTACCAATTGGTTATGGTATTGCACAGGAATGGTGACAGGATAATTCATTCCGAGAGGCAAATGAAACGTGTTGCATGGCAGTTTGGGTGTGTTTTGTTATATTGAATATTCCTTATGGAGATGGATACAAAAAGGATTCGGAAGTGGAGATAAAATTGAATTCAAATTGAAATGTAACTAGGAAATTGAAGTTTTCTATTATTTTTATGAAAAACCTAGATATCAGGTCAAGAAAAAACGTAAGTTCTGGGTCTGTACAGGAGGCCCAGTGCGGAATGTATTTTTCTTAAATATCAAACTGAATGCAATTATCTTCATTCACGAAACGATCATTGTAAATTATCGTTCTCCTCCTAGATTATTAAGTTAACGATCGATTTGTTACATTTCACGGGGCTTATATTGAATTTTTATGTCTGACAGTATCCATCATAATAGTACGTGTGACAGAAAACTCTGACAAAATCAACTTTCCATGATAAACTTCTTTCAAATCAATCAGGTTCTTCTTCCACGTGTGGAGTTTCTAGCCTCAAAATTTGTCAGGGCTAAGGTTTCCGAATCAAAAAACAACCTCCTCAGACGGAAGTGAAATAATTACGAAGATGAATTCAGCGATGGCGTCTACAGTACCAGTAAGGCTGGACGGAAAAAAAACTACATGAGCTGCTCTGACATAGTCGGACAACAGGCCATATAGGAATTTCAAGAGTTAGTTAACCAATAAACAATTTTTCTTCTTTAAGGTTCAAATTTCCTATTTCCAGAAGCAATTATTTCTAGAGGGCTTTTTTAGTATTTGTGTTGAGCCTGAAGATGTGATGGAATATCCTCTGTAAGGCTTCTATGAAGTTTCTGAGCTGAGCTGAGAGCTACCGCCGATCTGACCAGTTTAGAGCTTCTAACGAAAGGCTTATAACAGCTGCGACTTAGTAGATTTTTATGCGATGAACTACCACGCAGAAGTGTTTGACTAGTTTCTCAGTCATGGTAACACAAACATGTTTTTTTTTAAAGTCTTCCATGTGAAAAATATGAAATCCTCTATTTGTCAGTAAAATTGCATCAAGTTTACATTATAAATGACATATTTCCAATTCTTCTAAACATGTTACTGATAGTCATAATTTAGCAGAACACGTTTCAAGTAATTTGTTACTGATGCAAGAGTGCATATTACAGAGAATAGCCTGATGGAATGACGTGCAAAGTACCCAAGTTATTTGATAAAATATGTGATATCATGCTATCATAAGTAAGACTTTTCACGATAAAATTGTTGTAAGTAGCTACTCACATATGGCAGTATAGTCTGGTGGCAAGCCACAGACAGAGCAACCAACTTGAAGCAAATGACAAAAATACAAAGACTAGCGTGTATAGGGACAACCAGTGCGATGAGAACAACCCCAACCTCTGGATTGGAGGTGATTCTGAATCTGCTGCCCTTGGATCTATACATGCAGGAATCAGCTGCCAAAAGCTCCTCGAGGATCAGCCAAACAAACAGCTAGATCCCGAGCCTCGCTGGGCACGCTCAGGTCCTAAAGAAATACGTAGGGAGCGTAGTAAACTCTGACTAGCTATCTCCCTATCTAGACTTCGATCGACCCTTCACCTGCTCGTTTCCGAGCAGAGACGAATGGGACAAGAATGAACCCACAAAATGGAAATCGATATTCATCTTCACAGATGGATCAAAGATGGACTGTGGAACAGGTGCAGGCATATTCTCAGAGGAATTAGTAATACACAAATCAATCAGGCTTCCTGATCATAGTAGTGTGTTCCAGGCTGAGGTGCTAGCAATCGCTGAAGCGGCTCATTTGGTGTCAATAATGTAAATACCACACAGTGATATCACCATATCCATTGACAGCCAAGCGGCTATAAAAGCAGTATCTGCTATCGAAATTAAATCAAAGCTAGTTCGCCGCTGTCGCGAAAAGCTCAAGGTTCTCTGCTCACAGCATAATGCTGATCTCTGCTGGGTTCCTGGTCACAGGGACATAGACGGCAACGAGATAGCCGATGAACTGGCAACAAATGGATCTGCTACAGATCATGATCAGGCACTACAAACGGTCGAACCACCACTCTGTAACCTCAGAGAAAGAGTGGAATACAAAACCCGAATGAAAGCCAATACCAGGTGGAAGTCATTGACTACCTGCGAAATATCTCGGAAGCTCTGGCCAGAATACAACGGAAACCGAACCAAAAAACTTTTGCGGTACGACAGGAGCTCCTTATCTAAACTGGTAGGGGCTCTAACTGGTCACAACTTTCTCAGAACCCATACAATGAAATTAAATCTCAAGGATAACGATATCTGTAGAGGCTGCGGCGATGAGGAGGCACACGAGGATACACCTCACTTCCTCTGTCACTGCCCGAGTCACCTGAGGAACAGAACACTTGGAAGCTACTACTTCCAAGACATCCAAGAGCTATCCGATATTCCATTACCCTATCTTTGCAGGTTCCTACGAACATCAGGATGGCTGGATAGAGTGGAGTAACCCATAGTAACGATAAGGAAGGACGTAATCCCACCAAGGGAATCACAATGGGTCCACATGGACCTAAGTGTGGCGGAATAGAGAATCCTCTACTCCACCAACCCGTAAACCTAGCCTAACCTAAGTAGCTAATCACTGATATACATATAGTAAAATATAAAAATATAAAGGATATATAAGGCATAGAGTTAGTTTTTTTTTTTTTTTCGTTATTTTTAAGTTTCGGTAACGCCTTACGGAAGATCTTATAGAAACCCTGTGCATTCCACAAGCCAAATGATTTTGCAGTAGGCTTCATACAGTTAATATTGCTGGAGGGAAAAATATTCCGATAATGCTTTATCGCAGCAAAAATTTTAGTTGGACAGGCGCCTTGCTTAAAGATTCTAGTGTATAAGTAGAAAGGCCAACGGCAGCTCAATTCCGTATTGATTACTCACGCCCCAGTGTCTTAGAAGTTTCTGGTAAATTAAATTATTAAGGACTGCATCTGCGATCTTTTGGAAAAAAAATGGAAGAACATAATGCCAAGTTAGGAGCAGAGGACATCTTAGCAGTATTGTCACTAAAAAAAAAGCCTACCTGACACTATGTCTGGTAACGGCCTTAGCTTAATTAACTTATCTCGGAATGAAATGATTACACACGATTTCCTCACCATGAATTCCATAATTATATATGACAGCATTCATATTAACATATGGTTTATCGAATTGATCACATTGGAATAGACAAGGGTCACGATCCTGTTTTTTGGATAACCGAACATTCCGTAGGAATAACAACGAATCGAACAACTACCTTTTTACAGCCAAGGTAAGAGGAGAGAGAGAGCGCCAGAAAAAAAATGCGAAATAATGTGATCTTTTCAATGTCGGAAGACTGGAATTGCAAGGGACCGCCCAGATTTATGGAGATCACGTATCCCTTAATTTCTCGATCACTATGACACCACCATCATCTAATGTCGAAGAACATTGGCTCGAGTACAACCGCAAGAAACCCTTGGTTTGATGGAGATTGCCGACAGATATTCGCACAATTAGCCCTAAAAAGTGAAGCTCTAGTTGAAAACGAGAGCTGCCATTGGGATTTATAGGCAAAAAACGGCCTTTTAGAAATAAGAGAATAGAGCACGAAAACCGCTATGTCGAAAATCAAAGTAAAATACCCAAAAACAATGCGCGTGAAAAAAAAAACACTTTTGAGATGGACAATGAAATATCATAGTTGAGATACAGTCGATACTGAGAATAGAACTAATCTTCCGAGCCAACACCATAGGCAAATTCATCCATAAATTGCTGCAACTACTAGCCTACGCCGACGATATTTAAATCATTAGTCGGACTTAACGTGATGTCAAAGTCACGTTTGCTACAATAGAGAAAGTTGCGGCAAGAATGGGTTTAGCCTTAAATGAGTGTAAGACCAAGTATATGCTATCAACCCGAAAGGACACACAGCATCGACGAATTGGATTGGATCGCCGTTTACAGATATAATTTTGAGAAAGTACGGAAGTAGGAAGTACATCTCGTCAGATGTATTATCATGAAGCACTTTAATCAGCCGTTGTTTCTTCAGGCTAATAAGCCAATTTAGTAGTAAAGACCTCACTCAAATTCCTAATGACGACATCTTTTATAAGACCCTTATCACCAGACTCCTACTCTACGGCGCTAAAGCAGGAAGCGTATTAAAAGCGAATAAAGAAATCCTTGGTCGTTTTGAACGAAAAATTCGAGCTGTCCCGCAATATAGACCTGGTCCAAAAACTCCGCATTGGACATTTAATATGGGTATGACATGTAAAGCGAATGGACGCAAATACTCTGGCTAGCAGATTATTCAATTCCCAGTCGGAAGCCAGAGTCAGTAGAAAATAAATTCGCATTAAGTGGCTCGCACAATAAGACACCGATCTTAACGAACTTAAAGTTCCCAACTGGACTCGGTTCACTAAGGACAGGGCTAATTGGAGATACCTGTTGGTTGAGGCCCAGGTTTATTCCGAACTGTAGCTCCACATTAGTAATTAGGTAAGTTGTGGCGATAACTCTGCACAAATGAAATGTTGCTCCTTCGGTTAGGACGTAAATTGACGCAACCTTGAAAATACCTAGTACACCTTCAGTTTTGTCATGTTTCACATCAGTGATATTTTATTTGGATCTACGTAAAATATTTTTCAAGGGCTGGGCATTCACAATTCGTATCGCGACTGGGGAAAGTTTTTATCCACTACTTCTGACTTTCATTATTTCATGAACACAACTTGTGGGGTCTCAATGCGTAGTCCTTAAACCTAGCTTCTCCCTTCATTTGTGTGTACAAAGCTATTATTTTTTCCACAATGAAGGGGACATCCTATTTAACGCCGACTCCAAAGGGAAGGTTTGAGTTCCCTAACCAAAGCAACTTACATACTTAATTACTAAAGTGACACTACAGTCCGGGATGAACCTGGACCTCCACCAACATGCCTCTCCAATTTGCCCGGTCTTCATGTACTGCTCCGACGTCTGGCTGGGAATCGAAGACTCTGCGAGCTGAAGAATTGGCATCCATTCGTTCTACATGTCCAAACAATCTTAAACGTCCAATGCGCAGTTTTTTGATCAGGGGTATGTCGCTGTACAGCTCGTATAGTTCGTCGTTGAATCTTCGTCTCCATAACGGGACCGAAGAATTTTTCTCTCAAATCGGCTTAGGATTTCTTCATCCGCTTTTGATACGGTCCAGCGCCGTAGAGCAGTACTGGGATGATCAGGGACTTATATAGGATCTCCTTAGTAGTTCGAGTGAGGGCTTTACTACTAAATTGCCTTCTTAGCCCGAAGAAACAGCGATTGGCAAGAGTAATTCTTCGTTTGATTTCTTACGAGATGTTGTTGTCAGAGTTAATAGCGAAGCCGAGGTAGACAAAGTCCCGTACTACCTCAAAGTGATATCTGTCAATGTTGACGTTCTGTCCAATTCGTCGATGATGTGTGTCCTTTCGTATTGAAAGCATATAATTAGTCTTACACTCATTTACTGCTAAACCTATTTTAGCCGCTTCATTCTGTATTATAGCAAACGTGGCTATGGCATCGCGTTGAGTCCTACCAATGATGGCAATATCGTCGGCGTATGCTATTGCCTCTGTGCCTTTGGAATGCCTCAAGAATCAAATTGAAGAAGTCACATGACAGCGCATCGCCTTCGGTATCGAATGTTACGGTGTGGTCGTTTCCGACCCTGATAGAGCAGCGAGAATTCTCCATCATCATCCTACACAAACGGACGAGTTTGGGCGGTATCCCAAAACTAGACATGGCTCTGTATAGTTCGTCTCTATAAATGCTATCGTATGCGGCTTTGAAATCGATAAATAGGTGGTGGGTATCGATTTGGCCTTCTTGGGTTTTTTCCAGGATCTGCCGAAGTGTGAAAATTTTATCGATTGTGGACTTTCCTGGCCTAACACCACACTGATAAGGGCCGATCAGGTTGTTGAACGGTTTTCGGCGTTCATATATTACGGCAGATAGGATCTTGTAGGCGATGTTGAGCAGACTTATGCTTCTGTAGTTGGCGCAGTTCAGAGGGTCTCATTTTTTGTGAATCGGGCAAACGATGCTGAAGTTCCATTCATCGTGAAAGTATGCACGACCAGATTTGGCTTATGAGTTGGTGGATGTTACTTACCAAGTCATCTTCTCCAGCCCTATGAAGCTCAGCGGGAAGGCCGTCATTTCCGGCGGCCTTATTAAGCTTGAGTTTAGATTTTGCTATCCTCACTTCACTTAGGTCGGGTGGTTGAAAGTTTTCGCTGCCGTTGTCAATATTGAATGGTTCGTTCTGCCTGACAGCGGAATGTTTTTCGTCATCGCAGTTTAACAGTCTGCAGAGGTGGTTCTTCCATATCTTCAGCATCGACTGTGTCTCAACTACGATATTTCCTTGTTCATCTCGACAGTCTCTTAACAGTCTGCAGAGGTGGTTCTTCCATATCCTCAGCATCGATTGAGGACATGGTTACGCCTATATGTTAATTCATTCGAGTCTCCCAAATCATCGGTACGGATTCGTCATAAAATTGTATGTCCCGCAAAGACAGTAGAAGTTCGCATGCTAAGAAAAAAGCCCGGATGTGGATCTTATAGCGAGCATATTGCGCCAGAATATTTTAGCTTTTGATTTATTTTAGTGGTCAAGAATCTTTTGTTCACAATGCCGGTTGATCTCTATAGTACAACTACACAAGCATTGAAGTCTGGCATCGTCAGTTTTACTTTTAAACATCTGTCATAATATCCACCTATACCTACAGACTTCCTTCATATGTCGAAATTTTGTTTACCTACTCCCAATTGGAATGCCATCACCTACCCGAAAGCAATTTGCATATCTTTACTCCAGTTTCGGTATGAAACAACATGCCCGTAGCAAGTCTCTGGGATTTGCCTACCTATCAGTTTATTTTAAACGTAATGGAATTTGAGAATTCCCCAAGATATCAAGCTACACCAAACCAATTCAATCCTTCTAAGTAGTGTCCACTACCAATGCACACATCACTCAACTGCATACCCTGTCTGTCCATCTACGTCCTATCGAGCGGGCAAATTGTAATCCAATCTGCTGCAGGTGTGCGCTCAACTGTACAATTTAAATGTCAAAATAAATGCACAGCCAAAGAGAGCTGCCTCCGCCCGATGGAGTGTACAGGTGTTACCTCTATATGGCTATAACACAGGTGCTTGACAGCATATTGGCACATAAAAGTTTTCAATATCGTTCCTATTATAGACTCTCGTGGGGTGTATTTGGATCCGGAATAGCTGATGTACTTTAGAGGATTTCGAAAAATTGAAACACCAAAGTGTCTATTTGTATTGAAAATAGAAAAACGGAATCACCGTAGTACCATGTGGTGGTGTTGTATCCGTTCGATTTAAAAATTATTTTCAAAAGCTCTCTATAAGTGTATCCAACCCTAAAATGATTGGTAAACACAGATGCATCGTAGTAGAGTATAAAGTATCCTCATTACAATTTTATGTCTGAAATACACTTTAGGCTTTAAATTGGTTTTAAATCATGTAGATAATTTGGTCAGTAATGTATATGAAGTTGGGTGGTCTAATAGGATATGCAATTATTGCAAAACTTGGTTTTCAGAGTGTGTAACTATACCCTATTGAGCATAAGTCATTGGCAAACCATTGTTATTTAACTTTACAATCAAACAATGATTCTGATTAAAAGTACCTAGGGGCACATTAAAGATGATCAGTTGCATGCACTTCATTTGCATTGACTTGTAATGTACCTCAAGGGAATTCGTTTTGTAAATCCAATATATACACAAAAGAAGAATAGTTCCGTAAATGATTGACCGACAAAGCACAGACTAAACCACAGCGCCGAACTTAAGGAGCTTAAATTACATTCACTTATGACATGATTACTGATAAGAAATGATTTTTTCGAAATACTTTGTCTTACTGGAGGAGAGGATAAAAATCGTGTCTTGAAACTCACAAGATGATCTGCGAAATTCGGTTTCGGCATAAAACTGGAGGTCTTGTTACTGGGGAATAATTAAAATCGCACACAATTTTTTCCGAGGTGAAAATCCTTCATAGCCACTATGAGAGTAATGTCATAGTAGTCTCAGATTCTTACTGACTTAAAACACCTCCGCCCTTCAATATGAATTGTTAGTTACTGCAAGTAGGTTAAGCAATTTTTCTATCACGAATATAAATTTTTTGGCAGGGTACTTTCCATGGAACGATCCTGCATGTTACCAAAGAGTATAGAACTACATAGAGTGCGAATCACAGCGAACAAGTGCGAAGGGGAATTATCGTCTCTCGCATGCATCAGCTATGCTGTTGTTTGATGCCGGGTTGGAAATGTGAACACTGGGGTATCAAAATCAGTTCCCCACATAGCAAATTTTCGTTGATGTGCATCTACAAAAAAGGCGATCCTATGTCTTGCAAGAACTTTCGACTCATAATCCTGCTTAACGTCGCATACAAGATCCTATCCAACGTATTGTTTGAACGTCTAAAACCGTTCTGCAACACACTAATCGGCACCAGTGTGGCTTCCGGCCCGGCGCAGATCGACTATAGACCAAATTTTCAGACTGAGGCAAATCCCGCTTATGATGGCCGAATTCGGGATCCCGGCAAAACTGATTTAGCTGTGTCGCGTGACGCTTGAAAATACGCGCTGCAAAGTGCACCGGATTTGGGCAAGGAAACGCCGAAATCCGTCATGTGAAGTCATGTGACTTCTTCAATCTCGTACTGGAGCAGAAAGTGCACTGGGCAGGTGTTAACACGGAAGCCACTATTTTCAGGTGCGTCCAGCTGCTGGGCTATGCAGACGATATGAACATCATCGGTCGCTCCCAGCGTGCCATGATAAGAGCGTTCACTGCGATTGAAGAATAGGCGAAATCCGTTGACCTTGAAACAAACAAACAAGCATCTGTCCACCGCCTAGGACAAAACGTGACTATTGGTAGCAGAAATTTCGAGTTAGTTAAGGAGTTCACCTACCTCTAAGTAAACATAGACTCCACGAATGATACCCTATTGGAGTTCCGGCTCGAATTACCCTAGGAAACTGTTGCTACTTCGGTTTGGCGAAACAACTGAGTTCAAAACTCCGAACTCGAAGGACGAACTGTGTGCTTTACAAAACCTTTATCCTGTCAGTTCTTCTTTATGGCGCCGAGTGCTGGATGTTAAGCAAGAAGGGAGAACTTATGCTGGGCTCCTTCGAAAGAAAAATACTTCGGCGGATTTTTGGTCCTGTGCACGAGGAGACGAATGGAGGAGAAGATACAACCGCGAAATCTAAAAAATCTAAAGATGTGGATGTAGCCCAAAAAGACAAATCACGTCGACTACATTGGCTTGGCCACATCGAGCGAATGGACAATAATGCTCCAGCGAAGGGGATCTTTGAATCCCAGCCCCCAGGTTCGAGAAGTCAAGGAAGACCGAACCTCCGTTTCTAAGACCAAGCCATCGCGGATGCCAAAGCGCTTGGTCTAGACAACTAGAAGTAGCGAGCCCGGGATCGTAGAGGATGGAACGCTGCAGTGTCTCTTAACCTCGGGAGCCCGATAAGTAAGTAAGTTAGTATGAAATGCGCACTCTATGTAGTTCTATACTCTTTGATGTTACGCAATTTAGATGCGCTAATCTCGCCAATTCCAAAGGTTTCGTTCTTTGTATTCGGCTCAATAATTTGCTATCATCCAAAATTTGTAGGACAGTATTGTTGGTGGGGCAAAAGTAATCCTCCTATCAGAAAATGCTATAAATTTTGCGATTGGCCCCTAATGTCAGTTCTGTTTTGACATTTGTGTAGTAAACACATGCGAAATTCACGTTAATAAACAATGTTACGCTACACTGCTCCAGAACGCGGAGTATTGGTGACTATTTATTTGAGCAATAATCGGTCGGTGACTTTGGCACAACGTGAATTTCGTCGCAGATTTCCTAGCCGTCCAACGCCTACTGGTGAAACACTGCGACGTTTAGCCGCTCGCCTCGAAGATACTGGCACAACACGAGATGCTGCCAGGCGTGGCAGACCCCGGAGTAGCCATTCTGCAGAGAATATTGCTGCTGTAGCCGAAGATGTCATGGAAGCGCCGTCGACATCTACCAGACGACGTGCCACCCTACCCCAAATGGGTATCAGTCGACGGTCTTTACAGCGAATTTTGGTACATGATTTGAAGATGTTTCCGTACAAAGTCCAGACGGTGCATCAGCTGTTAGCTGCTGACCGCCAATCGCGTCTAACATACGCTCAAGCCATCCTTAATCACCACCAAGAGGAAGATGACTTTTCATCAAAAATAATCATCAGTGATGAGGCCCATTTCCATCTTAGCGGGTACGTAAATAAGAAAATTTTACTCTTCTGGGGCACTGAAAATCCGCGTGTAACCCAAGAAGAGCCATTACACCCGCTCGAAGTCACTGTATGGTGTGCTGTTTTCGCTGGAGTAGTCATCGGACCTTTTTTTCTTCGAAGACGTCGCGGGCCAAACGGTTACTGTGAATGGTGAGCGCTACATAGCAATGATCAACGAGTTCTTTTTGCCGCAACTAGATGAATTGGGATTGGAAAACATGTGGTTCCAACAGGACGGTGCAACGGTGCAACACACTGCACGTGCCACAACCGATATGCTGAAGGATGCATTTCCCGGGCGCCTAATCTCCCGTTTTGGCGATTTGCACTGGCCAGCAAGATCGCCTGATTTGACCGCTCCAGACTTCTTTTTGTGGGGATTTTTGAAGTCTTAAAGACAATATCCGTCAAGAATGTGAGGACCTATCGCCGGAAGTTTTGGCCAAAGTGATGGAAAATGCCATAAAAAGGGCTCAGGTGACAATCAACTGTGGCGGCGGCCATTAACATGACAGCATATTCTCGACTTGATGTAAAAAAAATTAAAAGACCAAATAAAAATAATCCACAAGAAGAATCAAAGTTTTTCATTTTTTTTTTAAATTACAGCCAAAAAACATCGGAAGGTTATTTTTGCTCCACCTTGTATGTCCGATTAGTCGGTTTCTATGCTTTCGAGCTTATCTTTTAGTTTAAGCTTGGATTTGAAGAATTCCGAGATACCTATGGATATCGTCGATTCTAGTATACCACGGTGCTTTGAGAATTTCTCTAGGGACTTTATTTATTTTATGTATTAGCATTTGTTTTCTTGGTACATCCCCAAAGCTATATACCGCAGGCCCTCACTGGTTTTAGCACTTGCAAGAGTTCTTTACGTTTCATTTTCACGTGTGAATTCCATTCCAACTTTGCGTCGAGTGTCATACCCAGGTATTTGGCTTCATTGTTCATATGCAAAAGATATTCAAACCGAGTTGAGGAAAATTTCAAGTCTATTGTTTTCTTATAGTTAAAATTCACGTAAACACATTAAGTTTCATTGAGGGTGATACGCCAGTCTCTAGTCCATTCATTCACTTTGTTCAGTGTGATTTGCAGTTTATATAGGATATCGGTGTCATTGGCAAACGTGAGTTGTGCCATCTTCTTTCGGTATAGCACGAATATATAACAGGTAGAGAAGCGATCCAGGAACACTTCCTTGCGGTACGCCAGCCGAACTTTCTTAAAGTTCGGAGTATTCCTTTCCATGTCTAACACGGAAGAGTCTATTCCCGAGATATGATTGATTCTTGGATATCGAAAAATGTGAGAGAACTTGTCGTAGTTTGCATTTTGGGCCATGGTGCCACACCTTATCAAAGGCTTGCGAGACGTCCAGGAATGCGCTCGATTACGTCAGTATTCATATGCACCTGTTCAATCGTCGAATGCTTACTTCTGAACCCAAACTGGTAGTCAGGGATAAAATTATATATAGCTAGCTGTAAACGCATTAAAAAGCACACATGGATTTTTGCCAAATATATATTACCAGACTTATTTACTTAAGTAAAATGGTTGAGCCCCAGGTTCATTCCGGACTGTAGCGCCACTTAACGTAACGTATTTACTTTAGTGGAGCTACAGTCCAGAATGAACCTGGGGCTTAACGAACACACCTCTTGAATTAGCCCGGTCCTTAGTTAACTGAATCCTGTTGCGCACTTTAATTTGGTTGAGGCCGGTTTCAACTTGTGCACGCCTCTTCAGGCAATATCTTCCTCTATTGCGTCCGACGCGACGTCTGCATGGACATCTAAGACTCTGCGACCCGGAGTATTGGTGTCCACCAGCTCTAGCCATCTTAAACGTCCCTTGAGTTGTTTTTTTTTTAACTAGGGCTATGTCGCTGTACAGCTCGTATAATTTGTGGTTGGACCATCGTCTCCATAGAACGTCAACGTAAACGGGACCGAAGATTTTTCGAAGAATTTATCTCTCAAAACGACTAGGGATTTCTTCATCAACAATGGTCCATACTTCAGCGACTGGGATGATCAGGGTCTTATACAGGATCTCCTTAGTAGTTCGAGTGAGGGCTTTACTTTTACTACTAAATTGCCTTATTATCCCGAAGAAACAGCGGTTGGCAAGAGTAGTTCTTCGTTTAATTTCTGACGAGATGTTGTTGTCAGAGCTAAAGCGGAGCCGTGGTAGACAAAGTACGTCAATATTATATCTATCAATGATGACGTTCTGTCCAATTCGTCGATGTTGTGTGTCCTTTCGAGTTGACAGCATATCATTGGTCTTATCCTTATTTGCAGCTTAACCCATTTCCGCTTCCTTCTCCATACTGGCAATCGTGGCCATGACTTCACGTTGAGGCTGACCAATGATGCCAATATTGTCGGAGTATGATAGAAGATTGTGTTTCTGGTGTTGCCTCGGGAGTTTTGGACAATCCTCTCAAGAATCAAATTATAGACGCCACATGACAGTGCATCGGCTTACTTAAATCCTTTTCTGGTATCGAATTTGTCGGTGAGGTCATTTCCAACCATGATGGGAGAATTTACCATCGTCATCATGCACAGACGGACGAGTTTGGACGGTATACCAAAACTACACATGGCTCTGTATAGTTCGTCTCTATAAATTCTATCTTATGCGGCTTTAAACTCAATAGGTGATGAGTATCGATTGGACCTCTTGGTTATTTTTCCAGGATCTGTCGTAGTGGGAAGATTTCATCAGTTGTGGTCTTTCCTGGCCTAAAACCACACTGACAAGGGCCGATCAGGTTGTTGGTAAACGTTTGCTGAAGTTCACATATTACGGCAGATATCATCTTGTAGGCGATGTTTGTAAGACTTATGCCTCTTTAGCTGGAGCAGTTTCGAGAGCCACCTTTATATGTAACGGGCAACCGATGCTGGATTCCATTCTTCAGAAATACTTTCATGCAACCAAATTTTTCGTTTGAATGTAACTTACAAAGTCATTTCAGGCAGCTTTGTTAAGGTTAGGTTTAGATATTCATTTCCTCACTTCGTTTAGGTCCGGTAGTAGTTTTCGATGTTGCGTCGTCGCCAATATTGAATGCTTCATTTTTCCTGACATCTGGAGATCGTTCGTCATCGCCGTCAGTCTGCAGAAGTGGTTCTTCCATATCCTCATCATCGACAGTGTCTCAACAATGATATTGCCTTGTTCATCTAGACAGAATTCTGTTCGAGCCTTGTATTCCTGGTTTTACATTTTGATTAAACTTCCGTGCATCATTCCAGTAATGGTACCTCTTTATAAACTCGATAGCGCGCTTTTCTTGCTTAACCTTGTTCGCCAAATTTTTGGCTGCGAGCATATGTCGGCACTCTTTATTTTTGGTGGTGGGCATCAAAATCCCAGCGCGTGAGCGTATATAAGGCTTATGTTGACAAATTTGGCCTTGGTGCGGATTCGCTAATGACTTGACTAAGTGACACTTATCTGACTAGTCGTTGTTTCTGTTTGTTTAACATGCTCCGTAGTAGATGTCACAGTTTTACATCATTTGTTTGCCCAGCCCAGCCCATTGTATTTCCTGGATGGCTGTACTGTCTGCTTTTAAGCAGCATAGGCCTACTTTTAGCAAAAATAAAATCATTCATCAATGCTAAATGTCTATGGTTATATTTCACTTCCCGTGAAATCGATGTAACATCCGGTGTTCCTTAACATAAATAATTCTGTTTACTAAAATAAGGTGTACACCCAGTAGAACTGAGATCCCTTTTGAATAAATTTTCTCTCAAAAAACGTTCCGGTGGGTTCCATCGCTACCCTTAGTTTCTTTAATCGTTACTGCACCTAGCATCGGCAATCGATGCACATCCTCCTTTCTTCCTTTGAGCAACAGTGCACATTGTCTGCGACTATTAGATTTGACATCGTCAGCTTTCCTCTTCTCATGAGCATCGGGACACATTGGTTCCTTATAAATTGATCCGTATTCGAAAAGCCCTATCTGCGATTTGTATGTTTGCTATCTTTTATCGTTGGATATACTTTACATACTCCATAATATGTATAAGCATATATATCCTAGTCGTATGTTTTCCTTTCGAGAACCTACTTGAGGATCTAAGGATTATTCGATCCGAATTTTTATTATTTATTCCAAATTCTATGTCGTGCAATTTAAATTTTTTGTCACCCAGACGTAAAGAAAAATATTTTAAGAAAGACTCCAAAAAACTTTAAACCTTCAAAAATGGTGTTTCCCGAAATCGTTGTAGAAACATATCTAAAGGACCTTATTGGAACTGCCAAGTACCTACAAAAAGTTTTCTTATCCATAGAATATTATAGGTTAGACAATAAATCTCACTCACTTCCTTTCCTATCTCTGTCTATGCAAATTAAAGAAATAGCATCTTCAAGGACACCCAAATCCTAGGAAAAATAAAAACCTCCCCCTTTCCAATTTCTTTAGTGCATTTTCAACTCAATTCATTTCGCACACAAAGTGTCCTTTTCTCTATTTAATTCACTAAGTACCATCCTTTTTTTTGCTGGTTGTAAAAACAAGTTTTCTAGGTTATGGTGGAATATTCATCGTGATACCAGAATATGGCACAAGTATATGCATGCAATTGGATTACTCCCAAGTGGTTGAAGGGAATAAGAAAAATGTGCAGGATGTCTAACTGTAAGCGTAGAAAAATGATGCTGCCTGCCTGTGAAATGTGTTGTTACGCTGGAGATCTGCTGCAGTTGGCATTTGTTGAATGGGTTGTGAAATGTGTGTCACTTGGCTGGAGTTAGCAAAAGAAAAGAACTTTAAATGCATACACCTACTTAAGAGTATTCGCAGCTTATTTTAAATTGTACTTGAGCCATGAAAGGCTGTGAAACTAGGTGAACAAATTCCCACCAGAGGTTTTAATGAGAAAAACAATGTTAACCCCTGAAGGGCATAATACCCCCTAGAAATAGCAGCAGCACCAGCCATTCCCTCAACTAATTGGCTATTCAGGTTTGCCTGGAAGAATCACACCATCAAAAAACTATTCTCACAGCCCTCCATTGATGTGTTTGTGTGCGTGCGCATTTTCCCATTTTCATTTTCACAGTTTTCCTTTGTCAGGGTTTATTTGTATGCTCTCCAGCTATTTCTTTATCTTGAAGGAGTGTGCATTCAAAAAGCTTATTTGCTTACCCACTATATACAACAATACGAGAGTTTCTATAGAAATGCAAAATGTAGGAAAAGACTGGGAAAATGGTAAGTCAGGTTCTAGGTATCTACAGCAAGATGCAAAGACGCACAATCGTTTATATCGTTGCAACGTTTTTTTTTTTGTTTAATAAGTTCGTAACAAGGCGTACAGACGCACACTCACAAAGCATTCTGAAAACTGAATTGAAAGTGTGTCTGTTTGAAGCTCCTTTTGTTCGCATTCTTTTGTCCTTTGCTTAGCTTTGTTGTTTTTGAAATTATGTTAAACGTTTATCCAGAGGTGAATCGTTTGATAAAGGATCGTGGTAGTATACTGCGCTTGCAATTGGCTCTAATTGGACCGGAGGGTTTGTACACGGCATATGACAGGCACACTTCGACAAAGGGATTTCATTAATGTACAGTTTAAGGAAAGTTTAACGAAGGCCAAAGTCAGCGGAATACAAAGAAAACGGTTATTTGTATAGGGAAAACGTTAATGAATGGCAAGCACTTGAGCTAAGCGAAAGGAAACAGGTATAAGGGATAAGTTCAGGGCTCTACTTAAATCAACAAATTCATCAGTCATCAGGTATGAGATTTCGTCGTAAGTCCATTAGAAGACAGCGAAGTCCTTTATAGATGCAGAGGACATTTGTTGGTTATGCGATACATGACTTGAAAGTCGTAATGCACTCGAATTTTTGTAGCATAAAAAACCAGGCTCGCGTTTCCGGCTGGAGCTTTCAAATGGGATATGATGAGTAATAGCCAAGACTTATAAACTTATAAAAGCAACAGATAAGCAACTTCCTTCTATGGGTATCTTCAGCAAAAAAACGGTAGTCTGCGTGGTAAAGATCCCGCCAATGATCTGTTGCATAAGGTGCGACAAAGTATGCGACAGTTTCAGCTTGACGCACACTTTGCCGCAACACATATTTAATGAACGGGGTAATCAAATGAATATGTTAAGCTGAACAATTATTTTCATTATCGAAGGAGGCCACCTAGACGTTTGCGTATCTCCCACCATCTACAGGGTGCGCCATCGTTTATGTCGTCATATAAAGTTTGAATAACTTTGACATTTATCAACCGATTGACATGAGTAGGCAGGTTTTTGAGACATCAATTCACTAGAATTTCAACTATGAATCGCTTCATACCGAAACAACGCATTGAAATATTGATGCTGTACATTGAAAAAAGGCGTTCAGTTATGTTAACTCAATGTGCATATTGTGGCCAACAAGCACCGTCTGACAACACTCTCGTCGTTTGATGTCGAATTTCGTTAACCACGGGACAGTAGGAGATCATCGAACTGGTTGAAGCAGTAAGAGAAAGTGTAGCCCACAAGTGTCGTACCGTCACCGCGCTCAGCATTTTGGCGTCAGTGGAACCACCTTGCGGCGCATTTTGAGGGATGATTTGTAATTGTTTCCATATAAAGTGCAATTGACTCAAAAAAGATTGTCCTGGTCGCTTGGAATATGGCCAAACAGTCGCTCGAATTGCTCACAGTGAACCCGATTTGGAAGCCAATTTTGATGACTGGCGAGGCCCTTTTCACCCTCTCTTGAGTTGTTTACAAGCAACATTGCCACATTTGGGGAACGGATAGTCCATAAGAGGTCCATGAAACACCATTTCATGACCAAAAGTGACCAGAAATGACCATCATTGGCCATTTTTCTTCAGAGAAGGTGAAACAGTCGATGGGAATCGATATTGGCTGATGTTGACTCATTATATCTGCCCTTAAATGTGTAAAAAAGGTGTGAACCCTTGAGGGTCTATAGCTTAAATATAATTTCGTCGTTTATTGGTTTGTTAGTGATGTCATACATAAACATTTCTATATGTTCTCTTATGTCCTACAAACAATGCAGATGAAGAACTAATAATGAGCCTATGGATGCATAGGATATGCTTTGGCAAATCCCTGCTAGTGGATACTGCTTGTGTTAAGGTCGCTACGCTAAGGCAGTCTTGTCCTCTTCAGTCCACGGCACGTTGCTTCTAGTTTTTCAGTCCAAGCGGTCTGGTATCCATCGGGACGATTCCTGGATGCAACAAGACGATGAGCCATGCCGCAATTCCCTTGACGTGTGTTCTCAAGAAATGGCAACATTGATTAACCACCTAAAGCTCCAGATTTCAACACTACGGAAATATTTTTGTGGGGCTATTTAAAAAACAAAGTGTAGGCCAGGAAGCCTTAGACCTTCGCTATACCGCCCGATATGCTCAAAATGTAATGAAAACGCAGCAAAACGATCATGCGAGGAATTAAAGACGTGCCAGGACATACGTTCGAAACTTTTATTTACATTTAAAAAATATCAGGAATGCAAGACCTGAATTCTATCGAGATGAACAAAAAAAGTCGTAGTTGAGTCGCAGGCGATGCTATCGATCCGGGTAAAGTGGCGCCCAAATCTGGACACTATTAAATGTCGACTATGAGCTATCCCACGGTTTCATTTAGAACGAATATTGGTGACGATGCTTAACAAAGCTGTCGCTAATGCAATGTCTGTGATGATCTCTCTCGTGATGATGATGGTGCCGAGCATAAGGTCTGCGATGAACCCTCTCGTGATGATAGGACAAATCATCCGAGTATTATCAATTGTCAAGATAAGTTAATCTCAACTGGTCGTTCGTATTCGGTATAAAACAGGAGGTACAGCTAACGTGAAAGAAGTACAATCGTGAGGGAAGTACACGCAGACTTGAATGGTTGCGATAAAAAGCTAGGAAAAGGCTATTAACGAGCCTGTTGCCCCAAACGAGCCTCTATATTTGGAAACAAAATAATTAAACCTCAGCAACTTTTGCCCGATCGCTTAAAAAAGGATTCTCTATGTATGTTGCTTCTCAACATCATGTAATACGTGGAAAACTGAGACCGTTCATTAACAATTTCATTGATTTCAAAGCGGCACTCGACAGCATTTTTATGACGAAATATATGTAGTGTTTTGGGTGTACTGCTAAACTCGTCCGTTTGTGTAGAATGATGATGTTAAGTTCTCACGTCTGCATCAGGGTCGCCAAATTCCCCACAGAAAAATCCGATAGCGAAAAAAGGACTAAGGCAAGGTGTCGCCTTGCCGCCATGTGACTTCTTAAACATAATTCTTGAGAAGATTGTGCAAAATTGATTGTGAGCCAACACCAAAGGCACAATTTTCAAATCTGTGCAACTTTTAGCACACGCTGGCGATATTGACATCATTGGTGGAGTCAACGTTATGTCAAAGCCTTGATTGCTGGTATAGATAAGGAATCACAAAAATGGGTTTAGCAGTAAATGATGGTTAGATCAAATATTTCAACATTAGACTTGGCAAAATAACATTTACAGCCCGATTCTCCCCCTTGTGAGGAAACAAAAGTCACAAGCTCTTGTGACTATTCTTTGTGAGGATTATTGTGACTCGATAACATTTGTCGGATTCTCCGATAATCCTCACAAGAAAAGTCACAACGAAACTCACCACAGCAAAGGTGAATATATATAAGCAACGTTTCTACAAATTGTAACTTGGCTGAGAGGTATTGTATATATTTATTGCGTATACACTTGAGAACTTGAGAAGAACAAAATGTATTACAAATTCGAAGTACAAAAAGGCAAGGAAGTTGGAAGTTAAAAGCCGTCTTCGCTGCAATCGTATCAATATTATTAGTTTGTTACAAATGATGTGCTTTTGTAAAATTCTTACTTTTCATTTACGGAGGAAACTTCGTCAATAATATGCGCCATATTCATTTCAACTTCCATTTTTTACACTACTCAACAATCAAAATATCAAATCTCAAATAATTTGCTAGTTGTGACCTGCTCTGAAGGAGATCACAATTTCGATTGTTTTTGTGACTCTCACAATTTGTGACTGTGGGGGAGAATACGAAAAAGTCACAAAATCAATTTCACCTCTTCTTGTGACTTGTGAGGTATCAGTGATGATGGGGAGAATCGGGCTATTAGTGTAATTCAATGCATCCACACACAGCATAATAAACAATGACGAAACATGTTCTATTTACTAAACTAAATATATCGCATAGAATGTGCTTTTAATTTATGTGCTTGTTATTGTTTACTTAGGACAACCACTCATTAGCTCGACTAATGGATTGAGTGCATTCCATTGGAAATTATGTTTAGATCTATCGTGCCCAAATATTGTTTATTTGAAGTCAGATTAATAAATTAGATTTAATGCTCTTGATTGTAAGATTATGATTAGAAAAAATTGTTTACATAGTAGGTGACTTTGAAATGAAACTTAGTCTTGATTTTAATTTTGACTCCAAGCGAACTGAGGCATTTTTAACAAATTTCTAGAGCGTGGTACTCTTCAATAGCTTAGGCACAGCATGTAGTCTTACAATGATATATTACAAACTTCTCATCGGATGTTAAAAATGACTGTTCATTTAGAACTTATGAACACCAATACTTCAGATCGTATAGTCTTCAATTTTCATTTTCACATAGTAAAAGCCCATCTTGACCATATTACATATATCTGGTGATTAATTGTTGAATGTCCCGATAGGCGATAGGAGAGTTCGACTAACGAATCCCTATGAGATTTCCTCCGCTGTCTTAGCTTATATCTTTTGACTAAGTGGATCAACATTCTTTGCAGATGAAAACTTTGATTCACAGCACGTAATAATGATGAACTTCATTCATGTAATATCTTAACCAGCCCTTCCCATCTATGAGATAAATCAAACAAATTGTCTAGTTCCTAAGTGGAGAAATCATGTTCCATTTAATGATTTTTCGGAGATATCTAGGGGATACGAAAGTACAACTCAGTTACTGAAAATATATGCTACATGTACAATTAGCAAAAAGCCTGATAAATATGCAACAAATTCTAATTCAACTTTTCTAATTAGTTTTGTAAATCCATAAAGTATGCAACAATTTCGAAAATGGATTACATATAAGCATTTAACATGCCTTTCATGTTACAACGCTTGTAACAGTCCAGAGACCAACAGCTGGTAATCCGGCCAATAGCAGTCAAAGGGCAGCAAAGAATCTGAGGCACCAACAACAGAGGCCCCGAACCCAATTGCAAAGGATGGCACCCTAATTGAAATCCCTTACCCAAAAATCTGCACGCGGAACCATTAATGGACTTTATCAAAAGATTTAGAAATACTTGGACGGAAATCTCTGCCCTTTTTTTCATGATGCGATATGGAGACAACCAAGAACTGTTCGGGCTGTACTACGACTTAGAACAGGAAAAAAAACTCCCCATTGGACGCTAAAGATAGCTGCGATATTAAGATCGAATAGACACCACCAATTCGGTTGCAGTAGTGCCTTAGAAATGAAACCCAATTATCTCGAAGTATGTAATTGGAGGCAGTAAGCTATAAGAATTGGTATAATTGGAGAGACATATTGGTTCACAGCTTAGCTCATTCCGAATAGACTTCCTCTTTAATTATGTTGCGGTACCATGTGTTGTAACAGTTCAGTTTTGCAAGTTCTTATTAATACTTTCAACGAAAGATATCCTAATATTAGCCTTTCATTCAAACTCCGGATATAAATTTTGCAGCGACAAAAAGTCGCCTAAGTCTACGTTTTTCTATATTTCATAGGGCGTCGGAACTTAGGCTTGAGTGTAAATTGATTCGCATATATGGGACGACGATGATTATGAATATGAATTGTAGAAGAGGCGGAATGCTTCTGGGTATTTCGTTTGAGAATTTGTTGTTTTAAGAGAACTGTCTTCAGTAAAATAATGGATTGGATTAAAATTGCAGACAACAGATTTTTAATAAAAAAACATATGAGAATGCTACAATCCGCTGTGCGGATCGTTGAATACCCTATCCCATCCTATCCATAAAACTAGAATCCCCAAAAAAGTGGGCATGGCTAAAAACACGATGTGGATAAAATAAAAAAAATGATATAGTGACAACAAATTCTTCAGGCTGCGTACAAAACACTTTTACGATTCTACAAAAGACAAGGTTTTCTCCTGTATATGTTATGGGGTAGTGTATAAAAATGGTTTTTATATAAAAACGCCCCCAAAAAGTGGGCGTGGGTTAAAATGGTATAAAGACGAAATGTTCATATTAATAATGTTAATGATTCTGCATCAAAAATTTTTTCGAAAAATTTAAAATTTGACCGAAAACAGTTTTTTATTGAAAACGCCCCCAAAAAGTGGGCGTGGCAAAAAGCTTTATATGAACGAAATATAGATATTACGATTCTGTAAACATGCTGTACAGACACTTTTTTAAAATTCTTTACGGTTTTGCCAAAAATTACGTTTTTCTAAAAAGGGGGCGTGGCAGTGGGCGGATTTCAAAAATTTTTACACTTGTTATGGTGAATCGGACAAGGATCCTATATACCAAATTTCATTATCCTAGCTCAAAATTTAAGGCCGAAAAATCGGTGACGAACAGACAGACGGACGGACGGACGGACGGACGGACGGACGGACAGACAGACATGGCTGATTCGACTCAGCTAGCGATTCTGAGTCGATCCATATACTTTGAGGTATATGTAGCAAAATTATTTCTCTATGTTACAAACTATGTATCAAAACTAATATACCCCCCTATGGGATAGGGTATAAACATATGAGAAGAGTACCTACCATCCCCTGTGCGGATCGTTTAATACCCTATCCCATCCCATCCTTAGAATTAATATCTCCAAAAAGTGGGCTTTATTAGCCTATAATATAGAAAATGACATTGTCACAACACATTGATCAAACAGTTTATCAGAATCTTTTGTTGTTTGACAAAACACATCGTTTTCCTCCTGCAAATGCTATGGGGTAGGGTATACAAACGATTTTTGTAAGAAAACGCTCTCAAAAAGTGGGCGTGGGCTAAAATGATCTATGGACGAAATGTTTATATTACTATTACTAACTATTCCGCATCAAAATTTGTTCGAAAATTTTAAAATTTGACCGTAAAACGTTTTTTATTAAAAACGCCCCCAAAAAGTGGGCGTGGCAAAAAACTTTATATGAACGAAATATAGATATTACGATTCTCTAACTACGTTTTTCAGACATTTTTTTAAAATTCTTTATGGTTTAGACAAAAAAATACGTTTTTTTTAAAAAAGGGGGGGGGGGGCGTGGCAGTGCGCGGATTTCAAAAATGTTTACACTTGTTCTGCTGGGAGCAACAAAGAGCACGTGTACCAAATTTCATCCTTCTAGCTCAAAATTTAAGGCCCAAAAACTGGTGACGTACGGACGGACAGACATGGCTAAATCGACTCAGCTATCGATTCTGAGTCGATCCATATACTTTGAGGTATATATAGCTAAATTATTTCTCTATGTTACAAACTATGTATCAAAACTAATATACCCCTATAGGGTATAAATATATGAGAAGGCTACAATCCGCTGTGTGGATCGTTTAATACCCTATCCCATCCCATCCTTAAATTAATTATCCCAAAAATGTGGTCTTTATGGGCATAAAGTATAATAAATGACGTTGTCACAACATAATGTTCAGAAGGTTTATCAAATTCTTTTATGGTTCTACAAAAAACAATGTTTATACCCTATCCCATAGGGGGGTATATTAGTTTTGATACTTAGTTTGTAACATAGAGAAATAATTTTGCTACATATACCTCAAAGTATATGGATCGACTCAGAATCGCTAGCTGAGTCGAATTAGCCATGTCTGTCTGTCCGTCCGTCCGTCCGTCCGTCTGTCTGTTCGTCAGCGGTTTTTGGGCCTTACATTTTGAGCTAGGATAATGAAATTTGGTATATAGAATCCTCGTCCGTGCCACCAGAACAAGTGTAAAAATTTTTGAAATCCGCCCACTGCCACGCCCCCTTTTTAGAAAAACGTATTTTTTGGCCAAACCATAAGGAATTTTGAAAAACTTTCTGAACAACATATTTAGACAATCTGAATATCTGTATTTCGTTCATATAAAGTTTTTTGCCACGCCCTCTTTTTGGGGGCGTTTTTAATAAAAAACGTTTTTCGGTCAAATTTTAAAATTTTCGAAAAAAATTTTGATGCAGAATCATTAGTAATATAAATATGAACATTTCGTCCATAGACCAATTTAACCCACGCCCACTTTTTGGGGGCGTTTTTATATAAAAACCATTTTTATACACTACCCCATAACATATGCAGGAGAAAACCTTGTCTTTTGTAGAACCGTTAAAGTTTTTTATAAGCAGTCTGATGAATTTGTTGTCACCATGACATTTTCTTTATTTTATCCACATCGTGTGCTAAGCCATGTCCACTTTTTGGGGATTTAAGTTTTACAGATAGGATGGGATAGGGTATTCAACGATCCGCACAGCGGATTGTAGCCTTCCATATGTTTTTATACCCTATCCCATAAGGGGGTATATTAGTTTTGATACTTAGTTTGTAACATAGAGAAATAATTTTGCTACATATACCTCAAAGTATATGGATCGACTCAGAATCACTAGCTGAGTCGAATTAGCCATGTCTGTCTGTCCGTCCGTCCGTCCGTCCGTCCGTCCGTCCGTCCGTCCGTCCGTCCGTCCGTCTGTCTGTTCGTCAGCGGTTTTTGGGCCTTAAATTTTGAGCTAGGATAATGAAATTTGGTATATAGGATCCTCGTCCGTGCCACCAGAACAAGTGTAAAAATTTTTGAAATCCGCCCACTGCCACGCCCCCTTTTTAGGAAAACTTATTTTTTGGCCAAACCGTAAGGAATTTCAAAAAAGTGTCTGAGTAGCATATTTAGACAATCCTAATATCTATATTTCGTTCATACAAAGTTTTTTGCCACGCCCACTTTTTGGGGGCGTTTTTAGTAAAAATTGCTTATTGTCCAAATTTTAAAACTTTCGAAAAAATTGTTGATGCAAATACTTCCGCAATGGTAATATAAACATTTTGTCCATAGATCATTTTCACCTACGCCCACATTTTGGGGGCGTTTTCTTACAAAAACCATTTGTATAACCCATCACAAGGCATTAGCAATAGAAATACGTTGTTTTTTGTCGAACCACACAAGATTTTGAGAAACTATCTAAGCAATATATTGTGAGAATGTCATAAGGCCTATATTTTGAGGATATTAATTTAAAGGATGGGATGGGATAGGGTATTCAACGATCCGCATAGCGGATTGTTTCTATTGCATATGCCTTGGGGTAGGGCATACAAATGGTTTTTGTAAGAAAACTCCCCCAAAAAGTTGGCGTGGGTTAAAATGGTCTATTGACGAAATGTTCACATTAATACTACCAATGATAGTGCATCAAAACTTTTTTCGAAAATTTTAAAATTTGACCGAAAAACGTTTTTTATAAAAAACGCCCCTAAAAAGTGGGCGTGGCAAAAAACTAAATATGGACGAAATATAAATATTACCATTCTCTAAATATGCTGCTCAGACACTTTTTTAAAATTCATTACGGTTTGGCCAAAAAATACGTTTTCCTAAAAAGGGGGCGTGGTAGTGGGCGGATTTCAAAAATTTTTACACTTGTTTTGGTGACTCGGACAGGAATCATATATACCAAATTTCATTACCCTAGCTCAAAATGTAAGCCCCAAAAATCGGTGACGAACAGACAGACGGACGGACGGACGGACGGACAGACAGACATGGCTAAATCGACTCAGCTAGCGATTCTGAGTCGATCCATATACTTTGAGGTATATGTAGCAAAATTATTTCTCTATGTTACAAACTATGTATCAAAACTAATATACCCCTATGGGATAGGGTATAATGAAATGAGCATGCCTGACATAACCCTTTGGGAACAACAGATGCACTGTTGAGCTCGAAATTAATACAGCTGTGTCGACGTCAACAAAAATAAAACGTACCAACGAAGATTGACTCATGCCATAATAATGCTACATGATTTGGAAAAGCTAATATTATTAAAACTCCAAACTGAAAAGCCCAAATGCTCTGATGAAAAACTGAATGGAGGAGAAGCTTCAACAACAAGGTGCTCAACAAGATTTATATGAAGATGAAGAGGTAACAACACATCGATTATGGCCCAGACAAGAAAAGATTCTAAACAACTATGGCCAAACCTCTGGTTTACGTATCACCAATCGTGGGTGCCAGGGGGCTTGGACTGAAGATGGAAGGGTGCTTGTATATTCTTCTGTCTCAGGAAGTTAGTTAGCCCAACTAACAATTTCGCTTCGATAAAACACTATCGAAGCTATTTCCCCTCCAGCAATATAACTTGTAGGAAGTCTTATGGAAAAACATTTGTCGGAATTTAAAGGAAGCTATTTACTTCCATAAGACTTTTTTAAATACTTCTAATAAGCCTTACAGAAAAAACTTTGTTTGCTTATAAAAGGCCTTAAAGAAGAAAATTATAGGCTTCGCAAAAAGTCTATCTGAAAATATTCGCAAGCCTTCTGGAAGTTGAAAAATAACTATTTTTTATTATTTTCTTTTTGTTTTTATATTTTCTTATAGTATTTACTTCTATTAATGTCAATTCCAATCTCTTATTATTATTAAAACCCAATTCGTTATTATGAAATTCAATGCAATTAATTATATAAAAACTCTTATCTTAATGGGATTTGAACTCGCATTCTCTCGCACGGAAGTCCAACACGTTATCCACTAGGCTGTACTCTGGAACATGAATGACGAGTAAGTACAACGAAGTACTTGAATCGTATTGACTCATTCCCCGGTAGGTTCCCGATCTTTTACCCTGAGCTTTTTTAAGCCTTCATTCGTAAGCTCTATACATGCTATGCTTTGGTTTAACTTCGTGCGAAGTTCTACCGAAACATCTTTACGCATGGTACCTGCAAACACATCTCCGGAAGCTTACTTACTGTAACCATAAAAACAACCTTACAGAAGTAACGCCATCATAATTTCGGTTGTGCTTGTGTATTTTCCTGCATAATGTCTTAAACAAGCTTCTACCCAAACAATCGACTGCCAAAATTCTCAACCGCCGCTCACAAGTACTATATAAGACCTATAGAAATAATTCCTTGTGGAAATTAAATTGTTGTGCCTTATAGAAGAACAATTATTAGTTGTGAGTTCCTAATTAATCAACATTCTCTGTGGAAAGTGTGACTCACATTTTTAAAACCTTTCCATTGACTGATGTTATGTGCCTTAAACGTCTCAATTGAAAATATTTTCCAGAAAGCAATACTCACCCCTTAGGAAAAAGTAAAAATTGAACCTAGACAAATTTATTTTATTGAACCTGGCAGTATTTAGTGCAAGAAAATACAAATTAGCCATATCTACATGAGTGATGTTTCTTTGTGCGAAATTGTTCAACAATTGGTTGATAAAAATAAAAAAAAGATTACCATCCGTTAAAAACAATTCAAATCATAAAAGCTCAATTTTTTTAAGGGTAAACTAATAACATCGAACACATTTCTTGAAACAGGTGTGAAGATTGAAGGAAGTGATTGAAAGTCACGTGAGTAAATAATTCCATGCTACGTAAAAACTTTTATGGCAATTTGATTAATCGTAACGATATATCGATACGTTTGTGCTAACTAATGCAAGAATGGTGCTAAGAATAGCGCTGCAGTGCCAATGACAAATAGGGCCTTAAGTTAAAGGCGATTAAAGATGTGAATAATAAATATTTGCATAAGCAATTTCAACATATTTTTCTTAAAAGTGCCCCACTGCGCTAGTGTGATTGCAATTCTAAGATGTCAATCTGCTGTCAGCATCATCTGATAAAAATAAATTGCGAACCCCCGAAAAAATAAAAGCATTAGCGGCCATACAGGACTTAAAATCTGGTGGTATTTGAATCAATATCAATGTAGGTATGCACAATAATGTAACTGCGTACAAAGAATCACAACGCGTTTATTAAAAAAAAACATTGGATGCTGATTAGTACGTCATAAAAAGTCTGAAGGAAATAATTTCATTATTTCATAAAAATTGGTATGATTTATTAATGCATATGATTGCATTCCATAGATCTATTCCGTGATGTTTTCTCTCACTTATTCTATAGAACGCCAATCATAGGTCACAGCCTGTCGGGTAAGCACGTTAGTTCAATGGGGTTAAGCAAAACGCATCATTTATCCATCACTTAGCGACCCAGAAGTAGAAAAGCATATCATGCATCTACTTTGTCACTGCCCTGTGATAAGCAACAGCTGGAGAAGATCTACAGGATCTGGTAGACACCTGCAAAGAATTGGGCTGTTTTTGGCTAATTATTTCGAAGACACTCCTTAGCACACTATATCCCCTTTCATCACCTATTATTCTTGACAATTGATACTACTCGAATGTATGCTCATAAATTGATGAAAATCGAACCTATATACCACCTACGCGGGAGTTCATCACACGAACCACCGTAACACTGAACCCGTCAGCTGACGCAAAGTATCTTAATATAATACTTGAACATTGGCTTGAAAATTGGCTTGAACATTGAATAAAAAAGGAAAGGACTATAAAGACTACCCTCTGCTCTGACTTATGGTTATGAACAAAATTCTAGTTAAATTAGACGAGGAACGGGTCAAAGTTGTCGCGTATGCGGATGACGTGGTGATACTAGTGTCAGGGAAATTCCCCTCAGGGATAATCATGTGGGCTGCTCCAGACAAGGTTTGCACCTGGGCCGCAAGTTGTGGCCTTGGCGTGAATTGGAGCTATTCACCACCAAAACCAAAATACCCGACTTCACCCTTCCCCGTCTTAAAAGCCTACCACTCACACTAACTTCCAGCGCTAGGTGTTTGGGTATCATGCTTGACCCAAAACTTAACTATGCTTGTAACACACATACTGCTCACTAGTATTGTGACCCGCATTGAGTAAAGGCTTCAACCTCACAAAATTAAAAAGGCTGCAAAGAACAACCAGTACAGGCACCACGGGCGCTGAGGTCGGCGCCAACGGATGCCCTAACTATGCTTTTGCATCTCTTGCCTCTCGACCAACACATTAAAGATACCGCTTTATGCAGCTCAGTAAGACCCAAGGTATCAGGATGCTGGACTGCAAGGCCGTATCGCCATAGTAATATCCTGAACTCGTTACCAAAAAGCGTGGTCACGTTTCCAACAGACTACATAACACCTATACTAAGCTTCAAGAGAGGCTTCCACGTAGGATTTCCTACCAGAGCTTAGTGGGAGAGAAACCAAGTAGTAAGAGATTTCGACACAGTCTTCTACACAGGCGGATCTAAGATGAACTGTGAGGTGGGGTCAGGAGTCTACTCGGAATCACTGAAAATATCAGTATCATATCGCCTACCGGACTTCGCCAGCGTATTCCAGGCGGAAGTGGCTATCCGAGAGGCTTGCGCGCTACAAAGGCGTGACACTACGGAAAACCAAAATATTGCTATTTTCATAGATAGCCAAGCGGCCATAAAGACTATCAACTCGGCTACCATATCCTCCAAACTGGTACAGGAATGCTAGAACGAACATACCCACCTTGGCGAACGCTTCAGGGTCACACTTCCCTGTGTTACAGGGCACAGTGACATTGAAGGAACTAGCGTGCTGGATAGGCAAGGCTCACTTGCGGCAAGAGTCCGTATCCCGCTAGGTGCGATAAAGGGACAAATACAATCATACTTCCTGAAAATGGCTGACTCCAAATGGAGAAGGTTAACAAGTTGCGTAATATCGAGGACGATATGGCCCTCCTACGACAAAAACAGACCAAACGATCTACTAAATAGAACCCGCCCAGATATCGCAAGAATTACGGCGATTGTCACGGGGTACTGGCCAAATGGAAACCATGCGGCCAAACTAGGGATCCCATACAACCCCTAAATGCTGCAGTTGTGGGAACACAAATAAGAGGGAAGCCCTCTCCCATTTCATCTGCAAATGTCCGGCACTAGCAAGAGCCAGATTGCGTGCGTTAGACCAACCATTTTTCTACAACCTTAGCTACATCTCGGGTAAAAGGATAAAAAATCTTATCCGTCAGGCTGGATCTAGAGACCGTTTGTATCACATCCACAACAACAATCATAATAAAGTCTTGGTAACGAAAAGGCACACAAGTGCTACTAGGGTTCATTCCGAACCGACACTTCTAAAAACCTAAAGCTGCAATAGAATTTGCAGCAAAAGATAAGGCCCTACACGAATGGTTACGGATTAGGAAATGGCTATTTAAAGCCGTTGGGTGCAAACTAAATTGTGGAATTTGGGGCGATACCAATCCAAATGAGATCCAAGACCGTCCAATGCAACCCGTAAAAGTCACTGTTTGCTGTGGATTTTGCGCTGGAGGCGTCATCGGTCCATAATTCCTGAGAGCTACGTGGGCCAGGCCATCACCGTCAAAGACGAGCGCTACTGGTCGATGATAAGCATCTTCTTTTGTCCTGAATTTGATGATATGGACACCAACGACATGTTTTTCAAAAGGACGGCGCTTCGTCCCACATTTCTTAAGCCACATCGGAAAATCCGCACGAGTGATTCGAGGACATGGTCATCTCATGTGGAGGTGATGTGTATTGGCCACCGACATCGTGCAATTTGACCCCATTATACTTTTTCTTGTTAGGCTTTCTGAAGTTGGAAGTTTTTGCGAATAAACCACAGCGGCTTTCAAAACAAACATAACCGATGCCATTGTTCAAATTCATCCTAATTTATGAGTCAGAGTCATGGAAAGTTTGAAATTTCGGATGCGCAACCCATAGAAGCCGCGGCGGATATTTGAACGATGTAATATTCCATACTTAATGGCATCGATTGGCCTTTCAAACGAATTTAAAATTTCGATTATATCTCACACACACTTTGTTTTATTGAGATTTGAAGATAGGAAGCACTTAATGAAAGAATTTTAAGTAACAATTGGAAGGTACCAAAGATATAACGGGTGAACGATTAAGAGGTTTTTTTTTTCAAAATGGGTTTTTGACATATGGCGCGTGAGTCTAATTCAGTATCCATTGACATTTCATAATAGAACTGCCGTTGCATCATCGTTTCGGTGAATGTGATCTCGAGTGCCCATTTCTGGCTTAATGCAATAAGCCAAATTGCCATATATGGGCAGTAAATGCAGCTCTTGAACCTATTACGATTGGTAAGAGGTTCAAGAGCTGTATTTATATCCACTCAAACCAACTGTCTGAACGCCTGAAACCGTTTACCAACAACCTGATCGGCCTTTATCAGTGTGGTTTTTAAAAATTTTCACACTTCGGCAGATCCTGGAAAAAACCCAAGAAGTCCAAATCGATACCAAACCTCACCGACACATTCGATACCAAAAAAGGATTTAGGCAAGGCGATGCGCTGTCATATGACTTCTTCAACTTGATTCTTATGAGGATTGTGAAAAATCCCCGAGCCAACACCAGAGGCACAATTTTCCAAAAATCTCTGCAACTACTAGCATACGCCGACGATATTGACATCATTGGTACGACTCAACGTGATGTCATTGCCACGTTTGCTAGTATAGAGAATGAAGCGGCATAAATGGGTTTAGAAGTATATGAGGGTAAGACTAAGTATATGCTGTCAACATGAAAGGACACACAACATCGACGAATTGGACAGAACGTCACCATCACCATTGGCAGATATAACTTTGAGGTAGTTTGTCTACCTCTACCGCTATTAACTCTGGCAACAACATCTCGTCAGAAATCAAGAGAAGAATTACTCTTGACAACCGCTCTTTCTTCGGGCTAAGAAGGCAATTTAGTAATAATGCCCTCACTCGAACTACTAAGGTGGTCCTATATAAGACCCTGATCATCCCAATCCTACTCTACAGCGCTGAATCATGGACCATATCAAAAGCTGATAAAGAAATCCTTGGTCGATTCGAGAGGAAAATTCTTCGAAAAATCTTCAGTCCCATTGGAGTTGACGGGCTATGGAGAAGAAGATTCAACCAAGAACTATACGAGCTGTACATCGACATACCCCTGGTCAAAAAAAAAAACTCCGCATTGGACTTTTAAGATGGCTAGGACATGTAGAACGAATGGACACCAATACTCAGGCTCGCAGAGTCTTCGATTCCCAACTAGACGCTGGGCGCAGTAGAGGAAGGCCTCGTCTAAAGTGGCGCGCACAAGTAAAAACCAACCTTAACCAACTTGGAGTGCGCAACTGGAGGCAGTTAGCTAAGGACCTGGCTAATTGGAGAGGCATGTTGGTTGAGGCCCAGGTTCATCCCGGACTGTAGCACCACTTAAGTAAGCAAGTATTCATGTGTGCGTGTGTACTTTTTGCAGGATGGACAAATAGAAGTCGGAAATGGATTGACCACCAATGCAAATCACCAACACGAGAGATAAGGCGACTAGGACATACAGTTGGAAACACATGTTCTCCAGTCCCAATTCATACTATTTAAGAAGGACAAAGATGTTCTACATGGGTATGTAGGGCTCACCGTCCACAGTAGTCTTTTGGTTCGCGATGTTTTCGAGAAAAAAGGACCGATGAAGCCTTCAGCGTAACAGCGTCAACAACATGCAGTAACTCTGGACGGGCGTTAGCCTCTTCGTGGCTTATACGCGGATTTTCGTTTCCCCAGTATTCCCAGAAGAGATTGAAATTGGTCTCGTCGCTCATGATGATTTTCGATGAAAAGTGGTCGAGATTCGGGATGGCTCAAGCGTGCTTGACGAGATAACAGCTGTAAGAGTAAATTTTTCAGTCTTTCCAAAATTATCTGCAAAGACTGACGATTGATGCCCAATTGCGTCGTCTGGTCAATACTTCGGGGCCCTCTGCCCCGACGATGTTCTAAGGAGTTCGCTATTCTTATGTCTCCTACAAGTTTTTACGCACGCGTTTGAATCCTATCTAGGAGGTGCAATGTTGATTTTGGTGCACCTGACCAGACGTGGGCTTGAATTCAAGTTTAGGGCGTATAAATGCTTTATATATTGTGGCCAGTTCTGAAGGGGTGAAACATTTCTTACTTCGATTAAGGAAACCTAGACATTTCGCTGCGTTTTTAGCGACATGTGCGGCATATACCAAGAGATCAGTTTGTTGGATCGTTTAGAACTAGTTCTGGCCAAATATGTTTGTTGACACATGGCCTGCTTCATCTTAGGTTAAATCTTACTGAAAGTATTGTGGGCTAAAAAAGGAACACAAAAGGTAGCTACTACCGGTACCATGTCTGACAATTGAATCGGCCTAAAAATTCTAGAATTCTAGAAAATTCCTTTTTTTTAATAATCCATAATGATAGTATTTTCCATTTTTCATCAATATAGAGGAAAAGCTATTTAGCATACAATCCTTTCCAAGCCTAGCTAACTCACTCATAGAACCCATGGTCGAATGATTTATTAATATTTCCCACTTTATATTAGAGAGCATCTATTGACCATATACACCACAACCACCACAATTGACAGATGTCATAAGAAACCTTGACTAACTGTAAACAGGTTGACCGATAATAATAAGATTGCTATATCCCTGTAATATTGCCTTACTGATGGCAACTATCTATTTAAGTCCATTAACTACTAATACCAACCAACAAAGCTATTCAAAGCTATATCCACCAATTAAACAGCTGATATGCGCATGTCTTAGCGAAATTCTTTCCCCAATCGCACTAAAGCTTGAAGCGTTAAAGCTCATCTGTTCAAGATGATTCCTCTCAAGAAAATCCGAATTGCACCAAAATCCCCAAATGTGAGCCATAAATGGCTGGCTCCTGCCAACATTTGTGAATGCATGACTACATGCATTTATTTGTAGCACTCAATAGTGTCATACGTAAAATCAAGATAAAACAAAAGGATCCAAGTAAATCCTGCACAGCACCTCCATTCGAGCAGAAATGTTCCCGTTTATTGTCTGCAGTTGAACGGAGATCAAAAGTGAATCGAAAATGTGACATTCATGGTTGAGAATACGTGCCATGCGATACACACGTTGATGTAGACAAGGTTCAAGGATATTTTGCGTCGCACAGAGGAGTCACCTTAAAATATTTCAGTCCAAGTAGCTCGTAGCTTTTTGGTGCATAAAGTGAATGACAATAGAGGATTGAGAAATTCCCATGAAATTTCTCCTCTCAAATGATGTGGAAATGTTTGATGCCTTCGCATCGATAGGACGACGCAGGCGAAGATGAATCGAAAGGATTTCTATTCAATTGCCTATTAGTCATACTTTATGATGTGATGGGGGTTTTTTTTTGTTATCTAAGCAAAAGTGCGTTGTGAATTCTAAATTTTTCTCTGGAATTCACATCTTTTCCAAGGCTAGGATGGGCTCCTTGGGATGTATACGAGAGTAATCGATTGTTATACATCATCGATTGCATATGAAATGAAACGGAATGTAATGGAGCTGTTGAATATTAAAGGAGATGACGAGCAGGAAATGTTTCTAATAATAGATTGATTTGTATCTACCTAGGGCTGTTTGTGTAAGAAGTTTAGAATAAATTTGAACAGCAAGTGAAGGATTATGGGGGCAAAAGTTTGTTAGGGAGCATAATTGAAATGAATGAGAGTTATACAAAAAATAAAAGGACATGAAAGTAATTGGCCTAATACTATATTTAGTGCAAAATATTCTCGTGAGAGTTTAGTTGTTCTCCTATCGGTGAGCGTCCCTGGGTGGCATACTCGCAGGGCTCGCGGACCACTCGCGAACCAAAATAACTAAAGGATTGGAGTAAAGTGTCAAACGACCTGTGCCGGTAAACAACCAGGCTGAGGGCACTACCAAATACTCAGTCACTTACAGAGTATTCGCGGATACCAGGCAACCTCCGTATTACCCTACCTTGCCTACAAAACGCGGATTTATGTGTAGGAGTACCGATTTTCAACGCTACTCGTGGGACCAAACAATGAATATATCTACCTAAAAAAAAGAACATATACCAAAATATATAGAAAACTAAAATCGGGAGATCGGTCCTCCAAAAAAAAACCTTTTCCATCACCTCGGGAGTGGCATTTGGAAGCACTGCCGCACCCTAGGCAAAAATGACTTTGGGAAAACCTGGTCTGAGCCAAGCAGGCAACTGTGGAAAGGAAGGAACCCCGAAGGCTGCTGAGTGCACTTCTGCTCCAAGGAAAACGGTGAAGACAATGCCTCTAAAACCTGCTCCGAACCCAAACCTTTGACAAGCGTTGCAAAGGGACTCTCTCCCAACCAACCCAAACGTTGAAGGTTCAACCGGCTGTTCGGTTTTGAGCTCGCACCGTTAAAAGCCCGCCTCATCCGAGAATGGATCTTCGAACTTCTACGACCCACATCCTGGTCCAGCATACTGGTATTCTCCGTCACCGTCCCTATCGTAAAGACTCTGGGAAAACCTGGTTCAAACACAATGGAAAGGTGTGTCAGGACAGCTCAAACCTCTATTTTTGTAAACACATCCGAGTCATCGGGGAAGACATTGCCTATGGAATCTGGTCCAATTCATAGCCAAGAGATGCAAGGGGTACACCCTTATCCTCACTCCGTATCTACATACAAGGGTAAACGGGCACTTAACAAAATGATTGCCCGAATCCATAAAACCCCGTCCGCAGAGCGGACTACAAGGCAGAACTCATCTCTGAGCTGGGTGAAAAAAACAACTTCAACATTTCGTCAGCTCCTCCGAGGATACCGCATCCAAAAGACAACGGTCGGTGGAAGAAACCAGGAGGATTGCCAACAAGTTAAAAACCGCAAATCCTACGTCTCTCAGAACTCTTGATAGGACGACCAGCCAGATGATGAAAGGACATCTGGAATTTCCGGTAGTTGACCGCAGTGACCCAAATGGTAGTATAACATCGGAAAAATGGAGGAAGGTTGAAGTGAAGCTCGCCTCCAGCTTCTTCCAAATCCTTCGCGACCATGCGGGCTCTGCACCCACTTGCCACGACCTAGGTCTCATTCAGAGACACATTAAGAGAAATTTCTGCGCTAACCAGAAGTCCAAGGACCTGTTTAAGATAGCAGAGATGCTGGAGAATTTTGGCCATGAGCACAACTGGAGGTAATGGACCAGATTCCTATCCGCCCTCGAAGTCGTGCAAGAATAACAGTCGAACCATCCGACCCAAAGGACATTCTGGACATTATCAGGTTCAGTAATCCTCTTCTTCAAATTCATAACTAGCGAATTGACAAGGCACTATAGGTTAGGTATGCCCGTTGCTTTTACTGATCAAACAAAGCAAAGCACAGATGGATAAACGGCACAACGTGTCAAATATCCAAGCCACTCTGGCTTAGCTTTCTGTTTAACAACGCTGAATAGATCAAACATCACCACCACAATCTGTAGAAGCTGCTTGGACGAGGAAGAGAAGGAAAGTATTACTCACCTTCTATGATCTCGTCCAGATTTCTCAGAAAAAAGGAAACTTCATCTGTGAGACTAATTCTTCGATAATCTAGGTGAGCTGGATAGTATCAGTCAGAAACCTCCTACGCTACATAGTTAGGTCTGAATGGTTCAAATAGGCGTACGAATATAGGGAAGTCGTGCTACCACAACGGGCCTTTATGGTCTAAGCGTGCACGCTCATTGCATGCAACCACTACAACATAACCTAACCTTGTCCTTACAAGCGTTGGCTAATTGGGATCTGTAGAATAAGGATGTAGATTGAGAATAAAAGACAAACCCTATTATAACAAACCAATCAAAATCTTAAGAATGGAACGATTATACTGTCGACGACCATGTCTAACGATAAGAGCACAGGATATTTGTATCTGCACCTGAAATTTTTAAGTCGAAGAAATAGTGGAAGCTGCTAAAAAGCAGACGTTACTGCCATTCAGGAAATACAATGGAACGGGCCGGGTAAGCAGAGGATGAACAATTGTGACATCTATTACGTCCCGTATTTTAGCAAGCGGAAACATCGATTATTCAGATGCGGATATATAACAAATAAGCAAGAATTCGTATGCTTCAAAGATATCTTTGCTGCGAAACGAAATGCCATTGTAGCCAGCACACGGTGTCCTCACCTGTCTCACCTTTGCGAAAGACACGCAACCAGTATTGAATGTCCGGACATTCCCATTGGCTAATGTTCGGACAACTAGCTTGATGCAACCAAAATTTTAGATAGCGGATATCCATCGACTATAAAATCTTAAGTCTCCTCAATATCGCCTTCAATATCCTATCTACCATAATATGTGGACGTCGGAAACCGTTCAAGAACAATCTTCAATAAATCTGTGATAAAATTAGCATACCTTCTTACAGGCTCCGATCCGGGTCTTTGATCCTGGACATGTTGGTTCATTGGAGGTTCATCCTTCCTTGTCATCTCGAACATGGAATTTAAATAGAGCCTGCATTCCTACTTTGAAGCCAGCTGCGAGTTATTTGCCTTTTTTTGTAGAATTGAGGGATGTTGTTCATTACGCGAGACTCTTCGATTTCCCTCAACTTTGTATACCTCGACTCCGCTATTAACTGTGACAACAACATGTCGTCAGAAATCAAACGAAGAATTACCTTTGCCAACCGCTCTACGGTGCTGAAGCATGGATCATAACCAAAGTGGATAATAAGCAAAAAGTTCTTCGAAAAATCTTTCATCCAGGTTATGTTGACAGCATATGGAGATGAAGAAGTCTTCCATTCCCAGCCAGACGTCGCGTCGGTCGGCCACAGTAGAGAAAGATTACGCATTACGTGGCTCGCACAAGTAGAAACCGACCTCATCCAACTCAGTCAGTGTTTAAAGCTAAGAGGCATATTGGTTGAGGCCAGCGAATGTCAAAAAGCTCCGCATTGTACGTTTATGATGGCTAGGACATGTGGAGCGAATGTACACCAATACCCGGGCTTGCCGAGTCTTCAAATACCAACCAGACGTCGCGGTCGGTTCGCCACAGTAGAGAAAGACCTCGCATTACGTAGCTTGCACAACTAGAAACCGACATCATCCAACTCAGTTAACTAAGGTCAGTCGTTAAAGCTAAGAGGCATGTTGGTTGAGGCACTATTTTAGTATGATTTCGGATGCTAGAGTATATGGACTGAATGACTAGCAACAACGTGCGCATAATCGATGTTGTTACTGCGTTGTCTCCGGTTGAGACCCTCAAGTTCGGGAGGCCATATGCCGCTTATACATTTTGTCGATAAGCTCATATGAGTTGTCGTTTGTGATGTCATCTTTTTTCTTCGTCGTAACCTGACTGCATAAATAGCTTATACAGGTGAATCTGACCTTGGTGCAAATTGTTTTAATGCGTTTGCGACGTCATCAAATCATATGAGTTTTTGCCTAAGTTTGCCGCATATCACAAATCCAGATCCGAATGTTCGCTGTTTCTGTCCAGCCTTCTCCTTGTATTTTGTGGACAGTAGTAATGTCTACTTTTAAGAAAATTAGGGATAACGCTAGATTTTCGTTTGCACCTTTTCTGTTAAGTTTTCCAACATTTATGCTTAGCGTTCTGATAGATTTAGACTTTAAGACGTCGTTATGCTTTTTTATAAACATGGCTGTTTAAAAAAGTCCTCGTGAGTCGTTCATAGTTATTTTTTTTTAGTTAACCCATAACCTCCAATGGGGCAATTCCAATTTATTACCCCTAGGATTTTGGTGCGGGTGATCCAACGTCTGTATCGACTATGGGATGCTGACTTGCAGAGCAGCTCCTGGCCTTTCAATTTCTACTGCCTTACTGTCCACTGCCCATTTATAAAGTAGGTACTGGTATTTCTAAAATATGTCCAGATCTAATCTTCATTGAAATATTCAAATGTTTGTGGAACATACGAAATGTTGTTCAAACATTTGTATATCGAATACAATGTTCGTCAAATGTTCATTAGGTATTGGCAAAGCTTTAGAGACTTATGGTGTTACTTTACTAGCAAATGTCAGAGTGACCAGACCCGCACAGGTTTCGATAAGACAAACCTGGAAGCTTAGAGATGTTTTAAAAGATTGAGAGCCACTTAATGTTAGAAAAGGTTTCTGCATACGCTTACTTCATATTAAAATTGACATTATATCCCTGGCTATAAAGAAGGCTTTTAGTACTTTTATTTTCAAACCACCTCATGCATACACCACTTTCACGAGCAAATACCACCTCTAGATGTCACTTTTATCAGCAACGCTTTCGCAAACTTTTCACAAATATCCATGCGCATAACTTTATCCCCCTCTTCCTACCAGCCCTCCCCAACCGACAAACAAACTCAAATCCAAAGCAAAACATAAACATCTCTCAGTATTCATCAGGTGTTTGCGACATCATCCTGCGACACGAGTCCTGTGCCACCACGTGATGTGCCAGCGAAACGCTTATTCAGTGTCCACTTAGATTTCCCCCGAATAGGGGAGTCTCCAAGTGAAGAGCTCTGTATCGGCTCCCGGCTACCGGTATATTTCAAACTCGGTACCTACCGCGTGTGCATTTCAAAACGCGTAATAGTTGGTCAAAGATTTCATTACTATTTGCGAATTGCTTGAGCGTGTCCTTAAATAAAGAAAGGCACGATGCGGCACGTGCACATCACAATTTCGAAACAACAAAAAAGGATAATATACGTTTTGGTGCAATGGTAACCGCAACTGCTGACTACTCCTGCTACGCTAGTAAAACAACCATCGATCGGTGTATGACCGTGACCTGAACAACATAAACAGGTAAGAGCATGAGTCCTCATGGTGGACGGATTATTTGGTGAAGAAGGACGAGCAAGAATACTGTTGTGTTATGGAGAATGGCTGAGTGTTAGACAAACATCGTGTAACAATGCTGTGATGATGATAGTCTCTTGTGATTTCAGCACATTGCAGCAGAAGGACATTTACTCCCACACTCCGGTGGTAGATGCGTAGATTTGTTCCCCAAAGACCGGTCAAAAGATCATGCTTTTGTTTGTTTAAATTTAGCAGTAACGTTGGCATATCCTTTGAAAGTGATGTGTGAGGGATATCGTTGTTTTTTTTTTTGTTGAATGACTAGAGTGGTGCTATTTTAAATGTGTGTGTGATGTGAGGATACCAATGAATTTGTAAGCTCTGTGGGAGTATTTATATTTTTTAACGAGTGTAACGAGTGATGGTGTTTTATTACCGCTGTCTGGTATTTCGTATTTTAACTGTCATTAAACCATGACAGTTATATGAATACCTTTGTTTAATCACAAAAAGTTATAAAAACAATTAAGGTGCTGATAAAGATGCAACTTCAGTCTTTTTTTTTAAATGTCCTTCAGAATCGAATCATTTACGGAAATGATAAAAACTGTATTAAATCAAGTGTTTGTTTAAATGTTTAGTTAGTTAGTAAGTCCTAGTAGGATAAAATCTTTGATGAGTCAATGAGATAGATCTACAAGATTGTCAAGGTCAGGCGCTCGCATAGAAGGTGGGCTAGAGTTTCTCTAAACATGTAACGACTTACGTTTGCGTTGACGGGCTATGTAGACGAAGAATCAACCACGAACTATACGAGCTCTACAGCGACAAAAAACTCCGCATTGGACGCTTAAGATGGCTAGGACATGTAGAAAGAATGGACACCAATACTCCGGCTCGCAGAGTCTTCGATTCCTAACTAGACGTCGGAAGCAGTAGAGGAAGGCCTCGCCTTAAGTGACGCGAACAAGTAGAAACCGACCTCAACCAACTTGAAGTGCGCAAATGGAGGCATTTAGCTAAGGACCTTGCTAATTGGAGAGGCATGTTGCTTGAGGCCCAGGTTCATCCTGGACTGTAGCGCCACTTAAGTAAATAAGTAAGTTGTTACATGTTTAGAGAAACTCTAGCCCACCTTCTATGCGAGCGCCTGACCTTGACAATCTTGTAGATCTATCTCATTGACTCATCAAAGATTTTATCCTACTAGACCGAAGATTTTTCGAAGAATTTTTCTCGAATCGACCAAGGATTTCTTCATCAGCTTTTGATACGGTCCATGCTTCAGCGCCGTAGAGCAGGACTGTGATGATCAGCGTCTTATATAGGATCTCCTTCGTAGTTCGAGTGAGGGCTTTACTACTAAATTGCCTTCTTAGCCCAAAGAAACAGCGATTGGCAAGAGTAATTCTTCGTTTGATTTCTGACGAGATGTTGTTGTCAGAGTTAATAGCGGAGCCGAGGTAGACAAAGTCCAGTACTACCTCAAAGTTATTTCTGTCAATGGTGACGTTCTGTCCAATTCGTCGATGTTGTGTGACCTTTCGTGTTGACAGCATATGCTTAGTCTTATCCTCATTTACTGCTAAACCCATTTTTGCCGCTTCCTTCTCTATACTAGCAAACGTGGTTATGACATCAGTCCTACCAATGATGTCAATATCGTCGGCGTATGCTATTAGTTGCACCGATTTTTGGAAAATTGTTCCTCTGGTGTTGGCTCAGGAGTTTTGCACAATCCTCTCAAGAATCAAATTGAAGAAGTCACATGACAGCGCATCGCCTTGCCTAAACCCTTTTTTTCACATCACAGAGCACTACGCTCTCAGTATCGCTTTACACAACTGGTTTTTGTTGCGCGACTTAGATGATTATCTACCGATTTTTCAACCTTATAGACTACTTAATTAAACAATATTTTAATTTAAAACCATTGAATATAAACAATTTTTAAAATCAACCCGGCAAAAAAAAAATCAATTTTGTTGCTTACCAAATTTAACATGCATCGTTGACTAGGCTCATTGCTGTCATAGTTAGTTTTATGACAGTTCGACGTTAACAAATTTCGCTCCCTAAGCGATTCTTTGGGATAATTCAGAATATCGCGAACAAACATGATACAAGATGCTTTACGCCTGAAACTTAAGGTTTGCAAGCCAATTTGTTCACATTTTTTATCATCACTAGGCAATTCTTCAAACGTAAATAATTTACAGAATGCGTACCTCGTGAAATTTCTCTGAACTCTTTCTAATCTAAGTGCCTGCATTACATATTTCGAATCCCATATGATAGATGTGTATTCCAACTGCGGCCTGACTAACGAGCGGTATATAGTTTTAAGGCTAAATACATCTCGGTAGTCCTTGCAATATACGTCTCGGAAGTCCTTGCAATTTCGCTATAGAAAACCTAACGGACGAGTTTGGGCGGTATAACAAAACTAGACATGGCTCTGTATAGTTCGTCTCTATAAATGCTGTCGTATGCGGCTTTGAAATCGATGAATAGGTGATGGGTATCGATTTGAAATTCTTGTTTTTTTTTAGTGTGAAGATTTAATCATTTGTGGACTTTGCTGGCCTAAAACCAGTCTAATAAGAGCCGATCAGACAGATAGGATCTTACAGGTGATGTATGCCTCTGTAGTTGGCGCAGTTCAGAGGGTCTCCTTTTTGTGGATAAGCAAACGATGCTGAGGTTCCATTCTTCAGGCATACTTTCATCCGACCAGATTTGGATTATGAGTTGGTGGATCTCCGCCAGCTTTATAAAGCTCAGCGGGAAGGCCGTCATTTCTGGCGGCTTTATTAAGCTTGAGTTTAGATATTGCTATCCTCAGTTTACTTATGTCGTGGTTGGCAGTTTTCGCTGCCAATATTAAATGGTTCGTTCTGCCTGACAGCGGAGTGTTGTTCGTCATCGACATTTAACAGTGTGCAGAAGTGGTTCTTCCATATCCTCAGCATCGACTCGACTACGATATTTCCTTTAAAAACGTTTAAATGCATTTGATGGAGTAAATAACTGCTTTCTAATAATATGCGTTTTACTTTAGCGCGCATGTTGTTTAATATATCACTGTTGAAATGAATAAAAGTAGGCGAAATCGCTCCGCCATAAACACTCAATCGCAGGCGATTTTGCTTGTAGCGATGTCGCTCGCAATCTCACGAAAAACCATCGCGTCGCGCGACGCGAATGCGCGCAGCCATGAATGTAGCCTAATAATTAACGTGTCCGCCATCTAACATTTTTTTTTTCAACTAGTGCTTCCTTCGGGAATGGCAACACTTAGCTCATGTCTGATTAGACAGATAATTAGTTTTATCCTTCCGCTGAACGAATATGGTTGTGTATACGCTTGAACAACGCTGGGAAATATTGCGACATTACTTTGAAAATCATGGTAATGTTGCAGAATGTGTGCGAAAAGAAGAGAAGCACCGTCAGCTCCGTATGTTCGTTATCTTGTGAAAAAAGTGAAAGAAACTGGCATCCTCATCGATAAACCAAAGCGTGAAAAGCCAAAAACAGTGCGTACACCCGAGAATATTGCTTCTGTGGCAGAAAGTGTGCGTGAAGCGCCATCAACATCAATTAACAGTCGTTCTCAACAACGCCATACAAAGTCCAATTGGTTCAGGAGTTGAAGCTAACTGGCCATCCAATGTGTTTTCGTTTCGCTAAGTGGGCCTGCGATCGACTTAGAGAAGATGCCGATTTTGCCAAAAAAAAATCATCTTTTAAGATGAAGCTCATTTTGATCTTGGCGGGCATGTAAACAAGCAAAATTGTCGCATTTGGGGCACAGAAAACCCGCACGCATACATTGAAAATCCGATACACCCAAAACGAGTCACTGTATGGGGCGGATTTTGGTCCAGACCAGAGGCATAATTGGGCCATTTTTCATCGAAAATGAGCGAGGAGTGGCCGTTACAGTCAATGGCGATCGTTATCGGGCCATGTGGATATGGCAACATTTGGTTTCAACAGGACGGCGCTACGTGCCACACAGCCGAAGCTACACTCGATGTTTTGCGCCCTGTTTTTGAAAATCGCATTATCAGCCGCAGAGCTGATGTCGTTTGGCCACCTCGGAGCTGCGATTTGACACCGTTGGACTATTATTTGTGGGGTGCCGTAAAAGATAAGTGTTACGCCGACAAGCCAGAGACAATTGACGCTTTAAAGGAGAATATTCGTGAAGCCATTGGTGAAATACAGCTGCACACAATCGATAATGTGCTTAAAAATTGGACCGATCGTGTAAGCTACTGCATGGCCAGCCGAGGCAGCCATTTGAATGAAATTATTTTCCATTATTACCCGGAAGGACTGTACTTTCAAATAAAAGAAGAAATTTGAGAAAATATTCAGTAGTTTTTTTATAGCATTTTCAAAAAAAAAAGTTATTTGGCGGACCCTTTATAAGTTTTAGCAACACATTGAAGTAAGTAGATTTTAAAAATTCACTCACACTATGTTAACTACAAAATTAAAAAAAAATCGTTTGAGACGTTTTCGAGAAAAAGAAACTTTTTTTTAATAATCCTGACCAAAAGCAGCCGTTATTTTATTCCTATTTTTTGTGTAAAATTGTAATCGTAATTATAACTAATCGCACAGGTAATCTTTTGCTGCACTAATCGCTCCGTCTTTTTTGAGTTCTTAGTTTTGGTTCATTTCATTTAATGTTTAAAGATACTTTCCTTCAAATGTTTCCCATGACTAATTCTTAAATGGTGTATTCTATGAGTACAATTTTCGATCAATCTTGCAAGCATATCTGCCGGTATTCCATGACTAACAAGAGTTATGTTGACTTCAAGAGCTTCTATCGTTTCGGGTTGACGTAAACAAGAGATTTCACATATCCCCCATAGAATCAAATCACAAAATCTTGGTTGCCAATTGACAGGACCATTTCTTTTCGTTTCCAACGTTTCCCTCAATAAAGCATGTAGCGCCGTTGAAACCCCCTGTTTCCTGTTGAAACCACAAATAAGCTACCAATATCTTGAATATTGGCAACAAAAATTCATTCATTATTGAATTCTACCGCATTCTTAAATATGGTCCGATATCCTACCTGTCGATAAACCGCACTAAACAGTACGATTTTGCGCTGTTAGCTGTTAGATTGCCTCTGACTGTTCACCTGGACAAATGCGTCCATTTTGTTTATTAACCTACCAGTTTAAATAAAACTTAGCTTGATCGCTAAAAACAATTTTTTTATAAAAACGAGTGTCTTTCACTGCGAGGTAGGCGTAAGATCAAATAAGAACGATGAGCGAATTTGACGATTTGCATAGTTTAACCAGAATACACAATAACTTTCATTTTGGTAAACAATGTTAACATATATAAATAATGTAGAACTGTGATTACATTAACTTTTAATCCGGGATTTGAAGTATTCAATGTCCATGTGAATTATTATGATTTTGGCGTTATTGGCCAAAACTGAAAAATACGTTAAGAACTACTTTGGCTAAAACTAACATAGACATTAAATTTCATTTTATTTAACAAATTAATTTGCGAGAAATTAACAATTTTCTTTATACAAGGTTGCGCAAAAGTAATCCTCCTATCAGAAAATGCTATAAATTTTGCGATTGGCCCCTAATGTCAGTTCTGTTTTGACATTTGTGTAGAAAACACATGCGAAATACACGCTAATAAACAATGTTATGCTACACTGCTCCAGAACGCGGAATATTGGTGACTATTTATTTGAGCAATAATCGGTCGATGACTTTGGCACAACGTGAATAACGTCGCAGATTTCCTAGCCGTCCAACGCCTACTGGTGAAACACTGCGACGTTAAGCCGCTCGCCTCGAAGAGACTGGCATAACACGAGATGCTGCCAGGCGTGGCAGATCCCGGAGTAGCCGTTCTGCAGAGAATATTGCTGCTGTAGCCGAAAATGTCATGGAAGCGCCGTCGACATCGACCAGACGACGTGCCACGCAAATGGGTATCAGTCGACGGTCTTTACAGCGAATTTTGGTACAAGATTTTAAGATGTTTCCGTACAAAGTCCAGACGGTGCATCAGCTGTTAGCTGCTGACCACCAATCGCGTCTAACATACGCTCAAGCCATCCTTAATCACCACCAAGAGGAAGATGATTTTTCATCAAAAATAATCATGAGTGATGAGGCCCATTTCCATCTTAGCGGGTACGTAAATAAGCAAAATTTACGCTTCTGGGGCACTGAAAATCCGCGTGTAACCCACGAAGAGCCATTACACCCGCTCAAAGTCACTGTATGGTGTGCTGTTTTCGCTGGAGGAGTCATCGGACCTTTTTTCTTCGAAGACGTCGCGGGCCAAACGGTTACTGTGAATGGTGAGCGCTACAGAGCAATGATCAACGAGTTCTTTTTGCCGCAACTTGATGAATTGGGATTGGAAAACATGTGGTTCCAACAGGACGGTGCAACGGCACACACTGCACGTGCCACAACCGATATGCTGAAGGATGCATTTCCCGGGCGCCTAATCTCCCGTTTTGGCGATTTGCACTGGCCAGCAAGATCGCCTGAGTTGACCGCTCCAGACTTCTTTTTGTGGGGCTTTTTGAAGTCGCGGGTTTATGTCAACAAGCCTCAGACTCTTGCAGCTCTTAAAGACAATATCCGTCAAGAATGTGAGGACCTATCGCCGGAAGTTTTGGCCAAAGTGATGGAAAATGCCATAAAAAGGGCTCAAATGACAATCAATTGTGGCGGCGGCCATTTACATGACATCATATTCTCGACTTGATATAAAAAACCATATAAAATGTAATTTTATATGGTAGGTAATGTTAATAACATGGCTTACTTACTTACTTAAGTGGCGCTACAGTCCGAGATGAACCTTGGCCTCAACCAAAATGCCTCTCCAATTAGCCCGTTCCTTTCTAACTGCCTGCAGTTGTGCACTCAAAGTTGGTTGAGGTCGGTTTCTACTTGTACGCGCCACTTAAGGCGAGGGATTCCTCTCCTGTGTCCGACGTCTGGCTGGGAATCGAAGACTCTGCGAGCCGGAGTATTGGTGTCCATTCTTTCTACATGTCCTAGCCATCTTAAGCGTCCAATGCGGAGTTTTTTGTCGCTGTACTGGGTTAGTTCGTGGTTGATTCTTCGTCTCCATAGCCCGTCAACGCAAACGGGACCGAAGATTTTTCGAAGAATTTTTCTCGAATCGACCAAGGATTTCTTCATCAGCTTTTGATACGGTCCATGCTTCAGCGCCGTAGAGCAGGACTGGGATGATCAGCGTCTTATATAGGATCTCCTAAGTAGTTCGAGTAGGGCTTTACTACTAAATTGCCTTCTTAGCAAAAAGAAACAGCGGTAGGCAAGAGTAATTCTTCGTTTGATTTCTGACGAGATGTTGTTGTCAGAGTTGATAGCGGAGCCGAGGTAGACAAAGTCCCGTACTACCTCAAAGTTATATCTGTCAATGGTGACGTTCTGTCCAATTCGTCGATGTTGTGTGACCTTTCGTGTTGACAGCATATGCTTAGTCTTACCCTTATTAACTGCTAAACCCATTTTTGCCTCTTCCTTCTCTATACTAGCAAACGTGGCTATGACATCACGATGAGTCCTACCAATGATGTCAATATCGTCGGCGTATGCTAGTAGTTGCACCGATTTTTGGAAAATTGTGCCTCTGGTATTGGCTCGGGAGTTTTGCACAATCCTCTCAAAAATTAAATTGAAGAAGTCACATGACAGCGCATCGTCTTGCCTAAATCTTTTTTTGGTATCGAATGTGTCGATGAGGTTATTTCCGACCCTGACGGAGCAGCTAGAATTCGCCATCGTCATTCAACACAAACGGACGAGTTTGGGTGGTATACCAAAACTAGACACTAGGCTCTGTATAGTTCGTCTCTATAAATGCTGTCGTATTCGGCTTTGAAATCGATAAATAGGTGGTGGGTATCGATTTGGACTTCTTGGGTTTTTTCCAGGGTCTGCCGAACCACACTGCTAAGGGCCGATCAGGTTGTTGGTAAACGGTTTCAGGCGTTCACATATTACGGCAGATATACAACATTTATATGAAATTGTCTTCAAAACGTAAATGGCAAAGTCCTATTTATCGATTACAAAAAAAAATTTGAATATTTGATACAAATTTGAGTGTTTTATTCGATTTATAAAAAAAAAATAACAAATCCACCAAAAGTAGCTGCCTCCTTTGATTTCTTAAACATGAATGTTATTATTTTTATTATATGTATATTTAACCGGTAATAAATAACCCAATGAAAATAAGGTTAACGGCACTAACTACTGGGGCTTCTAGCCGATTAAACATCAATGCTCCTCTTGAGTTCGCTTCAAAGTAATGCTACACCCTTGACATACATTGATGTTTATTTTCCTAATCCCAATCACACAACTATTCCAGCGATTTACTTTTGAAATGCAAAGCTACACATTTCACATACAACGAATGCACTGGCAATCGTCCTGTGTAACATTGAATATATATCGACCAATGTACTCAAACATTGAAAGTGCAAGCAACTCAATGTGCTGTTGCTGCTCATTATGTCAACATACATCCTCGTCCTTATTGTTCAATGGTATCCTTTTTTGCTCAAGCACGTTCTAAAATTAATATACAAATATCTGTAAGCTGCTACTGTCCACGTGAGGGTGTATCCTGGGATAAATCAGATTAAGTTGACGTATCCTGTTCGGTATACAAAAGGCACATCATTATGGAATTTCAAATGAACTCTAAGAGGAAGGCTTTTCTTAGGGTTAGGAGGCATGTGCACGGCCTTGTATTGAATGGACTCTTGATTTAGTTTCATCAGTTTTAAATTAAATTCAAAAGAAAAAGGTACTTTCAGAGGACGGGTATCTAAGTAGCTAGTAGTAATACTTCTAAACTTTTCTGAATAATCTGATATCGGAATACATTTTTAATAGGAAGTGGAAACAGTTTTTTTTACTAGATTTTGAGGAGGTAATTTTGTGCAGGATTTTAAGGGAAATTTTCAATAAATATTTATAAGGGGTTTAGTTTCTAATACCTTTGAACGTTAAAATTCAATCAATGGATCTATGGACATTTGAGTAGCTATTATCGGTCTTTTTTTTTTAAAGGTGAATCTAAATCCGTATTGCTTTTAAATAAATAAATATGCGCCATTATTTTTAATTAGAAATTAATGACAAATAATCCGTGAGTCGTGTCAAACTTTCTTCGTATTTTTGTTAAGTGTTGTGTGGCTTTTCATCATGGAATGGCTAGACACAGAGTTATCAAACATTATTCAGCTTTAATAAGAAAATCGGGAGTGTATTTCGTTCGCTTAGAGTACCAACAATTGGAAACCAAATTATTGTTATTGGAAAGTACGCAATAGCACATCCAGGACTTGGTGAAAAAATGTAGCGGCGGTAGCCCAGGGATGTATCAACGCCAATTTCTACAGCATTGCTTGCCGTATGAAAATAATTGGTGTATTGCCTGCAAAAAACTTGGTTTAAAAGCATAAATACCATCGAGCTTCCGGACGCCACCGTTTCACCCTTTAAGCTATTGAAAAACTTGAAGAACATTCACTATTTTGGACTAAATGTTTCTTAATGAAGAGGCTCTAATATTTTTGGGTCAATGGCAAGGTCAATAAGCAAAGTTAGTCCCGCAAAGGAACCAGTAAATGTTCCAGCAACTAAGAGAATTGGAAAGGACTGATTTTCTTATCGACTACCATGTTAAACAAAAAACGGCCAACGACGTTCGTATCTGCAGCTGGAATGTGAGAACATTAAACAGGAGAGGTGCAAGCGAACAACTAGCGGAAACCCTAAGCTGCTATAAAGCATACATTACTGCCATCTAGGAAATTTCACATCTACTATGGACTGTGTTTTAGTGAGCAGTAACAGCGACTATTTGGTTGTGGATTTGTTATAAGTGTCAGTCTTAGGCAAGAAGTGTAATGTTTTCAAGACCTAAGCGAACTCAATTTTACAAATCACATCAAGTCAGTTCGCCAAAATAAGCCTCATATGCGCTCACGCTCCGACGAAGTACGATGCTAAAATCGAGCTGGGAGATTTTAACGCTAAGGTAGGAAGAAAAGAGATCTTTAGCAGTATTGTTGGAAAAAAAACGTCTGGCAACGGCCTTAGGCTAATTGACTTCGATGCGAAATTAAATGCCACTATAGCCAGCACACGGGTTCCTCACCTCGATATCCATGAAGGGACAAGGCGGTCTCCATCTCAACGAACGGTCAACCAAATTGATCACATTGCGAAAGACAAGAGGCACGCATCCAGTATTTAGGATATCCCAACATTCCGAGGGGCTAACGTCGACTCGGACAACAACCTTACCATCTAAGGTAAGAATGCGGATATCCACCACGCAAACAAACAAGAAATACTGTGAACAAAATTAATTTTGAAGGTCTGCAATGACAAGAGACCGCCAAGACCTACGCGCAACGCGTATCTCTAAACCTCTCGATTTACACCATACCACCAGCATCTAATGTCGAAGAACAATGGCAACGATGCCAACAAGCTATTAGTTTGACAAGCCCCTGGTTTGATGAGGAATGCCGACAGATGCTCGCAGCCAAGAACGAGGCCTACAAGGTTAAGCTGCAGGTGAAGACGTGATCTGCCATTGAGCTCTATAGGCAAAGGAGAAGGGAATAACACCGGCATTCCGCAAAAGGAAAAAGAGCGAAAAAGCGAGCGATCGAGGATATAGAGAGGTGCAACTCCAGGAACGATGTTTGCAAGTTTTACCAAAGTGTAAAACGTGAAAGCCAAGGATACAAGGCTCGAACAGAATCCTGTCGAGATGAACAAGGAAATATTGTAGTTGAGACACAGTCGATGCTGAGGATATGGAAGAACCACTTCTGCAGACTGTTAAACGGCGATGACGAACAACATTCCGCTGTCAGGCAGAACGAACCATTCAATATTGGCAACGATTGCGAAAACTGCCAACCACCCGACTTTAGTGAAGTGAGGATAACAATATCTAATCTCAAGCTTAATAAGGCCGCCAGAAATGACGGCCTTACCGCTTAGCTTTATAAAGCCGGCGGAGATGACTTGGTAAGTTACATCCACCAAATCTTGTCGGATGAAAGTATGCCTGAAGAATGGATCCACATCATCGTTTGCCCGATCCACAAAAAATTAGACCCTCTGAACTGCACCAACTACAGAGGCATAAGTCTCCTCAACATCGCTTACAAGATCCTATCTCCCGTAATATGTGAACGTCTGAAACCGTTTACCAACAATGAAAGTCCAGAATCGATCAATTTTTTATACTTCCTTAGAACCTAGAAAAAAAAACCCAAGAAGTCCAAATCGAGCTGGTAAGTATCGATGCTGGTTTTATCGATTTCAAAGCCGCATACGAAAGCATTTATAGAGACGAACTATACAGAACTATGTCTTGTTTTGGTATACCGCCCAAACTTGTACGTTTGTGTAGGATAACGAATGTGAATTCACGTTGCTCCATAAGGGTCGGAAACGACCTCACCGACACATTCGATACCAAAAAATTATATAGGCAAGGCGATGCGCTGTAATGTGACTTCTTCAATTTGATTCTTGAGGATTGTGCAAACTCCTGATCCAAAACCAGAGGCACAATCTTCCAAAAACCGATGCATCATCTAGCATACGCCGACGGTACTGACATCATCGGTGGGACTTAACGTGATATCATAGCCAAGCCACGTTTGCTAATATAGAGAAGTAAGCGGCAAAAATGAGTTTAGCAGTAAATGAGGGTAAGACTAAGTATATGCTGTCAACATGAAAGGACACACAACATTGACGAATTGGACAGAACGTCACCATTGACACTTATAATTTTGAGGTGGTACGGGACTTTGTCTACCTCGGCTGTACCAACTTTGACAACACCATCTCGTCAAAAATTAAACAAACAATTACTCCTGGAATGAAGTGGGGACTCCAACCGAAGATGACCTTGTGGATGTTCACAGAAGTGGTACGTCCAATTCTTACATACGGCTCACTAGTATGGTGGCCCGCATTGGGTTAAGTCTGCAACCTTACGAAACTAAAAAGGCTGCAAAGAACAGCCAGTATGGGCACCACGGGCTCGCTAAGGTCAGCGCCAACGGATACCCTTACTGTGCTATTGCATCTCATGCCTCTCGACCTACACATTAAAGATACCGCTTTATGCAGCTCAGTAAGACTCAAGGAGTCAGGATGCTGGAATGCAAGGCCGTATGGCCACAGTGATATCGGATTCGTTACCAAACGGCGTGGTCACGTTTCCAACAGACTACATAACACCTATACTAAGCTTCAAGAAAGACTTCCTACCAGAGCTCAGCGGAAGAGAAACGAAGGGCACAGTGACATTGAAGGAAACGAGTGTGCAGACGAGCTGGCCAGGCAAGGCTCAGCTCTTCACGGCTTACTTGCGGCAATGATCCGTATCCCACTATGTGCGGTTAGGGGAAAAATACACTCATACTTCCTGAAGAAGGCCGACTCCAAATGGAGAAGGTAAACAAGTTGCGTCATATCGAGGACGATATGACCCTCCTACGACAAAAATAGAACAAACGATCTACTAAACAGAACCCGCCACGTCACGGGGCACTGGCCAAATGGAGACCATGCGGCCAAACTAGGGATCCCATACAAATCTCAATACTGCAGTTGCATGAACACAAATGAGAGGGAAACCCCCTCCCATTTCATCTGCAAATGTCCGGCACTAGCAAGAGCCAGATTGCGTGCTTTAGACCAACCATTTTTTGACAAAAACGATACAAGATCTTATCCATTTTCTAAACCTCACAGGCTGGACCTAGAGACTGCCTGTATCACATCCACAACAACAATCATAATAAAGGTCACACGAGTTGTGGTCACAAAAAGCCACATAAGTGCTACGTCGGTTCATGCCGAACCGCCACTTCTTCCTATCTACCTACCTACTCTTGCCAACCGATGTTTCTTCGGGCTAAGGTGATCCTTTATAAGACACTGATCATCCCAGTCCTGCTCTACAGCGCTGAAGCATTGACTGTATAAAAAGCTTATGAAGAAATCCTTGGTCGATTCGAGAACAAATCTTCGAAAAATCTTCGGTCCGTGTGCGTTGACGGGCTATATAGACGAAGATTAAACCAAGAACTATACGAGGTGAACACCGACATACTCCTGGTCACAAAACTCCTCATTGGTCGTTTAAGATGGCTAGGACATGTAGAATGAATGTTCACCAATACTCCAGACGTCGGGCGCAGTAGAGGAAGACCTCGCTTTAAGTTACGCGCACAAGTAGAAACCGACCTTAACCAACTTAGAGAGCGCAACTGGAGCAGTTAGCGCCACTAAAGTAAGTAAGTTATTTTTGTTGGTTTTCTTTATTTGAGGATTGCCATCAAACCAGTCCTCCCTATGTTAATATAGTTCTTAAAAAAGCCGTATCCATATTTTGGAATTAGACTTCAGTTCTTTTCCAAAGATTCCGGTACATGTATAGAATGCTATCGTGGTATTCATACATACGCATGTTTATGATGCATCTATGTGAATATTTCTATTGTTTGTCGAAAAAACGCTGCACAGCCCTAATTTGTATCAAGGGAACTTTTGAAAATCTTATAAACATATAATTCTGATGACTGTTCCATAAATTTTTTGCTCAATTCTCTATCTTCTGAAAAGGTACTGAAAAGTGAAAAGCCCCAAAAGGAGAAGCTGGAGTGCTAACTCCTGAATCTCTTGAAGTGACGCCTTCCCCTAATTCGTCATTCGTCATTACATTACCAAAACATTTTAAACAAATGCCTCTTCTCTTGGGCTATCTTAGTCGTTTATTCAACAGATTCCTCTGTGAGGACACACACTTTATTTAGAACCACCATCATAATATTGCGATTATAAGGACAAACAAAAAAACTAATATCCAAAATGCCTTTAATGTCATGTCTGCAAGCGATAACCTTAATTGAAAACAAAAACATGTCAACAAGAAAAGTTCACCAAGTCTTTATCTTACCACTTATAAAGTTCCCTTGCTTTTGGCAAATCAGCATCATCGTCCTTAAATATAAATCGACGACAACTCAACGCAACAGTTTTACCATACTCCACTGGGTCTCGAATGAACTCCGTTTTTGTCTCGAAACCGAAACTAGAACAAACAAACTTTTGCAATCGAAATTATAACCCTTTAAGGACTCACAATTGTTGGGACTCCTCCATCAACATAATCATATTTGTCATTCCAGATTTCAAAGGACTCGCGAGAAAGAACTGAAAATACTTTAACGCGGTAAATAGTGTTCTTTGAAATTTGACATGAATAGGTTTTTGTCCTGTCAAGACCAGACCAATATCCGCAATTCCTGCTGGTATGAGTTGAGTTAAAATAAGCTGTAAGGATGGACTGATACATCTGCTTAGGGAGGTCTGAATTGTCTCTCTCATACCCGTATTAAGTAGTACACCTCAGAGGATGTGGTGTAGACTGATGGTTTCCAAAACATCTTCCCATAGGGTATGTCACGCCAGATGTGGCTTAAAATATCCAGCTGCGACTCGATGCTAAACTGTGGAAAAATCTCTCCAGAGATATTACAAATGAATGGCAAACTATCATCAAAGGATAACAGTGAAAAGCAAGTCAGGCAATGTTTTCTCACAGGATTACCTATTTTTCTCGTAGCTGGCAGCCTTCCAAATTGAAAGAATTCCAATTCTAGTTACCAGATCTAGTGGTACCTGATTGGGAGTCATACCGGGGTCGCAGAGGAGATTCCTTAAAAGTCCTTGCCGTAAAACAAAACAAAATATTTTCGATTCTTTCGATTATGAGAGTGCACCTACCCGCTCCACCAGCGACCACAATTGACGTCGACCCAGCCATGTTGTCCGTGTATCCTGGCACCGGGTCAAAAAGGACACAGTGAACTAAAAAAAAGGACGAATTTATGTTTTCACAATTCCTTAAGTGATACTCTTACCGATAGACGGTCGAATGATGACAATCGGGATAGAATGACGAAAATCGTTAACCACTTGCTCGGACAGTGCCTTCGTGAAGGTGTATGTGTTGGGAAATTCATGTGTGAATCTGAAATGACCCAGACATTAATAATTCTTCAGACACGAAATCCACTTAAGGCCATCATTACTTATTCGATAGCAAGTCCAGGTAGCTCTCGTCTGCTTGCTCTGCAATTTGAATGCAACTTTTCCAATCCGCTGGGGCTGCGTATATCTAAGGTCGTGTAAAATATGTCACATTAGGATGGATTCGTGTATCTACATAATGTATGAGCAGTATCCAAGTACCCACCTTCTCGTCGATGAATTTTCGGTTACAGTTGCTAAACAGGGTTGAGATATGAAGGAACATTTGCAATTTTGGTAACTTCTCGGCAGTGTGAAGGACTTCTTGTGTACCACGAACGTTGATGAGTATTGCGGTCTTTAGTGGCTCATCAAAGCGTATCGTGGCCGCCGCGTGAAGTATAATGGAGACGTTCTGAATTTGAGCAATAGAATCTGCTGATAAACCAAGGTTCAGTTTAGTGATATCACCGCCAAGTGGGATTAGTTTCTTGAATTCACTTGGCTTGACTTTCCTCAGGGCATCAAAGATCTTGAATTGAAAAAAGCGTTACATTTGGAGAAACTGCATTTTGGTGGACAGGGTAACTTCCTTAAGACGTATTAAAAAGTATTAGTTATCCCCGGGAAATGGTTTTCCTGGAATATCACCATTCAGAGCATAATGTTACCACGATTCAAAAAAAAAGGAGGAATAGTATCAGGAATGCGACATTTCTTACAGCTGTTACCATAGTCTGCATATATTATGATGTAGGTTCGTTGTAGGAGTCGTGAGCGGTATTTTTATCAGACCCGTCTGGTTGACTAATATTACGGGGTGTGTTCCGTATACTCTGTGTGTATATCTCGTAAGAGGAAGTATCGGGAGAACATCCTTCCTTGCATTATTTGTTTACGTGGGAACTGAAAATTTCCCATCAAGTGGCAGTGAACAGTGACAGAAGGATTATTTATAGATACTGCTCTGGAAGCAAACATTTTTGAGAGTGCACTGCAACCGGTCGATCGATAATCAGTATCCTCGACACTGTCAACTAACATAGTTTGTTAGTTTGTTAGCAAATTCAAAAAGGACATTAGAAGAGCCAAAAGGAAGGCCTGGAGAGACCTCTGGAACAGTATTGAGGACAAAACTGAATCCGCCAGATTAAGAAAAATACTGTCAAAAGAAGCAAGCAGCCCAGGATTTCTTAAAATCTCAGATGACAAATGGACAGAATACAACGCCGAGATACTAGATCTGCTCCTTAACACCCACTTCCCTAACTGCAACAGCTCATCGGATGCTGACAACAACAATGACAACGATGAAGCTCACCGCTCCAATATAAACAAATATATATGCAAGCATATAATAATATGGGCCATCAACACATTTGAGCCCTACAAAACAGCAGGCTCCGACGGCATAACACCCATGATGCTACAAAAGACTGCCAACTACATTATGCCAACATTAGTCAGCACCTTCCGTGAATGTCTTAAGCTGAATTATATTCCCAAAACTTGGAGTGAAGTGAACGTGACATTCATACCCAAAGCAGGAAAATGCAGTCATACTACTGCGAAAGGTTACAGACCAATTAGTTTATCCTCATTCCTATTGAAAACTCTGGAAACACTACTAGATATTCAAATACGTAGTAACTTGAATCCAGGCTATCTATCCCCAAACTAGCATGCTTATATCAAAGGCAAATCGGTAGAAACTGCCCTGCTTGAGGTAGTTCAAACAATTGAAAAATCGGTATATCAGAAAGAATACACACTAGCAGGCTTCCTAGATATAGAAGGCGCCTTTAACAACGTAAAAACGGAAGCCATCGAGATGACACTCGAAACAGCCGAAATAGATACGGTCATTAGCAAATGGACCATAACCATGCTGAAAAAGCGTATCATTTCATCCTAGTTGGGCGATTGGTTCTGGTAATGAAGGTAAGGTAGGCCCACCGTGAAATAATGGATGCAGTGGATTGGTGCTCACGTTAAGCTTCATCTTTGTTGTCTTATTCACTTTCAGGAAACAATACATCATCTCCTTTAGCAAAAACGGAAGTTAAAAGCCTCCTCCGCTTCATCAAAAGCTCAAAATGGTTTTCCCACGGATAGTAAGGAGATTGGACAAGATCCATGTGGTATCACAACGGACCAAAGTGGTCTAAGTGTGCTGGCGAACGCCGGCAGCCACTCTTACCTAACTTAACCTAACCTAGTCACTTTCAGAAAATGCTGTCTTTCTTCTAGGTTGACTGTCTACCACAGTTCTTCACTATTTTTACAAAAGTAAAACCCCGAATGCTCACCTTATCCTCTTTGAGAGTCTCCAATCGGGTTTCTGGTGATTCGCCATTTTTCATCCTTAAAAGCAAGAATATCCTCTTCACTTCAAATGAATGTAGGATCTTCTCAATTAATCCCTTTCCAAGGAAGCCTTTAACACAATATAAGTATAGTCAAATTAAAATTTATAGAAAAAAAAATCTATCCACCTGATCCTCCAGTCACTAAAATTTCGCGATCTTTAAAAAACGTTCTCAAACGATCACACATCTTACACACAACCTTTGTGTCACCCGACTATACAAATAACTGCCAAAATAACCTATCTGAACGCAAAGAAATACAATTCCATTATAGAATCCGTCATATTTAATGACCACGCAGTCTCGGCTTCCCTTCTCAAGGTTCAGTCCCCTCTGCAGTGGATAGCATAACCTAAATTAGTTCTCAAAAATATGTGCTTATGCTTATATAAGAACAATAAATATTTACTCGTCTTAAACTTACCCACGTCCATCATAGTGAATAAACATCCCTATCAATAAACTATCTTCACCACCCATGTTTACATATTTCCTTAGCATCTATTTCAACTTATCACCTCTTTCCGGACTACCAAAACAAACAACACCATCAAGTTACATCGTCAAAATGTGCTAACACGCATGTATCTAGATCCTAATCAGCATAATATCGAATCGTCCAACATAAATGATACCCGACAATAAATTGTCAAAGTAAACGAAAAATCAATGTGAATTCCTGTATTTGCATTAGAGTCGATTATCATTGCCACCGTAAAAGATAGATATTCCCACACATACCTATCCAACAACCAAAACTGAAAAGACAAAGCGAACAAAAAAACGCCAGCAGTAAACAAAAACAACATTCACTGTGTTTCTTATCACTTCATTCATTGTTATCAATCCAAAAAGAGAAACAAGCTTATAATCTCAACCTATGAAACTTTCCACTCAATTAGCCTAACACGGATTATCTATTTATCTAGCGGGGGGAAGTAAAAAACACTCAATTGGAAGATGGAAGTGGAAGGTGTGATAAGGGTGAAAATTGAAAAACCACAAAAGATACAAAATATGATCAATCGGATATGTTTAGATACATCGATGTGTATCTGCATCGCTTGTATCTTTTAATTGAATTTGTATCTCAAAGTATTATGTGGTTGTAGAAACACAAACAGGTGCATTCAGTTTCAGAGTTCAGAGTCAAATTGTCATGTTGACATAAGTCAGATACAAGTTCTCTCTCTCTCTCGTAATAACCGAGCGAGTTCAAAAATACACTCAACGCGCCTTATCTATCGCAGTTTTGGCGTGCTTATTCCGACTGAACTGATAAAAGTATATACTTGTCATATGCCTTTCTTTGTGTACGATTAGATTTTTTTTTATAAAATGAACCTCAATCGTATGTTGAGCTACATCGATGTTCTGTGTTGCCCGCCTTTTGTTGTTTAGTTCTTATTTTGCAACTGATCTTGCTAGACGTTCGACGGTTGATCTGTCGTCTGATATTTACAAAACGTGCTTAACGTGTGTAAAAACGATTTTATTTTCAAAAAAAAAAAAAAAATAGTCATCGGGGTGTATGATAAATATTTTTGCTAACGATCGCGTGCAGTAGATAATTATTTCGGCGGGCTTTTTAAAAGAATTTAATGAACTTATTAGCGGCTTTTAGAAGTAAAACGAAATAAAATCTATTGTACCGTTTAATAAGGGTAAATCTAATTGTAGTTAATTTCTTATGTGACTTGGCGGTGTAAACAAAGTGATTTCTTGCACAAGCCAAAGTAATTTTATTTTTGTTCTCAATTGTTCCACTATAAATACTTTATTTTTGTTGTTGTTTTTTTTAAAGTGTTTGTGAAAAATATATTTTTTTTTTGAAAAGAAAGAAAACAAATCCGATTCGGAAGGGAGTGTATTATTGTTACCTAGTTGGCGCATTTTCAGATTACAGTGGGATTTGCATTCAAGGTTTGTAGTAAAATATTTTCTCTGTTGTAGTCTAGTCCAAATATTTGTATCTAAAAACCTCGTCTACATCTATTTCGGGATGATTTTCGTTTAAATTCCCTTTCGTTGATTATTTTTTGAAAACAGAAATTTGTAACACATATGCGGTATTTTTAGAAAGATCGTGCTTTGAATTGAATTTTTGATGAGATTTTAGAATGAGCGACATTTTTTGCCGGCATTTTTGAAAGTCGTTCAAATGCTGGATGTATTTTTTTTCAAACATGTATGTTGAATCCTATGAATGTCTTTCAGTACAGTTTGTAGCATACGAATTTAGAATTTAGCCGTACTTCACCTTAGGAAGTACAAAATAATAACGACCAGTGTAAGATCATTGTCCCTTATGACATATACTTCCACCTCCTGAACTGTAACTCGAATCTTAAAGTGTAAAGTGTAAGATTCTTTCATTCTCAAATAGAGGGTAAGGTTCAGTGCTCCTTGGACTATACTGAGTAGGTACTAACTGATTGATAATACAAAAATCTGGGAACAACAGTTATCAACGAAGGACAAATTTTTTTTTCTCACAACCATTTAATAAATCATGTGTGCGATCTTCTACTTCTTGCACGATCGATGGCGGGACAAATAGGAGTGGTACTCATGCAACGTCTTCAGTTTGCAGTGTGAAAAATTGTAATCTTACGACAAACGTTTCAAAAACGCCCCCAAAATGTTGCCAAAAATTATGTGGGGGCTAGATATACCTTAAAGTATATGGATCGACTTGCTAGCTGAGTCGATTTAGCCATGTCAGTCCGTCTGTCCGTATGTCACCAGTTTTTGGGCCTTTATTTTTGATCTGGAATGATGATTCTCACAGCCGAACAAGTATAACAATTTTTTAAAACCCACCCACACCCACTTTTCAGAACAACGTTGTTTTTGTTCAAACGGTAAGAAATTTCGAAAATCTATATTTCATCCTAAAAGTTGTTCGCAACGCCGATTTTTTAGGGGCGTTTTCAGTAAAAAACGGTTTTTGGTTTGGTATTAAAAAAATTCGAAAAAACGTTTGATGCAATAATATGAAAATTACGCCAAAAGATCGTTTTAACCCACACCCATTTTTTGGGGCGTTTTCCTATAAAAAAAACTATTGTCATGTCCCATAGCATAGATATGCAATATAACTAGATAAACCTTATTTTTTGTCGAACCATAAAAGATTTAGGTAAACTGTTGGAATGTCCCCATAAAGTTTCTAGCCATGCCCATTTTTTGGGGATATTAAATTTTTAAGATGGAATATGATGGGATGGGGTATTAAGCGATTCACACTGTGGATTGTAGTCTTCTCATAAGTATCGAACTAAGCTTGTGTCGCTATATAGCAGTTATAGTTCGTCGTTGTATCTTTCGCCAAACTTTGTTCCGCTGGTTTAGATAAAATGGACCTCGCAAGGGACCTCTCATACATGCTTCTTCACCGAATAGTAGAACCGCGATGATGGGTTTTCGTGTGTCTCCTTGGAATTTCTTTATAGGGCTTTATTCCTCAGCCCAAAAAACTGCGATTAGCAAGATTTACTCTTCTTTTGATGTTCGCGTTAATATTAATTACCGAGTCAACAGCAGTGCACAGGTAGACAAATTCTTTGACTACATCATAGAAATACCAATGAATGGTTAATTTTGAGGTCATGTCTGCGGTGGTGTCGAAGGGTTCTGTGGACTCTCTTGAAATGTTGACGGAGCAGCGAGTATGTCCAAAGCAGGACATGGTAAAATGAAATTCTCAGTTCACACTCATAAGAGGTTTTGAAATCGATAAACGGGTGGTGGGTGTGGATGTTAAATTATTTTGTACACTCAAGGGTCTGGTTCAGTATGAATGTTGGGTCGATGGTTGACTTTCCTGGCCTGAAGATGCATTGGTAAGGACCAATTAAATAGTCACAGAATGGTTTTAAGAGCTTCACAAAAATGCTGAATAAAGTATATTATATCTAGGCGATGATTAAGCCCCTATAAAGTGATTGATCTCCTTTCTTGTGGATTGGGCAGTGGTACATCCAAATTTTGGGTATACCATACCAGGTCATCTCCAGTGTGATTAAAAAGCTCCTCTTTACTTTAAGGTATATCCGTTAAAGTTATTTCTCTATGTTATTGACTTAATGTCAAAACTAATATACCCCTGTAGGATAGGGCTAAAAAAATGATTTTCATTTACCACATGCACAAAAAAATGTACTTCCTTCACGAAATCTCAAAAATAACCAGCTGCATCCTTTAAAAAGAATAACTGAGAAGATGAATTAATCAAGTTTTAGTCTTGGCAATGTGAAGAAGTTTATAATTCCTCAGTTAACTATTCACGTTTCAAGCCACATATTTTGGAAAAATCCCGATGGGATCAGGAACAATTTTATATCCTTATAATTACAGGTCTTGATATTCAGAAATCAGCTGGTTCATGTGATATCATCCATATCAGGTGAAGAGGTGAAAACCTTTTGCACTTGTCATTCTCCCAGAGAAAGTATATGTTGTACAGTCTTAGAGACCAATTGCACTTGCTCACCCTAGTGACGCCATAGTCAGTCCGGTTTGAGTGTAGACCGCAAAAAGCATTCTTGTACATTAAGCTTAGTTCTTAGCTAGCTTCCTCTAGTCGTTTTCTTCTTGCGTATGATACTTTACTACGTCTACTACCTGGATGGGAACAGAAGACCTAGGCCAGAGCATTTTTGCCCATTTTATCTAAATGTTCTATCCATCTTCGTATATTGAGTTTACATTTTCGTCTACATAGATCATCAACGCTTCTTTATAGGTTTTCTGAATGATTTTTTGATCGAACCAACCAAGGATATCTTCATCCGCTTCTGCCACGGTCCATGTTTCAGCACCCTATAAGCAAATCTAGCATGATTAGGGTCTCATATAGGATCATCTTATTAGTTTGAGTGATGGCTTTTAAAATCATCAATATGAATTTTCTGATCAAATAATTTTCGATTCCAAAATGATCGTCGATTGTTTCAATCTGTCTTTAATCTTTCGTATAATGATCCCATAATCCAAATCTGGTTCTGGTAGTGATTTCAACAAACAACTATAAATATCTGGCATTCATGGCCTAAACAGTTCCTCAATATTGCCTTTTCCATTCATTTGTGGGTGTGAAGTTTAGCTTTTCCCATAAAATTGTTTTTAACACCCAAGAGGGTGTTTGTCAAACATTCACAAGAGCGGTTGTTAATTTAAGATTTGAACCAGGGAACCCTGAAATTTATTGTCCAATGCACTTAAATTTAGGCCACTTTGATTTAAACGACAGAAAGGTTTCTATAAACACCTTGCCAAATAAAAATCAGGTCCATCTTGAGTAGAATTACAAAGATAGCTATAAGCGATAATTGGGGTCTAAATCGTCTACTTCTGATTCGATGTCGCAATTAACAGAAAATTATTACTCCACCAATGGTCGTGAAAGTAACATCATTGAGTTTTGACGAAGCTTTGAAATATGAAAGGAGATATCAAAACGTATAGTTTACAAAATTGTTTCAAAATAAATTCAAAATATTATTGAAAAAAAATTAACGGATATTAGAAACATTTTCTGAGAAGAAAATAGCTATCTTTTCTTATTTTCCACATATGCAAACATTTTTTGACGGATTTCAGCCACTACCAAAACTTTTAAAAAATCTTCAATGGCGTGCATAATTTAAAAAATGGTTTTACTCTGAAAACTAAAAAAAAGGGGTAAATCCTTTTGCTAATGGTATTCTAAAAAATCCAAAATTTTGGGATATTTTAAATAGTTTCAAAAAAATGATTCGTTTACAAAACCATTGAAGTTTAGAGCAACTACCATTTTCTTGGAAAGCGTTTTCATAAAAGAAACTTTTAAAAAATTCATTAAGTGCTTACTTAGTTTTAAAATAAAAAAGAAATTATTTGAAATTCGTCAAAAGACAGTCTTCTTCTTAGTTTCTTTCTTAAAAACATTTTTCCGTTTGATAAAAAAAAATTCTGTAAAAATTGCATATCTGTTCTTTTATATTTTGCTTCTAAGCAAATTCCTCTTAAGGGTTTTGAAGAAGATGTTATTAATAAAAAAATGAATTTCAGATGAAATAGAATTTTTTTCTACGTACCATTCTGTTTTTTTTTTGTTTTTGCAAAATGACCTCATTAACAGCACGTGTTGCACCTGTCATATATCAAACCATTCATCGGTTCTAATAATAACCAAACGCCTACATCAAAATACGTATGTGCATAAATCATTTCGATTAAGATCAAGATTTTAAGCCTGATACCGAAGGCTTGTTTTGATCATTGTACTGAAACTAATCCTTGACGATAAGGTAATAAATTAATTTTCAAATTTGTAATCGTAAAACTGTTCATTAGAAATTCATAATCAATAAAGAAAATCAATTTCATATTGTGCATAAAGTGCTTTGTACTCCATCAATCTTAATGAGCTGTAACATTTTTATTCTGGAATAATAAAATATGTCTGCCTTTGTCATTGAGATATTATAACAGTTCAACAGTTCAGGCATTCTTATCTGATGAACGTCACAAAGCAGTCAACAAATAGACTTAGATGCTATGAATGTCATACTAGGGTTTGGAGTTCGACTTTAGAACAGGGACGTTAATTGAAGTTTAGAACACAGAATATGTCATATAAGTGATTCTTGTATTAGGTTAGCGAAATGTGTCATAAGGGCTATTAGCACTTTAAGACTCAGGCTTTCTTATATATATCTAAGGTTTGCACATAACCATAAATATAAAGAATGTTTCGAAGCGTTGTTTTAGTTGGTTAGGTTCGATGACGTCGTCAGCCGAAAACCCACACCAAACTGTGATTTTTTCGGGATGCATTGGAAGCTCTTGGAATGGTATCGTACCAAATTCGACAATTTTGTTTGTTGACTTATACCCATTCATGCAGAACTGCGCTTCATCGCTGATGATGATTTTGATATGAAAATTTGTAAGTTTCCACTGCTACAGAACACATTCAGCGAACAGTCGTCGCGTCGTTGGCTATGGTCGTTTACCTTCAGATGCAGTTCATGCGTTTCGTCGATGTACGGGTTTATCGTTTACTAAACCCTGATACTCCAATTTATCCACCACACTACAAATAGTCCACTCGGTAGGACGATTATGTCGAGTGGCGACCATAAAATACGCAAATCGAGCGGAACATTGTTCGGCAACAGTTTTTGGCAACCATTTTGATAAAAGAATTTTATTATTTGCACGTGATGTTGAACATTATGTCCATCCATGGTGATTTGGCAAAACAGACCGAATAAATGAAATCCAATTTGACAGATGTAGCTTCAACGCTATGGCTGATATCAACTGTCAAAGTTTGCATGTCCCTATTGGAAGACGTTTTATGAATATTGTGTTTTTTATTAATACTCACAAGTGCGACCTTGGGAATGTGTCATATTGAATGTTACATTTTTCTAAGCTGCCGATTGACTAATCCGGGAGAATATTAAACCAATTTGATTGATTGACACATTCCAAAGGTATGATGTTTGTTTCCTACTCAATTCCTTGCTCAGTTTCGGGTTTATTTCATCATCATCGGTAAAAACTCAACAAGATTTGTAATTTCATCTAAGATCACAAAAGATGTCTTGGAAGCAATTTATTTGCTCACTGCAATGGTCGACCTTAGTCCAAGTGCAATGATTGAAATAGTTTTCCTTGAACCTACTTCCTATAATGACATCACCCCTATATTTCGAAGTAAGTCGCTTGTCTTTTTAAAAATTAAAATAAACACCCTTAACTACTACACCAACGTATTACTTCAATATACCCTTCTTGATTTCGACAAAGGCTTGATATAAAGGGTGATCCAATGAGGGCTTCCTGATATTTCTTTATTGATAAAACAGAAACATATTAATATATTGAGGAAAATCTTTATTTGAGGTGTTAGTTTGGTTCATGCCAATGTTTCCAACGACTAACCCTTTAATGTACCATTCTGTTGGTCAAATTTTTGACCACTCTTTCAAAAATATTGACCGGTATTCCATTACTAACACGAGTTATGTTGGCTTCCATAGTTTAAATCGTGTGGGGTTATCGACGCGACGTAAACATGTGATATCAAATATCCTCATAGAAAGTAATACAATGGTGCCAAATCAAAAGTTCTTAGTGGCTAATTGTGATGATGTTTTCATAGAACGTTTCATCGGCCTTAATAGAGCGATTGATTCGTTAGCTGTACGGCATTTAGTGCCATTTTATTAAAAAACCCAAGTCAACCACACCAATATCTTGAATTTTCGGCAAAAAGATTTGATCACCATTTACAGTAACACGCGCTCCTTCCTCATTTTTAAAGGAATACGGTCCGATGATGCCGCCTGCCCTTAAACCGAACCAAACATTGTATTTTTGGCCGCTGGCTATTCATCGGCGATGGGCTCAGTGGCGCGATGGTTAGTCCGATGAACTGCCACGCAGATGACCTGTCCTCGATTCCAGCCAACAACTAAAATGATTTTTCACTGGCCCTCTTCTAGTGATGATTTGACAAATAATCCAATTAGTATCAATGGCAAGAATAGCTTATCTCAACTAAGCCGTTCATAGTCGGCATAAAACAGGAAGTCCCGCCATCGTGCAAGAAGTATACACACACACATGAATTCTTGTGAGAAAACTCGGCCCTGGATACTAACGAGCCTGTTGCTTTTTTTGGCTTTTCATCGGTCTGTTCCAAGCTGTTCCAGGGCCCACAAACCAAGTTCTAAACCAAAGTCAGTCGACTTGTATTCTTGATCGAGCTGTATTTTACACTCTTTTAAACCAAGATTACGCTTCAGAAAACGCCACAACGTTCCATAAGAAATGCCCAAACCTAGAAAACGGCCACGAATTGATTGATCAAGGTCTTCTCTCTGCTACTGCTGCAAAATTCTCATTATTACGGCCTCTACGCACTCTGGTTGTTGGATGAATGTGCTAAAAATGTGCTGTTTTAAGTTTTTTTTTTATAATTTTCAAAGAGCACGACGTTTACATAATATTGTTTAGAGAAAACTTAGTTATTTTTTCATCTAATATATAAAAATGGGCACCTAGCAATAGTTCTTAGAAGATTTATAAAATTAATTCGAAAAAAAAAATCTTTTAAAATTAGTGAACAAAAACAACCGTGCATTTTCGTGAGAAATACCTTGGTAAATTAAAAAGAAGCGTTATTTTTTTCAGCAAAGAACTGTTAAATCATTGTTTTAACAAACACGAGATATACCCAAACAAAAAGTTTCAACCAAATCCATTCATTACTTTTCGCGAAAAACACAACTTTTTGAAGTCCGTTAATACACGTTAACGACTAATACACGTTTACAACATCCAAGCTTTAAAATAGAGCCGTTTTCAAGGAAATCAACATTTCAAAAAAATGTACCGTTAATTAACTATTTATGAAATTCTGAACATTTTGTCATATTCAGAATATCCATATTACACTACAAACATTTTTCAATTAAATCCACGCGGTCGTTTTTTAGGAATCAGTAATTTTTAAAAGTACCGTTATATAGGTATGCATTTTTAGCGAAAAACTTCTTATCATATTTTAGATACCTGTATAACTTTATTTACTATTTTTTAACAATATCCAAATGATCTCTAAATGACAAAATTGTTTAAGGATAATGAATTCCGACATGGATAGCCTTATCAAATGGGATAAATTCAACAGAGTGGAATTCAATGCTTCCAAAATACAATGCCGTCTTCTGTTATTAAAGTGTATCCAAAATCTACAGCCATTATACACGAATTACACTTACGTCAAAAAAACCGAAAAACTTTCTGTGTGTGTGTTAGTAAGGACTTAAGTTGGAACGATCACATGCTCGAAGTCACTAAAAACGCTGCGAAATGTCTAGTTTGTTGAATAGATGTAAGAAATAGTTCACCTTTTCTAATCTCTCGACACATATAAAGCGTCTATATGCCACAAACTTGATTTCAACACCCACGTCTGATCGGGTGTACCAAAAACAACATTCTAGCTCCTAGATAGGATTCAAACCCGTGCCAAAAAAAACTAGTTGGAGGCATAGGAATAGCGAACTCTTCAGTTTCGCTCGAACATCGTCGAAAGATTTCCTGCCGTACTTCGTTCTATCGCTACTTTAACAGCGAATGCTCAAATGAAATAGCCAGGAATAGATACTCCTCCCATTCGACTATTCAGTCGAAATACTCGCTACACTATGAATGTAAATCAGTTTTCCCCATTAGATTCGTACATAAACCGAACAATACTTCTACCAAACTCTGTTTTTTCCATTTCTCTTACAGTCGTGCATCGGTATCTCCTTTCTTGTTATACCTAATTACCATAACGCCCGGACGGTCCTATAATATATAAAGGGTATTCATAACCGCTTGAGTGCGCGCAAATTGTAAATTAAATCCTAAAAGCCTCCTTTTCGATTCAATAGAAAAAGCAGATTTACTATTTTAAACCATTTATTTGGCATCACTTGCCATATACCAATGACCACTTATTACGTTTTATTGGGCAGGCTTTTCCACACTAAATTCACTACCGCATGCCTTTGGTATTTATTTTAATGCCGCCCAATAAAATCCAGCTGTTGATAAGATCCTTTGTACAGCTAATTCCACTTAATATTATGCTTTAGATAATCGGTATCTTGCTAAATAAATTTTAAATTAAAAATATTTATACCACCCTGTTATTTCGTTTACCATTTAGCAAATCAACTACCACCACTGTGTTGCGATTGTATATATATATAGCCTCGTAAATTCATAGGCAATGTAATTAATTTACAGCTAATGATTTATTACACGTAATGTAACGTCATGTTCTCAATGGCAGCGACCAATAAGTCCTTAATCGATGGTTGTCATGACCATTGCGTAGCAACAGTAGCAGATTATCTTCAGACAGATTCAAGTGGGTGATAATGATAAACAGCGATGATAGATATCTACATTCTTAGTATGAACAGGAAAATACAAGCTAAGATTTAAGATAACAGAAGATACAGCAATGTAGGTAGATAACAAAATTTTATTCTGCGTCACAGCTTCGCATAATAATTATAATTTTCACTTCATCCTGACCCCCAACTGAGTCACTATCTATCTATCTGTCAATGAATATGGAGGCTCTCTCATCATTTATCAGTTTTTTTTAATCGCTCGATTTACGAATACATGAACTCTATGAATAGCATAGAAAAATGGCGACTTGTTAACCATAAACCGGGTAATCTGTTGTTTACGCCACCGCCTGGCCTGCCGTCATAAAAACAATGAACACAGCAATTATGGGCGTTTGGTTGATCTGTTTATCAACAGCTTTGCGGTTATTGATGTGAAGCGCAAAACGCTCCCAGCAACTGTTATTTAATAAAAATATCTGCAACTGCAATGGGAAGTGTATTTTTGAGTTGGAAACCCTATTTTAATGGGGTGGTTATAATTGGGAATGAATGGTTATAAGTGATAAACTGATAACCCTCCCCCTTAAATGGGGACATGCTGTTGCAAACGTCTGGTTCAGCGTAACTTATTTTTTGTCAGCACATTCATTATGGCCCTTCTGCTTTGTAAGATATTCCAGATTTGTCAATCCATTGATTTGAATGGTTTTCTTGACGGATCATTAAGATCTGTCAACTGTGTCGTAAGGTTCATATGAATATTTCTATTGAATACATGCGATTTCATATATTAGGTTTGGTTGATATATAGTGGCTGCCAGCACAGGTCCGTAGTGGTACCACGTGGGTCTGTGGAATTTCTCAATATTTTTTTTAAGTGAACCATTCCGAGCAAGTGAACCTAAGTGAACCATTCCGAGCTAACTCTAAAGCGGAGGAGGTTTCTGACATTAAAAATAGCCAGCTCACCTAGATTGTCAAAGAAGTTGTCTTCAAGATGAAGTTTTGTTTTGTTGAAGAGCGCTGGACAAGAGCAGAGAAAGTGAAAAATACACTCCTCCTTCAGCCTAGTCTTTTCGCATATTGGGGCTGAGGGTACTTTCCTAAAGGGAAACCAATGATGGTATTGATGTTTGATCTGTTCAGCATTATCAAGCAGATAGAGTGTTTCTGTTTATAATTTGGCCAGATTTGCCTGGATATAAGACACGCTGTGCCGTTTATCCATCTGCGGTTTGCTTTCTTGATCGCATTCATTATTTGTAGCGAGGGGCATACCTAACATTTCTTACTTAAGTGGCGCTACAGTCCGGGATAAACCTGGGCCTTAACCAACCTGCCTCTCCAATAACCCCGGTCCTTAGCTAACTGCCTCCAGTTGCGCACTCCAAGTTGGTTGAGGTCGGTTTTTACTTGTGCGCGCCACTTAAGGCCAGGTCTCGAAGACTCTGCGAGCCGGAGTATTGGTGTCCATTCGTAGCCATCTTAAACGTCCAATGTGGAGTTTTTTGACCAGGGGTATGTCGCTGTACAGCTCGTATAATTCGTGGTTGAATCTTCGCCTCCATAGCCCGTCAATGCAAACGGGACCGAAGATTTTTTGAAGAATTTTTCTCTCGAATCGACCATGGATTTCTTCATCCGCTTTTGATACGGTCCATGCTTCAGCGCCGTAGAGCAGGACTGGGATGATCAGGGACTTATATAGGATCTCTTTAGTACTTCGAGTGAGGGCTTTACTACTAAATTGCCTTCTTAGCCCAAGGAAACAGCGATTCTTCGTTTAATTTCTGACGAGATGTTGTTGTCAGAGCTAATAGCGGAGCCGAGGTAGACAAAGTCCCGTACTACCTCAAAGTTACTATTGACAGATGGTGACGTCGATGTTGTGTGTCCTTTCGAGTTGACAGCATATACTTAGTCTTACCCTCATTTACTGATAAACCCATTTTTGCCGCTTCCATGTCGGTGAGGTTTTTTACGACCCTGATGGAGCAGCTAGAATTCTTCATCGTCATCCTACACAAACGGATGAGTTTTGGGCGGTATACCAAAACTAGACATGGCTCTGTATAGTTCGTCTCTATAAATGCTTTCGTATGCGGCTTTGAAATCGATAAATAGGTGGTGGGTATCGATTTGGACTTCTTGGGTTTTTTTTCAATATCTTCCGAAGTGTGAAATTTGATCAGTTGTGGACTTTCGTGGCCTAAAACCACACTGATAAGGGCCGATCAGGTTGTTGGTAAACGGTTTATGTTGATGCGACTTATGCCTCTGTAGTTGGCGTAGTTCAGAGGGTTTCCTATTTTGTGGATCGGGCAAAGAGGTTCCATTCGTCAGGTATACTTTCATCCAACCAGATTTGGCTTATGAGTTGGTGGAAATTACTTACCAAGTCATCTCCACCAGGCTTATAAAGCTAAGCGGGAAGGCCGTCATTTTCGGCGGATTAAGATATTGCTTGGGTTTAGATATTGCTATCATCACTTCACTTAGGTCAGATGGTTGGCAGTTTTCACTGCCGTTGCCAATGTTACCTGGCACCCAGAAGAAATGAATGGTAAATCGGCATTCGTGTGCTGATTTCAATGTAAATGAGATGGATCGCAGGGATTTGATTGCCGCTTCGCTGTCACTGAAGATGCTATTATTCATCGTAGATGTTACAATACAACTCAGCTAGGACAAGGCTTCTTTAATTTCCATGATTTCATGGAAAAGGGTCTCGAAAAGGGTAAATCGAGCTGCTATCTCCAATCCGATCCGACTGTCATTCGTGGCGACTAGGAATGGGACTTGAAGTTATGTTCACAACTGAGTTGGGTCGTGATGTGGTCCGTGTTTTCTGTAATGTTTAGCTGATTCAGAATCTCTGTGTGTTCATCTTGAGAAGGTGTTCATTGTAACGAGGCTCTCTGCCTCACATGCTGCACAAGCTGGGGTCTGTTTGCCATAAATATTTAGAAGCAGCAGATGTAGGACATTATCTATGGCTACGGATGGGGTGGTTCTTAGAGCTTCGCAAATGCATATGACTAAAACACCATACAGGAGTATGGATCTAATGATAGAAACGTAATGCCAAAGAGAGTTATGTGGTAGAATACCCCATTACTTTCCGATTGCCTTTTTACGTGTATACTTGGCTACGGTGGCTTTCTTTACGCGTTCTTGGATATTGGCTTTCCATTAGCTCATATTCTTATCAAAGACCAACCCCAGGTACTTGGATGATTCTGCGAACTTTAGACTAACGCTGTTATGTTTTGTAAGGTACGGGACTTCCTGCTGAAAAGGACCAACTCGTTTTTTTTATATCTTAGTCCGAATTCAAGACATGTGATATAAGTTAGGCAGATCTTAAGGGATATACTTACCTTAAACCATACCTACTTGTACGTAGTTATATACCGGATTCTAAAATCAGCGATCGTCTCTATTTGACACTAAACAGCTTTCCCGTATCTTCAAACTTTGGCACGTTGCATCCGCGATCGCTTGATATTTAAACTGGAGGTTCGGCCTTCCTTATCGTTTTGAAACTGCGATCAGGCAATTCCCTTGGCTAGAACCTCCACGTTCATTGTCTCAATAAGACCGATTCAAGTTAGTGGACGGTGTTTTACCTTTTGAACTACATCTATATGTTGCTACAGCTCATAAAGTTTCCGGTCTCCTTCATTTGCTTTTTCAAATATAGGATCGAAAATTCGAAGAAGAATATTTCGTTCGAATGTGCCTAATATTAGCTCCCCTTCCTTGCTTATAATATAGCACTCGGCGCTATAAAGGGGGACTGGTAGGGAAAGGTTCCGATAGGACAAAAAATTGGACTTTTGGGATAAGAGTTTTGAGCCCATTTGTTTCGTTTCCGTCGTACCTCCACTAAGTCATTGCATTGATGTTGACTCCGAAGTAGATGAAGTCTTCAACTTCGTCAAAGTTGTTTCAATCAACATTAACATTTTGTCCAAGGATGTGCGTCGACAGTATATTAACGTATACTTCGTCTTGTTCACTTTAACAACAAGACCAACGCGTTTCGGTCCATTGATGTCTGTGTACTCCAGTAGCTGAACAGATTTGTTAAATATCACTAACCGTTCCAGTACATGATTGAAGAAATCGCATGATAGTGCATCTGCTTGTCGGAATCCGTTACATGTTTGGAAAAGTTCAAAAAGTTCTTAAACTGAACATTACATCCATTTTCAGAACATTTCATCGTGTGTCCTCCAGTGTTAGGCGGCACAGCTGAAGAAGCCCTAGTCGATAAATGATATCATACGTGGCCTTGAAGTCGATGAAAGGACGATGGTTGTCGACTTAAAATGCTCAAACTGAACATTACATCCATTTTCAGAACATTTCATCGTTGTCCTCCTGTGTTAGGCGGCACAGCTGAAGAAGAATTTAAGCCCTAGGCGATAGATGCTATCATACAGGGCCTTGAAGTCGATGCAAGGACTATGGTTGTGGACTTGAAATTCGTTAGTCTTTTCCTGAATTTGCCTTAAAATGGACATTTTATCTGGTACATGAATACTTCTATGGCAATACCTCCGAGTTCTGCTCTTAGGCTATTCATCCTTTAGGCAGGCTCCGTTTTCTTAAGCTTTTTGATAGGCTCTGCTGCCATTTCCATTACTGGGAAGGAGCGTTACCTCTTCTTTGATGGCATTATTTTCTTCTCTCTGCATTATGTTCATTTATGTTGGAAATTCTACCTGAAGACATCAAAAATTCCCTGCGTGTTGTATGAATGTAAGTTCCAGGACTCGAAGCCGAGGAAACCTAGTGTTTCCTAGTGTCCAACAGTTCGTTAAATTCTTCCTTGATTTCGATAGGGTCTTCCGTCTAATCGGTAGCGGCGCGTGCACATATAAAGCTGATGTTGCAAAGCATTACTCGGATGAGGATCACAGTCAGTTAATTAGTTTTTCAAGACTTAAGTTTCTGAGGACCTGGAGGACTGATCCGCTGACAGCTCACTTCAAAGCTCCTGACTGACCCAACAGCTCATGTAAGTCCATTCAAACTGAGTCTTAAGATGGCACAGTTGACTACAGCTGGGTTATTCGTTCTCTGCAGTCTTGAAAAAGGAAGGTATGTTGAGTGGAAACACCGATTTTCGATTGCGAAAAACGTTTCACTATGCATTGGTGAGATAAGAAGTCTGATATGTCCGAAGCAGCTATAATAGGTTAAGCATTTAACCAATGTAAACCCAAGTACATGGTGTCAGCAAGGATATACGTCATACGATATATCATCTGAGCACCTGAATAGGTTGTAAATCCACAAAAGCTTGTGGATGCCACAATACTGCCCCACTAGGAGCTAACGATTCTCATTTACTCCGTAACATAGATCTAATGTTAAGCCACTCATATTATCCAATTAAATAATCAACATCCAACTAAGGCTTTTCTAATTATCAAAAAAAATAGCCCGCTCAAAAAGACCGACACATAGTTTTCGGGAACTTATAATTTTACTCTCGTTTACAGATATGTAGGAGCGATGACTGAAAGTTATTCTTTTTTCTTCCTCCGACAGGAAATGTGCAAAGAGCACTTATCAGTTTGGATAAAGATGACAATGCTAGACTTGACCACTACTAGGAATACGCTTGAAAGTCAAGCATGTGTTATCAGTTCCTTTAATTTATTCAAATTATTTAGGTTCTACGGTTCGGAGGGGCTTTGTGTAATTTATTTGTTGCGTTTCGAGTACTTGTGTTTGTGAGTACCCCTACTTCAGATACTACCATTTAGATTGTTACTCTTAAACGTACAAACATGATTCTTATGAATGAAACGCTTAAATGTATGCATTCATGGAACTCATGAACATTCAAATGAATTTTCAGGAATATGATACTTGAAAACAATTAACGGTTCACACTGTAGGGTCAATGTTAAATTTATTTATCTGTTATGAGCGCATGCAACTCGGAACCCGTAAAACTATCTTTTTACGTAAGGATTCGTATGGTACTAATAAAATACTGGAGATAAATATATCGTTTCTATAATACGTTAATATACTATATGACAACTGATTATAAAGCAAAGATTAGACGGATGTACAAATCAGTCATCTGGATGACTTGCTTTTTTAATTTAAGTGCCCCGAATGAACCTGGGCCTCAAACAACATGCCACTGTCCCAAGCTACCTGCCTCCAGTTGCGCAATTCAAGTTAGTTGAGGTCGGTTTCAACATGTGTGTGCCACTTAATGCAAGATCAAGATCTCCTTCTAATGCGTCCAACGTCGAGATGGAAATCGAAGACTCTGTGAGCTGGAGTGTCTTACTAAATCATATCCACCGGCCTTACAAAGTTCGACAGGAAGGCCGCCAATGCATTGCCGGTAGCCTTGTTAAGCTTGAGTTAAGATATTGCTATCCTCACTTCACTTAGGTCGGGTGGTTGGTAGTTTTCGTTATTTTCGCCAATATTCTGCCTGACAGCGGAATACATCGTCGCCTTTTAACAGTGGTTCTTCCATATCCGCAGCATCAACTGTGTTCCAACTTCGATATTGCCTTGTTCATCTCGACAGGATTTTGTTCAAGCATTGCATCCCTGGCTTTGACGTTTAATACTTTGGTAAAACTTGCGAACATTATTCCTGGAGTGCCACCTCTCTATATCCTTGAACGTTTTTTTCTTCTGAAAAGCCGGTGTTCTTTCCTTCTACTTTTCCTATAGAGCTCAATGGCAGCTTAGCCTTGTAGACCTCGTTCTTGTCTGCGAGCATATATCTGCATTCTTCAAAAACCCAAGGGTATATTGCTGGTGGGCTCTAGAAGCCTAATTGCGTCTGATCTAATGACTTGTTGACATCGTTACCATTGTTCTTCGACATTAGATGCTGCGGGTATGGTGTTAATCGAGAGGTTAAGGGATAAGCGTTCTGCGAATGACTTGGCGGTCTCTTGCGATTCCATTCATTCGACCTTTAATTTTTTTTACAGTATGTCTGATTTGTTGTGGTGTGGTGTATATCCGCATTCTTGGCTTGGCTGCAACATGGTAATGTTCCGAATTGATGTTAGCCCCTCGGAATGTGTGAACATCTAAAATACTGGATACGGCTCTCTTGTCTATCGCTTTCCATGTTTGACAAATTTGATTGACCGTTCCTTGATCTGGAGACCGTCATGTCATCTTATGAATATCGTGGTGAGGAAATCATATGCTGGATAAAGTGGCTTAAGGAGGTGGTAGAAGAAATCTTTTGCTTAATCATATTTTTCTCCGTCTGATCATGAGCGTATAATGACGAATAAGGCCCTGATGCGGTTTTTTAGAATGAATTAGCGAATGTCTTAAAGCAAAATACTTGCTGACTAAGTCTGACACTTATAATATATCAACTTCCGAATAGTCACTGGTTATGCTCACTTTAATACGGTCCATATTTTTGGCCGGCTCATAACATCCCATATTTCCTGGATGGCAGTAATGTCTGCTTTGTAACAGCTTAGGGCTTCCACTAGTTGTTCGTCTGTAGCTCTACTGGTTAATGTTCTCACACTTCAGGTGCAGATAGAAGCGTCGTTGTCCATTTTTCGTTTAGCATGGTAGCCAATAATAAAATCAGTCCTTTCCGAAGCTATTGCTTGCTCAGTAACAATGATTTATTCCGTGAGTGGGTAGTTAGCCCAAAGTACAATCGCCATCCTGGGGCGCAGGATCCATATTGTATTAGATATACCCCAAGGATACGGGACAATCTATATCCTCTACCGGATTGATCTCTGCCGTTTGCTTCTCAGCTCTTCCACCACCATCTCTGTTTAAGGAGCCTGACTAACCCTTGAGATACCTTGATGATCGGTTGTCTGAATATGTCGGAGTACCTCAAATAGGCTATTTACTTTGTCCAGCCTTACTGGGACTGTAGACGCCACCGTTGACTTCACCTTGGGAATTCTTACGCAGCCATTTGGAGAGGTTTTTTTGATAGGGTACCTTGCCCATAGATAATTTTGATCCACGTGTGGTATTTTATTTCCCATCTACTCCGCAAATCTTCCGAGGATTCCTCTCTCCGCTACTCGAGGACACATTCGATTTGTACCGTTCGGAATTTGTTGGGATGAATGAAAGAATATATAATGGAACCACAGCATCCTTTGCCCGATTCACAAAAAGGAGACCCTCTGAAGTGCGCCAGCTATAGATGCATAATTTTCCTCAACATCACCTACAAGATACCATCTGCCGTAATACTATGTAAACAGCTGAAGCCGTTTACCAAAACCCTGATCGGCCCTTATCAGTGTGGTTTTAGGCCAGAAAGTCCACAACTGATCAAGTCTTAACACTTTGGAAGATCCATGTTGGTTGTGGGCCAGGTAAATTTTGCCACTTAAGTAAGTAAGTCTGTTTTGTAGCTACTTAGGGCTTCGACTACTTGTTCGGCTACCGAACCACTCGTCTCTTCCTGCTTTTCAAGATACAAACACCGTCATCATTCTTTCATTTAGCATGCCCGTCTACAGTAAAGTCAGTAATTTCCGAGTACAATATCCAACCCTCAATTCAGATTCCCTTATGACAGAAAAGAAGTCATTTACTTCGAAATTCAGCGCTACCTATCCGCTCATCCGCCATCATCTCTATTCCAGAGGCCTGACTAGCCATTGAAATTTCTATATGGCCTGTTGCTCAAATGTGTTAGAGTAGCTCATGAAGTTTTTTTCACATCGTTCAGCCTAACTGTGACTGTAGATGCCACCGTTGATTCAATTTTGTCCAAGAGTGGCATATTATGTCCCACCTACGCTGCATATTTATAGATCGTTCCTGAATCCATCACCTGACAACGCGTCCGTTGGGATATTAGTTTTGTCATGTAGAAACTCTGAGCTGTCTTTTAGCTCCAGACGAGGTTGACGTGAGGAGTAGTAGTAGCAGTACCCACATATCATGCACAGTGATGTGTTCGTTCTTAACTGCGTTTTTGACTCCATTAGTACATACGAGTTTATTTTCACTTCAAGGTTCATTAAAACTTGAATCTAGACGCCATAAATGAACACCATTGCATAACGTGTTTAGGTTTACATATTGTTACACGGCTCACAATCTTGATGTCCTTCGTTCACAATAGGTTAGGTTGGTGGGTTGATGAGGCAGACGGTGTGCGTCTTTCCTCATCGCACTCAGGTCAATATAGACCCATTGTGATACCCGTTGGGGGTCCACTTGTGTGGTTGGTTCATCCATTGTCCCGTTACTGTCCAGTGTTGTTAGCCTCTTTCCAGCCATCCAGCTGTTGTTGCAAACCTGAAAAGATTAGGGAGAGGGATTTCGGATAGATTCGTGAGGTCATGGAAAAAGTATTTTCCTAAGGTTCTCATTCTTAATTGGCTGAGGCCTGGGCAGTGGCACAGAAAGTGGAGGGTATCCTCGTATATTTCTTCATGACCGCAGCCTCTACAGAAGTCATCATCAATGAGATGCGTTTTCAGTTTGTGGCGTTTTAGTAAGTTGTGTCCAGTAAGAAGCCCAACTGAAGTCGAGACAGATTTCCTGTTTCTTCGAAGTAGTTTATGGGTTCTGGCTTTATCATACTCAGGCCACATCCTTTTGGATATTTCACAGGTGGGAAGGGAGTTCCACCTGTTTTTGGCAGTAATCAGTGTTTTCTGTTCCACCCGAGATTTGAGGTCACATAGTGGTGGTTTGACAGACTGGTCTGCTTGGTCAATGCTGGAGACAGATCCTTTTCTCGTCAGTTCGTCAGCAATTTCATTGCCCTGTATGCCACTGTGTCCAGGGACCCAGCAGAGCTTAACATAATGTTGGACGCCAAGAACCTTTAGCTCTTCACGACAACGTTTCACAAGCCGAGTTTTTATTTCGACAGCAGAGATAGCTTTTATTGCAGCCTGACTGTCAATAAAGATGGTGATATCATCTGGTGGTATCGCCAGCATTGAGGTCGCTTTGGCTGCCTCTGCTACTGCCAATATTTCGGCTTGAAAGACACTGCTGTGCTCAGGGAGACGAATTGTGCCGTTTAGCTTTAGTGTTTCTGAAAACACTCCAGCTCCAACGAATACATCCATTTTTAAACCATCAGTGTAGATGGATATGGTTTCGGTGCCCAATTCTTTCCTCTCCCACTCCTCTCTGCTTGGAAAGATACAGGAGAATGGTCTTTGAAAGTCATGGTGAGGCAGCATGTAGTCAGAGAATACAGCTGAGTTCAGATATCTGTGTAGAATTTGGGCATGTCCTCCTGAGTTCGATTTCCAGCAGTTGAGCTGGCTGATTCTTAGAGCTCTTTTGGCTCAAGATTCTTGCATGTAAAAGTCTAGCGGTAGCGGGTTAAGGATGGTTTCCAGTCCCGCTGTTGGTGTGCTTTTCATTGCGCTAGTAGCGCCCACACAAGCTATTCTTTGTACCTTTGTCATATTTTTCAGATGGGTGACTTTATTTTTGGATTGCCACCAGACAAGCCCCCCATATGTTAATATAGGTCTAACAATGGCCGTGTACATCCATAGGATGATCTTGGGGTTCGGACCCCAGTTTTTTCCGAATATTCGGTTACACGTATAGACTTTGGCCTTTTTAATGCGCTCGCGCACATTTAGGTTCCAGTTGAGTTTTCTATCAAGAATGACACCCAGATATTTTGCACTATCGGCTAGTTTGAGGGTAGTCCCATCGATAACCGGTAGGTCGAATATTGGTATCTTCCTCTTATTCGTAAAGAGAACGAGTTTTGTTTTCTGGGGGTTGATGCCAGGTTAGGTTAGGTTAGATGGGCTGTTGACGCTCGGGTGAGTCGTCAAACACGCATAGGGCTACATAGCGATACCCTTCGAAGAAGTATCCTGAAATAGAGAAAGAGGATACCTGGTTAAGTTCGCTAGTGATACTTATGCGGTGCTGGTCTGTGTTGCTCCTTCAGCCTCAAAGCGGTAGTTGCTCCATCCTGATCTGCAACAAAAACGGACTATCAGCGCTATTAGGATAGTCGTTAGGACACTTAGGTCATCGAAGTAAAGGTTGATGCCAAGCCCACATTGTTTTGTCGTTCACAATACTTCTAATTGTTCACTACCCTTTGATATGGAAGTTTACTCTCTGTAAACATGTCAGCTTTCTTCCAACAAAGTACCCGAACGGGTCTTGACTGAAGGGATCCTATGTCATCTACGGTTGCTGATGCTGATTTCACTGAGTGTTTATTGTTTATTGCTTAATAAATATTTATAAATATCTATCTGATGAGCATATTCCCAGAGATTTCGCTAATAAAATAAATAATTCCGTAAATACAACGATTGACAACCCTGATCGACCGTAAGCTGTTTAATAATTTATTTATACAATCATATGGTAATTGATAATCTCCAATTCGATTTAAAGTTGAAATTGAAATTAATATTTCACAAGTGAAAAAGTTTACCCTGCTGAAGCTTAGTTCAGTGGAATGGCATGTACCTATACATGTATTGCAAGTATTGCAAGTGTTGTTCAACTTTTCGTTTAGGTTATCGGTATCATTCAACCAATTTCTAACGTTTTAAAATTGTTGCGATTAAAATCAGTCATAAGGAATATTCATTCAAACATTCAATGGTTGATGCAATTTTTAATCAACCAGCATAGTTTTATTGTCGATGTAGGTATACACTGAAAAGATCTCAAAAGTATCTCACAGAAAACACTCCCGCACTATTTCAATGTGTAGATACATTAGCAGTGTACAAAGCTAAGTACGCACTTAGTATTAAAAATAAACACTCAACAGGCGACCTAATTACGGAACTGCGATCAGAAATTGACACTCTCCGAATGCGACAAGGAGACACGGCTCTTCCTTTCTTCTTTGTGGACTCCTATCCCTATTTATAGAATACGATTTTTATAATCACACTGATAGTTGGACCATGATGTTGTTTCGCCACTATCAATTTCCGAATGTGTGTGCGTGTCTTCATATGGAATATCAATTCAAAGTATTGTCGTCGTAAACGCATTTTATAACACAGTGCGACGTACTCGCATGGTCAATGTGCAACGGCTGATCTATATTCCCTTATCGAAAAGCCATTCATAAAGGCTTTGATGTCGCGCCTATATATGCACGCGGGATTTGAAATCACAACCGGATGAGTGTATATCAGCTGTTTATATACAAACAAACAAACAAACAACTAAGCAAATAAAAATAAAACTCCAAAAATAACTAAACCCAGGCTTTCTCTCAGAGTGAATGTAGGTAAACTATTTTTAGAGTAATCCCTGATCTCTTTGTGATTTGCGAGTGATCTCGCGATATTATTTTCTTTTTTGTAAAACGTGATCTACAGATAAGTAAACATCAAAACAGATCAACAAACTAAAAACAAAATGGGGTGCTATTGTGGGTGGGTATGAGATTGTTGTTTACCCTATTTAAAGGGTGGGTACTTGCTGATACGGTGCCGCGTAATCAAATATGATTGAATTATAAGTCAGTCTACAGTCAGAACTCCATTTCAAAAAATGCTTGTGGAAGAACTTTGTTTGAAAGTTTTTCAACTTATTTTTAACTTTTTACAAAAATGTTTTTGATTTTTTTTTTAAGAAATAGTCCTCAAAAAGTAAGTGGGTGAAATAAAGACACTAACATATCTTAATTTCTTGTTCGGTTACTTTATAAAAATTTAAGCAAACGCTGTTTAGTTTTTACTTTTACCAAAAATGTTTTTTCAAGAATACGTCCTCAAAAAATGTATGGATGACGCTAACAATCGGCCCTATCGAGGTATCCGTCGGAACGGAAAATTCTCCGATTTTGTACGATTCGAAGGATTTTTGCTTCGAGGTATTCCTCCGAAAAGCTGTTCGGAATATTTCTCCGACATTTTGTAACACATCCTGGCGAATTGTGTTGAAGTGCATTTTTGTGCAATTTTTGACAGCTAAGTGCCATTCTTTTCCGATTTCCTCCGACACAAATTCTTCGCGGAACTTAATTACGAATTGTAGTGAAGTGAACCCGTCGCATTTGTGAAGTATTTTTTTTCCGATGACACATACCTCGAATGAAATTTAAACCTCCGACGAAGTATGAGTTGCGGAAAATTGACCGTTCCGACGGATACCTCGATAGGGCTGAATATCTTAATAACTAGTTCAGGCACTTTTTCAAAATTGCTATTGGTTAACCAATTAACGCCGTTTTATTTTTCAAAAAGTGGGCATGATTTTGGAAATGTTTACCTTTGTTTCGATGGGAGCAACAAAGATTTTTCGTACCCATTTTCATCAATAGCTCAAAATTTAAGACAAAAAAAGTGGTGACGTGCCTGGATCGACTTAGCTTCTGATTCGATCGATATGTTTTACAGCATATGTTTCTCAATGATTTTTCTAAGTTACAAGCTACGTGTCAAATCAAATATACCCCTATGAGATGCGGTATGAAAATTCAATATTAGTGTTTCCGGAGTTTTCTCGACACGTGCTTATATTTTTGGCTGTTAGTTTAGACTTTTATGTAAAGTGGACATTGGGGTTCTACTGTGTTTTTTTTTGTTGCCGCATTTGAAATAAAAATGGTGTCGTGTTTTGCTTAGGCAGTCTCGGAGAAAATTTCTGACTAGGTTACAGTTCGAGCACAGAAATGTAGGCTTTGGCCTCTTGAGAGATGACGACCTCATCGTCATTAATATGGTTCACCATTCGGTGGTTTGCTAGTAATGGTATTGCCCTAGGCTTGGAAGTATTACGATTTCTACGATAGTTTTCTGGCATCAGACATGCATAAGGCATATCCTGTAAGCTTTCAGTATGAAAATATATGACATGTTCCTCGATCATTTGATGAACATTTTTGGAACATATTACCCATGGCCTAACTTTTTCTCACAGCCATTCATGTGTTCGCGTGTATTTCTTGCACGATGGCAGGATTTATACCGAATCCGAACGTCTGAGCTGAGATTAGATTTTCAGGACAATTGATACTACTCGGATGATTTGTCAGATCAGATCATTACGAGAAATTGGCCTGTGAAGAATCATTTAGGGGTTCCTACTGATGGTGATCAAACCCAGATATTCTGTAGATCATCGCACTAACCATCGCGCCACTGAGTCCGTCCGAACAAATCAAGACCTCTAAATTGGTCATTTAGCGCAATTCGAAGAACAGGCCGAATTTCATGAGGATTTGTTTTAAAAAAAAAGGTCAAAACCACGTCTTTTTTTACCCTGAAATGAACTGCTGGAAGTTTAGGACGACTTCTTTCTAGGACACACCATACCCTTCTCTAACACGATCCAATCGAAACATCAACCCTGATGATTCTATTGTTGAAGTTTATGCTCCAGTTATGCAAGTGATGTGATCGGTAACTATTTGATGATTAAACATTTTAATTCGAAGGCAATGTCGGTCTTGACGAGTTTTTATTAAGATTGATATTATAGCCTATTATAGCTTAGAAATTATCTGTGTTATCCTTTGGTAAATGGGGAGGATAACCTGTTGCAATGTCTGATTCATTGGATGACATGACGGTTTAGATGTTAAATTCCTATTTTACGATGAAAAATGTTCTTGGGTAAGACTTTTTGGACTGAATTAAAAAGGCTGTTCAGGCAATTCCCAACATCTGAAATAATGCAAATGGTCTCCAAAATTTTGCTGCACATACTTACTTTTTTGTCAAAAACGTGCCTGAACTCCATTGATGCAGCGGTGAATCCCGTTCTTAATGCTTGGTTGGTTTTGCAATTGTTGCCATAGACCCTTGAATTCAAATAACCCCATCGAGAGAAATCTTGTGTTGTTAAATCACATGACATGTCGATGACCAATTCTGATCAATGAAACGAGACAGTACACGACCAGGAAATGTCTCGTGCAGTAATTGAAATCTCGGGTGCTATGGCATATGGCACCGTTCTATTGAAACCACATAGGCAGAAAGATCAAGGATAGTAATTTATAGATATCGAGCACAATCACCAGCATCATTTTCTTAGAAGTGTGGTGCAATGAAGTCTCCTGCCCAAAATTCGCATCAAATAGTAAAACGTTTTGGAGGCATTTGTTTCTCGAAACATGCGGGTTCTCTGAGCTCCGAATGAGGCTTCATCGCTAAGGATGACTATGCTAGAAAAATCATCATCCACTTGGTGGTGTTCAATAACGCTTTCAACAGTTTGTTGAATCCTCTTTGCTGAGCATCTTTTCCTATTCAGTATCTCTCTTCATAATTGAAAATACGAAATATCTGGCATTTACGGCCTAAAAAGGGTCTCAAAACTAGCTTCTCTCTTCGTTTGCGACTGCGTATGTATGTCAAATTTGATGAGCTTCTCATGGCAGTGTTACTCTTGGATGTTTCAGAATGTGAAGCAGTGAAAAAAACGCACGTGTTTCCACTTTCGGGATTTAAACCAAGGACCCCGCGCTTAGTTGTCCAACGCACTACCAACTAGGCCACTGCACCCATAGCTAAAGAAGTTAAATCAACACGACTAAGGACTAATATACCCCTCCCGGTCCTTAGATAACTACCCTCAGATGCATACTTCAAGTTGGTTAAGGCCGGTGTCTTCTTGTGAGCGCCACTTAAGGCGAGGTCTTCATCTATTATGTCTGATGTCTCTTCGAGCCGAAGTATTGGTTTCTATATACTCTACATGTCCTAGCCATCTTAAACGTCCAATACGGAGTTTTTTTGACTAGAGGTATGTCTCTGTACATCACGTATAGCTCCTGGTTGAATCTTCGTCTAGATAGCCCGCCAACTCAAACGGGACCGAACATGTTTCGAATATGTTTCTCTTCAACATTTTGCTTCAGAGCATAACGCAGGACTGGGTTGATTAAGGGCTTATATAGGATATCGTTAGTGGTTCCAGTAACGGCTAAATGGCCTTCTTTGCCTGAAGAAAGAATAATTCTTCCTTTGATTTATGACGAAATGCCGTTGACAGATCTCCCTAAATCGTTTTTAATATCGAATGTTTCGGAAAGTCCGTTGCCGACCCTGATAGAGCAGCTAGAATTCTCCATCATCATCCTACACAGATAAAATATTTGGGAGGTATACTAAAACTAGACATGGCTCTGTATCGTTGGTCTCTTAAAATGCTGTGGAAATCGATAAATAGGGTGGGTATCGATTTGGACTTGTTGTGTTTTTCCAGGATCTGCCGAAGTTTGTGTGGACTTTCCTAACCTAAAACCAAATTGAAGGGGCGATCAGGTTGTTGAAAAAACGGATTGAGACGTTCACATATTACGGCAGATAGGATTTGTAGGCGATGTTGTATGCATCTATAGTTGGCGCAATTCAGGTCACTTTTTTTCCATCCATTTATCAGGCAAACTTTCATCCGACCTAATTTTGGTTATGAGTTTGTGAATATTACTTACCAAGCTCGGCTGGAAGTCCGTCATTTCTGGCAGCATTGTCTATCTATCTAGGGTTAAGGTTGAGTTTAGATATTGGTATCAATTGGTTGGTAGTTTTCGTGATCATCGCCAATATTGAATGGTTCGTTCTACCTGACACCGGTATCTTATTCGCGTCGCCGTTTAGCAGTCTGCAGCCGTGGCTCTTCTTTATTTTAAGTCTCTCAACTACGATATTTCCCTGTTCATCTCGACATGATTTTGTTCGAGCCATGCTTTGACGTTTTGCACTTTAGAAAAATTTACGAACTGCTATAACTTATTTACTTAAGTGGCGCTACAGTCCGGGATGAACCTGGGCCTCAATCAACATGCCTCTCCAATGAGCCCGGTCCTTAGCTAACTGCCTCTAGTTGCGCACTTCATTTGTCTTGAGCTGGGATCAATTCCGTCTCATGGATAACTTCGGGGTTAGAGTAAGTCCACATTTGGCAATGCTTATTTACATGGCCGTTTTTGGCTGAAATTTACTTCGTCTGACATATAAATAAAGATGAGCGTGGTTTTGTCATTATCCATTCGAATGACTTTCTGGCAAACTTCCAAGTAGATTGTCAAGTCTATGGGATTCAGTTTTCGTGAATCCTGAGCAATGTGTGTAAACAAATTCAAATCTTTGTGCAAATTTGGCTGCAGTCACTCACTGTTAATCTCATTTAAGCAGATTAATTCCTTGTCGAAACGCATCTAGATAGCTTTATATGACATCTACAGCTACAGCTGCAATTGTTTCCTCCGTCTGAACTGTGGCATTAAGGCATTCGATCCATTCTCATACGCTCGGGAAATGAGTTGACCGGCCTCATTTTTGCCCATATGCTCGGAGACGTGGCGCTAAAACCCAGTTTAGATGGAAATTACCGACTCCAGTACGTGTGATCTTGCGTGCGATAGTGGCACAAACCAAATTCGTTTCTCATCATCCTAATTGTTGATTTTTAAAAAAATATTTAAAGCTATCTATCTGTTATGTATATAAGAATGCAATTAACTACCCAGAAACATTTTTTTTTGGTATCGCGTTTCGCCAACAACCCCTTAATTCTCACAGAATCCACAGAGATAAAAAACTCGAAGTCTTGGATTCGGGCTCATGATTTCTAGCAAACCATGTCAATGTTTTCGACTTTGATACAAAAATATTTTCGAATTCCCATATAGTCTTATCATTCCAGAGCTATCTTATATTTATAAGATTGACATCTAGATTTAGATAAATTCACTAAGCAAACACATGTTTATATACAAATGGTATACAACGTCTCGCTTATGTTTATGTCAAACGAAGAGCGTGGGATTTCATTAAGATCACCGTATATGCATATTGATACCACTTGCAGTGGTTTGTTTGCAAATATCTATTCGAGAGCAAGTCTCCATTCTCACATAAATTTTAATACAAAACTGGAATAAGTTACATTTGATCAACCAAAATATTTACAATGTTAACCAAACAATTTAAATCTTTTAGCCTTTTGTTTAATTTAGCATTCATTGGACTATAATAATTCAAGTTGTACGTCGATATCGTTAATTTCAAGGCCGATAATTTAACTGACGTTATAATATAGGTCAACGTGCCAAGAACATTCGATACTGATAAAAACTGAACTGTAAATTTCCTTTCCATTGTTCCGGCAAAGTTGATGACAAAAATTGCAAACCGCCTTTATGTACGTTTTCTCTTACAACAAGGTCGTCGAAAATATCCGAGTAGACACATTTACAATTTTCCTTCTGCATTTGCCCGGAAAATAATTGTTCGTCTATAGAATGCAATGAATGTTTTTACAACAAAGTCGCACTATAGAACAAAAATAACGACAAATATACATGGATGAGATACTTACACCTATAGCACCGATATGGCATTCACTTTGTTTGGGATTTCATATATTTGCTGCCCCCTAAATAATTGGAAAAGTAAATAAACAGTTATCGTCTACAAGTATCGTATAAAATATATACCCACCTACACAACTTGTTGCTTTGTGATTGGGAAAACGCATCTAGATACACATTGTATCTGTGACGTCGCGTCGCGTCGAGGTGAGATGCCGAAAATGTTGTTTATTTATCTTCGCCAAATCTTCGTCATTGTGGCTTGAGAATTTTTTTTTGTTGTCGTTGCCTTTGCCTAAGTTCGATGAGGGGGTGGTTGGGCGCAGATGTTCGAAATAAAATCAGGCTTTCATCGCCTTCGGGTCATTGTTTCATGCGATAAGCACTCTGTGCAAATTTTTTTTTACTTAATGACGAACGTACATTGGCACAATGAAATATTTTTAATGAGAATATATTTTTTTTGAGGATATACAGAGGGAAATACTTAATCTTGAAGAACGATGGCATGATGAAGTAAGACGTGCGTTTATAGATACACATTTAAGATATATCATATCTGTTCATTGTAGTGATCTGGCGTGTCTTCTCAGTGCATTGTGTTCAGGGAGGAAGGAATTCCTTGTCAGGTCATATGTAGATAATTTATCTGTAAGATACTAATTTTGACCCATAACTCTACTACGAATATCATGATGATCTGATATGCGGTTTAGTTTGAGGGCTATGAGCATTTTTCACAGATCATGGCCCAGTATATAAGTAAAGCAGAAAAACTGACACTCAATTTACGGGAGCAATTCATTCTCATCGGATAAGAATCCATAATACCTAGCCTTATAAAAAATTTTCACGTGATAATCGATTTTTCAAAGTCATTGTCGAAGACGATTGTGATAGTGACGGCCATCTGAAAGGCCACCACTGATTTTCTTGTTTTTCAAAAGCTCCAGATTCGACGAAAAATTGCATCATAAAAAGCTTCTGGTCGGATTAGGCTTTAAGGACGAGGTCATGCTTGCAACCTGGATTGAGGCCTCAGCAGCCGATAATTAGGAAAACAATGTAACACCAGATTTTCTGAATTTAGAAGAGGGTGATGCACGATCGAGAGTATCGAAACGACACTTCAGGGCTTGGGCTACTTATCGAATGGTACCTGGTTTAGGCTTGGTTTGGTGAAATCAAACTGGCATAGGTCTCCTTGGGTTCATAATGATACCCATTCCATACTTAAATGGGTTTATGGTGTGGTGCTCCGGGAGTCCGAAAGAGATTCTTACTCCAGTCTGATACAATGCAGGATCGGATGATGACTATTGGGATTTTTGTCAGATTTTGTCGATCGTTATAGTAATGGCTACAAAGGAATCTTCTTCGGCTGTTACTTATCGCTGGGCAGTGACACAGCAAGTGTGTGGTATTCTCTTCTACTTCAGGAACGCTACATTTCCCGCATAAGTTAAGCACGGTGTTCAACTTTATGTAGCTAGAGATCGTACCCACCACTTTTAACGATATTAGTATTGTTATCCTATTTAGGACTATAAGCTCTATTGATTTGCCGCTGTTGATATCCGACCAGAGATCTTTATACATACTACTGTTCTGTTGGCCTTTCAGGCCTAGCTTATTTTGGCCTGTATTTCGTTAAAATCCGATTTTTGAAAGCCAGTGCAAGATATACCCTGCTGTCGGGCAAGAGAGTACAGAGTCCCGATCATATTTAGCTAGTTCGACCGATTTTCATTTTTTTATATCATACGTCCTGGCACCCAGATTATTTGGACCTGATTCCCTTGCGTCATAAAAATCTTCTCAAATTTGCCGTTCGGACTAGGCGTTGAGCAGGAGGTCATATTAATTGTGGCAAAAATAATAACTTTGCATAAGCTGTGCATAGCTAACTTTGTGATAAGCTACGTTTGAGGCCTTGTATGGGCTTTAAATGCCAGATATTTTTTTCAGAACTTATTTTGGAATATAACTTCACTGCGCCCTTTAAACAAATTAAATCCGAGCCTATAAGAAAAGGAATAAGGAACTGATCCAAAACTTTAGGAGGTGGAACTGGTACTAAATTTCAGGAGGCATTCATCCACATAGTTTTAAAATCCGGAGTACCTAGATTAATTGGAACGATTTTAAGTATCAATCGATTTTTTTAAAGTCCCTACAGAAGGCAATATTGATAGTAACGGCCATTAGAAAGGCTCTAATGGTTTTTTTTTCGCCAAGCTACCAAAAATTGTGGTTTCGACGAAGAACATCAACAGCTGATGGCAACTTTGATTAATGTCTACCAGCACCACAGCAACCGAAGTCGGGAGATATGCTGATTGAGTTAAAGTAAGAACACCAGCTTTTCTGGAATGATACCCAGAAATCTAGCCACAAAGTACGCACTTTGAAATAGAGCCCAGTTTGTGTCCTCTCATTTGGCGCAGTTTATGTAGCTTGGAATTGAACAAAACAACATATCTGAGATGGGTAACAGCTGAATAAAATTCATACAGAGCCTTACATCTAACGTTTACAATCATTTCTCTGTGCGATGTTATAATTTTGGTCCACGCGAAGGGACTTTTACAAGTTTATCCTGATTCTAAACGGCAAAGAAGATTAACATTCACCCTTATTCCACATGGCGTTTTTATTAAACGACAAATGGCGTTTTTTGAGTCGATTCATTTTAGTGTCGTTCAAGTGTCGGTATTCTATTCTCTGAACGCCTCCTCTCTCATTATACCCTATCCCATAGGGGTATATTAGTTTTTATACTTAGTTTGTAACATAGAGAAATAATTTTGCTACATATACCTCAAAGTATATGGATCGACTCAGAATCGCTAGCTGAGTCGAATTAGCCATGTCTGTCTGTCCGTCCGTCCGCCCGTCCGTCTGTCTGTTCGTCACCGATTTTTGGGCCTTAAATTTTGAGCTAGGATAATGAAATTTGGTATATAGGATCATCGTCCGTGCCACCAGAACAAGTGTAAAAATTTTTGAAATCCGCCCACTGCCACGCCCCTTTTTTAGGAAAACCTATTTTTTGGCCAAACCGTAACGAATTTTAAAAAAGTGTCTGAGAAGCATTTTTAGAGAATCGTTATATCTATATTTCGTCAACATAAAGTTTTTTGCCACGCCCACTTTTTGGGGCGTTTTTTATAAAAAACGTTTTTCGGTCAAATTTTAAAATTTTCGAAAAAAAACTTTTGATGCACTTATCATTGGTAGTATTAATATGAACATATCGTCAATAGACCATTTTAACCCACGCCCACTTTTTATGGGCGTTTTCTTACAAAAACCATTTGTATGCCCTACCCCAAGGCATATGCAATAGAAAAACTTTGGTTTTCGTCGAACCATAAATGAATTTGATGAACCTTCTGAACAATATGTTGTGACAACGCCATTTTCAATACTTTATGACCATCAAAACCACATTTTGGGGATATTAATTTTAAGGATGGGATGGGATAGGGTATTAAATGATCCACACAGCGGATTGTAGCATTCTCATATGTTTTTTTTTTACATTCCACATGAGTTCCATAGCAACAGCTGATGAATGACAGATAGGCATTTGTTTTGCAATTTGTAATTTGAACTTAGCATTCATTTATTATTTATATTACCTACATTCGTAAGTTTATTTCCTGTGCTTTTACTTTATTTTGATGATTACTAAATTCCTAAATGCAAATATGAGCACCATTGTGATTTTCTATCGTGGATTAGTGAAGTGGAAATCAAAAAAATAGATTTCATGAAATAAGGAGAAGTATAAGATCAAAATCTAAAAAAATGTCTCTAGCAAGTGATATGTATACTTTTTGCCATTCTTTTTTTCTCTTATCGGTGGTCCAAAACCGTTTAACACACCAGCAACGTCTTTCCCTCTAGTTTTAAATATATCTAATTGTGGGACATCCCTTTTAAAATGTATTGCTAGATGAGGCTACATTTCCATCAACTCTCCCAAGCGTTTCATCTGTTGTGGATTCTTTATTATCACCCTTGAAGACAAATAAATAACTTAATAACTTATAACTATACTAAAAAGTTGAAAATATAAACAAAACTCACATTTTAAAGCTATTTTTACTACTTGGCGTTTACAAATTTCTCAACGACAAGAAATGACGTTTATAGTGCTTACACACCGAATCATAAACTGAGTTTTCGCAAAAACACCTGAAACCTTCATCGAAAACCGAGTTTTCCTATACATTTTCGGTTCTCAAAACCTAGTAGGTTACGACGTAACTGAATCACTTCGCAGACGTCATCTCGTTGCAGGTTGTTGAAAAGAACACACCTTTTCATGCATTCTACACGTGTTCCACACGTCCCACAAAACAGCTGATGAACTCGCTGTCAAAACAAATGTTTTTTTTTCAGAAATTTACACACCAGAGCGGCGGGCTTGAGAGTCAAAAACTGTTGTCAAAATCTTAAGATTTGTTTAATTTTGAACTTCAAATGCTAATATTAGTTTATTATATTAGAATTCATTTTATCATTCAATTACAATATTTTCACACACAAATGTTGCAGCTAGTATCACAATTCACAGCTGATTGAAATGTCAAACGAAACCTGGTCAGAGTCGGTGTGAAAGCATTACGTAAACTTTTTGCCAAAAACTAAGTTTATGATTCGGTGTGTAAGCAATATTAAGTTGTCGTTTTGTGAGACTAAAACGCCTAGTAGAATACGAAGTCGAACAAGAAATTAAGTTCCACATGAGCTAAAACGACATCTAGCGTTTAATGACGTAAATCGACTCATAAAACGCCTGCTGTAATGCCGAGTAGAACATTGTCGTTTTGTGACTAGTCGTTAAACGACTGTTGGAATAAGGGTGATTAAGTAGAGCTTCAGTCCGCTGTGAACCTGCGGATTAATTAACAATCTTCTCTAATTAGCCCAGTTCTTAACTAAGGTTTTTTTTTAATTTGCGTGCACTCAAGGGGTTATAAATACCCTTTAATTGTTTTACCACAGTACGAGCGCTAGGGAAGGGGAAGAAAGAGAGTGATAGGAAAGATTTTGGATGCAGTGGAGACTTAGGTTAGATTGGGTTTGATGGGCTGTTGACGTCCAATCGAGTCCTCAAACTCGCATAGGCCTACGTGGGCCCATAGCGATACCCTTTATTGTACCTGAAAATAAAGCTGCGTTTGTTAAGGGAGTTATACTTTGGTGATTTGTGCTGCTCCATTAGCTTCAAAGAGGTAGTTGCTCTAACCTGACTTGCAACAGAAGCTGACGATCCGTGCTGTAGGTGTTGTAGCTAGCTCCGTCAAGTCCTCGTAGGAGAAGCTACCCAGAAGTTTGTTACGGTTGTTGCTGATCGCGGGACAGTGACATAATAGGTGGACGATGTCCTCCTCGACGTCTGGGTCTCCGCACTTCCTGCAAAGTTGCTGCGAGTCAGTTAGGTTAATCCTGTTAGAATGTTTACCTAGTAGATTGTGGCCTGTTATGACTCTCTCTCACCGCTATGGCAATAGAAGCTCTGTTCAGAGCTATAAGCTTGTTAGATTTGCTACCGCTTAGTTCCTCTGTTATTGGTAGTAATTTATAAAATACATCCACCCTACTTTAAAAAGGGGGGCTCAAACTTTACCTCATTTCTATTAACCTACCTTTCCACCTTTAACTCGCACATTATCAAGGCCTGATAACAACAATTTCCAACAAACTTATGTGCATGTACATATATCAACTCGCTTTCTCTTTATCAGTGCAAAATTCTGAATGAACTCGATACCTCAGTGATTGTATTTCAAATTTCGAATTGGCCTTGACTTGTCAAAAAAAAACACGACAAGTCAAACCAAAAATATATTTGGACTGATCTTAGTTGCCGTCGCTTAGCTGGTGTAGATTACTTTTGACAGAAAACATCAAGCAAAACAATCAGTGCCAGTTATTTGTCAAAAAAAGTGATCTCTCTCGGTGTGGGATGAATGTGATAACGCCAAGATTCTAGACAAATGGCGAAAAATTGAGACAGCCAAATGTCAAATAAAAGTCCCGGTAAAGTGGACCGATTTGGACTGATTGGTGGTTTCAGATGCGAATTGGTTTTTGATGCGAGGTCAAGACGGATAGCCTTCGAGATATCGTGTTGTGCAAGTGACATCTGGTGTGCATCTGGTGACGGTGGGTGTTTCTAATGTTAAGAAATTTTGTTTATTGGAATAGATTTTCATTTCAACAGGATATCAATGACAATTTAGTAATAGGCTACAGGTTTACTACGATTACGTTATTCTAAAAAAAATAAGTTGCAGTGTATGTATTTTCGCTAGACTGCGATGAAATAGCTATCTCTTTTTTTCAAGTTTTAAAAAATTGTTTTTGGGGCTACACACTTTTAAACCATTTAGAATCGATGGATTTGAAGTTATTTATCTAAACGTTCAATTCAAATGATTTGGAACTGTTTTGCAGTTATGTGTGTTAGCGACAACTTACGTTGGAACGACCAGTCTAGGTTTCCTAAATCTAAACAAATAAATAAAATTTTTGGAACAAAAGGCTTATTAGTACCCAGGGCCTAGCTTCCTCACAACCATTCATGTGTGCGCGTGTACTTCTTGCACGATGCGATAAACCGTTCGGAGTCGCCATAAAACAGGAGTATGCCGACAACGAAAGGCTATGTAGGTAGGTATAAGTGGCGGTTCAGCATGAGCCCAAGTAGCACCTATGTGCCTTTTTGTTACCACGACTCGTGTGACCTTCATTATGATTGTTGTGGATGTGATGCAGGCGGTCTCTAGATCCAGCTTGTAAGGTTTAGAAAACGGATAATATCTTGTATCCTTTTACCCGAGATATCGCTAAGATTATCGAAAAAAGGCCATATCGTCCTCGATATGACGCAAATAGTAAACCTTCTCCATTTAGAGTCGGCCTTGATCAGGAAGTATGAGTGGATTTGTCCCTTAACCGAACCTAGCGGGATATGGACCCTTGCCGCAAGTGAGTCGTGTAGAACTGAGCCTTGCCTGGCCAGGTCGTCTGCACGCTCGTTTTCTTCAATGTCACTGTGACCTGGAACCCAGAGAAGTGTTCGTTCAGATGGGCAAGTGTGTTTAAAGCTTCCTCTATATTCTTCTAGAAAACTTCGCATGTGGACGTATAGTACACACACCAGGGTTCTTAGTACAAAGGAGTTTTGAGTGATTGGTCTAAAATCCTTCGCAATCTCGTGGCCGCGTTTGGATACCTTCGGTATAAACACCACTCGAGCACCACTTCGGTATAAACACGTCTCCATGAGTAAGGTACGTGGTTAAGTAAAGGGTGATCCATTTCGAGGTTCCCTACTTTTTTAAAGAAAAAAAATACAGAAAATTAAAATTTAATGGAGAATGTTTATTATCATTTGAAAGAACATTCTTTGGCACTTATTTTTTGAAGATTATGTCTATTAAAAGTTTGGCTGTTGCTACGTCGCAGATGGTCCATCCGTTGAGTCCAATTTTCGATCACTCGTTCAAGCATTTCGACTGGTAAATGGCGAATGACACGCGTGATGTTTTCCTCCAAGGCCTGAATCGAAGCGGGTTTGTCGGCATAAGCTTTTGACTTTACATATCCCCACAGGAAAAAGTCTAACGGTAACGACTGGCCCAAAACGTGAAATTATGTGCTCACCGAAATGTTCTCTCAATAAGTCCATTGATTGATGCGATGTGTGGGAAGTGGCGCCGTCTTGCTGAAACCAAATGTCGCCGAGATCACGAGCTTCAATTTCAGGCATCAAATAGTCGGTTATCATGGCACGATAACGGTCGCCATTGACGGTTACGACTCTCTACGGTCTTCGTGTACACTCTCAGCTACGGCCGCTATATTTTCTTCACAGCGTGCTGGACGTGGTCTATTCGGTCGAATATTATCCAATAATGAATTCTGGGCCTCAAAATGGGCCTACGCTCAGTAGGCCGATTATGTTGACCATAAGTTGAGCGAAGTGCACGAAACACATTCCTCACAGAACGTGAATTTTCATAATAAAGTTGAACAATTTGTAAACGTTGTTCAGCGTAAGTCTTTCCATTATGAAATGCCAAACAATACTAAACAAAAATAACATGACAGCATGACACGACTCACACGTGATCTGTCAAAAAAGGCTATTGAAAAAAGTATCTCTACTTGGATCACCCGTTACTAAGCAGCTTCTAAAAATTAACGCCAGCCATGGCACTGTTAGGTCTCGCGTTCTCGCGGAACCTGACGGCATACGGAGAGCAGCTGCTAATAGGCCAGGAAATCTTTTCCTCGGAAATTATTGAATTGATATTGCTGTGTGGTGTAGTTTGTACTTGCCGAGATCTCCCGGTTTCCGTACTAGTATCACTGCATCCAGGAAAGTGTGTGTTTAACAGGAGTTCCAGGGTCTCCGCGGAAGATTCTGTCCACCCTCCAGCTGACGTTCTCAGAAAAGAATGGTTGGAGTGTTCCTTAGACAGAATTTTGCTTAGCCTGGCGAAATCCTTGAGAGTTTCAATAGAATGGCAATAATCCATCCAGGCCCCCCTTTTGGATGTTTTTATGGCTCTCTTATACAGACTCTTTTACAAATTCGTGCTACATACCTAATCTGCTCCCGAAAATGTCGACACTACCGACACTTCTCCGTACCAAACATTCCTGCACGGTGACACGTATAATAATCCGCTAGATATACTGCTTTAAAGCAGTTTAAGGGATATAATTGACTAGATATATATTTTTAGTTTTAAAAGAAATCAAATTGAGTGCTGAATTTCTGGGTTCGAGTCCCAAAATGATTTGTACACTTCCTGTTCTCTCTCTCTCTCTCTCTTTCTCTTTCTTAGGGTTTTAACGTCCCGATGAGGGTCTATGCATAAGACAATGCAGCATTATGCTTCCAGGTATTCAGTGTCATGGCATCCGTGATCGGTTAATCCTTAAACCAGAAATTGTGTTCCATTTCCATTTCACTAAACCAAAGAAGCATCACTTTACTAGGGTCAGTCTTCATCGTATCTCTACTAAGGTGTAACGTGGGGTTGATGTTGACTCCGAGGTAGATGAACTTTAACTGCCCTAAAACTGTTCCTATAAAAAGTGATATTTAACCAAGTTTGTATATGCCAATACTTTGACGGCATATACTTTGACTTGTCCTCGTTAGCCACAGTACCGACAAGTTCAGCAATTGCCGTAAACGCTTCTACGATACGGTAATCAATGATGTCGATATCGTCTGCTTCGAGAACTATCTGTTCTGACACTTGATTAAAGAAATCTCATGATATCGCGTCTCCTTATCGAAAGCGGGTACATGTTTCGGAAAGTTCAGATGAGCTGTTTTCAAACTGATCGATGCATTGCGTATCCTTTATTGATGCTCCCGCGCGGCGTTGAAGTCGATGAAGGGATGATGTTTCTTGATTTGAAATTTGTTGGTCTTTTGCAGGGTTTTTCTTAGTGTGGAAATTTAGCTTATTGTCAATCTGCGGAGCAGATGGCATACAAGTACGATACGTGTGTTGCAGAAAGGCTTAAGACGCATAACGTTGAATAGGATCGTATATGCTACATTTAGCAGGGATACGCCTCGATAGTTGGTGCAAGAGATCGGATCGCCTATTTGGTAGATGGGACGTATGGTGCTGATATTCTAGTTATCAGGTATATTCTCATCCATCCAGACTTTGTTGATGGCTTGGTGGATGCAGACTTCTATTACAACTCATCCATTTTTAAGAGTTCTGCTGATAATCCTTCAGAACCTGCTGACTTATTGTTCTTCAGCGGCCTGTTATGACTCTCTCACACACTCAAGCACACTAAGTGCTTTAGTAATGGGAGTGGCATTACCTCGTTAATTAATAAAGGAGATTGCCAGCCTGCTTTGTGGACTCGAAGTCGAAGAAACCTAGCACATCTCACAGCATTGCATGGTGATGCAAAATCTGTTATTTCGTGGAGGGCTGTTCTTTTCAACTTAAGCGCCGAAGATATTTTCCGCAACGATTTTCACATCGTGTTACGGACAGACTCTGCCGAAGAATTCCTCTTTGATAGGGTCTTCAATCTTATCGGTAGGGGCATATGCAATGCACATATAAGGCTGAAGTAGCAAAACGTTGCTATGATGCAGACCACAGCCGGGCGATCACTAACCTACTTTAAGTTGATTAGTCCTGGAACAAATCGGCTCCCCACAATGAAATCGCATACTAATATCTATGTCCAGCATTAATCAATTTCGTATGTTATTCGTTTTTTTTTTCTTTCCTGATCCTGTCCAACGTTTTTCCTGTGTTACGGTAATGCCAGCCCTGTACCAAGTGAGCACATGTTTTTTAGTAGCACCTTACAAATATTCCAGTTGAATACTCGTATGCCATTGTCAGTACTCTTTCCGGGTGTGGTTGGTATTTGAGGGGATCCGTTTTGGAGAGCTTGTCGTCTGTTTCAAAATCGGCTATTTCTGACGTGGTAAGAAAGTTACCCAAAACTTAGTAAACCTAAACCAACCACCAATCTATAGGGGGTCGATAAATACTATCAAGTGGTTATCTGTTGTCTGACTGCCGTCAAACATACGAGCCTATGTCATTAATTTTTTTTTATAAAAAAATATTTTTCTTTGTGTAAAATTCCTAAAAAAGTAGGCCAAAAACACTATTAAGGAGGCAGCCATTAATAACAAGCCATCGACAACAACATTGTATTTGACAAAAAAAAAATAAACCCACCTAAGCGAATAAGATAACCTTGAACTAGAACCTATCTAACATTTTTTACTGGCCTTGAAGACGATCTCGCAATTTTTTTTTTTTTTTTGGTTTAGTCCATTTATTGAAACGAATCTTATCTGTACCCAACCAGAGACAACGCCGGCCTTATTATTTGTCTAAGACAAATATCGTTGCTCTAAATTTAATCACTTTCTAGGTGGGTACGTTGCCTTGAGTCTTTTGCCGCCTGATAAAAGTCAGCAATCATAATCAGCATATATGAAAATTTCTGGTTCAATTCATAAATTCACGGATTAAATCTGTTTCAAGACAATAAATTCACCGTGAGACAACATTTATGACACGTTAGAGAATCATGTTTTCGGTGCGTTTACAATGCACTTTGCACGGTAATCAACACCATTGAACCTTGCTTATCATTTGTTTGCATGTGTGGTAAATCATGTTGATATTTGTATTCAATTATAATGTTGGACGCGATTAATCATGGCGCCTATGTACACGCCGAAGAGCATTGAACCGCGGATGGTTCTTTGTTTTAATTTATGTGGCGACGCACGCCGACGATGGATTTTCTTGACAATCGACTGGCAATGGAATTGTTTAGGATTTACCTTTGTCAGGTGAGTCATGACGTTTTTCAGGGTTGTTGATATAAGGTCGTGTATATACCAAGTGACTGATAAGTTGGATGGTCAACTGGTTACATAAGGCAAAATATAATTGGTAGCCCAGGGTGATGCTATTGTTCAGTATAACCTAGCATCTAGCATTCACAAACCTAATTATGGAAAATAAAATGCAAACCAGTGACTTGCAAGTCCTGCAAGTGGACCTTAATGTAACTGCAACGAGCATCAGACAATATGGAAAAGTTTCCTCAACTCAATTGTTGGTAGATTTTCTATTAGTTTTGGTTATTAGCTGTATAGGTACTTAAGCTACGGCCATTAATTTGAATACTTACTATAAAAATAAAGAAATGTAAAATCATAAAATGTTTGTAATCAAGGTTTCGTAGAAACGTATTATCAACTCCTTATTGGATAAAAGCAAGGATTTTTCTACACTCAAAGTTTTAATTGGGGAATACATATGGATATACAAGGTGGCGCAAAAGTAATCCTCCTATCAGAAAATGCTATAAATTTTGCGATTGGCCCCTAATGTCAGTTCTGTTTTGACATTTGTGTAGTAAACACATGCGAAATACACGTTAATAAACAATGTTACGCTACACTGCTCCAGAACGCGGAATATTGGTGACTATTTATTTGAGCAATAATTTTTTTAAATTACAGTCAAAAAACATCGGAAGGTTATTTTTGCGCCACCTTGTAGCTATCTTCCATCTTCCTAACGTTTACTAAAGCTATACAACCTTCAAACTAATCATCACCAAAAAAAACATTTTCATGTGCCATAGTGCCTATAGTATGTTTGTGTGGTTCTGCCCATTTGCTTTTGTAAAAAAATGGGATTAAAATGAGCACAATGATAATTTTATTGAAATATATCTATTTATCTTAACCTAAATATCAACATAGTACTGTGATTACAAAAAAATAATGCAAACATTTGTAGCAACACCCTCAGGACATGTTAACATGCGAAATTAATTCAAAAGTCACGAACCGCCAACCAAATTAAATATTTGTAAGGCACGCATCTAACTTCCTGACCAATTTCTTGTCGCACCCAAATTCAGTGCCTGAATGTTCAACGAAAAGTTGCAAGATGGTGCAAAAAAAGTGACTTTACAAGGAACAACTCAGAGTCTACAAGGCACGCATCTAACATCCTGACCAATTTCTTGTCGCACCCAAATTCAGTGCCTGAATGTTCAACGAAAAGTTGCTATGATGGTGCAAAAAAGTGACTTTATACGGAACAACTCAGAGTCTACAAGGAGCAGCTGCCCCGTCGTGCCCCCTCCAAAAATATCAGAGGAGTAGAACGATACCACCAAAGAAGTTACCGAAAGCACCATAGACCCCCGAAAAAATGCCCGTGGTATGACAATATTCGCAAGTACCAAAAAGAGATGGCAGAAGAGGCGCATATCAAGGCACTACAATGAAAAAAGAGACGAAAACCCTCCAAGCTCAATAAAATCAAAGAAACCAAGCTCAAGAAAATTAGGAAAAACAAAATAAACATCCGTTTATTCTTCCAAAAAAAAGTCAAGTATATGGCTGCTGCCATCAACCCGCCCACCTCTACACAACAACGAGTTAACACCCTTCACAGTATTGCAGAACTCTGTGCAGCCATAAGAAAACCTGAATAACAAGAGGGGAGTCGGTTCTGATGAAACTCTTCAAATACGGAGATGTTGCTTCTATGGCAATGTGCATCCACAAAACCATAAACAAAGTCTTGTTGGATGAGAACATACCTGATGACTAGAATATCAACTACATCTGACCTACCGAGGCATAACACTATTACCTCCATGCAATGCTCAGTTCGAAAGGGATAATCTGAACTTTTCCCAAACATATACCGGATTCCGACGAGGAGACGACCTATTGTGAGATATCTCTCCCTAATGTGCGCTGAAGAAATGGTGTACATTCCCGATTCTTAATTTCGAAATATTCAACCATCTAACGGGTGATTTTTTAAGAGGTTTAGAACTTTTTTTAAAAAAAAAAACACAAAAAATTCGAAAAAATGAATGAAATATTTATTTGAATCGATAGTTTGAACCTTGCAATTTAATGTTTAAAGATAATTTCATGCAAATGTTGACCGCGGCTGCGTCTCAGGTAGCCCATCCGCTGAGTCCAATTTTGGCATACTCTTTCACACATATCGGCCGGTATCTCACGAATGAATGCATGGATGTTGGCTTCCAGTGCGTCAATCGAAGCGGGCTTGTCCCTTTAGACATTAGCCTTGACATACCCCCACAAAAAATAATCTAATGGTGTCAAATCGCACGATCTAGGCGGCCAATTGACCGGCCCGAAACGTGAAATTAACTGTTCACCAAACTCGCCTCGCAATTGCGCCATTGTTTCGCGTGCTGTGTGGCATGTGGCACCGTCTTGTTGAAACCACATATCATGCAAGTCAAGAACTTCCATTTCGGGCAAAAAAAAGTTTGTTATCATCGCTCGGTAGCGTTCACCATTGACAGTAACGCTGCGATTCGCATCATCTTTGAAGAAATATGGCCCAATAATGCCGCCGGCCCATAAACTGCACCAAACAGTGGCTTTTTCGGGATGCATTGGTAGCTGTTGCAATGCTTCTGGCTGATCTTCACTCCAAATGCGGCAATTTTGCTTATTTACGTACCCATTCAACCAAAAATGAGCCTCATCGCTGAACACAATTTTTCGATAAAAAAGCGGATCCTCGGCCAGCTTTCCAAGAGCCCATTCACCAAAAATTCGGCGTTGTGGTAGGTCGGCTGGCTTTAGTTCTTGCATCAGGCTTTACGCCCAAATCCTTCCGCGTAGTGCTGTAACAAAGGCCTAACTGCTGGGAACGGCGCCGAATCGACATTTCGCGGTCTTCTGTCACACTAGCTGATACGGCCGCAATATTTTCTTCACTACGCACAGTACGTAAACGTGTTGGTGGTTTAATGTCCAACAAAGTAAATTTGGTGCGAAATTTGGTCACAATCTTCCGAATAGACTGCTCAGAAGGTCGAGAATGCCGATCATAAAATGGAAGCAGCGCGCGATGAACATTTCGAACCGAGCACGAATTTTGATAGTAAAATTCAATAATTTGCAAGCGTTGTTCATTTGTAAGACGATCCATGGTTAAATTGCAAACCAAACTGAAGCTGTTTGACAGTGACACAAGGTACTAAACACACGTCAGCTGTCAAAACCAGTGTTGCCAAAACCAAACCAGCTAAAAAATCACCCGTTATATGTCACTATCCAACTGCTTGATTACTTCTATCTCATGCTTGAATAGATAGTGTGTAGGGCTGGTTATTATACGGACGATAATAATGGCGATACAAAGAATACTAACGCAGGCAACTGATGGTTTTTCTGCTTAGCGAAACAAATCCCAACAAAACTCTTAAACCCTTATTAATAAACGCTGATATGTAAGTTAATCAGTGAATAACTTTTGAAATTTGCGCGAGTATTTCTTTGGGGAAAACTGTCAAGTTAACCATTGATTAGCTAATCAATGTTTATTATTACGTGGGCAAATGTTTACTCTACCGGACTCTAATTTGACCAGTCCTACTTTACGGCACCAAGCGCCGGACAATAAAGACAAAAGTGGATCAAAAAAAAAAAAAAGAAAAGGAACATTCAAACGAAAAATGCATCCCCAAATTGTTGGTCCTATATGGGAGGAAGCTGAATTGAGGGGAATTTGCAACCACGAACTTTATGAGCTGTACCAGGATGTGGATGTGTTACATAAGGTAAAAACGAGACAAATCGAACAAAAAAATTAACAGGGGGAATGTGGGACACCAACAAGTGTTTATGTACAGCAATCGATTTTGTCTTTGAAGTATTTAATAGGAGTCTATTATCAGTAGACCACTTGGTCAACGATTTGAGATTTGTGGTCCACGTTCATTATTTCGACTGCATCGTCCATCAAACCAATGGGGAAATGAATTTAGATTTGCACATCGTCAGCATACATATGAAAATCATTAATAAACATAGAGAGTAACAAAGGACCAATTATTGAGCCTTGTGGCACACCACAGTTAACGCAGGTAACACAGACGATGAGGACTGATTATGGAAGACAGATGGGACTTTCTTCTTTTAGTATGACATAGAGAATAACAAAGGACCAATTATTGATCCTTGTGGCACACCACAGTTAACGCAGGTAACGCAGACGATGAGGACTGATTATGAAAGACAGATGGGACTCTCTTCTTTAAGTATGACATAATTAAATTTTGCGGAAAGGTGAGAAGAATTGAAGTAAGACACAAGTTTATTATTAAGAATATCCGGACAAACAGAATCGAAAGCTTTGGAAAAGTGAACTAAAGTAACTAGAGTTACTTCATCTCGTATATCATCGGTCACTCTTATCACGGCAGTAACACAGCTATGTCTGGAACGGAGGCCTGATAAACTGTCTGAACAATATGGGATGTTTGTTTTTTATATGTTTTTAGTCTTATTCTACAGAAAAAATGAAGACCGGTTAGAATTAAATTTGTTTCTGTAACATAATTACTTAGCTTCTTTTAATGAATAACTTTAATCTGTTTCTAATCCTTTTTAATTCAATAAAGATTTCTGGGATTTGAAATTTTCTCCATCGATGATACACGTGATCTCACGCATAGAGCATTTAATTTCATTAGAGTTCCAAGCACAAGGGCCATGATTAGCAACAAATATTTTCTTTGGTGAATAATTATCAAACAGATTTTTTTTTCGCTCGAAAGACATTGCAGAGGTTTTATCGCGAGGGAATATCCCATTTCGTCCTGTAGATAGAGTATCCTAAGCGGTCTTGTAGGTGTCATCTTAAAAAATGGTACTGCTGCCATATGTGCTAATAGAGAAAGTAAAAAGCTACAGGGAACCTTCTGCAATAGTGAGGGACTTTAACCCGACCTAAAAAAACCTCCCGAAGACTGACTTTTGTATGTCTTCAAGGAATCGCACCTAGTCGTTATGTATTATATTTTATAAAAATATAAAATTTAAAAGAAATTCCGACGTTGGTCGGATTTCTATGTGTTTTGTTTGAAAATGTAGGTACTTTAGTTTCAGTATTTTTTTTTATAAATATCTTTAGCTACATAGATCCAGGGGTTTAACCCGTCTTAATCTCCTGACTATATTGTCGGGTCTTAAAAGCTGTGCTATCTCTAAATTAACATTTAGAGCTACTTTTTTAGCTTCACCTTCAACCATTTTAATAACGGGTCCGCCATCTAACGTTTTTTTTTTTCAACTTGTGCTTATTTCGTGAATGGTAACACTTAGCTCATGTCTGATTTGACAGATAATTAGTTTTATCCTTCCGCTGAACGAATGTGGTTGTGTATACGCTTGAGCAACGTTGTGACATTACTTTGAAAATCATGGTAATGTTGCAGAATGTGTGCGAAAATCGCGTACGGATTTTGGAAGAAGAGAAGCACTTTCAGATCCGTATGTTCGTCATCTTGTGAAAAAAGTGAAAGAATCTGGCATCCTCATCGATAAACCAAAGCGTGAAAAGCCAAAAACAGTGCGTACACCCGAGAATATTGCTGCTCTGGCAGAAAGTGTGCGTGAAGCGCCATCAACATCAATTCACCGTCGTTCTCAACAATTGAACATTTCGGAGACATCATTGAGACGAATTTTGCATAAAGACCTTGGTATGACGCCATACAAAGTCCAATTGGTTCAGGAGTTAAAGCCAACTGACCATCGTATGCGTTTTCGCTTCGCTAAGTGGACTTAGAGAAGATGCCGATGTTGCCAAAAAAAATCACTTTTCAGATGAAGCTCATTTTGATCTTGGCGGGTATGTAAACAAGCAAAATTGTCGCATTTAGGTCACAGAAAACCCGCACGAATACATTGAAAAGCCGATACACCCAAAACGAGTCACTGTTTGCTGTGGATTTTGGTCCAGAGGCATAACTGGGCCATTTTTCTTCGAAAATGAGCAAGGACTGGCCGTTACAGTCAATGGCGATCGTTATCGGGGCATGTTGAACGAATTTTTGTTCACAACAATTGAAGAGGAGGATATTGGCAACATTTGGTTTCAACAGGATGGTGCCACCCAGCCGAAGCTACACTCGATGTTTTTCGCCCTGTTTTTGAAGATCGCATTATCAGCCGCAGAGCTGATGTCGTTTGGCCACCCCGGAGCTGCGATTTGACACCGTTGGACTATTATTTGTGGGGTGCCGTAAAAATAAGTGTTACGCCGACAAGCCAGAGACAATTGTCGCTTTAAGGACAATATTCGTGAAGCCATTGGTGTAATACAGCTGCACACAATCGATAATGTGTTTAAAAATTGCACCGATCGTGTAGGCTACTGCATGGCCAGCCGAGGCAGCCATTTGAATGAAATTATTTTTCATTATTAACCGGAAGGATTGTACTTTCAAATAAAAAAAGCAATTTGAGAACATATTCAGTCGTTTTTTTTTGTAGCATTTTCAAAAAAATAATTATTTGGCGGACCTTTTATTTTATAAAAATATAAAATTTAAAAGAAATTCCGACGTTCGTTGGTCGGATTTCTATGTGTTTTGTTTGAAAATGTAGGTACTTTAGTTTTAATTTTTTTTTTATAAATATCTTTAGCTACATAGATACAGGGGCTTAACCCGTCTTAATCTCCTGACTATATTGTCGGTTCTTAAAAGCTGTGCTATTTCGAAATTAACATGGCTGAGAAGCCTATCTCTGTGTCTTAGAGCTACTTTTTTAGCTTCATCTTCAACCATTTCAATATATAGATCTCTATGTAGATCGGTGTTACGTATGTACCATGGTGCGTTAACTATGCTCCGTAGTACTTTGCTTAGGAAGGTTTGTATTTCTAGTAAGTTTGTCTTGCATGTGCATGCCCACAGCTGGAGCCCGTAGGTCCATACTGGTTTAAGAATTTGCATGTATACAAATAATTTTTTGTAATTGGATAAGGATGAGTATCTCCCAATAAGCTAATACATTTAACTGTAGCGGATGTTTAACTCATCTCTTGTTTTCTTTACATGTGCTTTCCAGCGCAGTTTGGCGTCTAGAGCCATCCCTAAATATTTAGCTGTATTTGAATATTCCACTACATTACTATTTATGTATACTGGAATGTTTTTTTGTTTTTAGCCCATTCTGAGACATTGTTTACTGTCTTTTGTAGTTTTTTTGTAGCTATTTCGACAGTTTCTCCTACAGAAAGTATAGCAGTATCATCTGCAAAGGTAGCTTGAGTGGTTTCGTCATTTTCTGGTAGATCACTAGTAAATAGGAGATATAATACTGGACCAAGAACACTGCCTTGAGGTACACCAGCATTAATTTCTCTTAATGTTGAGTACGTTGTTTCTTGTTTAAATCTGAAAAATCGCTGTAGAATATACTACTGCAGTATTTTTGAATACTGCTTCGGCAGTTGCTTTTGTAATTTATGGATAAATCCTTTGTGCCATACTTTGTCGAAAGCTTGTGATATATCAAGAAATACTGTAGAGCATACTTTTTTCTCTTCAAAGCATTTTCAATTTTATCAGTGATTCTATGCACTTGGTCAATTGTTGAGTGTTTATTTCTGAACCCAAATTGATGGCTCGGTACTTGCGATTTTTCTACAATAATTTTTTTTTTTTTTTTACCGTGGGCTGGTGGAAATCTTCATAGACACGATGAGCACGTGCCCAAAGTAGTGTGAGAGTTTTACTCACTAAAACCACCACCCATTTTGTATTTCTATTGCAACTAAGTATTCGACTTATCCAGCAATTTTTTTATAACGAGTATATAATATGTTTGGCAGATAACTTTCCTTTGAGAGTTCCTGCTTTTCCGCAATTTATAGCGCGGTTTGTTATTATCGGGTCAAATCTAAGGGTTTAGATCTTTGAAGACGCCGCAATATATTTGTTTCGTCAAGAATTTGGAGGACTGTTGTGTTAACGTGTCCTAATAAACGTTTTGTATGTTTTCGTGCAAATTGTTTTGTTTCATCTTTAACCGCGGGAATACCCAGATCTGTGTGTATCTCTTCGTTCCTTACGTACCACGGCGCATTGACGAATGATCTTAACATTTTGTTTTCAAAAGTCTGTAAAATGTTTAGATTCGTTTCACTGGTAGTTGTATACCATATATAGTTGTATACCATATGTCCAAATCGGTTTTAGCACTTGCTTGTATAATAGCAGCTTGTTATCAAGGTTAAGCTTCGAATATTTTCCGAGCAACCAGTACAGTTCTCTGTATTTATTCTTAAGTTCTTCGCATTTCTTTTTTACATGCGACTTCCGTTTTAATTTTGCATCGAGTGTCATACTGAGATATTTCGCTTCATTTGCAAACGGGACTCGAACCGTATTTAGAAATACAGGCAAATTGTTTGTCCGTTTATACGAAAAATCTACATGGATCGATTTGCTCTCATTAAGTGCAATCCGCCAGGGTTAAGTCCATTCATTAACCTCGTTAAGAGCGTTTTGTAATTTGATATTTGTTTCCTCTATTGTTGTGCCAACTGCTAGTATAGCAGTATCGTCAGCAAACGTTGCAACTATTGTATCGTTTGGATATCACGAGTGAATAATATCTTGCAGGCGTTTTACCAGCATCTTTTAGAATAGCTTGTTGTGCAAGCTTGGAAGTATAGATTTTGGCCTAGGTGGTTTACCTGGTTTTGGAATCATTATAACCTCCGCCACCTTCCATATGCTTGGCACATATCTTAATCTAAATACAGCGTTGGTGATCTGTGCTTGATGTTTTAGTATTTTTTTGGAGAATTGTTTTAAGATTTCCCCCGTTATTAAATCAAACCCTGGGACCTTTTTTATGTTTATACCTTATTTTAATCATTTGACAAGTTGTTTAGACGTAACCGGTCGAATTGGTACATCTTCCAGGCAAGTTTCTTCCATTCCTTGATAGTCTTTATCTTTATACGGTTGGAAGACGCCTTCAAGATGCTCAGCAAAAGTAGGTATTTCCTTTTTCTTGACTGCTTTTTGCCCAGTTTCCTTCTCTGGTTCTGTTCATTTTCTTTGTTGCCTTCCAGAGCGAGTAGTCAGTACTTGCATCATTTGTTAGGCCTGTAAGATATTTTTTTAGTGACTCATTTCTGAATTCAATTATTGATTTTCTGAGTTTACTATTTAGCCTGTTTTTGTCAATTGGTGTCCTTATTGCCAACGTTTTCTAGCTTTTCTCTTTTTTGAAATAATTTCACATATTGCAGGAGGGTATGTGTTTAGTTTTATTTTGTTTTTTTATTTTTGTAGTTGCAGCCCATGCAGCTTTTTGTGTATTAAGTATAAATAGTTGCATTGCTTCCTCTACTTTCTCTTCTGTTTGAATAGTTACCATTTGGGTATTTTCTTCCAACTTCTCTCTGAAGTAGCTCCAGTCAGTTAGCTTATTAACGAGTTTTGGACTTTGTTCTTTCATTATTATTTTATCGCCAAGTGTGAAAAGTATTAAAGAGTGATCTGACTGCAGGTCTGGCCCTTCTTCCACATTAATATTATATGAGGAGATATTTTTTTGTTATAAAGAAGTCGACAGGATCTGGGGTTTTATTCCTATCTGTTGGTTAGTAGCAAAGATTATGAATTCTATACAGATGACGCATTGAGAACAAAAAACTTTTGCTCAGCAGCTTCATGGTACGGGCGGGCGGTGTGCATGAAAACACATGAAAAACAAGAACAATAACATATGGCGGGCTGTGCCAGCACGACCCGCCATAGAACAATTTTTCTTGTATGGAGTGCGTCATCTGTATATAATTCATAATCTTTGCATTTTTTAATTGTTTCAAGTAAAGCTCTTCCTCTAGTATTCGTTAGTCTAGAACCCCAATACTTATTTTTGGCATTAAAATCTCCTCCCGCAATAAATCTATTGTGATATATATCTAGAAGAATTTTAAAGTCATTTTTCTGTATTCTTTAGCTAGGGGAACAGTATACTGATGCAACTGATAACTGCCCACTGTTCGTTTTTTATTCTTATGGAGATCCCTTCAATCGCACATGACTGAAATTTGGTTTCTATATAGTTATAGTTTAATAAAACGACAGCATTAAATTTAACAATCACTTTATTTAAATGTTTAATACAATTTATATTTATTAATCTTATTGATCCTCTGCATTTGAGGAAGATGTTGGAGCTGGAGGTGTTTATCGTTTTAGTACGCGGGAAAGAATCGCACTGACTTGAGGAAGAGTCATTTCGGCTAGTCATTAACTCTCTCTGCTTCGTCTTCTGAAGAAGACGGAGTTTGAGAGAAACTTCACTTACAACATGCGAATTTGCCTTGTTTGCTAGAGTTATTGATTGATAAGATAGTTCGTAAACAAGGCTCAGTAAATCGCGTTGATGTACCTTGTTTACCGGAGTTTAGTTCGTAAACAAGGTACAGTTCTTTGCAAAAGATAAGCTGATATTCGGTGCAGCGCTTGTTTACTAACGGGTGATTTTTAAGCTGGTTTGGTTTTGGCAACACTGGTTTTGACAGCTGACGTGTGTTTAGTACCTTGTGTCACTGTCAAACAGCTTCAGTTTGGTTTGCAATTTAACCATGGATCGTCTTACAAATGAACAACGCTTGCAAATTATTGAATTTTACTATCAAAATACGTGCTCGGTTCGAAATGTTCATCGCGCGCTGCTTCCATTTTATGATCGGCATTCTCGACCTTCTGAGCAGTCTATTCGGAAGATTGTGACCAAATTTCGCACCAAATTTACTTTGTTGGACATTAAACCACCAACACGTTTACGTACTGTGCGTAGTGAAGAAAATATTGCGGCGGTATCAGCTAGTGTGACAGAAGACCGCGAAATGTCGATTCGGCGCCGTTCCCAGCAGTTAGGCCTTTGTTACAGCACTACGTGGAAAATTTTGCGGAAGGATTTGGGCGTAAAGCCTTTTAAGATACAGCTGGTGCAAGAACTAAAGCCAGCCGACCTACCACAACGCCGAATTTTTGGTGAATGGGCTCTTGGAAAGCTGGCCGAGGATCCGCTTTTTTATCGAAAAATTGTGTTCAGCGATGAGGCTCATTTTTGGTTGAATGGGTACGTAAATAAGCAAAATTGCCGCATTTGGAGTGAAGATCAGCCAGAAGCATTGCAACAGCTACCAATGCATCCCGAAAAAGCCACTGTTTGGTGCGGTTTATGGGCCGGCGGCATTATTGGGCCATATTTCTTCAAAGATGATGCGAATCGCAGCGTTACTGTCAATGGTGAACGCTACCGAGCGATGATAACAAACTTTTTTTTGCCCGAAATGGAAGTTCTTGACTTGCATGATATGTGGTTTCAACAAGACGGTGCCACATGCCACACAGCACGCGAAACAATGGCGCAATTGCGAGGCGAGTTTGGTGAACAGTTAATTTCACGTTTCGGGCCGGTCAATTGGCCGCCTAGATCGTGCGATTTGACACCATTAGATTATTTTTTGTGGGGGTATGTCAAGGCTAATGTCTATAGGGACAAGCCCGCTTCGATTGACGCACTGGAAGCCAACATCCATGCATTCATTCGTGAGATACCGGCCGATATGTGTGAAAGAGTATGCCAAAATTGGACTCAGCAGATGGGCTACCTGAGACGCAGCCGCGGTCAACATTTGCATGAAACTATCTTTAAACATTAAATTGCAAGGTTCAAACTATCGATTCAAATAAATATTGCATTCATTTTTTCGAATTTTTTTGTGTTTTTTTTTTAAAAAAAGTTCTAAACCTCTTAAAAAATCACCCGTTATAAAGCTTGTAAAAAATGAACCGTTGGATAATTTATATGTAACACCTCCATCCCCAAGTATATTTGGTCTCCAAAAATTAGTTTAACATTATTAACATTTTTATTTATATTTTTTTATTTTTTTTATAAAGTGTTACAAATTTCATTCTGATTAATTTAATTCTATTATTATTTACATTTTTTTTATTACCGTCCAAATATAGGTAACAAATATGTAGATAGCAAATATAATCTCCAAACTTATAATTCTTTTTTCAAATTAATATGTTTACATTTAAAATTTTAAATATAATTTGCACTTATTGTACCTAATATTTACAAATTTGCTCATAATATTAATGATGTTGTTTTATTATAAATTATTATTCTAAAGAGAAATTAGGAATATTTAAAATGAACTAAGAATTAAACTCAATAACGGAAATGAGAAAACAACGAGGAAACGCAACCGCAAATTTTTAAGGGTATTAGGGGATTGAACCAATATAATTAATCCATTTAAGAAATATTTAAGATTGATATTTGTATTTTCTTTTTAATTGTTTTTTATGATATTTTGTATTTCTGTTAGTGGATACATCTGTCGTATAATTATTATCTGTTATGTATGAATCAAGTTTTTTGTTTTGGTTTATTTTTGGCAATGGCTCTGTTTCGTACTATATTAGTGAGTCTGTCCTATGTTAAGTTTATTAATTCTAGACTCCTTACTTTTTTGAAAGATGTCTGCAAGTTTATTTATGTCCTCTTTAGTAAGGTTTTTTTAAAAATAAAATCGGTCGGTCGGTGCTTAGTAGTGGTGTGAATCGTGTTATTGTAAATATTGGTTATTTCAAAGATTCTTTTGTCTAAGTCTGAGCTATCTTTTGCATCACTTTTTAGGCGTAAATGTTCATTAAGATTACCATGAAGTCGTTCGATATCAGCGTTACCAGTTTTTTGAGAAGCTGTGGTTCTGTGGAACATGATGCAGTTCTCTTTTAAAAACTGTTCCACCGCTGAATGTATTATACAGCTATCACCGTCCGATATAAGATTATTTGGTATTTCACTGGATTTGAATAGCAATAATTGATTTTTTTTCGAAAATTACGAATAATGTTTAGCTTAATCAAACGTTAATATTTTATTATTCACTTCACTTCGAGTAATTCGTTTGTTAATGTAGTTCAACAGACATTGATGTGTTAGTCGTTGGAAAGTATTTAACACAATTTCTTATTTCTTTTTCACTCGCACTTTTTTATAATTTTATTGTGGCCTTATTTTCCGACTGCGCCAGTTATAGTTTAATAAAGCGACAGCATTAAATTTAACAATCACTTTATTTAAATGTTTAATACAATTTATATTTATTAATCTTATTGATCCTCTGCATTTGAGGAAGATGTTGGAGCTGGAGGTGTTTATCGTTTTAGTACGCGGGAAAGAATCGCACTGACTTGAGGAAGAGTCATTTCGGCTAGTCATTAACTCTCTCTGCTTCGTCTTCTGAAGAAGACGGAGTTTGAGAGAAACTTCACTTACAACATGCGAATTTGCCCTGTTTGATAGAGTTATTGATTGATAAGATAGTTCGTAAACAAGGCTCAGTAAATCGCGTTGATGTACCTTGTTTACCGGAGTTTAGTTCGTAAACAAGGTACAGTTCTTTGCAAAAGATAAGCTGATATTCGGTGCTGCGCTTGTTTACTATAAAGCTTGTAAACAATGAACCGTTGGATAATTTATATGTAACACCTCCATCCCCAAGTATTTTTGGTCTCCAAAAATTAGTTTAACATTATTAACATTTTTTTTTTATTTTTTTTATAAAGTGTTACAAGTATCATTCTGATTAATTCAATTCTATTATTATTTACATTTTTTTTATTATCGTCCAAATATAGGTAACAAATATGTAGATAGCAAATATAATCTCCAAACTTATAACTCGTTCTTCAAATTAATATGTTTACATTTAAAATTTTAAATATAATTTGCACTTATTGTACCTAATATTTACAAATTTGCTCATAATATTAATGATGTTGTTTTATTATAAATTATTATTCGAAAGAGAAATTAGGAATATTTAAAATGAACTAAGAATTAAACTCAACAACGGAAATGAGAAAACAACGAGGAAACGCAACCGCAAATCTTTAAGGGTATTAGGGGATTGAACCAATATAATTAATCCATTTAATAAATATTTAAGATTGATATTTGTATTTTCTTTTTAATTGTTTTTTATGATATTTTGTATTTCTGTTAGTGGATACATCTGTCGTATAATTATTATCTGTTATGTATGAATCAAGTTTTTTGTACTTTGGTTTATTTTTGGCAATGGCTCTGTTTCGTACTATATTAGTGCATTGTTGCAACTGTGAGTCTGTCCCTATGTTAAGTTTATTAATTCTAGACTCCTTACTTTTTTGAAAGATGTCTGCAAGTTTATTTATGTCCTCTTTAGTAAGGTTTTTTTTTAAATAAAATCGGTCGGTCGGTGCTTAGTAGTGGTGTGAATCGTGTTATTGTAAATATTGGTTATTTCAAAGATTTTTTTGTCTAAGTCTGAGCTATCTTTTGCGGCACTTTTTAGACGTAAATGTTCATTAAGAGTACCATGAAGTCGTTCGATATCAGCGTTACCAGTTTTTTGAGAAGCTGTGGTTCTGTGGAACATGATGCAGTTCTCTTTTAAAAACTGTTCCACCGCTGAATGTATTATACAGCTATCACCGTCCGATATAAGATTATTTGGTATTTCACTGGATTTGAATAGCAATAATTGATTTTTTTTCGAAAATTACGAATAATGTTTAGCTTAATCAAACGTTAATATTTTATTATTCACTTCACTTCGAGTAATTCGTGTGTTAATGTAGTTCAACAGACATTGATGTGTTAGTCGTTGGAAAGTATTTAACACAATTTCTTATTTCTCTTTCACTCGCACTTTTTATAATTTTATTGTGGCCTTATTTTCCGACTGCGCCAGTTATAGTTTAATAAAACGACAGCATTAAATTTAACAATCACTTTATTTAAATGTTAAATACAATTTATATTTATTAATCTTATTGGAGCTGGAGGTGTTTATCGTTTTAGTACGCGGGAAAGAATCGCACTGACTTGAGGAAGAGTCATTTCGGCTAGTCATTAACTCTATCTGCTTCGTCTTCTGAAGAAGACGGAGTTTGAGAGAAACTTCACTTCCAACATGCGAATTTGCCTTGTTTGATAGAGTTATTGATTGATAAGATAGTTCGTAAACAAGGCTTAGTAAATCGCGTTGATGTACCTTGTTTACCGGAGTTTAGTTCGTAAACAAGGTACAGTTCTTTGCAAAAGATAAGCTGATATTCGGTGCTGCGCTTGTTTACTATAAAGCTTGTAAACAATGAACCGTTGGATAATTTATATGCAACAATATGGTGTTCAATCTCGTTTTTTATTATGACTGCAGCCCCTCCTTTTGCACAATTGTGAGGATGTGAGGTGTGATATAGCTTATATTCTTGCAGTTTAAAGTCTGTAGATAATTTTAAATGAGTCTCTGAGATGAGACATATATCGATTTGATTAATATCGAGTATTATTTGAGTCTCTTCCTTCCGATTCTCGATACCATTAGCATTCCATTCAAGGATTTTTATTTTATCCATCGTGTTTGTCTCTCAAGAATAGATATTCTTTGTAATATTGTTTTATATATTTATAATATATAATATTGTTTAATTATCAAACAGATGAGTCGTAAATTTATTGAAAATATCTACTTGACCGTCAACATCTAGGGTAATAAAAATGCGGTCCCATTCTAGAGAATGTAGTAGATTCAAATATTTAGTTAATTCCCTTAGTATCGTATGATTTGTGGAGTATTAGAAAATTGTATTGATGTTTCTACGGTGGCAAACAAAAGATCATGGTGCGAAAAAACAGAAAAAGTCAGTTTAGAATAGTGCTTAAGTATCACTAAGTAGGACGACATCTATCAACGAAGGAATTTTATTGGGCATATAGTGGGTTGCATAAGACATATTTGCAAAAGACATATTAAATGCAGAAATAGTATCAATAAAATTCGAACATGACACGTTATTAAGTAAATTTATATTTATATCACCACAAAGAATAAGTTTAGGGGCTAATACGCAAATGTCCTCCAACACATCAGCAACGATTCTGCAGTGAGAGACATTCGGAGGGATGTACATTATTCCAATAACAAATTTATTGTTTCTATTTTCATTCAGAAAATTAAATTCAAAATTATCAGTGGAAAGAGAGCATTTAACGACCTTCGCTTTCAACGATTTTTTTTTAAATTAATTGCAACGCCCCCACCGATCCTATTAAAACGATCAGCTCTAAATAGGTTGTAACCACGCACAAAGAAATTATCAACGCTATGATTTGAATTGAAATAAAGCACAAGAAAATCGTTTTAATGCCCCTCAATTTGCCTTTTTTAGAGGGATAATTTTAGGCCATTAATATTTAATTATGATTTCGGGCATGTAGCCGCCGCGGCTGGTTCAAATAAAGCCAAGTCTAGAGGTCCAATTTTCAACCACTTATTCGAGCAATCGATAGAGCTCTATAGGGCGATGACGGAATTTATGCAACTGTGTCACCTTACATTGTTACCCCCGTGCAATTCTCAGTTTGGAAGGGCTAATCTGAATTCCCAAACATGAACTGAATTCCGACAAGGAGACGCACTATTGTAAGATATCTCTCCCTAATGAGCGCTAAAGAAATAGCGTCCATTCGCGATCCTTAACCTCCAATTTCGAAATTTTCAAACAACTACAAGGTGGCGCAAAAATAATAAAATTTTTGGCTGTAATTTAAAAAAAAAATGAAAAACTTAATAGTCACCAATATTCCGCGTTCTGGAGCAGTGTAGCGTAACATTGTTTATTAACGTGTATTTCGCATGTGCTTACTACACAAATTTCAAAACAGAACTGACATTAGGGGCCAATCGACATTAGGGCCAATTTTCTGATAGGAGGATTACTTTTGCGGCACCTTGTATATGTGACTATCCAACTGCTTGATTACTTCTATCTCGTGATGAACAGACGAACAATAATGCTTCAGTCAAGAAAATCTTTGAATCCCAGCCTCCAGGTTCGAGGCGACAAGGAAGACCGAACCTCCGGTTTAATGATGAAGCCAAAGCGCTTGGACTGAATACCTGGAAGTAATGTCCACGGTCTGAAAGAATATGGAATACTACCCTGTCTTACGCAGAGACCCTCAATGGTTTGGGAGCCTGGTCATGAAAGTGAGTTAGTAGTTTACTAAGAAAAAAAGTGATTACTCAGACGTTACAGTGCTGACACTTCGCTAATGTCCCTTGGCGACTTGGCAATTTCATCTACCTATAGTACGTCTTCCTTACTCTACTGACGACTATTTGATGCATTGTTTAAAGAATTCTAGACGCAAATGTTATTGCAAATATTAAATATATGTTGCATATTAAATACATGTGTTGAAATCAATTCACATGTATTTACATGCTTCTAACCGACGAACTGTGACATGTAGTCTCAAATTGCAATCGACTTCCAAGTACACGACATGTGGAAAAGTCGTACATTTGGTGTCACAAAGAGACACTAGATTGGGTTCAATACAAATCGTCTCTAAAAAAAAAAACAAAAGCGTATTGAGGACGGAAAAAAGGCACCTTCTGTGGTAACATAGAAGAAACCACAGAGGCTTTTAGACACCGTAAAATCCTCTCCACCAATCCACTTAAACTATATGGCCAATGGTCAACCTCTAGCATGGAAACCATTGCCCTACTTCTAGGCACCCTCTTTCCAGGCAGCTCCTTTAACCCCATGGATACTGAAGCAGATTTGTTCGGTACATCCATTCCACATACCAATATTATCATCACCAAAGAAAAACTCCTTTGGGCCATCAAAAGCCTCAAACCATTTAAATCCCCTGGACCAGATGGTATCATACCTGCGGAACTCTAAAAAAACCATGATATCCTGATACCATTTCTACTAACCATCATGACCAGTGTTGTCTAAGGTTAGTACACATCGCAGAGACGTGGACGGAAGTAGAAGTTGTATTCATCCCTAAAGTAGGAAAGAGCTCTCGCATAAATCCATAGGATCTGCGTCCGATCAGTCTATCTTCTTTACTTCTTGAAATATTGGAAAGATCGAAAATTTATTACGACTAAAGCGGTATTCTATGGTTGCCTTTCTTGAGCTTTTATCAATGTCAAAGCAGAAGCAATTGCTAATGCGCTTTCGGAATTAAATGTTGATGACTCGCTGGGAGTGCTAATAAATCAGCTACTCATAGGCAGAATTATTAACACAGATCTTGTCATCTTATCCTCACGTAAATCTGTTACATGTGGCACCTGTGGAATCTAGTGGTCAAAAGCTACTAGTAAATTTAGAAAGAGAAGGATGCAAACTGATTGCCTACGCGGATGACGTTGCAATAGCTGTATCAGGGAAATACCTTAATACTCTAGTTCTCTAGTTCTCTAGTTCTCTAAGGACTATTACAAAATAGTCTCTCTATACTATCTCAATGAGCAACCAGATGTGGACTCAGCGCGAACCCTTAACAAAACCGGGTTGGTGCTTTTCAGCAGGAAATTCAAAGTCCCGCACAAAGACCCTCCCAAAGTTAATGGCGTCAGCCTCAAGTTCGCAGAATCAGCTTAACATTTGGATCTGGTTTTGGATAAGAAACTAAACGGGAAAGCCAACATACAAGAAAGCGTTAAGAAAGCTACCGTAGCCTTATATCTTATAAAAAGGCACTCGGAAAGAAATGGGGTATGCAAACACAAACACGTACCGAATTTCGACAAGGAGACGCGCTATTGTGAGATAACTATCTCTCCCTAATGAGCGCTGATGAAATAGAGTCCATTCGCGATCCTTAACCTCCTATTTCGAAATTTTCACTACCCAACTTCTTAATTACTTCTATCTCGTTCTTGAATAGATAGTACATTGGGCTAATTAGAAGAGGTACAAGCTCAGAACCTTGATGGATCCCATTATAACACATTTTCTTAAGTGAGGTGAATCTATAAAGATTGTTTATTGACTGTAACTGCTACATCAATATTTCATTTGTATCCTTATGGTGTTTGCTCTAAGATCACCAATCCACTGAAGTCTGCTGAAGTCTAAGGATAATATTAAAACAGGATGTTATATAAAGGGTTTTTTTTAGGTATAAAACTTCTGATAGGGATAACTGTCAAACTGGCTGTCATACTAATAAAGTGTGTTTGACTTTTTATAGTATACTTTGTCAAACCATAGAAAAACTTACACCAGAACAACGTTTACACATCGTGGAAACTTATTTACAAAATTCGCTCTCTATTCGCCGAACTTATAGAGCACTTCGTCAAGTTTACGGTGCGCGTAATCGTCCATTTGGGGAGCGAAAACGCGATACTATGGATCGATTCATGACCACATTCACTCTTTTTGATAATATTCATCCAAATCGATCCCGTACCGTGCGTACAGAAAAAGCCATCGCTGCTGTAGACGTGAGTGTAACAGAGGTCCCGAATTTATCGATCCGACGTTATCAGCAACTTGGTCTCTGCCCGTCGGCTACTTGAAAATATGATTTGAATTTTTGAGGAAAGATCTTGGCCTACAGACATATAAGATCCAACTGGTGCAAGAGTTAAAGCCAGCGGACCATCAATTGCGTCGTGTGTTCGGTGCATGGACTCAGAATCAACTGGAAGATTTGTCAAATCATCTTCAGCGATCAGACTCATTTCTGGCTTGACGGCTATGTAAATAAGCAGAATTATCGTTTTTAAAGTGAGAACAATCCTCATGAGACTCTTAAGACTTCATTACATCCTGAAAAAATCACTGTTTACATGCCGAAGCATTCATCAGCCCATTCGACTTTAAATCCGAAACCGGTGCCAACATTATCATGAATGGCAAACGATACAAGCAAATAAAATCATTTGGAGGAGGAATGGCACATGCAACCTTGACTTAATTGAGCCAAACGTTTGGTGACCGAATCATATCAGAAAATGGACCTGTGAATTGGCCACCTCGTTCATGTGATTTGACTTCTTTTCGTGATGCTACTACAAATCCCTGGTCTATCCTGATAAACCAGCAACGATTGATCACTTAGAAACATTCATAACGCACTAATGACGAAATAAGACAGGGTATGCTCGAAAAAGTGGTGCAAAATTGGACCGACAGGATGGCATTCATAAGGCGCAGTCGCATTTATTTAAACAATAAATGCCATGAAATTTTAGTCGTTCCATTGAATTTTTCGTGTTTTATTTAAAAAAAAAATACATAGACTGATGTTGACGACCTAATATTGTTGATGTTAACCTGGTCTTCCTTCTAGCAGTCTTTCAAGTTTGACTAAAACGGACGATAACTTGAAAATATTATTACAAATGTTTGCAATTTTAAGACCCATATAAACTTACTTATTTAAGAGGCGCTACAGTCCGGAATAAACCTGGGCATCAACCAATATGCCTCTCGAATTAGCCTGACCCTTAGCTAACTGCATCCAGTTGCATACTTGAAGTTGGTTGAGTCAATTTCTACTTGTGTGCACCACTATAAGCCGATGTCTTCCTTTACTGCGTCTGAGGTCTGACGTCTGTTTGGGAATCGAAGACAGTGCAAGCCCGAGCAAGATATTTTATTTCATAAAGATGAAAAATATTCAGACACACTGTCTATTTTGATGAATGTGCGCACCAGCTAACCCCTTTTACGAAAGAGAAAACAACATTTGAGTCATCAAGTGACAACTTTCAACACGTGTTTTGGCGCTTTTAATGTAAAGGAATTTTTTTATTGCCCGCTAAATGAAACCATGCAAAATTTCGATTGAGATAATAACTTAAAATTACATTGAAAGTTATTTATTGAAAGTTTAAATCATTTTTAGCTTAAAGCCAGTTCCCCCAAATCACAATTAACACCTGACCATATTGACAATCAACATTATATTCATCAAGCCTCCTATTAACAAGTAGCAAACACGCAATTTTAATTAAAACTTTTTCTTTTCCTTACAGATACATATCAAGTGGCCGATAATATATTCTCCTGCCTCCGAATTCATATCACCAGAACCAACAACAATGAGAAGCTTTCGAGAATAAATCACAGATACACGAACCAACACCAATAGAACAACGAAATATACACTTCGACACTTAATAAGAATCCCCGCGAAGACAAAGGTCAAGAAGTACAAAAGTGCCATTCGAATAAAACACCACCAATGTAATCGGCAAGCATTTGATTAGATTAATTTTTCGGGATTGATTTGATTATAAGTTTTTTTTTAAATCATTTATTTACCACCCACTTTGGGGGTTTATAATTTAATTTTATCGCGTGCGGTAGTGATTGGTAGATTTTTTTTGTTTGTGGGGATTAATTAATTATAATGGCCCACGGTGCTCCTGTTCGTCGAAAGGACTCAAATTGCAATGGAAACGCCACGAAATGTGATGGAGATGAAGACTCACTGGCGATGCCAGTCCCACCAGATGGTGGCTGGGGATGGATGGTCGTCTTTGGATCATTTATGATTCATATAATAAGTAAGTAGATACATGAGATACATAAAACTTGTTGCTTTTCAGATAAATTGAATGAAAATGTCGTTGTCTTTGAGAGAGTCTATATAATTTTACAACTCGTAGTTATGTTGGCATTTAAAAGTTATTCTATCCAACATATCTTGGGTTATTAACTTCATTAAGAGTTTTACAAACTCGATTGTGTGGAATTATAATGGGGTCTACACATCACACATGTTTACATGCGCAGTATAGTGATTGTGCATGCAAATGGTATTCTAGTGGTTGTAGACAGCGTGGTTGTCAATGCAACATTACGGCTTAAAAAAAAGTCATATTATGCATGCGTTAATATATAGTGTGTGACAATACATGTTAACAACAATGATTGACATCAGTCAGTGATAAGCATATTAATGAACACTGAAGAGTTTTTAGAGTATTGGAAGGATGCTGCCGTCGCTTAAAAAAATTTATCAGTTGCTTGTGAATTTTAAAGATTATACAAAAATATTTTAAATTTTTATTAAAACCTTAGAAGAAAATAACTTTTTTTTGTTCAATGATCATAATATATTTTTCTGAAATAATTTTTGGCATTCCAACCAAATAAAACACATTCGTTCCAATGATGTTCACTTCTTCGTTTATTTCAATCTGTAACTAGTCCTAACCCTAACGTCAAGTATGTTTAATACCCCAATGCGTTGAGAGAATGACTGGTTTTTCCAATGATTATTTTAACCGTCTTTATAAGAAAAATGTCCGTTCCATCATGTTTTGTGTTCCAATGATGCTTTTCAGTGATAGGTATATTTGTACCCTATCGGCTATCGGCTACTTATTTGATGATATTGCAATAATGTATCCACTGGATGTTTATACAAGGTGGGCCAAAAGAAGTCATCCGATGTTGTTTGGCTCTTAAAATATCGGTTGTGGCTCGAGTAGTGTGTGCCGTTACTCCGTCCCGTTGGAACCACATATCCTCCAGTCCTAATTTGTCCAATTGCGGCAGAAAAAACTTGGTTAACATAGCCCTATAGCGCACACGGTCCACTCTTGTCGTTTGACCAACGGCGTTCTCGAAGAAAAAAAAATGGCCCGATGACTCCTCCAGCGTGAACAGCACACCATGCAGTAACTTTGAGAAGGTGTAATGGCCTCGTGCATTACTCGTCGATTTCCGGTGCCCCAGAAGCGATAGTTTTGCTTGTTCACGTACCCGCTGAGGTAGAAATGAGCCTCATCGCTCATTCGTCATCGAGATTGAGAATGGCTTGGGCTTAGGTTACACGCGTTTCTCGGTAGATAGGCAGCAGCTGATGCACGGACTGGACTTTGTACGGGAACATGCGCAAGTATTGACCAAACATCGCCTTAGGGACGACCGGCTGATGGCTGATTGCGAGGCACGGCGTCTGGTCGATGTTTCCGGCGACAGCTCGACATCCTTGGCAACAGCGGCGATATTCTCAGCACAACGGGCGCTTCAGAGTCGGCCACTCTTGTCAACGTATGGTCCCATACTCTTCAAGGTTGGTGTGTAACGTGCAGCTATAAAACCAATTAACCAATTATCATTGGCGATTACCACCCCTAAACACTTTGCGCTTGGTTGTTTAGTGCTCGACGGAAGATGTCGCTAGGCACGGTAACAAATGTCAGGTCTACCAACTAAAAATATTAGCAAAGTAGCAACCGACACACTTACTTTTGTTTTGCAAAAGGTGCGCGGTTCTTCTTTTTGTTTCGGCGGTGACAGCAAGCAGTTGAATGGAAAATTCCTCCAATTTGGCATCTGGGAAATTAACAGGTTTAACTCCGCAGCTACCGAATGGGGAATATTTTTGGATAAACCACCGAAATCCCAGAAATATCAACTTGTTAAAAGCAAGGTAAATATAGAGCGCATAGTTCTGCCTATAGACATGTGTTTGAAGTTTTTTTTTTTTGATTAAATGCAGATTTTTACGTGTCTACGATCGGCGGCATTCGGGGTAAGAACGGTATATAATTGCTCGAACGCTGTTCGCAATTCCGTCTTACTCCTACCCGTCGAGAGAGAGCAATTGATTTTGGGGGACAAGTTTCCTCGTGTGTATTACGGGTCGAGAGTATCATTTTTCTATGGGAATGGAATGCTTAAAACTGAGCTATATTTATTTGTTACTCTGGAACGCCGGCCGTTTCACCGCCGAACCATCGTGTTCATCTGTTGGCGTTACGCTCCATCGTGCATCGTAAACTGCGAGTACGTGCTTACTCGTGCATATTCTGCGTTTTGCGTACATACTCCAGTTCACTTGGGAAGGAAAGTCTGGCGATTTTTGGCACCGGCTATCTACATTTGGGTATCTACGATCGGCGGCATTCGGGGCAAGAACGTGATCAACTTGCTCACACGTGTTTGGCAGTTCCGTCTTACTCCTACCCGTCGATGAGAAAGAATTTTAAGGCCTCCTCACTTGATACGTTCAGCACTAGTCCGATAACACAACGGAATCATACTCAACATGCTGTACTGACAACTGTTTTCTGCTAGCGTCACGATTCCACCGGTATATTATAGGAGCTGACGTCAACGACAAGCGAAGAAGACGTTAGTGCTTCGCGTCGAATCCATCCTTAGGATAATCGATCGCAAGAGTCAACTCACTCGTATGTATCCTAAAATAAGTTGTAAAATAACCTAACCTAAATTAAAAAGTATCCCAATCTAATTTTAAAACTTAATTATACTAAATAGTTAAATACCCGGACATTCCATATTATTATCTAACTTAAATCATAATTCCTCGGACGTACCATAGTTTTGAAAATTTGCTAATAATATTCACTAATTAAAACCTAATTAAACCTATGAAATTTGAACTAAGAAATATTAATTTGCTAAGATAAAAGAAACGCATATAGTTATATAAGTGTACAAATGTGCATACCAGAAATAATATCATAAATACACTGAAGTGTAATACTAAAAAGTAATGCACATGATATATGGTGAATATAAAGATATTCCATAATTATTTAAGAACATCCATTATCCTCCACTAAGGAGATTATACAAAGAGATATATCTATGAGATATCTCAGTCACTCGTTTTGAATAATAAGAGTTTATTATTGTGAGCCAACGATAATTTAAATGTGCGCACATTGGTATCAAGGAGCTAGTTTATACTTTTAATAATCCGTTTAAGTTCTTGATAATTTTTTTTAAAAAAGTCGAGTGAAGTAGATACTATGATAGTTGTATCGAAGATATAATAGTTGATCAATATAGAAATATTAACCGTAAACATGAATCGTGGATTTTATTTCAATTGAGAATGATTGATTATAAGCTGAATCAGTAAAGATATAAAAAGGTGAAATCAGTGAAAACATGACGTAAAGGTGAAGCATGGTAATAATTGAGGGGTCTTGACAAAAAGATACTGGGGAAGTGAAGACATGGTGTGGCCTACACGTGTAGGACATACGAGGCGGGAATCCCTATAGGTTGGACAAGTCACCGGTGCCAACGTGACAGTGTGAGAGAAGGCGAGTGGAACTTTTAAGTAGCTTACGCTAAACATTTAGAGCCAGTTCATCCAGCACATTCAGTTCCTCGTTACTTCGTTAGAGTGGTGAAGATTTACAATACACTTTCATAGCTCTTTTATACTGCTTTAAATTGTGCAAGTAGTTGTAGTTTATTTTTATTTTGTTTATGTCGTTTTGTTCGTGGCACGAATTTCTTTGAGTTGTATGAGAGTAGAAGCAGCAAAAACCCCGACCATTTCGGCGAGCTAAGCCGCGCGAATGCCTGCGTGCCACATAGCTGTTATATCCTGGTGAATAACATATGGTTGCCTTACGCAATCTCCTACTAGGCTCTTATTACAGGTGGCCAAACGGCGCAGTGTTTGCACAGTCGGTGTCGGAATTCGCGCTACGCCAACACTACAGACGAATTGTTACGCAAAAAAATAGACACGATTATTCCGCGTTCTTGGGGACTGTATCGCTCCATGGCTTGTATTCTACATCTGTCTAGTCCACAAATGTCAAAACATTACAAAACAAATGTCCATTTGCAAAAATAAGAGCATCTTCCAATAGGGTGATCTCTTTTGGCCGACCTTGTATTTGTATTTGGGAATTTCTCACTCAGTTGGTGTTTGTTAACTCTGGCAATCTACTGCTCATTTAGGGAACTAACGGAATTCCCTCTTTGTATACCAATTGTAACTTCAACTTGTTGGACAGTCGAGCTCTGAATTTGGCAAGGTCAGAGTCGACGTTAGCACATCTAAATGTGTGCACATCCAGGATGTTGAATATGTGCCTCGAATCTATATTTGAATGGTCGATTTGGTTGGCGGTCCGAGCATCTGGAGATTGTTTTGTTGATTCGAAATCGTGGGAACCAAGTGCTGATGATCAAAGTATAACATGTTCGCTGTGAGGCTGTGCTTTGCAACCAACCCTCCGAAGATGTTTTCCTTACCGATTTTCGTATTGCATTCCCCGAGTATAATGTTCACATTGTATTCAGGACTGTATCCATAGGATCCGTACAAAAAGTCGTAAAATTCTTCCTTGATTGGATATTAAATATCATCGGTATGGACATGTGCAGATAAAAAGGCTCTGGTGCGGATCACAGGCAGGCGTTCACTTACCGGTTTAAAGTCGATTACTTATGACTTGAGTCGGGTCCCGAAATCCTAATCCCTGCAGCCTTGGGTAGCAACTCTAAAAAATGTTGCATGTTGTTCGTTTTTGTATGTCTAATCCTGTTCAACGTCTTTCCTGAATCAGTATAATGTCTGTCTGTACCCTGCGAGGACAGATTCAAGATTTTGAGTAGCACCCCTAGGACAAGGGCAATCAGTTTTCACTACGGGATTGAGGCTGCCGTTGGTCTTTCGTCTCTTCTGACTAACCCTTGAGATTATGAAATGCGCTTTGGTCTGAATATGTCGAAGCAGGTCGTTTATGTTTTTTGCTTTGTCCATTTTAACTAGGACTCTAGACGCAACCTTTAACTACATCTTGGAAACTCTGCAACAACCGAGTTTGGAATGGAAATATGTGCCTTGGTGTGAGTAAACGTCTTTCCCAGGCTCTCATCTGCTGCCGCAAAGACTGTATATAGGGATTGAAAATATATACGGTCAAGGCACTTTCGCCACGAGAAAGCTGAGAGTCGGAGTTGGTAGGGATCTGCTAGGTGAAAACTCAAGGTTGCATATAATCGCATTCCCTACCATCTGATTTCCATGGAATGTAACATGATGATTATTTGCATCGACAAATAAATTAGGTCCAATCATATATCTGGCAACTTTTTGAGCAGCCCTTGGACGGTCATATCGGTTTGTTTCTGTTTTGACCCCGGGATGAATTACTTTAATTCGGCGGGTGTCATGGAAAATGAGCTTTCATAAACGCCTTACAAGGTGGATTCATTCCACAGTATACATACTTGTTTCAGAATGAATGTTTTAGACTCAAAGAACGTTCCAATTATACATCATGCTGTGATTAGGGCAACAGATAAACTCATCCTCTATGGCCTTTAAGTCCGGGGGTGGCAATACAAATCTGAGATATTACATTATCATTCCTGAAAGAGATAAATAAAAAGAAATGCTGGTGGCGAGACAGAGCAGAAGCCAATACTAACGTTTGTCAAACATGTGATTGATAATCTGCCGATGGCTGAAAGAAGTGAGTCCTCGGCCTATAAACATTCACATTACAGGGCCTGGTATTTTTTTTTAATAATTTCCAAACGTTGCTTTTTTCATAATCTGTAACATAATAAGAACTTAAATCTTGACTGGCGTTATGACATTGACTGATCATAAGAAAGGTTTGCGGTTATTTTCTAGTAAAATAGAAAAAAAACCGTTTGTCCCTAAGAAAAACCCGATACAACACTGTTCTGAAATTTCTTGGATTGTCAAATTTATTGTGTGTTTTTTACTACTCATCAGCCTTAAATCTCACCTAATAATTGTTGGTTTATGACTCTATTTGTTTACTTTTCGCTGGTGCCTTACTAAAAAATATTTAAATGCCCCTCGTCGGATTGCAAATACTTAGTTAACGTGCAACTTTATACACAACTACTCAAATAAACAGAAAAGCAATAAAGCATCACTATGCATATTTTCCCTGGCTTACAAGCCTAATCTCTGTCCTCACTAATCCATTACAAACAGCCATCCATTGTCATTATTGTTGTTGTTGCACCTAATTAATTCATTCACCAAGTGCAACAGACGACATGCCACTTAAAATGCATCCACGTAACCGCTCACGTTCATGACAACTAAAGGTGGCTTCGCAATAAATCCCACAAGCCAAGCACGTGTTAACTTGTCTAATAACAATTACAGACGATTAATACTCCACTATCTGAATCTAATCTCTAGCCCGCTAAATTCATCAACCTGACAACAGACCCAAGAACCAATAGACCTCAATCACAAGGCCTTTTTTTCGAAGTCTCAAATTTGGCCGATTACAATCGTCATATGGTGGTATAATAAATTTATAAACACAAAATAATTGACTACCATTCACACTCCAAAAGATATTTTATCTGGACCATGTGATATGATTGTATTCGATTATCGATAAGGAAGCAAAATCGTATACACTCCTCAAACGATGTTTATCTGCGATAGAGGTAGAATTTCTATTTTTTACGCGAGCTTATTGTGGCTTAAGTCCATGGAAACATTCGAATCGATTTCCTGGTAATGACATTCATTGTGCGCCAACATCAGATATTTAATTAGCTGGCGATTTCCCAGTAGGTATGAGTACAAATATACTCCCATCGAACAGAGTGTATCTATGAGATTGTCATGAAAAGAGTACCCAGTTCGAAACAACAACACGAATAATTTGTACACAATCGATGGGTGGAAGCACGTTGATGCAACAGATAGTTAGGTGTATGGGTATGGATTGTGGTTTCTGATGGATCCCTCGTATCTGCGAGATAAGTGAAAAAAAAATTGTAAACAGAAAATGGGAAGCACAAAAAGTGAGGAGTAGAAATTGCCCGGGAGAGTCATGTGCCACTTAAGTAAATTACTTTGGTTGGCGTTTGATGTGGTTGAGAGTCAGAGATTGACCTAGAACAGCAGCGGAACTGCACCGGCAAGGATGACTTTTATTGATTTGCAGAGCTGAGACTGTCGGGGACGGCATTGATTTGTGTGATTTAATTGAATCTTGGTGACAATTTTGAACCGTATCCAAGCCTCTGACAGTAGATCGATACTCATTGCATCTTGATGGTGTCAAGGGAATAGAGTTAGACAGAGTTCAGGGAATACGCACAATATGGTGATTCGGTGAGAGGGAATGGGCTTATTGGAAAGGCATATTCATTCCAGACTGTATTAAGTGGCATACATACTCAAATTGCCATTAAAGATAGCGTGGTTTGGTAAAAAAAATCGAAAGTGATAATTTCATCCAAGTCCCACTTTCATCATGGAAAATCAGATTCAATCTACATGTCATACATGCTCACCATTCAACCACTTGAGATTTCCAACGATTCTTAAAGCTATCACATTTATTGCACAACCTTTAGTATTCATCTCATGAGATGACCTTTCAACTGTTTGTTACAATTCAAGGAAAACTGGTGGTGGGGCTTCCTACTGTTGCACAATTCCGACAGCGAATCAAAGGAAAACGTAGATAATCGGTAATCGTCGATTGTGATTAATTTTATTGAAAGGTGACTGACAGTGAGATACATCTCTTAAATAATTATGAACTTTTGCGCGATATTCGAAAACAACATAACAGAACCAACAAAGGTTGGAATTTATTTTTAGATTGCATTGTTGGTGTTATTCTTAAATAAATAAAGTTAAATATTCTTAAAGTCTGAAATGCAAATTGTTAAATAAAAGACTGTACTTAAATTCATGAATAATTCAATTTTTAATTTGTATTGCAGTTTTATAGAAATTGTTCAACCAGAAAGACGTTTACCAGACATCTGACACCAATATTTAGTGAAATTGGTGGTACTGAAGAGTCGTCATTTGTATGAGGTCTCGAATCACTCTTAAATAAACAAAATTTTAATCAGACCAATGGTAGATAGTGTATTTCCCCGTAAATCTTCACCTACCTCACATTGATGGAAACAGCTTCCTAAACAAAACTAATTCACAGTTTCATGTTAATTTAATATTTGGCGTTTTCTTAGTCAAATAGAAAGCTAAGTTTCAGTCAGGCTTCGAATATCAACATTTTTTATGCTACATTCTATCGGATGCAGGAATGACAAGTTTCTTAACAGATAGTCTGCAAATTTAACTATAAAGAACTTGTTGAATCACTTTCTAAAGCGCATTTTTACAGTAGCGTTTTAAAATCAAACTCTTAAAGTATCCTGATCTGGTTAGACTGTTTGATTGATTTGAGTGTTCCTCAATATTTTATTGTGACTTATTGTGACTTCTCCTTAAACAATTTTAGGTGGTTTGCCGTGCTGACGTTGTTCAGATCATTTAGATTGCAGACCCTGTATGAACTGGTAATTCCAGATACTTACTCACTCACTTAAGTGGCGTTACAGTCCGGGATGAACCTGGGCCACAACCAACATGCCTCTCCAATTATCTCGGTCCTTAGCTAACTGCCTCCAATTGCGCAATCCAAGTTGGTTGAGGTCGGATTCTACTTGTGCGCTCCACTTAAGGCAAGGTCTTCCTCTACTGCGTCCGACGTCTGGCTGAGAATCAACAAATTCGTATCAAACGAATTCAGCGCCGTAGAGCAGGACAGGCATAATCAGGGTCTTATATAGGATCTCCTTAGCAGTTCGAGTGAGGGCTTTACTACTAAATTGCCTTCTTAGCCGAAGAAACAGCGATTGGCTAGAGTAATTCTTCGTTTGATTTCTGACGAGATGGTGTTGTCAGAGTTAATAGCGGAGCCGAGGTAGACAAAGTCCCGTACTACCTCAAAGTTATATCTGTCACTGGTGACGTTCTGTCCAATTCGTCGATGTTGTGTGTCCTTTCGTGCTGACAGCATATACTTAGTCTTATCCTCAATCACTGCTAAACCCATTTTTCAGCGTTCAGATAGGATCTTGTAAGCGATGTTGAGTAGACTTATGCCTCTTTAGTTGGCGCAGTTCAGTGAGTCTCTTTTTTTGTGGATCGGGCAACCGATGCTGACGTTCAATTCTTCAGGCATGCTACTTACCAAGTCATCTCCGCCACCTTTATAAAGCTCAGCAGGAAGGCCGTCATTTCCGGCAGCCTTATTACGCCCTTATCACGCCCTTTTCTTGCTCTTATTTCTTCTTTCTGAAAAGCCTGCGTTCTTCCCTTCTTGCTTGCCTATATAGCTTAATGGCAGCTCTCGCCTTCACCTGCAGCTTCGTTCTTAGCTGCGAACATCTGTCGGCATTCCTCATCAAACCAGGGGTTTCTTGCTGGTGGCCGCGAGAAACCTAGCATATCAGTTGCGGCTGATCTAATAGCTTGTTGGCATCGTTGCCATTATTCTTCGATATTAGATGCTGGTGGTGTGTTGTGAGTCGAGAGGTTAAGGGATACGCGTTGGGCGAGGGTCTTGGCGGTCTCTGGCGATTGCAGTCTTTCAACATTAAATTGTTTCACAGTATTTCTGGTTTTTTGTGGCGTGGTGGATATCCGCATTCTTACCTTGGCTGCAATAAGGTCGTGGTCCGAGTCTGTATGTACAGTATGTGTGCGTCTTGTCTATCGCAAAGTGATCAATTTGGTTGACTGTTCGTTGATCTGGAGACCGCCATGTCCCTTTATGGATATCGAGGTGAGGAAACCGTGTGCTGGCTGTAGTTGCATTTCGTTCCGTAGCGAAGTCAATTTTCCCTTAGTCCGTTACTAGACGTGGTGTCGTGTAGGCTATATTTTGCGACAATACTGCTTAATATGTCTTCACTTCCTACCTTTGCGTTAAAATCTCCCAGCACGATTTTATCATCGTACATCGGTAATCGCTCATAGGTTTTGTCGTGGAGCTCGTAGAAGCAATCCTTAGTATTTCCTGGATGGGAGTAATATCTGATTTGTATCAGTTTAGGGCTTCCGCTTAGTAGTCTTACTTACTAAAACCGTCTATCCTCCAAGGAATAAGTCATTTCTCGCTGGATACAAGGCCTTGTTCTACGCATTGCCTTTTGAATGGTTCATACATCGAGTCCATATGGCCAATACTATTTTCAAGCCAAACAGGGCCTAAAATGCAGCAGAATGAAAAAAAATCGCTTTTAAAAATGATGGTTCCCGAGAGGGCTTGATTTAATTTGAGTTTTAAGTTTACGACTATTGGTTGCTGTTAAGCGGAATTCCGAATAGAATCGGTCATTGTTCGATCGCCTTTTTTTATAGTCTTCTGTGCCTTTCCAAAAGTCTTCCGGTTTCCATCGATATCTCTGGAACGGTTTTGACATCTCTTCCAAATGTCACCCACTCGCTATGCTGGTATTTTCTAACCGTACTGCTGATGAAATTCCCTCCTCAACGATGTGCCATACGTCTATATTTGGTGTAAAAAATGTTCCCACCTTGGATTTGTAAGCACACCTGAATTCCGTGAACGTAATTCCCCCAATAAAACGTCTGCCTAACTCCCCTTTTCCTTGGATTCTGAAAATTAGGCTTCTCATTTAGTGTCGTGGTCATCAGCTGGTCGTTTGACGGTTTTCGGTCTATTCTTCCTAGGTTCATCAGGCTACCTGCGGCGAATACTTTTGTTGTTTGCTTGTCAGCTGCTCTGCTGTTCGTGTTTCAGGTGCGATCGGGCGAATTTCCATCTTGTAACAAACAACAAGTTGTAAGTTGTGTTTGAGGTTATGTGTGCTGCTGTGGTGCAATTTTGTTTTCTTGTTTTTTTTTAGCTGCATTTGACACCGAATGGCGACTGTCCACAACAATATACATACTTTAACAAATTCTTTATCTTAAATTCAAAGAGATATCTGGCTTAATAAATGCCAAATTATGGTTCTAGCTCCTCTAGGTCTTATACTCCATTTTTGGCAATATCCCAATCATTTTCTCTCCATCGAAAAACTACTCAAAGTCACTGAACTTTCTAAAATAAATCTATTTTCATGAAATGTGTCAAAAAAAAAATCAATTCATGTCTCATCCTTTCATGATCAAATTGCTCGCTAATCACAAAAACGATTGCTTCCCATAATAGAAAGAACCGTCTGACTCATCTGGCCACACAGAAAATAGCTGAACTCCAGCTCACATGAGGCGTCAAGATTAGCACTAATCAACAGCCCGGCTTATCGTGACAATAGTGCGCAGCCTCCATGTGCCATGTTGGCGCTTTAACGCCTCCGCGGCCGTCCTTAGTCGGCTTTTGTTTGTTTAATTGTTTAAACGAATTAATAGTTCATTCGGCAGTAAACGATTTCGCATACACTCGCTAAGCAGTGATAGTGTGAACTTTGAAAATAGAACACAGCGTCGCTAATATTTAGCTACATGCGCCATAGGCTTTGTTCGACGTTGGACAAGTGTCACAAGGGCTTTAACTTATTACGATGAAATATGGAGTCAAGGTTCTTGTGTCGATACACCTTGGACGATTTCCAAAAAAAAATTCCCAAATCTTGTCGCTAATGAATGACCGACTTTGTTTTAGAAGTTGCAGCTTAATCCGGCATAAAAAGATTTCCTTATCGGAATGCATTGACCTGCATTGCATATCGGTTCCATAGCCTCGGTCCATGGCTGCTCGCCATTCATTATGAGTCTATTTAATTTAATTAATTGAACATTTTATTTGTTGATAAACTTTTGACAGGACTTTTGCGCATTTTGACTTAGATTGACAAGCGCCGCCAGAGTCGAATGTGACGTATGTAAAAATAAAACAATCAGAGTGCGCCACGAACAGCAATGACCTATTAAGCTTCGAAAACGAAAACCATCCAATCGGGGACGCCAATTTTCAGAGCTGGTTATCGGATTAGATTTTAGTTAGATACTGTCGTACTGTAAATGTGCGTTACTATTGTGTTAATCAATTAAACTTCAGCTGATAAGGTGGGGTAGCAGGTATTTTAAGTCGATACCTACTATTTATGTTCGATTAGATTGGAATAGATCTCGTAGCGTGGTTTGATTATGTGTGTCAGATACTGACATAATATAGTTAGATAGATTCGGGTCGTATATCACTTTGATGGGGGAAGATTGGACAGAAAATAAGTTTGTTGGCTTATTGAGCTGTTAATATAGATATTATTAAGATATGATGTGGATTAGAAAAGTTCGATTATAAACCGTGATATATGAATAAAGAAGAGAGTTGATAGATTCATTTTATGGTACCTATCAAAAATTCGACTTTTAGATTCGAAAAGATAAGAAAAGTCTGACCTGTCGGTTGAACCTTAGAAGAATCTATCATTCGAACTCTTGGTTTTGGATCACCTGTAACTGAGGACCGCATTGCAATTACGTGATTAGAATGTTTTAGGCATGTTTCTCTGATGGGCCTTAAATCGATAAACAGGTGGTGGGTATCGATTTGGACTTCTTTGTTGTTTTTTTTCATGATCTGCTGAGGTTTGAAGATTTGATCAGTTGTGCACTTTCCTAATCTAAAACCGCACTGATAAGGGCCGATCTGGTTGTTGGTAAACGGTTGCAGATGTTCACATATTATGGCAGAAATTATTTTTTAGTGAAAGTTGAATATACTTATGTCTATGTAATTGGTGCTGTTCAAAGGGTTTAAAGGGATCGGGCAAACGTTGCTGAGCTTCCATTTTCAGGCATACTCTAATGCCACTAAATTTTGCTTATGAGTTCGTGAATGTTACTTACTAAATCGTCTCCGTCGACTTTATTAAAGCTCAGAGGGAAGGATGTCATTTCCGGCAGTTAACCATATATTTAGATATTGCTATCCTTACTTCACTTAGGTCAGCTGTTTGGTTATTATCACTGCCGTCGCCAATATTGAATAGTTCGTTCTATCTGACAGCGGGAGATTGTTGGTCATCGCCGTTCGAAAGTCTGCAGAAGTGGCCCATCTATGTCTCAACAACGACGTTTGCTTGTTCATCTCGGCAGGATTCTGTACGTCTGTTGTATCCTCATCTTTGACGTTTTAGACTTTGTTAAAATTTACAAACATCATTCCTGGTGTGGCACCTCTCTATATCTTCAATAAAGCGCTTTCCTTGCTCCTTTTTCTTGTTTTTGAAAAGGCGGTGTTCTTTCCTCTTTTTTTGCCTTTAAAGCTCAATGACAGCTCTCATCTTCACCTGCAGCTTAGCCTTGTAGGCCTCGTTCTTGGCTGCAATCATCTGTCCGCACTCTTCATCGAACTCTGGCTATCTTGCTGTTGGGTGCGTGAAGCCTAGGACACCAGTTGCGGCTAATCTAATGGATTTTTGACATCGTTGCCATTGTTCTTAGACATTAGATGCTGGAGGTATGGTGTTTATCAAGAGGTTAAAGGATACGCTTTCAGACTTGGAGGTCTTTCGACACTAAGTTTTTTCACAGCAAGTATTTCTTTTTTGTTGTGGCATGTGGATATCCGCATTTCTAACTTGGCTGCCATAACACATTGGTTCGAGTCGATGTTCGCACCTCGGAATGTTCGGGGATCCAAAATACTTAACGCGGGCTGTCTATCGCCATGTGATAAATTTGGTTGACCTTTCGTTGATCTGGAGAACGCCATGTCCCCTTATGGATATCGGGATGATTAAACCTTGTACTGGCTATAGTGGCATTTCGTTCCGTAGCGAAGTCAATTAACCTAAGTCCGTTGCCAGGCGTGTTTTCGTGTAGGCTGTGTTTTCCGACATTATTGCTAAAGATGTCTTCTCTTCCTACCTTTACGTTAAATTCTCCCAGCAAAACTTTAACTTCGTACTTCGGTAGTCCCTTATACGTTTTGTCAAGGAGCTCGTAGAAGCAGTCTTTCGCTATATCATCTTTTTTCTCCGTCGGAGCGTGGATTGTTATGTTGCGTCCGTTAATTTCTTGAAAAAAAAGATATTTTACCTAGGTCCGGCAATTATAACAAATCCACATCCGAATCCGAATGAGTAGATTTGCCATCGTGCACAGCAATTGGAGCTATCCCCATCAACTTTGTGGAAGATTTTGCGGAAATATTTTGGCTTAAAAGCTTATAAGACCCAGCTAGTGCAAGAGTTGAAACCGCATCATAGGTTCAGTGAATGGGTCGATGATCCTCATATTCAACGCAAAATTTTGTTCTCCGATGAGGCCCATTTTTGGTTAAATGGGTAAACAAGCAAAATTGTCGATCTTGGAGTGGAGAAAACCCTGGACAAGCCTTTGTCTGGACGCACTTACAACCATTTAAGCTCACTGTTTGGCATGCCTTATGGGCTGGTGGAATAATCGGACCATATTTCTTTAAGGACGACGACGACCAGTATATTACCGTCAATGAAGAGCGCTATAAAAACATGATTTTTGACTTTTTGGTTCCATCCAATGGTATTGACATGACAGAGCTTTGGTATCAACAAGATGGCGCAAAATGCCACACATGCCACAAGTTCGTGTCAATTTATTGCTGGAAACATTTGTTCAGCGAATAAGTTTGCGTAATGTACCTGTGAACTGGTCTTCACGATCCTATGATATCCCACCTCTAGATTACTTTCCTCACTTTGCGTATGTGAAGTCACTAGTCTTTTCCGATAAACGTAAGACGTTGGACGATTTTGAAGTCAACATTCGCCATTTTTTTGCTGATATGAGGCCCAGTTGGTCGATAAAGTTGACGAAAATTAGACTTCACAACTGCGCTTCATTCGTGGCACGCATATGCCCAAAATCATATTTAAACACTAATGGAAAACAAAGCTAATTTCATAGACTAACATTAGCTTAAAGTTTTATTTCATATTGAATTTGTATACCTCTAAAAAGACACCTTTTAGATGTTACAGATTTGCATCTGCTTTTTGGCAGGCCCATCTTATAGTATTTCCGGAAAGGAGTAATGTCATCTTTGTAGTAGCTTGGGGCTTCCTCTGGTTGTTCATCTGTACCTCTCCTGTTTAATGTTCTCACAGTTTTGATGCAGATACAAACGTCGTTGTCCTTTTTTTAGCATAAAATCATTCCGTTCATAACAGACTGTTTCTGACGTAACTGGTTAGTTAGCCCAACGCACAACCCCTAACATGGAAAGCCAGGCCCATATGTTCACTTGAGAACAACTGGCCGAATGCTCCTAGCCAGGCATTCTGACCAAGCTTTTTTAGTGTTGCTGTTTTTCGCGCTAAAGGGCTTTTGAATACCGTTATAGTGTTTGAGAATAGCGCGGGCATTAAGAAATTTTGAGGAGAAGAAAAGAGGAGATACCGTTGTGCGTTGGTTTTAAATTTTAGGGGGGAGGAAAAACTGAGTTTGGTAAAGAATTCCAAATTCGTGTGGTTCGGTTAAGGAATGAATCTCTATATTTCATAGTACGCCCGAAGATAGGCTTGAGGGTGAATTGATTAGCATTCATGACATGGCGAATATAACGATTGAATGTTTGATGGGGCGGAATACAGCTAGCTATTTCGATTGAGTTTTTCCTGGTAAAATAGCGGTAAAAAAGGGTTAGGCAGGCGATGTTCCTACGATGTTCAAGCGAGACAATATAGTTCGCTATGGTTAGATCTCCTAACGCTCGTTTTTGTATCCTTTCCAGTAGGTGCAATTATGTTTTTGCTGCACCTGACCAGATGTTTTGTTTTTTTGTTTATACGCTGTCAAAAGCCTCTATCAAGTGCAACGATCTTGTTTTTGCTCGATTTTGTTTCTTTTCCAGTAGGTGCAATTATGTTTTTTGCTGCACCTTGCCAGATGTGGGCGTTAAGCTCAAAGTTGGGGCGTTTATACGCTGTCAAATGCCTTTGAAATATCAAGTGCAACGATCTTGTTTTCGCCACCAAGGTGAATATGTTGGTTCCACTTTTCGGTGAGATATATTATGTCATCAAATCATCAGTGGACCTGTTGCTACGAAAAGCGTATTGTCGCTCATTAAGTAGTTTTCGTGATTCAAGATATTTCATTAGCCGACGGTTTATCAGCGTTTCCATGACTTAGATTGAGGTGAGGTAATGCAATTGGTCGGTAGTTGGAGAGAGAAGAAGATTCGCATTTTTTAGGGACGGGTTGGACATTTTCTCGGGAAGAGTCCTGAATAATAGGACAGATAGGAAAGCTTACGAAATGGTTTTTCCAGCGAGGAAGAACACCTCTTCAGAATTATGGGGGAGATACCATCTGGGCCAGACGATTTGTAAATTTTATGATCTAATAATACCCTTGTCCGATAGAATGTTCTACGTTCTCAAGTACAGAAGACTGGACACAATCTGGTAACGTAGAGCTGGCTGCAAAATGAGCAGCAAGCAGATTGGCTTTGTCTATAGAGGTGGCAGCTGGAATGTCATTTTAAATGAGCGTTGGGATGGAAGATAAGGTCGAATTCTTAATGTTTCTAACAAACGACCAACAGTTATTACTACCTTTGGGATATAGTAGAATTTTTCTGACTTAGATTTTGGTCGATTTGACACGCTAGATGTGTGCAATACAGTCGTTTCTAGCTCTTTTGAACTTAGATCGGTTTTCCTCAATAGGATTGGTCGAAAACATACTTCTTTGCAGCTCGAGTTATACCACCCTTGGGTTTGATTCTCTTTACCCGGTGAGGGATAAAGGATTTCTTACCCAGTAGAATGGTGTTCGTTATCGCACTTCATTATCCGGAAAGCATAATGACCAGTTAAAATTCTTAAAGAAACCGTTAAGATCTTCCCAGTTGGCTTTATCGCCTTGCCATATGGTTCTTTTTAGTAATTTGTTCTTTAAAACCCTAGACGGTTACCCTTCGTCGAATCGACGAACACCTCTTTTAGTTTTTATGATTTCTCTTAACTATGTGGTTGGAGTACGAGAAATTAGCCGATACAGTGGCCTGACGAGCCTAGATGCGATAATACATTTAAAGTGTATTTACTAGGATGAGAGGTTAGAAACAAGTCCAGAGTGTTAGCGGCTTGACTGTGAATGTCCGGAATTCGCGTTGGCTCATAAGTCAATTAAGTCAGACTAGTATCCAATGCTTACTACTTGTAGGTAAAATAAGTACAACTGATATGTAGTAATAGTTACAATGACTGGGCATTACCAAGTCGATTAGGGTTCCCCTTAGTCCTACAACATCCTACCATCCAGCTAAATTAGAAAATATACAGAGACCCGAAAAGTGCATACCATGTGCACTTGGGTGTTGTCAAAATTTCAACACAATAGATTTTAGTGTTAAAACAGAAAATTATCAATTCTCTGTGTCCTTGAAAATTGACATTGGTGACGCGTGACCACCTGCAGTACAGACTTACAAACAATTCAAGTACTACAACAATGGCCACTATCTTTATTCCAGGAATCCATTAATGGACTTATTCCTCTTTTTATATCGTGCTTAAAAAATATATGTTTGTCCATTACTTTGCGTTCATTGACACCTCACATTCGGGGATATTCATGCATGTTTTAGATTGCTATTGTCTACACGGACACTGGCTGTAATGTCACCTTTATTTGTTGAATCATTACTCAATAGGGATATTAACCTTCAATTAACTCATTTCTTCAAATTAGTCATTACCAAGCGTAGACAAGGGTATTATCGTCGTCCCTTATTGACAGGATAGATCACATGTTCGTGTGCTTATAAGTAAAACTAGGCTTCGTGAAACAAATTTCCACACACATCCGGTGTATTCATCTAAACATAAAATTAACAGTCTTACAATTCAATCCAACAGTAATGCTTTGGGGAAAATACCACTCTTCCTTCCACTTCCATTAATATTAATGTATCCTTTTTTTTCGTTACAGCGGATGGTATGACATACTCCTTTGGAATGTTCTATGTTGAGTTCATTTCATATTTCAACGAAGGCCAGGGTTATACGGCATGGATTGTCTCGCTTTTGGTCGGTGTCACATTAGCGTCAGGTAAGTGCAAAACCACGATGTGATGGTTCAAAAATACCAAGAACCCACCCATCCCAAAGTATCTCAAGTTATGGCAAGTCGGTGTGAAAGCGAAATCCATTTTAGCGCATTTAAAATGAAAATAAACGGGACAGGTGAACTGCTACTGTATAAACAAATCCTAGTGGGTGTTAGGTACCTCTGGTAGTTTAGTAAGGTTGCTGAGGAACTACAACAACAGGCTCTTGACCTAGTTCGGTGACAAAACAGAGGAAGTTGACTATGCCTCGTACGGCGGATGGTAGCTGTGCACGGTGACAATGAGTAGAATGTACATTTGAGCGTAACGTGAAGATAATTGAATGCAAAGACGGTGAAATTGTATTTTGTGGTGATATTTTGAAAATATGACGATGAAAGGATGTTTACAAGGAAGGGTTCTATTCCTACCATCAATGTATGGGGTGAAGCTGAACCTAATTATACACAACGATACCAAAGTTTACTTCTAGATGTAAACAATTGCGCCCTTTGAATACAAGGATATATCAACATATATAAACTAGAGCAAAGGATATGCAATTTAACGGCATTAACTAGGACTTTTATTAAGATTTTAAAATTATTACCATGTTCGATGTTATATTTTTGAAACAAATAGAATGGTTCTAGAAAATAACGTCGATTTTAAATGACAGATTTGAGATGCTTCCAAAAACAGTTCTCTAACTTCGATTATTATAGGCCAACCATAATTCGGTCCAATGTCGCTCTTATCATACGGTCATAGTGCCCGAATAAAAAAAAAGTAAATTCCATTATGTTTCATCATTTCTACTTGTGTTTTGAATTGTCAAAATTCTAGATGTCATATAGGTTAGCTCAGGTTACAAGTACCTGCCAACGATTGGCTACCACACTTAATACTCATCGGTTGTGAAACCACGTGGATTCTTGGATCATTGGGTTTTATTTCATCTACACTTTTAAGCTATCATGAGCAATGGTAACAAAGTCTCCACGAGAACTACTACGGAAATCTTCTATATGAATCAATTCATCCAAGCCCTGCTCTTCTTCGGAGAATCCTTGGTCCCGTTAGTGTTGACGGGTTATGGATACGAAGATTCAACCACGATCTTTACGAGCACTTTAACGACATATCGAAGTGGTACAAAAATTCCGAGTTTGACGTTTAAGAATGCTAGGACACAAAGAGTGAATGGACACCAATACTGCGAGTCTTCAATTCCCAGCTATATATCGGACGCAGTTGAGGAAGACTTTGCCATAAGTGGCACACAGAATCTGCTTAGATGAAGAGGAAGATAAGTGTATACCTCACCTTCTCTGCTCTAGTGAAGCTCTCTCCAACAAAAGAAGACAATTACGACAATCTATATAAGCTAGTTAGCTAGGAATGGTTCACTTAGGCAATCGAATATTTTGGAAAAGTCGACAGATCCACGTGGTACCACAACAGACGTTTTTTGGTCTAAGTGTCCACGCGCATTGCGTGCAGCCACTATAACCTAACCTAGCTCAACCTAAGGCGCACACACAACAAGAAACCAACCTTAACCAACTTGAAGTGGTCAGCTGGAGACAGTTAGCTAGGGACCGGAATGGTTAAATTTCCATTGGCCGTCAACGCAAACGAGACCAAAGATTTTTTGAAAATTGTTTCTCTCAAAACGACTAAGGATTTCTTCATCCGCTTTTGATACGTTCCATGCTTCAGCGCAGTATAGCATGACTGGGATGATCAGCGTCTTGTAACAGCGTAGATCTCAGTTAAAGTTTATTGAAATGTCTAATCGTTCTGGCTCTTCTTCGCCATGTGGATTAGTCCTTCCCAATTCCCACCCATTTGTTACGGTGATGGGGTATTGAAGAAAAATATTTTGTCCAGAGTTGTGAATTTATGAACCACCCACCCCTTGTTGATCTGCCAGAGCTGGTTCCTCAATTCTTTCTCGGTACCTACAAATTGATTCCATTGCTCGAATACATTTCGGACGGTGTTCCTCTTCTTTGATTGTAACGCTGGATACTTAACATGCAGGTGTATGATGGTCAACAAAGGAAATACCACTTCAAGGTAAATCGTTCCGCTATACGTTCCACCACTTAACTCGATTCCTTTTGTTCGTGACCATCATTGTCAAGAATTCGTCACAAAAAATAAGTAAATACAAATTTTTGGTTCAACAGATTCGTTGGTACCCAGGGCCTAGCTTTTTATCACAACCATTCAGGTGGTCATGTGTACTTCTTGCACGGGACCTCCTGTTTTATGCCGAATCCGAAAGACTAAGTTGAGATAAGTTTTTTCTTAACAATTGATACTACTCTAATAATTTGTCAAATCATCACGAGAAGGGGGCCATTAAAAAATTATGTAGGTGTCGGTATGGCTGGTAGTCGAACCAAGACCTTCTGCGTGGTAGTTCATCGCCTTAACCATCGCGCCTCTTAGACCGTTAAAAAGAAGTCGACTCCAAAAAAACGTAAAAGATCTTCTAAATGCTCCAAACTGGCTACGATGGCTACGATCTGAGGAATCCTAGGAATTGCATTCCTTATACACATCAGAGTCCACATTTTGTTCCAACGGATCTTCTTAAGGTTCGTAATATAGGAGTAAAATAGTCTGAAATGTCTGAACCCCAGCTTTTTTGCCTGGATAAGAGCACATACCATCTGGTCTCTTAATTGACACACTCGGCGTAATAAATTCGTCCTTCAAAACACAGGACTCCATCACTGTCAATACAGGAGTAGAGCTTACTAACGGACTGGATTTCGGGCACTGTTTACGATTTGTTAGCACTACCAATTCATCACCATAATCAGCCCACTATGCCTTTTTCCGTTGCATAATCTCTGTTTTATCCAACTTCCATGAACGACAGGAGCAATTACCTAATTACCCACTGGTTAGTGTGCCAGTTCTAAAATAGCCTGATCGCCTCCACTCGCCTTTATCATTGCCCTTTTCTGAAGATCATAGTAATACGGGACGATCCATGTTCCCAAATAGAAAATCCTTTAAATTTGACTACCAGTATGCCCCACTATTTTCGGCTTACATTCTCCTTCATCACCAACACGTGTCTGAATTTACTTCATCAGGCCAGATGCTCTGAGACCAGCGCAATTAGACGCCTCGAATTACTGGCGTTTTTTGTCCAAAGCAGGTTTATTTGACTATAAACCTCGTTTAACTTAGTCTTCTCCTGTATCATCCCAATACAAGACGAACGGCTTGTACATTCTTTCAACCGACCGCAACCAATGCAACACGATCCTGGAGTCAGTCCAAAAGAACTTCCTATCGATCCTGAATCCATGACCATATACAACAAGCTTAGCCAGCCGTGAGCCGATAAGCGTTGCTTGGAGCTTCAACCTGCGAATGGACTGTGGTGATACTTAGCTTCTTACTTATAACTTGCAGTTGCACCGATGTATAAGAACACATCTGGCTATACGAACGAACTCCAGCTTTCCCATAGGTAATCATAGGCCCATCAATCATCATCCCAGTCCATATACTTTCGCCATACAAGTATACGGAGTACTTTGATTCCCATCAACTAATAAGCTAGAGGACCATGTCTTCGATTTCCAGCTAGATGATCGACGTAGCAAAAGAAGACGTTGGCGTAAGTGGCGCTAACAAGTAGCAATCAAATTTAATCTATTCGGGGTCTACGACTGGAGACAACTAAATCCCTCGCTAAGTACAGAGGCATTCTGTTTAGGAATCAGAAAGGTACGTAAGTAGGTACCATAAACCTCAATCCACATGCAATAATTTTGGCATGAAGCACAGTCCCTGCCAGTCCAGGTACCCATCAGTTCCGCTTAGTACACGTTACAATGATATTGAAGTTCGAAAGAGAGGACACTCATGCACCCAACTCCAATCTTGGTTGGACTTGGATCCAATGGTATAAAAGTGTCCCGACTCGAGATTTACTATCCCATGACCGTCTGTCAGGAATAGTTTGGCTATTCGTAAGAGTCGAGACACAATTAGTTCTGAGTTGCAAGGTTCGCAATTTTTGTGTATCACCTTTCTCTTGGTGATCGGTCCCCTATCATGAGCATCTTCGGGTGGTTGATTTGACTCAAGAAATGACGTAATAATCAGTCTCAGCTGTGAATGCAGTTATAGCAGTGAAGGCTGTAAAATTCCATCGCAAACCAACCCTTATCTTGAATTACAGTGGATAGGTATGAATTTTTATCAAATTGGAGAAAAACCATGTGCTGCAATCGGTCATCTCAATTCATTGGTATTTGTGCTAAAGAACTTAATAGTGACAGACCTCAAGTGGAACCCTACCGTGCAGCACCTACCTTATCTACACCGATAATGCCTCTGTGCCTCCTGCTAAGCTTATAACAGACCCCATGCGGAAGTGACCCTCGAGTTTGCGAAGCTTCACCAGTGGCTATATTCTGGTATGGCGGAAAACTAAAGCTCCTGACATATACTAGTCTGCGGAAAAATCGAAGGAGGATTACTCTAAGGATTAATTAACCTAAGAGTGCATTAGGTGTAAGATGAATCTTGGTCCTCAACATGGATGGTGGTAATTCCTTATCATGATCACTTATTGTACACGAGTAGTGTTTTTCTGGCCTTGATGGTTGACCAAAACGTCTCGATGGTTCTGATACATTGTATAGGCCGTAATAGCCAGGTGTTTACGTAAACCTGCATTTATGTATCTATACCACATACTGTATCGTATGGTCTTTATTGGACATAAGGTCCATATAGTGTCATATACGAAAGTGGCCAATAAGGTTACTAATACTTCTTCCGAAAAGCTCAGAACTACGAATTCTTGCACATCACCGGTCTCTGCTTTTTACTTATCCCAACATTTCAGACATTAGGGTTTCACATAAAAAAGCAAGTTTTTCTATTAGTGCATGAAACAATACACGCACACATGAACGACTTAAAAATCGCCTAGGACTGATGGACTTAATTGACTTGTCTATAGACCTATAAAATTTTGAGATTCTGAATTAATACATCCAATGCTCAGACTTAAGCCCTAATTGACCTGCTTACCGGACTATCTTTTCAGTTATCAATCGGTTCCATCACACCTACAGCCATTTTGAGCCTCTCTAAAAAAAAAATTCCATCTACTAAACTACCCTTTCACCTTTTTCCAGGACCCATTTCATCGTCATTCGTCAATCGCTATGGCTGTCGAGCGGTGACTATAGCCGGATCGATATTAGCAGCAATTTGCATCTTCATCAGTATGTTCGCTCAGAACGTCCTCACTTTGATATTCACCATTGGAATTGGCACAGGTTTAGGATTCGGTCTTATTTACCTGCCTGCAATTGTCAGTGTCACAATGTACTTTGAAAAATATCGATCATTGGCTACAGGCATCGCTGTTTGCGGCTCTGGATTCGGAACATTCGTCTTCTCACCACTCACTGAATACCTTATCGGTACCTTTGGTTGGCGAGGAGCTATGCTCATCATCTCCGGTATTGTCCTGAACTGCATTATTTTCGGAGCAATGTTCCGACCATTGGAATCACCACCAGCACGTAAGAAGTCAATTCGTGATGAAACCGCTACAATGGCTGAGCTGGAACCGCTCAAGCTCAAGCAGAACGAACAGTTCCTACAAACACCACGCACTGACAACTCACTCTCCCGATCGTACAGTGTGGGCCATAATTTCGCTCAGGAATTCAACAATCAGAACGGCAACGCCCAGAAGCAATCCAATACACAGATCAACAGCAATGACAATATAATCCGATCGGCAGCCAGTCAACCCCACATCGCCGGCAGTGGTAGCCAATTGCAGCTGAAGGAGTCCAAGGACAAGTCGGTCAGTGGGACGATGTATCGCCAGGATATCCTGTATCAGGTAAGTGCGAGTTATTGCCAATGTTTGGAGTGAATAATCAAGATGTTTGTTTTTAAATTTAGGGTTCCCTACTAAACATCCCCGAATACCGCTCAAGAAATGACCTCTCCGGGACAATCAATCGGTATGGCTCGTTGAAGCACAACATTCACACAGACTCTACACAGGTAAGCTAATCCTAAGCACTTAGACGAAGTCGTAAACTTTGGCAAACATAGCTACTAATCTTATCAGTGGTATTAAAATGGCGTCGAGAACAAGCAATAATCATGAAAAACCTCAGTTGTTAACCTATCGCAAATAAGGGGCACACACTATATAACCCAAGACTGGTCGATACCAGTAATGACTGCTGGAACTATTCGAATCCAAGTGACGGTGAATCTGGATTGAGGCAGCTAGGTATGCTACTTCCGTTAGTCAGCGGTGAGCGTGGATGAGTCATGTCTGGAGATGCTAATGAGGAAGGTCAGGAGATTGTTGACGCTATGCATGGTGAAGAGGGGTAGATTCAGAGAAAGTTTGTTAATTATTGGACACGTTTTCAAATAGGGAGACAGAATTAGAAACGACTGTATGCAAAAGCTTGAAAAGACTTCATTTTAAGTAATGCAATGGACACATGGCTGTCTCTAAAGCCTGTTATAGGTTAATGGAAACAATTTTTAGAAAGAGCAATAAATTCAAAGACCTTCAGTTGCAGGTATAAATATACGTTGTAAGGTTTATAGAAGCTGTAGCTTCTGATGTGTCTTACAGCGACAGTATGGGGTGCAAAGTCCTATTGTTTCAAATAATAAGAAAGAACTTTATGTAACAGGCCATTGGTGTATTAGCAAAGCTTCGGACTACGTTGGAATCTACAGACCCATTTAGCCATTTGCATTCTGGAATTATTTCTATCATCAGCAAGTCCTACAATATTTGTGGAAACTGTGTAGACTTCATGCTATGACATGTATTCGCTGCTAAAATACCCGTAACCCCTACGGTACTACCTTTTAAGTCGATAAAGAAAAGCATCGTTTGATGATGGATTTTTTTTTGCTCTGAGGGGTGAAATCTATTATGGATACTCTGTGGCCAGTGCTACTACTTATGCCAGATTTACTTACTTTCTTATCGGGCCCCCCACCGGTGAAGGGTCTGTGCCTGAGACACTGCAGCCTTCCATCCTCTACGATCCCTAGCTCGCTGCTTCCAGTTGTCTAGACCAAGCGCTCTGGCATCCGCGATGGCTTGGTCTTTGAAACGGAGGTTCGGTCTTTTTTGCCTTCTCGAACCTGGGGGCTGGGATTCGAAGATCCTCTTAGCTGGAGCATTATTGTCCATTCTCTATATGTGGCCGAGCCAATGTAGTCGACGTGTTTTGGCTTTTTGCACTACATCCACATCTTGGTACAGCTCATAGAGTTCGCGGTTGTATTTTATACTCCATTCGCCCTCCTCGTGCACAGGACGAAAAATCCGCCGAAGTATTTTTCTTTCGAATTAGCCCAGAATCAGCTATCACTTCTTGCTTATCGTCCAGCACTCGGCACCATAAAGCAGAACTGGCAGGATAAGTGGTTTGTAGAACACACATTTCGTCCTTCGAGTTAGGAGTTTTGAGTCCAGTTGTTTTGCCAAACCGAAGTCCTTGGTTTTCGCCCTCTTGTGATCTCGTTTGGTTTTCCCGCACCGCAGATCTTCCATTATATTTACAATGACTCTGTTGTCGGTTTCCAATGCTTCATTTGTCGACAGCATTTACGATTTAAGACTGCGTGGGGTTATTGTCCTGCTTTTCGATTTCTAGAGCGTTTCTCGCAGCTTCATACTTTCGACATTCCAACAGCACGTGCTCGGCATTTTGGACTTTACCATCACTATGACGAACAAGCCAAATTCTGTGTAGGTATTCCAGAAAGCTTCTGGGTCCCGTTAGGAATTGTGATAGGCAGAAATTTACTTCAACATGCTTTCTCTATTTCCACTCTTCGATGTTTAGCAGTAATTTGTGCGTCCATCTTTTGGTATTGTGTTCCATTATCTTTGCCATTCCATTTCAGCGGCTTCTCTCTGTGTTTTCGTTTTTGTATTTTGGGTGAGAGATCCCAGCTATCACACTTATTGCATCTGTAGATACAGTTCTGTATGCATAGCAGACTCTAAGCGAAGATCTTCTGCGCACAGAGTTTATCCTTCCCATGACCGACTCAGTACATGTGGCTTGGCCGAGGGCCATATGGGGGCTGCTTACATGATGATTGATTTGCTTTCTTATTGGCTGCCTTGGTCCTCAAATATTCGACATAGGCCTTGATATTCCGGCAACTGCTCGGCTGACTTGCTCAATCCCGTGCCTAAGGTCTTCTCTGAAGTTAATCCGCTGGTCTAGGAGCACACCTAGGTATTTTATGCAGGACTTGGACTCTCCTTAAGCGCACAACTTTTGTACTACTGCTTATGAGAACGGCCTCTGCATTATGGTCCGCCAGTTCCAACCCTGACTAGTTGAGCCATATCTTTACATCGTTGATAGTGTTGTTGCAGTGTTGCGTCACTTCCTCTATGGTTTTGGCCACTACTACCACTGCGATATCATCAGCGTATTCGATAATGTTCATCCCCCTTGGTCTCGGTATAATCAAAACTCCATCATACATAATGTTCCATTGAGCTGGTCCCAGAATTGACGCCTGTGGTACTCCTCATGTGATTTCGTACTTTTTTGGTCCTTCGTCTGTGTTTATAAAGGAGGCTTGCCAAAGTGAAAGGTACCAGCCTCTGTCTTGTCCATTGCCGTTGGAATTTTCCTTCCGCTAAATCTGTTTCATACAGGTTTGCTTATACCTCGTTTGAGGATAGCAAGTTTGTTCGTGCGGTTACTGTAATTCCTTACGTTCAGGGTATAAAATATTCCTCTTAACTCCCTTTTCTAAGTTCCAACGTCTATGACAATTTTTAAACCATCAGTATAGATGGATATGCGTTCGGTGTCAAGTCTTTGATATAAGGGTGAAACAGCATGTACTTAGAAGATAGAACTGAGCATAGGTATCTGTATAGAATTCAAGTGTTTCCTTCTGAATTAGTGTTCCAGCAAATAAGCTGAATGATTCTTAAAACACTTTTAGCAGCACATTCTTGCATGTAAAGGTCTAAGGATAGCAGGTTGTGGATGCTTTTCAGTCCGGCTGTTGTTGTGGGTGGTTCTCATGTATGTGCTACAACCTACATCGGATCTTTGTACATGAAGTTTTCTTATTGACTGCCTTAGTCATCCAATGATTTCTGAAGTTAAACCTTAGTTTTATAGTCTTTCATTTCCAACCCTAATCGTCTAGGGATGGGGCTAATTTTAGAGGCATGTCGGATTCTGCTGTGGCTCAGGATATTCCGCACTGTAGCTCCACTATGTAAACAATTTAAAATCTTGGTCAGCTTAGTTATGTCTTCACGTCTTACTTTCTCAATAGTTTTTGAGACTATTGCTGTGATTTTATTAGAACATCAGAATCTGTAGTATCCTTGTCACAGACTCACAGGAAATTGTTTAATTTAGATATAACATCAAGAAAGTGATAGGACAAGAACCAGCCCACCTCAGTTTAATTAAGAAAAAATCGTCCCTCCCTGTACATCACAGTCATCTCAAAACTGACGAACAACAAGGCAGTCTGCTCTGTTAGATTACCAGGAGAATGGAAGTATGCATGAACAAAACCATCTACTAAGTCTTGATGGACAAACCCAAATCCGATGACTGGAATATCATCTCTATACGTCCCATGTGAATGTGAATGTGATTCCATGTATTGATTCTACTACCGTCGCATATTCTTAGTTATTGTAGCATCCTATCCAATCTACGGTGTCTGCGGCATACTTATCGTTATGTACCAGTATAGATTCAGTTCCGTCCGGTCGAACAAAGACAAACTTTTCACAATGAGGCAATAATGACAAAGACCAAAGAATTGCATGTCAAGACTGTACTACAGCATTCAACCTGCCATAGCTTTTAGCACCTGGTTTACATTTACAGACAGCATCGATATACAGAGAAAGTAGAACAGGACTTAGGATGCATCATTGGCAAAGGTTTTTGACCTCTGGTCGCCATGCAGCACATATACGAAGGAGTTTGTTAAAAGGTGTCCAATTCTTATAAATTTTGTTGAAAGCCCTAGGGTTCACAGATTGGACAGGAGAAAGTTACGATTGACTTTATCAAATAAAAGCTTTAGAGTAAAAAAGTATGGTATGGCTATTGTTTTCAATATTTGGTCAACCCTTGACAAGTTATCACGAAAGCCATCTAATCAAACGACAGTCGAAAATTTGGGTGAATATTTTCCTCATTAGATTTTGTTTTTAAGAAGACCTGAATCACCTTTTTTAAGGATATTACATATCAAGGATTTTAAAAAGCTTTCTGGTAATATATCATCAAAGATGTTGCAAGTATTCCGGAAATTCTGGAGTTAAGTGCTTATGAAACTCTAGTTCCATCAGGACCAGATGCCTCATAAGGTTTAAAACAAGCCGTTTTGATTCGTCAAAATCTTTCGTCTCGCGATCGACTGTCCACTCATCCAAGTAGTATCTACTGTCAATAAATGATTATCTCAATTCAGCCGTTCGGATTCGGCATAAAACCAGAGGTCCCGCTATCATGTAAGAATAAAAAATACAAATTTTTGGTGCAACAGGCTCGTTTAAAAGCAATCGGGGTTCTAAACCTACTATCACACAACGAGATACAGCTAGATGATTCTAGTCTGGCTAGCTCGTACTAGCATCCAACTACTCGTGATTTTACTATGTTGGATGTCAAAGTTGGAAATATCCTCTTGTAATATGCCCAATACTCTAGCTGATTCAGCAGCTTCGAGTATGTCTAGGATCTCTGCTTGGAATACACTGCACAAGTTTGCTAGTCGAAGGGATATGGTTAACCCGATTACATCGAGGTAGACCCCAGAGCTCAATCCTATTTCAGTTTAAGACCCATTGGTGGAAATGGCATTCTCGGAAGGTGTTGACTAATATTGGCATAATGCAGTTTGCCGATTTTTGTTGCATCATGTGGGTTTTACCGTCGAGGTCTGCTGTTTTATAGGGCTCAAAGGTGTACATGGCCCGTACAATTTTTTCATTGCATACTACTCTATAATAAGTTGTTTCCAGATATGCAGTTCCGTTCTCCGTTATCATTTGTGATGTCAACGGCCGATACCTAGTTGCAGTTAGGAAAGTGGGTACTAAGGAGTAGATCTAGTGTCTCAGCGTTATCCATTTTTCTTCGTAGACTTTCAGAAAATCTTGGCTTGATTTTCTTAATCTGGTAGATTCATTATTGTCTTCAATACTATTGCAAGCGCTCCAGGCTTTCCTTTTGGCCGTTCTTATATATTTTTTAAGTCTACTTAGACTTGTTTTGTAGAGATTCCAGTCTGTTTCATTGTTTGTCCTCTTTACCGCCTTAAAGAGGGTTCAACGGCTAAGTTCAGATAAGTTTTTCTTAGCAATTGATACTACTCGAAAGATTTGTCAGATCATCACAAGGAGAAAATCATCGCGCCACCGAAACCGTCCATATAAGAATGGTTGTGAGAAAAAGCTATGCCCTGCGTCATAACGATCCGGTTCCGCCAGCAATTTGCACATTTTTTATTGTCGTTCACATTGGACATAAATGAGTTTTTTGAGTTGCCCTTTATTGCCACCGACCTTGTGTAAGGCTACTTCGATAATACTACTGATTTCCCATTAGTAAATCTTACCTATAATAGATCATAGATCCATAACGTCAAAATGATTTATCAATTAAAATCGGTCATTCCTTAATGATACTTAGGAGTACCATTTAGTTAAAGGTCTGGATGATGCTTAAGAACTTGTAACGCTTTGCCATATTCGCTCATAAAAAAAGACGTGTCTACAAACTTTCACCACCCACTGTTGGTATTCTCCCTGCCTATACTGACACACATAACAAACAGCACAGTTTGAGAGCTCATGCTGTTCGGTGAATTTCATTCATTTTATTAGAAAAAAAAACCATTGCATACCTCTTGGCGGAGTAATAATTTATTTCGAAAATGTCTTTTCCTTGCAGGAAGTTGAAAAACTATGCGGCTGTGTATCATGCTCGAAGGAGACACGCGACACACTCTCCGAGATGATGAACTTCTCCCTGTTCAAGGATGTCGTCTTCATAATATTCACAATCTCGAATTTCTGCACCAGCATTGGTTTCAATATGCCTTACGTGTTCATAGCCGCTCAAGCTGAAATTCTAGGTTTAGACAAGCAGCAGTCTAGCTACCTGCTTGCGACAATTGGCATTGCCAATACAATCGGAAGGATTATCCTTGGCTATATTGCAGACAAGCCATGGGTCAATCGCTTACTCGTTTATAACATCTGTCTAACTACCTGTGGAGTTGGTAAGTCACTTAATACTGAAACATGTCAATCAATTCCTATGATGATGTCATTTTTTAGCCACAGCATTATGCATCTTTTGCACGGACTTCCTTACGCTGGCTGTGTATGCATCCGTTTTTGGTTTCACAATTGGTGCCTATGTCGGTCTGACATCTGTCATTTTGGTCGATTTACTTGGTTTGGATAAGCTAACCAATGCATTTGGGTTGCTTCTGCTCTTCCAGGGTATTGCATCGTTGGTGGGACCACCAATTGGAGGTAAAGCTACCACATACATTGCAATTCAGACATCTTACTGACATCTGTCAAATTAATTTTAGGTTTCTTCTTTGACATCACTGGATCGTATGGACCAGCATTCGTTTTGGCTGGGGTCATGATTGCCATTAGTGGACTGATACTCTTCACCATTCCACCACTACAAAGGTATTACGCACGTAGGGATAAGGAGCTGCAGCAACAGAAACAAAATGGAAATGTTATGGCATCGTAGTATACTTTAAAAAGACTTTTTTTTTATAGAAATACAAAAATATATTTTTTTTTAATTTAAGAATTTTGTTAAATAATTGTTTATTATTATTGTTAAATCAAATTGTCTATTTTTATAGTATATGTATTTTTTATATAAATATTATTTTTCTTTATAAACCTAGTCTAATGTTTACAAAAAGTGAAAATGTAAAAAAAAAGTAAAAAACACTGAGATACAAAGAAATTGCTACAAATATTTAGGGAAAATTGTTACAAAAAAAATTGTTATTTTTATGTGAGATTTTTGTATGGATCTTGGATCGTGATTATGGTTATTATGAGAAGGAGAAAATATTTTTTCTTTCATAGGGAACAAATAACTGTGTAAAATAAGAATTTGAAATGTATTTTGTAAATACTTTTGAACACTACTGTATACTGTGCAACTTCTTGTTAACTAAAGAGTACTCTTGTTATTGTTATGTGTTTTTTATATATATATTTGAATATATCTAATGAATCGCGATACTCTAAGAATGAATGACATACCTTAACGTGCTACGCAAATTTCCTTTTTTTTGTATAATGAAATATATTTTTTTTTAAATAGAGAAAGAGAGAAATATAAATATTTTAAGGTGAAAATGCAAAATAATAGTTTATTTATTCTTATCAACAAAAATGGCTGTCATGTTATTAACTGATCCCAATGTATACCATATTGCAAATATTTCTAGTGAAGTATGAATCTGGGGCCTAGGTGGAGTCTAATTCTAAATCGTTTCGTGTGTGCGCCGATGAAAAGAAGAGTGACAAAACCATTATCTAATATTAGTAGGCTTTGTGAGGCCTTCAATCAATTCACAATTTGGTAAAATGTCTCTGCGTTGCGTGCTCGAATGCTATTGCCCATTCGCTCTCCTACTTACGTACTTACTTAAGTGGCGCTACAGTCCGGGATGAACCTGGGCCTCAACCAACATGCCTCTCCAATTAGCCCGGTCCTTAACAAACTGCCTCCAGTTGCGCACTCCAAGTTGGTTAAGGTCGGTTTCTACTTGTGCGCACCACTTCAGGCGAGGCCTTCCTCTACTGCGTCCGAAGTCTGGCTGGGAATCGAAGACTCTGCGAGCCGGAGTGTTGGTGTTCATTCGTTCTACATGTCCTAGCCATCTTAAACGTCCAATGCGGAGTTTTTTTGACTAGGGGTATGTCGCTGTACAGCTCGTATAGTTCGTGGTTGAATCTTCGTCTCCATAGCCCGTCAAAGCAAACGTGACCGAAGATTTTCCGAAGAACTTTCCGCTCGAATCGACCAAGGATTTCTTCATCCGCTTTTGATACGGTCCATGCTTCAGCACCGTAGAGCAGGACTGGGATGATCAGGGTCTTATATAGGATCTCCTTAGTAGTTCGAGTGAGGGCTTTACTACTAAATTGCCTTCTTAGCTAAAAGAAACAGCGATTGGCAAGACTAATTCTTCGTTTGATTTCTGACGAGATGTTGTTGTCAGAGTTAATAGCGGAGCCGAGGTAGACAAAGTCCCGTACTATCTCAATGTTATATCTGTCAATGGTGACGTTCTGTCCAATTCGTCGATGTTGTGTGTCTTTTCGTGTTGACAGCATTTACTTGACAGTCTTTCCCCTCATTTACTGCTAAACCCATTTTTGCCGCTTCCTTCTCTATACTAGCAAACGTGGCTATGACATCACGTTGAGTCCTACCAATAACGTCAATATCGTCGGCGTATGCTAGTAGTTGCACCGATTTTTGGAAAATTGTGCCTCTGGTGTTGGCTGGGGAGTTTTGCACAATCCTCTCAAGAATCAAATTGAATAAGTCACATGACAGCGCATCGCCTTGCCTAAATCCTTTTTTGGTATCGAATGTGTCGGTGAGGTCGTTTCCGACCCTAATGGTGCAGCGAGAATTCTCCATGGTCATCCTACACAGACGGACGAGTTTGGACGGTATACCAAAACTAGACATGGCTCTGTATAGTTCGTCTCTATAAATGCTGTCGTATGCGGCTTTGAAATCGATAAATAGGTGGTGGGTATCGATTTGGACTTCTTGGGTTTGTTACAGGATCTGCCGAAGTGTGAAAATTTGATCGATTGTGGACTTTCCTGGCCTAAAACCACACTGATAAGGGCCGATCAGGTAGTTGGTAAACGGTTTCAAGCGTTCACATATTACGGCAGATAGGATCTTGTAAGCGATGTTGAGTAGACGTATGCCTCTGTAGTTGGCGCAGTTCAGAGGGTCTCCTTTTTTGTGGATCGGGCAAACGATGCTGATGTTCCATTCCATTCCATGGATCGTTCTGCCTGACAGCGGAATGTTGTTCGTCATCGCCGTTTAACAGTCTGCAGAAGTGGTTCTTCCATATCCTCAGCATCGACTGTGTCTCAACTACAATATTCCCTTGTTCATCTCGACAGGATTCTGTTCGAGCCTTGTATCCTTGGCTTTGACGTTTTACACTTTGGTAAAACTTGCGAACATCGTTCCTGGAGTGGCACCTCTCTATATCCTCGATCACGCGCTTTTCTTGCTCTTTTTTCTTCTTGCTGAAAAGCCGATGTTCTTCCCTTCTTCTTTGCCTATAGAGCTCAATGGCAGCTCTCGTCTTCACCTGCAGATTAGCCTTGTAGGCCTCGTTTTTGGCTGCGAGCATCTGTCGGCATTCCTCATCAAACCAGGGGTTTCTTGCTGGTGGGCGCGAGAAACCTAGCACATCAGTTGCGGCTGATCTAATGGCTTGTTGGCATCGTTGCCATTGTTCTTCGACATTAGATGCTGGTGGTATGTTGTGAGTCCAGAGGTTAAGGGATACGCGTTGCGTGAAGGTTTTGGCGGTCTCTGGCGATTGCAGTCTTTCGACATTAAATTTTTTCACAGTATTTCTGTTTTTTTGGTGGCGTGGTGGATATCCGCATCCTTACCTTGGCTACAACAAGGTAGTGGTCCGAGTCGATGTTAGCCCCTCGGAATGTTCGGACATCCAAAATACTGGATACGTGCCTCTTGTCTATCGCAATGTGATCAATTTGGTTGACTGTTCGTTGATCTGGAGACCGTCATGTCCCCTTGTGGATATAGAGGTGAGGAAACCGTGTGCTGGCTATAGTGGCATTTCGTTCCGTAGCGAAGTCAATTAGCCTAAGCCCGTTACCAGACGTATTGTCGTGTAGTCTTTTTTCGTTAAGCATGGTCGTCAACAATAATATCAGTCCTTCCCGAGGCTATTGGTTGCTTCGTAACAATATTTTTTTTCCGTGGATGGGTAGTTAACCCAAAGCATAACCCCCAACCTGGAGGGCCAGGCCCTTGTTTTGACCCTAGGACAGCGGGCCAGAAAAAATACCGATGTCAGTAGCCCATTTTTGGGGTATGAGCGCTGCCGTTGACCCATTGAGTGCTCCTCCGCCACCAACTCTTTTCCAATACCCTGGCTCAGTATTGGAAATCCATATAGGCCTGGTGTTCAAATATGTCGAAGCAGCTCATATAGGGATTTCACTACCAGTTCGATCAAACTGGAGCTGTAGGCGCCACCGTTGACTCCATCTAGGGAATTCCTCCGCTGCCGCCTGAGAGTGGGTGCCTTAGTGAGCGGACACTCTTCCCCCCTCTCTCGTTTGCTGCCACCAACGACCTTCCACAGGCGTTCAATACCCCATCTCCAGTCGAGGTACTAGGCACCCACCAGTCACCAGCGTAGAGGAGAGAGTAGGAGTTGATAGTGAGAGGCTAGAGTGAGAACGCTTGTTTGCTCGTATAATCGCATCACTATCCTTAGTTACGAAATAACTGGCGCTCTGCATACCCTAACCTAACCATCTTAAATGTCAAATGCTAAGTTGTAAGACCAGATCTTTGTTCCTGTAAAAAATTAAACTTAAAATAAAATAAATAGCTGAACGGGATTTAAACCGAGGTTCTCCATTCTTTTGTGTGCGCAATGTGGCATTCTGTCCCAAGGAATGGGACCTCCACTTAAATGCGGATATCGAAAGGTAAACGTAGATATTGTTACTTTCGTGACTCCCAGGGACACCGCGTTAAGTAGTCCGACGCACTATCCACTAGGTAACTGCACCTACTATAAGTCACTGTACACCTCATTAGTTCCTGGATGAACCTTTGCCTCCATAGTCCGCTAGAACCTGGGCTGGAATGAACCTGGGCCTCAACCAACATGCCTCTTAAATTATCCTTAGCTAACTGCCTCCAGTTGCACACTCCAAGATGGTTAAGGTCGGTATCTATTTGTGCTTAATATAATCGAAGACTCTGCGAGCCAGAGTATTGGTGTCCATTCGTTCTACATGCCCTAATCATCTTAAACGTCCAATGCGGATTTTTTGGCCAGGGGTATGTCGCTATACAGCTCGTATTCATCAACGCATACGGGACAGAAGATTTTTCAAAGAATTTTCCTCCCAAATCGACCAAGGATTTCTTCGTCCGCTTTTGATAAGGTACATCCTTTAGCTCAGTAGAGCAGGACTGGAGTGATCAGGGTCTTTTATAGGTTCTCTTTAATAATTCAAGTGGGGGCTTTACTACTAAATTACCTACTTTGCCCGAAGAAACAATGGTTGGCAAGAGTAATTCTTCGTTTGATTTCTGACGAGATGTTGTTGTCAGAGTTAATAGCGGAGCCGAGGTAGACAATGTCCCGTACTACCTCAAAGTTATATTTGTCAATGGTTACGTTCTGTCCAATTCGTTGATGTTGTGTGTCTTTTCGTGTTGACAGCATTTACTTGACAGTCTTTCCCCTCATTTACTGCTAAACCCATTTTTGCCGCTTCCTTCTCTATACTAGCAAACGTGGCTATGACATCACGTTGAGTCCTACCAATGATGTCAATATCGTCGGCGTATGCTAGTAGTTGCACCGATTTTTGGAAAATTGTGCCTCTGGTGTTGGCTCGGGAGTTTTGCACAATCCTCTCAAGAATCAAATTGAAGAAGTCACATGACAGTTCATCACGTTGCCTAAATTCCTTTTTGGTATCGAATGTGTCGATGAGGTCGTTTCCGACCTTGATGGAGCATCGAGAATTCTCCATGGTCATCCTGCACAGACGGACGAGTTTGGGCGGTATTCCAAAACTAGAACTGAGACTGCTGTCATATGCGGCTTTGAAATCGACGAATATAGGTGGTGGGTATCGATTTGGACTTCTTGGGTTTTTTCCAGGATCTGCGGAAGTGGTTTGATCAGTTGTGGACTTTCCAGGCCTAAAACCACACTGATAAGGGCCGATCAGGTTGCTGGTAAACGGTTTCAGGCGTTACGGCAGATAGGATCTTGTAAGCGATGTTGATGCGCTTATTCCTCTGTAGTTGGCACAGTTCAGAGGGTCTCCTTTTTTGTGGATCGAGCCTACGATGCTGAGGTTCCATTCTTAAGGCATACTTCCATCCGACCAGATTGGGCTCATGAGTTGGTGGATGTTGTAACCAAGTCATCTCCTCTAGCTTTGTAAACCTCGGCGGGAAGGCCATCATGTTCGGCAGCCCTATTAAGCTTAAGTTTAGATATTGCCATCCTCACTTCACTTAGGCCGTGCGGTTCGTAGCTTTCGCTGTAGTTGCTCTTGAATGGTTTATCGCCGTTTAACAGTCTGCAGAGGTGGTTCATCCATATCCTCAGCATCCACTGTGTCTCAACTACGATATTTCCTTGTTCATCTCGACAAGATTCTGTTCGAGCCATGTATCCTTGGCTTTAACGTTTTACGCTGTGGTAAAACTTGCGACCATCGTTCCTGGAGTGGCACCTCTCTATATCATCGATCGCGCTCTTGTTTTTTTCTTCTTTCTGAAAAGCAGGTCGTCTTTCTTTCTTCTTTTCATATAGAGCTCAATGGCAGCTCTTGTCTTCACCTGCAGCTTTGCCTTATATGCCTCGTTTTTGGCTATGAGTATCTGTAGGCACTCTTCATCAAACCAAGGATTTCTTGCTGGATTGGGGAGAAACCTTGCACATCAGTTGCTGCCGATCTTTGGGCCTATTAAAATAGTTGCCATTGGTCCACGACATTTGAAGCTGTTGATATATAAGGGGTATGTGTTCTGCTAAAAACTTTGAGGTGTCTTGCAATTGAAGTCTTTCATTTCTAGGACCCTTGGAATGGTCATACATCTAAAATGCTGCATCACGAGCCTACACCCGAACTTGAATATTTTCTTTTACATTTTTTTTTAAAATCATCGGGTCTAAGACTCATCCATATTAAATGTACGTTGGGTACAAGTCAGACCTTTATTAGAATTGCGAAAAACATCATGTCATCTTGTCCGATATGAACAAAATAATATATTCTGGACCAGGCCAGTTTGACTGGCCTGTATTGACCATTTCAATGAATTTCTAAAATTATGGAAAGATGTTGAGGGAGTACTTCTTCCTGAATTGAAGCTGATAAACTTTGATTTCGATAAGACTGCACATATTTCCTGTATGCCTGTATGGCAGTAATATCTGCAATAAAACCAACTTATTGGACATGAAAATTCAAGATCGTGAGCTTGCGATTTCGTTAAGCTTGTATTGTTATCATAAATACCTGGTGCTGGTGACTAATAGGATTTGGTCCTGGGTTACACGATTAGGGAGGGGTTTGGTCTTTTAATCCTGATGATAACATAGTCGAAATACATATTTTTTTTAGAGGTATAGAACTTCCGATAGGGATAACTATCAAACTAGCTGTCATACTAATGAAGTGTGTTAGACTTTTTTTCAGTATACTTTAGCAAATCACCATGGAGAATGGGCTCAGAATCAACTGGAAGTTGGACCACATTTTTATCGTCAAATCATCTTCAGATATGAGGCTTATTTCTGGCTTGACGAGTATGTAAACAAGCACAATTGCCGTTTTTAGAGCAATTACTATCTTCATAAGACTCCATTACACTGTTTGGTGCGGTTTACATGTCGAAGGCGTTATCGGCCCATTTGGCTATAAATCCGAAACCGGTACCAACATTACCGTGAATGGGAAGGCTACAGGCAACTGATTCGGGATTTTTTTATTCCTCATGTCATTGGAAATCATTTGGGGGAGAAATAATTACAACAAGACAGCGCAACATGCCATACAATGCGTGCAACCATAACTTTGTTGACACAGGCGTTTGATGACCGAATCATTTTAAGAAACTGACCTGTAAATAGGGCACCTCATTCGTGTGATATGGCACCTTTCGACTACTTTTATTTTTGAAAAAATAGGACTATGCATCAAATAAAAAAAACCCTTTATGTATGTATGTATATTGATGTACTTTTTGTACGATGGCGAGATCCAGTTTTAGACCCAAGGGCCTAGAATTTTCTCACAATTATTCAAGTGTGCATGTATAATACTAAGCGTGACATCCAGTTTTATGCTGATATGTTATGTTATGGTAAGCTTTTCTTGAGTCAATTTATCTATCTGTCCATCACGAGTGGATTAACCTAACAAAATTCAAAAAAATCCATCTAAATTGTTTACATTTCGATGCCGGCCTGTAATCCGATCCTTGATTAACCATCAAATGAACAATGCTGTGGCTCAGATGTATTTATGGTAAGTCATGCTTAAAAGTTTTATTTGTTGCTTACCATTTACTATTAGCTACTTTAAAGCGCGATTCCCTTATAAATTTTAACAGAAAAGAGTAGTTAACTTAATATTTCGAAAATGATTTATTTTTTCATAAAATATTAATTAAAAACAGAATAATATAGCAACAATTGTATAAGAAATCGACAGTGCCATCGAGCGTCAGTAGCCTAAATACGTCATACCTATCCGAAGGGCAGCTTTTCCAACAACATATAGCACGTAACCACGCAGAACATTGTAGGCAATTTTTTTACTAAATGAATTTAAAAAAAAAATAAAAAAAACTACATTTATAAAAATCCCTCACCATAATTGTATCTTTCTACAACGTTCCAAAGTTGAGTCGTCTTCGTTCATCAAGAATTTTCGGCACCCATACGTAATGGCGGCAGTAGTAACTTCAGCCTCCCTTTCATCACTTGTGCATATTTTTATCTCATCGACACTAAATGGTGTTCTAGATAGCGAAAATGGTGACATTTGTATTATTTTGCAAATTCAATTAAAGAAAAAAAAAACGCTCACCCCTTTGCAAGTGCAATTAGCTCGTCTAAATTAGTTACTCCTCCACTGTCGTATTCATTGTTTATAAAGAATGACAACACCTTGACGGTGAGGAAGATCTTCCTTTGGATTTGCATCATAAACGGTTTTTTGCCAAGCAGTCTTAACAGTCCATCGACCAGCAAAGAAGGCACCAATTGCAGGAAGATGGTCTGAAAAAAAGAGGTCTTTCGAAAAATTCTTTTAAGACATAAGCTAACTTTGACTTACAAGAAACCAGAAAACAACAGGACAGGTGGACATTGTAAGGCTTGGTAACCAAATGGTCTTTTCAAAGGGATACTTATCGAAACCTCGTTCAATCAATTCCATTGTTTTACCCAGAGGGTAATTAATGTAACCTCTCGAGGAGAATATTGTCACAGGAGTTTCTTCAATAAATCTGAAAATTAATTTGAAAAGTTGAGCATCCTCAACTGACTTGAACTGACTTACTTTTCTCTCGGAAGTTGTGCAGTTCGTGCCGCAGATATTAGAAAGATATTCGTACAAAAGTCTAAAGGTGTCATATCCATTTGGATATCCTTTCTACCCGGGAGTACCTGTATAAGGCCTTGAAGAGAGCCCGGATATGACCTTTACAAGAAAAAAACTGAAAAAAGATACGACTTACCAGCGCCCCAAACGAGTATCAAGCCCATGATGCCGCTCTGTGTTTCAGTAAAACCTCTTTCTGGCTCAAAAACTGATCCCACCACTAGATACAGTTTAAATTAGTCACAAAGGTTCTTAAGCATGAGCCAGTAGATTGCTTCTCAATACTCACCGATAGATGGCCTATATATACCAACTGGCAACTTAGTACGGTATTCATCAACCACTTGCTCAGCCAAATGTTTTGTAAACAGATATGTGTTGGGGAAGCCTTGAATGACTCTAGAAATTCAAAATTAGTTTCAATACCGTTACAAAATCTCTAACACTCACTTATCCGTTATTGTATTCAAAATTGGATCAATATCATCATCTTCAAGCATTTTCAGTGCAGTCCGCCAATCAAATTTAGCTGGATATACCTTTAAGAAGATCGGAGTTAGTCCTATGATTTATGAAGATTACATCGAACCACCTTACCTTATGCTCAATGAACTTAGCATACGGATTGCTAAAGAATGTCGATACGTGAATGAAAATTTTTAGTTGCTTAAATGTCTCGGCGAGTTTTAGCGCTTCCAAAGTCGACTGAACATTTAGACGAAGTGCTGTTTTAAGAGGCTCATTAAAACGTGTTGTGGCAGCTGAGTGGAAGAATACTGAAACGTTTTTCAGCATCTCTTTATGTTCTGCGGATATTCCCAGACCAGGAAATCCCGTATCACCAGGAATCGCAAAGAGTTTGTCCAGTTCATTTGGTTTTAGTTCTTTTAGTAATTTAAAGATCTGTGAAAATTTGATGTGTAAGAGAAAATAAAACATTTTGAAATTTTATAAATATTAAGCTTTAACGGCGTCAAATCTAGCTTCTCCATTATAAAACATGGGACTCCACACTAACCCCGATTTCTTCTTCTCATGTCAGTTGTCTACTCAGACTTTCTCAAGAGGTGAGGAAGTGAAAAAACTTTAGGCGTTGTCACTTCCGGGATTTAAACTAGGGATCTGACGCCTAGCAGTACAATGTATGGGGGAGATCGAGATCGATGGGGAGTTGATGTTCGTGAATTGAGTCTCACACTCTCGGCTACAGCAGCCACTTTCTCGTCTGTACGAGAACGGTGACCATGAGTGTTGTCCACTAGCATACCAGTGTCACGAGTTTTTTAACAAACTTGCGTACGGTGGGTGCTTTATTTCGGCCAAAACTTATTTTCAAATAACGCACTGCTTGGGGTACACAGCACTTGCTCAAGCGAAAAGCGACTCATTTCGTTCCGCGTATGTATGATACTGGCTTTCTGTAATAAAGGTTTTGGCTCGAAAGTCGGCCAAAATTGTCGCTTTTTGATTATGCAATGATGTTTCATGGATCGCATGTGATTCCCTTTCTCCCTTCCCTTCACCCAGGATTGTTAACACCGCCAGAGAGTGTGAAATGGGTCTCATCGTTCATCAAAATTAGCATCCAAAAATCAGTGTCAATCATGAGAGCGAATTTTTGGCCGTATTCCAAGCAACGTGTACCGTCTGTCGGCAAGATCCTTTGATACACTTTAAACGAATACAAATCATTCTTCGAAATGCGACGAAAGGTGGTTCCACTGACGTGCTGAGGCGCGTTTTCTCTCTTTGCCACTTGAACCAGATCTATTGGAACGTCGCGTCTTGGGCATCGATGAACGGCATGTCGATGATCTCTCACTCGAGAAAATTCAACACCAAACGACGAATATTGTTATTTGACGGTGCTTACTGCCCACAAATTTTTTTAAGCTATTCACGTTGAATTTACACATCTAAACGACTATTTCCAATATAAATACATCGTCACCATTTCGGCACGTTGTTTCGGTATGAAACGAAATTATACTGAATTGACGTTTTATTGGAAAAATTGTGCCTCTTGTGTTGGCTCGGGAGTTTTGCACAATCCTCTTAAGAATCAAATTGAAAAAGTCACATGACAGCGCATTGCCTTACCTAAATCCTTTTTTGGTATAGAATGTGTCGGTGAGGTCGTTTCCGACCTGATGGTACAGCGAGAATTCTCCATCGTCATCCTAACCAAACGGACGAGTTTGGACGGTATACCAAAACTAGACATGGCTCTGTATAGTTCGTCTCTATAAATGCTTTCGTATGCGGCTTTGAAATCGATACACCTATTTATCGATTTCAAAAGGTAACGATTGAATTCTTGGGTTTTTTCTAGGATCTGCCGATGTGTGAAAATTTGATCAATTGTGGACTTTCCTGGCCTAAAACCACACTGATAAGGGCCGATCAGGTTGTTGGTAAACGGTTTCATGCGTTCACATCTTACGGCAGATAGGATCATGTAAGCGATGTTGAGTAGGCTTATGCCTCTGTAGTTGGCGCAGTTCAGAGGGTCTCCTTTTTTGTGGATCGGGAAAACGATGCTGAGGTTCCATTCTTCAGGCATGCTTTCAACCGACTAGATTTGGCTTATGAGTTGGTGGATTTGCTTACCAAATCATCTCCTCCAGCTTTATAAAGCTCAGCCGGAAGGCCGTCATTTCCGGCGGCCTTATTAAGCTTGAGTTTAGATATTGCTGTCCTCACTTCACTTAGGTCGGGTGGTTGGCAGTTTTCGCTGTCGTTGCCAATATTAAATGGTTCGTTCTGACTGACAGCGGAATGTTGTTCGTCATCGCCGTTTAACAGTCTGCAGAAGTGGTTCTTCCATAACCTCAGCATCGACTGTGTATCAACTACGATATTTCCTTGTTCATCTCGACAGGATATTGTTCGAGCCTTGTATCCTTGGCTTTGACGTTTTACACTTTGGTAAAACTTGCGAACATCGTTCCTGGAGTGGCACCTCTCTATATCCTCGATCGCGCGCTTTTCTTGCTCTTTTTTCTTCTTGCTGAAAAGCCGATGTTCTTCCCTTCTTCTTTGCCTATAGAGCTCAATGGCAGCTCTCGTCTTCACCTGCAGCTTAGCCTTGTAGGACTCGTTCTTGGCTGCGAGCATCTGTCGGCATTCCTCATCAAACCAGGGGTTTCTTGCTTGTGGACGCGAGAAACCTAGCACATTAGTTGCGGCTGATCTAATGGCCTGTTGGCATCGTTGCCATTGCTCTTCGACATTCGATGCTGGTGGTATGGTGTTAATCGAGAGGTGCGCCCGGTTTCCGGCCCATCCCATCGTATTTCCTGGATGGCAGTAATGTCTGCTTTGTAGCAGTTAAGGGCAGATACGAACGTCGTTGTCCTTTTTTCGTTTAGCAGGGTCGTTAACAATAAAATCAGTCCTTTCCGAGGCTATTGGTTGCTTCGTAACCATGTACGGTACTGGCTTTCTCTAAAAAAGTTTTTGGCGCGAAAGTCGGCCAAAATTGTCGCTTTTTGATTATGCAATGATGTTTCATGGATCGCATGTGATTCCTTTCTCCCTTCCCTTCACCCAGGATTGTTAACACCGCCATAGAGTGTGAAATGGGTCTCATCGTTCATCAAAATTAGCATCCAATTCAGTGTCAATCATGAGAGCGAATTTTTGGCCGTATTCCAAGCAACGTGTACCGTCAGTCGGCAAGATCCTTTGATAAACCTTGAACGAATACAAATCATTCTTCGAAATGCGACGAAAGGTGGTTCCACTGACGTGCTGAGGCGCGTTTTCTCTCTTTGCCACTTGAACCAGATTCATTGGAACGTCGCGTCGTGGGCATCGATGAACGGCATGTCGACGATCTATCACTATCCAATGCTCGAGAAAATTCAACACAAAACGACGAATAGTGTGATTTGACGGTGCTTATTGCCCACAAATTTTTTAACTTTCTCTTACAAAGAGAAAGATATTGTTTTCGTGAAAATTTTCGACCTCGAGATTTTGATTGATTCTAACATTACGATGATAGCGGAGCCTAAAAAAGTGGTTTTTGGAATTCCGTCCGTCGGTCCGTCTGTCCGTAATGGTCTCCCCAGCCTAAACGGCTTGGCCGATTTTCTTCAAACTTCGTATCCAAGCTTGTTTTGGTCATAATTCTAGGCCATTTTTTTTGTTTGCTTTTAGCCATGTTATTAACGGTACCTGCCATATAAAAATTACACATAACCTCAATTTTCTCGAAAACGGCTCTAACGATTTTGATTAAACTGTATACATACTATAAGCATATTAGTTCCAACAAAACTGCATACCCATTTTTTTTCGAGAAAATCCATATAACGGATTTTGTCATTCAGGCCATATAAAGAAAATTGTTAATTTCTCACAAACTACTATGTCAAATTGAATCAGATTTAATATATATACTACTATAATAGTTTTAAACAATTTCACATAATTAGATTTAGCCCAACTATCACTTAACGGACTTTTCAGTTTTGGCCAATAACGAAAATTAATTATTTTTCACATAGACACCGATTCCTTCAAATTTCGGAGTAAACGTTCGTATGATCAAATTCCGACATTTTATATAATTTTTAGCATTAATAATCAAAATGCGCACTATTTGATCTAACGCCGAACTCGCTGTGAAAGAGAAAGTTGCGTACGACCCAGTCGTGCACCCACCACTCGTTTAAGATATGCACGTTGAATTTATACATCTAAACGACTATTTCCAATATAAAGACCATTTCGGCACGTTGTTTCGGTAAGAAACGAAATTAAACTGAATTGACGTTTTAAAAACATTTCTATTCAAGTTAATCGGTTATTAAATATCAAAGTTATTCAATTTTTACACACCAAAATGAAATATGGAATACCCTGTACTTAGATCATAAAGATGTCCATAATAGTGCCACTTGTAGTTTCAGGATTATTTTTTAGCTATTGATGGAGTCAATATAATTTCTTAATACATATTTAGGGCGGTCATTCTTTTGTTGCTCAATTGATTTCTATAGAAGTACACACTTTTCTGATTTGTGGGAGTGCGGGAAACATGCAAAGGAAGGAAGTCCTATTATTAATTTCTTCCTCCTCGTGACCTCCTCAAGGCCATAACCAGTCGAAGAGCATGCGAGTCTAGGGTACAGTGTCGCGTGATGATGTTTTTTAATTGGAAGGCACTACCGCCCCTCATTTGAATAACTTGCTCCTGTTGCTGTCAAATGCTGGCCAAATGAGACGGGACGTTTTGCAATAGCCAAGCTGGGACCACATGTTCTAGGTTGTGGAAAACGATAAATTGAGGTTTTGCAGTTTACCAAAAGACAGCAAGTAGACTGGATGTCTGCTTTAGAACTTGGTCTTACCAGCTCATCAGCTACCCAAAATAGTGTACCTAATATATTGCTGATAGGCAAGAATTAGAATTTTTCGGCATTCATTCGCTACCTATACTGAAAATTTGAAAAAAAAAATGAAAATCCTGGAAAAAAACTGTATATCACGAAATACAGATAAATATGATAAATATGCTCTTCATAAATTCTTTCAAATTCTTTACCGTTTGGTCAAAAACAATTTTTTACTGAAAAGTGGGTGGTGGCGGAAAATGTTTAGATTTCTGCTTTGTTGGACAGATAGTCTATATACCAAATTTCATCACTCTCAGGCTCAGCTAGATTCTACGTTTCACTTTCAATCGAAATGAAATTAAAATCTGCCTAAAGTGAAATTTTGGGTTCCACATATCACGTTTACCGATTTCAATTCCACATTTTTCGAAGTTAAAAAAATTTTAATTTCCATGTTCCATAATTCGGTTTTATCGTTTTTTGAATGATTTCAATTCGATCATTTTAGTATCTTTGAAATTGTTGGGATGAGCTGACGTGATTGAAAATGTAAGTGATTAATATCTGAGTGTAGTAATGTTGTTTAGATTTTGAATAGATATATATAAACATAATGTATTTTACACAAAAATAATTCCCAGGAGGCAAAATTTATTGAATTTATGGAGAGGCATAAAGATCTTGCCAGAGGATTTATGAAAGGAGATTGAGTTGAAGCGGACGCTTTGTTTTTGAAAAGATACTATTTTTGAATACTACTCACAATCAGTGCATTAACTGAGAAGTATTCTTTCCTGCCGTCGATGTCGATGGCCCCAGGAATTCGAAATTCGTCCATGAAATGTTGTTTTGATTTCCGTTTTTCTTCATCCGACATGGAATGTTTGACTATCTTGGACAAATTTTGTTCACCAAAACATTGAGAACTCTTTTCAATATCTTTGATACAGTGCTACGGCCCAAAGCAACATCAGAATCTTTTCCAATTGATCTCAGAAATCGATGATGGTTTTAGATGTGTCGCAAAAGTTTGCAGCAAAATTTGGAAAGCATGTTTATTAAGTCGATAATATGAAATAGATCTAAATAAAATAACAATTTTTAATTTTTATTTGAAATTTATTTGTTTTAATTACGCAGCATCAGCAATTTCTAAAGGATTAGAAAGGGGTCTACTCGTACGCCTTTTTACTTTTTCCTCTGCATACTTTTGTTTTTCAACTTGCAACACCACAGCAATATAAATAGCACTCAATATTTTATAATTTATTATTTATTTCATAAAAATGAAGCAGAATTTGTAAACAAAACAATTTATCAAAATAAAAATAATTTTGCAATGTCTCATATGACAGCTGTCTTTGATTTCACCGAGTGATTTCGAAAACCTTTCGAAGTTATGAAATCGGTCAGAATGTGGAACCCCAAATACAAATTCACTCGATTTACAAAATTCACTTTCATTTCACTTTCATTTCACTCGATTTCTGGAACTTAGCTGTCTAGCTCAAAAGTTTAACCCCAAAAATTGGTGGACAAACAGAAAGACATCCATCCATATACTTTGAGGTATATCTATCAAAATGATTTCTCTTTGTTACAAACTTAATGTCAAAACTAATAAATCCCAAATGGGATAGCAGCGTTTCCCAAAGTGTGCTCCGCGGAGCACTTGGTGCTCCGCGAAGGATATCCTGGTGCTCCGCGGCAAAATAAACGAGTGGTGGGTGCACGACTGGGTCGTACGCAACTTTCTCTTTCACAGCGAGTTCGGCGTTAGATCAAATAGTGCGCATTTTGATTATTAATGCTAAAAATTATATAAAATGTCGAAATTTGATTATACGAACGTTTACTCCGAAAATTGAAGGAATCGGTGTCTATGTGAAAAATAATTATTTTTCTTTATTGGCCAAAACTGAAAATTCCGTTAAGTTATAGTTGGGCTAAAACTAATGATGTGGAATTGTTTAAAACTATCATAGTAGTGTATATATAAAATTTCATTCAATTTGACATAGTAGTTTGCGAGAAATTAACAATTTTCTTTATATGGCCTGAATGACAAAATCCGTTATATGGATTTTCTTGAAAAAACTGGGTATGCAGTTTTGTTGGAACTAATATGCTTATAGTATATATTAAGTTTAATCAAAATCGTTAGAGCCGTTTTCGAGATAATTGAGGTTATGTGTAATTTTTATATGGCAGGTACCGTTATTAACATGGCTAAAAGCAAACAAAAAAAAATGGCCTAGAATTATGACAAAAACAAACTTGGATACGAAGTTTGAAGAAAATCGGTCAAGCCGTTTAGGCTGGGGAGACCATTACGGACAGACGGACCGACGGACGGAATTCCAAAAACCACTTTTTTAGGCTCCGCTATCATCGTAATGTTAGAATCAATCAAAATCTCGAGGTCGAAAATTTTCACGAAAACAATATCTTTCTCTTTGTAAGAGAAAGTTAAAAAAACGAAATAGCAAAATTCCATGATACTAGTGACTATTTCATTTTGTGCTTCTGAACTTGTCATTTTAATCGCAGCAATCGAATTTGAAATGCTCATTTAAAAGAAATCAATACATACAAACAAACTAAAAAATAATTCGTGTAAAAACATGTGGGAATCCCTGACAAATGAAAATTATTAAAGAGACGTACCAGAGACGACCATATATGCTGACGCTAACTGAAATTTGTACTGGGACGACGTTTCTCTGGTTTTAAACGCGCCCAATAGACGGTTTTTGTTGGGTCGGTATCTATTTATACAGGTTAAAACTAATCGTAGTGCGGTGTATTAAATCTATATTTTGCTTTTTGTGCGTGAATTTTACTTTTTATTTGTTTTTTTTTCTACATTGATGTGACTCTGTGGATCTATCGACGTGAAAAGATCAAAAGATCGCGAGAGATCAAAAATAATAGGTACTATAGATCGCTGGCTAAAGTCTGGGTCGTTAAAAATAACCGCTGAAAGCTCCTTAACAGCACCCCCAGTAGTTACTAAAGAGTCAGCAACTGGCAGGTACATAATACAAAACCATATTTGTTTATTTCATAATAGGAAGTTTCCTATCGCTAGAACCGCATTTGTATTAGATGCGTTTTGTTGGATTTATAATATTTTTTTTTCTGCTGTTATCCTCAATTCAGATTTGTGAATTTGCTCGTTTCCCATTTATAAATTTAAATCTTGGATTTGCTGAGACGAGTGTTGCCGAATAGTGCGATGTTTCCAGCAAAAATGAAACGTCATTTTGAGGGGATTCATCCAGATTGCAAAAGCAAACCGACTGATTTTTTTAAAAGGAAGTATGGTGAACTTACAAAATCTCAAACAATTATTACTAACCACTCAAAGACAGTGAACGAAAATGCGTTGATGGCGTCCTACTTAGTGAGTTTCCGAGTTGCGCAAACTGGCGAAGCCCATACAATCGCTGAAAACTTAATCAAGCCATGCGTTAAGGACATTGTTGAGTGTATGTTGGGTGAAAAGGCCAAAAAATTAGTTGACACCGTTCCTTTGTCAAACAACACAATATCACGAAGAATCGGAGACTTAGCAGAGAATGTCAAAACTACTTTACTTACAAAATGCCAAGGAATGCAGCAGTAGTCACTGCGTTCTACACCGCCATGCCCTTGCAATGAAAAAAATGCCACTCTCCTTAAAAGAGGTCTTAGACGAAAGCGTGAAAATAATTAAATTTATTAAATCTCGACCTAAGAATTTAAGGCTATTCAAAGTAATGTGCGATGAAATGGGTAGTCTACATACGTCTTTACTTCTTCAGGCAGGAGTAAGGTGGCTTTCTCGCGGCAAAACACTGACGCGGCTTTTCGAAATGAGGGCTGAAGTCAGAACCTTCCTTATGAACGACAACTTTGATTTGGGCGACAGATTGTGTAATGAGCGTTGGCTCTTGAAATTATCGTATCTAGCCGATATTTTTAAAAAATTAAATGATTTGAGTGTATTACTTCAAGGAAAGACAATAAATGTTTTCGATGCCAGTGATAAGGTCGAAGCATTTAAAAAGAAAATCAATTTTGGGCGAAATCTTTAAAAAATCGAAACCTAGACAGCTTCCCAATGGTCAGCGAATGTAAAGAAGAAATAGATTTGGGTATTCCTGACGACATTTTAAATGAGTTTCATTTATGTGAGATTCAATGTGTGGGTTGCAGACCCGTACTCCGCCGCGTTGGAAAAGCCAGCGCGTTGCAGTTTGAGTGCTTTATTGATTTGACATCAGATTCTTCTTTAAAGGCAAATTTTGAAACTAAGAAGTCTTTATCAGAATTCTGGTGTCTGTTGAAGGACGAATTCAAAATTTTGTCAGACAGAGCCAAAATAATTCTTCTGCCGTTTGCAACAACATACATGTGCGAATCAGGATTCTCCGCCTACGTTGGAACCAAAACAAAATATAGATCCCGTCTCAAATGTCCCAAATTCAACCAGATATACAAGCATTATGCAAAACCAAACAGTCACATTATTCTAACTAGATATGGAATTCCTTATGTTCTTAAATTAACAATGTTCTTGTTTTTTTCGTTGATGTTACTTGTTTTACTTGAATTTAATAAAATATAAAAAAAAATTTGAGTATTGCATTTTTTACACATACATAACTGCGAAAATAGCGTAAGTGTAACGAAGTGCAATACTAAAAGTGCAGACCTAAAAAGTGCTCCTCGACCAAAAAAGATTGGGGACCGCTGGGATAGGGTATTAAAAAAAAGATGGCGTTGTGTTCACAAGTGATTGAGCTTAGGTACAAATTATTTTAAGTTGTGTTCGCACCAGAAAGATGCAGAAAGTTTCTGAATTAATGTTGAAAAAAGTTTTGTTGTAGTTTTGTGATGTAAAAAAATTTAGTTAAATGAGAAAACGCAAAAAGAGGACAAATGGCATGTTTTTTCCAAAAGGATACCGGACATTTTTTTTTGTAGACAAAAAGAGGACATGTCCTGTTAAAAGTGGACGTCTGGTCAGCCTATAGGGCATACATGTAAACGAATGCAGATTAATACTCCGGCTCGCGGAGTCTTCAATTTCCAGCCAATCGTTATACGTAGAAACCTAACTTAATTAGCTTAAAGTGCGCAACTATAGGCAGTTTGGTAGGGACCAAGGTAATTTGAGAGCCATGTTGGTTCATTGGACTGTATAGCCAAATTTCGTCTGTAGCCCATTTTATACCACATCAGCTTTTTGAAGATGTTTATTTTAAGAATAGGTTGGGATAGGGTATTTAACGATTTACAAAGCAGATTGGAGTCATCTCATAACTTTTTTTTCAATAACTTGATAAATTGGATTTGGGAGAAATTTGGTTCTTACAGTGTGGAAGAATGGCTCACGATTCAAGGTTTTCGATGGCTGTTTTGAGGCAACACTTCTCGCAGACCCTAATCCAAATAAGGGGGAATTTGGAGTGGCCAGCGAGCTCCCACAATTTGACTCCTTGCTAATTTGTTGGTGGATTTTTTTTGAAATCCAGTATTTAGGACACTACTGATATAATTTTTAAAACTGTGTAAATCTTTTCGATGTTGTGGGGCCCTCCTTCAAGGTGTTTTTTTTTTCAAGCACAATAAATTTACAATGTACAAACATATCTGTTATGTTACTCACTCTAGAATTTTTAATATCCTTTAATCGATCTTCAGCGTTTGCGCCCCTTTTAACTCTCAACAAAATGTAGATCTTCTTCACGTTACATGATCGAAAAAGTTTTTCGATGGCTGCCTTCCCGACGACACCAGAACCACCGGTAATGAAAATTTCAGCGCCCTCATAAAATTCGGCAATCATTTTTCAAATAATGTACACCACGGAAAAGGGAACCAATGCTAAACACTTTAAGAGCACTAAAATCCGTTGATTACGATTCAATTGACCAGACTGGACTAAACTTGTATCCACAACCTGAACCTATTTTGGAAAAAGTTTTCGGTTTTTTTAGTGCACAAGAACGAAATGGTTTCATTGAGATGCAAATCGGTTTTTTTTTGACTGGAAATACATATTCCAAATGTTGGCTTCCTAATGTGTATAAAAATGCACAATCGACAGTACATGTGGATGTACATAGGAATAACACATGACATGACCGAAAAGCATGCAGAGTGTTGAATAGTTTAAAATAATTAATTGGGTTGTGATGAAACTGGTTCAATTGGGTCATGTATTTAATTTGCAATATTAATTAAACCAACATTAAAAAAAACACATTCTATTTGCTAAAAATAATATTGGGTTACGTGAATAAATGATAGCATTTGAACGGAAAGTAAATAGCGACTTTATGGGTAATTCGCATATAATTATGAAGACATGCGTCATGTATCTAGATCAACATAATTCATGAAATGAGTGTAAAAACATTTGATTTCCTATTAGAAATAGCATGATCGTTAATGTGATCATAGAATATATTTCGAAGCGAAAAATACTGTGTACTCCGATGCGATATGATTTTTAATGAAATAAATGAAAAATTTCTGGAGCTTCCAGACAAGATTCCGAAATGGTGCCATTAGCCAGAAAGGTCAACATAATTTTTATAATAGTAGTAATCTTCATCTTCATCTTCAAGTAATCTTTAGGGCTGATGGGATGATTATCAATCTGTCCAAGTGCAATGGGCAAATCAGAGGTTCAGTTTCTATGCCACTTGGTGGCCATACGAGAATGAGAAAAATTGAAATGAAAGTTGAAAAAATTGAAAGACTTTTGGCTGGAAATCGAAGACTGTGCGAGCCGGAATATCTACATGTCCTGGCCACCTTAAACGTCCAATGCGTAGTTGTACATTGGCGGGCTTAGTGGCGCGATGGTTAGAGCGATGAACTGCCGAACAGAAGGTCTGGATTCGTTTCCCAGTCGTAGCAATACCTAAATGATTTTTCACTGGCCCTCCTCTCGTGATAATCTGACAAATCATCCGAGTAGTATCAATTGTTCAGTAAAGCTTTTCTCAACTTCGCCGTTCGGAGTCGGCATAAAACCGGAGGTCCCACCATCGTGCAAGAAGTATACACGCACACATGAATGGTTGTGCGAAAGCTAGGCCCTGCGTACTAACGAGCCTGTTGCGCCAAAAAGTTGTATTTGCATCTTTTTGGTATATTGCTGTACCTACAGCACGTGTAGTTCGTGGACGAATCATTGTCTCCATGACAATGACCATGGGTCCGAGGTTTTTCAAAGTTGTTTCGCTTTAAAACGACCAAGAATATGTTAATCCGTTTTTGATACGGTCCATGCTTGAGCGCCGTATAGCATAACTAGGATGATCAGGGTCTTATATAGGATCTTCTTAGTAGTTGGAGTGAGGGCTTTACTACCATTGCATTCTTAGCACGAAGAAACAGGTGTTGGCAAGAGTTCAGCCGAGATTCGTAGCCAGAGTTGATAGCAGATGCGAGGTATAGACAAAGTCCCATACTACCTCAAAGTTATATCTGTCAATGGTGACGTTCTGTTCAATTCATTTATGATGTGTGTCCTTTCGTGTTGACTGCGTGTACTTGGTCTTACTCTAATATACAGCTTAACCCGTTTTTGCCGCTTTCCTCTTTACACTAGCAAACGTGGGTGTGACATCACGTTGAGTCCGATCAATGATGTCAATATCGTCGGCGTATGATAGTAGTTGCACCGATTTTTGGAAAATTGTGTCTCTGGTGTTTGGCTCTGGAGTTTTGTACAATCTTCTCAAGAATCAAATTCAAGAAGTCATATGACAGTGCGTCACCTCACCTTGCCACCTTTTTCGGTATCGAAGCGGGGTATAGCAAAACTAGATATGGAAGCATAGATTCAGCTTTGAAATCGATGAATAGGTGATTTTATTGATTTGTTCTTCTAAGGTTTTTTCCAGGATCTGCCAATATGAAGATTTGATCAGTTGTGGACTTTCCTGACCTAAAGCCACACTGATTAGGGGCCGATCATGTTGTTGGTAAACGATTTCAGGCGGAAAATAGGATCTTGTAGGCGATGTCGAGGAGATTTATGCCTCTGCAGTTGGCGAAGTTCAGAGGGTCCCCTTTTTTTGTGGATCGGGCAAACGTTGCTGAAGTCATACATTAGTGCGACTAAAATGTTTAAAATGATGGTTGGGTGTTGTAGAACGAAGGTAGACTCTGATTGGAGTTAACTTGGCAATGCCCAGTGTTGTAACTCTGACTACACATCAAATGTGCTTATTTTGACCTCCAAGTGGTAACCATCGGGTACTGGTCTCATCCAACCGGATTTGACTTGCTAAACGATAAGCGCGAGTGTTGATAACACGACGAAAAACAGCAACACTATAAACACCCTGGTGAGAATGGCACGGATGAATACCCGGGTTGCTGTCCCAGGCGAACCAAGATGAGCTGCTCTGACATATTCGGACAACACGTTGTCTAGGAATTTCAAGGGTTAGTCAGGCCCCTTGAACAGAGATGGTGGCGGATGAACCGAAATGATGGCCCCGTGTCCTAGGGTATCTAATAAATTGGAACTGGCCCTCCAGGTTGAGGGTTGTGCTTTGAGTTAACTACCCACCCACAGAAAAAAATATGGTTACGAAGCAACCAATAGCCTCGGAAAGGACTGATTTTATTGTTGACGACCCTGCTAAACGAAAAAAGGACAACGACGTTCGTATCTGGAATGTGAGAACATTAAACAGGAGAGGTGCAGGCGAACAACTAGCGGAAGCCCTAAACTGCTACAAAGCAGACATTACTGCCATCCAGGAAATATGATGGGATGGGCCGGGCAAAAAGAGGATGAAAAACTGTAACATCTACTATGGACCGTGTTATAGTGAGCAGAAACAGCGACTATTCGGATGCGGATTTGTTATAAGTGCCAGACTTAGGCAAGAAGTCTTATGTTTCCAAGACATTAGCGAGCGCATAGTAATAATCCGCATCAAGGACAAATTCGACAACATAAGCGTTATATGCGCTCACGCTCCGGCGGAAGAAAAAGATGATATAGCTAAGGATTGCTTCTACGAGCTGCTTGACAAAACCTATGAGCGACTACCGAAGTACGATGTTAAAATCGTGCTGGGAGATTTTAACGCAAAGGTAGGAAGAGAAGACATCTTTAGAAGTATTGTCGGAAAACATAGCCTACACGACAACACGTCTGGTAACGGACTTAGGCTAATTGATTTCGCTACGGAACGAAATGCCACTATAGCCAGCACACTGTTTCCTCACCACGATATCCATAAGGGGACATGGCGGTCTCCAGATCAACAAACCGTCAACCAAATTGATCACATTGCGATAGATAAGAGGCACACATCCAGGATTTTGGATGTCCGAACATTCCGAGGAGCTAGCATCGACTCGGATCATTGTAGCAGCCAAGGTAAGAATGCGGATATCCACCACGCCACAACAATCCAGAAATACTGTGAAAAAATTCAATGTCGGAAGACTGCAATCACAAGAGACCGCCAAGACCTTCGCACAACGCGTATCCCTTAACCTCTCGATTAACACCATACCACCAGCATCGAATGTCGAAGAGCAATGGCAACGATGCCAACAGGCCATTAGATCAGCCGCAACTGATGTGCTAGGTTTCTCGCGCCCACCAGCAAGAAAACCCTGCTTTGATGAGGAATGCCGACAGATGCTCGCAGCCAAGAACGAGGCCTACAAGGCTAAGCTGCAGGTGAAGACGAGAGCTGCCATTGAGCTCTATAGGCAAAGAAGAAGGGAAGAACATCGGCTTTTCAGCAAGAAGAAAATAGAGCAAGAAAAGCGCGCGATCGAGTATAAAGAGAGGTGCCACTCCAGGAACGATGTTCGCAAGTTTTACCAAAGTGTAAAACGTCAAAGCCAAGGATACAAGGCTCGAACAGAAGCCTGTCGAGATGAACAATTAAATATTGTAGTTGAGACACAGTCGATGCTGAGGATATGGAAGAACCACTTCTGCAGACTGTTAAACGGCGATGACGAACAACATTCCGCTGTCAGGCAGAACGAACCATTCAATATTGGCAACGACAGCGAAAACTGCCAACCACCCCTTCCCGCTGAGCTTTATAAGGCCGGCGGAGATGACTTGGTTAGTAACATCCACCAACTCATAAGCCAAATCTGGTCGGATGAAAATATGCCTGAAGAATGGAACCTCAGCATCGTTTGCCCGATCCACAAAAAAGGAGACCCTCTGAACTGCGCCAAATACAGAGGCATAAGTCTACTCAACATCGCTTACAAGATCCTATCTGCTGTAATATGTGAACGCTTGAAACCGTTTACCAACAACCTGATTGGCCCTTATCAGTGTGGTTTTAGGCCAGGAAAGTCCACAACCGATCAAATTTTCACACTTCGGCAGATCCTGGAAAAAACTCAAGAAGTCCAAATCGATACCCACCACCTATTCATCGATTTCAAAGCCGCATATGACAGCATTTATAGAGACGAACTGTACAGAGCCATGTCTAGTTTTGGTATACCGCCCAAACTCGTCCGTTTGTGTAGGATGACGATAGAGAATTGTCGCTGCTCCATCAGGGTCGGAAACGACCTCACCGACACATTCGATACCAAAAAAGGATTTAAGCAAGGCGATGTGCTGTCATGTGACTTCTTTAATTTGATTCTTGAGAGGATTGTGCAAAACTCCAAAGCCAACACCAGAGGCACAATTTTCCAAAAGTCGGTGCAACTACTAGCATACGCTGACGATATTGACATCATTGGTAGGACTCAACGTGATGTCATAGCCACGTTTGCTAGTATAGAGAAGGAAGCGGCGAAAAAGGGTTTAGCAGTAAATGAGGGAAAGACTAAGTATATGCTGTCATCACGAAAGGACTCACAACATCGACGAATTGGACAGAACGTCACCATTGACAGATATAACTTTGAGGTAGTACGGGACTTTGTCTACCTCGGCTCCGCTATTAACTCTGACAACAACATCTCGTCAGAAATTAAACGAAGAATTACTCTTGCCAACCGCTGTTTCTTCGGGCTAAGAAGGCAATTTAGTAGTAAAGCCCTCACGCGAACTACTAAGGAGATCCTATATAAGACCCTGATCATCCCAGTCCTGCTCTACGGCGCTGAAGCATGGACCGTATCAAGTCCGGATGAAGAAATCCTTGGTAGATTCGAGAGGATAATTCTTCGAAAAATCTTCGGTCCCGTTTGCGTTGACGGGCTATGGAGACGAAGATTCAGCCAAGAACTATACGAGCTGTACAGCGACATGCCCCTGGTTAAAAAAAACTCCGCATTGGACGTTTAAGATGGCTAGGACATGTAGAACGAATGGACACCAATACTCCGGCTCGCAGAGTCTTCGATTCCCAGCCAGACGTCGGACGCAGTAGAGGCAGACCTCGCCTTAAGTGGCAGTAAAATGTTTATGAGTTTATGAATGTTCCTTAACAAATCATCTACACTGCCTTTATAAAGCATGGCTGAAAGGCCTTAATTTCCAGCAGCCTTGTTGAGCTTAAGTTATCCTCAACTATCCAACTATGCTCAGTTTATTATGGTCACGAGGCTGTTAGTGTTCGTTGTCGGCGCCATTATTAAATGTTTAATTCTACCTTTCTCCGTTAGATTGTTCGCCACCGTTAGCAGTCTACAGGAGTGGTTCTTTCACTTCTTTTAGCTTCAACTGTGGGTTTATGCGCGAGAAACCTTTGTGGCTGATCTAATGGCTTGTTGAAATCGCTGAGATTGTTCTTCAACAGTAGATGCAGGTGGTACGGTGTTAATTCAGAGTTTAAGGGATATGCGTTCTGCAAAGCTGGCTTGGCGATCTCTTGCGATTGTAGTCTTTTGACATTAAAGTTATTGACAGTGTTTCGTATTTGCTGTGGTGTTGTGGATATTGCAGTGACTGCATTAAGTTGGTGGTCTGATCCTCTCGGAAGTTTCGGACATTCAAAATACTGGATGCGAGCTTCTTGTCTTTTGCATTGTTATCATTTTGATTGACCGTTCGTTGATCTGGATGCTGTGGCCTAGTTGTTAGTGCATTGGACTATTAAATGCGGGTCCCCGTTTCAAATCCGAAAGTGTCATTACTTAAGTTTTGTCCATTGCTCCACCTCTTGCAAAAGTCTGAAAAACATCGAAGAGTAAAACTGTCATGAGAAGCTTCCTCAATTCGGAGTTCGGATTAGACGTTCAGAACGAGGTTATATTCCTTCTGAAAAAAAATAAAAAAAAAATAATAACTTTGCATACACAAATAAAGAGAGAAGCTTAGTTTGATACCCTCTATGGGATTATATGCTAGATGTTTTATTTAATTTTTTCGTTGATCTGGAGACGGGAATGTCCCCTCATGGATAGCAAGCTGAGGAAATTGTGTGCTGCTTATAGTGGCATTTCGATTTGGTGTCGTGTAAGCTATGTTTTTTTGACAAAATTGATAAAGATCCCTTTATTGCCAACTTTGGGTTAAAATCTCCCAGCACGATTTTAACATCGTTCTTCGCTGGTCACTCATATTTTTTGTACAGAAGTTCGTACAAAATATCCTCCCGATTGTTTTATTTTTACAAAGAGGAAATAATGCTTATAACGGCTGATTTTTTAAGCATAGTCGAATAAAACACTCAAATTTGCATCAAATATTCAAAAATTTTATTGTAATTGATAAATAGGCCATTGCCATTTAGCCGCGGACAACATTTGGATGAAGTTTTCTTTAAAACAACTTCATCTAAATGTTGTCCGCGGTTACGTTTCAAATGGTCCATTCGAAAGGTCAAACTTTGCTTCACTTTTTCGAGCATTTCGGCCTGTATTCCACAAATAACGAGTGTTATGTTATCCTGTAAGGCTTCAATCGTGTTCGGCTTGTCCACATAGACTAACGACTTTACATAACTCCACAAGAAATAATCAAGCCATTTCGAGAGATAAGCTGCTCACCAAATTCATCCTTCAACATTTCCATTGTTTCACGAGCTGTGTGGCATGTGGCACCGTCTTGATGTAACCACATGTCAACCAAGTTCAACTCAGCCCTCGTGAGGCAAAAAAAAAGTCGCGTATCATGGCTCGATATTGTTCGCCGTTCACGGTAACGTTTCTTCAACGGTCTTCTATGAAGAAAAATGGACCGATGGTGCCACCAGCTCATAGACCACACCAAACTGTCGTTTTTTTCGGGATGCATCGGTAATTCTTGTATAGGATATGGCTCTTCATCACTTCAGATGCCACAGTTTTGCTTATTTACGTATCCGTTGAGCCAGAAATGAACCTCATCGCTGAGGAAAAGAGGATTTTCACATTTTTTCACAGAGCACGAATTTTGATAATAAATATCAATAATTTACAATCGTTACTCGTTTGTAAGTCTTTCCATAATTAAATGGCAGAGTATACACTTTGACAGATGACGTTTGGACGCCAAGTGCTGCCAACCTGAAAAACTTACTTCTTAAAAAATCACCCGTTCTTGATAAATTTTACCTTGATGCGGGTTGTTAAAATGCGTGAATATTCCCAAATTTTTTCGAACTATAAGACTTCTTACACAAGTCGGTTTACTATAAAAAAAATCAACATCCGAATAGATACTGTTTTTGCGCATTACAACACCGGCCCATCGAATCGTATTTCTTGGATGGCAATAATATCTGCTTGGTAGCAGTCTAGGACTGCACATCATTTGTTAAAAGTTCTTACATTGCTGTTTTTTGGTTATTGTTTGGTTTAACCCCAAACCTGAGATTAGATCAATTTATTAGATACCCTTACGACATGGAACTATTCGTATTCCCTACGAGACAAATACTCAACTACTACAACCTACTTTTGTGCACCATAACAAGTAGCTCTCATGTAGATTGCAATATTAAAATGAACGCGCCTTATAATAGACACGTTTACTCTACCAACGATCTTGTAAACCCCACAGGCCCTCATCTCATTAAATCAAAATATTGAAACAATGTAAACAATGCAACAGATGAAATTAGATGTAGGACATCATTTCTAATGATCTCATCCCGCACATGGTGTTGGTTCTCAATTAAAATTTAAAATTCATTAATCGTAAACGTAGGTCTCTCTAAACAAGAACAATCGCCAAACATACAAAGTTACATTCCTATTGTTAGGGTCGGTGCAATGCCTTGATGCAAATTAGCTGCAAGTGTGGCACATAATTTTACTCAATTATTGACGAAATGCAGAACAAGAGCTCTATTCACTTGAATATTTGAGTTAGTAAAATTGAAATGCGTAGGGACGTGCATGCGTATTTTTAGACCTTCTTGCGAAAGAATAACATGTTGTGCATCAACAGGTGATGGCTTTCGTGTCTTGTAATGTTTTTGTTAATTGCAGTGGTTTTTGAAACATGCACGCGTAGGAAGACATCAAAAAATTAATGGTCATGTTCCTTAATGAGGAACATGTTGACATTTGTCCGTTCGTTTAAAAATAATTATCCTTGAACTTCAATTTTAATTTTACAAAAAATATTGTTTGTGTTTCAATTTTGTTTGGTTTTATAAGATCTCCTCTAGTTAGTGTATCGCATGGAATTTAGAGATGTAACGGATAGTGATTTTGCAAAATACCGGATACCGGATATTCGGCATACACTTTGGCCGGATAGCCGAATATCCGGGGGCCGAATATTATATATACTTTCGAGAGCAGTATACATTCATAGCGATGCATTCTAGTTCAAACACGATACGTGTACAAGTTATAACTTGTTTGGCTCCGTTATTTGTTTGTACGGCTCGTGTGTTGAATATGGAGAGTGCTACGGAAAATCAGTAGAACACACAGTTGGCATAAATTACTGGTCGAAATAAGACACTTATTGATTGTACGTTTGCGAGATTTTTGTGTTATTTACATTTTTGTATTCCTTGTTTATTACGTAAGTTATTAATAATATATAAATATTACGATAGGTACTAGTACATACTTATTCAACTTTCCTGTAGGAAATAAAGTGATGTGGAACCGCTGAGCAAAAGATCCCCAATTTGGAATCATTTTGAAATCTGTGAGAATGACTGTAAGTTTGCTGTGCAAGTCGAAGATTTCTCGTGGCGGAACAGGAAAAAAAAGCCGGTACGACAGCTATGAAAAATCACATTAAATTCAAACATGCGGAGAAGCTTTCTGAAATCGATGCCAATCCGTCTACAAGTGCATCATTTCTGTCACAAAAAAAGGAGCAGAAACAATTAACTTTGGCAGAAACTTTGGAAAAAAAATGCTTTGGGACATTAACGATTCAAAATCGAAAGAATACCACTATTTGATCGCGGAAATGATTGCTTTGTACAATGAACCACTATCTATTGTGGAACGAGTTGGTTTTAAGAGGCTTATGGAGAAAGCACTGCCTCGTTATAAAATTCCTTGCCGAAATTATATTGCTGACAAAATTATTCCTGACATATATGATCGAATATATTCTAAAATTGATGAATGCATCTCAAAAGCTACTGCAATTTCGGTGACATCAGACATGTGGACCTGTTTGCACAGCAATAACAGTTTCTTGAGTTTCTCAGCTCATTGGTTGTCCTCTGAATTTAAACTGGAACATGCCATACTGAATGCAATCGCGACTCGCTGGAATATTCCCCAATACAAAATACATTTGCTTATTCATGATAGCGGGGCCAACATGGTGAAAGGTGTAAGAGTCGCCGGGTATGATTCTGCCAGATGTTTTATTCATTCGCTTTAACTGGCAATGAATGAATCGTTGAAGTCTCACCCTGTAGCATTGGAGATGATTTCTGCCGCAAGACGAATTGTTACGCACTTTAATCATTCGAGCTTGGCTCAAGAAAAACTGACGATAATACAAAAAGAATTGAATTTACCACAACATCGACTAGTCCAAGACATCTGTACACGTTGGAATTCAACGTATTACTTGCTGGAGCGATTGTTAGAACAGAAACGAGCCATTTCTCTGTATATCACTGACCACGACACAGTAAACAATTTGACACCCTACCAGTGGGACATAATGGAACAGTGCATAAGACTGCACAAACCTTTACAAAAATAACCAGTTCTGGGCTTTCATGTATCTCGGAAGTTATACCAAATGTTACCACATTAATAAGGTATATACAAAAAGAAGAAACGGTACGAAGAACACCTAATTTATTGAGCATAAGGACTTCATTAGCTACTGAATTAAAACATCGTTTCGACCTTGATGAAAAACCAAACTACCTAGTAGCAACTCTACTGGACCCGAGATTCAAGGCAAGTTTCTTAGGACCGATTCAAATCGAGAGAGCCCGCCAGAAAATTCTGTTGCAAGACGACGACGATTCCACTGAAAGTGAAGGGGATTCTCCACCCAGCAAGAAAAAAAATGAAAGCGAAGCTAATAATATAACTGGCGATACGCATGCAGCATTTTGGGACTGTTTCGATGATGTGGCGAATGATAAAAAATATGAGGTTTCCGAAAAAAATGATACTGCGACTGAGCTTGAACTTTTTTTTAAAAACAGTTCGGACTGACCGGAATATCGACCCTTACGCATGGTGGTCAGTTAATCATCAACAGTTCCCAATTCTAGCAGAATTTGCGAAGGTCTATCTTTCATCACCAAGTAGCAGCGTATACAGCGAGAGACTGTTTTCTGAAGCTGGCTTAGTATATGAAAATAAACGCAACCGTCTTTTACCGGTTAATGCAGAAAAAATTATTTTTATTCATCAAAATTTACCTTTAATTAATTATAAGTACTAATTTTGTTACTTACTTAAGTACCTACTGTTAATAAAAAAAAAACTTTCAATCGACTTCTTGTGTTTATGTTTTATTTTAACTATCCGGTATTCGCCGAATACATAATCTCTCTCCGGCAATCCGGCCAGATAGAAAAAAAGTGGCGGGATTTTCGGATAACGGATACTAACCGGATATCCGTTACATCTCTAGCATGGATACAAAAATCTTCGATTGACGCATGTTCCCTGTGAAACTGGGCATTAAAGTCTTTTTTTAATTCCTGAACAAACGTTTTTATTAAATAGTTTTATAATGATATCCAAACTGTGCCTGGTGTTTTATTGTAATGTCGAGAAACCATGTCTGTAATTTGAAATATCGCCATTAGATTTGCCTATCTTATTATGGGAAAATTTAATGTAGCATTACCAGGATGGGTCGGTGTCGGATGACCAATGGGGTTGAACGGTAGTCAGGGTTAAGCAACCGATCGAGGGTTACTTTCGCCTTTTCAGGTAAGGGGTCATCGCAAATAAGGCGAATCGATGGCCATGGAAGCTGAACTCGAGTTTAGATAGGGGTGGGCCAACTCGAAGAAGATCTCCACCATTATCTGTTCGCTTTCTTCTACTATGGAGGAACACCAACCAAAATAGTAGATTTGAATTGGACGTAACTTTTTTTAATTTTTCGGTTACGGTTGCGGCGATATAACACTTTTTCTTTCAAATCTTAACAGCCATTTAAAAATATAGCAACCTTAGCCCAGGTCTAGTGGAAAAATCACATACCCGCCGTTGAGCTAGCGAGCGGATTATGTGAGTGCCTCAAGCTGGCTAGACACCCCGCCTGTTAACCTGCGCGGACTGGCCCAAGGGTCCTGTGATCTTGGGTCATAAGGGTGGACGACGTTAATTGGTGGGAATTTTCGGTATGCGAATGGAGTAAGGCCTTCACCAGCACGAGTCATAGTGCCGATAGAGGACTATTGACCTTTCCGTACACCTTCTGGTTACCAAATATCACGTCTCAGCGGAAAAAAGCTTCGGGGTACGTTACAATGTTTATAATTTAAAAAAAAATTATTTGTGACATTTACATTTAGGCCACCTCAATAATGGGTTGTGCTTTCAGAATATGGCCTCTAGCCCATTGCATATATTAGGCGTTTTCTACTTCCTTCTGGGATTTTCCTTCGCTGTCTCAGCTAAGGTATATCCATTAAGTAACAAAAAACATTCTCAGCAGGTACAGCCTGCACTGTGCTTAAATACTATAAGTGTATTCATAGAACCTTTAGGGCGTGTCGATCAGAGTATATCTACGTATATACATACTCTATATACATACTCTGGTGCCAATTGTAAAAATAAAATAAACAAAGGCGAACTTTATCTGCCAAATAAAAGGTTTTATTTAATTCATTTGAATTTTATTAACACGCTCTATTAGCCTTGTCTGTCAAAGACTATGAGGACACATTTAATCATTTTTTATAATTGGCACTCGCTAAAGGGATTATGAATACCCTTTTAGTCTTTTAGCACAGCGCGGGCATTAGGGAAATTTAGGGGAAGAAAAGAGGAGATAAAGATGTGCGTTGGTTTTGAATTTCTATAAATTGTAATGGAGAGGAAAAACTGAGTTTGATAAAGCATTCCGCATTCGTGTTGTTCGGTTTTGCAATGAATCTCTATATTTCATGTATCTACGTCCTGAAAAATGTTTGAGGGTAATTTGATTAGTATTACGGTTGAATTGTTGAGGGGCGCAAAGCATCTGGCTATTTTCTTTTTGAGCATTTATTGTTATAATAACAGTAAAGCAGTGTAAGTCAGTTGACATTCCCATGATGTTCGAGCGAGACTATTGAGTTTGCTATGGTTTAGTCTCCTATCAATTTTATCGCACGCTTTTGTATCCTATCTAGTGGGTGCAATGTTGTTTTGGATGCACCTGACCATATGTGGACGTTGAACTCAAGTTTGAGGCATACAACGGACGAGCCATCTAGTGGTTTCCTTTTAAATCATAGGTTATTTTGACACTAACAGCTGTTTCCCGCTCGAAATCTTGACAGAAAGTCAGTATCGTACCTCCGCAGAACGTTATGAGTCGCTTTACGCTTGAACAACTTTGGGAAATATTAAAAACTTATTTCCAAAGTGTGTTATTTGAAAAGAAGTTTTGGCCAAGAAGATTTAACCAAAATGAAGCACCCACCGCGCCTGTTGTACACAAGTTTGTGCAAAAAGTTTGTGAGGCTAGTCCCTTCGAAGACGAGAATGTGGCTGCTGTAGCCGAGAGTGTGATACTCAATTGACGAATATCAACTTGCTATCGATCTTAACAGCTCAACATTTCACGCATCAGCCTGAGTAGAATTCTGCACAATGATTTCGGATAATTCGCTTACAAGGTCCAATTGACTCAGCGACTAAAGGCACATGACCATCCGCTTCGTTATCGCTTCGCAGTTTTTGCCTTAGAGCAGCTTAAATTGGACGACGATTTTGGCCGAAAAATCATCTTTTCTAACTAGGCGCATTTTTATCTCGGCGGCTACGTCAACAAACAAAATTGCCGCATCTGGGGCTCGAAAAACCGGCAAGTTATTGTCGAAAGGCCGATGCATCCACAAAGAGTGACAGTTTGGTGCAATTTGTGGAGTGGTGGCATCATTAGACCATTTTTCTTCGAAAATTAGGCTGGGAACAACATTTCGGTCAACGGTGAACATCACAGAGTCATGTTAACCGATTTGTTTCCTTAAATTGACGACATAAATTCGGACGACCTCTGGTTCATGCAGCATGGCGCGGCATGCCACAATCGATCTTTTGCGCACCAAATTCCCAAATCTCGTTATCAGCCGTCTTGGAGATGTCAATTGGCCACCTCGGATCTTTTCCACAAAAACGTATAAAAGGGGTCCAATTCCTTTTATACGTTTTTGTAGAAAACCGTAAAGGACCGATGTTATGCCAACCATCCGGCAACGATTCAAGCACTTAAGGCAAATATCATCCAAGCAATCCGTGAGCTAAGCCCGAAGCCTTCAACAAGGTCTTGGAAAATTGGAGTGACAGAATGCGCTACTGCGGATCCAGCCGAGGCAGCCACTTGCATTTAAAAAAAAGCTTGTTATACTCTTTATATATATTATATATATATTTTTATTATATATTGAGACCAGATAAAAAGGGTTGAAATATTTCTTGCATCGGTTTAGGAACCCTAAACCTTTCGCTGCGTTGGTAGCGATTTCAAATATGGGGTCGTTTCAAGGAAGGTCGTTACTGTAACTCATACCGAGCATGGAAAGTTTTCGGTTTCGATGTTGCGAGTTCCATTCGTGGATATTTCCTTTGAATTTATATTGTTTAGAAGTTGCAGACAAGAGGTCAATAATAAAAATCAAGAACACAATGTAGCCTTAAGGAACACAAGCAGTTTTTTGGTGATTAGCAGACTTGAAACTGTTCAAACAACATGAATTAAATATTTCGAGAGGTAGTTTCTAAACCATTGAAGAAGGTATAATCGATTCCAAAAGTACTCACTATCAAAAAAGGGGCCAAACCCTGTCAAATGCCTTTGAAATATCAAGTGCAACGGTATTGTTATCGACATAAAGGTGGATTGATTGGTTCCAATTGTTGTTGAACCAGTGTACCTGTTGCTACGAAAACCGTATTGTTGGTCACTGAGCAGTTTTCGAGATTCAAGATATTTCATAAGCTGATGGTTTATCAGTGTTTCCATGACCTTTGAATGTAGGGATGTATGGACGCTTACTAGATTTCGTTAGTTCTTCCCCTCTATAAATATTTTTTGTCGGATGCAACCGGTGGCAGTTAGCTAATGACCAGGATAATTGGAAAGACATGTTAAGTACAAGGTTCACCCAGTATAGCAACTCCAACTCTCAGCCTCTATGTGGCATTCGAGAGAAAGAAGTCAACGGCGGGTTCTAAAATCCCGGGAGGCCAACGTTAACAACCAACAAACACGAAAAAACATATTGCTACGAACTAACCAAAGGTCTCAGAAAGAAATGATTTCACACTTGACCACAGAAAATGTGCTACCGAACAACTAACGGTAGCAATAAGCCGACATTACTGCCATCCAGGAAATACGATGGGATGGCGATGTCTTCTCGGTGCTTTATCAGGTTCGGAAACGACCTCACCGACACATTCGATACCAAAAAAAAAGAATTTAGCAAGGCGATGCACTGTCATGTGACTTCTTTGCCATAATTCATCAGAGGATTGTGCGAAACTCCCCAGCCAAAACCAGAGGAACAATCTTTCAAAAATCGGTGCAACTACTTGCATGAGCCGACGATATTGACATCATTGATAGAAAATAGCCACGTTTGCTAGTAAAGAAAATGAAGCTGGAAAAATGGGTTTAGCAGTAAATAAGGGTAAGACTAAGTACATATATGCTGTCAACACGAAAGGATACACAACATTAACTTAATTAAGACAACAACATCTGAGAAACATCTCGTCAGAAATTAAACGAAGGATTACTCTTGCCAACGAACAGTAATTCGTTCTTAGAAGGCAAGGTAATGCCCTCACTCGAAATACTAAGGAGATCCTTCCTATGCAATAGCCTGATCATCCCAGTCCTGCTCTACGGAGCTGAAGCACGGACCGTATCAAAAGCGGATGAAGAAATCCTTGGTAGATGCGAGAGGACAATTCTTCAAAAATCTTCGGTCCCGTTTGCGTTGACTAGCAATGGAGACGAAGATTCAACCAAGAACTATACGAGCTGTATAGCTACATAGAATTGCTCAAAAAAACTCCGCATTGGACGTTTAATATGACAAGTTGAGCCTTCATCAGGAAGACCCCGCACAAGTCGAAACTTTCCTCTACAAACATGAAGTGCCCAACTGAAGGCAGTTAGCTAATAACTGGGTTAATTGGAGAGGCATGTTGGTTGAGTCCCAGGTTCATTCTGGACTATAGCGCTACTTAAGTAAGTAAGAAGATATGGTTTAAGATAGCAAGTACCTTCAAAACCCAGATCACTTTCGCTAACTTGAGGGGTCATCGCCATTGTGAAAATTATTAAAAATTGCATTGCTTCTGGCAATCACCCCCAAACGTTCCGATCTACAAATCTCTTAGTTGACTAACCATTTAAAGAAACAATGGGTTTCCAAAAAAACTTAAAGAAAAATGTGCACGCCCATGATCAAACCGAAAATTTTATTGAAACAAAAAAAAAACAAATTGCTTCTAATATCCACTAATTTTATGTTCTAACGCGACTTCCTCTTGTTCCTAGCATTACTACGAGAACGAGCATGAGCACGAGAACCACTTCTACTTCGAGAAGGACTTTTACTACGATTGGGAGCTCGGCGCCTAGATGCTTTGCTGGGCTGTCTGTTTGTCTAGAAATTAAATAATTTTTTATTATTACTGCAGTTTATGAGGTTAAAATAAAGTCTTACGGTTGCCCTCCGACTTGTTGATGGAGCTACCATGTCATCCATCTTAGGCACACGTGGCATTCGTACCGCATTACCCTCAACTCGTAAAATTCCCAAATCCTTGGCAACGTCAACGGCTTCTTGAAATTGCTCCTTTAAATGTTTTATTGCAATGCCTTCATTCTTGAGGTGCATTTGGATGTCCTTCCATAGATTATCTTCGGTGTCGCCTTAATGTATGCAATCGAATTTATTAAATAATTAAACAATCTTTTCTAAATTAAATTTCAAAACTTACAATATAAAGGTTTAGTAATAAGTGTGTCCAAAATCAATGGAAACAACACATTTTTCTCTTCACGAGTCATTTTAATTTTTAATGTTTTCGAAAACGCGTCTTTCTCAATCAAATTAAATTTTTCAATTAAAAAACTTTTGAGTGATGAATCGGGGTGAATGTTTTTACAAACTTTATTTTTATGTAGTCAGTTTTTATGAACAAGTAGAATATCCTCATGACTGATGTCATTCTATAATCAGATGAATATGTACATTTTTATACCATTCGAGGGGCAAAGGAAGCCATCTTGTCTTCAATTCTGAAACGCATTGTAACTCCCTCTAGATCATGTCATGTGAACTTCTTTTCTCCTCCATTTTCTGTGCCATCCACGGTAAGGGTAACCCATGGCAGTTGTGTGGAATGACTGCTTATTCTTTTCTTACCAGGTTACCAGGTTAATCTTTGTTTTGAGTAAACAGCTAACTTCTGGGAAAATAAAACAATGGACGGAGAATAGCGGGGATGCTGGGGCTATATTTCACAGGGTAAACCAAAGCCCCTCGTTTCTTACTTACTTTACTTCAGTGTCTCCTCAGTAATGCGTAAACCTTGTACTTAACATGTCTTTCCAATTAGCCTGGTCATTAGCAAATTGCCTCCTTTTGCAAAGTGGAAGGTGTTTCAGATAGATGTTTCAGATAGGTGTTTCAGATAGTGTTTCAGACTTGCTCTACTGCGTCTAATATGTGGACACGAAACAAAGACTCAGGAGGCTGGAGTATTGGTGTCCATTTGCTTTGCATATCCTAGCCATGTTGTTCTTCAGTTTTTTGGTGGCTTCACTAATATTTCCAATACTGGAAGTGAGCACTACCTCTTCGTTTACTAAAGATGGAATCGTTTCTTGCCCTATCACTCTTTCGTCATTATGACCATTAAACAGGTACTGCCTGAATACATCTACGTTTCCCTGCGCGTTAGTGGCTAGGTTGCCATTGTTATTTCCAAAAGCCTACATTCCTACTTTTAAGCCCGTTTTCAGTAGTTTGGCTTTTTTTTAAGAATTGATGGAAGCTCTTCCTATCGCGAAACCCATCGATTTCCTTAAGCTCGGACTTAAGGTCCTGCTGCGTGTTCTCTGTTTTTCCTACGCAGGATTTTTTTCTCTTCCCTTCTTATAGTTCAATATTCTTCCTGCTTGGAGCATGTTTAAGTTGGTGGCTGGTAGCCTATTGTGGTTTTGGCTACTTCCATGAAGATATTATGATACTGTATCCATTGGGTGCGTTGATATTGGTCGAGGATTAGAAACAGCAGGGAGTCTCTTTCTCAGATATTCCTTATAGACTCAAGCAATCTTTAGCTCTTTAAGGCCACCAACGCGAAGTATCTTTTTAGCACCATTCGAAGCTTCTTCTCGTGGGACATTTGAGCTTCTGTCTGCGACGAAAAATGGTCAGAGTCGACATTTGTCCCGCTGAATGTTTGTACAGGATGTTGGATGTGTGCCTCGCATCTATGAGCACATGGTCTATTTGCTTAGCGGTTCGACCATTTGGAGATCACCTGGTTGCTTTTTGAATTCGAAGTCGAGGAAACCTAGTGAAACCTGTGATGACAGAATTATATGAGAGCTGTTATCTGTTGTCCTTTGGTGGAGGCTGTATATATGTATTTCCCAACAAACTCGCCTGTACGATTTTCACATTGACTGGTTCCGCAGGGTCCTTCCAGGGGGTCGTGATATGGTCTTCAGTATAATCGGTAGGGGCGTGGGTAAATATAGTGCTGATGTTGCGAAATGTTGCTCTGAAGAGACGGGGCTAATTGGAGATGCATGTTGTTTGGAAGTAAGGATAATTGCGGACTTTAGCATTGAAACTATATTCTGTTCAAGGGACCGATAGTATCTATGTGATTTGATGAACAAAATCCAAACATTCAAAGAAATCAGGGTGTCCAAATAGCAATGATAAATTTTCCAATTACATATTTAGTTTGTTTCAGCAGTTGTCAAAATTTTCAATCGTATCCAGCTGTTAAAGTGTTCAACGAGGTTTGCCATTTCATCATGTATCGTAATAAACACGCAATGTGAATGGCTCAGTATGCACTGAGTACACTCTTTTGGACCTTAAGCCACCAACCAAACAAAGAATGTAGCGGAGTGAAGAAAACATAGCCGCCGTAGCGACAAGGATTGAAGCAGACCCAAAAATGTCGATTCGTTGACGATGAGCTGAATTGGGCATCGCCAGAGAGTCAACCCGACCTATTTGCGGTTGGATTTGGGCCTACATTCGTATAAGATTTGTAGCCGGACGACCATTGACAACCCGGTGAGTTTGCTAATTGGGCGCTGGAAATGTTGGCCGCAGATCCGGATTATGGCCAAAAAATCATCGTTCTCGGACGGGGACCATTTCCGGCTCAGTGGCAATGCCAACAAGTGTGTGACCAAGTATCACTGTTTATGTTTATGGCATGCCGGCATCTTCGAACCTTATTTCTGTTAAAATGAGTAAGAAGACACAAAATTACCGTCAATTGCATTGCTGCTGTAGAGCGTAGCGTAGGATCAGTCTATCCTTCATCGTGCAGAGGAAAAATTGGATATGTGTCAATAACCTTATGGAAGATTTTGCGGAAAGATCATGGTTTGCGTGCTTACAAAATCCAACTCGCGCAAGAATTGAAGAATTGAAGCCACAGGCTAACCTAGCAAGGCGTAGATTCGGTGAATGGGTCCAAAACAAGATTGCCGTTGATCCCAATTTTCATAAGCAAATTTTGATTTGCGATGATACTCACTTTTGGTTCAAAGGATACGACAATAAACCAAACTGCCGTATTTGGTGTGATGATAATCCTCAAGTTTATGTTGACACACCGTTACATCTACAAAAACTGACTGTTTGGTGTGCTTTATGGGTTGTGGAATAATTGGTCACGTACTTCTTTAAAAACGATGCTGGCCAGAACGGTACAGTCAATGGAGACCGCTTTAGAGCCATGATTACTGACTTTTTCGTTCATGAATTGAACAACCATGCTGTGCAGGAGCTGTGGTTTCAACAAGACGGAGCAACATGTCACACAGGGGACAACATTCGCTGCGTTATTGCCGATATACGGCCGCAAATGTTGGAAAAAGTCATCAAAAATTGGACCTGCCTCCCAAAGTCCTTCAAAATGTGATGCTCCCGGAGGTATGTGATGGAACTCAATCTACTCAGCTGCACACCAGTACACAATCGCCATTTCTGTGTGTTCATCAAAAATTGTCGCAATAAGGTCACGAAATAAACCTCGACGTGCAACAATGGGCCGGGCAAAAAGGGGATGAAAAGCTGTGACATCTAGTTACTATGGACCGTGTTATAGTGAGCAGAAACAGCGACTATTCGGATGCGGATTTATTATAAGTGCCAGACTAAGGCGAGAAGTCTTATGTCTCCAAGACATTAGCGAACGCATTGTAACAATCCGCATCAAGGCCAAATTCGCCAACTTAAGCCTTATATGCGCACACGCTCCGACGGAGGAGAAAATTGATATAACTAAGGATTGATTCTATGAGCTCCTTGACAAAACCTATGAGCGACTAACAAAGTACGATGTTAAAATCGTGCTGAGAGATTTTAACGCAAAGTTAGGAAGAGAAGACATCTTTAGCAGTACTGTCGGAAAATATAGCCTACACGAGAACACGTCTGGTAACGGACTTAGGCCAATTGACTTCACTATGGAACGAAATGCCACTATAGCCAGCACACGGTTTCCTCACCTCGATATCCAAAGGGTACATTGTGGTCTCCAGACCAACGAACAGTCAACCAAATTGATCACATTGCGATAGACAAGAGGCACGCATTAGTATTTTGGATATCCGAACATTCCGATGGGCTATTATCGACTCCGACTAGCACCTTTTTGCAGCCAAGGTAAGGATGCGGATATCCACCAGACCTTCGCGCAACGCGTGTCCCTTAACCTCTTGATTCACACCATACCACCAGCATCTAATGTCGAAATACAATGGCAACGATGCCAACATGCCATTAGATCAGCCGCAACTGATGTGCAAGGTTTCTCGCGGCCACAAGCATGAAACCCCTGATTTGATGACGAATGTCGACAGATGCCCGCAGCCAAGAACGAGGCCTACAAGGCTAAGCTGCAGGTGAAGACGAGAGCTGCCATTGAGCTCTGTATGCAGAGAAGAAGGGAAGAACACCGGCTTTTCAGAAAAAAGAAAAAAAGCAAGAAAAGCGCGCGATCGAGGATATGGAGAGGTGTCACTCCAGGAACGATGTTCGCAAGTTTTACCAAAGTGTAAAACGTCAAAGCCAATGATACAAGGCTCGAACAGCATCCTGTCGAGATAAACAAGGAAATATCGTAGTTGAGACACAGTCGATGCTGAGGATATGGAAGAACCACTTCTGCAGACTGTTAAGCGGCGATGACGAACAACATTCCGCTGTCAGGCAGAACGAACCATTCAATATTGGCAACGACATCGAAAACTGCCAACCACCTGACCTAAGTGAAGTGAGGATAGCAATATCTAAACTCAAGCTTAATAAGGCCACCGCAAATGACGGCCTTCCCGCTGAGCTTTATAAAGCTGGCGGAGATGACATCCACCAACTCATAAGCCAAATCTGGTCGGATGAAAGTGTAGGATGACGATGGAGAATTCCCGCTGCTCAATCAGGGTCGGAAACGACCTCACCGACACATTCGATACCAAAAGAGGATTTCGGCAAGGCGATGCGCTGTCATGTGATTTCTTCAATTTAATTCATGAGAGGATTGTGCAAAACTCCCAAGCCAATCACCAGAGGCACAATTTATCAAAAATCGGTGCAACTACTAGCATACGCCGACGATATTGACATCATTGGTAGGACTCAAAGTGATGTCATAGCCACGTTTGCTAGTATAGAGAAGGAAGCGCCAAAAATGGGTTTAGCAGTAAATGATGGTAAGACTAAGTATATGCAACACGAAAGGACACACAACATCGACGAATTGGACAGAACGTCACCATTGACAGATATAACTTTGAGGTAGTACGGGACCTTGTCTATCTCAGCTCCGCTATTAACTCTGACAACAACATCTCGTCAGAAATCAAACGAAGAATTACTCTTGCCAACCGCTGTTTCTTCGGGCTAAGAAGGCAATTTAGTAGTAAAGCCCTCACTCGGACTACTAAGGAGATCCTATAGAAGACCCTGATCATTCCACTCCTGCTCTACGGCGCTGAAGTATGGACCGTATCAAAAGCGGATGAAGAAATCCTTGGTCAATTTGAGTCGAATTGGTCGATTCCCAGCCAGACGTAGGACGCAGTAGAGAAGACCTCGCCTTAAGTGGCGCGCACAAGTAGAAACCGACATCAACCACATTGGACTGCGCAACTTGAGGCATTTAGCTAAGGGCCGGGCTAATTGGAGAGGCATGTTGGTTGAGGCCCATATTCATCCCGCACTGTAGCGCCACTTAAGTAAGTAAGTAAGTGCAACAAATATTCTAAGCGCTGATCTCGGATCTTACCAGCCAAGGATTCAGCTGGTAAGATCCGAGACGACTTCTAGATGAATGTCTTTAACTGCAAAGCAAACAAAAACTGCAACGTATGCTTTATGTGTATGTTGTCCTCGCCGCCTTAAGGTGAGATAGAACAATCCGCAAAAGTCCACACCGGTCGTCAAAAATGGTCTGTCAACTACTCTTATGGCTGAACACCAACCCCTTAATGATAAGTCAAAATTAATTATTTTGGGCTAACAAGTTAATTTTTTAAGAGAAAAATAAAAATAAATTAACAACCACTTTGGAAGAGGTCGAAGCCCACATTCGAAATTCTCATTATCAGAATAACGCCGATTCATTAAAAGTTGGACCGGCCATATAAATGAAGCTTCAAAATAAAACCAGAATCAATTTTATATCTCACACTGTTGTTGTTGTTTTAAGGATTAGGATTAGATCTAATTTGTTATTGTCAAATCGAGTAACCAATTTTTTAACACCCTTACTTCTTGTGTTTGCCAATCAAATTTTTAAGCCTTGACTAAAACAAATACACAAAGTTTTTATCAAATTTTGTCTTTTATTTTCCAGAATTCATTTAAGCACTTAACAAAAAATTAATGTCTGGTTTAAAGCCCCTCGGTATGAAGCATTAACTTCCTTAATTCAGTAATCCATTGCGATGTAATACTTCTTATCAATCTGTTGGCTAAAGTTGGGAATATGGCTAGTAAGAGATAATAAATCAAAATTAAAAAAAAAATAATTTAAAAAGTATTTTAACAATTTAAAATCCACATCAGTTAAATACGAACGCCGACATCGGCTTGACAGGTATCTGGAAAAAATAATCTTCAAAACAAACAAAATAAAATGATTTTTTTATTGCAGTTAGATACAATTGCAAAATTCAAACTCGTAGATACAAAAAAAAATGACACGGAATATAATTATTAATTATATATTTTTTTAAAATTTGACAAATTCGTCTTCCTAATGAGGATCCCTTTTGGTAGATCGAAATCACTAAATTCGTCATCATAATTAGAGCCCATCACCTGAGGAAATTTTTCAAATTTCTCACAATCTAATTAGAGAAGATCGCGTCTTGTATGCGTTTCTCTTTTGCACCGGCATCCATGAGGTAGACACACGTATCTTAAGACAAAATGAAAAGTGAAAAACAAACAAACAAAATCCACTGCGGGGAATGTATCCGTCCCTTGTGCAGTTGGGCAATAATTGGCTTTGGACATTCACACTCGGTGTTTAATTTTAGTGACAAAGTATCGAACATTTATTTTGAGTTATTTATACACATAAAGATAATAAAATTATTGACAAGCACACTGACACACAGACAGGCAGAAGACTGCGCTCACTTGATCTCGTTAGTAATTAGCTTGCGAAGCGTACAATCGCCTGCATTCAACTTGTCTAAGATTTCGATGACATCCTTGCAGTATTGATCCCGAGCATGGTAATCCTCATCGGTGTACTCCTCATTACTGCGTTGCATGCGCCAGATTACGTTCAGCTTCGCTTCGACCAGGACATAGTTGGACGGTGGACAAAATCTCGGACAGATGTTGTCAATGAAGTGGATCATGTCACGCACGGAGCAACTATTGATTTTATTGTGTATCGTGTTGAGTGTAAAGTCTTGATACTTGCCCATTTTGGCGTGATCTGAGACCACCCCACATTTGCAGCATCTCCAGTCGGGTTGAAGACTCGTCGTGTGTACGGGAATGGCAATACCCTTGCAGTTAGGCTCGCGGCAAAATAACCCAGCCAGGTAGGTTTCGTTCTCCTGAAAATAGAAATTGGATGTTATGAACTATTTTTGTATCTATATCTACGAATTTAATAAAAACTAAGCGCCCCAAGACAACCCTTGAGTATTACATTGCCATATCGATTGGCAACGCAGGGTGGACGTGGTGAAAAGGCCAAAACAAATGTAGTGGATCAATACTCTTTCTTAATTGGATTTGGGGAATATTTACGTATAGTTGACAACTATTGTGGTAGAACATCCACAATTTGTTTTGTTGACACACCCCAACTATCATGGAGAGCTGAAATTCTGCAACATTTTCACATAGCTTGCGACAACTTAACATTCTTTAATTCCATTGAATTTCGACAGGGTCATTCGACAGTTTTGTTCTTTATTCCGGTCATTGTCATCATGTCTTCTAGCATTGAAGTGAGGGCGTTTGCCGTGGATGCGTACTTTCCGAACGGATGTTCTGTGATCGCACCGCAGGGCCTCAATGTGTCGAGATGTTCCGGACATTGATTAATTGTTACATGGGACACAACGTTCAAACAAATTCCTTCAAGTGTGTCAAGACGACGAACTGGATTGCCTGAGAACATTGAGACCATGAGAACTTCAATCTGTTAATGTTCAGTGTGGTAAGTTCTTTACGCTGTTCTGTGATCACAACACTGGGTGTATTTCGAAATTGGTATAATGTAACCACGTTGGGCACTGTGTTTCTACCGGACCATCCGAAGATAATAAAATTATTGACAAGCACACTGACACTGGATGAATGGGTCGTCAATAAACAAAATTATCTTATTTAGAATGATACCAATCCGTATGAGATCCAAGAGCTTCCATGCAACCCGAAAAAGTCACTGTTTGGTGTGGATGTCATCGGTCCATATTTGTTTGAGAACATAGTTGGTCAGGCCATCACCGTCAACGGCAAGCGCTATAGGTTGATGATTGCCAAATTTTTTTGGACTGAACTTGATTATATCGACATGTGGTTTCAACAGGACAAAGCTTCGTGCCACACAGCTCACGCCACATTGGAAATTATGCACGAGCAATTCGAGGTCATGGTCATCTCACGTGGAGGTGATGTGAACTAGTTATCGAGATCGTGAGTTTGGACCCCGTTAGACTTTTTTTGTGGGGTTTTCTGAAATCGCAGAAATATGTAAATAAGTTAACATAACACATGCCATCGGTCAAAGTTAGCCCGATTTATGCGCCAGAATCATGAAAATTTGGACATTTAGGATGCGCGCCACCAAGACAAGCCGCGATGGACATTTAAACGATGTTATATCCCATAAAAAATGGCGTCGATAAGCCTTTAATAGGAATAAAAAAAACGATGATATCTCGCACACTCTTTGTTTTATTTAAATTTAATGATAGAACGCGGTTTATGAAAGACCCTTTACATCTATGATTATGGCTTTTGCGATGGGATGGGGTATGTGAATTAATTTTTTTTTTAAACTATTAAATATTTTTCGAATTTTCTAACGTTCTCACCTAACTTTTATTTAAAGCAAACGCCTCCAAAAAGTGGACGTGGGTAAAATCCATTTTGTTTAAATATCTTGCTCCGACACTTTTTCAAAACTCTTTACATTTTGACGAAAAACCACGTTTTTCTTTTAAAGTGGTTGTGATTGTGGCGGATTTGGAAAATTGGTACACCTCTTCTCCAGGCATGGAGGAGCCTATATACCCGATTTAATTGTTCTAGTTAAAAATTTAAGGCCTGAAAATCGGTGACGTATATATATATACGCTCGGATGGTTTTTTATTTGTAGAACAAAACTGCACACTAATTTTTTTACTAAAAATGCGTATAAAAGTATTTACTTTAAAAAATGATGAATTTCTCAGGAATGGTTTTAACTTTTTTTATTATAAAAGTTAGTACTTACTTACTTAAGTGACGCTACAGTCCGGGATGAACCTGGGCCTGAAAAAACATGCCTCTCCAATTAGCCCGGTCCTTAGCTAACTGTCTCCAGTTGCGCACTCCAAGTTGGTTGAGGTCGGTTTCTACTTGTGAGCGCCACTTAAGGCGAGGTCTTCCTCTGCTGCGTCCAACATCTGACTGGGAATCAAAGACTCTGCGAGCCGGAATATTGGTGTTCATTCGTTCTACATGTCCTAGTCATCTTAAACGACCAATGCGGAGTTTTTTTGACTAGGGATATGTCGCTGTACAGCTCGTATAGTTCCTGGTCGAATCTTCGTCTCCATAGCCCGTCAACGCAAACGGGACCGAAGATTTTCCGAAGAATTTTTCTCTCGAATCGACCAAGGATTTCTTCATCCGCTTTTGATATGGTCCATGCTTTAGCGCCGTAGAGCAGGACTGGGATGATAAGGGTCTTATATAGGATCTCCTTAGTAGTTCGAGTGAGGGCTTTACTACTAAATCGCCTTCTTAGCCCGAAGAAACAGCGGTTGGCAAGAGTAATTCTTCGTTTAATTTCTGACGAGATGTTGTTGTCAGAGTTAATAGCGGAGCCGAGGTAGACAAAGTCCCGTACTACCTCAAAGTTATATCTGTCAATGGTGACGTTCTGTCCAATTCGTCGATGTTGTGTGTCCTTTCGTGTTGACAGCATATACTTAGTCTTACCCTCATTTACTGCTAAACCCATTTTCGCCGCTTCCTTCTTTATACTAGCAAAGGTGGCTATGACATCACGTTGAGTCCTACCAATGATGTCAATGTCGTCGGCATATGCTAGGAGTTGCACCGATTTTTGGAAAATTATGCCTCTGGTGTTGGCTCTGGAGTTTTGCACAATTCTCTCAAGAATCAGATTAAAGAAGTCACATGACAGCGCATCGCCTTGCCTAAGTCCTTTTTTTGTATCGAATGTGTCGGTGAGGTCGTTTCCGACCCTGATGGAGCAGCGAGAATTCTCCATCGTCATCCTGGACAAACGGACGAGTTTGGACGGTATACCGAAACTAGAAATGGCTCTGTATAGTTCGTCTCTATAAATGATGCGTATTCGGCTTTGATATAGATAAATAGGTGGTGGATATCGATTTGGACTTCTTGGGTTTTTTTCGAGATCTGTTGAAGTGTGAAGATTTGATCGGTTGTGGATTTTCCTGGCCTAAGCGCACACTGATAAGTGCCGATCAGGTTGTTGGTAAACAGTTTCAGGTGTTTACATATTACGCCAGATAGGACATTGTAGGCGATGTTAAGAGACTTATGCTTCTGTAGTTGGCGCAGTTCAGAGGGTCAGCTTTTTTGTGGATCGGACAAACGAAGCTGAGGTTCCATTCTTCAGAAATACTTTCATCCGACCAGATTTGGCTTATGAGTTGGTGGATGTTACTTACCAAATCATCTCCGCCAGCTTTATGAAGCTTGAGTTTAGATATTGCTATCCTCACTTCTCTTAGGTCGGGTGGTTGGCAGTTCTTGCTGCCGTTACCAAATTTAAATGGTTCGTTCTGCCTGACAGCGGGATGTTATTCGTCATCGCCGTTTAACAGTCTACAGAAGTGGTTCTTCCATATCCTCACCATCGACTATGTCTCAACTAAAATATTTCCTTGTTCATTTCGACAGGATTCTGTTCGAGCCTTGTATATTTGGCTTTCTCTTACAAAGAGAAAGGTTTTCGTGAAAATTTTCGACCTCGAGATTTTGATTGATTCTAACATTACGATGATAGCGGAGCCTAAAAAAGTGGTTTTTGGAATTCCGTCCGTCGGTCCGTCGGTCCGTCTGTCCTTAATGGTCTCCCCAGCCTAAACGGCTTGGCCGATTTTCTTCAAACTTCGTATCCAAGCTTGTTTTGGTCATAATTCTAGGCCATTTTTTTTGTTTTTTTAGCCATGTTATTAACGGTACCTGCCATATAAAAATAACACATAACCTCAATTTTCTCGAAAACGGCTCTTACGATTTTGATTAAACTTTATATATACTATAAGCATATTAGTTCCAACAAAACTGCATACCCAGTTTTTTCGAGAAAATCCATATAACGGATTTTGTCATTCAGGCCATATAAACAATATTGTTAATTTCTCGCAAACTACTATGATAAATTGAATGAAATTTAATATATATACTACTATTATAGTTTTAAACAATTCCACATAATTAGTCTTAGCCCAACTATCACTAAACGGAATTTTCAGTTTTGGCCAATAACGAAAATTAATTATTTTTCACATAAACACCGATTCCTTCAAATTTCGGAGTAAACGTTCGTATAATCAAATTTCAACATTTTATATAATTTTTAGCATTAATAATCAAAATGCGCACTATTTGATCTAACGCCGAACTCGCTGTGAAAGAGAAAGTTGCGTACGACCCAGTCGTGCACCCACCACTCGTTTAATTTTAGTTTAAATTTTATGGAGCAGCAAATTAAGTAATTAGAAGACCCAAGGCGATTAAGTATGTTGCAAGTGTACACTTTTGTGTTTAAATTGAATAAGCCAAAGGCTTTACGCATTTAAGCATACTAATCCATTTAATCAGTAAGATTACACACCTGTCACAGAACAAGTACTTATACGCCAATTAGGATTGACTTAGTCTTCGTCTTCTCTATCGGGGACCAACAGAAATTAGCAAAAAAAAATGCTAGGGTGTGAAATCCTTGTAAAAAGGCAAGTAAGAAAAGTATCACTGATGTAAAACCTGTTAGTAAGTACTTGTATACTATTTTATAAGATAAACCTTTTCAAATACAAGCTTTATAATATTATATGCACACTGACCCGTTGGAGACCCTACTATTGACCACGTAAACTCAAACACCAATTATGCCAGAATTTGATAGTGAGGTAAAGGGTAAAGTAAAGGCTGTAGTATTACTCACGAAAAATTTGAATTTCGCGCCATTTAATATTACTATGTTGCCAACGGAAAAAAAGATAAAAATGTAAAAGCTTAGAGTTCAGGGTTTGTAAAAATGGAGCCCTATACGAAAGAACAACACATTTTCATAGTTGATAAAATTAAAAAAAAAAAACATATGAGAAGGCTATAATCTGCTGTGCGGATCGTTTAATAGCCTATCCCATCCCATCCTTAAAATGAATATCCTCAAAATATAGGCTTTATGGCGATGAAATACAGAAAATGACATTTTCACAATATATTGTTCAGACAGTTTATAAAAATCTTTCATGGTTCGACAAAAAACAACGTTTTTCTCTTGCATATGCTAGGTTGTATACCCTACACAAATGTTTTTTTTTGTATGAAAACACCCCCAAAAAGTGGGCGTGGGTTAAAATGATCTAAGGACGATTTGTTCATATTGATTTGATTAAAGTTTTTTTTCGAATAGTTGAAAATTTGACCAAAAAAACGTTTTTTTTTTTTTACTAAAAACGCCCCCAAAAAGTGAGCGTGGCAAAAAAACTTTATATGGACGAAATATAGATATTGATATTGTCTAAATATGCTCTTCAGACATTTTTTCAAAATTCTGAACCGTTTGACTAAAAATAAAGTTTTTTTTTTCTAAAAAGTGGGCATGGCAGTAGGCGGATTTTTAAATTTTTTATACCTGTTCGAACAGCACGTATCACATATACATATTCATCATCCTAGCTCAAAATTTAAGGGCTAAAAACCGGTGGCCTACAGATGGACGGAGAGACAGGCATGGCTTAATCGACTCAGCTAGCGATTCTATGTCGATCCATATACATTGAGGTATATCTAGCTAAATTATTTCTCTATGTTACAAACTATGTATCAAAACTAATATACCCCTATGGGATAAGGTATAATGATGACTACTGTACACTACTGACCATGCCGTTCGTTGAATGGATTTTGGAAAAAAACACTTGGATGCTGATTTTTCGAACAAAATCATCTTCAGTGATGAAAGCCATTTTCATCTTGATGGCTTCGTTAATCGTCAAAATTATCGATATTAGGGTTCAGAAAACTTCCGAGTAGTTGTTGAGAAACAAATGTATCCACAACGCGTGAGTGTTTGATGTCGTTTTTTTGTCCAGAAATGGCCATCCAGATCTTGCGATTTTACGCCATTGGACTTCGATTGGACCAACGCCTTGAAAGAGGAAATTGGGCGGTGTATTAATAACTTTGCATACATCAAACCTAGCACACAACCCAACCGAGAGCCCAAGCAAGGGGGTTGCAGGGGAGCAACATGCCTCCAGAGATATTCAAATTTGCATACTCCCAAACTCGCACTCGGATGTATGCAAAGTATGAACATCCTGCTTGGGCTCACTGTTAGATTTGGGATGGCTGCGAAATGGAATTTATGCAATATTTGAAATGCTGCCCCCTGGAACTCCCTGCTTGGGCTCTCTATTGAATTTGAGTTGCTTGGTATTTATGTTTAAATTCAAAAGTGACATAGCGCTGAATTGGCCTTATGACACTTTACCTAAGCGATATTATGCCAAATATAAATATTCGGCCTAGTGTAACTTTTAAAATCGTCATTATTCCAAAATTTGATATTTATCATAATGACGTTTGGCACAATATCACGGCACCATTAAAATCATAACATCGCCATCTAACTTTAAAGAACAATGGCGACAATGGTAAATCTATAAGATGGGTCACAACTTCACAACTAATGTGCTACCGCTTATGAGCAAGAAACTTCTGGTTTGACGCACTATGTCGATGGATGCTCGCAGCAAGAAACTTCTGGTTTGACGAACTATGTCGATGCTCTCAGCGAAAAACGAGGCCTATAAAGCAAAGGTACAAGGTTTTTCAGCGAAAAACGAGGCCTATAAAGCAAAGGTACAAGTGGAGAAGAGAGCTGCTATTGAGCTATATAAAGGCAACGAAGGAGCGAAGAAAAAAAGAAATGCGTGTGATCGTTTAAAGGGTGCAACTCCAAGAATGAAGTTCGCAAGTCTTAACAAAGTGTAACAGGTCGAAGCTAGGGATACCAGAAGCGAACAAAATCATGTCGCTGTCAGGCACAACATTCAATATTTTGCGACGACCTATGTTAAATGAGGACAGCAATATCACATTTCTCGCTGCTCCATCAGGATCGGATTTAGTCAAGGTGACGGACTGCCATGTAACTTCTTAAATATCATTTTTGAGATGAAGGTTTAAAATTCCCAGGCCAAAACCAGGGGTACAATATTTCATAAATGTGTGCAACTACTAGCATACCCGCATGCCGTATGGACCGTATTAAAAGCGTATGAAGAAATCCTTGGTCTTATTTGCTTTGACGGGCTATAGATATATATTCAAACAAGAACTTTGAGAGCTGTACGGCCATTACCATCCCTCACAGCTTTTAAATTAACTTATGAGCTGGAAGTTCTTTTTTTTCACAGAGAATGCGACATCCAGTTGAAAGCCGATTCCGAACGGCAAGCTTGAGAAGCTTTTCATGGCAATTTAATAGTTCTGGAAGTTTTTCGAACTTTTCGAAAGGGTGGGACAGTAAAACAAACTTAGGTGTAATTACTTTCGGGACCTCAAACCGCCACTAGGCTATGCGCAAAGCAACTTAGACTTGGTCAAAAAAAACTCCGCATTGTACGTTTAAGATCACTAGGACGTGTAATGGACATCAATACTCTGGCTTGCAGAGTCTTTGATTCCCAGATAGATCACAGACGAAGTAGAAGAAGACCTTGCTTAAATGTCGCGCAGAAATACAAACCGAAATCAACCAACTTCAAGTGCACAAGTGCAGGCAGTTAATTAGAGGTCAGGCTAATTGGATTGTCATGTTGGTTGAGGCCTAGGTTCATTCTAGATTGTAGCAGCACTTACAAAATTCGCCCAGCTAACTTTGAGTCCATTTGCCTAAGGATATGACCGACGAATTGGTAAGAAATTGGTCTTCAAGAGGTCACGATCAAACCCTTCAAATGATATCACAGAACCCGTGGCTTACAAAATCGAAATGAAAGCCAATATCAGAAGGAAGTCAAGTATCACAGATGCTTCGGCCAGAATACGGCAAGAACCGAACCAACAAATTTTTACGTTATGGAAGAACATCACTGTCAAAGTTTGTAGAGGCGCTCACTGGAGATATCCTCCAGAATAGAATTTAATCTCAAGGATAACGGTCTATATCGGCTACATTTGGAGGTTGCTGTGGCGATGAGAAACACGAAAACACACCCCACTTTTACTCTAACTGTCCGAGTCTCTGTCAAATGAGTAACAAAACACTTGGACGCTGGTACTTTCAAAATCGCATTAACGCATTGGTTCCTTAGGACTTCAATATGACTGGATATAGTTAAATGATCCACGAAAGAACCTTAATCAAAGTCATAATGGGACCACACAGTCCTGAGCGTGGCGGGGTGGAGAAATCTCTACTTCACTGACCTGATAGCGTTGATATCATGACCATCACCTGGTAACATGCGATTATGGTCATGGTGATAAGGGTTGTCAGTGAAATAGAGTCCATTTTCCATTAGATATCATTTTCGTTGCCAGTATATACCAGAGTCCCCTCCTACTGACTTCGGCTTGAGGTTTAATTAAAACAAGATAAAACAAAAGTCGAGAAGACGGTTCCTTGAAAGCGTGTAATTTCAGACTTGTCCAATCATTAGGCACATCGCAATAAAAACCAATCGTCATTAGTTCAGAAAAAAGTATCTCACAACATGCCGAAATAATCCATCGTGCAGAGAGTTCATTAACAAAACCATCGATTCAATATCCAATGTCATCCAAGCAACCCCACTCTGTACAAATCATCTTCTACCGCATTGACGCATAATATAACAAACCCTCCCCTCAATCCTTTCAGAATCGAGAAATGAGAAAAAAATGAAAACACTCACAGTGGGATCCTTACACCGCGGACACTCGCAAATAAAGTGCTTTGTCATTTTCAGAAACATTCTCCGCATCAGGTTGCTCCACAGGATTTTCGTGTACGTGGTGGTAATTTCCCCACCCTTTGGGATGAATTTAGCCGCCCTTACTATGGCCAGACTGCCGTCCTCAAAGTAATGACACGCATTAGGGGTGCAATCGTGATTCATGACTGCAGTAAGAGGGAATAGACCGCGTAGTAAAATCTCGTACCCGTCGACTTTCTTCGGAGCCTCAAAGGCGTTGGTATTCAAAACCCCCACCACCTTCAGCAGGAAATCGAGAAACTTCTTGTCAGTCGGAAACTTCTTAAAACCCTCTGCTGCTCGGGTGATTTCATTGCGATATCCACGATCGACATTCGCCTGCATGGAGAATATGAGATCCTTGTGATCTTTACTCACAAAAACACTTCGCACTGCGGTGAGTATCCGCAATGTCATTGGACAAACACCACCCACGTCGATGGGCTCCCACTCTCGAAGGAGGCTGCACTCCTCCTTGTGTTGCAACGAATCACCGCACTTATCACATACAGGCAGGGTGCATCCCTTGGGACATAGGAAATCCGTAACATCAAGCAGTTTATAGCACACAACACACGTATTCATGGCGGATCCCTTCCGAGCGGTAGGACCCACAATAACAGCCCGTTCGCGGAATAACAATTCACCCTTTTCAATGTCCCGCAATGCGAAAACTCCACGACCTGCTACCGGTGACCAGTCGACCTTCCAGTTGGGCTCCTCAACTTTCAGCTCGCCCAAATGGATATCCACCAGCCGGGCCAATTTCTTTGCGGACATTTTCACAAGAACCCTATACGTCAATCGAGCCGATTTTGACGATTGTCACCGGACCGCGACCAATCGAATCGAATTTACACCGTCGACTGGCCTGCGGGATACTCTGGTGTCTGGCCATTATTTTCATTTCTTCATGTGGCATGCGGCCCCGACGATGGGGAAAGCTTAAGAACATTAATTTATGCCACGCTTTGTGGGGCTTGGGGATGCCTCTGAGAGGGGGCTGCAGTTCGATTTGTCATTTTGCTGCACTACGGATACGGGGTTTGTGATTTCACGTTTTGTTGTTGTTGGGTAATTTTAGACTCTTCACTGTGTGCAACAGGTTGCACTCAAGCGTAGATACACACATAGATATATACCAACACGTGGACCTAGGGAAGGATTATATTACGCTTTTGTGCAATGGCAGGGTGACCAGATGGGGTAGCTGGGTGGAAAATACTTAACCAACCAACGTGTTGTTGTTGTTGTGTGCACTATGAGAAGTCGTAATGGGAAATGTTATTTAGTTTAGAAAATAGAAAGCAAGAGTGATACTGCTTAGGAAGGGGGTAGGTGACTGTATGATAGCTTGGTTCAGGTCTGGTATTATGAGAGGTAATTGAATAATTGAAACCGGAATGTAATTCGACATCGATATGAGCTGTGTACTTCCGTAAAAGTTTGTGGCAAGCTTTAGAATTTATTTAAGGGTTGGTTCAATTGAGGATGAACATAGGATGTCGTTGGCAAGAAACCACCAAGAGGTAGATTTTACCATCAAAGCACTCCTTAATTGTTGGACGGCAGCAGATTAATCTGAATGAAAAATCAAAGGTGATGGTCTTAAATGTAATCACTTTGAACTTCTGGGTGAAGACCTTATTCAGGCTACTTCATCATTTTGGGATTACAGGCGAAGGAAATTTCCTCGCCGGAGTTCCTATATGTTGAGCGTCATACCTTGGATTCACTACCAATTATGAACTCATCAACCTGAAACACTTTGCCAAGCTTTATTCGTAACTTGTCATTAAAATAGGAAACAACAACAAAAAAATAGAAGGGTTGATCAAAAATGATTCCCTAACTGCTCAACCGTAAGATAGAGTTCAAATGCTACACGTTCAAAAGTCGAGACAAAAAAGTCCCAAACTTTTGGTCGTTTGTAAAGGCAAATTTAGAATTCGACCCTGTCTTCCATTCCAAAGCCCATTTACTATGACAGCTGTCAAATTTCTAAAAAAAAAAAAAGAATCATTGAACGTGTTGCTCATTTTGTAGCTATTTTCACGTTGCTAGATTGTGCTAAGTCTCCTTCTGGAATAAGGAACGTAAAACATCTTATGGGACGAATTCACTTTCGTACTCATACAGTCGCATGAGTATTATTCGATCTGGGTATACACAACTCTGCTTACTTAATTATTACTTAAGAAGCTCCTGAACCGTTGAGTGTCTCTGCGTAAGACAATGCAGCCTTCCATCCTCTTCGATCCTGGGCTCCTTGTTTTTTGTAATTCAGTTCAAGCACTCTGCCAACAGCGATTCCTAATCCGGGTGTTCGGTCTTCACCTTGTCACCATATGCTGGGATTCGTAGATTTTCTTGAGAGCCTTCTTACTTACTTACTTAAGTGGCGCTACAGTCCAAAATGAACCGGGAACTCAACCAACATGCCTCTCCAATTATCCCGGTCCTTAGCTAACTGCCTCCAGTTGTGTACTCCAAGTTGGTTGAGGTCGGCTTCTACTTGTGCGCGCCACTTAAGGCGAGGTCTTCCTCTACTGCGTCCGACGTCTGGCTGGGAATCGAAGACTCTGCGAGCCGGAGTATTGGTGTCCATTAGTTCTACATGTCCTAGCCATCTTAAAAGTCCAAGGTAGAGTTTTTTTGACTAGGGGTATGTCGCTGTACAGATCGTATAGGTTTTGGTTGAATCTTCATCTCCATAGCCCGTCAACGTAAATGGGATCGAAGATTTTTCTCTCAAATCAACGTAGATCGCAGAACTGAGATCAGAGTCTTATATAGGGTCCCCTTAGTAGGGGAGTGATGGCTTTACTGATGAATTGCCTTCTTAGCCCGAAGAAACAGCGATTGGCAAGAGTAATTCTTCGTTTGATTTCTGGCGAGATGTTGTTGTCAGAGTCTCGATAAATGCTTTCGTATGCGGCTTCGAAATCGATAAATAGGTGGTGGGTATCGATTTGAACTTCTTGGGTTTTTACAGGATCTGCCGAAGTGTGAAGATTTGATCAGTTGTGGACTTTCCTGGCCTAAAACCAAATTGATGAAGGCTGATCAGATTGTTGGTAAACGGTTTTAGGCGTGCGCATTTTACCGCGGATAGGATATGGTAGGCAATGTTGAGGAGACTTAGGCCTCTGTCGTTAGCTCAGATCAGAGGGCCTCCTTCTTGGTGGATCGGGAAAACGATGCTGAGGTTCTATTCTTCAGGCATACTTTCATCCGACAACTTTTTGCTTATGAGTTGTGCTTATGAGAACCCCGTCATTTCCGGCAGCCTTGTTAGGCTTAAGATTAGATTATGATACCCTCACTTCATTTGGGACGGGTGGTTGGTAGTTTTCGCTGTCGTCTCAAATATTGAATGTTTCGTTCTGCTTGACAGCGGAATATTTTTCGCCATCGACGTTCAATAGTGTCCAGAAGTAGTTTCTTCTATATTTTCAGCATCGATTGTTTCTGACCTTCAATATGTACTGGTTCTTCTCGACGGGATTCTATTCGAACCATTCATCCCTGGATTTGACGTTTTACAATTTGGTTAAACATGCGATCACCTGCTTTTCTCTTTTTTCTACTTTCGAAAAGCCGGTGTCTCCTTCTATTCCGATAGAGCTCAATGACAGTTCTTGCCTTCACTAGCAGCTTACCTTTGTAGGCCTCGTTCTTGGCTGCGAGCATCTGTCACCAAATCAATGGTTTCTTGCTGGTGGGCGCGAGAAACCTAGCTCTTCAAATGCGGCTGATCTAATAGCGTTTTGACACCGTTGCCATAGTGGTTCGACATAAGATGATGGTGGTATGATGTTAATCGAGAGGTTGAGAAAAACGCGTTCCGAGAAGGACTTGGTGGTCTCTTGCAAGTTCATTCTTTCGACATTAGATTTTTTTACAGCATGATTGATTTGTTGTGTCCGCGATCTTATATTGGCTGTAACAGGGTAGTGGTCCGAGTCGATATTAGTCCCTCAGAATTATCGGACATTCAAAATACTGAGATCGCCATGTCGCCTTATGGAAATCAGGTGGAGAAAGCGTGTGCTAGCTATAGTGGCAATTTATTCCGCAGCAAAGTCAATTAGCCTAAGTCCGTTGGCAGACGTGTTGTAGTTATCGACAATACTGCTAAAGATCTCTTCTCTTTCTACCTTTGCGTTAAAATCTCCCAGCGATTTTAACATCGTACTTCGGTAATCGCTCATAAGTCAAGGAGCTCATAGAAGCAGTCTTTCGCTATATCATATCTTTCCTTCATCGGTGCGTGAGTGCTTATAAGGCTTATATTGTCGAATTTGGCCTTGATGCGAATTGTTACAATGCGTTCGCTAGTGTCTTGAAAATATAAGACTTCTTGCCTAAGTTCACATCCGAAAAGTTGTTGTTTCCGCTTACTATGTATAACAGGGTCCGTAGTTGATGTCACAGTGATTCATCCTCCATCCCATCGTATTTTCTGGATGGCAGTAATGTCTACTTTTAAGCAGCTTAAGGCTAGAGTAAACAAAAGTGGGACTGTGCGTTTTTTGTTCAGCATGGTCGTCAATAATAAAACTTATTTGGACCTTTGATATCACCAAATCAAATCATTTCTATAGCATCGCCACCACAAAAGCCACAGCTGGATTTGAAAAGTTCTAAAAAATTGATATTGATTGATGCATAATGTTTAGAGAATGACAGGTCATAAAATCTGTTCACTTCCAGTCAAAGAAGAGACAATCATTTCTTCCAGATTAGGTCAGTATGAATAGCATAAAGCTGAATAAAACCAAGGCCACCGTTTCTGATGTATAACCAACGGAACTCTCCCTAATTGACATTGACGAATGCATGTCCAACGACTGAAATATATGCTCCCTTTGTCCCATCTGCAAAAATATGATCTCATTTTCACATCATCTCGTTCTAAATGGCGCCTGAAAGCTTTGAGCATAATAACCAGCAGAACTCTTAAAACATGCAATTAATGCCCTGATCATCAATCAAGTTTGAATAGAAGAATGCATGACTGATATGTGAAATATATGTCCCATCTGCAAAAATTATTATCTCACCTAGGAATATTCCTCCAAAATGCCGTCTGACAGCTTTAAGCATTAACGTAGCAGTGTGAGTTTCGAGCAGGTAGATTGGCAGTTGATCTAACTTGCATACTAAAATCCTTGAAAATGCCACCGAATTTTAAGTAGGAATTCATCAACTTTTGTGTGATTTCATCCAACGCCAGGTACTCTATATAGAAATTCAAAACTACAGAAAAATGAATTCAGGTGTGTCCCCTAAAACACCAGAATACGACGGGATGCAGGTGTGTCCCCTAAAACACCAGAATACGACGGGATGCAGGTGTGTCCCCTAAAACACCAGAATACGACGGGATGCAGCATTTACATTGAAACCAGGCCATCCAAACTTTTCCAGATATGTACTCAACTTCAACGCACTCTACTGGCCAATAGGTCAGTGCTTTCGATAGCTAGCCACTATCTTAATTTTTTCAATGGTTGACCTCTTGAGAATGTTTGACAAACATCCAAGAGTATAGAACCATCATGAGAAGATTCTCGTACTTGCAATACGTCTGGCAAATGTAAACACGGAAGGCAGTACCTTCAAATTGTCTGTCCAGCTAGTAGTACAAGGTGGCGCAAAAATAACCTTCCGATGTTTTTTGGCTGTAATTTAAAAAAAATGAAAAACTTTAATTCTTCTTGTGGATTATTTTTATTTGGTCTTTCAATTTTTTTACATCAAGTCGAGAATATGATGTCATGTAAATGGCCGCCGCCACAGTTGATTGTCATTTGAGCCCTTTTTATGGCATTTTCCATCACTTTGGCCAAAACTTCCGGCGATAGGTCCTCACATTCTTGACGGATATTGTCTTTAAGAGCTGCGAGAGTCTGAGGCTTGTTGACATAAACCCGCGACTTCAAAAAGCCCCACAAAAAGAAGTCTGGAGCGGTCAAATCAGGCGATCTTGCTGGCCAGTGCAAATCGCCAAAACGGGAGATTAGGCGCCCGGGAAATGCATCCTTCAGAATATCGGTTGTGGCACGTGCAGTGTGTTCTGTTACACCGTCCTGTTGGAACCAAAAAGAACTCGTTGATCATTGCTCTGTAGCGCTCACCATTCACAGTAACCGTTTGGCCCGCGACGTCTTCGAAGAAAAAATGTCCGATGACTCCTCCAGCGAAAACAGCACACCATACAGTGTCTTTGGCTCTTCGTGGGTTACACGCGGATTTTCAGTGCCCCAGAAGCGTAAATTTTGCTTATTTACGTACCCGCTAAGATGGAAATGGGCCTCATCACTCATGATTATTTTTGATGAAAAATCATCTTCCTCTTGGTGGTGATTAAGGATGGCTTGAGCGTATGTTAGACGCGATTGGCGGTCAGCAGCTAACAGCTGATGCACCGTCTGGACTTTGTACGGAAACATCTTCAAATCTTGTACCAAAATTCGCTGTAAAGACCGTCGACTGATACCCATTTGCGTGGCACGTCGTCTGGTCGATGTCGACGGCGCTTCCATGACATCTTCGGCTACAGCAGCAATATTCTCTGCAGAACGGCCCGGAGTAGTCTGCCACGCCTGGCAGCATCTCGTGTTGTGCCATTCTCTTCGAGGCGAGCGGCTAAACGTCGCAGTGTTTCACCAGTAGGCGTTAGACGGCTAGGAAATCTGCGACGAAATTCACGTTGTGCCAAAGTCACCGACCGATTATTGCTCAAATAAATAGTCACCAATATTCCGCGTTCTGGAGCAGTGTAGCGTAACATTGTTTATTAACGTGTATTTCGCATGTGTTTACTATACAAATGTCAAAACAGAACTGACATTAGGGGCCAATCGCAAAATTTATAGCATTTTCTGATAGGAGGATTACTTTTGCGCCACCTTGTACCTATACAGACGATATCGTTGGACTCTCGCAGCGTCGCGTAGTAAAGCCGTTTATGACAATATTTCCACCAATTAAAGGATCTTTTAATGGGGAATTCCGATCTTTGACAGTTGATAGCGGCCTTTTGTTGAAGCTACGTCTGTCAAATTGTCTGTCATTTATACCGTCTGTTTTGCAAACACCATGGGCAGACATTCAACAACACCTGCAAATGATAAAATTTTTTAATCTAAATGGTTGTTCTGTTCGGGTAATGTTCCGAGCGGTTCGCCCATTTAATGGTCGCCATAAACGTTCTACAGAGGGGAATATTCGTAGTTTGGTGGATGAATTTCAGTCCACGGGTTCATAAAACGATAAACCAACACTCGTACGTCGACGAAACGCAAGATCTGTCGAAAACATCGCCGCTGTTCGTCAGAGTGTGCAGGAGAATCCGAGGCAGTCGATTTCGCGGTGCACAGAAGAACTAGGCCTTGAGCTTGCACCCGTAAGAAATTAAACGGACCCAGGAATTAGAGGTAAACGACCATAGACAACGACGTGTATTCGCTGAATAGACTCCGGAGCAGTTGGAAACTGAGGTCCATTTCTAAATGAATGGGTACGTCAACAAACAAAATTATCGAATTTGGGACGATACCAATCCACATGAGATCCAAGAGCATGGAATGCATCCCGATAATTTACAGTTTGGTGTGGGTTTTTGGATGACGGTGTCATCGGTGTATATTTCTTTGAGAACGACTCTTGCCACTGTCAACGGCGAACGCTATATGTCGGTGACTACCAACTTCTTTTGTCCTGAATAGCATGATATGGACACCAACGACATGTGGTTTCAACAGAACGGCGCTAGGTACCACACAGCTCACGCTACATAAGCGATTAGATTTTTCGATTTCGATTTTCATCTCACTTAGAGGTGATGTGAACTGGCCACCGATATCAACCAGAGACTTTTTCATGTGGGGTTTTCCAAAGTCGCAGATCTATGCGAATAAGCCACAAACCATAGCGGCCATCAAAGCCAACGTAACCCATGGTATCGGTCAAATTCAGCCCGATTTATGCGCCAGAGTCATGGAAAATTGGACATTTTGGAGGCGCGCCGCCCACAGAAGATGTGAATAAAAAAATTCATTTAAAGATAGGAACCTCTTATTGAAAAACCATTTATAACAACAATTCATGACAGGAATAATAAACAATTGCACACATCATCTCAGGACGCCTCTAGAGCCGCGTTTCCCAAAGTGTGCTCCGCGAAGGATATCCTGGTGCTCCGCTGCAAAATAAAAAAAAGGAAATAGCAAAATTCCATTACACTAGTGACTTTTTCATTTTGTGCTTCTGAACTTGTCATTTTAATCGCAGCAATCGAATTTGAAATGCTCATTTAAAAGAAATCAATACATACAAACAAACTAAAAAATAATTCGTGTAAAAAGATGTGGGAATCCCCGACAAATGAAAATTATTAAAGAGACGTACCAGAGACGACCATATACGCTGACGCTAACTGAAATTTGTACTGGGACGACGTTTCTCTGGTTTTAAACGCGCCCAATAGACGGTTTTTGTTGGGTCGGTATCTATTTATACAGGTTAAAACGAATCGTAGCGCGGTGTATTAAATCTATATTTTGCTTTTAGTGCGTGAATTTTACTTTTTATTTGTTTTTTTTTGTACATTGATGTGACTCTGTGGATCTATCGACGTGAAAAGATCAAAAGATCGTGAGAGATCAAAAATAATAGGTACTATGGATCGCTGGCTAAAATCTGGGTCGTTAAAAATAACCGCTGAAAGCTCCTTAACAGCACCCCCAGTAGTTACTAAAGAGTCAGCAACTGGCAGGTATATAATACAAAACCATATTTGTTTATTTCATAATGGGAAGTTTCCTATCGCTAGAACCGCATTTGTATTAGATGCGTTTTGTTATCCTCAATTCAGATTTGTGAATTTGCTCGTTTTCCATTTATTGTTCTATTCTAGAGCCAAGAAAAATGACGCAATAGAGACAGGGGCGTCAGAAGAATTTGAGGCAGACAATGTGGCTAGTACTAGTTCTATGGTGAAGTGACAACAAACCCCAATGCGTAATTTGCGGCAAAGTGTTGCCGAATAGTGCGATGTTTCCAGCAAAAATGAAACGTCATTTTGAGGGGATTCATCCAGATTGCAAAAGCAAACCGACTGATTTTTTTAAAAGGAAGTATGGTGAACTTACAAAATCTCAAACAATTATTACTAACCACTCAAAGACAGTGAACGAAAATGCGTTGATGGCGTCCTACTTAGTGAGTTTCCGAGTTGCGCAAACTGGCGAAGCCCATACAATCGCTGAAAACTTAATCAAGCCATGCGTTAAGGACATTGTTGAGTTTATGTTGGGTGAAAAGGCCAAAAAATTAGTTGACACCGTTCCTTTGTCAAACAACACAATATCACGAAGAATCGGAGACTTAGCAGAGAATGTCAAAACTACTTTACTTTCGCGAATAAAAGTCACAAAATTTTCGCTGCAAATGGATAAATCAACAGATGTTGCAGGGTTGGCTATTTTAATAGTATTTGTGCGCTACAAATACCAACAGTCCTTTCAAGAAGATCTGCATTTCTGCAAGCCGTTGGAAACTACAACAACTGGTGCTGAAATTTTTAAATTAATAGACAATTTCTTTATTGTCAATGATATCCCATGGGTTAACTGCGTGGATGTGTGAACAGACGGTGCCAAGGCCATGACTGGAAAAACGTCCGGTGCCGTCTCAAGGATAAAACAAAATGCCAAGGAATGCAGCAGTAGTCACTGCGTTCTACACCGCCATGCCCTTGCAATGAAAAAAATGCCACTCTCCTTAAAAGAGGTCTTAGACGAAAGCGTGAAAATAATTAACTTTATTAAATCTCGACCTAAGAATTCAAGGCTATTCAAAGTGTTGTGCGATGAAATGGGTAGTCTACATACGTCTTTACTTCTTCAGGCAGGAGTAAGGTGGCTTTCTCGCGGCAAAACCTGACGCGGCTTTTCGAAATGAGGGCTGAAGTCAGAACCTTCCTTATGAACGACAACTTTGATTTGGGCGACAGATTGTGTAATGAGCGTTGGCTCTTGAAATTATCGTATCTAGCCGATATTTTTAAAAAATTAAATGATTTGAGTGTATTACTTCAAGGAAAGACAATAAATGTTTTCGATGCCAGTGATAAGGTCGAAGCATTTAAAAAGAAAATCAAGTTTTGGGCGAAATCTTTAAAAAAATCGAAACCTAGACAGCTTCCCAATGGTCAGCGAATGTAAAGAGGAAATAGATTTGGTTATTCCTGACGACATTTTAAATGAGTTTCATTTATGTGAGATTCAATGTGTGGGTTGCAGACCCGTACTCCGCCGCGTTGGAAAAGCCAGCGCGTTGCAGTTTGAGTGCTTTATTGATTTGACATCAGATTCTTTTTTAAAGGCAAATTTTGAAACTAAGAAGTCTTTATCAGAATTCTGGTGTATGTTGAAGGACGAATTCAAAATTTTGTCAGACAGAGCCAAAATAATTCTTCTGCCGTTTGCAACAACATACATGTGCGAATCAGGATTCTCCGCCTACGTTGGAGCCAAAACAAAATATAGATCCCGTCTCAAATGTCCCAAATGTCCCTCAACCAGATATACAAGCATTATGCAAAACCAAACAGGCACATTATTCTCACTAGATATTGAATTCCTTATGTTCTTTAATTAACATTGTTCTTGTTTTTTTCATTGATGTAACTTGTTTTACTTGAATTTAATAGAATATAAAAAAAAATTGAGTATTGCATTTTTTACACATTCATAACTGCGAAAATAGCGTAAGTGTAACGAAGTGCTCCGCGAGGAATGTTTAACCTAAAAAGTGCTCCTTGACCAAAAAAGATTGGGAACCGCTGCTCTAGAGCCTCATCTGAGAAAAATATAAAAAAATAGCAAACGAGTTAATCTTTCTTTAAAGCGTCTAACCCTACTGGCCCTAATTTACAACGCCCAGTGATAAACAGGAAAGTGAATTACTTCCTTTCTATCAAGTGATCATGGTGCCTAAAAGCTTGGAATTCATAACTGGTAGATGCGTCCGAATGCTTGAACTCTTACTAATTACTAAACAAGCAGAGGTGCAGAAAAATGCCTAGAGTTTAATAAATCAGACGCTAATAAACGTTAATTATGGGATTCATCTTTTTAAACTACAACAACTGCTAAAAGTCCAAAAATCTCAAAACTATTTTCAAATATTTACACGTGAATACCTTCCAAAAGCTTTTTTTATTCAGAAATATCCATACGACACTTTTCTCGCGTTGAAATAGCAAACACCTCAATTGAAGACCGAGGTTTCCAAAAATAAATCATGGAACTTTTCGCGTGACGTAACGAATCTAATTTTTTTCATTTTCTATTTTCACTCATTCCATGTTTAAATCATAAATTATGCGGTGGTATTGCCTAATCGCCCCATCCAAATACACAAATATACACAAATTAATTTTACTTACAGCAGGATCCTTGCACCGAGGACATTCACAAATGAAATGCTTTGTCATCTTCAGAAACACTCGTCGTGACAGATTACTCCACATGATCTTCGTGTAGGTCGTCGTGATCTCGGTACCCTTTGGTATGAATCTAGCCGCCTTAATGTTGATCACATTACCATTCTCAAAGTAGTGGCACGCATTCGGTGTGCACTCGTGATTCATAATTCCAGCGAGAGGGAATAAACCGCGCAACAGAGTCTCATGACCGTCAACCATACTGCGAGCCTCGTAGGCGTTCGTATTCAAAACACTAATCGTCCGGTAGATATAGTCGAGGACCTTCGGATCCTTGGGGAAATTATGAAATCCCTCCGATGCACGTTCGAGCTCAATGCGATAAAACCGATCCGCGTTCGCCTGCATCGATTTAAGAAGTTCCCTCTGATCCTTGGCCAGGAAGAAACTTCTTACCGCTGTGAGAATGCGCAGGGTTAGCGGATTCACACGACTCAAATCAATCGGTTGCCACCTCTGGAATAGGTTGCACTCTATCTTGTGTTCTTCTGCATCTGAGCAAGTGGCACACGTTGGTAGGGTGCATCCTTTCTTGCAGAGGAAATCCTTATCGTCCAGGAGCCTATAGCATATAACACACGTATTGAGTGCGGTTCCTTTCCGGGCAGTGGGACCAATTATCAGAGCACGTTCACGGCATATCAATTCGCCGGATTGGATGTCACGTGCGGCGAATATACCGCGCCCGGCGACAGGTGAACTCTCAACTCTCCAGTTGGGATCGGGATCCTTCAGTTCACCCAAATGGACATCGATGAGTTCGGCTAATTTTTCCGCCGGTATGGATGTCATAATGTGTGTGTGTGTGTGTGAATCCGTTTGCTTTATTATATCACCCGACCGAACCGCGACTAATCGAAGCGAATTTTCAACGGCAACTGTTCGAGAAGAAAATTTGCTTTCTTTTTCGGAAATTTTCCTCTCTGCTATCAGCTCGAAAAAAGCTTAAAAAACATTAATTGAGGAGGTTTGTGGACTGGCGGGTCAGGCGAGGGGATACGATTCGTTGGTTTACATACGCAAATAGATGGAGCATAGTGGCAACACGTGCTAGACAGTGTCAATGGCTGGTACAAGAGCGAGATGAAAGATTCGTGATCGTACGAATTCACCCGATTTATTGGATGGCTATCTCTGTAAGGTAATCAATTTGAAGATTCACCATAAGAGGTGCATGCGCCAGTTTATGATAAACAGTGCCGGCCACAAAAAGTGACTAGAGAAAGCTATAAGTGGATGGGTATACATTTGGAATATTTTTTAAGTCATCATTTTAGTAAGGAGTGAAGATGCACAATTAGTGAAACTGATAAATATTAAAATATCTGTAAACATTGAATTTGATGGCTAATGGCATACAAAATTAATTCCAATTGGAATCAATTACTTTTTGAAGTCAAAAATGTTCAATGGAAGTGATGTCAGCTCCAAATTGGATACTGATGACAGAATTATATACTTCGTTGCCTAGGTTAGGTTTGATGAGCCGCTTATGTGGTCTTCCTTTGTGTTGTTTCATCTGACCCATAGATGATTCCGGATCTACAGAATCTCAACTTTGGTCTGTTTACAAGTATTTGTGCTTTGTAACTTTTTGTGCTTGCTTGTTTATTTTCTGTTGAGCAGGGAGTGTATGTATTCAACCATCACATAAGGAAGTACACCTGAACAATACTGGTACGCATTCTCGTTAGACCACACAATTTTAGCTTGGAAGATACTGGATCTTCTACTCACAGGAATGTGTCTAACCCGACTTAGAGAAGACTTCTGTTTCTGATACACATTTTTGGCGCTATAGGTTCGTTAGTACCCAGGGCCTAGCTTTTTCTCATAACCATCCAAACGGCTTACTAACGCTACAGTCTAGAATGAATCTGGACCTCAACCAACATACCTCTCCAATTAGCCCGGTCCTTAGCTAACTTCTCTATACTAGCAAACGTGGCTATGACACACGTTGAGTCCTACCAATGATGTCAATATCGTCGGCGTATGCTAGTAGTTGACCCTATTTTTGGAAAATTGTGTCTCTAGTGTTGGCTCGGGAGTTTTGCACAATCCTCTCAAGAATCAAATTAAAGAAGTCACATGACAGCGCATCGCCTTGTCTAAATCCTTTTTTTCTATCGAATGTGTCGGTGAGGTGGTTTCCGACCATGATGGAGCAGCGAGAATTCTCCATCGTCATCCTACACAAACGGACGAGTTTTGGCGGTATACCAAAACTAGACATGGGTCTGTATAGTTCGCTTGCGACTTTAAATGCTGTCGTATGCGGCTTTGAAATCTACAAATAATTGGTGGTGGGTATCGATCTGGACTTCATCGGTTTTTTCTAGGGTCTGTCGAAGTGTGAAAATTTGATCGGTTGTGGACTTTCCTGGCCTAAAACCACACTGACAAGGGCCGATCAGGTTGTTGGTAAACGGTTTCAGGCGTTCACATCTTACGGCAGATAGGATCTTGTAGGTGATGTTGAAGAGACATATGCCTCTGTAGTTGGCGCATTTCAGAGGGTCTCCTTTTTTGTGAACCATGCAAACGATGCTGAGGTTCCATTCTTAAGGCAAACTTTCATCCGACCAGATTTGGCTTATGAGTTGGTGGATGTTACTTACTAAATCATCTCCGCCAGCTTTTTATAAAGCCCAAAGGGAAGTCCTTCATTTCCGGCGGCCTCTTAGGTCGGGTGTTTGGTAGTTATTGCTGCCGTTGCCAATATTAAATGGTTCGTTCTGCCTGACAGCGGGATGTTGTTCGTCATTGCCGTTTAACAGTCTGCAGAAGTGGTTCTTCCATATCCTCAGCATCGACTATGTCTCAACTACGATATTTCTTTGTTCATCTCTACAGGATTCTGTCCGAGCCTTGTATCCTTGGCTTTGACGTTTTACACTTTGGTAAAACTTGCGAACATCATTCCTGGGTCTCTATATCCTCGATCGCGCGCTTTTCTTGCTCTTTATTTTTTCTTTCTGAAAAGCCGGTGTTCTTTCCTTCTTTTTTGCCTATAGAGCTCAATGGCAGCTCTCGTCTTCACCTGCAGCTTAGCCTTGTAGGCCTCGTTCTTGGCTGCGAGCACCTGTCAGCATTCCTCATCAAACCACGATTGCAGTCTTTTGACATTAAGTTTTTTCACAGTATTTCTGGTTTGTTGTGGCGTGGGGGATATCCGCATCCTTACCTTGGCTGCAACAAGGTAGTGGTCCGAGTCGATGTTAGCACTTTTGGAATGTTCGGATATCCAAAATGTGATCAATTTGGTTGACTGTTCGTTGATCTGAAGACCGCCATGTCCCCTTGTGGATATCGAGGTGAGGAAACCGTGTGCTGGCTATAGTGGCATTTCGTTCCGTAGCGAAGTCAATTAGCCTAAGTCCGTTACCAGACGTGTTGTCGTGTAGGCTATATTTTCCAACAGTACTGCTAAAGATATCTTCTGTTCCTACCTTTGCGTTTAAATCTCCCAGCACGATTTTAACATCGTCCTTTGGTAGTCGTTCATAGGTTTTGTCGAGAAGCTCGTAGAAGCAATCCTTAGTTATATCATCTTTTTCCTCCGTCGGAGCATGAGTGCATATAAGGCTTATGTTGGCGAATTTGGCCTTGATGCGGATTGTTACAATGCGTTCGCTAATGTCTTGGAAACATAAGACTTCTTGCCTAAGTCTGGCACTTATAACAAATCCGCATCCGAATAGACGCTGTTTCTGCTCACTATAACACGGTCCATAGTAGATGTCACAATTTTTCATCCTCTTTTTGCCCGGCCCATCCCATTGTATTTTCTGGATGGCAGTAATATCTGCTTTGTAGCAGTTTAGGGCTTCCGCTGGTTGTTCGCCTGCACCTCTCCTGTTTAACGATCTCACATTCCAGTGGTAGATACGAACGCCGTTACCTTTTTTCGTTTAGCAGGGTCGTCAACAGTAATCAACAGTAATATCAGTCCTTTCTGAGGCTATTATAGTTTGTTCGTTACAATGGTTTTTTCCATGGGTGGGTAGTTAACCCAAAGCACAACCCCTCACCTGGAGGGCCAGTTCCAATTTATTAGATACCCCTAGGTCATGGGGCCATCAGTATCCACTACGGAATTGAGCGCTGCCGTTGACCTTTCGGTTCATCCGCCACCATCTCTGTTCAAGGGGCCTGACTTACCCTTGAGATTCCTAGATAACCTGTTGTCCGAATATGTCGAAGCAGCTTATCTAGGTTCGCCTGGGACGGCAGACCGGGTATTCATTTCGCGCCATTTTTATTCAGGGTGGTTATAGTGTTGCTGCTTTTCGTCTTGTTATCAACACTCGCACTTATCGTTTAGCAAGTCTAATCCGGTTGGATGAGACCAGTACCCGATGGTTACCACTTGGAGGTAAAAATATTCACATTTGATGTGTATTCAGAAATACTACCACTGGACATTGCCATGTTAAAGCCAATCAGAGTCTACCCTCGTTCTACAACACCCAACCATCACATTTTGGTATATACCTTACCAATTATTTTAGTATCAATTGTTATCAAATGATATTGATTTTCTATTACAATCGGAATGAATTAACTTGGTACCACATTTTTATCCAGGCCAAGAACACATTTTTATCCAGGCTATGGGCAACAGACTAGGTCGATATTTTGATTAATGAAATCTATGCAGACTAGGTTGTTGTGACTTGTTCCCAAAGTAAGCCAAATATTAATTTCGATATTAGTGCGCATTGGCATATAATATTTTTATTTCATTGGCTAAAACTATGCTATAGAAAAAAGAGAAAATATTTTCATTTAACATAAATGTTGATTCCTAAGAGTATGCAATTTTTTTTTGGTTTTAGTACTAAATTACATTCTCCTTTGCTGTTATAATAATTTTACCCCAATGTTCGTTGGTATGCGATTTTATGTCAAATTCCCCTACCACATCTGTCAACAATATTAAGACATCTACCTTACGCTGACAATTAAGATAAAAATACAATAAAATTATAATTTGCTACGCCATTCCGAAACCATTTTAAAATAAATCTCTTGCTTCGCCAGATATAATCCAATTGATGTGAAAAGTGAAAAATAAATAGCTACACCCCAGTAGGTTCATAAAATAATCTAATTAAATGAATAATTTATTGTTGGCGGTGAATAATTTTAATTCCGTTGTTTTCTTTGATGATGGGTTAATAATCAAAAAAAAAAAACAAAAGGAAATTAAAATTCACCTTGGTTAGGTAAGTTAGGGGAGACAGACAACTGAAACGTGATCAGTTCAATTTTATATTGAAGTGAGGCGTGTGATGGTCGATATATATTAAAATATTTCAGTATGGCTACCGATTTGACATTTATATTATATTATGTATTATCATGTCATGAAACATGTAACGGGTGATCCAAGTAGAGATACTTTTTTCAATAGCCTTTTTTGACAGATCACGTGTGAGTCGTGTCATGCTGTCATGTTATTTTTGTTTAGTATTGTTTGGCATTTCATAATGGAAAGACTTACGCGTGAACAACGTTTACAAATTGTTCAACTTTATTATGAAAATTCACGTTCTGTGAGAAATGTGTTTCGTGCACTTCGCTCAACTTATGGTCAACATAATCGGCCTACTGAGCGTACTATTCGCAACACTATCACCCATTTGGAGACCCAGCATTCATTATTGGATAATATTCCACCGAATAGACCACGTCCAGCACGCTGTGAAGAAAATATAGCGGCCGTAGCTGAGAGTGTACACGAAGACCGTAGAGAGTCGATTCGGCGCCGTTCGTGATAACCGACTATTTGATGCCTGAAATTGAAGCTCGTGATCTCGGCGACATTTGGTTTCAGCAAGACGGCGCCACTTCCCACACATCGCATCAATCAATGGACTTATTGAGAGAACATTTCGGTGAGCACATAATTTCACGTTTTGGGCCGGTCGATTGGCCACCAAGATCGTGTCATATCACAAAAGCTTATGCCGACAAACCCGCTTCGATTCAGGCCTTGGAGGAAAACATCACGCGTGTCATTCGCCAGTTACCAGTCGAAATGCTCGAACGAGTGATCGAAAATTGGACTCAACGGATGGACCATCTGCGACGTAGCAACGGCCAACATTTGATAGATATAATCTTCAAAAAATAAATGCCAACGAATGTTCTATCAAATTATAATAAACATTCTCCATTAAATTTGAATTTTCTGTGTTTTTTTCTTTAAAAAAGTAGGGAACCTCGAAATGGATCACCCTTTAGAATGATGGTTGGGTGTTGTACATAGAACGAGGGTAGACTCTGATTGGCTTTGACTTGGCAATGGTCAGTGGTTGTAACTCTGACTACATATCAAATGTGAATATTTTTACCTCCAAGTAGTAAATATCAGATACTGGTCTCATCCAAACGAACGGATTTGAGTTGCTAAACGAGTGTTGATAACAAGACGAAAAACAGCAACACTATAAACAGACTGGTCAGAATGGCACGGAATGTCCCAGGCGAACCTAGATGAACTGCTGCGACTTATTCAGACAACAGGTTATTTATAGGAATCTCAAGGATAAGTCAGGCCCCATGAACAGAGATGGTGGCGGATAAACCGAACGGCCAACGGCAGCGCTAAATCCCAGAGTGGATACTGATGGGCCCGTCATTGTCAAAAACATTGTTACGGAGCAACCAATAGCCTCGGAAAGGACTGATATTATTATTGACGACCCTGCTAAAAGAAAAGAGGACAACGACGTTCGTATCTGCACCTGGAATGTGAAAACATTAAACACTATTGTCGCAGTACTATCAGTAAACACAGCCTACACAACAACACGTCTGCACACGGTTTCCACACCTTTATATCCATAAAGAGATCAACGAACAGTCAACCAAATTGATCAAATTGCGATAGACAAGAGGCACGCATTCAGTTTTTTGGATGTCCGAACATTCCGAGGGGCTAACATCGACACGGACCACTACCTTGTTGCAGCCAAGGTATGAATGCGGATATCCACCACATCGCAACAAACCAGCAATACTGTGAAAAACATTTTTGTCGAATGACTGCAATCGCAAGAGACCCCCAAGGCCTTTACTCAATGCGTGTCACTTAACCTCTCGATTGACACCATACCACCAGCATCTAATGTCGAAGAACAATGGCAACGATGCCAACAAGCCATTAGATCAGCCGCAACTGATCTGCTAGGTTTCTCGCGGCCACCAGCAAGAAACCCTGATTTGATGAGAAATGCCGACAGATGATCGCAGCCAAGAACGATGCCTTCAAGACTAAGATCTAGGTGAAGACGAGAGCTGTCATTGAGCTCTATAGGCAAGAGGGAAGAACACGGGCTTTTCATAAAGAAGAAAATAGAGCAAGAAAAGCTCGCGATAGAGGATATAGAGAGGTGCCACTCCAGGAACGATATTCGTAAGTTTTACCAAAGTATAAAATGTCAAAGCCAAGGATACAAGGCCCGAACAGAATCCTGTCGAGATGAGCAAGGAAATATCGTAGTTGAGGCACAGTCGATGCTGAGGATATGGAAGAACCACTTCTGCAGACTGTTTAAAGGCGATGACGAACAATATTCAACTGTCAGGCAGAACGAACCATTCAATATTGGCAACGACAGCGAAAACTGCCAACCACCCGACCTACGTAAAGTGAGGATAGTAATATCTAAACTCAGGCTTAATAAGGCCGCCGGAAATGACGGCCTTCATGCTGAGCTTTATAAAGCTGGCGGATGTGACTGGGTAGGTATACTACTCATAAGCCAAATCTGATCGGATGAAAGAATGCCTGAAGAATGGAACCTCAGCATCATTTGCCTGATCCACAAAATAGAAGACTTTCTGAACTGCGCCAACTACAGAGGCACAAGTCTCCTCAACATCGCCTACAAGATCCTATCTTCCGTAATATGTGAACGTCTGAAACCGTTTACCAACAACCTGATCGGCCCTTATCAGTGTGATTTTCCACAACCGATCAAATTTTCACACTTCGAAAACGAAGAATTACTATTGCCATCCGCTGTTTCATCTGGCAGGAGGACAATTTAGTAGTAAAGCCCTCACTCGAATTACTAAGGAGATCCTATATAAGACCATGATCATCCCAGTCCTACTCTACGGCGCTGAAGTTGAACCGTATCAAAAGCGGATGTAGAAATCCTTGGTCGATTCGGATTGTGATGTTGATGTTATTTGTGCAACTGAAACATGGTTTAAGGATGAATTAAGTGAAAAGTTGGTGCTTAGAAAGTTTTCCAATGCGATTATATATGTGTTCACCTACCTGATGCATATCAACTCCGACTCTCAGCATTCTACTGCGACCATGAGTACTAGTTACTTGACCGAAGTTAAGTCTTGGCTGTTAAAAATAAAAGAAACTAAGGCACAGATTCCATTCCAAAGGAGACAGCGGAAGAATTCCCAAGTTGGAGTCAACGTTGAAGTTTGCAGTTCCAGTTAGGATGGACAAAGTGAATAATCTATTTGAGCTGCTTAAACAAGGATTATTCCTTGAACAGAGATGGTGGCGGATGAGCCTAGGGGCTCGTCGTTCTACGATCAGGGTAACTTTCTTTCTACGTAAAATATAAAGCCGGTTATGAGAGAGACAATAGCCTATGATAATCGATCCCCTCGAATACTAACTATACCCGGAACGACCATGACTTACGAGTATGTACTGCAACGTACACATACTGTACACTTCGGCCCGTTTGCTCTTTAAAAACATAAACTTGTGCAGTACAGGGCGATTTAGAAACCACCTTGGACAGCATCAGGAATACAAAAACGAAAAACTAATTACTTACTTAAGAGGCGCTACAAACCAGAATGAACCTGGGCCTCAACATGTCTCCCCTATTAGCCTGGTCATTAGCTAGGTTAGGTTAGGTTGGTGGGTTGATGAGGCAGACGGTGTGTGTCTTCCCTCATCGCACTCAGGTCAATATAGACCCATTGTGATGCCCGTTGGGGGTCCACTTGTGTGGTTGGTTCATTCATTGTCCCGTTACTGTCCATTGTTGTTAGCCTCTTTCCAGCCATCCAGATGTTGTTGCAAACCTGAAAAGATTAGGGAGAGGGATTTCGGATAGATCCGTGAGGTCATGGAAAAAGTATTTTCCTAAGGTTCTCATTCTTAATTGGCTGAGGCCTGGGCAGTGGCACAGAAAGTGGAGGGTATCCTCGTGTATTTCTTCATCACCGCAGCCTCTACAGAGGTCATCATCTATGAGATGCATTTTCAGTTTGTGGCTTTTTAGTTAGTTGTGTCCAGTAAGAATCCCAACTATAGTAGAGACAGATTTCCTGTTTCTACGAAGTAGTTTATGGGTTCTGGCTTTGTCATACTCAGGCCACATCCTTTTGGAAGTTTCACAGGTGGGAAGGGAGTTCCAGCTTTTTTTGCCAGTGATCAGTGTTTTCTGTCCCACCCGAGATTTGAGGTCACATAGTGGTGGTTTGACAGACTGGTCTGCTTGGTCAATGCTGGAGGCAGATCCTTTTCTTGCCAGTTCGTCAGCAATTTCATTGCCCTGTATGCCTCTTTGTCCGGAGAGCTTAACATTATGTTGGACGCCAAGAACCTTTAGCTCTTCACGACAAAGTTTCACAAGCCGAGATTTTATTTCGACAGCAGTGATAGCTTTTATTGCAGCCTGACTGTCAATAAAGATGGTAATATCATCTGGTGGTATCGCCAGCATTGAGGTCGCTTTGGCTGCCTCTGCTACTGCCAATATTTCGGTTTGGAAGACACTGCTGTGCTCAGGGAGACGAAAGGTGCTGTTTAGCTTAAGTGTTTCTGAAAACACTCCAGCTCCAACGCCTACATCCATTTTTGAACCATCAGTGTAGATGGATATGGTTTCGGGGCCCAATTCGTTCCTCTCCCACTCCTCTCTGCTTGGGAGGATGCAGGAGAATGGTCTTTGAAAGTCATGGTGAGGCAGCATGTAGTCAGAGGATACAGCTGAGCCCAGATATCTGTGTAGAATTTGGGCATGTCCTCCTGAGTTCGATTTCCAGCAGTTGAGCTGGCTGATTCTTCATTAGGTAACTACTTCCAGTTGCGCACTCCAAGTTGGTTGAGGTCTACTTCTACTTGTGCACGCCACTCAAGGCGTGGTCTTCCTCTACTGCGTCCGACATCCGGCTGGGGATCAAAGACTCTGCTAGCCGGAGTATTAGTGTAAGTTCCCTCTACTTGTGCTAGCCATCTTACCCTGCTACCATGCGACATTTGTTACAGCAGCCGCCCTAGGCTGCACATATTAGGATGCGAATTCTTTGTGGTGAGCTGACTTAGGTAAAGCTGACTTAAGTCTGTATGTGATCGCCTGGCTCTGGTTTGAATGAGAACAACGTTTTGCAACATCATACCGATGAGGCTGAAGACCCTATCGAGGAATTTAACGACCTCCTGTATGGAGCCCTGTCCGGAATAAACAAAGAACTGTCGATCTTGGACAAAATGATGGCAACAATTTTTGTTCATCTCTCAATATGGCCGTACCATTGCAGTTTTTAACTCATTGGATTGTCTACTCAATTTATCCGGACCTTTAGGTTTGATGTTGGGGCTTATGGGTGAGTCACTTGCTACGACCGCCCCTTCTTCGTTGGTTATAAAGCTCAATGGGTATTTTTTTCATCAACCCTCATCTTTGCTTGAAGCGTTGCCATGTTGGGCATTGTCACACCAGGGGTTTCTTGCTATCCCAGCACATTAAATGTGGCCGATTTTATAGTTTGTTAAAAACGTGGTTATTAGCTTTGACATTAGTAAGATGCTGGCAGTGTATCCAGATATTAAGGGATACGAAAAGATCTGAGCGGTTGTAGTCTTACGATTGGAGTCTTTCGACATTCGGTTTTTACACAATATGTACATTGCTTTTGTTGAGACGTGGTGAATATCTGTATTCTCGTCCTGGCTACAACAAGTTGGTCCTCCAAGTCGATGTTACCCCCGCTAACAAAGACGACATCGAAATTTTTGTCAATATTCGTTAGAATTATTACAGGTGGCGCAAAAGTTGTCACCCGTCGCAAAAGTTGTCACCCGATGATTCTTGGCCGTCATTTTTTTAAGTGTTTTGCAAAAAAATCGAAACAATTATTATAGGTGGCGCATAGGACATGAATCGTAGAATAAATTTTTCTACTTTTTTTGCGGAAGAATTCAAATATTTGCAACCAAAAAACATCGGGTGACAGCTTTTGCGACGGGTGACAACTTTTGCGCCACCTGGTACTAAAAGACGTTTTTTTACAAAATTTGGGCGTGGGAAAAAAACTTTGTATGGACACAATATAGATATTAGGATTGGCCAAAAACAACGTTGATCCAAAAAGTGGGCGTGGCAGTGGGTGTATTTTGAAAAATTGTATACTTGGTTGCACGGACAAGGATCCTATATACCAAATTTCATTATATCGTAGCTCAAAGTTTAAGTCCCAAAAATCGGTGACGAACTGACAGGCGGACGGACGGGCAGACAGACATGGCTTAATCGACTCAGCTAGCGATTCTGAGTCGATCTATATACTTTGAGGTATATCTAGCTAAATCAGGGACAGTGGGCTTAGTAGTCACTCCACCAATTCTTTTATTTCCGAAAGATAACGAAAACGGTATTTTTCCAGGGTTTTGGCTGAAAGCATTAGTATTGTAGGCGATCTGTATGATCTTAACTAATAGTGCATTCAAACCGAACCGAAAACTGAGTTTTCGCAAAAACACCTGAAACCTTAATCGAAAACCGAGTTTTCCCATACATTGTCAGTTCTCAAAACCTAGTAGGTTACGACATAACCTTCTCATAATCACTTCGCAGACGTCATCTCGTTGCAGGTTGTTGGAAACAACACACCTTTTCATACATTCTACACGTGTTCCACACGTCCCACAAAACAGCTGATGAACTCGCTTTCAAAACAAGCGGCGGGCTTGAGAGCCAAAAACTGTTGTCAAAATCTTTAGATTTGTTTCATTTTGAACTTCAAATGCTAATATTAGTTTGATTATATTAGATTTCATTTTATTATTCAATTACAATATTTTCACATACAAATGTTGCAGCTAGTATCACAATTCACAGCTGATTGAAATGTCAAACGAAACCTGGTCAGAGTTGGTGTGAAAGCATCCAGTGGTTTACGTAAACTTTTTGCCAAAAACTCAGTTTATGATTCGGTGTGTAAGCACTATAAGGGATCAACATCAACCTCAAGTTATAGGGTGTGTCGTTAGTGGAATACTTAGTTCAACATTCACTTCTTTTCCGTTCCAAAAGAGAGTTGGTTGATCTACTTATGAATCTCTCTGGCTCCATATTATTGATTTTGATTAGTTTTTCGCTCAATATAACTAAGGAATCATCGAACAACACATCGAAATTCTCTTCAAACTTTATGGTAGATGCTCCTTTCAAAGAATATTTTGACAGCTGATACGTAAGATGTTTTGTGGAACATGTGGAATGTATCAAAAGGTATGTTCGCTATAACCACCTCCAAATAATGATACACTTTGCGGAGGTTTTCCTAAAAACAACAATTAACAAAAGTTTTCAAAAACTAGAAAATGTATGTTTTTGACGGAGATTCCGAGTATTTTCGTAATAACTCAGTTCTTCAAAAGCATTTCCCTTCAACTATTAAGTTTCATTGTCAAGCAAAATTCCCACATTCCTCCAATGTCAAGGCTGAACATATCATTTCCTAAATTCAGAGAGTATATTTTTATACAATTACTAACACCGTTTTATATTGTTGATTAAATTGAAACACACCGACGGACGACTTGCAAGACAAAAAATAAACCTGCCACTGCTCGATTAAATTATTACCTACTCCCACCTTCTATTTTTACTGACTCTGCACAAATTATACACCTCCATCCTTATAGCTCACCATTTATATTTTTTTTAGTAAAAACATAACACACAAAGTGTAGGAGAGAATTTCCTTTATTACTATGTGATCAAAAATTCTCGCATATCGTTGGCAACAGACTTTTACTTTCTGATCTCCGTCCAAATATCTCGAGCTGCCTACTTCTTTTGCGATTACTCATGCACACCCCGCTGTAATGGCCTGTCAACGGGGTATTTTAGTATCTTCTATCTCATAAAGTGTGTGCTTAATTTTCCTAACACACTTTTCCACAGAAAAAAAAACTATAAAATAAATTACCAACCGTTGTCATATTTATGGAATCACCTACTTCGGTAATTCTCCACCTGGCGCCACCAGTCATTCACAATCGGTTCTGTCACACTACCAAACGCCAATTGTCATCAGGCGCGTATAAAATACTTACATATGTCAAAGTGCTTGTTCCAAGTCATTCATTTTTAACGAGAACAATGGCCTTAACCATCAGAAACGGGGGTCTGTTGTGATTAATTGGCTTAGAAACGACCCACCAGACACGGGTCGACTTGCGGACGAAAATAAAAACGCAAATTATATTTTTAAAATTTAATTTTTATTTTTTTCTCAAAATATATTCTTCTTACTCAAGTTTTGTGTTAGTAAACAAACAGATGTCTTTGGGTGATTTTTATGTTTTGATTTAAATTTTTTTTTTTGTGTTTTTGTATGTATATATAATTTTTAACTTTATTGGTAAATACTTCACGTAACACACTCTTTCCACGTGTAAATTGTGTCTTTAAATAAATATTGTTACACGTTTTTGATTGGTGGCCTTTATTTAATTTTTTCGGTCTCTAGGTATGTCCTCATCGGACAATCACCTACTCCCAGCTTGTCGAGGATCTCTAAAATGTCGGTACAGTAGCGCTCTTTGTTTTTATATTCTTCTGGGGTGCACTGGTTTTTCGATTCGATAAGTTTGGCGATCACTTGGAGCTTGGCATCGATCACAATGTAATTGCTGTCGGGGATAAAACTGTCGGACTTGTCGTTGATATATTCAATGATGGATTTTAGGTCGGCATTGAGTTTTGCATTAAGGGCACCGGCAGCAAAGTCCTGACTCTTAAGCATTTGATTATGTGTTGACTTTTGCTTGCACTCGAGACAATTCCAATCGGGATGTGGGAGATTTTTGGATTCGGGAACAACTAAGCCTGGGCAATTTGTGTTGCGACAGTAGAGGGCTGAGATGTAGGAGCCATTTTCCTGAAAATGTGAAAACAAAAAGTTAGTTGAGAAGATCATGGTAATGATATGGAGAAATTTAACAAACAAATTTGTTTAAAGAATTAATAAACAGACAGACTTCCTTAAAGTCGATAATCATTTGCATAGTAAGCTCTACCGAAGTATCTATTTTTTTTTGCGATTTGTTCGAAATTGGTTCCGATTAGCGTTTCAAACTGATCTTCCGGCAAAATTTATCACAAATGATCGTGAAGCTGCGTAATACGTTAAGTCAACAATTTTTGACAGCTAGGTTAGCGTTAAATTTCTTCCGAAGTTGTCCGTCAAAGAATATTTCCGGAATCAAAAATACTCGATTGCATGCTTCATTTATTTTGTTCAGCAACGAAAACCTTGAAAGCAAACGGAGTTCCCATTAGACTTGAATTTCGTTTGGAAAATTCTTTCGAACGGATACCTCATTAGGGCTGATTATGTATATAATGCCAGCTTGAAACTGCTTCCAAGGAAAAACGACAAGGGAGTGAAATAATTTTGGTCCAATGAATGTTTTTGATGAGCATTGCCAAATTTGCGAAGATCAGCTGCTCCGAACGGATACCTCAATAGGGCTGATTATGTATACAACCCCCAGCTTGACACTGCTTTCAAGCAACAACGACAAGGGAATGAATTAGTTTTCATATGAATGGATCAGTTGCTACACTCGTCCTACAATCCTATTCCACTAAGTGGAACTAAGGACAAATTTTTTATTGACGTTATCTTATTATCTCTCCTATTGATGGATCATAGTTTTTTTTTACTACACAGTTCTATCATAACTCAAAAATAACTAACTAAAGGGTCTTAAATTTTAAGGGCCGATGTTGATTTTGAATAAAATACAAATTATTTAGGAAATTATTGTCATTTCTTTTTATTATGATAATATTGGTATGGTTCAATTATGTGTGGCACAAAATATCGGCCAAATGGCCGCCGCGACCTCGGCGGAACACCTCAATCCGATAGTCCAAATTTTCGATGACGCTGAGGCATAATTGAGGTTCTATACCGTTAATGTGCTGAATTATCTCATCCATTAACTCTTGAATTGTTGCTAACTTATCGACGTACACCTTTTCTTTCAAATAACCCCAAAGGAAGAAGTCCAACGGTGTCAAATCACATAATATTGACGGCCAATCGACATCGTCACCACGTGAGATAACACGGCCATTGAATTTGTCGCGCAAAAGAGCCATTGCATCGTTAGATGTGTGGCAAGTGGCACAGTCCTGTTGAAACCACATATCGTCCACATCCATATCTTCCAATTCACGATAGCGAACACCATTCACAGTAACTGCCTGACCGGCCTCATTTTGGAAAAAAAAATACGCCCCGATGATGCCGCCAGCCCATAAACTGCACCAAACAGTCACTCTTTGTGGGTGCATTGGTTTTTCGACAATAACTCTGGGATTATCAAGCTGTAATTCTGCTTATTGACGAATCCACTGAGGTGAAAATGTGCCTTATCATTGAAGATTATTTCGTTCGAAAATTTATCATCCACAATTGCACCACGTAAGAGTGCAAGTCTTTATGCATAATGTTCATCAACGTCAAGCGTTAGAGGTCCAATTGTTGGACAGTTTAGGTGGAGTTTAGGTGGTGGGCTTTTCAGCCACACTATCGCGAACAGCAGCAATATTTTCTGCAGTACGAGCTGTACGAGCATGCACTGGTGTTTTCACATCTCCTACAGACCCGGTTTGCTCAAATTTTTGCACGATTTTTCCGATTGTACGCACATTTGGACGATTAAAATGACCGAAACAATCATGAAGTGCCCGATATGCATTTTGATTTGAACGCCCATTTTCATAAGAAGCCGGAATGACTTTAACGCGTTGCTCTATTATTAACCACCCGTTATATCCTTTTAGAATATTTCTTTTTATGCAACATGAAAACATGTCCAATTTCTGAGGATCGGTAAGTAAAACTGAGCTAATGAATGCTTCCGCGTAGCTTCGTGGTACCACTTTCACAGAAAAAATAAATAAAAGGTCTTGGTGGATGGATAGTCATTTTATAAAATTTCCGACGCCTAAGTTCTTTTGAGAAAAATTAGTTCTTATATATCATAATGGGCACCTATCATTCCATAGTGACAATTGAAAAAAAAACTGGCTTGGCTATGAAATTTAGTAAAAATCCTTCGAGGAATTCTTAAGAAAATAAAATATTTTAAAAATATTGAACCAAAAACATACTTTATTTTATTTTTTTTTTGGATTGTAAAAGTAATTCTAATTGATTTTATCAGATGGGTGCAAGTTATCTTTTTTTGTACAAATTAGACCATCCCTTCGTGACGTACGTTATGTTTGATTATTGGGTATGGGTATATATCAGTTTTTAACCTTTTTACAAAAAAAAAATGTTGAATCATATTTTTAACATAGTTTAAGAGGAACATAGTAAGCATTTCACAAAATTTGGTTAAAATTTTAAGTTGCATTTTCGAGAAATCGTTAAATTTATAAAATACCATTATAATCATTTCCAGAGATAAACTGAGTATGCAGCATTCTAACACACGTCTACACTCTCGCAATTTCAAAATTTAATCAAAATCGTTGAAGCCGTTTTCGAGAAACGAACATTTAAAAAAAATGATGCAAAATTGTTCAGTTAATAAATTGTTTTTAAAAAAATCTGAGTATCCAGACATATTCAGAATATTCACTTAAATCAAAGTTGTCGTTCTTGAGGAAAAAGTTTTTTTCAAAAGTATATTATGCATTTTTGGCTTATGCCATTTTATTCTTAATACTTGTAATACCCTTGGTATACATTTTTATCAACATCGTTAAAGACGTTATCAAAATAATCGCGTTTTCAAAATTCAGTTACATGGAAAGTACGCTTAATTTTTGAGCTAGAAACCCAATGTCAAAAAACCCCTCTGTTGGACCAATAACACACTAACAACAATCTTAGTCGAAATTTCAGTCGACAGAGTACTTAAGGCCAAAGTGTCAATAACAGACTCTATACTCCAGATATACGTTTTTTAAAAACCCCTTTTTTGGACTCGTGCCTTCACTACACTACGTATACTGGGGATCGACATAGAGAGGTGCCACTCTAGGAATGTTGTTGTAAGTTTTACCAAAGTGTAAAACGCCAAATCCGGGGATATAAGTCATGTCGATATGATGAAGAAAATGTCATAATTGATTCCAATTCGATGTTTGGACTGTTAAACGGCGATGGCAGTTTCTTGCTGTCAGGCAAAACGAACCATTCAGTATTGGCGACGCAGCGAAAACTACCAACCGGTGCAGTGCAATAACCCTAATAGAAATAAGCCCCATGGAGCTTTATTCCCAAATCAAAGGAAATAGCCCCAACGGGGCTTATTTCCTTTTCAAAATGGACATAAACCCAGCAGGGGTGGAACTTGTTTCCATCACATACACTCAACATTGCACGCAACCCAAATCCAACAGTGAGCCCAAGCAGCCCATGCTCTATAAATCCGGCAAAGATGACTTGATAAGTACCATTTACCAACTTATAAGTAAAATTTGGTCGGGTGAAAGTTTGCCTCAAGAATGAAATCTCAGCACCGCTTGCGCTATCCAGAAAAAAGGGAACCCTCACTACTGCAGAGGCATAAATATCCACAACATCGCCTATAAGGTCATATCTGCCGTAATATGTAGAGGCTTGAAACCGTCTACCGGTGTTCAGTGTTGTTTTAAACAAGGAAAGTCCGCACTGTCAAATCTGCACACTTCGACATATCCGGGAAAAAAACCCAAGGAGCAACAACCAATTCTTCGTTTTCAAAGCCGCATTCGACAGTAGAGTCAGTTTTGGTAAACCGCTAAAACTCGTCTGTCTATGCAGGATGACGATGGAGAATTCTAGCATTTCCATCAGGGTCGACCTCACGACATCACCGACACATTCGATACCAAAAAGGGATTTAGGCATGTGACTTCTTTAACATCATTCCTGAGAGTCTTGTGCAATAGCCATTTCCAGGGGCACAATCTTCCATAAATCCGTTCAACTACTAGCATACGCAGACGTTAGCCACGTGTGCTAGTGTAGAAAAGAAAGTGGCAAAAATGGGTTAAGCTTTAAATGAGGGTAAGACCAAGTATTTATATGCTGTTAACACGAACATCGACATATTGGACAGAAAAGGACATGTAGAACGAATGGAAACCAATACTCCGTCTCGCAGTCTTCGATTCCCAGCCAGACGTCATTCGGTCGGACGCAGTAGAGGAAGACATCGCCTTGAATGGCATACACAAGTTGAAATCGACCTCAACCAACTTGAAATGCGCAACTGAAGGTAGTTAGCTAAGGACACGGTAAATTGGAGAGGAGTGTCGGATGGCGCTCAGGTTAATTGCGGACTGTATCGCCACTTTAGTTCAACCCAAATGCGGTTCTTCTACATATTTACAAAATGTGCCTTAATGCTGAACGACATTTTAGTTGGAAATATGCTTTTCAAGAGCAGAAAGATGAAGCCGAATCGATTCATCAGGATCATCGTATAATTTCGTCATTTTGTGTTGAATCGGGTTTCAAATTTTTCGAAATTTAATTGAGCAAAATGATATCCTCGAGGAATGTAATACAGCTGAACAATTTGTAGACTGCATGTCGGAATAAGTATTTTCATAATAAAATGTCAATGTTTATGTTCGGTTCTTCTATTCAACATTAGAAGATGTAGAATAAACTTTTAGAAATGCGGAGCATTTATTTCAGCATAATTACTGTGTGTAGGGTAAATCGCCTGACCATGGTGATACCCTTATGCTATCCATCCATAGAAGCGAATATAAAGGGTGTTTCTTTTAGAGTCTTGATTTTTAAACTGAGAACACCGTTTCTACAGACTGTGGTTAGTACGTTTTGCCATTTTACGATTCGCCATCGTGCACAGCAATTGGAGCAATTGGAGCTATGACCATTCATTTTGTGGAAGTTTTACGGAAATTCCATGAAGAAAATTAAGTCAGCGGAAGTAAATGGTATATCCAATATTATACTGCGACAATTACCCCCTAAAGCTGTGGACATTTACGCCACGCTGTTCAACAACGCGCTGAATAACGCATATTATCCAGTACGTTTGAAGACGGCGGTGATTCATCCTCTCCCGAAAAAGGGAAAGCACAACTCAAATGCGGCAAATTTCCGGTCTATAAGTCTCCTTCCGTGTATAAGCAAGGTATTCGAAAAGATTCTGAATCGGGCTCTGTTAAAGTGGTCTGAGGACAATAATATTACTAGAGAACCAGATTGGTTTCAAGGCAAGACATGACTGTATTCATGCCGCCTCCAAACTCGTCTCTGATATACAATGGAACAAAGCCAAAAAACAGTGCAGAGGTGCATGTCTGGTTGATTTGGAGAAGGCTTTCCACATTGTATGGTTATCGGGCCTCTATTTAAAACTGACCAGACTTGGCATAAGCAAGCCACTGCTATACATATATGCTTCATGACATGTTGTAGTCAAAAGTGGCAATGTAACTTCTACCACCGAATTATTCATTAAAAGTGGTCTGCAATAGGGAGCGGTAAACTCGCCGATTCTCTTAAGCATTTGCACCAGCAATATGATAGGTAGTCTTACTCAAGCAATTGCGTATGCAGACGATCTTATCGCGTACAGAACAGCACCTACTGTCGAGGTCATTCGAACTCTTTTGCAGCGGGACTTCGACAAGATCCAAAAATATTTTGATGACTGGAAGTTGCAAATCAACTTTGAGAAATCGGAAACTATCCTGGTTAGGACACCGTTGTCTAGGGCCTCTAGGGATACGAGAAAGAACTGGCGCAAGCTGGTGATCGTTGGACAAACGGACAGCCACTGGCGAGTATAAGTGTAGGAAAGTACCTTGGCACCTGGATCAGTATCTATATTTTGGAAGACATGTAGATGCTGCTCTGGCGAGAGGTAGGGGAGAGTTTTCCCTCACAAGACGATTGTTTTATAGCAGTGGTATTGACAGGGTGAAGGTGATTTGCTACATGTCCCTTATAAAGCCGATGATTGCCTATGGGTGCCCGGTGTCGTTCAACGTTTACCCATCTCAAATGAAAAATATACGGGTGTTTGAGAGGGAGTGTTTGAGAAGCTGCCTTGGACTTCACAGAACACAGTATCTGACTACACAAAATATTCTATTTATTTATGTATTTATTCTTGAATGCTTAAAAACAGTAAGATACAGTATCTTATCAGTTAGTTTTCAGCTATTTTTGCAAAAATTGAGCTAACAGATTTTAAGAAACTACTTTTGATTTTCAATTACAAATTTAATTTAATTTACAAGTTTAATTTATAATTCTACGAATTTAAAGAGAAATGAGACTTTAAAACTTTTGTTATGCTTGTTTTCCATTATGAAACGCGGTAAAGAATTCCACAGACGAACGGCATTGACAAAAAATTGGCGCTCAGAGGTTAGGAATGAACAGCGAGGATTAATTAATTGATGAGATGAATTAATTGATGAGATCTATTTTATGACGCTTTTCTCAATCTATCAAAATAGTATTGTGGTTAGCAAAATATCCGAAAACAACGGTATAGTGCAAAGTTGAAGATACCTTTCAAGTGACATACTAAGCGGACGAGTGGTAAAACCAGATAGTCTGTCATACCTTCTTAACCCATAGATATAACGCACAGTGCTATTGGAAACGAAAATCACTTTTCTTTTGCTTGCAGAGCTGCAGTTGCGAAAAATTTCGCATCCATACATCAATATCGGAATTATCAGTGTCTTAGCTATACAAGTAAACGTGTGCTTACTGGTGTGAAAGACTGCGTCACCCACAGTGTTCGCAGTACAGCATATACTTTTCTGACGAGTGAATTTATATGGTCATCCTATGTCAGATAGCGATTTAATGTCAACCCGAGATTTTTTGCAGTTTCGACATATTCGATAGGAGCATTGCTCAACACTATCGGAGAAAAATATGAAATATTAAGCTTTTTGACTTTTTAGGGTTCAAGAAAAGACCATTTAAATGAGACCAATGTTCAATTTTCTCTAAGTCCTCATTGACACCTAAAGCGCCATGCTCAATTAGCCCGTGGGGGCAGCTCAAGAACAATTGGACGTCATCGGCATATGTCATATGTAATGATCTGTACTGAGTAACTGTTGGGAGTTCATTTACATAAATAGAAAATAAAAGAGGACCAAGAATGGAACCTTGTGGAACACCAGTCAGGATTGGCAGAAATTTTGATAATTTGTCACCAACTAGAACTGCTTGCTTCCTCTGTGTTAAGTAAGAAAACATTAACTTAGTGGCAAATGAAGTGAAGTTGTATTGATGCATTAGTTTATTACAAAGATTGGAGCGGTTGACTTTATCAAAAGCTTCCGAGAAGTCAAGCAATACAAAAAAGGTAACTTCATCCCTATCCAATGCCTGTCTAATATCGTCAGTAACGCTCAATAAAGCAGTAATACAACTATGCCTTTGACGAAACCCGGATTGCTTTGGGGTGAGTAAATTATTTACTTCGAGATAAGTACTGATTTGCTTTTGTAAAACTCTTTCAAATACTTTTGATAAAAAAGGCAAGATCTAAATTCATCACCTTTAGCACTTTTGTATGGGTAATGGGTAAAATGTTTGCTAGCTTCCATATATCAAGATATTCACTTGACATCAATATTGAATTGAAAATGAATGTTATGTGCGGCAAAACAATCGGCAAAATAATTTTTAAAAATGAGGGATTAATTTCATCAAGTCCAACAGCATTAGACTTTATAGAAAGTACGCTTTCAACCGCTTGAAAAAAAAACCCAGGTCGATCTTCCTGATTCATAAACGAAATAGGAGTTTCAAAAATCGACGAGGGTTTTGAAACAAATTTTTTGTTTAACTCATTACCATCAATTTCGATAGTTTGCCCGGTTTTTGACTTGGCTATGCCAATGTTGCATACGTTTTTCCATAATTGACGGTTATTTAGACAGGTATTAAGTTGGTTTGAATACATTTGAGATTTTACTAAACGTATTTCGGAAACCACTTTATTACGAAGCATACAGAATTTTTGCCTTAATGCATTCAGACGGTATCGCTTCCAGGACCTATACGCATCGTCGCTTCCTGCATTAGTACACGTAGATTTCGCGTGAACCATGGTTTTTTTTTCGGTTTTATGATTTTTGTTTTTAAAGGCACATGAGAATCAAATAGAGTACCAGTGTTTTCATTTAAGAATTGCAACTGGTCATTTGCCGAGGGTATATCAAAAACCGAACCCCAATTTATGCCTCTTGTGCCTTCTTATGAAAATTAACGCTCTTAAAATCACGATATTTGATTTGTTTACAAGAATGAGTAAAACTAAACTCCAGAGTAAAGAAAATTAAGGCGTGCTTTGAAAAAGTGCAATGCAACTAAAAAAGTGTTATAATCTTTTAATAATATTACATTTTAAATTAAAATAATTACAAGCAATTGATTTTTATTTCATATTTTTGTTTTAAGCTTGTACAAAACCCTTGATAGACTTTTGTGTCGTTTTTAAACCATTCAAAAAGCCTCCACTGTTTTCATTGCAAAAATTTAAATTGATTTAAAAGTCTTATTTCAACAGAAGATTTTTAAACACCCTGTGTCCCAATATTTTTAAAACTTATGAAATTGGTAGCTGTGGATTTTACATTTATTTAAAAAAATCAATACATCTTAACTCGTTCAAAAGTTATGATTTTTGCAACCAAAAATGGAAATAGGGCCCACTGTGCTTATATCATAGACATTAATATTAGCGTTAAGTGTTTTATTTCATATTAAATTTGTACACCTGTAAAAAATAACACACTTTATAGATATTACTTTAATTTAGGAATAAGTAACTGTTCTGTTTTTAACATGATTTTAATGCTTCTTAATTTATTAAACAAATAAAGAACAACTTAAAACACAAAGCATTTTCAAAATGTATACATTTTTTTCTTGATTTCGATAAACAAGACAATATTTTTTGAAATCCGAAATCGAAAAAATTTTCTTTTCTCAAAATAAATAAAATGTCTCTCTTAGTTTTATTTATTTATTTAATTTATATTTAAATAAAATTAAATTATTAAAAAAAAATACATTAACTAAAAATTTATTCAACTTATTAAGTGAATTCCACACAAAATAGTTTTTAAAATGACAATCTCCCATGCAACTTTTCTTTTCTACAACATTCCTTGTTATGTCAAAAGTGGCTACTTTAATGTAGACATTTACAAAAACACAATTTAAAATAAAACCAAAGACTATCTCCGTGGGTAGTTAAAAAAAAATACAAACCACACAGAGAAATGTCTCTGAATATTCAAAAATGTCTAGCAATGCAAATAGAAATTTTTAATAAATTCATCCAAAATAAACAAGAACAACGAAAAAAAAATTAAACATTCGAAAGCTATAAATCCTATTAATATATCACTTGTTAATAAAAAAAAATAAACACTTGTCATGGTTATATTTGTCAAAAGAAATGTTTTCTTTATTTCTTCTTCGTTCACATAATTCTGAGAGGATTTGTGATTAATGGTTTGAAAATGTCTTTGTTCATTGTTAGTCAAAAACGCTTGTCAACAATTCGTCTACATAAATTGCGGCAATATAACGTTTTGCATTCACTAAGCGAAAGCAAAGTCTTACACAAAACAATAAAAAGAGAGAATACCACATTTGCACACAAATCAAACTGCACTCTCAGCACCATATTCACAAACACAAAGGACAAAATAGACAAACAACAACAACACAATGTTGTTTACGAAATTGGATGCAACGGGAAAGGTAACGAAAAATGCGATCAAGTCTACATCGGGACAACAAAAAGAGCTTTAGGTACGAGAATCAAAGAACACCAAGCAGACATACGGAAAAAGAGACTAACAACTGGACTATCGCAACACATACATGACAAAGACCACACTGCTGATTTTGACAACATAAAAATACTTGACCACGAAAAGAGAACCAACAAGAGATATACCCTAGAGAGCTTAAGAATCCAACAAAAATTGACGACAGCAATGAATACGAAAGAGGACAAAGACAACATAAACTCCACATACATGTTAGCAATTAAATAGTTGCGTTCAAAATTATGTGTTCACGTCAGTTTCCTTGTTTTTATAGTTTTTATCATGGTGTTTAATTTATTTATATTTTTCAATGTTTTTTATTTATTATTTGACAATTATAATCGGGAAAAAGTGCAAATAAACCAAATAAATGTAAAATAAAATAAGAATGTGAGTAATTTATGTAAACAGTCATTTGTGAAAAAACATAATTGTATCATTATTGTATCTTTAACTGTTTTTAATTGTTTTTTATTTGTATAACATTCAAGATTTAATAAATATCCCTGAGGAAGGTGGAAAAAAACTACCGAAACGTAGGAGAAAATTATGGAATAAACTTGTTTTATTTGCATTAGAAATGATCGACCAAAACAGCCTATATACAAATAAACATCACAACGTTTTTTGTTTAAACATATCAAATTATCAGAGAGCGTTTATTATATATAAATACTTTAAAAAAACATGTTTTAAAAAAAACTTGTGCCGGTTTATTTAATTTAAAAAAATATTTTAAGTAAATGTTTTTCTTAGTTTTCGTGATGTTTTTTAAACAAACATTACAGAAACATGTTGTTAAATGAAACAGAAAATTTGTCAACAATTAATCAAATTTATTGTCTGGCATGCGATATATAAATACGAACAAATTTTTGAAATATGCAAGTTTTGTCAAAAATAATTAATGACTGCTTGTATTTTTATACAAATATTTTGTTTAAAAATAAAAAAAACAGAGAGGACGTTATGAAATCGAAAAAAAATTGTTCCTAAGTACGGACGATATTCTTTTAATGGGTTTTGTATACTTTTCAAAAACTGGCGTATCTGAGCTTTCGAAAACAGCATAAATTACAAAACAACAACAATGTCAACATATTATGGTATAATTGTGAATGTGGATGATGAAACAGATATTGGTTTCATCATTTACATTCTGTTTATCCTAAGGTTTCCGTTTCTATCTATTTTGCATGTGTAAGACAAAAGTTTAAGAGAAACTGAGATGCTGTAACTACCGTTTCTGATTTTAACATTATTCCAGTATTTCGACATGCTTAGCTCTATAATCCTTTGGCAAATGATTAAGTGTCAAAGGACTAAAATAGATATGTACGAATAATAGATATTTTTGGAATTTATGGACGTTGTGGATCCAGTTACATAGATAAAGGTAGGCGCTCAAACAAGGTTTACAGAATATAAATAAAAGAAGAATAAAGCAAATTGACTTTGAATTCTGAAGAGTACCCAGAGTATTTTAAAATAATATTTGGTTTTGGTTTACCATCCAAACTCATCCATCTAAGCTGAATCACGATGGAAAATTCTCGCTGCTCCATCAAAATCGGCAACAACGTTACTGACAAATTCGATATCAACGAAATTTAGGCAGTAAGCTTAGCACCGGGCTAGTTGGAAGGGCACGTTCAGGAAACTGTAGCACCACTTAAGGAAGCAAATATAAGTCAGGACAGTATGGCCGGAAAACATAACGAAAACATAAAGACAACACGTCTGGCAACGGTGACATGGTTGTCTCCACATCAACGAGCGTTCAATCAAATTGATAAAATATTACTATAGGCAAGAGGAACGCATCCAATGTCCGAACATTCCGAGGGGTCAAAATGTCTCGGACTACCTTGTTGCAGACAAGGTAAGGATGTGAATATCCACCACGACACAAAAAATAAGAAATACTGCAAAAAAAAAATGTAATGCCGAAAGACTGCAATCGATAGAGGCCGCCAAGACCTTTGCAGAACGCATATCCCTCAACCTCACCCGTATTTCTAACGTCGAAGAACAATGACAACGATGTCAACAAGCCATTATATCAGCCGCAACTGACGTGCTAGACTCCGCGCGCCCACCAACGAAAAATCCTTGGTACAGAAAGTACAGAATCCTTTCGTGATAAACAAGGAAATCCTAGTTAAGACACAGACAATGCTGAGTATATGGAAGAACCACTTCTGCAGACTGTTAAACGGCGATGACGAACAATTTCCGCTGTCGCAGGCAGAACGAATCATTCAATATGGGCGACGACATCGAAAACTACTAATCACCGGACTTAAGTGAAGTGACAATAGCCCGCCGAGCTTTATAAAGCCGGTAAAATGATTTGGTAAGTAATATTCACCAACTCATAAGCAAAATTTGATCGAATGAAGTTATGCCTGACTAAGTACATGCTGTCACACAACATCGATCAATTGGGCAGAACGTCACCATTGACAGATATAACTTTGAAGTAGGACGGGACTTTGTCTACCTCGACTACGCTATTAACTCTGACAACGACTTCTCGTCAGATATTAAATGAGGAGCTACTCTTGCTTCGGGCTAAGAAGGGAATTTAGTAATAAAGCCCTCACTCTAATTACTAGGAAGGTTATTGTACCTAATCATCATAGTCCTGCTTTACGGTGCAAAAGCATGGCACTTCTCAAAGGTAAAAAATCCTCCTCAACATCGCCTACAAGATCCTATCTGCCGTAACATGTGAACGGCTGAAACCATTTATCAACAACCAGATCGGCCCTTATCAGTGTGGTTTTTGGCCAGAAAAGTCCACAACTAATCAAATCTTCACACTTCGGTAAATCCTTAAAAAAACTCAAGAAGACCAAATCGATCCCCACCACCTATTCATCGATTCAAAGCCGCACACGACAGCATTTATAAAGGTGAACTATACAGAGCCATGTATATTTATGGGTTACTGCCCAAACTCGATCGTCTGTGCAGGACGACGACGAGAATTCTCACTGCTCCATCAGGGTCGCACACGATCTTAACGAAACATAAGAGAACAAAAAAAAGGATTAAAATCGATCTTTGGTTAAAGAGCTACGCTAATGAGCAAAATTGCCATATTTGGACCGATTAACAGCAAGAGGCAATACAACAGCTACCAATGCAATCCCAAAATGCATTATTTGGTAGGGTTTATGGGCAGGCGGCATCAGTGGACCGTATTTCTTCAAAAATGCGTGTTAATGTCAATGGGATCGCTACTGAATTTTTATTACCGAAAATACAAGATATTGGTGTAGCTGACTTGTGGTTTTAACAGGATAGCGCTACATGCCATACTGCTAACGAACCAATTGCTTTATTGAGCGACACATTCGATTAAAACATCATCTCAAGAAATGGTCCCGTCAATTGGCCACCAAGATCTTGTTATTTGACACCATTGCATTACTTTCTATAGGACATGTGAAAACACTTCTTTACGTCGATAAACCCAAAACGATTGAAGCTTTGGAAGCCAACATAACTCGTGTTATTCATGGAATACGGACCTAAAATTTGAATCACAGAATGGGCCATTTGAGAGTTAGTTGTGGGGCACATTTGAAGGAAGTTATCTTTAAGTATTAAATGGCATGGAAAAACATACACCTGGAAAAAAGATTTTCCTCATGACATTAATTTTTGTGTTTTATTTTAAAAAATCAGGAAGCTCTTATTGGATCACCCTTTATTATGAATATGAAAGTATTTTGATGGCGCAAAAATTCAAATGTTAGATTTTAGCAAAAATAAGTGAAAAGTAGATACAGTTGGCATGAGCCAAAAAAAATTGTTTTTTAAAAATTATTAAGAGTCTGGATTCTGCTTGACAATGGATCCCAGCTACTTGGTGTTTCGAAAACTATTTAAATTTATAGATTGCCATTAAAATCCTTTTTTTTGACAAAAAAAAAACGTAATCTACATCAACTCAAATTCGTTACAACCGTTTTCGAAAAACCCCATTTTAAAAAAATTTGCACCAGAATGTAAAAAATGAAATATTTGAATATAAAGAGCCGCCCATGCAGGGCATCAAACCTTGATTCTGTAAAAAGTGTGTAAAGCTATATTTATCTAAAAAATAGTGGAATCTTTTATTAAACGCTGATTCCGAACGGCAATTTGAGAAATCGAATTTGAAATTTCAAAAATCCCTCTGTAGGGCCATCGAAAACACATATGTCCAACTTTTAAATACATCAACCGAGTACTTTAAGGTTCAGTATCAAAAACTGACTTATAGAACATAGACCACAGACCATAGATCACAGACACAGACTCCATACATATATTTTTAGGGTTGGGTATGATTTGCCGATTTTTAAAATGTCGAAATAAAAAATCGATCGTCATTTTAATACATCGACCGAGTACTATAAGGTTCAGTATCAAAAACAGACTCCTGATCATAGACCACAGACCATAGATCACAGACAGAGACTGCAGACATACATTTTAGAGATTGGGTGCGATTTGCCGATTTTTAAAATGTCGATTTAAGACCTTCGAAAAGTCGATTGGTAAAAATACCGACTGATCAATATATCGACTCTTATAAAATCGATTTTGAAAATATCGACTCGTAAAAGATGGACAGTGGTTGGGTACGATTGATCGCTTTTCAAAATATCGAATGGAAAAAATCGACCAAAAAAATACCGACAAAAAATAACGATTGGTTAATATATCGACTGATCAAAAAATCGATTGCGAAAATGTCGATTTTTTAAAATATCGCTTTTAAAATGTCGACTACAGATAAGTGAATGATGTAAACAAGTGCGCGCGCACTTAACTATAGTCGACTTAAAGACAAAAAAACTCTTGGCTAACTGTTTAACTCTGTGTACAATATTCTCCACCTGATAATGTTGTTAGCTACCTTATGTATTTTTAATATGGTGTCGATAAACATAGATGAAACAAGTTTTTCACTCGGATTTTTGCTTAAGTCATTCTATGCAGCATACTTAAAATAGACACGCAATGAATATCAGCTGTGTAATATCTAATAAAAATAAAAATAAATTGGCGATTGATGGTTTTGTAAACTGTTCAAAAAAACAAGGTGATAAACATCGGTGGAGCTGTGAAAACAAAAGGAAATTGTCTTGTAAAGGTCGTGTAAGCACGACTATTGTTAACAGCAAACACAGTGTCTGCAAAATATGTTTAAATGTAAGGAGATATCACCATATAAAATGTTGGATTTTGTTTTATTTATATCATAATGGTACATAGAAACAAATTTGTCGATAATTTGACCGACATTCGAAAAATTTAGTCGCAATTTTAAGCGTCGAGATTTTAAACTTTCGATATTTTTAAAAATCGATAAAATTTTTTTTGAGATTGAAGCAAACGCCAAAGCCGACATTATTGGTAGTCGACATTTTTTTGTCGGCAATTCGTACGTTTCCCTTTTATTTTAGATAAAAGTCGACATTTTTACTGAAAACTTTTTAATCGACATTTAAATGGTCCAAATTTTAAACTGTCAATTTTTTGTTTGTCGATCAAAATTCAGTCGACATTTTAACAGTATAGGGAAGTAAAATCTTTCATAGAATCAGCTCTTAATTTTCTTTTAGAACTATCCTTTCTAAAATATTGGAACTCTATACCGTCCCAATTGTTTTTTTAGGTTGGTATGCAAGCATTTTATAACATTAGCATTTATCAATCGATTGAGTTGAGTAGACATTGTAACATCAATTCAGTACAATTTTTGAATCGTTTCATATCGAAACAACGCTCCGAAATACTAACGCTGTACATTGAAAATAGTCCTTCAGTTGTGTAAACTCAAAGCATATATCGGTGCCAACAAGCATTGCCTGCAAAACTATTCGGCGTTCGGTGTCGAATCTTGTTGAGTACAGGACAGTAATTGGCCATCCAGATCTACAGATATTACCCCTCCGGGCTTATTTTTGTTGACTTTTTCAAAAAGCAAAATATACAACATCAAGCCTCTTCGAATGTCGAAGAGCAATGGCAACGATGCCAACAGGCCATTAGATCAGCCGCAACTGATGTGCTAGGTTTCTCGCGCCCACCAGCAAGAAACCCCTGGTTTGATGAGGAATGCCGACAGATGCTCGCAGCCAAGAACGAGGCCTACAAGGCTAAGCTGCAGGTGAAGACGAGAGCTGCCATTGAGCTCTATAGGCAAAGAAGAAGGGAAGAACATCGGCTTTTCAGCAAGAAGAAAAAAGAGCAAGAAAAGCGCGCGATCGAGGATATAGAGAGGTGCCACTCCAGGAACGATGTTCGCAAGTTTTACCAAAGTGTAAAGCGTCAAAGCCAAGGATACAAGGCTCGAACAGAATCCTGTCGAGATGAACAAGGAAATATTGTAGTTGAGACACAGTCGATGCTGAGGATATGGAAGAACCACTTCTGCAGACTGTTAAACGGCGATGACGAACAACATTCCGCTGTCAGGCAGAACGAACCATTCAATATTGGCAACGACAGCGAAAACTGCCAACCACCCGACCTGAGTGAAGTGAAGATAGCAATATCTAAACTCAAGCTTAATAAGGCTGCCGGAAATGACGGCCTTCCCGCTGAGCTCTATAAGGCCGGCGGAGATGACTTGGTAAGTAACATCCACCAACTCATAAGCCAAATCTGGTCGGATGAAAATATGCCTGAAGAATGGAACCTCAGCATCGTTTGCCCGATCCACAAAAAAGGAGACCCTCTGAACTGCGCCAACTACAGAGGCATAAGTCTCCTCAACATCGCCTACAAGATCCTATCTGCCGTAATATGTGAACGCCTGAAACCGTTTACCAACAACCTGATTGGCCCTTATCAGTGTGGTTTTAGGCCAGGAAAGTCCACAACCGATCAAATTTTCATACTTCGGCAGATCCTGGAAAAAACTCAAGAAGTCCAAATCGATACCCACCACCTATTCATCGATTTCAAAGCCGCATATGACAGCATTTATAGAGACGAACTGTACAGGGCCATGTCTAGTTTTGGAATACCGCCCAAACTCGTCCGTTTGTGTAGGATGACGATGGAGAATTCTCGGTGCTCCATCAGGGTCGGAAACGATCCTATATAAGACCCTGATCATCCCAGTCCTGCTCTACGGCGCTGAAGCATTGACCGTATCAAAAGCGGATGAAGAAATCCTTGGTAGATTCGAGAGGAAAATTCTTCGGAAAATCTTCGGTCCCGTTTGCGTTGACGGGCTATGGAGACGAAGATTCAACCAAGAACTATACGAGCTGTACAGCGACATGCCCCTGGTCAAAAAACTCCGCATTGGACGTTTAAGATGGCTAGGACATGTAGAACGAATGGACACCAATACTCCGGCTCGCAGAGTCTTCGATTCCCAGCCAGACGTCGGACGCAGTAGAGGAAGACCTCGCCTTAAGTGGCGCGCACAAGTGGAAACCGACCTCAACCAACTTGGAGTGCGCAACTGGAGGCAGTTAGCTAAGGACCGGGCTAATTGGAGAGGCATGTTGGTTGAGGCCCAGGTTCATTCCGGTAAGTAAGCCTCAGACCATAGCCGAACTATTTTTTTTCTTTTGTAATTCCGTCCGCGTTGGTCCGTCTGTCCGTAATAGTCTCTCCAGTCTAAACGACTTGATCGATTTTTTTCAAACTTCGTATACGCACTTTTTTTGGTCACAATTCAAGGACATTTTTTTACTCTTGTCCATTTTACTAACGGTACCTACCTTCCATATGAAAATTACACATAACGTAAATTTTTTCAAAAACGGCTTTAACGATTTTGATTAAGCTTTACATATATTAAAAACACATTAGTTCCAACAAGAGTGCATATTTTGTAAACAAAATAATAATTTTGAAATCACTTCCCCTGACTTTCTGCTTGTCGTATACAGTAACTTTACTTCCAATTTTGACCCTGCATTTTCGTTCTTTATATTTACACATTATGTATAAAAAGTCCTTCATCTATGATTACAAAAATGTCGAAAACCTGCGTTTCAGAGCTTTCAAAAAGCACTTCGGTAGGAAGAAACTTTACATTATGGTATACCTATATGAACCTCTGTCAAAGCAGTGAATATGGTTTGTTCGGATGTCTTTTACCCGATTCATAGCGCCACCGATCGATGAAAGACGATTTAGAAACTAACTCATCTTTGTAAAATTCGCCCTCCACCTAAGCATAGCATTCGCGTTTTTAGTTCTTAAATTGAATATTTTCCAACTCACTTTTTTCACCCACAGCTGAATCTTTCTAATAGGTATTTGAGCTCATCATTTGTTACTAGAATCCTTTAAAATTCTAGACGCTATGTTTTCTACAACCATATATTATAAAACACCATATTATTTCATATGTCGACAACAACCGTTTTTGACCTTTCTACAACCATATATACAACACCTTATTTTGTCATATCTCGAAAACAACCATTTTTGACCTTTCTACAACCATATATACAACATCTTTACTTTGTCATATCTCGAAAACAGCCATTTCTTACCTTCCTACAACCATATACACAACACCATATCTTACCATATCTCGAAAACAACCATTTCTAACCTTTCTACAACCATATAGATATACAATGCCATATCTCGAAAACACCCGTTTCTGACTTCTCAAAAAACGACGCAGTCTCAAGCTAAGAACGTAATTTTTGACTCACATAATATTTATAACATTTTTAAGCTTCAACAAAATGCTCTGACCAATCACTTTGTCGATATCCTAGTAAAATTCAGAAACGTTCACCCCTCACCCATAGTAATCAAAACCCAAAACTTAAACTCACCGTTGGATCACTGCATCGTGCGCACTTGCAAGTAAACTGTTTCTTCATCTTCAAGTACAAATATCTAGCGATATTATTGGAGAAAATCTTTGTATACATTGTTGTCAATTCGGTGCCCTCTGCTATGTCCACTGCCGCCTTGACAATTATCACATTGGTCTTTTCCTCAAACATATACGTGGTATTTGACACACAATCATGATTCAACACTCCAAATAGGGGAAATAACGCTCTGTGTGGGAAATCTTGATTATCTGTGGCCCTATCTGGCTTGGCAGGATCAAATCCATTTGTCTTGACCACTGCCACTGATCGATTTATAATTTCGATGACCTTCTTTTCGGTGGGGAATTTCCTAAAGCACTTGGCCGCCATTCTCACCTCGGTCCTATGATTGTTATCCAAATTTGCCTGAAGGCTGTAAATCAAATCTTGTCCATCCTTGGTCAAGAGTAGCGCCCGGGCGACGGTCAACAAACGGATAACCAAAGAGTTGGCAATGTGCGACTCGTTGGGCTCCCAGGATCTGAATAACTCACATTCAGCTTGATGTTGCTTCTTTTTGCCACAGGGTGTGCACAAGGGCAAACCGCATCCTTTGCGGCACATGAACTTGGTCTCATCAAGCATTTTGTAACAGATCGAGCACATGTTTAAGTCATCCTCGTGAGCAACACCGGGACCGATTAGGAGTGGATTTTCACGAAAGATCACTTCACCACGTTTAATGTTGCGCGTCGCAAACACTCCACGACCGGCGATTTTCGATACACGTACATCCCAGCAGGGATCCTTATCATTGAACGGACTCATGTGGATCGCGATCAACTCGGATAAACGCTTCGGGCAGATCATTTTTTTTATGAAATTTTGTTCTTCCTCTGCGATTAAATTGCGACTTTGAGACGGTATTTTATTTGCAAAACGAACGGTTTAACGTCTCCTAGAGAACTGTCGTCCGTTGTCCAGTGTGGGTAATATATAAAAGCAATGGCGGGGGTAGGAGGATGAGGGTGACACGCATCGATCGTATCGCTGCTCGCACACTAGGTGGTATTAGTGGTTTCTCAGTGGTGGGCAATTAATGTTCATCGAATATTTTGGCACCCGGCCAGCGACTACAAATGCTGCGTCGTACCGTAGTCCGTCGCGTTCCGGTAGAGGGAATTTTTTTTTTTTGAAACGTTCGCTTGTTCGACGTTACAATATTTTGCGCGAGCATTTTTCAACGGAGATCATGTCAAGCGCGGGGAGAGATAGTAATTAGCGCTTGGTTGGAATTAGCTGTGCGAGTGCATCCATCCGGGCGACAGTTCCGGTCATTGGAGGATTTTGTCGAGAGTACTCAGGTTATTTTTGCGTGGCGTTGCGTTTCGTTGTCGTCGTCCTCGTGTTGTTACTCGTCGCACGCAGGCATGAACATACATAGACTCGCTGCTAGAGCATTGAGGATGATGAGGCGATAATGAACATGATGCAGACATGAAGTCGGCGCCCGACAATCATTTCAGCGGGACAGGGTGCGGCTGGGTGGTAGTCTGAGTGGACATGAGATTTGTTCTTCTGATTTCAAGTGAGGCTGGCTGGCGCAGGGATGCTGGGATTTCGGCAATTATTCATTGTTAATGTCATGGCGGATGGTTTTATGATTTATTGGGCCAGAGGAATGCCGTCGTTTTTATGGTCATATGATCGGTGGTGTAAAAATAAACAGCTGGGGCTGCTTTTGGAGTGGAGGCTATGGCATTGTGGCTTTTACATGAATGACTGTGTTTTCCTTTCTTATTAGCTTGTAATGCAAGGGGTATGGACTGCTGCTGTTCGTGAGATCAAAGACGGGAGTAAACTTGAAAGGATGGTTATTAGCGATGTGATATATTGGGGAATCGGAATTAATTTTAAGTGCAATTTGCTTTGCGGATGTGAGGATGCATAAATGTGTCAACAACAGACGTTGGAACGTGCTCAATATGTTTCGTTGAATCGAAAACATTTTTGGGAGCTTGTTCTTTGAAAGTGAACGTATGAGCAACTGAGATAAAAATGTTTTCAATGACAGCAAAGCTTAGGAAATTTGTTCGAATGAGAAGTTCAAATACCCGTAGAAGGTTATCAGTTAAAATACACTTTTTGAAAAATACAACTGATTCTATCAACCCTATCTGTTTAGGATTCCTTTCAATATTCCCCAAACGTATTTTCTTGTAATATACTTACAACGGCAACACCCTATTTACTCCGAAATCATCCTCTCCCAAATAATTATATCCCACCCACACTCAGCAACCTGTTAAGATTCCCAAAACCCAACAACCTATTTCTCCACTCTCCAAACAGGTTTTTTCACTTATTGTCCACTCTCGCCACTTGAGATCATACCGTCACCGAGGCAAGTAACTGGCAGCTGTTATCATCGAAGTAGTTTAGTTATATTCAATTATATATTTTTCAACTCATTTTATTCGAACTTTTCCTTTTTCATCTTTTTTCTCGAGCTATCGAACATTGGTCCTTCGAGCCGGATAATAAATGTATTACATTCGATTCGTGCTACATTTAATATCATCTTCTCTACAAATTTTCACATTTCTATATAATTGTGTGCATATTTAACTCGTTTAATGTGCGGCGGTTCGTCAGTCGTTTTCGTTTACCTACATAATTGTATGCATAAATGCAACAAATAATTTTCGCAATACTGTGGTGCTCAGTTACATATATCTTCACATAAGAGTGTGCAAAAAACATCAATTTCATTTCATCGCGGATTGATCATTGGTGTATGCTGTATATTGAAGTTCTTTAAATAGATAAAACCAAATCTCAAGTGTTTTTTCGTTTAATCATTCTATTCTTTTGAATGATTATTTCCCTTGCCTTAAATCGGTAATTTTGAATATCCAACTATTCAACGGTGCACATAATACAGTACATACACATACAGTGCATACTCTAACGTTACGCTTTAATTCTTTCGTTTATAGAATATACTTCTACGAAATTTATTGGCAAATTAATAACTATTAATTTTCTTTTATTCAACGCTATTGCTTATTTTCTTTAAATCCTTGTTCGTTCAACAACAAAATGAATTCAGTTATTGAACTTCTAATAAAGCAAGAAAATGCTAAGGTGGATTTAGATAAATTTAAAAAGAATTTTTATAAAAGTAATAAGGAGCAGTTAGCGAAAGTTAGTTATTTGAAAGGAGCAGTTAGCGAAAGTTAGTTATTTGAATGGGCGTCTCAAACTTCTTGAATCAATGATGACTACATTCAAAGAAAATCATATCACGCTCTCATTATTAGTTAAACTAGAAAATCGTGATAAAGAGAACGATGATTATTTTACTAAAGATTGTAATGAAACATTTCAAGATCTTTATCTAGAACTGCAAGGTGACATTGTCGACAAAATTAATCTTCTTAAACCTACGAGCACAATGTCTGGGAACAAAAGTTCAAGTCAACCTTCGACAGTTTCTGTTCATAACCACAGTGAAGGTCAAGCAATTCATCTTCCATATATTTCACTTCCAGAATTTGATGGAAATTACAAAAACTGGATGGATTTTCATGATTTATATTCTGGAATGATTCATAATAATTCAAATGTACCTAAAGAACAGAAACTTTATTATTTAAAGAAATGTCTGAGTGGAGACGCTAAAGACCTACTCAATTCTGTTAAATGTACGGCTGATAATTATGATTCTGCATGGAAGTGTCTTTCTGATAGGTTTAATAAAAAGCGGTTCATTGTCGAAGCTTATTTAAAAACCCTTTGTGAACAGCCCTCTATGTACAAAGAATCTTCGGTTGAAATTAGAAAGCTTCTAGATACAACAAAAGATTGTCTTACCTCAATAAAGAATCTAAAGGTTCAAATCGATTCATGGGATGTAATCATTATTTTTATTCTAACTCAGAAATTAGATTTCCAAACTAGAAAAAACTGGGAACGATTTCTAACCTCTAAACATCCTAAAATAGAAGATTCTAAAACCGATAGTTACGAATTGCCTCAACTTAACGATTTCTATGCATTTTTGGAAGATTCATTTCGATCTTTAGAGGCAATTGATAATAAGATCGCTTTATTTTCTAACGATAGAAAGGAGAAGAATTCGACTAAAAATAAAAAAGCGATGCATGTGGGCTCATATCACGCTTCAAACAATAATTCTTCTTGTCTATGTTGTTCAGAACCACATTATCTGTACACATGTTCAAAGTTTAAATCGCTGTCATATGATGAACGTATTTCGTTTATTAAATCAAAAAATCTGTGCTTAAATTGTCTTGTACAGGGACATACAGCTCCAAAATGTAGAAGCAAAGTATCTTGTCGTAAATGTAATAAACGACATCATACATTAATTCACCCAGATCAAACAAACACAGTTCCAAATTTACCTTCTACATCCATAAACTCTTCAGTTACTTCCGATCAAACTTACACGCATTTATCAACCAATACATCCTTAACCCCTATTTCTCAAATACTTCTTGCTACAGCCAATGTTAAGATTTCTTCTCCATCTGGCGATCTCATTCTGAGAGCTCTTGTTGATCAAGGGTCTCAAACATCTTTTATCACCGAAAGATGTGCACAAAGGTTAAGACTCAAGAGAACACCTCTTCATTGCACTGTTAGTGGTATTGGTGCTTCCTCTACAAAACCTTGTAAAGGCGCTGTCGAATTTCGACTCATCTCCTGCATAAACGCAAACTTCCAGATCCTAGTAAAGGCACTGGTCATGAATACCATTAGCAATTACTACCCTAAGTTCAAACTCTTAACAGGCTTACCACATAATTTCAAGCACATAACTCTCGCTGATCCCTTCTTTTCTGAACCTGGACAAATCGATGTCCTCCTAGGAGCAGATGTATTCCACCAAATCATTCTTGATGGCATCATAAAAACTAATGTTGGCCCCTTGGCGCAACGAACTCAGTTAGGTTGGATCCTTTCTGGACCAATCAATAATGGTCGAAATACTCATTCGCAAAACATACTGTCTTATCACTCGCACGTGAATGTTGACAATTCACTTCGCAAGTTCTGGGAACTTGAAGAAGTATCGGTCACTCGTATTCGTTCTCCTGAAGAGAACGCTTGCGAGATTTATTTCCAAAACACTCACAGCCGTTCTCCTACAGGAAGATATATAGTCAAACTCCCATTTAAATCAAAAGTATCCGGGGGAAACTATCCTGTATTTCAAAACTCTGGTCAAACTGCTCAAAAACGGTTTAAGCATAGTGAGGAAAGAACATTTCTGAAAAACCATCTTCTCAAAAATGAATATATTAAGTTCATGCAACAATATATTGATCTCGATCATATGAAGTTGAAATGTAGCTTTGATACGTTATCCAACTCGGAAAATATCTTCATTCTTCCTCATCATGGTGTTTGGAAGGAAAGTAGTTCTACTACAAAACTCCGAGTGGTGTTTGATGGTTCATCTAAACCTTTACACTCTTCGTCCCTGAATGAAGAGTTATTACCTGGCCCTATATTGCAAACCGACCTAACTTCTGTTGTATTAAGATGGCGAACCTTCAAGATCGTATTCACTTCCGACATTGAGAAAATGTTTCGACAGATTCTTGTCCATCCCGATGAAACTCAGTTTCAACTTATTCTGTGGAGATCAGATGTATCTCACCCACTTGAAGTATACGAGCTTAAAACTGTCACGTACGGCACTACTTGTGCACCATTTTTATCAATACGTGTTCTACAACAATTAGCGAACGACGAAGCTCAAAGGTATCCAATCGGATCCAAAATCCTTAAACGAGACATATATGTTGACGACATAATCTCTGGTGCAGATGATATAGAATCTGCAAAAATTATACAAAGCCAAATTACAAATCTTTTACTTTGTGGAGGTTTCAAACTTCGAAAATGGTCCTCTAACTCACCAGAACTTTTATCTGACTTACCAGTGGAAGATTGTGAGCTACATTTTGACTTTGACTCAAACTCGGAGTCAACAATAAAATCTCTTGGATTATACTGGAACCCTCACATGGATCACTTCCTGTTCAAAATTTCACTGCCACCACGTCAATTACATACAAAAAGGTCGTTACTCTCGGATGCTTCTAAGTTATTCGATCCTCTTGGTTGGCTAGCTCCAACAATAATCCTAGCGAAAATCTACTTCCAAAGGTTATGGCGTGCTGGCATAGGATGGGATGACCCCTTACCTCATTCACTGCAAATTGAATGGGAAACATATCGCAATACATTACATGAATTGCAATCCATACAAATTCCACGATGGCTTGGAACCACACAAGCATCACTTACAGAAATACATGGGTTCTGCGACGCTTCAAGTGTAGCTTACTCTGCAGTATTATACTCCCGTTCGTTAAATAATGGAGCGATATCAGTCAACCTCATAACTGCAAAAACTAAAGTTGCTCCCATTAAGCAAGTGTCCTTGCCACGCCTAGAATTATGCGGTGCAGTCCTGTTGTCCAAATTATATAAAAAGTATCTGACCGCAATCGATGGACACTTTGAGAAACGTAAAGCGTATCTTTGGACGGATTCAAAAATCGTTCTCGCTTGGCTAAATGCAATTCCAATCAGATGGAAAACGTTTGTTGCTAATAGAGTTAGCGAAATACAAGAAACGACAAATGTTAGTGATTGGTTTCATGTTCGCTCTGAAGATAACCCTGCTGACTGCGCCTCACGAGGACTTAAACCTCGCGAGCTACAGCATCACCCTCTCTGGTGGTCTGGCCCTAAATGGTTAAGCCATCATAAATCTCTTTGGCCAAATCAGGATTGCCAAAGTTATCAAACTGACGTTGAGCAAAGGAATGACACAACATGTCATTTAGCTAATTTAATCTCACCTGAGTTTAACTATTTGTCAAGATTTTCCTCGTTGAAGCGACTACTTCGTGTAACCTCGTACGTGTACCGCATATACTACAACTTGTTTGCAATCAAAGGTTCAAACAATGTTAGACCAGCGGATATTCAAAGTTCAGGTATAATCACACCCCAAGAAATACAGTTTTCAATGTCGAAAGCGATACTTCTATCACAATCGTCACATTTCGCTTCAGAAATTAAGGGCGTAAAAGCACATTCTCAAGTCTCTTCAAAAAGCAAGCTTTTAAAATTGCATCCATTTTTAGATGACGACAACATATTACGGGTAGGTGGAAGATTAAGATTTGCGGATATTGACGAATATGCAAAATATCCCATAATCCTTTCGAACAGTTGTAATTTGTCAAAACTAATTGTTGCTGATTCACACTTCAAGACACTACACGGTGGTCCTCAGCAAATGATATCTTATATTCGACAAAAATACTGGATTTTGAATCTTAGGAATTTGGCGAAAGCTATGTTTCACACCTGTACTGTTTGCATTCGTTTCAACAGAAAACGGTCCACGCAACTTATGGGATCACTTCCCAAGGTCAGAGTCAATGAAACTAGACCATTTCGGCATAGTGGAGTTGATTACGCAGGTCCACTTGATCTTCGTTTATCCAAAGGTAGATCCCCCAAAACGTACAAGGGTTATATTTGCGTTTTCGTGTGCTTAGTAACAAAAGCAATCCACATAGAACTTGTATCGGATATATCGTCAGAAGGATTTATAGCAGCTTTTCGCCGATTCACCGGACGTAGAGGAAGTTGCAGTGACATATATAGTGACTGCGGCACCAATTTCGTTGGCGCTAATAAGGAACTAAGGAAGATGGAACTTGGACTGAAAGCAATAGTACCGGAAGATGTACTAGAGCTACTGGCAACCGACGGAACATCTTGGCATTTCATTCCTCCTGCCTCTCCACACTTTGGAGGTCTGTGGGAGGCAGGAGTCAAATCAGTTAAGTACCACCTTAAACGAATAATCTTAAATAGAATTCTCACCTTTGAGGAAATGAATACACTCTTAGTACAAATCGAATCATCTCTTAATTCTAGACCATTGTGCCCTCTTAGCGACGATCCCACGGACCTGAGTGTGCTTACCCCTGCACATTTTTTGATAGGAGAACCAACCAATGTGATTCCGGAGCCAACATTATTAACTGTTAATAAAAACAGGCTATCAAGATGGCAACATATCCAACAAATGTACCAACACTTCTGGGAACGATGGCGAAAAGAGTTTTTGTCACGTCTCCAACAAAGACCAAAGTGGATGACTCGGCAACCCAGCTTCAAGGTCAACGATTTAGTCATTATTACAGATGAGAGATATCCCCCAGCAAAGTGGCCCTTGGCCAGAATAACCGAAACACATCCTGGATCCGACGGTATCTGTAGAGTCGTTTCCGTCTACACTAATGGAAAGATAATCAAACGACCGATCACCAAACTGCGCCTACTACCTGATAGCAACATCCAGCAATCAACAATCAACCATCACAATCAGCGAGCATCAGGCGCTGCAAAACCTGGTCCCTCTAACGTATAACATCGTTGATGATTATGAGAGGAAATGCTCATACATCTGTACTCAGTCAAAGCTTTATAATTTTAATTATTTGTTATAGTTATTATAGAATTTTAATGTGTTTTTTTAATTAAGAACAGTTGTTCTTGCCCGGCGGTATGTTTAGGATTCCTTTCAATATTCCCCAAACGTATTTTCTTGTAATATACTTACAACGGCAACACCCTATTTACTCCGAAATCATCCTCTCCCAAATAATTATATCCCACCCACACTCAGCAACCTGTTAAGATTCCCAAAACCCAACAACCTATTTCTCCACTCTCCAAACAGGTTTTTTCACTTATTGTCCACTCTCGCCACTTGAGATCATACCGTCACCGAGGCAAGTAACTGGCAGCTGTTATCATCGAAGTAGTTTAGTTATATTCAATTATATATTTTTCAACTCATTTTATTCGAACTTTTCCTTTTTCATCTTTTTTCTCGAGCTATCGAACACTATCACAAGCACATTATTCAACAAGATTCATTCAATTAAACCCTAGATCGCACAAACATAGGTTATGTTAGGTGACGTGCAGCCACGCGATGAGCGTCCACACTGAGACCAGGTTGGTCCATTGTGATACCATACGGATCTGTCGACTTTTACTAAAGGTTCATTTGCCTAGATCAGGCAATTATAACAGCGTCGTAATTTTATCGACCAAAACTTGCATACGCACATCTCACATTATAAAATAAAAGAGAACAATGCGCAATAGGTTTCCGCTTAGATTCTTCTCACAACCATTCATGTCGGGATGTGTACTTCTTGCACATAAGCGGAGCCAACAGTTGTATGCCAAATCCGATCCGCTTGGTACAAAAAATCCTAACACATCGCATATCGCTAGAGTAGGTCCATTTAAAACTATTTTTGCTGTTGCTACGACTTGGAATCGAACCCAGACGATATGCCAACGCCAGAGGCACAATTTTCCAAAAATCGGTGCAACTACTAGCATACGCCGACGATATTGACATCATTGATAGGACTCAACGTGATGTCATAGCCACCTTTGCTAGTATAGAGAAGGAAGTGGCAAAATGGGTTTAGCAGTAAATGAGGGTAAGACAAAGTATATGCTGTCAACACGAAATGACACACAGATATAACTTTGAGGTAGTACGGGACTTTGTCTACCTAATTGAAGCATGGACCATATTAAAAGCGGATGAAGAAATCCTTGGTCGATTAGAGAGAAAAATTCTTCAAAAATTCTTCTTCTTCAACCACGAACTTTACGAGCTGTACAGCGACTTACAGCGACTCAAAAAACTCTGCATTGGATGTTTAAGATGGCTAGGACATGTAGAACGAATGGACACCAATACTCCGGCTCGCAGAGTCTTCGATTCACAGCCAGACATCGGACGCAGTAGAGTCCTCGCCTTAAGTAGAGGCCTCGCCTTAAGTGGCGCGCACAAGTAGAAACCGACCTCAACCAACTTGGAGTGCGCAACTGGACCGGGCTAATTGGAGAGGCATGTTGATTGAGGCCCAGGTTCATCCCGGACTGTAGCGCCATATAAATCAAAAGTGAAATATTAAATTTGAAACTGAAAGTCTGTTGTTGTTGTGTGTCGCAGTTCTGATATTTGACCTTCAGACATGAAGGTTAACCGTAGGTGGCGTTTCGCCGTAGAAAAATGGTCTTCAAAAACGGATATGTTTTGATGTAATCTATGGCAGAATGAGGAATTGTGCGCTGTGGTTAGTGACCGTCTTGTCTGTGGAAAACATGAAGTGCCTAAATCTAAGCCGCAAGCGGATATCGTTTGTCCTTGTCAATATAATAGTAAATTGGATGCGTTTGAAATCAATTGGCACGTCTTTAGGAATCATTGGAATGCGTGTCAGCAGAACATTTTCGGCTCGGAATTTGCCATTAAAAATTGTGGCTTCGATAATGTTTTTCGTTAATTTTTTAATGACCTATGTACCATTACGCATGAACCCGTGGTGGGTTCAAATTCCGAAAACGTTTTGGCAGATCCTGGAGAAAGCCGAAGAAGTCCAGATTGATACCCGACCAGACTACCTACATATTCATCGATTGCGCTTGTGAAATATGACAGCATTTATAGAGACGAACTATACAATGCCATGGCTAGTTTTGGTATACCGCCCAAACTCGTCTGTCTGTGCAGGATGACGATTGATACCAAAAAATGATTCTTGAGAGAATTGTGTAAAACTCCCGAGTGAACACCAGGCACTATCTTCCAAAAATCGGTGCAAATACTAGTATACCCCGACGACATTGACATCATTGGTCGGACTCAACGAGATGGGTTTAGCCTTCAATAATGGTAAGACCAAGTATATGTTGTCAACACAAAAGGACACACAACATTGACGAATCGGACAAAACGTCCCCATCGACAAACGTAATAAAGGACTTTACCTGCCTCGGCTCCGCTATATTAACTCTGAAAACGACATCTCATCAGAAATCAAAAATTGATTTACTATTTCTAACCGCTATTTCCTTGGGCTAATAGGGGATAAAACATCACCCCAACTATTAAAGAGCATCCTATATAAAGGGTGATCCAAGTTGAGATACTTTTTTCAATAGCCTTTTTTGACAGATCACGTGTGAGTCGTGTCATGCTGTCATGTTATTTTTGTTAAGTATTGTTTGGCATTTCATAATGGAAAGATTTACGCGTGAACAACGTTTACAAATTGTTCAACTTTATTATGAAAATTCACGTTCTGTGAGGAATGTGTTTCGTGCACTTCGCTCAACTTATGGTCAACATAATCGGCCTACTGAGCGTACTATTCGCAACACCATCACCCATTTTGAGACCCAGCATTCATTATTGAATAATATTCGACCGAATAGACCACGTCCAGCACGCTGTGAAGAAAATATAGCGGCCGTAGCTGAGAGTGTACACGAAGACCGTAGAGAGTCGATTCGGCGCCGTTCGCAGCAACTCGGACTGACGTATGGAACGACTTGGCGCATTTTACGTCAACATCTTAAATTGAAAGCGTACAAAATACAGCTTGTACAACAATTGAAGCCGCTCGACCTTTCCAAGCGACATCGCTTCGCTCTATGGGCTCTTGAAAAGCTCCAAGAAGATCCGACGTTTCCGAGGCAAATTTTGTTTAGCGATGAGGCCCATTTCTGGCTCAATGAGTATGTAAACAAACAAAATTGCCGCATTTGGGACGAAGAGCAACCTGAAGAGATTGAAGAACTGCCACTTCATCCAGAAAAAACAACGGTTTGGTGTGGTTTGTGGGCCGGTGGAATCATCGGTCCACATATCTTTAAAATTACGCCGGTGCGAACGTAACCGTCAATGGCGACCGTTATCGTGCCATGATAACCGACTATTTGATGCCTGAAATTGAAGCTCGTGATCTCGGCGACATTTGGTTTCAGCGAGACGGCGCCACTTCCCACACATCGCATCAATCAATGGACTTATTGAGAGAACATTTCGGTGAGCACATAATTTCACGTTTTGGGCCGGTCGATTGGCCACCAAGATCGTGTGATATCACACCGTTAGACTTTTTCCTGTGGGGATATGTAAAGTCAAAAGATTATGCCGACAAACCCGCTTCGATTCAGGCCTTGGAGGAAAACATCACGCGTGTCATTCGCCAGTTACCAGTCGAAATACTCGAACGAGTGATCGAAAATTGGACTCAACGGATGGACCATCTGCGACGTAGAAACGGCCAACATTTGATAGACATAATATTCAAAAAATAAATGCCAAAGAATGTTCTTTCAAATGATAATAAACATTCTCCATTAAATTTGAATTTTCTGTGTTTTTTTCTTTAAAAAAGTAGGGAACCTCGAAATGGATCACCCTTTATAAGACCCTGATCATTTACCTCGTAAGAGAATAGAAGTCAACCCAAACGGGACTGGAGCAAACAATTTCCGTAAAAATTTTCGCGCAAAACTACCAAGGATTTTTACATAGGTTTTTGCTTCGGCCCAGTAGACCCTGCTCGGTTTGTTGCTTGGTCCGCTTCCGTTTGTGTTGTGTTGTATTGTGTTACGAGATGTACAGCGACTTGGACCTGGACCTGGTCCATAAACATTACTTTGTACGGTTAAGATAGACTTGCTATGTAGAGACACCAATACTCTGTCTCGCTGAGTCTTCAGATGCACACAATTAAAAGCCCACCTCACCCAACTTCAAGTGTGCCAATGTAGGCAGTTAGCAAAATGACTGGGCTGATTGGAGAAGCTTCTTGCTTGGGGCTCACGTTCACTCCACACTTTAGCACCACTTAAATAATGGCCGACAACAGCCTTCAATTAAAATTGAATTCGGACCACTCGACTGGCATGACAGGTATGATAGCTGTAGACAGAACTTTGCAGATTCCTGCAAAATATGAAAATCCGGGTATCCTATAAAATATTGGATATCCGGAGTAATAAGCTTGGTACTAAGATTACCTGTTCCGGTTTGGGCGTGGGTACTAGTGACATAGAAAACCATAAGGGGAGGGCACATCATCTTTGCAATAAGCACTTTCAATGCGGGCTCAGTGGCGCGATGGTTAGTGCGATGAACTGCCGCGCAGGAGGTCTGGGTTCGATTCCCAGCCGTAGCAACACCTAAATGATTTTTCACTGGCCCTCCTCTCGTGATGATCTGACAAATCATCCGAGTAGTATCAATTGTCAAGAATAGCTTATCTCAACTTAGCCGTTCGGAGTCGGCATAAAACAGGAGGTCCCACCATCGTGCAAGAAGTACACACGCACACATGAATGGTTGTGAGAAAGCTAGGCCCTGGGTACTAACGAGCCTGTTGCGCCAAAAATTTGTATTTGTACTTTCAATGCTATTCGAACAATTTTGTATGAAGCTTCTTAGTTATAGAACTTGATCCGTAATGCTAAGATCGTAAGGATATAAAACAGGATAATTCTGAGGTAATCGTATCCAACGGAAACCAAAGGGATTAATAGATTAAGAGAGACAAATTCGTGTCAGTGTAGATGTTGACAAACCTACAAGCTAATCCTGACTATCGAGATCTTAACAACCCCACTCTGCCATCGGGGTATATGCGGCCACAATAAGAGCATTTGGGATATCAACGATTGTGCAAAAATCAGTAGGCAATTTTTTGCAATCAGTATTTTCATGGACAGCAAATTTTCCATCACCGATATCTAACAATTGTTTCGAGAATGTGTTGCATTCATCCCAGATGATAATTTTGAATTATTTCAACACTTTGGCACTTGACAATTGTTTATACCCTATCCCATAGGGTTATATTAGTTTTGCTACTTAGTTTGTAACATAGAGAAATAATTTTGCTACATATTCCTCAAAGTATATGGATCGACTCAGAATCGCTAGCTGAGTCGAATTAGCCATGTCTGTCTGTCCGTCCGTCCGTCTGGCTGTTCGCCACCGATTTTCGGGTCTTAAACTTTGAGCTAGGATAATGAAATTTGGTATATAGGATCATCGTCCGTGCCACCAGAACAAGTGCCCACTGCCACGCCCCCTTTTTAGGAAAACGTATTTTTTGGCCAAACCGTAATGAATTTTAAAAAAGTGTCTGAGCAGCATATTTAGAGAATGGTAATATCTATATTTCTTCAATATAAAGTTTTTTGCCACGCCCACTTTTTAGGGGCGTTTTTTTTTATAAAAAACGTTTTTCGGTCAAATTTTAAAATTTTCGAAAAAAGTTTTGATGCACAATCATTGGTGAACATTTCGTCAATAGACCATTTTAACCCACGCCCACCTTTTAGGGGCGTTTTCTTACAAAAACCATTTGTATGCCCTACCCCAAGGCATATGCAATAGAAAAACGTTGTTTTTTGTCGAACCATAAAAGAATTTGATAAACCTTCTGAACATTATGTTGTGACAACGTCATTTACAATACTTTATGCCCATAAAGACCACATTTTGGGGATATTAATTTGAGGATGGGATGGGATAGGGTATTAAACGATCCGCATAGCGGATTGTAGCCTTCTCATATGTTTTTTTTATGCTGCACACTTCATCTGAGTTACTTCGAAAATTCAGAGGCAGCTGAAATGTTGAAGTAGCTGTTTTGCCTCCATCCAATAAAGTTGCTGCAATGCTAGAGGATGCAACGGTCAATGTGATGCCATCATTTGATCGTATTTCGGCGAGAAATATCGATCGATATTGCTCGTGGAGACCCCGGGTAACGTAAACATGAACGTCATCTATAATGCGTCGTAAAATCGCTATGTACAAAATGTATGGGACAATTATTTTTCTTCATAATGTTGTTTTTTTTTTCGGGTATTCTTCTTGTTTAGTCGGAGACTAGTTCGAATTGGTGCGAATCATCGAAATCGGCCCCGGCGTTCTTGAGTTATAAGCGCTGTAACTAACGTCGCTTTTTTAAATACATAGATATTTTTAGTAAAACGTGTGAACGATTAAAACTAATTTGATTCCATAAATAAGGCCAGAGATGTAACCCATTCATTCTCTGTTATGACAGGCTAATAAAACAAAAATGTTAAGTATTTAGCTACCTACGTCAGAATACCAACAAATACTTTTATCGACGTCATATCGAAATCGAATATAAACCCACTTTTAATTTCACCTGTAACTGTCTTGACCTTTATCCAATAAATTATGATACGTAAACAGCAAATCATAAAAAAAATATTATTAATCCAATAAAAAAGTTAAGGAAAAAGTTAAATAACATCTGACAAACGTCTCCCACATAAACCAATATCTAGATATCCGCGGCAGATAAAAGGAAGCCGTTTATAAAGCCCACGCCCCTTTCCAACCAAATGAATCATAATCACAAAGTCCTATAGTTCATGTCACAAATAATAAATTACGAAAATAAATAACTGTTTCAAATATAAACAAATAAGTAAATTTTAATTTAAAAAAAACGATGCTAGATAATGAAAAAATGTTTTTTTTAATAAAAAAAAGAAATAGCACTGAAAGGAATTTATTTTTTTTTTTAATAAAAATGAAAATATGCAAACTGTGAGGAAATTCTTTTGAATGAAATAAATTGTATACTGGAAACGATGGCGTATGTCAAAAAGTTAAATGAACACATGAATCTTGTGAAATTATTGGCAACACAAATGCGGATTAACTTGCTGTTCTGTTGCTCTTGAGGTGAGAAGGATAATCCTTTTGACAATTTCAGATGCTAAATGTAATAATATCGAATTGATTATTTTCTTTGAAATACTTTTTTGTGACAATTGAAATAAATAAGTCGCTTCATTTTTTAATGACCTTTTGCTTAATTTATATACATTTTAAACAAAATATATACTGGAATATAAATTCAATTAAAAAACAATTTTAATATATATTTGTTAAAAATAAAGTAGATTTTGTTTATTTATTGCGTGAATTTTTAAATCAGTTTATAAATGCGCAACAATATGTTTCTACAGATTTATCTACAAATTTATTTTTTAAATAAGACTTCAAGGTTTTCAAATGGGAACACTTTTTTTTACATAAACCACCTATGTTACTTATAATAATTACTTTCGAAATAAAAAAAAACACTTTTTAAGTCATTCGCTTTAAGTTTGCCTTTCCACATGTTTGTCATTTTGTTGCGTAGACCTTATTTGCCTTTTGAGTCGGTGCTGGCCTGCTTGTTCCTTTCGTAGCTCGTCGGTGGGTGTGGGACCTGACCCTTTGCATAGCACAACAAAAAAATTATGCCAGTCTTTTAGTCTAGTTGGTACGACGAATGTGAGACGAGACATATTCTCATTGCCCTCCCTACCATGGTTACTCTACTCGCCTTACTCACTTTTTACTTACATCGTTTTGCCGCCATTATCGTCCTTTCGTATTCAGCCATTCTCATCCCTTTCTTACCCTCATAGTAAAACCACATTTTTATGCTGTTTTATGTTGTTATCACTCGACGGTGATAACTACACCGTCTCCTCAACTGCCTCCAGTTGAGCACTTCAAGTTGGTTGATGTCGGTTTCAAGTTATGCTCGCCATTTATGGCGGATCTTCCTCTACTGTGCCCGACGCACTTCTAACTGGGAATCGAAGACTCTGCAAGCTGGAGTATTGGTGTCCATTCGTTCTACATGTCCTAGCCATCTTAAACGTCCAATGCGGAAATATTTTGACTAGGGTTATGTCGCTGTACAGCTCGTATAGCACGTGGTTGAATCTTCGTCTCCATAGGCAGTGAACGCAAAGGAACCGAATATTTTTTGAAGAAATTTTCTCTCAAAACGACTAAGGATTCCTGCATTCACTTTTGATATGGTTCATGATTCAGCGCAGGACTGGGATTATCAGGGTATTATATAAGATCTCCTTAGTAAAGGGTGATCCAAGTAGAGATACTTTTTTCAATAGCCTTTTTTGACAGATCACGTGTGAGTCGTGTCATGCTGTCATGTTATTTTTGTTTAGTATTGTTTGGCATTTCATAATGGAAAGACTTACGCGTGAACAACGTTTACAAATTGTTCAACTTTATTATGAAAATTCACGTTCTGTGAGGAATGTGTTTCGTGCACTTCGCTCAACTTATGGTCAACATAATCGGCCTACTGAGCGTACTATTCGCAACACCATCACCCATTTTCAGACCCAGCATTCATTATTGGATAATATTCGACCGAATAGACCACGTCCAGCACGCTGTGAAGAAAATATAGCGGCCGTAGCTGAGAGTGTGTAAATTATGCCGGTGCGAACGTAACCGTCAATGGCGACCGTTATCGTGCCATGATAACCGACTATTTGATGCCTGAAATTGAAGCTCGTGATCTCGGCGACATTTGGTTTCAGCAAGACGGCCGGCGCCACTTCCCACACATCGCATCAATCAATGGACTTATTGAGGGAACATTTCGGTGAGCACATAATTTCACGTTTTGGGCCGGTCGATTGGCCACCAAGATCGTGTGTTATCACACCGTTAGACTTTTCCTGTGGGGATATGTAAAGTCAAAAGCTTATGCCGACAAACCCGCTTCGATTCAGGCCTTGGAGGAAAACATCACGCGTGTCATTCGCCAGTTACCAGTCGAAATGCTCGAACGAGTGATCGAAAATTGGACTCAACGGATGGACCATCTGCGACGTAGCAACGGCAAACATTTGATAGACATAATCTTCAAAAAATAAATGCCAAAGAATGTTCTTTCAAATGATAATACACATTCTCCATTAAATTTGAATTTTCTGTGTTTTTTTCTTTAAAAAAGTAGGGAACCTCGAAATGGATCACCCTTTAGTTCAAGTGAGGGCTTTACTTCTGAATTGCCTTCTTAGCCCGAAGAAACAGCGGTTAGCAAGTGTATTTCTCCGTTTAATTTCTGACGAGATGTAATTTGTCAGAGTTAATAGCGGAGCCGAGGTAGAAAAAGTCCCGTACTACCTCATATCTTTGTATCTTTCTATGGTGATATCTTTCCAATTTGTTGATGTTGTGTGTCTTTCGTGTTGAATTGCCAAGAGGTATTTTTTCAAAAGTTTAGTTTGACAGATGGCGCTCAAGTTGCCATTGGTTTTTTATTCAGTATTCAGTGACATTTCATCATGGCTATATTTACACGCGACCAATGTTTGCAAATCCTTCAAATCGTTTCAGTGAATTTGTTCTCGAGAGACTTGCTGCAGACCCACTTTTGACCAACATTTTGTTCAGAAATGAGGCTTATTTCTGGCTCGATGGATACGTCAATAAGCAAAATGTCCATATATGGGCCGAAGAACAACCGGAAGAGGTTCAAGACCTGTAGTTACATCAACTCAAAACAACCATGTGGTTTGGTTTATGGACCGGTGGAATCATTTGGTCGAACCGGAAGAAATTTTAAAAAGTATCTGAGCAACATATTTTGAGAATCTGAATATCTATATTTCGTCTATCTACAGTTTTTAGCACAGTTTTCATTAAAAAACGTTTTCGGTAGGTACGTTTTTAAAATATTCGAAAAAAAAAATTGTTTTTGATGTTGTGACAAAATAAACATTTCGTCCTTTTGGGGGCGTTTTTGACAGAAATTGAAACCCGATATCTCGACAAATTTTATTTCCAACAAGAGGGCGCTACTTACCACACAGCCCGTGAAACAATGGACATATTGAGAGACCGCTTCGGTAAACAATTTGTTTCACGAATCGGACCAGGGAATTGGCCAGCAAGATCATGCGATATCACACCATTAGAATTGTTCCTTTGGGGCTACGTAATTAGAGGCCAACATTACCCGTGTTATTCGCGAGATACCGACGAATATGTTGGAACGCGTCATCGAAAATTTGAACCTCCACATTGAGCTGTTGTGGCCATCATTTGAAAAGGATTATCTTCAAGAAGTGAATTTCAAGAATGGTTCTTCAAAACTAGACATAACTCTGTACAGTTCCTCTATATAAATGCTGTCGTATGCGGCTTTGAAATCGATGTTTAGGTGGTGGGTATCGATTTGGACTTCTTAAGTTTTTTTCAGGATCTGCCGAAGTGTGTGGCCTAAAAATACATTGACAAGGCCAATAAGTTTCAGGCGTTCACATAATACAGCAGATAGGATCTTGCAGACGATGTTGAGCAAACGTATAGCTCTGTACCTCAGGCAAACGATGCTTAGCTACATTCTTCAGGCATACTTTCATCCGACAAAATTGTTCTTATGAGTTTGCGGGAAGGCCGAATGAATGGTTCGTTCTCCCTAACAGCGGAAGATTGTTCCTCATCACAGTTTAACACTTGTATCCCTGGCTTGGACGTTATACACTTTGGTAAAACTTACAAATATCATTAATGGAGTGGGACCTCTCTATGTATATGATCGGGCGATTGTCTTCCTCTTTTTTCTTCTATCTGAAAAACCGCTGTTCTTCCCTCCTTCTTTTCCCATAAACTCAATTGCAGCTCTGCTTTTAGGCCTCGTTATTGGTTGCCACCATCTGTCTACATTATTTATCAAACGAGGGGTATCATGGTGAGGAGAAGCGAGAAGAAATCTAGCGCATCAGTTGTGGCTGATCTAATCGATGTTAGCCCCTCGGAAAGTTAGGACACCCAAAAATGTATAGCTATCGGAATGCAATCGATTTGATTGACCTTTTGTTTATTTGGAGACCGCCATGCTCCCTTATGAATATTGAGGTGAAATCGTGTACTGGATATAGTGGCTATAGTGACACTTTTCGATAGGTGTTGTCGTGTAAGCTTTGTTTTCCGAAAATACTGATAAAGTTGTCTTCTCTTATTCTTTTAACATCGTACTTTGGTTCATAAGTTTTGTCGATTAGCTCGGATAAACATCCTTTCGCATTATCACCTTTTTTCTCCGATGGAGCTTTAGCGCACACAAAGCTTGTGTTGGCCAATTTTTCCTTAATGCGGATTGTTTCAATGCGTTCGCTAATGCTTTGTCAATCTTCGTCGTATTTCGACAAAGGTGAAATATGTGGGTGACATGTGTGGGTTGAGGAACTCCTTGACTCAAATTTCTTGCTATTAAGAGTGGCAATTTGTGCAATGTTGTGGATCGACAATACTTTGTTGTTTGATTCGTTGTTCTGTCCTCGTAATATACAATCAGGCCTATCGCGAATAAATTTTCAGGGGAAACTGTTCCCATTTAGCAATCCGATTTACATTGCTGACAGGAGAAAAATTGCCGCGAAAATTTATTCGCGATAGGCCTGAATATTTACGCATATGGTAATACATCAGAACTGACTGAATTGTTTTTCGATGGCTGCTCCAACTTCACTCCCTCACTGGGAGGGAGCGTTTCGATGACTGGAGGCGGGTGGGTTTTGGAATTGTTGTCACATCACTTGTCACATCTTGGAAATCCGGCTGAAGACATCTGCAATTCCCTGCGCATCAGTGATTAGGTTTCCGTTATTATTTTCTTGGGCCTATGTTACAATTTTGAAGCAAGCTTCCAGTTGTTTGGTATTTTTTTGTAAAATTTACGGAAGCTCTTCTTGTCAAGAAGTAAATAATAATGCACAGCTACAAAAACATCTGCCGGGTTCCGCTAGTTATACATAAAAGGGTGTTTTTTCAGAATTTTTTTTTTTAAACTGGTAACACTGTTTCTACAGAATGTCAATTTGACAGCTGCAAGTTGATTTGTGGTTAGAACGTTGAATGAATAGATTAACGCAGTTTTGAGGAGAATCCGAATCGATTCACCATCTTGGAGCCATTGGAGCTACGCCTATCCAGTTTGTGAATTATTTTACGGAAAGATCATGGTTTAGGTTAGGTTAGGTTGAAATGCCGCTGTGGTACCACGTGGATCCTTCGACCATCCTATATTCGTATGCCTAATGAACCATTCAGAGCTAACTATTAGCGTAGGAGGTTTCTGACACTGATATTAGCCAGATCACCTAGATTATCGAAGAAGTAGTCTTCCAGATGATGCTTTCCTTTCACTGAGAGAGCCGGACAAGAGCGAGTGATACTCTCCTCCTCTTCCTCGTCCAGGCAGCTTCTACAGAACTCATTACTAAAAAGGCCTAGTCTTTTTGCATGTAGGCCTGTAGGACAGGCACGTTGTGCCATTTATCCATCTGCGGTTTGCTTTCTTGATCGCATCTTGCTTGATCAGTAATTTACTTGTAGCAAGGGGCGTACCCAACATGTCCACTGGTGGTAGAATTTCAAGGGTAGTGCACTGTATGGCAAGCTCATCTGCCTTGCAATTCCCTGATATGTCTCTGTGGTCCGGCACCCAAAGGAGGTGAATGGTAAATGTTCCGCCACCTCGTTAAGAGACAGTCGGCATTCGAATTGAACGATTTTGAATTGAACGAGATTGATTCCAGGGATTTGATTGCCGCTTGACTGTCGCTGGAGATGCTAATATTCTTCGTGGATATTACATTCAGTTCCAGCCAGGACAAGGCTTCTTTGACTGCCATGATTTCCGCCTGGAAAACGCTACAATGATCGGGAAGGCGAAAGGATATGCCTAGGTTAAGCATCTCGGAGAAACACCTCCATCCACTCCAAATTCTGTTTTAGACCCATCCGTGAAGATCTTGGCTTAAACGCCCATAAAATCCAGCTTATGCAAGAGTTGAAACCACGTGATCATTTATGATTCAGCTTGATCCTTATTTACAACGCAAAATGTTGCTCTCCAATGAGAGTCCATTTTTGGTTAAATGGAAGGTAAATTGCCAATTTGGAGTGGAGAAAACCCAGAAGCCTTTGTCGAGACTCGATTTTAACTATTAAAACTCACTGTTTGGTGTACTTTATGGGCTATACTTCTTTAAGGACGATGCCGACCAGATCGGGAACATTCTGTTCGCGCTGGAGGCCGCTATAGAAACTTTATTTCAGAATTCTTCGCACCTAAGTTAAATGGCATTGACGTGACAGAGCTTTGGTTTCAACAAGATAGAGCAACATTGCCTTAAGATTGCTTTCTTTGGCGGTATCCGAAGTTACTAGTCTATGCCAATAAACCAGAGAATTTGGAAGATTTGGATGTCGACATTCCCTTCGATAAAGTTGTCGAAAATTAGAATTCACGCTTGTGGTTCACTCAAGCTAGCCGTGGCGCGTATATGCCCGAAACCATATTTAAGCAGTAGTGCCTAACCCTTTATAAAGGGTGTTATTTTAGAGTTATAGAACTTTGAAATGGAACAAAACAAAGATGATTTCTTTAAGTTGACATGAAACTAACTTTATTCGAAAGATAATCTTCTGGAATTGTAATTTAAATATGATTTCTGGCATATGACCGCCACGGCTGGCTCGGACGTAGTCTAATCTGGAGTTCCAATTTTCGATGACTTTTTCCAACATTTGTGGCCGTATATCGGCAATAACGCGGCGAATGTTATTAATTTTTTTAATGTAGCATGGATACTACGGATCCGAAGTTTGTAGGTTCCAATTCTTTCTCATATCCATTAAGTAATCTTGACTTCGGCCCTAGTAGAACATAACAACCCGCGACAAAATAAAAAATCACAGGAAACTATATATTTGCAAAATTGTATCTTTGAAACGCCATTTGAATATTTATAACCATTCAACGAAAAATAATCCTTACCTACGTAGGTAAATGACAAACGAATTTCTTGTTCCTCTTAGATTTTAACACATTTTCCAATAATTTTCTAATTTCATCCTCGTGATGTGTCAAAAATGATTAAACCTCCAAACGTCAGTACCAATATTTATTTCTTTTTATTTCTTCTTGATATCCGCGCAACAGCTGTCGCATCATTTACATAATTTGTCATATAAAACTTTTCTGCTCTTTAATAAAAACACCTAAGAAAATATTTTCCTTCCAACAAAGTAATTTGCCTAGCCTACACAACAACGTCCCGCGCTTTTATTTCTAGACCCAACCCAAACAACCCAAACAACACATGCAACAAATCTTAATTAAAAAAAAAAAAACTGTTCAATTTTTTTTTTTTTTTAAACCATCCAAATTAATTATTTATTTTTGCATTCTCTAACAAAATGATGATTACACTCACATGTTGTATGCTCTAAATCTCCCATTAACTTGAAGGAGGAGGTCTCCTTCGCATCACGTCCACCCGCGGGCCGACGGCCCATGCGGACATGGCCAAAACAAATATTGACATCAGCAGAGCAAATTTTCGAGCTCGATAAAACGGCCCATGCTGACAGCGAATAATTGGGATTATTCGCCAGATCGACACGAAGTGGAAATTACAAAAACATAGCTTCACGATAGTAGGATTTTTTTTCGTCGGATGGAAATTGGAAAATTATTTATACACTTGCAGTCTGTCAGTTGGTCAGACCAGAAGTGCGGGTGGGTGGGAGATACGTTGGAAACGGTTGATAGCTCAGCTGTCAAAGCTACAAGAACCACATCCGTGTGAATCAACATTTCTCACTTCAAATTCGAGCAAAAAAACATTGTGTTTCGAATTTGTGGCGAATTTTTGAATCACTTTTTAATTAGTGATGCATTGGCAATGCATTCTGTGTGACAGCACCTACTGGTGGGCAGATGATGATGGCAGTGCCAGCCGGTGAACTGGCAGTTCGGTGACGGTGAAATTCATAATTTATCAAAATAATAACCGTGAAAAATCACCGATAGATTTATTCTGATCAAATGCCAGGGTGGGAAAATGTTGCGTCTCGTCTGAATGAATTTCGGATATGTATGCCAAATTCGTCGCCTTTCTGGTGGAGCGCGTCCAAATTCACCGATCAAGTGCAACATGTCGAGAATGCTCGAAAACACTTTGAGATTTCGTTGGACTGACGAATTTTCCTGTGCAGAACATTCTGACGCCACATCAACAGAGATTTAAATTTGTTTGCAAGTGGAGGTGGTTTCAGTATCGGAATTCAAGGAATGCATTCTTTAATTGGCGTCATATAAATTTGGGTTTCGAGATGAGTAAGGGGTTTGGCAAGTATGATCGCAATTAAAGACAGATCACTTGATGTGAAGCGTGAAATGAAATATGAATGTTAGAGATTTGTTTTTTTTTATTAATTAGTGCGACATTTGGAAATAATTAAACCAACTCAAATGGCAGGGTGGCAACTTCGTATTAGTTTAAAAAAATTGGTTGCAAATGGATCAAGGAATCAAATTAATGGGTTACGTTGTCCTATAGTGGATACTGACTGTCCTAACGATGTATTGACTCTATTCCCGTACTTTTACAGTAAAAGGTAGAAAATTATTCCTTTGCTTTGCTTTAAAAAAAACAAATCACTTCCGACATGTATCAAAAGAAACGACTTGTCACTTTCTAATACCAATTGCCATTTTACTAACTCATAGCAAAACAGAAATTACTTCAGTATATAATTTTACTGATTACTCTCTCTTTTACTAAGCTGGTGCAAAAGCATACATTACTGCCATCTAGGATATACAATGGGATGGTATTGGCAAAAGGAGTATGAGAAACTGTGTGTTACGTTCCGTGTTATAGTGAGCGGAAACAGAGACTATTTGGATGTGGGTTTATCATAAGCCATACAGACTTTGACAAAAAGTCGTTGGTTTGGAAGGCATCAGCGAACGCATTGTAACAATCTGCATTGAGGGAGCAGACTGTCGCTAAAGACTGTTTCTACCAGCTCTTGTACAAAACTTATAAGCAACTATAGAGGTAGGTATGATTATAAAATCGTGATGGAAGATTTTAACGGAAAGGTAGGAAGAGATCACATCTTTAGTAGTATTGTCAGAAAAGAATGTCGTATGTTAGTCAAGTGTTGCTACACAAACGAGCGGTGGGTGCACGACTGGGTCGTACGCAACTTTCTCTTACACATGGAGTTGGGCGTTAGATCAAATGCCAAGCATGAGAGAATTTGTTGTTAGTCAATAGTCAAGATAAGCCACCGAGGTATCTTTAATGTAGGAGAGGAGGGCTTTACATCACTCTACATCCTTACTCTACAAACATTTATCTCGTGCACTCTTGTTTATTCTAATGGGTGATCCATTTCGAGGTTCCCTACTTTTTTAAAGAAAAAAACACAGAAAATTCAAATTTAATGGAGAATGTTTATTATCATTTGAAAGAACATTCTTTGGCATTTATTTTTTGAAGATTATGTCTATCAAATGTTGGCCGTTGCTACGTCGCAGATGGTCCATCCGTTGAGTCCAATTTTCGATCACTCGTTCGAGTATTTCGACTGGTAACTGGCGAATGACACGCGTGATGTTTTCCTCCAAGGCCTGAATCGAAGCGGGTTTGTAAGCTTTTGACTTTACATATCCCCACAGGAAAAAGTCTAACGGTGTGATATCACACGATCTTGGTGGCCAATCGACCGGCCCAAAACGTGCTCACCGAAATGCGATGTGTGGGAAGTGGCGCCGTCTTGCTGAAACCAAATGTCGCCGAGATCACGAGCTTCAATTTCAGGCATCAAATAGTCGGTTATCATGGCACGATAACGGTCGTCATTGACGGTTACGTTCGCACCGGCATAATTTTTAAAGAAATATGGACCGATGATTCCACCGGCCCACAAACCACACAAAACCGTTATTTTTTTTGGATGAAGTGGCAGTTCTTCAATTATTATTCAATTAGCCTCATCGCTAAACAAAATTTGCCTCGAAAACGTCGGATCTTCTTGGAACTTTTCAAGAGCCCATAGAGCGAAGCGATGTCGTTGGGAAGGTCGAGCGGCTTCAGTTGTTGCACATTATGAAATTCCAAACAATACTAAACAAAAATAACATGACAGCATGACACGACTCACACGTGGTCTGTCAAAAAAGGCTATTGAAAAAAGTATCTCTACTTGGATCACCCTTTACTTATAGCGTTTTCGATTGGGATTTTTAGATTTACTCTCAGATTTCAGATTTTACCCGTCCCAATCGAACATTAAAGAGGTTACTCTGGTTTTGTATGTGTGGAAGTGTGCCATTTGACAGCTTATTGTTTATCTTTAGGTCGCAATTATAGCTATTAGCTATCAATGAAAACCATCATATGAAATTTTCTTTTACTCATTGCGGCTTTTTTATAAATTCAACCATTGGCGAGTTGGTGTCAAAACAAAGCTTATGAATTTTAGAACATGATTATCCAAAAATATTTTAGTTTCTAATTATAGTTTTCGCAGAAATAACAAAAAACACAAATCAAACTGCGAAATGCAAACTTCAAACTGACATAAGTCAGATGTTAAATGTTTTTGTGTTGGTGCATGTTGGTGTAAATCTGACTTGGAATCCAGATTCTTCAAAAGTACTCTAGAGTAAAAAAAGAGTGCTTTTTGTATCCCAATCGAAAACGAAAAAATTGCGCTAGAGTAATAAAAGTGCTCTAGAGTATAAAAAGAGTGCTTTTTGTATCCCAATCGAAAACGCTATTAGACTTCGGACGGACAATTGTATCCTTTTACCCGAAATGTCGCTAAGGTTGTCGAAAAATGGTTGGTCTAACGCACACAATCTGGCTCTTGCTAGTGCCGGACATTTGCAGATGAAATGGGAGAGGGTTTCTCTCTCATTTGTGTTCCCGCAACTGCGGCATTGAGGGTTGTATGGGATCCCTAGTTTGGCCGCATGGCCAGTGCCCCATGATAATCACCTAATTTTTGCAATATCTGGGCGGGTTCTATTTAGTAGATCGTTTGTTCTGTTTTTGTCGTAGGAGGGCCATATCGTCCTCGATATGTCGATTTTGTTAACCTTCTCCATTTGGAATCGGCCTTTTTCAGGAAGTATGAGTGTATTTGTCCGTTTACCGCACCTAGCGGGATACGGACCCAAGCGAGCCGCAAGTGAGCCGTGAAGAGCTGAGTCTTGCCTGGCCAGCTCGTCGGCACGCTCGTTTCCTTCAATGTCACTGTGCCCTGGAACCCAAAAAAGGGTGACCCTGAATCGTTCGCCAAGGTGGGCAAGTTCGTTCCGGCATTCCTGTACCAGTTTTGGCCTTTATGGCGCTTGGCTATCTATGAGAATAGCAATAGCCCCAGTAGCGTGCAAGCCATACGGCCTTGCATTCCAGCATCCTGACTCCTATACACGAAAAAAAATCATTCCGGATATCTTTCCGTGATAATGGTTCATCAAGAAACCGAAATATGACAGGTGGTTTTGATAAAGGTTTGCCTGCTTAGGGGCTATCACACCCAGAATAGACCAGGGTGATAGCATTCGGTTGTGTGCGGAATGGCCATCTCTTGCCATCAACAGCAGGCATGTCTCGGAGGGTTAGCGAACCTTTTATCGGTGAGGGATATAGGGAATATAAGTATAGCGGTTAGAGTTTGGATTGCATTATTATGAAATTAAGTAAAGTAACTTGTGTCATACATTGAATGAATAATGATGCAAGCTCTTCGTTTCGTGATTTTATTGGCACGAAGAACAGGTGGTGTGTGGTGAGCGGGCAAGAACTTCCCTGTCCAACGAGCTTAGCTGAGCAACCAAAAGCGTGCCATGCCTTCCTCGTCCTCACCTCCATCTTTCATAAACCAGTGCTGACGATATATTGACATCATTTGTCGAATTCATTGTTTTTTCACAGACACGTTTGCTACTATAGAGAGGGAAGCGACAAAAATTGGTTTAACAGTAAATAAGGGAAATACAAAGTAAAGGGTGGTTAAATTTTAAGGGCCGATGTTGATTTTGAATAAAATACAAATAACTTAGGAAATTATTATCATTTCTTTTTATTATGATAATATAGGTATGGTTTAATTTTGTATTGGTCAAAATATCGGCCAAATGGTCGCCGCGACCTCGGCAGCACACCTCCATCCGATGGTCCAAATTGTCGATGACGCTGAGGCATAATTGAGGTTCTATGCCGTTAATGTGCCGAATTATCTCATCCTTTAGCTGTTGAATTGTCACTGGCTTATCGACGTACACCTTTTCTTTCAACCCCAAATAACCCCAAAGAAAGAAGTCAAATGGTGTCGAATCACATGATCTTGGCGGCCAATTGGCATCGCCCATAAGTCAGATAACACGGCCATTGAATTTGTCGCGCAAAAGAGCCATTGTGTCGTTAGCTGTGTGGCAAGTGGCAAGTGGCAACGTCTTGTTGAAACCACATATTTTCCACATCCATATCTTCCAATTCGCGCTATAAAAAGTTCGATATCATCTCACGATAATGAACACTATTCACAGTAACTGCCTGACCGGCCTCATTGGTTTTCCGACAATCACTCTTGGATTAACATTCGCCCAAATGCGACAATTCTGCTTATTGACGAATCCACTGAGGTAAAAATATGCCTCATCACTGAAGATGATTTTCATCGAAAATTGATCATCCACAGTTGCCATTTTTTGCCACCATTCTGATCATTGACGACGCTTGAAATGTCTTGACCATTTTTAGTTCTTTAGTTCTTTTTTAGTCAATTGGACTTTGTAAGCGTGTAAATGCAAGTCTTTATGCATAATGTTCATCAACGATGAGCGTGAGAGGTGCAATTGTTGGGCATGACAACGAGTTGAGGTGGGCGGCTCTTCAGCCAAACTATCGCGAACAGCAGCAATATTTTTATGCAGTGTTTTCACATTTCCTACAGGCCCGGTTTGCTCAAATCTTTGCACGATTTTTCCGGTTGTACGCGCATTTGGACGATTAAATTGACCGAAAAAATCACGATATGCATTTTGATTTGAAAGCCCATTTTTATAATAAGCCTGAATAACTTTAACGCGTTGCTCGATTATGCATCTTTCCATGGTTCAAATTGAGTAATCCTGTCAAATTGAGAAATGTCAAATGAAATGCAGAAAAAAACTTGATGTTTAGGTGTGGTTAACATTCAACATCGGCCCTTAAAATGTAACCACCCGTCAGCAAGAAAATTCACACAAAATCGATGAATTGGACTTCACCATTGACAGATATAAATTTAAGTTAGTAGGTACGGTTCATTGTTTACCTCTCCACTGTTAACCCTGGCAACAATATCTCGTCAGAAATGAAACGAAGAATTACTCTTACCAATCGTTGTTCTTCGTGCTAAGAAGGCAATTTAGTAGTAAAGCCATGACTCGAACTACAAAGGAGATCCTATACAAGACCCTGATCATCTCAGTCCTGCTCTACGGTGCTGAAGCATGGACCATATCAAAAGCGGATGAAGAAATTCTTAGTCGTTTCTTCGAAATTCTGATATAGACGAAGATTCAACCCCGAGCTTTACGAGCTGTACAGGGACATACCTCTAGTAAAAAAAATCCACATTGGACGTTTACGATTCAATACTCTGGCTTGGAGAGTCTTCGATTCCCAGCCAGACTTAGTGCACTATAGGCAGAGGAATACCTCGCTTTAAGTGGCGCGCAAAAGTAAAAACCGACCTCAACAAATTTGAAGTGCGCAACTGGAGGTAGTTAATTATGGATTGGGCTAATTGGAGAGGTATGTTTGTTGAGGCCAGTGTTGCCAGACAATTTTCAACAGTTTTCCCTAGATAACGTCAAAAAATCCCTAGAAATCCAAAGTGTAAACAATATTTTGACAAAAACGACCGTAAAGAGCAAGAGTCAAATAACATGTGAGTTTGCACTGTAACTTGGTAAGGTTGTCTGCGTTTGTAGTTGGCCATTGTTTTGGGTTGAGATCACATTATAGGCATCTAATGCGAAAAATAATCGGAAGTGTTATTGAATGTGTATTCTAATACTAACATTTTAATTTTGAATGGTAGACAAATATTATTAAAATTTAACGGAAATATATAAAACTAGCTGCCCGGCCCGGCTTCGCCCGGGTACTGTTTCGTTTTAGGGCCCGTAATAGTATTTTAGTGTTAGTAGTATTTATTTTCTCAAAGCTGACCTGAAAGATTTTCTCAATATTTTTTCCGTACAGAGTATTAGAAAACTACAAAAAAAAATCAGCCAAATCGGTCAAGCCGTTTTCATGTTATGTCGTGACAACGGAAAACGGGTTTCATTTATATATATATAGATTATGTTGGGTTCCTACTTTCCCCTAGATATTCCCTAGTACCTAGAATGTTCGAAATTAAGGCCCAGGTTCCATTCCCGACGTATTTCCAGCGCAACTTAAAAAATTAAGTCAGCTAACCACTTTCGTCATAACTTTCGTCTTTAGTTCTATCTATAGGCTTTTGTAAATCACTTTTGAATTGATATTAAGAAATAATTTCGTTTTAATCAAATAAATTAATATTTCTTATCCTTCTATTTCTTAACAGACTTACAGAAGAAATCAGCAAATGTCAAAATGTCATACAACAGTGAACAGCAATTTGACAGTTCTCCTATTCTGAGAATGTTGTTCAACTGAATCAATCACTGAAGAAAATCTCTGAGGGATCCGTAAGTGGAACACGATTATTCAATCAGTAATTGAAATTCGGGTGCATCATATGTTTTCGATCACGAAGGTTCCATCAAAAAATGTATTTCAATCATTTCAATAAATTTTATCCCATAATTCACGGAACATGTATATGTCTCATGCAGTAATTGAATTGTTTCTTTGGCTGTATGACATGTAGCAACGTCTTGTTGAAACCACATGTTGGTCATTTCTATATCTTGTAATTAAGGCTCTAAAAGCTGGGCTATCCAGTCTTCATAACTTACTTACTTACTTAAGTGGCGCTACAGTCCAGAATGAACCTGGGCCTCAACCAACATGCCTCTCCAATTAGCCCGGTCCTTAGCTAACTGCCTCCAGTTGGGCACTCCAAGTTGGTTGAGGTCGGTTTCCACTTGTGCGCGCCATTTAAGGCGAGATCTTCCTCTACCGCGTCCGACGTCTGGCTGGGAATCGAAGACTCTGCGAGCCGGAGTATTGGTGTCGATTCATTCTACATGTCCTAGCCATCTTAAACGTCCAATGCGGAGTTTTTTGACCAGGGGCATGTCGCTGTACAGCTCGTATAGTTCTTGGTTGAATCTTCGTCTCCATAGCCCGTCAACGCAAACGGGACCGAAGATTTTTCGAAGAATTTTCCTCTCGAATCTACCAAGGATTTCTTCATCCGCTTTTGATACGGTCCATGCTTCAGCGCCGTAGAGCAGGACTGGGATGATAAGGGTCTTATATAGGATCTCCTTAGTAGTTCGAGTGAGGGCTTTACTACTAAATTGCCTTCTTAGCCCGAAGAAACAGCGGTTGGCAAGAGTAATTCTTCGTTTGATTTATGAATTTCTGACGAGTTGTTGTTGTTGTCAGAGTTAACAGCGGAGCCGAGGTAGAAAAGGTCCCGTACTACCTCAAAGTTATATCTGTCAATGGTTACGTTCGTGTTAACAGCATATACTTAATCTTACCCTCATTTACTGCTAAATCCATTTTTGCCGCTTCCTTCTCTATACTAGCAAACGTGGCTATGACATCACGTTGAGTCCTACCAATGATGTCAATATCGTCAGCGTATGCTAGTAGTTGCACCGACTTTTGGAAAATTGTGCCTCTGGTGTTGGCTTTGGAGTTTTGCACAATCCTCTCAAGAATCAGATTAAAGAAGTCACATGACAGCGCATCGCCTTGCCTAAATCCTCGGTGAGGTCGTTTCCGACCCTGATAGAGCAGCGAGAATTCTCAATCGTCATCCTACACAAACGGACGAGTTTGGGCGGTATACCAAAACTAGACATGGCTCTGTACAGTTCGTCTCTATAAATGCTGTCATATGCGGCTTTGAAATCGATGAATAGGTGGTGGTTATCGATTTGGACTTCTTAAGTTTTTTCCAGGATCTGCCGAAGTGTGAAAATTTGATCGGTTGTGGACTTTCCTGGCCTAGAACCACACTGATAAGGGCCAATCAGGTTGTTGGTAAACGGTTTCAGACGTTCACATATTACGGAAGATAGGATCTTGTAGGCGATGTTGAGGAGACTTGTGCCTCTGTAGTTGGCGCAGTTCAGAAGGTCTCCTTTTTTGTGGATCGGGCAAACGATGCTGAGGTTCCATTCTTCAGGCATATTTTCATCCGACCAGATTTGGCTTATGAGTTGGTGGATGTTACTTACCAAGTCATCTCCCACGGCCTTATAGAGCTCAGCGGGAAGGCCGTCATTTCCGGCAGCCTTATTAAGCTTGAGTTTAGATATTGCTATCCTCACTTCACTCAGGTCGGGTGGTTGGCAGTTTTCGCTGTCGTTGCCAATATTGAATGGTTCGTTCTGCCTGACAGCGGAATGTTGTTCGTCATCGCCGTTTAACAGTCTGCAGAAGTGGTTCTTCCATATCCTCAGCATCGACTGTGTCTCAACTACAATATTTCCTTGTTCATCTCGACAGGATTCTGTTCGAGCCTTGTATCCTTGGCTTTGACGTTTTACACTTTGGTAAAACTTGCGAACATCGTTCCTGGAGTGGCACCTCTCTATATCCTCGATCGCGCGCTTTTCTTGCTCTTTTTTCTTCTTGCTGAAAAGCCGATGTTCTTCCCTTCTTCTTTGCCTATAGAGCTCAATGGCAGCTCTCGTCTTCACCTGCAGCTTAGCCTTGTAGGCCTCGTTCTTGGCTGCGAGCATCTGTCGGCATTCCTCATCAAACCAGGGGTTTCTTGCTGGTGGGCGCGAGAAACCTAGCACATCAGTTGCGGCTGATCTAATGGCCTGTTGGCATCGTTGCCATTGCTCTTCGACATTCTATGCTGGTGGTATGGTGTTAATCGAGAGGTCAAGGGATACGCGTTGTGCGAAGGTCTTGGCGGTCTCTTGCGATTGCAGTCTTCCGACATTAAATTTTTTCACAGTATTTCTGGATTGTTGTGGCGTGGTGGATATCCGCATTCTTACCTTGGCTGCTACAAGGTAGTGATCCGAGTCGATGTTAGCTCCTCGGAATGTTCACTTACTTACTTCAGTGGCGCTACAGTCCGGAATGAACCTGGGCCTCAACCAACATGCCTCTCCAATTAGCCCGGTCCTTAGCTAACTGCCTCCAGTTGCGCACTCCAAGTTGGTTGAGGTCGGTTTCCACTTGTGCGCGCCACTTAAGGCGAGGTCTTCCTCTACTGCGTCCGACGTCTGGCTGGGAATCGAAGACTCTGCGAGCCGGAGTATTGGTGTCCATTCGTTCTACATGTCCTAGCCATCTTAAACGTCCAATGCGGAGTTTTTTGACCAGGGGCATGTCGCTGTACAGCTCGTATAGTTCTTGGTTGAATCTTCGTCTCCATAGCCCGTCAACGCAAACGCGACCGAAGATTTTTCGAAAAATTTTCCTCTCGAATCTACCAAGGATTTCTTCATCCGCTTTTGATACGGTCCATGCTTCAGCGCCGTAGAGCAGGACTGGGATGATCAGTGTCTTATATAGGGTTTCCTTAGTAGTTCGAGTGAGGGCTTTACTACTAAATTGCCTTCTTAGCCCGAAGAAACAGCGGTTGGCAAGAGTAATTCTTCGTTTAATTTCTGACGAGATGTTGTTGTCAGAGCTAATAGCGGAGCCGAGGTAGACAAAGTCCCGTACTACCTCAAAGTTATATCTGTCAATGGTGACGTTCTGTCCAATTCGTCGATGTTGTGAGTCCTTTCGTGATGACAGCATATACTTAGTCTTACCCTCATTTACTGCTAAACCCATTTTCGCCGCTTCCTTCTCTATACTAGCAAACGTGGCTATGACATCACGTTGAGTCCTACCAATGATGTCAATATCGTCAGCGTATGCTAGTAGTTGCACCGACTTTTGGAAAATTGTGCCTCTGGTGTTGGCTTTGGAGTTTTGCACAATTCTCTCAAGAATCAGATTAAAGAAGTCACATGACAGCGCATCGCCTTGCATAAATCCTTTTTTGGTATCGAATGTGTCGGTGAGGTCGTTTCCGACCCTGATGGAGCAACGAGAATTCTCTATCGTCATCCTACACAAACGGACGAGTTTGGGCGGTATACCAAAACTAGACATGGCTCTATACAGTTCGTCTCTATAAATGCTGTCATATGCGGCTTTGAAATCGATGAATAGGTGGTGGGTATCGATTTGGACTTCTTGAGTTTTTTCCAGGATCTGCCGAAGTGTGAAAATTTGATCGGTTGTGGACTTTCCTGGCCTAAAACCACACTGATAAGGGCCAATCAGGTTGTTGGTAAACGGTTTCAGGCGTTCACATATTACGGCAGATAGGATCTTGTAGGCGATGTTGAGGAGACTTATGCCTCTGTAGTTGGCGCAGTTCAGAGGGTCTCCTTTTTTGTGGATCGGGCAAACGATGCTGAGGTTCCATTCTTCAGGCATATTTTCATCCGACCAGATTTGGCTTATGAGTTGGTGGATGTTACTTACCAAGTCATCTCCGCCGGCCTTATAGAGCTCAGCGGGAAGGCCGTCATTTCCGGCAGCCTTATTAAACTTGTGATCCCAGTCGATGTTAGCTCCTCGGAATGTTCGGACATCCAAAATACTGGATGCGTGCCTCTTATCTATCGCAATGTGGTCAATTTGGTTGACCGTTCGTTGATCTGGAGACCGCCATGTCCCCTTATGGATATCGAGGTGAGGAAACCGTGTGCTGGTTATAGTGGCATTTCGTTCTGTAGCGAAATCAATTAGCCTAAGTCCTACCAGACGTGTTGTCGTGTAGGCTATGTTTTCCGACAATACTTCTAAAGATGTCTTCTCTTCCTACCTTTGCGTTAAAATCTCCCAGAACGATTTTAACATCGTACTTCGGTAGTCGCTCATAGGGTTTGTCAAGGAGCTCGTAGAAGCAATCCTTAGCTATATCATCTTTTTCTTCCGTCGGAGCGTGAGCGCATATAAGGCTTATGTTGGCGAATTTGGCCTTGATGCGGATTGTTACTATGCGTTCGCTAATGTCTTGGAAACATAAGACTTCTTGCCTAAGTCTGGCACTAATAACAAATCCGCATCCGAATAGTCGCTGTTTCTGCTCACTATAACACGGTCCGTAGTAGATGTCACAGTTTTTCATCCTCTTTTTGCCCGGCCCATCCCATCGTATTTCCTGGATGACAGTAATGGCTGCTTTGTAGCGGTTTTGGGCTTCCGCTAGTTGTTCGCCTGCACCTCTCCTGTTTAATGTTCTCACATTCCAGATGCAGATACGAAAGTCGTTGTCCTTTTTTCGTTTAGCAGGGTCGTCAACAATAAAATCAGTCCTTTCCGAGGCTATTGGTTGCTTCGTAACAATATTTTTTTCTGTGGGTGGGTAGTTAACCCAAAGCACAACCCCCAACCTGGAGGGCCAGTTCCAATTTATTAGATACCCCTAGGACACGGGGCCATCAGTATCCACTACGGGATTGAGCGCTGCCGTTGGCCTTTCGGTTCATCCGCCACCATCTCTGTTCAAGGGGCCTGACTAACCCTTGAAATTCCTAGACAACCTGTTGTCCGAATATGTCAGAGCAGCTCATCTAGGTTCGCCTGGGACAGCATGCCGGGTATTCATCCGTGCCATTCTCACCAGAGTGTTTATAGTGTTGCTGTTTTTCGTCGTGTTATCAACACTCGCACTTATCGTTTAGCAAGTCAAATCCGGTTGGATGAGACCAGTACCCGATGGTTACCACTTGGAGGTAAAAATAAGCACATTTGATGTGTAGTCAGAGTTACAACACTGGGCATTGCCAAGTTAACGCCAATCGGAGTCTACCCTCGTTCTTCATAACAAACACCATTAATTGTTACTGCCTGACCAACCGACTTTCGAAGAAGAATGGTCCATTATTTTTTCAATACTGCTTAAAAATGAAAATGCGTTGTTCTTTGGTATAGCGCTCCATTTTTACTAACCCCGAACTGTCAGCTGTCACATTGTTATCTTTTGTTACCGTTGGCAACACAGTAGTTAATATTAAATGGCGCAAAATTTAAATTTTGCGTGAAGTATGGAGATATAAAGTATATATATATATATCCATGACAAACAAAAACTCTCATTTCAACAACAAACATTCTTCGCAATTTCTATTTCATTATTCCCGCTTGTCCATGTACGAAAATGAGCCATTAACACGCTCTAAGCACCGACACCTTCCAATTTCTATATCAGTTTTTTAATCGTCAACTCAATCTAAGTAACCATAAATTGCTTTTCAAATACCCCATTCATATCAACTAATTTTTTTTACCCTCAAGCATTAATAAGAAGCAAAAAAGAATGTCTTAGTCTAAACACCATAGATATATTTGGCACCGATGTTGTTAATTCTTTATTGTTTGTCAAATGGAATTTAGACATTTCCCTCACTTAAATGAAACAAAAAAGCAAAATACTTGACTGTATGAGTCATGATTTTCTTAAGAATCTATATTCAGATTCCGTTGGCATTTCAGCTAATTAATATTAATCTGTATGTCAGACAGACCTCTGATCTCTGAGCCTCTTTAATGGCTTTAGATCCAATTTGAATGCAATAAATAACATTCTATATAAATGTTTACAGATGTCCTTAAATTTTGTGCGTTTTACAAAATTGGTCTATTTTTGTTTTCACGGCTAACAAAATTTAAGTGCACTTTTATGGGGCCGTAACGTCGAATGAGGTAAACAAATCCAGCGCAGTTGAGTGCGATATTTATTAAATTTTTGTTTATCTTGATTTGTGTCCTATTTACACATACATACATACAAAAATGAGGTGTATTTATTTTTCATAATTTTGACTTAAATATTTTCATTTTAAATTAATATCTTGCTGCATACTAGCGGAATTTATGTTAGTTTAATGGTTGAATGGATTTTTTTTAAATTTGTTGGGGAACAACAAAGTCAATGATGATTTTTTTTTATAATCGATTATTAAAATTAATTTTAATTGACTATTTTAGAGGGAAATTTTAGTTATTCCAGAAGTTGAAGTATGGCTGGATATTATCCAAACAGCTTTCCTTACATGATAGATAGTATCATCTTCTATGAGTTACAAGATCAAGATCAAGATCAATGAAATTAACAACGTCTGATTCTGATCTGAGTTGAAGTAAACAAAAATATTCCACGAAAACGTACACCGAAGGATGGTGCATTGTTGCATAGGTATACAAGAATAGAGCTGTTCACAGTGTTCTATATTCTGAGTCACGACTTCTTTAGATTATCCTGAATTTGAAGATTGAACATATTGGAAAGCTAAATAGATATCTAGATGAATCAGAATCATTGCATTCTGCTTGGACGCGTTCAGCGGAGCGCAAACCGCTAACCAACTCTCGTAAAAAAGAACAGTAGTTGATGAAAAATAATTTTGACACGAAAAGGTAGATGGCGGTCTAACATTAGAAAAAATAAAAATGTACATTTCCAAAGTTCGTAGAAACTCAAATGAATACCATCAGCATATAAATAGGCCTGTTCCATTTGCAAGTCTTTCAGAGATTTTCCTTCGCTGCCCGCTGAGATTTTTTTAAATCAGTGGACCTACATTCTCAGGGCATAAGCAATTTGAACATCGCATATAAGATCCTTTTGCAACATCAGTCTTGTATATAAACACGTCCCTACCGATGAGAATGAAGACCCTACCAAGGAGGCATTTTACGGCCTCACGAAGCCTACGAAAATGAATACGATGTGAATATTCATGTGTTCCAATCGTTAACCAAATCGACCATGTGCTCATAGAGGCACGCATTCAACATCCCGGATGTCTGACAATTTTATCATCGCAGCAAAATTCAGAGCCCGACAGTCCAGCGAGAAGGTACGAATGGGACAAACAAATTGACTTTACGTTTGACGCCTTAGCGTGCCGGAGATTACCAGAGTCTACAAACAACAACTGAGTGAGAGACTTCCCGCTGTGTCCTCATCCGAAATGTCCAATTTTTCATGACTCTGGCACATAGATCAGCCGTTGGTTTTGAGGACCGCTGTGGTTTGTGGATTATTCGCATTTATCTGCAATTTTAGAAAACCCCACAAGAAAAATTCAAGCGGGGCCAAATCACACGATCTCGGTGACCAGTTAACATCAGTTCCACGTGAGATGAACATGGCCTCTAATTGCTTGGGGAGAATTTCCAATGTGGCGTGAGCTGTGTGGCACGCAGTGCCGCCGTCCTCTTGAAACCACATGTCGTTGATGTCCACATCATCCATATCGGGCCAAAAGAAGTTGGTAATCATCGACCTATAGCACTCGCCATTGACGGTGATGGTCTGGCCAACGATCCACTAGGCTGTACTCTGGAACATGAAAGACGAGAAAGTACAACGAAGTACTCAAATCGTGTTGACTCATTCTCCGGTAGGTTCCCGATCTTTTGACCTTTTATCCGATCTTTTCACTTTGTCCCAATCTTTTAACCTTAGATTCATTCGTAAGCTCTACACATGCTATGCTTCGGATTAACTTCGTGCGAAGTTCTACCCAAACATCTGAACGTATCGTATAAGTACACACATCTTTGGAAGCTTAAAAACAACGTTACAGAAGTTACGCCATCATTATTTCGGTTTTGCTTGTGAATTTTTCTGCATAATATCTTAAACAAGCTTCTACCCAAACAATCGACTGCCAAAATCCTCAACCTTTGCTCACAAGTACTATATAAGGCCTATAGAAATAATTGCTTGTGGAAATTAGATTCTTGTGCCTTATAGAAGACTAATTGTTTGTTGGGACATCGTTCTCAAAGAAATATGGACCGATAACGTCGCCAAAATTCTAGATACCTACACCAAACAGTGATCTTTTTCGGGATGCATTGGACGCTTTTATATCTTAGTGTATCATCCTAAATTCGACAATTGTGTTTGTTGACGTACCCATTCATCCGCTATCAACTGTCAAAGTTCAAAAGTCCCTATTAGTAGACGCTTTAGTATCGCAATCATAGAAAAGAAGAAGTCGCCGAAACCACTATAGGCTACAAGCCACCCAAGAGAAGATGTCCGTGCTATGATGATATTTTCAAGTTCCAAAATGAAATGACAGAAGAGGCACATATGAACATATTCCTGCTAAATGCCGAATATAAGATCAAATATCTAGGTCTTCATCTACCTGGGAATCAATATCAACCCTACAAGTCGCACCTTAGTGGAGATTTAAGAAACCGATGCAACTTCAGATTTGCGAAACAAATTGGATCAACACTCCTAACTCAAAAAACCACATTTTTTTTCTATTTTGGACTCTAATCCTGCCCTACTTTATGTCCCTGAGTCGTGGACAATAAACAGGAAAGCGGGCCAAATATTAGGCACTTTCGAGAGAACTGGCCCTCCTCTAGCTATGATTTGACAAATCATCGTTAGTACCCAGGGCTTAGCTTCTTCACAACCATTCATGTGTGCGTGTGTACTTCTTGCACGATGGCTGAACGGCTAAGTTGAGATAAGCTCTTCTTGACAATTGATACATTTCGTATGATCGCTAGCATCCGAACTTCCAGAACTTGACATGATCTTGCTTCAACAAAAGATTCTCAACGAAGATCACAACCAGAGAAGCATGAGTTAGCAATAACCCACCAAACTGCCAAAACGGTCTAAAGTGGTATACGGATGCTTCTAAAATGGAGTCAGGGGTAGGAGCTGGTATCCATGGACCAAATCGGAAAGTTTCAATACCAATGGAAAAACACACAGTGTATTTCAAGCAGAGCTCCATGCCATCAAATAATGCGTAAACCTAATGCACAATTCAGGTATTAAAGGCCCCAACATCCATATATTCACGGACAGTCAGGCAGCTATAAAAGCTCTTGGCTCACCCATTATTGACTCCAAATCAGTACTATACTGCTTTAATTCCCTCCTTCCCCGCTCCGAAACCCATTTCATTGGACCCGAACCCTTCTGTGCAATCCCCAAATCAGCCATAAATCTGGCTATACAAAGCTTTGGTCAAAACAAATGTAAGTCGTACTGGGAGAACATCCCAGGCCTAAGACAAGCAAAAATAGCTATTCAGCCCTTCAAAACAGATGCCAAGAAGATACTTAACCTTCGCAGGCATGATATGAGGAACTTGGTAGGCTACCTAACGGGTCACGCCGGTCAGCGTCATCACCTAAATAAATTGCATTTAGTCGACTCACCGGAGTGCCGACTATGTCAAGAAGAAGACGAAATAGCCGAACACATCATATGTGAATGCCCGGCCCTTTACAGTATAAGAAGGGAATCCTTCTTCAGGGAAATATTAAGGACCGAAGAACTAAGGAAATCCTCTGCTGAACGTATTATCACCAACATTAGGAAAGTAGAAGCGCTACTAACCCAAACAGACATCTGACGGCAATCACAATAGCTCTTTTAGGTCGACGTGCATCTTATTGCTCCGGCAAGTCAGAATTTAAAAAAAATAGTCTTTTGGGCATATTTAGATATTTATATGTTTTACAATTAGTTTTAGCCTAAAAGTCGCTTAGCTTAATTTTCAGTTTGGTCCAAGAATTGAAAATCACTGTTTCCCGCCGTATGAACATTTTTACCAATTTTCTTATAATTCTAGGTAAAAGTCGACCACGCAAGGAGGAGTACTTACTTGAGTACGACGTAGTCTTGTATTCATCACATGTTTTATTTTGATTTACAAACTAAAAAAATGCTGTTCTTAACTCAGTTCCAGTTCATTATATAAAAAATATCCCGATAGAGAACCTCCTGAATGTTCTTTTGTTTTCTCTTTTCCTGAAAACAACAATAAAAATGTTATTAATTTATTTTAGCTTACAATTAATATAGGTACATCTATATGGCGCTATGGATTATAATTTTTATTTCATTAGAATTGAATTAAGGGCCCAGTTATAGCTATCATTGAAAAACATCATTGGAAATTTTCTTTTACTTCTTGTGGTTGTTTTATAAATTCAATCATTGGCGAGTTTTAGAACATGATTATCCAAAAATATTTTAATTATTAATTCTAGTTATCGCAGAAAATCACTTTTTATTTTTCACTGATCAAGATTTCTGTGAAGTAATGTTTGTCGTTCCACCGAAATGAAACGGAATTTTCCAATTTATCCTATAGGTATCTATGGGGAAAAAAGTTCAATTCCATCATGTTTTTTGTTCCAATGATGTTGTTCAACGATAGCTATAACTGGGCCCTAAGAACGTCTCAACAGTTTTCTTCTCACATGGTATTAAGGGTATTCATGCAACGTCGTAATTTTATTACGTGCGAAAGATTATAATTTTACGACGACGTTTCATGAACGACCCTAAAACTGCACCACTAAATAATGCGGTAACCCACTGAATTCAATCTCATTTTTCTAATTTATTTATTGATAGAATTTTGTTCCTATTATTCTCTTTCCTTTCTCGATAATTTTCTTCAGTTTAGCGCATACGTTTGATGTGTGAAAGTGACTGATAAAATGTCATAATAGCATTTCAAAAGTTTACAACGTTAACCATTTCAGTTTACGCATCCAATTCCTGTGAGAAAATTCCGATATTGTTGGAAAAGATTTCCCATACAAATTTTGACAGTTCATTTATCACGTCGTAATTTTATCACGTTTACAACGTTTACGACGACTTTCCGACGCATGAATACCCCTATTATCTAATTCTTTTTTCTTCCCACAGTTTCACAAGGAATTCAACTGATACATCGGGAGATAAAGACGTATCCGATTTAAATAAGTATGCTATGATATTATGACATATATTATTAATAATTCTACAAACTTGAAATTGTTAACTTATAAAAACTAACCAAGTACCTAGAATGTCATCTATACCTAAGCATTTAGTTCCCTAGGTGACTCACGTGGCGCTGTAGTCAGTATAAAGAAAAACTGTTGACAAAACTGACAACTGACAGCTGTGCATTTTTTCTTGCATACATTTCATACATTTGTTAAAGAAAAATTATTTTAACAAACAAATATATTAAAAATACCCAAAAATTACTGAATAAATTTAAATAGTTGTGTTTTAATTTTCGTCATCTTACAAAGATGGATAAAAAATCGAAAGAAGCTCTTCGCAGGTATAAAAAAGCCCGTGCTGCCGCGGCCGCATCTAGCTCGGATAGCTCAAGTAGTTCCGACTCTGGCTCTGATTCCAGTAGTGGATCATATTCGTCGTCTAGTTCGGAAAAGAAACCCGGCCACCGTAAAAAGAAGGGTCGCGACAGTAGCTCATCAGGTGACGAACGTCGCAAGCGTGAAAAAGCGCATTCGTGTCATCAAAAGAAACTGGAAGCCAAGCGCAACCACTTAAAGAGAAAACTACGCGAGGCAAAAGCAGCAAAGAAGCGAGCTCTGTCTGGAAGTGTTGTACGTCGTCGCCCAGAAAGTGCAAGTCCAAGTAAAATAAAAGTTCCAGGTGAGAAAAAGCATATTCGTGCTACGAGCAAGGAGCGATTACGCCATGCTGCTGAGAGGGAGAAACTTCGAGCTAGGGAGAGAGAACGCATACGTAGTCGATCACCAAGAACTCTAGCCAAATTAGAAGCAAAATTGAGGGCAAGAAAATCGCCAGTACCTCCAGTGGGACGGCATCAACTCTCGCCGAGAGAGAAGATCATCATTCAGACAAGGACGCGTGAGCGTACTCCTCCAGAGAGGAAGAGGGAATTGAAGATGCGACATGATGACTCTAGGGAACGCGAACGTAGAGATCGAGAACGTGCCGAGAGGGAAGCGGAACGGCAAAAAGAACGCGAAGAAGCACTTGCTCGTTGCCAAGAAAGACAACGCGAGAGGGAAAGACTCGCACGGGAGAAACTACGACGAGAAAAGGAGAAAGAGTACACCACAGAACGTGGCGATAGGTTGATTCCACGACCAGCTGAACGGGAAATTGCCATTGCAGTAGCTCGCGGTTATGGGAGTCGTGAGAGGTCACTAGAAGATGACGGACGAGTGCGCCATGCGCATGCAAGTCGAGTAAGGGACCCTGCATATGAGCGGGAGCGTGAGTACCTCGCTGCTGAACATCATCGAGGTCCCGTCTTGGAAAGGGATGAACGAAGGGAGAGAGAGTATCTGATGGTCAGAAGGAGAGATGTTCTAAGTCCTGGACATTATCGCGATGAGAGAGATTTGTACTCCGAGGAAGAAAGGTGAGTTCAGAAGACTGCGGTTGTTTTTTCGGTAAATAACTGTTTTTTTACAGGGCTGCATACGCACGAGCTTATGCCGAGGAGGAACGCAGACGTGACCGCAACTGGGATCCACGTGAATTGGACTTAATCAAGGAGCGTGAGATGGAAAAACTCTACCCCGGGCGTCGTGGTGGCGAAGATTGGCCTGCTGACGAGCGTTGGGATGAGAAAAACTGGGGACGCGGAAAGGGCGTACGTCCTCCATCTGAGCCCGATTGGGATGCTGAAGAATTCGCCGGTGGCTCTCGACAGCTTTGGGAAGAAGCACGTGAAAAACGAGATCGTGAACGTGGTTTGGATCGCGTTCAGTCTCCAAGCAGATCTGGCCGCTGGCCGCAAGATTGGCGCGGAGGTCACTCAGCTGCCGAAGCCTCTGGCACCCACCGCAAGGGAGCAAACTATCGACACGGTGGGCCCCAACTTGATTTCATCAACGAACGCCAAAAGTTTAGGCCACATCCGCCTCCATTGATGGCGATCCATAGTGGCTACCACCCACCAACTCGTCAGTTTCCATCAAAGCGACAAATGACCTACACCAATCCCAATCTCAAGAAGAAAATTGGTCCAGTTCCAACCACCCCTGGTGGTACCGCCATTCCCTCATTATTGGCCTTACCACCAATACCTCCCCCAGATTCTGTCACATCTCCAATCGAAGAGCATCCTCCATCCATTGAAGGCGAGGACTCTATTTCTAAAGATGATGTCAAACCTTCCGAAGAAACTTTAAAAGTGGCAGATGTCGAGCCACCGACAGAAGTTCCTGCTGATCCGGAGGCTGTAGAGCCAAAAACAGAAGAAGCTGAGCCAGATGTACCCCTCGCTGATCGTTCTGCAGACCCGGTAATACCACCTACCGTCGCAGAGGATGAATCCACAGAACCTGCGGTTATTCCTGAGAAAAAGGACGAAGAAATCTCAACTCCAATGGCCACCGATGATCACCCAGTTGAGGGTGAGGCCGTTCCGGATGATTTGAGCGAAATTTCCGATAGCGACGATGAGATTCTTGACAAAGAAGAAGAATCCAAGACTTCCAGCGGCCAACCGGCCGTTGATAACGTTGGTGATGCCGCCACTGACACCCTTGCCTCAGGCAGTCCTGTGAAAGACGTTGCAACCGACGACTCGAAGCCAGAAGCAGCTGAGGACGATCTCTTAGATTTTGAGGAGATTTCCGATGGCGAACTGGAGGAAGACTCTCGTATAAAGGGGGTGGGCGATGCTCTAGGTGTCGATTGGGCTTCCCTCATCAAAGAAGCCAAGATACCTCTGTCACCACCATCAGAGCAGACCACCGCCAAGCAAAAGTGGCAGCCACACCGAATCATCCTCGACGTGGGAATCTCAATGAAAATGGCTGGCGAAGAGTTTGCCAAGCGGTTGCTTAGTGACGCCAAGGATAAGCTGGACGAGGAACTAGGTGAGGTGAAGAAAATCAAATTGGAGATCAAGGACGAACTGCCCGAAGATGGTATTGCAGAGGACGAGGACGAGAAGAAGGTAAATCTGAAAGTTACCCCTTCAGCAGATGATTCGACTGAAGGTGATGACTTTGATGCGAATCGCCTGCATCCGACTGCATGTGCTCAGGTGGGGGAGAGACTACGACGGGCTGATCGACGTAATTTGATTGCCGGCGCTTGTGGACCAAATAGCCGTGCACTCAGTGCCAGATATGACTTGAAGCTGCGACGACAGTTGTGCGGACTACCAAGGCAGGAGTGCGACTTCCGTCGGCCAGTCAGTGAGAAGATTAAGTCGGTTGCATTGGCATTATTCCAGCGGACGCTGGAGGTCAAATGATATCAAGGAGACTCTCTCCTAGAGTTATTCGAGACACACAATTGAAAGTTTTGTATGAGCAGTTAGGTTTTAGTTAATAAAGATAAGATGGACGTTTGTATGCATGTCACATGTTTGTTTTTCTTAAGAGTTTTCCATTGTTAACTTTGATGCTGAAGTGGTTTGTTAATGGTTCCTGATGCGTTGGGATTAAGAAGAGATGTCTTGCCAATAAACAGCATTTTATTTTTCCTATCTTTACAGCAATTTCACAGATCTCCACAGGTGTCGGAGAAGGAATTGTTTATGGCGTAGATGGGCACAGAAGTCGTGTAAAGATGGATGTAACTGTGGGGTTATTAATTCAGCAGGCAAAGTTTAAGTAGGTAATCGCTTTGGAAATCTTCATTACCTTAATCTTTTCGTGTGTTCGTAAAAAGCTTCAGAAAAAGCACACCGTGCTAACTGCCAGCATCAATGGCTTAGACCTTTAGGTCTGTGTTCATGAAGATGAAAAGTGAGAATTTCGTTTCTAGCTTGGACGTGCAATACTGCAGTTTTTGTGCGAATGCTGTATACAAGGATAACGCAATGAACACACCCATTGACCATGCCAAGACCATTATAAAAAGCCCAACATTTGCAAGGCTAAGCTGCTTATTTACAAGTAGGTGATCAGACCGGTCATCACTGCTCCACTTTTTACGAAAGTCTTTGACAAACATCCGAACTTGACTTTGACTTAAGTGGCGCTACAGTCCGGGATGAACCTGGGCCTCAACCAACATGCCTCTCCAATTAGCCCGGTCCTTAGCTAACTGCTTACAGTTGCGCACTCCAAGTTGGTTGAGGTCGGTTTCTACTTGTGCGCGCCACTTAAGGCGAGGTCTTCCTATACTGCGTCCGACGTCTGGCTGGGAATCTAAGACTCTGCGAGCCGGAGTATTGGTGTCCGTTCGTTCTACATGTCCTAGACATCTTAAACGTCCCATGCGGAGTTTTATGACCAGGGGCATGTCGCTGTACAGCTCGTATAGTTCGTGGTTGAATCTTCGTCTCCATAGCCCGTCAACGCAAACGGGACCGAAGATTTTTCGAAGAATTTTTCTCTCGAATCGACCAAGGATTTCTTTATTCGCTTTTGATACGGTCCATGCTTCAGAGCCGTAGAGCAGGACTGGGATGATCAGGGTCTTATATAGGATCTCCTTAGTAGTTCGAGTGAGGGCTTTACTACTAAATTGCCTTCTTAGCCCGAAGAAACAGCGATTGGCAAGAGTAATTCTTCGTTTGATTTCTGACGAGATGTTGTTGTCAGAGCTAATAGCGGAGCCGAGGTAGACAAAGTCCCGTACTACCTTAAAGTTATATCTGTCAATGGTGACGTTCTGTCCAATTCGTCGATGTTGTGTGTCTTTTCGTGTTGACAGCATTTACTTGACAGTCTTTCCCCTCATTTACTGCTAAACCCATTTTTGCCGCTTCCTTCTCTATACTAGCAAACGTGGCTATGACATCACGTTGAGTCCTTCCAATGATGTCAATATCGTCGGCGTATGCTAGTAGTTGCACCGATTTTTGGAAAATTGTGCCTCTGGTGTTGGCTCGGGAGTTTTGCACAATCCTCTCAAGAATCAAATTGAAGATGTCACATGACAGCGCATCGCCTTGCCTAAATCCTTTTTTGGTGTCGAATGTGTCGGTAAGGTCGTTTCCGACCCTGATAGTGCACCGAGAATTCTACATCGTCATCCTACACAAACGGACGAGTTTGGCCGGTATACGAAAACTAGACATGGCTCTGTTTAGTTCGTCTCTATAAATGCTGTCGTATGCTGCTTTGATAAATAAATCGATAAATAGGTGGTGGGTACCGATTTGGACTTCTTGGGTTTTTCCACGATCTGCCAAAGTGTGAAAATTTGATCGATTGTGGACTTTCCTGGCCTAAAACCACACTGATAAGGGCCGATCAGGTTGTTGGTAAACGGTTTCAGGCGTTCACATATTACGGCAGATAGGATCTTGAGGGCGATGTTGAGCAGACTTATGCCTCTGTAGTTGGCGCAGGTCAGAGGGTCTCCTTTTTTGTGGATCGGGCAAACGATGCTGAGGTTCCATTCTTCAGGCATATTTTCATCCGACCAGATTTGGCTTATGAGTTGGTGGATGTTACTTACCAAGTCATCTCCGCCGGCCTTATAGAGCTCAGCGGGAAGGCCGTCATTTCCGGCAGCCTTATTAAGTTTGAGTTTAGATATTGCTATCCTCACTTCACTCAGGTCGGGTGGTTGGCAGTTTTCGCTGTCGTTGCCAATATTGAATGGTTCGTTCTGCCTGACAGCGGAATGTTGTTCGTCATCGCCGTTTAACAGTCTGCAGAAGTGGTTCTTCCATATCCTCAGCATCGACTGTGTCTCAACTACAATATTTCCTTGTTCATCTCGACAGGATTCTGTTCGAGCCTTGTATCCTTGGCTTTGACGTTTTACACTTTGGTAAAACTTGCGAACATCGTTCCTGGAGTGGCACCTCTCTATATCCTCGATCGCGCGCTTTTCTTGCTCTTTTTTCTTCTTGCTGAAAAGCCGATGTTCTTCCCTTCTTCTTTGCCTATAGAGCTCAATGGCAGCTCTCGTCTTCACCTGCAGCTTAGCCTTGTAGGCCTCGTTCTTGGCTGCGAGCATCTGTCGGCATTCCTCATCAAACCAGGGGTTTCTTGCTGGTGGGCGCGAAACCTAGCACATCAGTTGCGGCTGATCTAATGGCCTGTTGGCATCGTTGCCATTGCTCTTCGACATTCGATGCTGGTGGTATGGTGTTAATCGAGAGGTTAAGGGATACGCGTTGTGCGAAGGTCTTGGCGGTCTCTTGCGATTGCAGTCTTCCGACATTAAATTTTTTCACAGTATTTCTGGATTGTTGTGGCGTGGTGGATATCCGCATTGCTAAGCTTTATCTTAAACGCACCACCCGCTATGAACGCAGCAGCCACCCGCATTGAGACTGACATCACTACACTTCACTTCGAAAGTTACTTAAGCAGGTTACAAGGCAAAGCACCGGGACGGGAATATCCTACCCTATGATCAAGAATCTACCTGATTCAGCTATTCATCATATCCTTTATTCACGTCGTAAAATGGACTTAACCCTAATAGAATTTCCAAATACACACCATCACAACTACCTTGGTCACTTCATACGGAGTCAGTCATTCTCGATCTGCAAGATCTTATAAAGGGCAGCACCAGCAATGCCATTTTTAAAGCACGGTTTTCCGGATCACAAGTTTGGATAGCAAAGGATGGAACTTCATATACACAGATGGCTAAAAAGCGGAGTACAACAAGATGGCTCTATTATAACGCAAGGCATAGTATCAAACATCGCCTCCATCTATATAAATGAAGCCATACATGAAGCCGCTAAGATCAGTTAATTAAGAAGAGGGGGATGGGCCATTTGTTCTGATGGTTTGTCAATACTACAGAAACGACACAGACATAATAACCAAAATCCAAGATATCGTCTCAAAAGCGAAAACGAAGCTTAATGTAATCTGGACTCCAGGCCATGTAGGAATACAGGGCAAAGAATTTGCAGACACTGCTGCGAACGTGGCATTAAATGCTCCTATTTACACCGTCAACTGGGAACATTACAAAAACCACTAAAGCTTAATCAACTCGACGAAAGCTCAGCCTAAATTCCCGACAGACGTAACGAAATCTGATCTAAGAACATTCATCCGCCTACGACCGTCTACACCCACCATAACCTGTTTAAAAAGGAATCTCCACCTACCTGCCCCAACTGTTTCATCTCCATAACCATTACACACATTCTATAAGCCCTTGTTTTTTATCGACTGCCATGTAGCTCAGTTATTATGTTTTCTTGTTCATATTGAAATTTGGAAATGAAGGTGTTCTTACCTTTTCTAAAATGCTCAACATTAACATTTTCAGCAGCTCTCTTCTTTGACCAACTAATACTACAGATAATAGGTCTGTTCCCGTACAAAATAATATTTACTGATTTTTACTGCGAAAAATTATTTGCATACAAAACTTGCATACGGGCTAAGCAAATTTTGTTTTCCTTGAAAGATTTCTCAATTACATCTCAGGGGCATGTCGCTGAATAGCTCGTATAGTTCTTGGTTGAATTTTCGTCTCCATAGCCCGTCAACGCAACCGGTGCCGAAGATTTTTCGAAGATTTTTTCTCTAAAAACGACCAAGGATTTCTTCATCCTTTTTTGATATGGTCCATGCTTCAGCGCTGTAGAACTGGAATGGGATTATCAGGGCCTTGTGTAGGATCTCTTTATTAGTTCGACTGAGGGCTTGACTACTAAATTAACCGTAAAGTCCCGTACTATCTCGAAGTCAATTCGTCGATGCTGTGTGTCCTTCCGTGTTGACAGCATATACCCGCTTCCTTCTCTATACTAGCAAACGTGGAAATAAACTCAGTTGAGTCCGATCAATGATGTCAATATCGTCGGCGTATGCTATTGAAAGATTGTGTCTCTGGTGTTGGACCTGTTGGCTCGGGAGTTTTGCACAATCACACGATTAAAGAAGCCACATGACAGTGCATCGCCTTACCTAAATCCGTTTTTGGTATCGAATGTGTCGGTGAGGTCGTTTCCGACCCTGATGGAGCAGCGAGAATTCTACATCGTCTTCCTGCAGACGAGTTTGTGCAGTAAACCAAAATTAGACATGGTTCTGTTTAGTTCGTCTCTATAAAACCTCTCTATGAGGCTTTGTAATCGATGAATAGGTGGTGAGTATATCGATTTGGACTTCTTGGGTTTTTTCCAGGATCTGCCGAAATGTAAAGATTTAATCAGTTGTGGACTTTCCTGGCCTAAAACCAAACTGATAACAGCCGATCTGGTTGTTGTTAAACGATTTCAGGCGTCCATATATTACTTGAGAAAACTTATGCCCCAATAATTTACGCAGTTCAAAGGGCCTCCTTTTTGTGGATCGAGCAAATGATGCTGAAATTCTATTCTCCAGGTATACTTAGGTAAGGTTAGGTTACAGTGCTCGACCAAACCAGAAAGGTCAGTTGTGGTACCTACAAGGAATACCCTAATTGTCTCCTTCGTTCAAGCAGCTTTTAGACCGTGTCCTATAACGACACCTGAGGGTTGATCTGTTCAGCATTGTCAAGCAGATAGAGCGATTCTGATTATAGTTGCCTTGATATTTGACACGATGTGCCGTTGTGCATCTGCAGTTTGCTTTCTTGATCGCATCCTGTTTGAACTGTGATTTACATGTAGGGTGGGGCATACCTAACATTTCTACCTGTGGGAGAATACTGGCAAGCTTTATTTCCAAGACAGAAACCTCTTTTTCGACACAGACGAATGTAAAAAAAAACAGGAGGATTCCTCAGTTCTGGGAGCAGCTCCATGGAACATTATATACGATGGAGTATTGACTATTACGAAGCCAGGAGGGGTGAACATTCTCGGATATACTGAAGACATCGCAGTTGTAGTAGTTGCCAAAACTATAGAGGATGCAACAACAAAATCAGTGATATAAAGATATGGCTCAAATCGTCAGGATTGGAACTGTGGGACCATTAAACAGAAGCCTTTCTCTTTAGCAGTCTTAAAAAAGTTGAGCGCTTGGGACTAAAAGTGTGAGAGGACACAATCCAGTCGAAGCGTTACATAAAATACCTAGGGGTGCTCCTAGACCACAGGCTTAACTTCTGGGAACACCCAAGACACACCAGTCAGAAAGCCAGCCGAGTAGTCGTTTATGCCGAATATTGGAGGACCAATGAATCAAATAAGAAATCTGTAAGCAAATCTATCCTCATTCCTCATGTATGCAGCCCCCACATGGGCCACGGCTTCAAATACTGAGTCATACATGAGAATGATAAACTCTGTGCACAGAAGAGCACCTCTTAAAGTATGTATCTGGGGATGTAATAAGTGTGATAGCGGGGAGAATGGCTATCTGGTTGGAGGTAAAAATCTCAGCGTTAATAGGAATAATATGAAAGACATGGTGTCAAAACCCGCCCTATTAAGGAATACCTTGATAGGCGGTACCGTAGGGATTTACAACATAGACTAGGGGGTGTTTTAGCCACTTATCAATGTATCCATAAAAGATTTCAGCCCTCCAGCGCAAAAAAAAATGTAAGGCTGCGGAGTGGGCTGTTCTTAAAGCTCATAAGTTTTGTGTAGGAGCTCGTAGACGCAGACTTTCGCTATATCCCCTGGCCTTAATGCGGAATGTTACAATGCATTCGCTGAACATAATATTTCTTGAAAACATAATACTTCTTGCCTATGTCTTTCGATATACCGTAAAGTATATGGATCGACTCAGAATCGCTAGCTGAGTCGATCTTGCCATGTCTGTCCGTCCATCCGTCTATGGTGTCACCGATTTTTGGGCCTTAAAATTGTGAGTGTTGAAATTTGGTATATACTCTCTCTCTCCCTTTTGAGAAAAACGTATTTTTTGGCCAAACCGTAAGGAATGTTAAAAAAGTGTCTGAGAAACATATTTAGATCTCAATATCTATATTTCGTCTATACAAAGTTTTTTGGCACGCCTACTTTTTGGGTGCGTTTTCTATAAAAAAACGTTTTTTGGTACTTTTTAAAAATTTTGAAAAAACTTTCGATGCAAGATCATTGGTTATGATAATATTAACATTTCGTCTTTTTGGCGTTTTCCTGCAAGAGCCATTTGTATACTCTACCCCAAGGCATATGCAATAGAACCATAAAAGAACCTCCTGAACAATATGTTGTGACAACGTCATTTTTAATACTTTATTTGGGGATATTAATTTTAAAGATGGGATGGGATAGGGTATTAAACGATCCGCACAGCGGAGTGTAGCCTTCTCATATGTTTAATCCTCTTTTTGCCCGGCCCACCCCATCTGTGGAAGGTCGTTGGTGGCAGCAAACGAGAGAGGGAGGAGGATTGTCCTCTCACTAAGGCACTCACTCTCAGGCGGCAGCGGAGGAATTCCCTAGATGGAGTCAACGGTGGCGCCTACAGCTTCAGTTTGATCGAACTGGCAGTGTAATCCCTATATGAGATGCCTCGACATATTTGAACACCAGGTCTATAGGGATTTCCAATACTGAGCCAGGGTGTTGGAAAAGAGTTGGTGGCGGACGAGCCCTCAATGGGTCAACGGCAGCGCTCATATCCCTAAATGGGCTACTGACATCGGTATTTTTCCGGCCCGCTGTCCTAGGGTCAAAACAAGGGTCTGGCCCTCCAGGTTGGGGGTTGTGCTTTGGGTTAACTACCCATCCACGGAAAAAAATTTATGTTACGAAGCAACCAATAGCCTCGGAAAGGACTGATATTATTGTTGACTACCATGCTAATAGAAAAAAGGACAACGACGTTCGTATCTGCACCTGGAATGTGAGAACATTAAACAGGAGAGGTGCAGGCGAACAACTAGCGGAAGAACTAAACTGCTACAAAGCAGACATCACTGCCATCCAGGAAATAGGGATGGGCCGGGCAAAAAGAGAATGAAAAACTGTGACATCTACTATGGACCGTGTTATAGTGAGCAGAAACAGCGACTATTCGGATTTGTTATAAGTGCCAGACTTAGGCAAGAAGTCTTATGTTTCCAAGACATTAGCGAACGCATTGTAACAATCCGCATCAAGGCCAAATTCGCCAAAATAAGCCTTATATGCTATTATAAGCCTTATAACTAAGGATTGCTTCTACGAGCTCCTCGGCAAAACCTATATGAGCGACTACCTAAGTATGATGTTAAAATCGTGCTGGGATACTATAACGCAAAGGTAGGAAGAGAAGACATCTTTAGCAGTACTGTCGGAAAATATAGCCTACACGACAACACGTCTGGTAACGGACTTAGGCTAATTGACTTCGCTACGGAACGAAATGCCACTATAGCCAGCACACGGTTTCCTCATCTCGATATCCATAAGGGGACATGGCGGTCTCGAGATAAACGAACAGTCAACCAAATTGATCACATTGCGATAGACAAGAGGCAGGCATCCAGTATTTTGGATGTCCGAACATTCCGAGGAGCTAACATCGACTCGGACCACTACCTTGTTGTAGCCAAGGTAAGGATGCGGATATCCACCACGCCACAAAAAAAAAAAACAAAAATACTCGCAGCCAAGAACGAGGCCTACAAGGCTAACCTGCAGGTGAAGACGAGAGCTGCCATTGAGCTCTATAGGCAAAGAAGAAGGGAAGAACATCGGCTTTTCAGAAAGAAGAAAAAAGAGCAAGAAAAGCGCGCGATCGAGGATATAGAGAGGTGCCACTCCAGGAACGATGTTCGCAAGTTTTACCAAAGTGTAAAACGTCAAAGCCAAGGCTCGAACAGAATCCTGTCGAGATGAACAAGGAAATATCGTAGTTGATACACAGTCGATGCTGAGGATATGGAAGAACCACTTCTGCAGACTGTTAAATGGCGATGACGAACAACATTCCGCTGTCAGGCAGAACGATCCATGGAATGGAATGGAACCTCAGCATCGTTTGCCCGATCCACAAAAAAGGAGACCCTCTGAACTGCGCCCACTACAGAGACATAAGTCTACTCAATAACGCTTACAAGATCCTATCTGCCGTAATATGTGAACGCCTAAAACCGTCCGGCCCTTATCAGTGTGGTTTTAGGCCAGGAAAGTCCAAAATCGATCAAATTTTAACACTTCGGCAGATCCTGAAAAAAAACCTAAGAAGTCCAAATCGATACCCACCACCTATTTATCGATTTCAAAGCCGCATACGACAGCATTTATAGAGACGAACTATACAGAGCCATGTCTAGTTCTGGTATACAGCCCAAACTCGTCCGTTTGTGTAGGATGACGATGGAGAATTCTCGCTGCTCTATCAGAGTCGGAAACGACCTCACCGACACATTCGATACCAAAAAAGGATTTTGGTAAGGCGTTGCGCTGTCATGTGACATCTTCAATTTGATTCTTGAGAGGATTGTGCAAAACTCCCGAGCCAACACCAGAGGCACAATTTTCCAAAAATCGGTGCAACTACTAGCGTACGCCGACGATATTGACATCATTGGTAGGACTCAACGTGATGTCATAGCCACGTTTGCTAGTATAGAGAAGGAAGCGGAAAAAATGGGTTTAGCAGTAAATGAGGTTCAGACAAAGTATATGCTGTCAACACGAAAGGACACACAACTACGACGAATTGGACAGAACGTCACACTTGACAGATATAACTTTGAGGTAGTACGGGACTTTGTCTACCTCGGCTCCGCTATTAACTCTGACACCAACATCTCGTCAGAAATCAAACGAAGAATTACTCTTGCCAACCGCTGTTTCTTCGGGCTAAGAAGGCAATTTAGTAGTAAAGCCCTCACTCGAACTACTAAGGAGATCGTATATAAGACCTTGATTATCCCAGTCCTGCTCTACGGCGCTGAAGCATGGACCGTATCAAAAGCGGATGAAGAAATCCTTGGTCGATTCGAGAGAATAATTCTTCGGTCCCGTTTGCGTTGACGGGCTATGGAGACAAAGATTCAACCACGAACTATACGAGCTGTACAGCGACAAAGCCCTATTCAAAAAACCCCGCATTGGACGTTTAAGATGGCTAGAACGAATGGACACCAATACTCCGGCTCGCAGAGTACTTCCTGGATTGCAGTACTGTCTGCTTTGTAGCAGCTTAGGGCTTCCGCTAGATACGAACGTCGTTGTCCTTTGTTCGTTAACAATAAAATCAGTGTCCTTAGGTCCTCATTTTAACCATTGAAATAAACAAAAGAGCACCACATTTCCCGATCCACCTACATTACACGATCTACCCAAATAAAACGAAACGTAAAATAGTTTTTTTTTATTTATTTTCAATTTGTCTTTCTTTTATCAATAGATAAAATACATCCTTGTTCTTTCCATTGCTTAACCGAGAAAAAAACTTAATATTATATTTTTTGTTTCTTTATTTTGTGTGTTTTTTTTTAACATACACTAACACTATTTTTAAACATATAAATTTACAAAAAGGGGAAAAAATAATATGAAGTAAACGTAAGTTTTCTTAAAAAATAGTATTTGGTGCATTCACATTCCTCGCTTCAAAAACAAACAAAATGTTTTTTTTTTTTTTTTAATTTCTTAAAAATAAAACCTTTGTAAGTTTCCGCTTTTAATACATTTATGCTTTTTTATTTAGACATTAATTTAAAATACTTATTCTAGGATGAATGTTTTTTTTTAATGTTTCTAAATTTTTAATAATTTTAAAAATTTGTATTAATTTTTTTTTCAATTTTTTTGTTAGAAAAAAAATTATAAATAACATTTTGTGTTCAATAAATTATTACGAATAATGAATATTATTTTATTTTTTGTTTGTTTTTAATTTTTTAAAGCAAAAACAAGTCTTAATGTTGAATACGATTTTTGTGTGTTAAGTTTATGTGGTGATGTGGAAATCCAAAAAAAAAAAATCCCTCAATGAATTCAAATTTTATGGACCAATAGGCATCGTGTTTATGAGAGGCGATGATGGACAGAAATTAATTTTTGGTGTTGCACTTGCGATTGCAATCCATTTTGTTAACGTTCTTAAATAAATCTTATATAAGGTAATGTACAATGATTAAGTGAATCAAAAATAAAGAACCAACAAAACATAGAAAAATGTTTTTTTTTTTATTTTATTTCATTTTTGTTTATATAATAACTCCTTATATTGAAACACTAAAATGTACAAAAAACTAATAGTTATATAATAATTATTTAATTTAAAAAAAATATATCTTTACAAGCTAAGTGAATACCGCAGGCGTTATGCAAAGGAGAAGGGTGTTGGGGGAAAAATTCGAGCGTATTTCCCCCTATCTAACACTCCAACACTCGAATGTCTTTTTGTACAACATAAAACTTATGTTTCTTACCGAGTAGGCCCCAGACAACAGCGATATTTTCTATCACGATATTCACCGGGATGGTGCATACGGCACCCATTACACACGCCATGAATCGCAGTAATCCGAAGCGGTATAGGGAGAAGGATTTGATCACACCAAAGATGTACATGTAAATGTTAACTGCTGCAATGAAGGCGCATACAAAGTCTACGATATTGGGACAGGGAATCGGATAGAGTCCGGCAAAGATGATGTTTGATGTGGATAGGGGCATTGTCACCCATGAATAGACGCTAATCCCGAGTAGAAGTTTGTGCTTGAGTGGGATGATTTTTGAATGGACGACAAGAAGGATTCCCTGGAGCCAACGTTTACGTTGTTGCAGGAAGTCCAATAGGGTGAAGGGGGATTTCTCGTACATTTCACCTTCAATGAAGTTGAAAGTATAGCCCTGGGAGAAGGCACGCATCGCGAAAAAGCAGTCCTCGGCTACGGAACCGTCGATGCCATTGTCGAAAGAGACTGAACGTTCGGCGCCAACCTGAAATAATAAAGAAGTGAGATAAATAAATTGAATGTATAAAAATTGAGTTAAGAGATATTTAATAAATAAATTAAATGTCCATCTTGAAGGATGAATAGGGTTCAAAAAATACTTTTTATGGATGGCGAATCTATATAAAGGTTTTTTTTCTAAAAAGGGCGGGTCGATATAAAACAAGCTGTGTATGACCTATTAACGAACTTTTTTATTTTAAAAGCCCGTCTATGTGGTGTATGAAATCGTTCAACTGTGGGATCCAAGAGGACTACCACATAGTACCTACCAGCGGGATTCCGCCAATGGCCTGGGTTATGTTGATTTTGAGGGAATAGGTTGATTGTTGCTTGTTGGCATAGGCCTACTTCAGAAAACCACACAAGAAAAATTCTAACAGACTTTGAATGTAAACGGTGGGCCAAATATCTACAAGTGCAATAAAATGAACAAAATTTATTTTTTTTTCATGTAATTGGCTTTATTAGTAAACGTTCCTGGCTGGCTTCCCAGTAGCGGATTCTGTCACTTCAATTTTTCAAGACCATGTTGATTGTTTCGGGCTGTAGCTCACGGATTGCTAGGATGATTCTGTCGTTAAGTGCTTGAATCGTTTCCGGATTGTTGGTATAATATCGGTCCTTCACGGTTTCCCACAAAAAAAAAAAAACAAAAGGGGATAGGGTCAGAGGCGGCCAATTGACATCGTCAAGATGGCTGATAACATGATTTTTGAATTTGGTGCGCAAAAGATCGATTGTGGCATGGCGCGCCATCCTGCATGAACCAGAGTCCGTCCAAATTCATTTCTTCAATTTCAGTAAAAAAAAGTCGGTTAACATGTCCCACCGTTGACCGAAATGTTGTACATAGCTTCATTTTCGAAGAAAAATTGTCCAATGATGCCACCACTTCGCACCGAACTGTCACTCTCTGTGGATGCATCGGCTTCTCGACGTGTTTCTTCTAACGTGCAGGTTTTCTGGGCCCCAGATGAAGCAATTTTGTTTGTAAAAGTAGCCGCCGACATGAAAAGGCGCCTCGTCAGAAAAGATGATTTTTCGGCCAAAATCGTTGTCCAATTCATGCTGCTCTAAGGCCAAAACTGCGAAGCGATAATGAAGCGGGTGGTCGTGCGCCTTTAATTGCTGAGTCAATTGGACCTTGTAAGCGAATAATCCAAGATCTTTGTACAGAATTCTACTCAGGCTATACTACGTGAAATGTTGAACTCTCGTCTGTGCGCACCGTACGACGACGGGGACCATGAATTTGTCCACTAGCATACCAGTTTCACGAACTTTTTAGTAGGTGCTTCAATTCGGCCAAAACGTCTTTTCATATACCTTGCGCACTGTTTTTGCTACACAGCACTCATTTTAAAAATAAGTTTTCAATTTTTACCAATCGTTCAAACATAAAGCGACTCATTTGGTTCCGCGGTCATACCACCACTGACTTTCTGTAAAGATTTCGAGCGGGAAACAGCTACCTGGTGAACCTGTTGCTCCTTGCCGCTAAAGATAATTTTTCGGCCAAAAATGGGGTGCTCCTTGAAACACTTATTAACGTCGATCTCCGTGATCAATTGTAAGGGTTCAGGCCCAAGTCCCGACGCAAAACTCGCAAATTGAAGTTTAGTTGTATAGAATTTGGCCACCAAACCTTGGAAAGTCGACTTTGAAGGGCTATCGCCTCTGCCATAAAATATGAGCAACGTTTTGACTAACAAGCACTAATTTGGTAATAAAATTTTATTGTTAAGACGTGTGAATTGCCATGGTTAATTGGCATCAGTGACGGAATAATAAACAACAGATTTGACAGACGCCCTCAAAACTACATGGATGACACAAACTGTAAACATCGAACCTCCTCTTTGGGAAAACCCTTTACTTCTGTCTGATGAGGTGTACCTTTAATTATCGAAGAGCACCCTGGGATGATATATTTGCAGATGTTTAGTCATTCTGGCCTTACTTTTGGTATTGTTTTGTTCGTGTCGTTGTTAGTTGGGATCTGTGACAATATGCTATAACTGCGCGTAGGTAATGTGATTCGTTCAAATATCACAACTCTTGAGATGATGTGACAAAGCTCTTCTGAACATCTGCCCTGTAGTACCTGTAAGAAAGAGAACGATCGCCTTATGGGTGTTCATACCCTATCCCATAGGGGTTTTTTAGTTTTGATACATAGTTTGTAACATAGAGAAAAAATATGGATCGTCGATTTAGCCATGTCCCCCTTTTTAGAAAAACGAAGTTTTATTCCAAACCGTAAGGAATTTTAGAAAAGTATCTGAGCAACAAATTTAGAGAATTAGAATATCTATATTTCGTCTATATAAAGTTTTTTGCCACTCCCACTTTTTGGGGGCGTTTTCAGTAAAAAAAAAACTTTTTCCGAAACATTTTAAATGCCATTGCACAGCCATTGGTTATGATATAATAAACATTTCGTTCTTAGATCATTTTAAGCCACGCCCATTTTTAGGGGCGTTTTCTTACAAAAATCATTTGTATACCCTATCCCATAGCATATGAAGGAGAAACGCATTTTTTTTTGTCGAACCATATGTTGTCATTTTCAATATTTCATCTTCATAAAGCCCACAATTTGGGACTATTTATTTTAAGGATGGGATGGGATAGGGTATTAAACGATCCGCACAGGGAATTGTAACCTTCACATATGTTTTCTAGTTCGATTTGGCATTTCAACATGAATAGACTGACGTGTGAACAACGTTTCCAAATTGTGCAAATTTATTTTGAAAATCATGGTTCTGTTTTCGCAAAACGTTTAATCTAAATGATATCCACAGAGACGTCGTACAGTGCGTACAGAAGAAGTCATCGCTGCTGCAGAGCGTAGCGTAGAGGAAGACCCGAATCTATCCGCCATTGTGCACAGGAATTTGATGTGTCCATCCACTTTATAGAAGATTTTGGAGAAAGATCTTGAGTTGCGTGCTTACAAAATCCAAGATTGCCGTTGATCCCAATTTTCAAAACCGAATTTTGTTTCGCGATGAAGCTCACTTTTGGTTGAATGGATACGTTACATCCACAAAAACTGACTGTTTGGTGTGCTTTATGGGTTGGTGGAATAATTGTTCCGTACTTCTTTAAAAACGCTGCTGGCCAGAACGTTACAGTCAATGATGACCACTATAGAGCCATGACTTTTTCGTTCATCAACTGAACAACCATGTCACACAGCTCGCGCCATAATTGATTTCTTAAAGGAAACGTTGGGTGAGCGCATAATTTCGCGTTCTGGATAATATATAGGATTAATAGCTTTTAAATTTGGGGCGAGCTCCAAAAGAAGGTCAGTATCAAAATATTTAAGACCAAACATGATATCGCAAATATTCTTTGTAATGAAAACACAGTCTAGTGGATCATAATTTTTTAACTTTTTTTTTATCACCAAAAAAATAGTTTTTAGTGCGACTTAGATAGGAACAATTCCTTTTTTTTAGTATTCTTAGTGTTTCGAGGAGAGACAATGAAATATTTTCAAACAGTCATCCATTTGTCTGTTAAATGGTGAAACATACAACTAATTGAACTGACATACATACCTTTCCTTTCATTTAGCACCTGTCACCAATTGTGTATGCATTTCTTATTATTCTGTTTAAGTACACAGAAATATTTACGAAAACAATTTTATTCGTAGCACAAATATGACTTTTGTTCAGTCAGAAACTTTATTGTTTCGTAAATATTTGCCAACATTTTTAGTGACTTTGTGTGCATTCTTAATTTAATTAATACGACAGGTCTATATAAAATAATATTTAATCATTTTACTCGTAAACAATGAAAGCAAGCCGTATATCCATTATTCATATTTAGGTTCGTTTTCATGACAAGGTAGATCGATTGATTTTACTTGGAAAACAACAATAATGAGTAAGTGGAACTTGTACAATTGTACATGTGACAGTTCAAAGGATGACATTTGTACAAGTAATAATGTAAATAAAGTTCCATTTATAAATAACCCAGATAAGTTCAGACAAAATGAAATTGGTACAGTTGTCCAAAAAAAATGTCAACATATTGGAATGCTTTACAATTTTTGTTAATTTAAAATGGCACGGATGTAATAACTAAAAAAAATGATAAAAAATACAATAAACTTTAGGTACTTCGGTTTATTAAATCAACATTTATGGCTTCTTCACATATGTAAGTACATCAAAGAACCCGGTTTAGCACATAACCGATTTGGTACCATATCACTATACCAGTCTAGCTAGACAAATTACTACCATTATCGTCGATGGCTAGAGATTCTAAACGGTGCCCCATTATTCATGCAAAATTTTACAATAAAAATAAATAAAATTACAATGTGACAGCTGTCAGTTTGGGGTTAGTAAAAATAGAGCGCTATACGAAAGAACAACTCATTTTCATTGATGGACAATATTTTAAACAAAAATGAAGGTTTTGTACGAAAATTGCGCACTGTAGCTGACAGTCCACAATATTCATAAAAAAATATGGCCGTCATATTGATTGAAAACTATCAAATGTGAACAAAATTCAGGGAGACTGCATCAATTAGTGATCTTATAGCGTTTTCGATTGGGATACAAAAGCACTCTTTTTATACTCTAGAGCACTTTTTTTACTCTAGATCTATTATTTCGTTTTCGATTGGGATACAAAAAGCACTCTTTTCTTACTCTAGAGTACTTTTGAAGAATCTGGATTCCAAGGCAGATTTACACCAACATGCACCAACACAAAAACATTTAACATCTGACTTATGTCAGTTTGAAGTTTGCATTTCGCAGTTTGATTTGTGTTTTTTGTTATTTCTGCAAAAACTATAATTATAAACTAAAATATTTTTGGATAATCATGTTCTAAAATTCATAAGCTTTGTTTTGACACCAACTCGCCAATGGTTGAATTTATAAAAAAGCCGCAATGAGTAAAAGAAAATTTCAAATGATGGTTTTCATTGATAGCTAATAGCTATAATTGCGGCCTAAAGATAAACAATAAGCTGTCAAATGGCACACTTACACACATGCAAAACCAGAGTAACCTCTTTAATGTTCGATTGGGACGGGTAAAATCTGAAATCTGAGAGTAAATCTAAAAATCCCAATCGAAAACGCTATTAGACACTCTAGCTGTCCTGTCACAAGTCTTTCAACTAAAAACATCGAAGCAGTTCGCGAGATTATTGCTGACAGTCCAGGAACATCAATTCGGCACCGTAGTAAAGAATTGGGCATTTCGGGAAGCTCTATACAGCGAATTTTCAGGAAAGATTGGAAAATTAACTTTTAATAAGTTCAATTGACTCAAGAACTGAAGACTACTGAGTACTGACCATGCACCCATGCAAGTCGAAGAGAGTTCGCGAATGGATTTCGAAACAACAAGTGGATGCTGATTTTTCGAACAAAATCATATTCATTGATGAAGCTCATTTTCATCTGATAACTTCGTTAATCGTCATTCGCATTTGGTGTTCAGAAAACCCACGAATAATTTTTGTTAGTGTGCCATTTGACAGCTTATTGTTTATCTTTAGGCCGCAATTTTAGCTATTAGCTATCAATGTAAACTATCATTTGAAATTTTCTTTTACTTATTGCGGCGTTTTTATAAACTCAACCATTGGCGAGTTGGTGTCAAGACAAAGCTTATGAATTTTAGAACATGATTATAAAAAATATTTTAATTTCTAATTACACCAGTCGGCATAAGTATTTTGACGAAATAAAAATCGTGCATTTTTGAGTTTAACTTCTAAATGGCTTGACAAGAATTCATGTTTATTTTTTCATTTTTATATATAACTAACACAAACTTAAAAATAGGCAAACAAATATTTTTTCATAGAAGTCAAAAAAGATATAAATTAATTTGTAATTTCGTGTGTTGGCATAAGTATTTTGACAAGTATATAACTCTAAGAAAAAACATTTTAAACTTAACAAAAGTAAATAAATAAAGAAGAATTTAGTAAAATATATAACCTCCTTTGGCTTCAATAACTTTTTGAAGGCGTCTCGGTACTGAATCTACTAAATTTTGAAGAATCTCTGGAGATATCTCTTCCCAAAGGGAAGTGACCTCAGAAATCGTCTCCTCTCTGGTTTTATTTAAAGAAACTGTTCTTTTGCGTTTCAAAAGAGACCAGACGTTTTCTATTATATTTAAATCTGGACTTTGAGGTGGCCAGTCCAAAGTGGCAACACCAACATCCTTCAAAAATTTAGTTATCATCCGGGCTTTGTGGCATGGGGCATTGTCCTGTTGCAGGATAAATGATTCACCAATAAGCCTACCTCCGGAAGGAAAGGCATTATCATTTAGGGTTCTTAAATATTGACCTTGGTTCATCGAGCCGGTGATAGGAACCAATTCACCCAGGCCATTATACGCAACACATCCCCAGAACATGACAGAGCCTCCACCATGGCTCACTTTTTGACAAACGGGGCGTCTTTTTTGCCTTTCTACCTTTGGCAATCTAACGTAAAATTTGTTTTTTGATGAGTTATACTCAAAGGAGCTTTCATCTGTCCATAGAACGCTTCTCCAGTACTCCTGTGGCTTGTGCAGATGTTCCTTTGCGAAAAACAGTCTTTTAAGCTTGTTTACCTTTGATATGTACGGCACGTCCTTAGCTTTAAATGTTTTAAAATCTCCTTCCATTAAACGTCGTCGGACAGTGCGCTCACTGATTGGATTCGTTGCCGTCAAATTCCATTGATTTGCAGCAGTTTGAGGCTTCAGGAATATATTTCTTTTAAATTCCCGTAGAAGGGTTCGATCTTCAGTGGGCGTTGTTTTGCGCTTAGCACCTGATCTCATTAGGTTTGTGATGTCATTATGCTTTTTAAACTTATTGATTTGATAGTGCACAGTTTGACGCGACACATTAAACTCACTTGCTATGACTTTTACTGCCGTTCCAGCGTTAAACTTCGCTACCATTGAAGATCTGACAACCAAACTCAACTCAGCCGTTTTACCCATGGTTTTTAATAAATTTTAATAAATTTTTATTTTGTTATCAACGTTTAATGTAAATTAAAGTTAACTACACAAGTTTTTTGGTTATCACGTGCTCAAAACTGTTAAAATATTTACACAAAGTTTCCGTCAAAATACTTATCCCACGTAAAAATTCTTTGTCTGCATGCGTTCTTATCAGCAGAAAGAGAATGCAAAAGGTAAACAATACAAAACTTGGCATGCATAGAGCTAAAAATAGATTCTTTGTTTCGCGCATCATTTTTGCACCGTTGTTTTAACGATACCAAGCAAAGTTAGTCTCAATAGTCACAAAAAAGGTTTCGTCAAAATACTTATGCCGACTAGTGTATAGTTTTCCCCGTAAATCACTTTTTAATCATCAAACTGCGAAATGCAAACTTCAAATTGACATATTAAGTCAGATGTTAAATGTTTTTGTGTTGGTGCATGTTGGTGTAAATCTGACTTGGAATCCAGATTCTTCAAAAGTACTCTAGAGTAAAAAAGAGTGCTTTTTGTATCCCAATCGAAAACGCTATAAATTACAAGATATGGATGTGACCAACATATGGTTTCAACAAGACGGTGTCAATGCTACGCAGGCAGAGAAACAATTCAAAAACTACATGAGTCATTTTGTAATCCTGTAATCGGACGAATTAGACATCCAGATCTTGCAAGTTGAACTTTTCTTTCGGTTTTTTTGAAGTCAAAGGTCTATGCAAACAAGGCCATGACCACCAACGCCTTGAAAGAGGAAATTGGGCGGTGTATTAATAAAATTCAGCCGCATTTGTACGAAACAATCATAGAAAATTTCAATAAAAGAGTACGTACTTGCCAGCAAAGCCGTGGCGGCCATTTATCTGATGTGCTAATCCATACATAACCCCAGTCTGTATACTCTCTCCCTCTTATTAATAAACGCTTATTAGCTGACTAACTTATGACATTTGCGTGAGTATTTCTTATTGGCAAAACCGTCAAGCCATTGATAAGCTAATCAGCGTTTATTATTACGGGGGCATTGAATCAATATATGAATGAACCAATATATATTTCCTATCATGAGACTATCTCCCTCCCAAGTGCGTTGTCTCTTTCTTTAAAACGTCAAAATCACTTGGAGGAAAACAATGTGATATTTTATATGGCGAGAGTGCTGTTTTATGGGGTTATTGCATTAAAAACATAAAAATATAAGTAATTTACTGTGAAACACAAGTTATTAACTTATACAAATACAAAGTGAGTGTGTTAAATCATAAAATTGATATAAAAAGTGTGGAATTCATGATCATTGCAAAGTGTGAATATAATTGCAATTTCAATGAGAAAAATAAAAAGTATTCTGTGCAAAAACAAACAAGAATAAAAACCAAGTGATTCTTAACAATTTGATAATTTAACATTAATTTACATGTGTTTAATCAAAATAATTTGTATTTTTAGAAGTTTTCAAGTCAATTTTCAATTTGATTTATAATTTTTCTTTTGTGTTCTGTCACTTCACTTTCCGCGGAATTGTCAAAGTTTGTTTTCGTACAGATGCTGTTAGTTTGTTATTTGACACTGACGTCGTCGTGAACAACTCTATTACGGGACACCCTTTATATGACTTTTACTTAACGTCGTTCCCGTACGGAAATTCTTAAAATAAGGAACTTTTAAAAGATTAAAAAGTACCCTTTCATAAAAACCACTAAAGCAATTTACTGCTGACATTTTCGTTAGTAAGAATCAGTAAACTGTCAGGTTGTGTCTGAAAGTGTCAAATCCTTTGTTTTGACATGTCTTTTTTATCAGTTGTTCTATTAAATACAAACGTTACGAATCATATTAATCTTATGGGTTTTTAAACTGGCAACACTTGCTAAACATAATTTCAATTTGACACTTGAACGTTGATATGTGGTTAGTACGTTTTAGGATGAATAGATTAAGGCGAAAACAAGGCGTACAAATTGTATAAACATATTTTGAAAATCATAGTTATTCGGAACACGGTGAAACGTTTTCGCACTACGTACACTCTAGTGGGTAATACGGACCCCCAAAGACGACAAACATTGCGAACAGAAGAAGTTATTGCCGTTGTCCACAACAGTGCTAAGGATAATCCGAATAAATCGTTTCGCCATCGTGCACTGCGATTGGAGCTATGTCTATCCAGTTTGTGGAAGATTTTACGGAAAGATCTTAAAAGCTTATAAGCTCCAGCTTGTGCAAGAGTTGAAATCAGGTGACATGTCGTAGGTTCGGTGAATGGGCCGAAAACATGATTCAGCTTGATCCTCATTTTTAACGCAAAATTTTGTTCTCCGATTAGGCCCATTTTTGGTTAAATGGATATGTAAACAAGCAAAATTTCCGAATTTGGAGTGGAGAAACCCCAGTAGCCATTGTCGAGACGCCCTTACAACCATTACAACTAACTGTTTGGTGTGATTTATTGGCTGGTGGAATCATATGGCCATATTTGTTTAAGGTCGATGCCGGCCAGAATGTTACCATCAATGAACATGTTTCTGACTTTTTCGTTCCTCAATTGAATGGCATTGACGTGACAGAGCTTTGGTTTCAACAAGATGGCGCAACATGCCAAACGGCGCGCGACACCATCAATTTATTGCCGAAAATATTTGTTGAGCTCATTATTTGGTGTAATGGACCAATGAGCTGGCCTCCACGATCCTGTGAACTCCCACCTTTAGATTACTTTCTTTGGGGGAATGTGAAGTCACAAGTCTATGACGATAAACCAGAGACGTTAGACAATTTGGAAGCCAATATTCGCCGTGTTATTGCAGGTATAAGACCCAATTGCTCGACAAAGTTTTCGAAAATTGAACTTCACGATTGCGCTTCATTCAAGTTAGCCGTGGCGCGCATATCAAACACGCATATATTTGACATAAATCGGATCATTCTAACTATGCTAAATAAAGACTACAATGTGGTGCAAAAATAATGGATCCTGAAAACAACCTTATAGTTGCGCATAATTGTCATCGAGTTGTGACGTATATGCGTTAGAGCAAGAGCTAGTAAAACCGCATGTGCAATTCATACCATGAGTTTTTTTTAATACCATCATCGCTGCCCGTGACAGTTTTTGAAGTTCACAATCGAGCGGTTATTTTCAAGAAATGCTACACCTCCTTCTGATTTCCTAATATGAGCTACATGCTGTTATTTACAATGTATCGAAAAAAAAACCACACTGAATCCGATTCTACCATTTCTTCAAATGGCGGTATTTCCGGGAATTACCGCCACAAAACAAAAGAATCAATGAACACAACACCATACCAGTTGGTTTTATTTTCAAATGTGTTACAGCCCATATTCTCAATGGGCAGCTATTTGGTTCTACGAAGTGGTCTTTGAAGTGCAAATGTATCTACACGGGTTGCTGTTAATCTGCAATTATATATGCATTGCATGTTCATTATGATTGCATATCACATGTTGTAGTTGTGTTCTGAATAAGTAATTCAATAACTACGGGTGTGAAAACCGCGGCTGTAGTATACCCCAACGAAAATGAGCAAAAAACGATTAAAAACGAATAAATGTCCAGAAGAGAAAAAAAAAACTCATTTTAATGCGATCGATTTCGAACTTCACAAGGACGTTCAGTTAATCTGAGATATTGGCACAACAAGTTGCAATTGCACTCGGTTGAGTTAATTATGCGGGTGCAGCATGACGGGAAAGTGCTGACAGGAATACATTATTTCAGGAGACATCAGCGGTATATCTTCCTTATTTAATTGTTTTTTATTGTTTTCATTTGATTACGGGTACAAACAAAGTCTGACGAGATAATAAAGTTGATTTTTTTAAATAAATTTTTTTAAACAAATATTTACGGTATATGATAAGCAATTTTTTTTTAAAGTAATTGGTCATCGAACTTTGGGTCAAGAATAAAGTGATTCATTCACTTTTTTTAAATTAATTATTTAATTAGATGATAATAAACGTTCACCTTTGAGGTTCTCAACAATTTGGCAACGTCATTGGGGAATATCACAGCAATTACTCTTGTTCTTCGCTGCTTATCGTAAATATGAATCTTTTAGGTCGAGGATAAAGGACCATCCCACTCTACCGCCACCCAATGTTCTTAATGTTGAGTTCACCTTGACTTGAAATAATAAGTCATCGGACAACGTGGACCGCATTTAGCGATGAAAAAATTTAATATTTGGGACAAGCCGACCCTATAGGGCCTTAAACCTAGCTTCTTTCTTCTTTGTGTGTGCGAAGTTATTATTTTTGCTACAAGGGAGTCTCCTACAAGGGTTCTCCTGTTTATTTCAGAACCCGAACGGCAAATTTGAGAAGCTTCTAATGACAGTGTTACTCTTGGATGTTCCTCAGACTTTTGCAAGAGGTGGAGCAGTGAAAAAAATTAAGGTATTGCAACTTTCGGGATTTTTACCAGGGACCACACGCTTAGTAGTCAAAGGCACTAACCAATAGCCCACCGCACGCCATTAGCGATTTATTAGATATCATAGATTCTAGTTTGTCTAGCTTCTGCATTCCCACAGATATGCAGACGATTGCCTTGTTGAGATTCAAAGCAGTCAACGTGACGCAAGGCCGGATTTGGCCCAATCATCGTTTAAGACTACAATGAATGGTTCAAAGAAGAGTCACCAAACATGGAAATGATTCGGATTTGGTTTTTTGATGGATGATGTCTCCAATCATGGCTTGGGTTGTGCCGAATACCGGAATTCTTGTATACATAAAATAGAGTAGAATTAATGTTCCAAGGAAGACAGTTAGTGATAGCAGTCTGATATTTGGGTGTATTGATCCCAGTAACTCATAAATCGAAAGCCTGATTTATCCTTATTGCATGATCTATTTATTTTCATCGATTAGTTAGTGAAGGAATGGGATGATATCCCGGTATGGTATCAGTGATATCTCGTCGCAGTGTTACAAATGGCTAAACGCAACAGGCACGTCGATAATGCTAATGAGCTACTCCATTTTAAACCGCTGTGTCGAATGGTAAATTACAGAGAGACGTCTCCTCAACATCGGCTACAAGATCCTGTCTGGTGAATTATGCGAACGCCTGAAATCGTTCACCAACAACCTTATCGCTCCATACAAATGCTACGTTAGGCCAGGAAAGGCGACAACTGGTCAAATAGACACAAGATATCCATAGCGATACTCATCCCAAATTATTTACGCATACGTCATACATTTTATAGGGGCTACCTTCGTCTGTATCCTGCACGATGGAGAATTCTTAAGAAGTACTACATCAGGATAGGCAACGAAAAAGGATTTAGGTAAGGCGATGCACTGTAATTTAACTTCTTTAATTTGATTCTTGAGAGGAGTGTGCAAAACTCCCGAACCAGAGGCACAATCTTCCATAAATCGGTGCAACTATAAGCACCGGGTGGTTCAAAAATGGGTTCAGCAGGGTATGACTAAGTATATGCTGTCAACACGAAAGGACACACAACATCGACAAATTGGACAGAACGTCACTATTGACAGATATAACTTTGAGGTAGTATGGGACTCTGTCTACCTCGGCTTCACCATTAACTCTGGCAACATCTAGTTAGAAATTAAACGAAGAATTACTCTTGCCAACCGCTGTTTCTTCGGGCTAAGAAGACAATTCAGTAGTAAAGCCCTCACTCGAGCTACTAAGAAGATCCTATATAAGGCCCTGATTATCCCAGTTCTGCTCAAGTGCGCTGAAGCCATATGGATGAGGAAATCCTTGGTCGAAAGAAAAAATCGTCGGTCCCGTTTGGGTTTACGTTGAAGATTCAACCAAGAACTATACGAGCTGTACAGTGTGCATACCCGTTGTCAAAAAACTTCGCATTAGACGTTTAAGGTGGCTGACATATAATGAATGGTGGTCAAGAATCTTGGAGAGAAAAATGTTCGAGCACTTGAATCGGCTGTCATTTGCCATCTATTTGCTGAAGCATTGTATTCATATTTAGCCTGTCAAATACCAGCTATCATGCTGATGCTATACAATTGTGCGTCCTGACAACTGGATTCGTGGGCATCGATTACCGCCTAAATGATGCTCATATACACTTCGCGTCAACTGAATAAGCACACAAATTTTCTAGGGTATGTTGTCCATTTTTTCCTAACTTTGACCTTTATTGCATCATTTTATGATGCTTACAGCTTGCTTATGATGTTGAGAAAAAAACACAGAAAGAAAAATTTAAAAAGTACCGCTATTTTTTTTCTCGCTCTCTTGTAAAGCGTTCCATATGGAAAAATGCAGTTTTTTTTTGCTTCAACTGAATAGAAACACGGTCATTCAGGGTCATTATCTTCATTGTTTATGAGTGTTTTGAGGTGATTGGCATACTAAATCAAAAGTTGAAGTTTCCTAAGTGCATTTTAGTTTTTTTTTTAATTAAAAAAAAAAATGGTGTCGAGAGAGCCAACATTGATTTGTTAAAAGAACAAGGGCTGACCGGGCGTGCTATAGCCACCAAAATTGAACGGAGTTTTAGTGTTGTCTATTCTTACATCCGAAATAAAAGTTCGTACGGAAAAAAACATGAAAGGAGGTAAAAAACGGCAACAACAGCAAATGACCGACGTGCAATTTTGAGATGTGCTTCCAATTCGAGTGACTCTGCAGCAAAAATTAAGCAAAAAGCTGGTGTAACTGCAAGTGTTTCAACAGTCCGCAGAGTAATAAACAGCGCTGATGATTTAAAACGATTGAAACTCTAAAAGAAACCACCACTAAACGAGCAACGTAAAGGTATTCGTTTAGAATTTTCTAGACTCCATATGAGTTGGGAAAATGTGTGGCGCAACGTGGTTTTTTCCGATGAGAAGAAGTTCAATTTTGATGGCCCTGATGGCTTTAATTATTATTATCATGATGTGAAGAAGGAAGAACGATTTTTAGCGCTGCATCATAGTCGAGAAGGTGGAGTTATGGTATGGGGAGCAGTTAGCTACTATGGGACTGTAGACCTTGAGTTTCAAACGTCAAAAATGACTGCAATAACCTATAAAGGAATTTTGGAAAGAAATTTTCCTAAATTTGCGGATATTTTTGGACCCATTAACTGGACTTTCCAACAGGACAACGCCCCCATCCACACGGCGCGCATTGTCAAATGTTGGATACAGGACCAAAATGTTGAATTGCTTCAATGGCCGCCGTACTCACCCGACCTGAACCTTATAGAAAATGTATGGGGATAGTTGGTTCGAAAAGTTTATGAGTCTGGCAGTCAGTTTGAAGACAGCGAATCGCTTATTGCAGCCATTAAATTAGCTTGGAGGGAAATTTCGCTGGACTACTTAAAGAGCCTCTACGATTCCATGCCAGACCGAATTTATGAAGTGATTACGAATAAAGGTGGGAGCATCCACTACTAGAAATAACCAATAAAAAAGTATTTAAAGAAAAACTATTTTCATTTCATTCCGTTAGATTTTATTTCATATTTTAATAGTTGTGTCTATTCAGTTGACGCAAAAAAAAACTGCATTTTTCCATATGGAACGCTTTACAAGAGAGCGAGAAAAAAAATAGCGGTACTTTTTAAATTTTTCTTTCTGGGTTTTTTTCTCAACATCATAAGCAAGCTGTAAGCATCATAAAATGATACATTAAAGGTCAAAGTTAGGAAAAAATGGACAACATACCCTAGAAAATTTGTGTGCTTGTTCAGTTGACGCGAAGTGTATATATAGGACATAAGAACGAATGAACATTAATACTCCGACTCGCATAGTCTTCGATTCCCAGCCAGACGTCGGACGCAGTAGAGGAAGACCTCGCCTTAAGTGGCTCGCACAATTAAAAACGAAACGAGGTAGTTAGCTAAGACCCGGGCTAATTGGAGAGACATGTTGGTTGAAGCCCAGGTTCTTTCCGGACTGTAGCACCACATAAGTAAGTAAGTAAGCATCTTTAAAGATCATTAAGTTCGCACCAGTTTTTGTCGTATCACCACTTCGGTGTTATTCTTGGGGTTGATCTTGACTCCGAAGTAGATGAACTCTTTAGTGCAAAATGGTTGCTCTCAACAGAGAAATTCTGTCCAAGGCTTTGTTGATGTTAATGCTTCAACAACGGCGCTGTGGGAGTGACTATTAAATCGAAATTGTCGCATACCCCAGTAGCTCGACGGATTTTTTGAAGATAGTGCATTCCGAATCTATGATTGAAAAAATCGTCACCTTATCGGAATCCGGTATATGTTTGGAAAAGTTCAGATGAGCTATTTCCAAATTGAAGGTTTAATCACGTGTCCCTCAGTGTAAGTCGACACAGTATTGATGGCATGAATGGATTTTTTTTAATAGGGTTGCGATAAGTCTTTAGTTTATGCCAACAAGCCAACAACGTTAGAGAAGCTCAACAAAATTACAAAGATAAAGTTGGTAACTTTCCGATCGATATCTGAAAAAGAGTGGAAGCAAAGGTGCTCCTGCAGCCATATGAATAAGATCGGCACTGCACCCGAAATAAATTTCAGTCCGATATCTTTGTGTTTTTTTTTTAAATACAAAATTGGTTTGTCCAAATTGTTAAACCCTGTATAAACCCAAGCCCTGACCTACATTCTCTTAATAAAAAAAAAAATAACACCGATTCTCCCAAAAAAAAAGAACGAAACACCACATGTAACTTATTCATCCATCAGTACTACTGCATTCCTCAAGTCCAACAATTATCCCAAACTGTACACCAAAATCTCAATATAACCAGCTCTTTGTAACTACATCCAAATTAGCACCGCAATGTTAAAAACCCCACCGAGTATAGTTCACTTGCCTCCATTCGAATCTCAAGGCCGCACTCAAAGAAAAATAAACACAATTACCTACGCTAATATTTACACTTAAGTTTTGAATCAATTGCTGACAATACCTACCCTAGGTACACTTAAAAGCTTCCACAAATAGAAATGGGAATGCAAATCTCTTGAGATTACACAGAAAGCCCGGCTAATTTTCCATTTTACTCGGATATAGATGAACGAGAATATATCGCCGTCACCGATGCCGGTGCAAGTGACTGAGAGTTGAAACGAATAGTAAACAGTTTCTGTTTGTCGACCGAAGTCATCCGTAATTGGCATCTGTCCAAATGTCAACGTAGTTAGCTCAGCTAGGTATTCAGGGAATCAATTTGATTTTTTTTTGTATTCGTCTTCAAGTCGGACTACGTTTCATTACTATGACACGTAAATTAAACTTTTTCGACCTGATGAGCGCTATTCAGAGGAAACATTGTCTGAGGGAAGGTACATTTGTAGAATGTGGAGGTTTATACATTCCGCCCGTCAATCTGCTATAGATAATTGTTGATGTTTATGTTTTTGGCAAGGGGTTAGCTTGTTTGTGTAGTACAGCTCTATTTTATGGATTCGGGGAATTCTACCACGTTTATGTGTAGGTTTGTTGCTGGGAATTCTTAGGAAATGTGTAGTAATTCAAAAGGTTAAGGCCGTTACTACGTCAGTGGATGGAAAAGGCACTATTGAATTTGTTTGTAATGGCAAAACCGTGTACTACTGAAATACAGTTGGTTATGAAGATGATTCCGTAAGAGATTCCAAGAATTTATGTAAGATTTTACGTTCCACATTAAGGTTAGCAAAAAGGGCAAAATTTCTGTGCTTATAGTCGAGTCTTTCGAAAAAAAAACTGGAGCTCAAATTCCAATATAATTTTTTTGGGTTTATATGGCTATTGCAAGACCTATATTAACATGCGGGGACTTGTAATCATCTACTTAATAAATTAAGGATGCCAAGTGTGAGCACGACTTGTGCATTGAGAACCCCACCTACAGAGGTGCAGGAAACCCTCCTCAACCTGTTATCCACAGATTTTAACATACCAGAGACTCCAGTTAAAATCTGTCTGTGAATCAATCGCCTAATTGCTGAATAATGGATTTAAGAGATTCTCAGATTCTTAACAGATATTTGGGCTTAGATGTAATCTCTGACTAACTTTCAAAGACCATACTCCTGCATCTTACTAAGCAGAGATGAGTAGGAGAAAAATTCCAAACGAACATACAACTATTTCTGAAAACACCGATTACACCTATACCAGATTAAACTTTGACAAATGACGGAGTGGGTGCTGGTGTTTTCTCCGACAGGCTAAATATCAGCGTATCTTTCGATTTTCCTGATCACTAAAGCATTCAAGGAAGCCATGATATTATATTCGCTGAAAGAGAATATACTATCTGAGGATATAAGCATCTTCTTGGACAGCTAAGCGGCCATCAAATCCGTGGAATCAGTCTCAACTCAAAGACAACCCTAGATTGCCGCTCATCTCTTCGCAAGATGGCAGTTTGACATTCACCTATGCTGGGTGCCTGGGCTTAGGGACATTCCAAGGAACTGTAAGGATGATGAACTCGTGAATGAACGCCGTGGCAAATAACCAAACAAAATTGGCCTATGCTGGATTTGAGAAGATCAAAGGGATTGATTTTGGACACTAGACTGCACATAAGCGCCACCATAGGTGTCATCACTGGACACTGGATTATAGGTAGGCACGCAGAAAGGCTTGTCCTGCATTCAAACCACTTTTGCAGGAGTTGTATGGACAAGGAAGCAGAAGAAACAATAATTTATCTTCTTGCCCAGCCCTATCAAATAAAAGGAAGCTTCATCTTGGAGCTTACTTCTTTCAAAATCTGAGCGGTTTTCTCACAAGTAACAAGGAGAATGGACGAAAACCAAAAACGGTCTCAGTGTGCTGGCGAATCGATGGCAGCCACGCTAACCTAACCAAACCTAGACCCCTGAGTGGCACGGAGAAGGTTTGTTTTCATTTTCCAAGCTGAGGCGACTTAGGCCACTCAATGTTATTCAATATCCTTCCTCTCGCAGTGATCTTACAAATCTGCCGAAAACCAGCAATTGTAATGAAAAAGCAAACGTCAAGAGTTCCTTTGGATTCACCATAAAATTGTAGGTTCCGTCATTCGTGTGTGGATCCAAATATCAACCAAATTTACAATATGACTCTGGTGACAGGATTCCCTCGGTTTGCTACATTTTGGGTCATATTTGGGCGATCTTTGGAGTCCCAGGATATGATAACGAATAGAGGCAGCCAGCTGCAACGTTTACAATGGGACATTGGGACATACTGTACAGAGACGAGTTGGTCACCGATTCGGTCGTCTTGAATTAATGATGGATGTACAATGTTGCGATTGGTGTTAAATCAGATAATCAGCGAAGACAATAAATACCTTAGGGGCAACTTAGACAAAGGTATTTATCCTTGGACTATCCAGTGGTTAGCTGCCCCAAATCCACCAGAAAGTTATGCTTACCACTGGATAGTTGAATAAATGTGTCCGTGCAACTGGACCTAAGTGTACGATGTCTATTCACATAATAGGGTTGGATAACCTCAACGGATTGTTCGACTGCTTACGTGTTTGTGGCTCAACTTGTAACGATGAGATATGTCATAACAAAAACCGTATTCTCCCATCTGAAGTAGGAAATCCTTATTGGGGCACCCATTATAAGCAAACGCTTAACATAATCACTTCTTTACAGTTCGAGTCCTCAAATGACTTAACTACTAGTCTTATATTTCGCATCTTTTTTTAAGGAAACTACCTCAATGAAACAACAAAAAACAAATCGTTCTACATACCTGTGTTACGACATAGCTTCCCTTCCAGCTGAACAGCGGCTTGTGGAACAGCTTAAATTGCAGCCTCAGCTTCCCCATATCATCGCTGACTCGAAAACTGTCCGCTAGTGTGGTCAGCCAGTTGACAACATTCTCATTGGCATATGTGATCAGTCCCTGACCGAATGGATGCTTGCCATCTAAAACAAAATTTATGATACCTCTGACCGAGTTCTCCGTCAGCAAAGTCTCCTCATCCAAGTGAACAATCCAATCGGTATCGTTCAGCACATTCACATTATCCTCCAGACAATATTGCAGTGCACGTGACTTGAACAAAGCACCTGTCTTAGTCTTGTAAGCCTTTGGCACGACAATTTCACGGATTCGTCGATGTTTTGCCAAATTAACCGCCTTATCGGTCACCACTTCGATTAGGAAATTCTCCAGGCCCGTATCCAGACAAATGTTCATATTCCTCAGCACATTGGTCTTGACCAAATCGGCAAAGTCTCCTCGTGTAACCACTCGTATACAGATGAACGGTGCCAGCAGCGGACTTCCCTTTAGCACCACCTTCTCAGGGAAGGCATTATAGAAGACCAGACCGCAAAAGTTGAATAGCACCTGCGGCAGTGTGAGGAAGGTGAGGAAACGCAGTAAGTACAAAAGTATCGTTGGTATCTGGCCATATTCAGTCCAGGGATCGACCAGTGTGAACGAATTCTCGTTGATTTTGATCCCGCCAGAGAATATCTCGAAGAAGATTATCACAAAGATGAGGAGAGCGCAGTGCAGCAGGTGACGTGTGTTCGAATTCATTTTGTATGTCACTTGTATGTTGTTGTTGGTGTTGTTGTATTCTATTCAAATACTTGTTCTTTGTTGTAGTTTGTGCTTGTTCGATTTGTTGCTATATAATAAAAATTGTGTGGACGTGTTGTAGTTTAAGTATTAATAGTATTTTGCTTTCTTTTTTTTTTGCTTGTACGTTTAGTTTTTTGTTTTGTCCGTTCTTAGCTAGATAGATAATCTCAAAGTCTGTTTTGTTTTTCTTTCAAAAAATATTCAGCTGATCTATCGACCATGCAGCGCAGCGATTTGAGCAGCAGTCTGTGTCCTTGGTAATAGTGGCGGCACTAGTGACATCAACAGCACACGAAGCGTCGTTTCGGTGCTGGGCGGTGGCCAATTTTGGGACATGTGACGAATTAAGGCGCCAACTCAATAGTGATTCAGTGGACGACGACAACAACAACGTGGTAGTTATCTTAGAGGATGCTTCCTCGATGTTAATGTTTCACAGCATTTCTGAAAGTAAACAAAAATAAAAATAAATAAAAGCAGATGAGAGGGTAGTATAAATAAATGTGAAACAGGTATTATTGAACTATCAAAGGAAGGGATGTCATTTGCAAAGAAATGTCTAAGCTTTGTCAATTAATACGCCTCCCGTCCTAAATCATGTGTGAACATGGAGAATTTAATGCTTTGAACTAACATTTATGAAAGAGCTAAAGATCTTACTGATTCAATTCAAGATTCAAAATTCGTCAATTCGTATTCAAATTCGAAAATTAGATGCGCGCGTATCACTGAAAACGAGAAAATCTGCCAACTATTCGCATATTGATTTAACATGATCTATGTATATGACCAAACACCATTGCAAGGCAACTCCTTATAAAAGTCCCACAATTCTCTAACTATTGCTGCAGTCTTATCGAGGTATCCGTTGCTTCGAGGTATTCTTCCGAAAAGCTGTTCGGAATATTTCTCCGACATTTTCTAACGCATCCCGGCGAATTGTGTTCAGGTGCATTTTTCGTGCAATTTTTGACAGCTAAGTACCATTCGTTTTCCGATTTCCTTCGACACAAATTCTTCACGGAATTTATTTACGAATTGTAGTGAAGTGAAGCCGTCGCATTTGCGTAGTATTTTTTTCCGATGACACATACCTCGAATGAAACATAAACCTCAGCGGAGTAGCGTTGCGGAAAATTGTCCGCTCCGGCGGATACCTCGATAGGGCTGAATGTCTGGAATTGACTTTTACAAATGAGCTGAATGTCATACTGATTCAGTTTAGACGTAATATCCCTAAACAGTCTATAGCTCTCTCTCCGTATACAGTCTACAAGCTATCGCCACGTCATCCGCGTAGGCAATCACTTTGCGTCCTTCTCTTTCTAGATTTACTAGAAATTCGTTGACCACTATATTCCAGAGAAGAGGAGACAGGACGCCCCCTTGTGGGGTGCCACAGCTAACAGATTTACATGCCGATGAGAAGCCAATATTTGCGTTAATAATTCTGCCTGTGAGTAGCTGATTTATTAGCAGAAGTAGGTCAATGGTTTCCATGCTGGAGGTTGTCCATTGACCATCTGGTTTAAGTAGATAGCTAGATATATGTGGATTGGAGTCTAGAAGCCTCTAAGGTTTCTTATATATGTTACCACAGAAAGTATGCCAGGATGCTATTTTTTCCTTCTTCAACACGCTGTATGTTTTGAGAGACGACTTAATTTAATTGGTCCCAATCTAGTGTCTCCTTGGAGCTCTTAGCTTTGGCTTTGTTTGTTGCTCAAAATTTCTTTATATAGTGACGAGTCTTATTTTTGGGGTTCATCAGAACTTTCGGGTCTAGGGGGGTATCATCCAAGGTGACTTGGATGTATCTTTGGAGTGCTCGTTAGAGTGGGAGGCAAGCGTAATATATACCACTTCTTGCTAATTGCAGTTAGCTAAGGACCGGGTTAAGAGCTTCATTCCGTACTATAGCGCAACTGAGTTAGTTAAATTTTTGTGCGTATTACTGCAAAAGAGTTTATCACTGGAAAACGAGAAAACCTATGTGATTTTCGGTTTGACAACATCGCTTTGTAATCCTATTTTCTAAACCTAATTTTGTATTGCATAACAAAGATTGCTGGCCTTCGCTTCTCATTGTTTTATGTGCGCGTATCACTGGAAAACCGGAAAACCTATGTCATTTTTCGCGTAGTGGTTTGACAACATCGATTTCTAATCCTCCTTTGAAAACTTTTTTTCACTCTTTAAATACGCCGGGATTTATGGAATCATGCTGATTATGGTTTCGAGATGGTAGCACGTCTTTACAACATTCGTCACTAGGCGTGTTCTAAATATTTACGGATCCCACCAAAATTTCCGAGATTTCCGAAAAATCCGTAAGTGAAACAGGATTCCTCACTTGAAAAGGTGAGGATTTTCTGAAATAACTGAAAGAAGAAATTGATAAATTCATCTTCTCACCCTCTCTGCGATAAGAGTACAGCTGGTTATTTTGTATGTATCAAAGGAGGAATTTCACATTTTATGAAGGAAATCGTTGTATGACAGATAAAGTTCTTCTCTGCTTAGAGTGTTGTACGCTATAAGAACTATGCCCTCAGCCATCAAATAAACTCAGCGGAGGCACCGAAGAAAATGTTCTGAGTAATCCATAAGTAAAACGAGCAAAAATCCCAAAAACTGGAAAAAGTGTTTATACGACTGCAAAGGAATTTATCGCCATAAATCTAAAAAAAACTAATCAAAGTTCATATTCGTGACAAGCAGACCCATCAGGCTTTGCGAAAAAGGTCTGAACGGTGACTGATTTCAACAAGACGAAGCGCCATGTCAGACTGCAAATCAAACCATGCAGTTTCTGCAACGAAAATTTTATGGACGAAATGGCGACAATGACTGGCCACTCAGATATCAAGATTTGAACCCTCCTATTTGAAAAGCAAAGTATGCCCTAAAGCCCCAGACCATTGACGACCTAAAGGCAAACATTTGTACCGAAGTCATAGCTATAATGCCAGCAATAAAAAGGGGAGATTTAGCTTTGGTCAATTTCTATTTCTATGTTCTATTCAAAAACTAGTCCCAATAAATTTTAAATGACCAAATTAAATAAAAGTGCCATCGCACTTACTGGATTATTTAATTCACCCGCAAAGGAATAACATAAAAAATCATCTTTTAAGCGGCCATTACACGGTCAATCAATTGATATCATGCATCGTGTATGTGTAAATTGACGCTACCCCTTACACAGTTCAATCGACTGACGTGGAATTTTTAGTTTTTTTGAGTTTTTGAGGAGTACGATGCGTACTCGGCCTTCATCGTCCTTCAATTTTCCACTAGCGCCAGTCATGCTTTCTCTTCCGCGAAACAAAATACAATGAAGTAATAACGTCAATCCAATCCTTACACACATCAATCAGCATGACGTTCATCATGCAAAATCAAACTTGTTTTGATTTTCGTCAATCAGACTTCACCAAATGTGTGTGACTCATATCTACATATAAATTTTCACAAACACATGTTAGTGATTTATGTCATTCGATTGTCCGTGGAAGTTTATACGTCATTATGTGACAATCAAAATGTCAAACTCTATTGTAATCCCCACCTGACATTCATTCGTTGAAAATCTACTGTTTTCACTTTTCTTTTGGAAGTACTTGCAAAATATTCTTCCTTTTCTGCAGGCGGTCATCACCGACTCTTCTCCATACCAATATTCATCCTGTTATTTGTAATATCCTCAAAAAATTGTTTGACTTTCCTACAAACCAGACGGTTATGTCGAAAAAAAATATTTTCTCGTTGAAAGTATGTTTAGCCGCAGGAAATGGGAAGCTAATCACAAGAAAAGAGGGTTATCTCACCTCAATTCTGCGTGTTGGCTATTAGGAAGATACTTATTAAGACATTGTAGCTTAGTTAAAGTAACAGCCCATACAGACGACCCGTCATTGGAAGAAAAACGCCCTCTTCTATCCCGCTGTTTTCCACAACCTTGTGAATCTATTTGAAATCACACTTTCCAATATGTTTACGGATGACGGATGGAATCACTACCCACACACTTAAGACTCCCAATGGGTCTATCTTGACCTAAGCGATATGAGCAATGACGAACATTGCCTACTTCAACAATCCACCGACCTAACACTGCAAACCTCTTCCTTCCCTACTCCAATTAGAGACCGTGGCGCGTCGGCTAGACTTAGAAAATGAACAAGCATTTTTCCCTTTAACCCAATTACCCATGGTACACTAAAGTTCACTGCAATTAAGCGTTTGTTTATTGTAATTTAATTGCAACTGGTTGTTCATTAAATAGGGGCGCACATAGAGCCCGACTGAGTCGTCAACAGCGGGGTCACAGTATTATCATTCATACACGTCGGCATTTTTGTCATCGCTTTGTTGGTAATTAATTTTTATGACGATTTTATTGCACGAATTTGGTTCATTAAAACGAGCAATGCCTAATAGATAGCCATTCAGAAAATTGTTAGTTTAATTACATTTGGAACAAAAAAATTTGACATTTGTAGTGTGACCTTCCATCAAAGTAAAGTGGATGAAGGGTTTCTCTGAATTAACAGAATTATGAAAAATTAGAGCTGTGGACATAATTTAAATTGTGTGCTTTGTATGGAAAAATGGGGTTTCAATTTTATTCACTGGATAGTTTTTGACATTTCTGCCACGGTAATAAAACAGTTTGGTGTGTTTTTCTGTGTCAATTGGATTAAATGGGATACTGGACGTGGATGCTGCTGCTGATATGATATTAAACACCTTCTCCTTGGCTTTATTCCCAACAAAATAAAATGTATCAGGCCAAAGGAAAAAGGGTGGTATGACTTGAGCTGCAAAGAAGCTATCAGGTTGAGAGAGACAAACTTTCCGAACAAAATTCAAACAAGTCAGAAATGACATTAATTCCCATTCAAAATGTGTCAAATTCCTCTACGACCAACAGTTCAGGCAAAAAAAAAATTCTACAATGTCCCTGAGGTATTAAAAACGTTTGGTCATTTGTCAAAAATATTTAATATTCGTCCTCATCGTCAGTTCCGACGCTCTTTCAAAATGACATTCCAGCTGTCAGCTCCTTAAACTAAACCAATCTGCTTGCTGCGGATTTCGCAGCCAGTTCTACATTGTCAGATTGTGCCCAGCCTCCTCCTGTACTTGAGATCATAGATCATTCTATGGGACAAATTCACTTTCGTACTCGTAATGTTGCAAGAGTTTTATTTGACATTGACATTCACAAAACAGCTGGTCCAGATGGTTATTTATTATTCTGAAGACCTTTTCTATCTATCCTACTCATCAGGACTCTTTCCGAGTGGATGAAAAACAGCATTTGTCCAGCCTGTACCAAAAAAAGCGAATCTTCTTCTTCAAGGTCATGGAAACGCTGATAAATCGTCAGCTTATGAAATATATCGAAACACGAAAACTTCTCAATGACCGGCAGTATGGTTTTCGCAGCAACAGGTCTACTGGTGATTTGATGAAATATCTCACCGAAAAGTGTAACCAATCAATCATCCATGGTGGAGAAAGCAAGATTGTTGCAAAGGCATTTGACAGCATTTGACATCAAGCCCTTTTGTCGAAAATGTCTGCATTTGGAATCGATGAGAAACTTCTTCTCTGGATTAGAAACTATTTTTCGAAACGTTGAATTCAAGTTGTTTTGGACGGTTTCAAGTCTGCAAGCCACTAAATAAATGCTGGTCTCCCTCAAGGCTCAGCTTTGTCTCCGACTCTCTTTCTCATTTTTATAAATGATATCCTGCAACTTCAAATCCAATTATTTTCTTCGCTGATGACAGTACTCCCAGCTTCTCATATTCGTTTTCAGGTTCACGTCCCTCATCTTCGAACGTGGACTCTAAACGACCTCGACAGCATCATCAAATGGGGTAAATCCAACAGAGTAGAATTCAATGCTTCTAAAACACAATTCTGGCTTCTGTCGTTAAAGCGAAACCAAAATCTAGAGCCATTATCCATGAATGGCACTTACGTCGAAGAAATCGAAAAAACTTTCCATGTTAGCTATGTGTGTTAGTAACGACTTGCGTTGGAACGACCACATATTTCAAGTCGCTAAAAAACTCTTCTGATCTGGCCACAATATAAAAAGCGTTTATACGCCCTAAATTTGAGTTCAACGCCCACGTCTGGTTGGGTACACCAAAAACAACATTACACCTCCTAGATAGGATTCAAACGCGTGCGAAAAAACTTATAGGAGACATTAGAATAGCGAACTCTTTAGTTTCGGTAGAACATCGTCGAAATATCTCCTGCCTTAGATTGTTTTATCGCTATTTTAACAACCAATGCTCAAATGAAATAGCCAGCTGCATTCCTCCCATTCAACAATTCAGCCGCAATACACGTTACGCTATGAATGCAAATCAGTTAACCCTGAAGCCTATCTTCGGACGAACGCTGAAATAAAGAGATTCGTACAAGGTGGGCCAAAAGAAGTCATCTGATGTTGTTTGGGTCTCGGAATATCGGTTGTGGCTCGCGCAGTGTGTGCCGTTGCTCCGTTCTGTTGGAACCACATGTCATCAAGTCCTAATTCCTCCAATTGTGGTAGAAAAAACTCGGTTAACATGGCCCTATGGCGCGTACCGTCCACTGTTGTCGTTTGACCAGCGGCGTTCTCGAAAAAAATGGCCCGATGACTCCTCCAGTGTGAACAGCGCACCATGCAGTAACGATGAGCGGGTGTAATGGCTCCTCGTGCATTACTCGTGGATTTTCGGTGCCCAGAAGCGATAGTTTTGCTAGTTCACGTACCCACTGTGGTGAAAATGCGCCTCATCGCTCATTATGATTTTGGTCGAAAAATCGTCCACTTCGTCCTCGATATTGAGGATGGCTTGGGCGTCGACCGCCAAACGCGTGTAGTTTGGCGGTCGAAAGGCAGCAGTTGATGCACGGACTGGACTTTGTACGGGAACATGTGCAAGTCTTTGACCAAAATTCGACTTAGGGACGACCGACTGATGGCTAATTCAGATGCACGGCGTCTGGACGATGTTTTCGGCGACAGCTTAACATGCTCGGCAACAGCGGCGATAGTCTCGACATAGCGGGCGCTCCTGGGCCGGCCACTCTCTGCAACGTATCGTGTGGACCCATACTCTTCAAGGTTGGTGACCAAACGGCTTAGTGTTTGCGCAGTCGGCGACGGAATTCGCGCTGCTCCAACACACAGACGAATTGTTACGCAAAACAATAGACGCGATTATTCCGCGTTCTTGGGGAGTGTATCGCTCCATGGCTTGTTCACTTGTATTCTACATCTGTCTAGTCCACAAATGTCAAAACAGATTTGACATTGGCGGCCATTTGCAAAAATAAGAGCATCTACCGATTGGGTGAACTCTATTGGCCCAACTTGTACATAAACCGAACAATGTTGAATGCTCTACAAAACTCTGTGTTCCCTTTCCATTATAACCCTCAGGCATTTAAAACCAATGTGCATCGGTACCTTCTTTCATCTTATCTTGAATTTCATTAACGCCCGCACTGTGCTAAAACATATACAAACATCCTCTTTCAACAACTCAATTTAAGTTTTCTATTCTATTCACTACACTAATGCCAAAGATTATGAACTGGGTAAGATTTTAACGCAATCGCCACACGTCCTTAATGATTTATATGAAAGAAAATGCCGAAACGTCTTGACCGATTTTCTTCAAAATTCGTTTTCACGGTTTGTTTGGTCATAATTCTAGGCCATTTTTTCTTTATTTTTAGCCATTTTATTAACGGTACCTGTCATACAAAAATTAACATAAAGTAAATTTTCTCGAAAACGGTTCTAACGATTTTGATTAAACTTACTTCGTACCCAGATTTTTCAAGAACATCCATACAACAGATTTTTAGATTTAGGCAATATAAGAAAATTTGTTGATTTATCGCTAAATATCCGGCCAAATTAACTGAAATGAAAAATAGTTTTGGCCAATAACGGAAAAATCATTATAATTCACATGGACACCGATCCCTTCGAATTCCGGATTGAAAGTTCTTATAATCACAGTTCCACATCATTTTTAACATTAATAATCAAAATTGTATATTTTGGTCAAACTGTGCAAATCGTCAAATTCTCTCATGGTTCGTATTTTATTTTACGACCCAGCAGTGAAAGAGAAAGTTGCGTACGACCCAGTCATGCACCCACCACTCGATTTACATGTATTACAGATCTTCTTTAAAAAAATCATTTTTTTAGTTAACTCGAAATTAACTTTTTTGCATTCCTTTAATTTGATTTCACAACATTCATAATAAATATTTAATTAACCAATACTAGCCACAGATGGCGCAACTGATATAAAGTTGCTTTGTAATTTAATTGAGAGACGTAATCTTTTACATTGTCAACATTCATTATTTATAAAATTTATATCACCAATTTAATGAAGAAATAAAAATTCTTGTGTCTGATACAGAGTAGCGATTAGATTCGGTTTTGGATGAAAACGCCTGTTGAAAATATAGCTAAATAATTATATCACTATGTTTTACTGTTAAAATTCATTATACAATTTATCAGCTAGATTAGATTAGATGATGTAAGGGTATATCATAGTCCAGTTAGATATCATAGATACGGTCATTTGAAATCTTTAGACGAGAATCGAATAAACATACGCACGTCATGATAGAAGCTCTAACATTGTATGTGTGTTAGAAATATCAATATAGTTCAATATCATATACCCTTAGTATATGCTACGTCTTGAAACATAATTTGGAACGAGATGACATCTTTAGAAATATTGTCGAAAGACACAACCTGCACATCATCACGTCTAATAGTGATAGATAGATTATCTAAATTTTATAAATACACCTCAGGGACATCCTAATGTATGTACAATGATATAAGTGCCTCCATGAGTTGATCTTACCACACCAAAATGCATTGGTGCGTGAATTATTTCGGACACTTATAGTGTTGAAGGCATACGGCGTGGGAGAGGCAGAGTGCATGTTAATTGTTGGGACTGAAACACTTTGTTTTAAAAAAAAACTTTAAGTAAACGAAAAATAAATTACGATAGCGAAATACAATTTTCATGGAACGGCCATTTTTGTACAACTTTATATACCATTTGTATTGGAGCCCGTGCCTTAAATTCCCCTTAATTTGTTAGCGCTACAAAGCGTGGTGCAAATGGGTGCCAAGTAATATAACACTCCAGCCAGCTGAATATCTAGCATGACGCTTCCAATTTCGTTTACCAAATCGGTGATCGATTTTTTTTAATGATTCCTTCATCCATTTGGTATATGGCGTCGAAGACTTTACTGGCTGGAGCGTCGTGGTTTATACGCTTCCACATGGTCCTGCTATTTTATCCTTTGGATACTTTTTTTTCAATAGCCTTGTGTAGATGTACAGCAGATGTTAATGCGTTGGTCTACACAAACAGTTCTGGTCTACACAAACAGGTCTGGTCTACACAAACAGGTCCATCAGCAGATCAGCACTAGATGCTTTGTTGGATTTTAGCCTGGCGATGGCCATTGACGAGCCCTGTTCGTTTGTTGGTGAAATCATGCGCTCATCACTATTTAGGAATCGTTTGAAGTAGTTTTTTCCAAATATTTAACATCGTTTGCACCGATTTCGTGTGTGCGCCTGATTTCTGCTGCGATATCTCTGCATCTCTTCGACATTTCTGCAGTTTGTATTATTTTTATTTTGCTGGAGTAAGCGTTTCTCTACCTTTCTTCACTCCATGTAGAGCTGGTGATTTTATATTGTTACCTAGAGCCATAATTTCTAGGCCACCGTTTTACCTTTATTTGCCTGAGGGCATTTGGAGTCAAAACGGGGGTTTTATACCCTATCCCATAGGGGTATAATAGCTTCGAAATTGAGTTTGTAACATAGAGAAATAATTTCGATACCGTAAATTATATGGATCGAGTCAGAATGGCTAGATGAGTCGATCTAGCCATGTCTATCTGTCCGTCCGTCTGTCACCGATTTTTCGACTTTTTATATATTATATTTTTTTTTCCGACTTCAAAAATATATTGACAAATATAAAATAATCAACAAAAATCAATATGGTTTCACTAAAAATAAAAACACTAGTAAGCTTCTAGCTGAATTTGCAAATTTAATTAATATCAACCTTAATAAAAATTATCACAATCTTGTAGTTTTCATAGATTTTAAAAAAGCATTTGACACATTACGACATGAAAAACTCATAGAAATGCTGGAAAAAATAGGGATTCGAGGTGTAAATCTGGAATGGTTTAAAAGCTATATCACACATAGAAAAATAAAAGTGAAGATATCTAACTCAATAAGCCAAGAAAGAAGTCTACAACACGGAGTTCCACAAGGATCAATTTTGGGGCCGTTACTTTATATAATATATGCAAACCAAATACTTTCTGTATTTCAGCACAGGTTTTGCTTTTGCAGATGACACAGCAATCGTAGTCAGTCATAGGGATCTAGCAACAGCAAATAGTATAATGCAAGAGGAGTTCGATTCTGTGGTGAGATGGTGTCATGACTTTGGACTCATAATTAATATAAACAAAACCAAACTAATGCACATAAGATCTTCCCACATATTAAAAACAAAAATAAACATTAAAATACATGAAACAAAATGTCTTCATCAAAACGCGTACCAAGAAAAACTTAACTGCGATGATAACTGCAACGACTTCATTGAAAATGTACAACATTTTAAGTACCTGGGGGTAGAACTTGACTGCTACTTTAAATGGGATATACACATTTCTCAAATTGGAAAAAAATTAAGAAAAGCAGTTTATGCATTACATCATTTGAGTATCTACAGCAATTACAATGTCTTAAGGCAGGTTTACTTTTCATTAGTGGAGTCATCATTAAGGTACGGGATATTGGCGTGGGGAAACACCACACAAAGTTACTTAATGGAATTACAAAAAATTCAAAATCGCATTACAAAAATATTAATACAAACAAAAAACAGAAAAAATAGAGATCTCAATACAATTCAAGAAAACACATACAAAACCCTTGGAATTTTGAACATAAAACAGCTGTTCGAACTGAACATCCTTGTAGAATACTACAACGATCAGCAATATAAGCAGCAAATAGACCATCATTTCAACACGAGAAGGAGAGCACAAGGATTCCTGCAAACAACTCGGTTTAAAAACGCATATGGAAAACAACAACTATCCGTTACTATCCCTCAGGTCTTCAACAAGATGCTGAGAGAACTGCTTAACATACCTTCCGATGGACTGAGAAAGAAACTTTTAAAAAAGCACCTATTAAACTGCCCTTAATGAAAAATAAAGAAAAAAAAAAACACAAGAAAAATATATAATGTATCTTATTAAAACAAAAAAAGTCTTTTGAGACTTCGCAGATACTTTTTTGTAAACAAAATACTTTGTAATATACTAAATAAATAAAGAAAGAAAAAAAAAATTTTTTTGGGAGTTAAATTTTGAGCTAGAATGGTGGAAATTGTTATCTCAGTTCGACAAAGCAGAACAAGTGTAAAAATTTACAAAAAAAGCCCACTTGCACGCCCACTTTTTAGAAAAACGTTGTTTTTGGTCAAACCATAGGGAATTTTGAAAAAGGGTCTGAGCAAGAAATTTAGACGTTCTCAATAGCTAATTATATTTCTTCAATATAAAGTTTTTGCACGTCCACTTTTTAGGATCGTTTGGGTGGTTATAAATATTCTAGCAATTCTGATTTACTGCCGCTTCTTTACATCGCTGCCATTGTTCTGTTGTGTTCATATCCACGGTTGTGGAGTTCTGCTCAAGCTCGAGGGATATACGATCTGCGAATACATATTTTCTGAACCTTCTAATCCACAATCAGACAATGTTAGTGGCAACAACAAAAATTGTTGCAATAGATATTTCTAAAGCATTTGACAGGGTTTGACATCAAGTCCTTTTGGAAAATGCTTTTGGAATCGATGAAACTCTTCTTCTATTGATTAGAAACTACCTCTCGAAATGTTCAATACAAGTTGTTTTGGACGGTTTCAAGATATCTACTCACCAAATAGATGATGGTGTTCCCCAAGGCTCCGTTTTGTCTCTGACACTTTTAATCCAATCCATTTCTTTGCTGATGACAGTACCCTTAGCTTTTCATATTCGTTATCAAACCCACGCCCTTATACTCGAAATTCATAAAAACGCAGCGTAATATCAAAGTTTCCTCAATCGATGAAAGGAATATTTTACCCCTTCTGATCTGGCGCCTTAATTTATAAAGCATGATACGCCCTAAACTTGAGGTCAACACCCACATCTAGTCAGTCGCAGCAAGAACATCATTGAACGCCCACATTGCATAGGATACAAAAGCGTGCGATAAAACTGATAGGAGATTTAAGTGTAACGAACTCTATAGTCTCGCTTGAACATCGTAGGAAAATCTTCTGCCTAACACCTTTTAACAGCTTTTATAACAGCTAATGCTCAAAGGAAATAGCCATCTGCATTCCTTTAAACATTCAACCGTAACATTCGACATTACATGAATGCTTATCAATTCACGCTCAAGCCTATGTTCGGACGCATTACGAAATATAGAAATTCATTCCTACCCGTACAACACGAATGTGGAATGCTGTATCAAACTCAGTTTTTCCTCCACATTGGAATCTACGGAAATTTAAAACCAACGCACATTGGTATCTCATCTTTTCTTCTACTCAATTTTCTTAATAAAAGTGCTTTGCTCAAACACAATTCATAAACCCTTTAGTGTGACCCAATTATAAAAAAAAATCCTAAGGAAGTCGTCAACATTAAGGGTTTCTTCATCCGATGCTATTCCTATTTTGACCACAAGATGTTTATATTTTCAACGGCCAGCTTGTGAGAGCTTATTTTTTTCTTTTCTCCTAGTTCCTGAGAAGTGAACTCAGGTATCTAAATCCCATGAATCTGATGGATCTAACGCTCGTCGTTAGTTCACCTTCCGGTTACCCAGCGCGTCTGTCATAAAAACGTTCACTTCACCTGAGAGCAGCATAACAAAATGTCATATCAATTCTGCAAATGTCATTAAATGAGAACCAACTCTAATAATCGCTTATCCAAAATGGTTTTGTCTTTGCAAAGCTTACCCTCAGTTTTTAATACTTTTAGCTTTTATTGCTATAAAAATATAAAAATAGAAACAAATCCTCCTAAGCACCACCTATATTTCAAAAAGAAAACATAATCTACCCCAACATCTCCAACGGAAATTGATGACAAAAACAGAACAACTTATGACCAGGGGACTTTTTCCTAAGAACTTAAGTTATCACACATCCAAAGTGACGCTGATTTATGAGTCAGAAACATTTACTGTCTTAAAATAGCGTCACAAGAATTTATTTCATTTATAAAGTACGTTATAATTCCTGTCCCGAAATTGATTGTTTCGAAATCTTTATCACTTAATGCTTTGAATTAATTTATTAATATTCTATATCCATTCACTATAAATGAGACATTTCACATTATGAATCACGTTGAACTGAAATATCTGAGCAGGAACACTAGTGTCTGGCCAGATTGTCTAATCTAAAATGTTAATATACGTGTGCGTTTAACTTACGTAACGTAAGCACACACAATGTATTGCCACATCAACGAGTTAAGTCCACAAAATACAATAAACGTGGAAATTTCTAAATTTCAAGTGAATGAGTCGCAAAAAAAACGAGCGTACCGAATTGATAACAAAGACAGGTAAATTTATAAGTTTGACAGGTACATTTCTGCAATTGTTTTTATGTTCAGTCCAAAAGCATACATAAATATCTGTGACTTTGTTCATAACATTAGGGGATTATCTATAATCTCTGTAGATGATGACAGTTCTTCATCTGCCACGTGTACAAACGTCCTTGTTTTTAAATGGAATTTAAGTGGTATCAACGTGACATACGTCATATAACCACATAAACCATTCACAATCATGATTTTATTGGTTTGGTTTATTTTTAATTTCAATTAACAAATTTTGAATATCATCGATTCGTGATTAGGTAACGCTTATTGTCAAATAAAACCCAAAAATAAATTATCAACCTATTGATAGCGTTTTTACAAAGGTGGAGTGCGTTTTTTTTTTAACAATGACAGCACCGTGAATCATTAATTAAGTATTAAGGTGCAATTGAAATGTCACAACAAAGTCAAAATTCTATCACAATCGATTTACTGTAGGGCACGAAGTATCACATTTTAAAAATAGAAATTCCGCAATGATGACTCCTTGAATGTTAACCATACACATACACACATAAAAAAAAACAAATATTTACATGTATCCTCTTATATTCCGTTGGACAAATGAACCGGCTTATAGCGCTTATCATAGCAAACAACATAGCGAAATGACGTTATTAAAATTCTTGTGTGCTCATGAAATCTCTGCGATACAACGATTGTGTAAACATCTTTCAGACCATTGTGCAGTTAAGATAGAAAATTTAATTCGCTCATTTAGTATGGGGACATATATGTGAGTCTTATCGTCATCCGGTGTAGAGGTTTTATGTTACTTGACAATACCGATAAGCTTTAATTGCTCATCAGGTTTTAATAATTACTTGTGACAATTGTTTTGTTTGTTTTGTTTATAGGATGCGCTAATTTGCAGAGTCTAAGCTTTAGTTTGTCAGTGTTGAGTTTACTCTGAGTTTAGTCAGGGTAACAGAGTTACATACTTAGTTACTTAAGTGGCGCTACAGTCCGGAATGAACCTGGGTGTCAGTCAAGTATCTGCGCCAGGTATCTCCTGCGTCATACGTCAGGCTGGGCATCAAAGACTCTGCGACCCGGTGTATTGATGCCCATTAGATGTAGAAGATATCTTAAACGCCAAATTTGGAGTAAGTCAGACCTCTAGAACAGAGATAATGACGGATTAGTCAAGAAAATACGATGGGATGGGCCGGGAAAAAAGAGGATTAAGAATTGCGAGCTATTCGGATTCGCGTTTTGTTTAGATACAGCGAAATACTGCTTCTACGAGCTCATTTACAAAACTTATGAAAGACTACCGAAGTACAGTAGATGTTATTATCGTGCTGGGGGATTTCAAAACAGAGGAGGGAAGAGGAGCGCAGGTAATACAAGGTGGCGCAAAAGTTGTCACCCGTCGCAAAAGCTGTCAACCGATGTTTTTTGGTTGCAAATATTTGAATTCTTCCGCAAAAAAAGTAGAAAAATTTATTCCACGATTCATGTCCTATGCGCTACCTATAATAATTGTTTCGATTTTTTTGCAAAACACTTAAAAAAATGACGGCCAAGAACCATCGGGTGACAACTTTTGCGCCACCTTGTAGTAGATGTATTTAGGCAGCATTTTCAACAGCTGCCATCATGTAGAGAGAGTGATAGGGCAAGAAGAGAACCCACGTCCAGTCAATGAAGAACAAGTTCCACCACCTGGTATAGAAGAAGTTGGCCTAGCTATAAAAAAGCTTAAGAACAACAAGACGCAGGTTCTGATTGCTTACCAGCGGAGCTTTTTAAATACGGTGGTGATGTTTTGGTAGGGAGCATGCACCGAATCATCAACCAAGAATGGGTGGAAGAAAACATGCGCGATGAGTGGACTATCAGCTCCATATGCCCCATCTACAAAAAAGGCGATCCTATGTCTTGCAAGAACCATCGAGGGATATCCCTGCTTTAATGTCGCATACAAGATCCTATCCAACGTACTGTGTGAACGTCTAAAACCGTTCTGCAACATACTAATAAGTACCAGTGTGGCTTTCGGCCCGGCAGATCGACTATGGACCAAATTTTCACGCTGAGGCAAATCCTGGAAAAGACCAACGAATTTCAAGTCGAAACTCACCACCTATTCATCGACTTCAAAGCCGCGTATGATAGCATACATCGTCATGAGCTCTATATGGCGATGGCCGAATTCGGAATCCCGGCAAAACTGATTCAGCTGTGTCGCGTGACGCTGCTCCTCCAAACTAATCCAAACATGCACCCGATTCCGGCAAGGAGACGCGCTATCATGTGACTTCTTCAATCTCGTACTAGAGCAGATAGTGCGCAGAGCAGATGTTAACACGGAAGGCACTATTTTCAACAGGTCCGTCCAGCTGCTGGGCTATGCGGACGATATTGACATCATCGGTCGCTCTCAACGTGCCGTTATAAAAGCGTTCATGGTAATTGAAGAACAGGCGAAATCCGTTGGCCTTGAAGTAAATGAGGACAAGAGTAAGTACATGCTATCAACAAACAAACAAGCATTTGTCCACAGCCTATGACAAAACGTCACTATTGATAGCAGCGATTTCGAGGTAGTTTAGGAATTCACCTACCTCGGAGTTATCATAAAGTCCACCCTAGTGGATATCCGTCGAAGAATTACCCTAGGAAACCGTTGCTACTACGGTTTAGCGAAACAGCTGGGTTCAAAACTCCTAACTCAAAGGACGAAATGTGTGCTCTACAAAACCCTTATCCTGCCAGTTCTTCTTTATGGTGCCGAGTGCTGGGCGATAAGCAAGGAGGGAGATCTGATACTGGGCTCCATCGAAAGAAAAATACTTCGGCGGATTTTTGGACCTTTCACGAGGAGGGCAAATGGAGGAGAAGATAGGTTTCCCACACCTACCAGCAAGAAACTGGTTTGATGAACAATATCGACAGATGCTCGTAGCCAAGAACGAGACCTACAAGGTTAATCTACAGGTGAAAACAAGAGCTGGCATTGAGCTCTAAAGGCCAAGAACGAAGGAAGAACACCGGATTTTCAGAAAGAAGAAAAAAGAGCAAGAAAAGTGCGCCATCGAGGATATAGAGAGGTGCCACTCTAGGAATGATGTTCGCAAGTTTTAACAAGGTGTAGAATGTCAACTTCAGGAATACAAGCATCAAACAGAATACTGTCGAGATGAACAAGGAAATATTGTAGTTGAGACACAGTCGAGGCTTAGGGAAGAACCACTTCTGCAGACTGTTGAACGGCGATCACGAACAATCTCCCGCTGTCAGGCAGAGCGAACCATTCATTATTGGCGACGATGCGATGGCGAAAACTACCAACCACCCGACCTAAGTGAAGGGAAGATAGCATTTAAATTATGCTTAACAAGGCTGCCGGAAATGACGGCCTTCCCGCCGAGCTTTATAAAGCCGGCGTAGATGACTTGGTGAGTAACATTCACCAACTCATAAGTCAAATTTGGAAGGATGAAAATATGCCTGAAGAATGGAACCTCTGCACCGTTTGTCGGATCCACAAAAAAGGAGACCCTTAAAACTGCATCAACTAAAGCGGTACAAGTCTCCTCAACATCACCTAAAAGATCCTATCTGCCGTAACATGTGAACGCCTGAAACCGTTTACCAACAATCAGATCAGCCCTGATCAGTGTGGTTTTAGGCCAGGAAAGTCGACAACTGATCAAATCACCGCACTTCGGAGTTCGGAGATCCTGGAAAAAACACAAGAAGCCCAAATCGATACCCACCACCGAATCAACGATTTCAAAGCCGCATACGACAGCATTTATAGAAAAGACCTATCGAGCCATATCTAGTTTTGATAAACCGCCCAAATTCGTCCGTCTGTGCAGGATGACGATGGAGAATTCTCGTTGCTCCATCAGAGTCGGAAACGACCTCACCGACACATTGGATATGAAACAAGGATTTATACAAATCGACGCACTGCCATATGACATCATTAATCTCAATCTTGAGAGGATTGTGCAAAACTCACAAGCCAACACCAGAGGTACAATCTTTCATAAATAGATGCAACTACTAGCATACGCCGTGATTTAACTTTAAAAAAAAACGTAGATCTCTCACATGAATATATTTTGTGTGACAAAAATAGTCACCAGTCACAATCACAATAAATACTTTAAGAAGATTACCATGATTCCAGTTAGCTTATATGCACAACGTACGTGTAGATACATTTCACTTTCCCATGCTCTAGATACCGCTCTACATACCGCATCACATACGAATTACATTCATCACTTTTATATCACCTTCATCATAATCTACTACTGCCCACATAATATCGTCACAATTAGACGCATTCATCTGTGAAATTTACCTCGCTCTGTGCATTCCACCGTAATGTAGCCGAACTAAGACTCTTTAGATACATTTCAGTACTCTCCATAGACCTTTTTATTTCAACTGAAATCCGCCATTAAACATTGCTAACGTTGCATTTCGACGAGTAAAACGAATAAAACAGTTGCACTCGAGTTCTCTGAAATGTTTGCTCTATCTATCTGCAGTTTTTCTATCTATTTGTAGCCATTAAATGAGGAGATAATACTCATCTGCGCGAGTAGGTGCTTCAAGATACAAAACCGAAAAAAAGTGAAACTCAAACTTGCAAATAAGCCGTAGCGTGTGCGGCGAATTGAAAGTTCATTCAACCACTTTCGTACCGTGTATGGTTGTTGGTGATAATGAAGTTAACCCGTCAGGTGTACCGACTACGACGTGACGTGACGTATCTGCTGGTGCATATTTTAAATTTTAATGAAAAAAAATAACTTCAGCTGTTCAGAGGTCAATTACATGTGAAGCAAGTGAGCTTTGTATTGAACCTAAAAGCCGATTGTTGTTATCGATTGCTTGTTGACGGGGCCTATCGATACCAGTGCTATTCGGAGGCATATATGACTCAAGTTAAGTGAATGTTTTTCAACCTTTTACGCGACAGAATTACAATTAACCGTGCCTAACCGGTTAAAACAAAGTTCAACCATTAAATAGATTGTTTTGTTGCGTATCGGGGGACTTTTCGCCCATTGAGCTTTCTGAGAATAGAAGCACTTAAAGTATTCCCATTGTTAGCTAAATTATTTCACCGTAAGTAGTCTCAAAGGCATAGTGGAAATCACGCTTACAATCATTGTAAGGGTAGGGAATCGTTAGCTTGTGCAGTTGCTAATTGGTTAAGGGGTGATGATTAGTGTACTTGCAGCGGAAATGATTTGAGTCTGTTCCTAGAGGATTAGAAGGGGTTCTTTGCACCAGCACTTTATTCTTTATGATTTGCAGTCTCGGGGATTCAGTAATACTAATAGGGCTCGCACACTACACGTGCCAGCGTGCGCAGTAGTAACAGCGCATCCAAATTTGGAGTTTATGTTAGCGCATTGCGCCCATTTGCGATTTCAGCTTTCTCTAACATTTCCTTGTTTCTGCGAGTGTGGTGTGAATAGATTTTTATATTAATTACGTAGTCAGTGATAAACACACGAAGATTAACTGAGCAGTATGCATTTATACAAGGTGGCGCAAAAGTCATCACCCTATCGGATGATAAAATAATTTTTACAAATTTCGGCAAATGCCAATTCTACTTTCACATTTCTGAAGTCAACAGATACAAAATACATGTGAACAACTTATGAATTGTTATGAAAGAATGCGGAATAATTAGAAGGTGGTGGCGGAGTTTTCCTGCTCGTCCGATACCAACTGCTGTGGTTGAAGATACCTCAGTTGACTTCGAAGTATCGACCAGACTACGTGCCACGCAATTGTGAATCAATCGTCGGTTTTAACCGAGAATTTTGGTGAAAGACTGTTAGAAGTACCCTTACGAAGTCTAGACAGTACATCAGCTATTATCTGTTGACCGCCAAGCGGTGCAAACTACACTCAACCCGTCCTTAATCTTGGCCATGAGGGAAACAACTTTTCATCGAAAATCATCATGACCGACGAGGCCCATTTCCATCTCTGTGAATATATGAAAAGGACAAATTGTAGCTGCTGGGATAACGAAAATCCGCGTATAACCCACGAAAGGCCCCAATACACCCACATAAAGTTACTGTTAACGCTGGAGTCGTCATCGGCCCTATTTTTCGAAAAGGCCATGGGTCAAACGACTACTGTGGACGGCCAGCGCTACATCGCCATGTTCAACGACTTTCTTCCTCCTTAATTGGATATATTGGGACTGGAGAAGATGTGGTTCCAACAGGATGGTGCAACGCAATCTGCACGAATCTGAACCAAAATTCTGAGCGCTGCATATCCGTGTCGCCTAATCCCTAGTTTTGTCGATTTGCATTTTAAGTTTGCTTTTTGTGGGGTTTTTTGAAGTCACGAGACTATGTCAACAAGCCTCAGCCTCTTGAAGCTCTCAAAGGGAATATCCGTCAAGAAAGGGAGGACCTATCACCGGAAGTCTTGGAAAGAATGATGGAGAAAGGTCATCGATTCTGGGGGCGGTCGCTAAGGCGATATCATTTTCTCGAATTAATGGGGAAACCAAGACATCGGGTGACATGAAGTATGCCAAGGAATCGTGATTGTGCATACTTGTGATTGTTCAGGCATGATGGCTTTCAGAAGGCCTTTTCACAGTCGATAAGTCGATGTTGAATCGCGGTCGCAAAGGGTGCCAAGCCAGCAAGGCCTTGTTATGCCATTGGTGGGATTTGCAGGGAATCATTTAGTATGTGCTGTTCCCCTTCGGCAAAACTCTTGATTCGGACCTGTACTCTCAACAATTGGGGCATCTGAAGAAAGCAATTGCCCAGATGCGCCCAGTTTTGCCCAATAGGAGAGGAATTTTGTTCCATCAGGACAACGCCACATCGTCACATCGACAGTGTCTCGCCAGAAGCTCGGAAACCTTGGTTGGGAAGTTCCTATGTCCGAACTAACAAATACAAATTTTTGGCGCAACAGGCTCGTTATTACACAGGGCCGAACTTTCTCACAACCATTAATGTGTGCGTGTGTAATTCTTGCACGATGGCTGGACCTGGTGTTTTATTCCGAATCCGAACGGCTAAGTTGAGATAAGCTTTTCTTGACAATTGATACTACTCGGATGATTTGTCAGATCATCACTAGAGGAGGGCCAGTGAAAATCACCAAGCAATAGCACGTAAATTCGTTTTTATCAATCAGCGAAACATAGATATCCCATGAATAGGTTCGCTTTCCTGATAGACGTGTCAAATTTAAACTAAAAACCTTTGCATTACGGCATAGAACGCTAAAAGAAGAGGCGCTACAAGTGCTTCGCATGACAACGATCCATGTGGTTCCAAGGAATTCTGAAGTAATGAAATGAAATATTTGCATTCCATTACACATACAGGTTCACAAAAATAGCTTTTACATTCATTTGTGTGTGCAAAGTTTTTATTTTGTCACAAAGAATGGGACCTCCTATCTAACGCCGACTCTAAAAGGCACATTTGAGAAGCTTCTCCTGACAGTTTAATACTGTTAGATGTTTTTTCAGACTTTCACAAGAAAAAAACGTAAGTCTTTTCACTTTCGGGACTTGAACAAGGGACCCTGCTTTTAGTAGTCTAACGCACATATCACTATAGATTAGTGCGAGACCTGCTCCTTCTTCCAGACGGTAGCGGAAGAATTTCCAAGATGGAGTCAACGAGGGCGTCTACAATCACTGTTCGGAAGGAAAACTGAACAATTCTGATATTATTTAGATAACAGGTCATCTAGCAATCTCATGCATTAATCAAGCCACAAAGATTGTGAGGGATGAGCAGAGAGGCCTCAATGTTATCTAAAAATCTCATGGGTTAGTCAATCCCCTTGAACAGATATGGTAACTGATGAGCAGAAAGGACAACGGTAGATTACGATGGTCCCTGTCCTAGGTGTATTTAATTAATTGGATCTAGCCCTCCAGTTTTGACGTTGTGCTTTTGGTGAACTACCCAATAACGTGAAAAACTATTGTTACGAGCCTCGCTAACGAATTTTCTCGAATTGAATAACAACGAAGTTCGTAACTGAACCTGCAGAATGTTAAAACTCTTAACAGAAAAGGTGCAGCCTAACAACTGGCGAAAGCATTAAGCTTCTACAAATCAGGCATTACTGCCACCCAGGAAATACAATGGGATGGGCCTGGTAAAAGGAGTATGTGGAGCTGTGACATTTACTCAGGTCCAGTGTTATAGGAAGCGGAAATTGCGACTTTACGGATGCGGATTAATTATGAGCGACAGACTAAAGATTGTTGCTACCTGCAGCTCTTGGAGAAAACTTATGAGCGACTACCGAAGTACGATGTTAAAATCATGCTATGATATTTTAACTTAGAAAACATAGCCAATACAGCCTGGCAACGAACTAAGGCATTGCTTCGCTGCGGAACGAAATGTCAGGGTCGAAAACGACCTTACGTAAACGATTTAGAAAAGGTGTGACTTCTTTAACATAATTCTTGAGAGTATTGTGCAAAACTCACGAGCCAACACCAATGCCACAATCTTTCATAAGACTGAGCAACCAATAGCATACGTTGACGATATTGATATCAATGGTCAAACTCAACGAGATGCCTCCGCCACGTTTTCTGATATAGAGAAGGAAGCACCAAAATTTAGATTGCCAGTGGGTAAGTACACGCTGTCGCATAAGAGGACTTTGGCTCCTCTTTTATCTTTGACAAGAACACCTCTCTATATTTATTTATAGTACTTATAAGACTAACGTGTCAAAGTTATAAGATGGCCTGGACATGTAGAGCGAATGAACACCAATACACCAACCGCAGCGTCTTCGATTCCCAGCCATATGTTAGACGCAAAAGAGAAGACCTCACCTTGAGTGGTGTGCAAAAGAAGAAACCGAGTTCAACCAACCGAAATACGCAACTAGAGGCAGTTTGCTTGAGACCGGGCTAATGGGTGAGGCATGTTGGTTTAGGTTTGGTCCGGATTGTAGTGCCACTTCAGTAAGTTTAGATAACGCTGTCCACACTTTATTAAGGTCAGTTGGGTGGTAGTTTCGGTGCCATCGCCGATATTAAATGGACCGTCAGGGGGAGATTGCGCTCGATACGTCGTTTAAATGCCTGCAGAAGAGGGTCTTGAACTTGAACTGGAGGCAGTTTGCTTCAGACTGGGCTAATTGGAGAGGCATGTTGGTTGAAGTTCAGTCCGGATTGTAGTTGTGTAGTGCCACTGTCCCGACTTTATTAATGTCAGGTGTGTGGTAGCTTTTACTGTAACCAACATTGACGGGTCCGTCAGGCATGGCAAAGAGAGATCGACCACCATCGGCGTTTAAAAGCCGGACATGTAGGTTAAGTTGCAGATTCATTCTGGGCTGGGTCTCTCATATTCTTAGAACCAACAGTGATTGAAATTGGATTTTTCTTGATCATCTCAAGAGGATTCTGTTTGGGTCTTGTTTCAGTGACTTTGTTGTTTAACATGTTGATAAGACAATCATTTCTGGAATGGTAACTCTCTAAGCCTTCTTTTTTCTCCATTGTCTTTAAATAAACTTGACAACTTTTTTAAAAGCTCTCGTCTTCGCCCGCCTGCTTGAAAGCTTGCGAGCATTCGTCGGCATTCTTTATAAAAGCAGGGGTTTCTGGCTAGTGGACCAAAGAAACCTAACACATAAATATGGACAGTTCTTATGGCCACCACCCTTCGAAATTTTGAGTTTTGATTCGAAGTTTTCGGTTAGTTTTGGTCCATTGAAATACCACGTGGATCTGTGAACTAATGAGAAGGAGGAGACTTCTCACTTCCGTGTTTGACAAATATAAGATATTTTGAAAGAAATTAGCTCTAAGATGAAGTTTCCTTTTGTTTGATAGGGTCGGACAGTTACAAAGAAGATGAAGGAATGTTTCTTCTTCCTCTTCGGCCATACAGCTACTAGAGAAGTCGTTTGAATGAAGGTCTAGGCTTTCTGCGTGTCTACCTATTTAACAGGGTCTAGTAATGACACCTATGGTGCCGCTAATATATAGTCTAGCGAGGGAAATACGTCCCTTGAATCTACTTAAATCCAGCTTTGTCCAAATTTGTTTGGTTATTTAGCACGTCGTGCCAAGACCCCATTTAAGATTTGATTTGCTGTTAGCTTGATGTGCTAGTAGGATTTTACATTTAGCTATAGGAATATTAGGTGCACCCGTGTCGGTTCATCAGCCTTACAGTTCCCTGGAATGTCACAGGCACCCAGCATAGGTGAATGTTAAACTGCTCTGACATCTTTTGAAGAAATAAGCGGCAGCTTAACTGATTCCATGGATTTGATGGCCGCTTTGCTGTCAGAGAAAATGTGAATATCCTTGGCAGATAATACATTCTCCTTCAGTCAAGGTAAGGCTTTTTACGATCGATGTTCCGCCTGGAACACGCTGCAATGAACAGGAAGGCGGAAAGGCTGAGGTTTACCCTGTCGGAGAAGGCACCAGCACCTACTCCGTCATTTGTTTTGGAGCCATTGGTATAAAAATTGGTCGAGTCATTTGTTGCAGGTTACTTTCCCATGATGATCTATATTCTGGGATTGTGAACTGCAAACTTTTATCAAATTTTAACCTGGTGTAATCGATATTTTCAGAAATATTTGTGTGTTCGTTTAGAATTGTTGAGTGGCAAGTTTCTATATCTGAGTTAGCTGCCATTTGCTTGCCAAAAAATATCAAGGGGTAGAAGATGAAAATGAATGACTATGTGGCGCTGAGGGTGTTGTGCGAAGAGCATCACAGATTCACAGACACGCAGTTCTTTGCACATTGGATAGTTTGTTGCGTATTATATAGCTATATCTCTAGCTCTGTCCCCCCAAACTATTACTCTATAGAAAAGCACCGGTCTTATAACCGAGATATAGAGCCAATGCGTGATACGGGGTTGCCCATTTCATGTCAAGGACTGCGTTTACCATTTACGTAATTAAGACCACATTTTCTGAATGTTACTCGTTATTTGTATCTAAGGCATGACTTCTAAAAGGGTTTCAATAAATAGTAAGCTTGTTTTTTATAACTGAATATCTGTTTATGTAATGAGATTGAAAATTCTGAATTCTTGTGCTAAGTACTTTAAAGATACCAATCAAGCGCTGTCGCACTGCGCTAATAGCTAAGTAATAGCCTTTAATTATTCCAATCAAATGAATAAATTATAATTCCTAGACCCTAATAGCGTCTCTATTAAACTAATGGATGTATAATCACTTTAGTTTATCGATCTCAAGTCAATCAAGTAACAAAGGCTCATCTAATCTGTACATAATGTGGGTTCCCTCAAAGATGGACGTTGATTTTTTTTTCAAGAAGCCCCTAATTTCGTTAAAACGACGCATGTCATTGTAATTCAATTAAGTGCTCTTTAAAAAATTATCAAAGCTAAACTTGCTTCCAAATTCAATTACACATGTCTACCCAAAATGTTATCATCACCGTGTCACAGTGATGACATACAATGTACCTTCCGATAGCGAGTATATCGTGCAACCCAACCCCGAATATATGGGAGGCAATTGGTGGCGCATTCCATACAGACTACAGTTGCGGTCTTCCCCCAAAAAAAAAAAAATAAAAAAAAAATGAATTCCATTACGCAAGAGTGCTATTGCCCTATTAGCTCAGCAACACCACCCAAAACAGACCGGAGTTGGCTTTTTTTTTCCTCTGTAGGCTTTCATCATATCGATGGCATTTTGTTGCTCTTATCAGGAATAAACCAATAGCAGTTAAATTATAAAAATATCGATATACCTTGTCTGATATCACAGATAGACCGGTGCTGCGCAAATGAATTTTTGATTGCGGGACATGTCAAGGACGATCCAGAACATTGTAACTAAAGAAAAACGACGGGTATTCTCTAAATAGTTCATTTGGAGTAACTATTGGTAGGTATGTGAAGTAGTACGATTCAAGTACATGCCTGAAGAGCATATGACTCATTGAGCACACGCTAATCGGAGGCAGAGATAAGATAACGCGTAGCAACGACGACAATGATAGGGTCTGATATTACCACATTACAGCTATTAACAAATGCAATAAACATTATTTTAGCTTTTACCGTTTAGCTGTACCGTTAAACAGTGCTATTGAAGAGTCGAAAGTGTTTTGCACTCAACAGGAAGGCGTATATCTGGGGTTTTGTTATCGTTTGATTTTTCCTAGGTAATCGGTTTACACGATATAAGTTGGGGGGAGTTAAACACGGAACTACAAGTACTTGCTATACAAGGAAATTTATACAAGTCTGGCACATGCCTGTACACAGGAAACTTATAGTTGACTGGCATTTTACAAGTGGGAATTGGAGAAAATGTAACTTCCTGTAACTCAAAGGTTTAAAGTATCACCCCTATCGAGGTATCCGTTCGGATGATTTTTTTTTTCGATTTGTCGCGAAATCGGAGTATTTTCTACCGAGGTATTCGTTCCGATTAGCATTTCTAACTTGCTTACTCTTGCGATGAAATGTAACGCACACAATCAACCTTTTTCAGATACTTAGACATATTCGGACAACAGGTCATCTAGGAATCTCAAGGTTTAGCCAAGCCCCTTGAAGAGAGGTGGTGGTGGGAGAGCTGAGAGCAGCGTTAAATCCGGTAATGAATACTAATGAAACCGTTTCGTAAAGGTATCTCATAAAATGGAGCATTCCACAGTAGGGGTTGTGATATGGGTTAACTACCCATTCACACAAAACAAAAACAACGTTTTTACGAAGCAACCAAGAGCCTCGGAAAGGATTGATTTTATTGTTGTCGACATGATTAACGAAAAACAAACAACGACGTTCAAATCTGCCACTGGAATGTCAGAACAATAAACAGGAGAGGTGCATCCGAACAGCTAGCAAAAGCCTTAACCTGCTTAAAAGCAAATATTACTGCCATCCAGGAAATACGATGGCAGTAATGTCTGTCAGGCGGGGCAAAAAGAGGATGAAAAACTGTGAAACCTGCTACGGACCGTGTTATAGTGAGCAGAAACAGCGACTATTCGGATACGGATTGGTTATAAGTGCCAGACAGGCAGAATGTCTTATGTTCTCAAGACATTACCCAACGCATTACAAGAATCCGCATCAAGGTAAAATTCACCTAATATCCGCTTACGCTCCGACGGAGGAAAAATATGATATAGCGACAGGCTGCTTCTACGAGCTCCTTGACAAAACTTATGAGTGACTCCCGAAGTACTTAAAATCTTAAGCAGTATTGTCGGAAAATGCAGTCCACACGACACAACGTCTTGCAAAGGAATCTTCCATAAATCGGGGTAACTAGTAACTAGCATACGCCGGCGATATTGACATCATTGGTCGGACTCAACGTGATGTCATAGCTACGTTTGCTAGTATAGAGAAGGAAGCTCCAAGAATGGGATTAGCTGTAAAAGTATATGCTCTAAACAGCGACGAATTGTACAGAACGTCATTGACAGATATAGCTTTAAGGTAGTACGGGACTTTGTCTACCTGGGATCCGATATTAACTCTGACAGCAACATCTGGTCAGAAATTAAACGAAGAATTACTCTTGCTAACCGCTGTTTCTTCGGGCTAAGAAGGCAATTTAGTAGTAAAGTTGTCACTCGAATTACTAAGGAGATCCTATACAAGACCCTGGTTATTCCAGGCCTGCTCTACGGCGCCGCGCAAGCATGTATCAAAGGCGGATGAAGAAATTCTTGGTCGATTTCAGAGGAAAATTCTTCGAAAAATCTTCGGTCCCGTTTGCGTAGATGGGCTATGGAAACGTAAATTCAACCAAGGACTATACGAGCTGTACAGCGACATACCCCTCGTAAAAGACTCCGTATTGGACGTTTAAGATTGTCTGGGCAAAGTAGAGCGAATGGGCAGCAAGATTCCGACTTATCAGACTTTCGCAAAAAAACACTTTCGGGCTTTAAACCAGGGACACCACGCTTTATAATCCAACTACTAGGCCACTGCCTTGGCCTCGTTCAAGGCTGCAATTGTGCTTATAATAACATAAAAATGAGCCTCGTTGCTAAAGATGATTTTTCAGCCAGAATTGTCCAAGCCCCGATTTGAGATTCGCTGAAATCTGCAATAGGTATAGAAATGGTAATTTGGTCAACCGATTTCACAGACCCCGCCAAAACAATATGGCCGGCATAGACTGTCAAAAATTACCTGTTGAAAACCCCTTTAGTGCCTCTATATTCCACGTTGGTGGACATAGTAAATAAGGTATAATGCATTTCCGTGTTCGGGATCTCATATTAAATAAGATATCTTAGATGAAAATCTCTCCTCATTGGACAAAATGGTTGATTTAGCAATGAGAACAGAGCTTCAGCAAAGATATCTTACTAAATTTGAATCCTTGAACACGACCTATGCAAAGTTCTCGTAGGTAGGTCTCAAACTCTTTTTTTTTTCTTGGATATTGTGTCAAATACTTTTCATTTCCATCTTTGCCATCAGCAAGCATATTTTGACCAAAACACCATTATAATGCAAAACTATGTATACATCCAATATTCCTCGTTCAACAGACACCTGTCAGTATGTATCTTTGAAAAGATTTGCCAATGTACTCGTATCTGTCCTACGTGTTGACATATTCAACAAACCAACGCTCATATTCCATGCTCTTACAAGATAATATTTACCCTAGGAAAATATTTGTGACCTACATTTACGTTGGGTATGAGGCCAGATGGTATCATGAGCTATGGAACTACTCCTCGAATTGTAAAACCTCGATATTTTGGGATAACATATCTCATTTTCTGCATCAAAAGTAAATTCAATTCGATGATGCGATCTATGGGTAGATTGTACCAGACGTTGGCGAGAGAGCGCAGAAACTATTTTATTTTTTTAAATTAAATATTTTGACCTTGATTCAATTAAAATTCCATCTGAATTCCATGTTCAATAGAGCATAGTTATGGTAGAGAGGAGTCATCGAAAAATCACGAGCAGACAAATGATATAATCAAATTAGATTCCCAGGAGAGATGGGAGGCTTCATATCTTATGACAACATACTAGTTAGAGTCAAGGCTCAGTCTGTCTAATTGGCACCCATATAGTATGAAATATCACTAATTTTGAAAAGATATGCAATAGCGTAGTCATTGCAGTTGACATATTAAGGAAATGGAAATAAAATGTCGGTCAATCATTACATAGGTCTTATGCAATCTTATCTTTTTTAGAACATCTTGCACCCGATTATCATTCTCTTTGACGGTTTTGACATCTTATTCGAAAGCAACATATCGACTGATTAATATTTACCTTAATTTAAGATGAACATGGGGTTATGTGGTTTCAAAAATACGGTTTAACTTACAAAGATATTTGCTTGTTTGATTACTATTGGTCATTTTCAGAGGTCCAGTTTATTTAAGGTTACAAGAAAAAATCGTAGTTGCAGCAGTATGTGCTTGGAATATGGAAGAACCACTTTTGCGGAACTAAGGCGTCCATCAACAAGCTGATTTACCCCTGACAGTGTGCTTTAAGATCAAAAAAGACCATAGCTAATCAAATTTTAACACTTCGATAAATTCTGAAAAAAAAAAACACAAAAAGTGTAAATCGTTGACACCACATAATCATCTATTTGAAAGCTACGTATGACAAGTTTCCACATATTTCCCAAACTCGTAGGATTGCGATGGGGAATTCTCGCTGCTCTATCAAGTTGCGTATTACCAGGCGAGTGGTAAATCACTGGTACTGGTCATTACAAAAAGGCGATTATGGAAAACAACGAGAAACTCTCATAAACGACGTTTTTGAACCTCATCCAACTTCACTTCTATTAAGGACTATACAAAATTTATTGAAGTAAGCAAAAACGACAAAAAAAGCTATACAACAGCCAAACGTCATGTCAGTCGTAAGAAAAAAGTAAAAAAAACGACTATCGTGTAAGAAAAACGATTATCTTCAGTTTCAACGATAATCGTTTTATGAAATACACCCCCAGAAACGATCTCAGTGAAACATTTGATAAAAAAAATTATTCATATTTAGACAAAGTTTCTCTCTGTCATAATTCCATAAATCTGCACAAAAAGTAGCAATCGCTGACGATATCGACCTCTATTGACAGTATTGAGTATAAAGTGGTAAAAATTGGTTTATCAATAAATCAATTCAAGTCAAAGAATGTGCTGTCGACAAGAAAGAAACACAACATCGAAGAATTAGACAGAACGTGAAAAACGACCTCAATAAATTTGACGTAGTAAAGGACCGCGCTCTGCTATTAATTCTCACAATGATTACTCATCAGAACGAGGGGTTACTTGCCAATCCGTATTTCTAAAGACTAAAAGTCATTTAGTGAAATGGAACTTCTCGAACTACTTAAGAAGACCTGATCATGCCAGGCATGCTCTAGCATCGAAAAAGTGTGATTTTGCATAAGCGACCCATACATATAGGTTATTACGCCTAACTTCTCCCTTCATTTGTGTGTGCGAAGTTATTTTTTTTTCTGTCACAAATGAGAATACTTCCCAATCTGAACGAAAAGTTTGACAGTGTTGTGCTCTTGGATGTTTGTCAGACTTTCTCAAGATGTGAAGCAGTGAAAAAACTTAGTTCTTGTCACTTTCGGGATTTGAACCAGGGACTCCACGCTTACTAGTCCAAAGCACTAACCACTAGGCCACTGCACTGTATCATAGACCATTTAAAAAATCCTTGGTCGTTTATTGGCGAAAAATTCTTTACCGAGTATTTGATTATGAGCCAGATGGTAGACGAAGTAGACATATAAAGTAATATTAACGTGAACAGTTGGGCAATTCAGATATTATTTCACGGCGGACCTACCGAAAGTATCAGATCAATAGAAAAGTTTTCCCCGGTATAATCAATGATTATGCTAAGGCACGACCACCATCTTTGTTGAGGACCCTGGTATATCTAACACCTCTTGTACTGGGGGCTCTTAGGTCCACCTAGAGTACAAGAGGTATTAGATCGATCTTGGTCAAAAACAACGATGGTGGACATGTCTACGGTACATCACTCTTTAGAATACCATATTATTCACAGCTTTTCGTTAACCATAACCACCACGATACTCCTACTAGCCAAACAGTCCACAGACTAGTAATGTCTCAGAAGTTCCAGTCTCCCGTGACACCAGGTAAAGATTCCCAACAAGATTCCAAACAAGTAGGGTCACTCGAGATCGGCTCCTGAACACCCGAGTGCTAAAAGCTCTTAGTTTTTCATGGTACTCATTCCGTAACTTTCAAAACGATAATCGTTGACGATAGTGAAGGAGGCTTTTTTGGTTCGTACCGTGTATTTTGTATACAAGTGTATACACACAATATAAAAATTACACGCTACGTCCCTATGAAGTCTCCTACATTATCGTTAACGATAATCGTTTTAAAAGTTACGTAATGAGTACCCAGTACAACTAAAATTTCATAAAAAAACGTGTCTGGTAGGAGACCTAATCTCAGGTAGTGATGCACAAAGAAAAACGGGTGATTTTTATAAAAGTTGCCAACAAAGATTTGTCGTGAGAAGTCGACTTAGGTCAAGAGTCATATACCTTCAGTCGGTTAGTGATTGCCTAGTTGTGATCCACATCAGAGCCACGTTTTGGAAGATAGGCATAGTTATTTGAAACCCCGCATAGGCTACGCACTACAGATAATGTAAAGCATGCTTAACGTGAACACCTTGCCTTTACGTCCCTTATGCCACGGTGGGCCTACCCATAATATCAGAACCATCGAGAAGTGTTGGTTAACACCCCAGTACCGGGGTACAATTAGAGATTTAGAGATCATGGTAAGGCACGCACTTCATCGTTGCTAAGGACCGAGACCCATCCGACACCCTCTTTATTCCAAAGTCTATCACCCATAGACCTCAGAATACCATACGTTCGCATGAAGTGAAAAACCGCAATCACCTATACTCCCACAAGGGTGCCAACCTAATCAGGCTAAGCCACGCTGTCTAAAGGCCATTCATATCTTGGGGGCTCCTGACTCACATGGTACCAGACTATAGCCTCTGGTCTAGTTTCGCAACCATCATATTTATGTGTTCCTTATAACCCAGTCCAGAATCTTTAAGTTATTCATCATCACTACTAACCGAGAACAGCCGCACCAAGTAAATTTTGCAGCATACTTTGGACTTTTCTCTTCAGTATTGGTCATGCGTTCAAATAGAGCCAAGAGTCATACCCCACAAAACCTTATTCTTACAGGAATTTTAGCAGTCATTTACCATACGGGCATGGCCCTTCATGAAGCTGGTTTTGGTTGGTTCACGAAGGGTCTCCACAGACCACGTGCTATAACGCTGTTCTCCGCAGGTCGCCGTAGTAACGAATAACAGAAACATAGCTTTGCTGCGGCTTCCTCCATCGCTCACCCGAGGACGCGCCTTGTAAGGAACTAAGCCCCCTAGGGTACGCAGTACAGAAGAATTCCACCTTAAGTGGCAGGCACAAGTTAACACTAACCTGAAATAGCACGAATTGGAGAGGTATGTATATTGGTTAAAACCTTTGTTTCACTTCAGACTGTTAACGCCAGTTATGTATGAAAGCTTGAACACCCATATCATCCAATTTAATACCTTTTTAGACATCCAAAAGCACAAACACAACATTCAAACTGAGATTAAGAACGTTAGCCTGCTAATTTAGCAAAAAAAATCGTCTAAATGTCAATGTCAACCTTCGGATGTTGATCCCTAATAGGAACCGTGAAGTCACATGAACGGACTTGTGTTTCAAACAGAGTTGTCATAAGCCGATCGCTGTTGTGATATCATTTTTATTTTTAAATATAATCAAGTGTGACGACTAGAGGATTCATCTGATATCAGGAATCCCTTAAACCTAGCATCTTGTAAATAGGCATACACTAATGCCCAGTTTCACAGCGAGAGCTTCACGTGGAGCTTAACCTACGGTTTAAAATAACTTTGTGTTTCAAGGTGCCGGCTTAAGAGATAACCACACTTAAGTGTTGATAAAACCTAAGCCCCCGATTTTGGTGACTTAAGTGTTAGCTTAACTTCTGTCAGAGGAAATTTTTTTTGGATGTTGGATGTAGTAGAGACTTAATCCATGGGTGGTGTCCGAATTAAATTCAGCGAACTTAAGCCCTGCGTTTTGCTTAGCTAAGCAACGACAAAAAACAAAATAAACTCAGAAAATCAATAATTGAATTCAGAAATGAGTCACTAAAAAAATACCTTACAGACCTAGGTATGTACTGACTACTCGCTCTGAAGGCAACAATTTCCAGAAAAGGAAACTGGGCAAAAGGAGGCAAGAAAAGGCAAATACTTTTGCTGAGCATCTTGAAGGCGTCTTCTAACCGTATGAAGATAAAGACTATCAAGCAATGGAAGAAACGTGCCAGGAAGATGAACCAATTCGACCGGTTACGTCTAAAGAACTTGCCAACAAAATAAAAGAAGGTATAAACATAAAAAAGGCCCCAGGGTTTTTAGATTAAGATATGTGCCAAGCATATGGAAGGTTGCGGAGGTTATAATGATTCCAAAACCAGGTAAACCACCTAGCGAAGTAACCTCATATAGGCTAATATCGATACCACCAATGTTGTCCAAGCTATTCGAAAAGATGCTGGTAAACTGCAAGATATTATTGTAGAAAAATCGATAGTACCGAGCCATCAATTTGGGTTCAGGAATAATCACTCAACAATTGACCAAGTGCATAGAATCACTGATAAAATTGAAAATGCATTTGAAGAGAAAAAAGTATGCTCTACAGTATTTCTTGATATATCACAAGCTTTCGACAAAGTATGGCACAAAGGATTGATCCATAAATTACAAAAGCAACTGCCTCAGAATTAAACAAGAAACAACGTACTCAACATTAAGAGAAATTAATGCTGGTGTAACTCAAGGCAGTGGTCCAGGTCCAGTACTATATCTGCAATTTACTAGTGATCTACCAGAAAATTTATGTGATTGAACTTCTCATAATAGATTTACTCCTTTTCCAAAAGTACTGCAGTCCAACACAATCACGACTGATATGTTCCTAAAAATGTCCCCATACTGATGGAACGTTCATGAATTTATCCTCCAAAGTATTCCTGGAACTGCCCAGTTATAGCTATCTTTAAAAAACATCATTCATTGGAAATTTTCTTTTACTTCTTGCGGTTTTTTTTTATAAATTCAATCATTGGCGAGTTGGTGTCAAAACAAAGCTTATGAATTTTAGAACATGATTATCCAAACATATTTTAATTTTTAACTGTAGTTATCGCAAAAAATCACTTTTTTTATTTTTCACTGACCATGATTTATTTTTGTGAATGAATGTTTGTCGTTCCACCGTTCCACCGATATGAAACGGAATTTTCCTACGATTTTTCAGGGATCGGGATTCTTGAACTGAACATGGTGAATGAGTATGGTATGGATAGAATTGGACATGGTGTTCGCAGTTCCAATCCAACTGAAACTAAAATAGAATATTTCGACTATGGATTGGAATACGTCATCATTATTTCTTTTGTTTGCATTTCAAAAGTAGAAGTGGGTAGTGTTAACATAAACTAAACAGAATTTTGAAGATGAGTACTTATATTAGAAATTTAGAACTGTGTTGTTGGATTAGCGGTAATAATCTTTTCCATACATTTTAAAGTTTATATAGCCGATTGATTGTTTCTTCAATAATTTCACACGCATTATTTGAAGAAAGAGAGAAATTAGTTTTTTTTAATGGCGACTCGTAGAAAAACCAGCATGTGGGATCATTTTGCGGAAAGCGAAAGCAATCCTAAAAAAGCAAAATGTAAGTATTGCTCTCAATATATTTCTTTTAGTGCTGGAAGTTTGGGAAACATAGCTAGACATCGTAAAATCTCCATTGGTGGAGAAGATCGTCAGCCCATAATTACACTGACATTGGATGATGTAGTTAGAGATGCAGAAATCATGTCAACTAATAATACTGAAAATGGTACTGAACCTCCCAAAACTAAGAAGCAAGCCGCTATTCAACAAAAAAATATATGCCTTCACTGAGAGCACAAAACCTTTATCACACCAAAAAAAAAGGAAGAATAGATAACCTACTAATTGTCATGATCGCCAAAGGCGCAAAGTCCCGCAGACACTAAAGTGGGACATTAGTCCTGAAAAATCAATTCAGGACTTATGTCTCGGGGACTTATGTCCCTGCGCCATTGCCAAAGAGTACCATTCACTGCGTCTCGTAGAAGAGTTCAATAAATTTGTGTCGTATTTGTGTCCATCGTACAATTTAAAAATAAAACAAATTTTTGGAGCAACAGACTCGTACCCAGGGCCGAGCTTTCTCACAACCATTCATGTGTAAGTGTGTACTTCTTGCACGATGGCGGGACCTCCTGTTTTATGCCGACTCCGACCGGCTAAGTTGAGATAAGCTTTTCTTGACAATTGATACTACTAGGATGGTTTGTCAGATCATCACGAGAGGAGGGCCAGTGAAAATCATTTAGGTGTTGCTACGGCTTGGAATCGAACGCAGACGTTCTGCGCGGCAGTTCATCACACTAACGATCGCGCCATTAAGCCCCTATAGTACAATTTACCAACAAGAAAAACACTCAGAAGTATTACACCCGAACTTTATTTAAAGTTAGAGCAAGAAGACAAAAATTGCAGATGCACCTGCTGTATGTTTAAAGACAGATGCACCTGGAAGTCAATAAACAACCAAAGTTTTATTGTTTTTAATTCCCATTTTATTGACACTTACAGTGCTAAATTTTCGTCATTATTTACTTGGATGTATTTAATATGAGAATCGCTATACAAGTGCAAATCTTTGTTAATTTTTAAAAGAACAAATTTTTAAATGGAAGATTGAGGATAAAGTTTAAGGTGCCGGCACACCATGCAAGGAAAGTGCTCGCAACAAGTAAAATCCTTGCTTCAAGCACAACTTGCATGGTGTGACGACCCGAAAAGTCCTTACATGCAAGCACTTGCTCAAGTGATATGCTTGCAAGCAAACGCTTGCACAACGGAGGCTTGCATGATGTGACTAGTTCATGCAAGCCTTTGCTTTCAAGCGTATCACTTGTAGCAAGCGCTTGCCGCTTGCACGGCATGTAGCTTCAAGTTTTTCGCTTGCTTGCAAGCGAACTTGATGATTTTCCACCAAGCAACCTGGTTTTTGAAGCAAAACAAAAAAGTTTGCATTGTGGATGTATAGTTATTTGACAGATCGACGGTCGCGCCTGCTTTGCCGTGAAAAAAAGATGGAATGTTTGAAAAGTTGAAAAGTTTTTTGATGAAAATATTTCGAGAACAATAGCATCAACATTTCGTTCATTTTAACACACGCCCAACACACAAAACCCCTTTGTAAAACATATCCCATAGAAAAACGTCCTTTTTTTGTAGAATCATAAGAGATTAAAATAATCATTCTGAACAAGATGTGGTGACACGCCCACTTTTTGGGGATGGTTAATTTAAGGATGAAATGGGATAGGGTATTCAACGATTGATTAGCACAGTATATTGTAACCTACTCATATGTTTTTTTACGTCTTTTGAACATTCGTGTGCTACTTCTTCAAACACAATATGATCACCACAAAAATCTTCACCAAACTCCCCACTTTCCATTTTGGATCAATTTTCGGGAAAATAAGAAAGGAAGCCGAACTGAAAATGGCAAATTAAAAGCCGTCCACAAGTCACAGCAATCGAAGAAGTATCACTTGCGGCAAGCGCTTGCATCAAGCGTTTGCACTTGCATGTTGTAAGTTGTAACGACCCGAAAAGCGCTTGCAGAAAGTTTGCTCAATAAGTGTTTGCGAGCAAGCAAAAAGCCGCTTGCTGCAAGCACTTTCCTTGCATGGTGTGACTGCTCACTGCAAGCACTTGCACAGATTTAAAAAAAATATTTTTTTGGAAAACTTGCTGCGAGCACTTTCCTTGCATGGTGTGACGGCACCTTTAGGATGTTGTTAGCGACAATGCTGCTAATATTCTTTCGGCAGTATATTTAGGAGAATGGCGGTCTATAGGTTGCTTTGCACATTTACCTACTAAATTTGACGTTCAAACTGCGATAGAACATATTTCAGAGGCTAAATACAAAGTGGAATATTTTAAGAAAAGCAGTCAAAGTTTGTATTAATTGCAGGAAATGCAAAAACAAATGGATTTGCCAATTGTAAAATTAAAACAAGACGTCCCAACGAGATGGAACTGAACTTTTGACATGTTCGATCGGATTTTGAAAATAAAAGACGCTGTAATTGCAACAGTTGCATTATTGCGAAATGATTTATCATTAACAAATGAAGATTGGGTTGTTATAGAGGGAGTGGTTCTAATATTCTACAGAAAAATTTGTTAGCCTTTCAAATGTTATTGTCTCAGCGTTTAGCTGATGTTGAAATAGAAGCTTTTGGACAAGATCAGAACGCGTCTTTTACTGTCAAGGAATTTTTGGAGACACTGCACGACCAAGCACACAGGCGTTTCAATAATTTAGAAAAAAAACTGCGTAGAGAGCAGAATCAACGATACTTGATCCCAGTTTCAAATGCCGGGGATTTCAAGACCAAGTTAATTTTAAAATTGCATTTTATGCTCTTAGGCCGTGTGCCAATTGCGTTAAAATGGGGGTTAAATTTAATCCACTGGCTAATTTTTGACATTTCTCCAGAGGTAAATAAAAATTAGCTTTTTGCTATGTCAATTGGATTAAATGGGATATTATTTGAATACTGTTTTCAATAATTTCCCAAAAGAATTGCAACAAAATTCCTATTTTCTTGTAATAAAAAATATACCGAATAGACTTCAAAGATATCATACAAACAAAAATAATTATTTCTTATTGACATTAAAAAATAATTCTTGTGCATTTGTGTTCATGATTAAGGATATCCATTTTACTTTTTTTAAGTTAAATATATTTCGCATACAAAATACACCGAAACAAATGTAGTCATAACATTTTTGTAGCCACCCTTATGTTACAACTTTGTTTACATTTTCTGATATGAAATACACATTTTTTTGGTTTTTATTTAATAATCTGGGCGATGTGCTATTTTCCCCACACATGTGAACACTCGTGTGCTTTACATCACTCTCACACCTCAGTAGGTATACCAAATGTCAAAAATTAGCCACTGGATAAACTTTAGCGAGCTGTTGAGCAGGTTAGGTTAGGTTAGAGTGGCTGCCGGCTTTCGCTAGCACACATAGACCACTTTGGTCCGTTGTGATACCTCATGGATCTTGTTCAATCTCCTTACTATCCGTGGGAAAACCATTTAGAGCTTTTGATGAAGCGGAGGAGGCTTTTCACTTCCGTTTCTGCCAAATCACTGAGATTTTGAAAGCTCCAAGATGCAGCTTCCTTTTGTTTGATATGGCCGGGCAGTTACAAAGGAGATGAAGTATTGTTTCCTCCTCCTCCTCCTTCATGCAAATATGCGGTCTATCTAGTGAAATCAGTCCCTTTGATTTTCTCAAATCTAGCTTTGGCCAAATTTGTTTGGTTATTTGACACGTCGTGCCAACACTCCATCTGAGGTTTGATTTGCTGTTAGCATGTTGCGCTAATAAGCTTTTGCATGTAGCGGTAGGAATACCTAGTGCACCCGTGTCGGGTACAACTGGTAATTTGGTTCCATTTCTGGCGAGTTCAACAGCCTTACAGTTCCCTGGAATGTTACTATGCCCAGGCATCCAGCATAGGTGAATGTTAAAATGCTTTGACATCTCCTGCAGAGATGATCGACAATCTAGGGTTGTCTTTGAATTTGTTGAGACTGATTCCAGGGATTTGATTGCCGCTTGGCTGTCCGAGAAAATGCTAATATCCTTGGCAGATATTACATTCTTTTTCAACCAGGATTAGGCTTCTTTGATCGCCATGAGTTCCGTCTGGAACACGCTACAATGATCAGGAAGACGGAAAGATAGTGTGTTTTCAGGAACATTTGTATATTCGTTTAGAATTTTTGAGTGGCCATATTTAGTATTTGACCTAGTGATGGGTAGGACACGGTTTTTTAATGAGTTTGTATGAGGTACTCTTTTTTCGAAATGAGGTAGTACACTGTCCCACCTCAAATGTCCCAACAACCTCAAATTTAATTGTCCACCCGACGACAAATGGGACTTTTTTTTGACTGCGACGCTGTAACAAATTTTGTCCCCTCCGCAAATGTCCCATTATGGTTTTGAATTAATTCTTTCTTTTTTTTTCTTAAATGACGTTTTCCATTGGTAAAAATTCAATATTTTTCCTAAATCTGTAAAAAGATCGATTTTGACAGTTGTCAGATCTATTTTGCAAATGTGAAAAAATTTACCGCTCCTTGCACTAATACAAATGATAGCTGTCAGTTTGACTAGAGTGATTTTCGTTTTGATTTATTATTATTTCGATTCTGAAAAAAAACATTATTAATCATAAAAACTGTAGCAGTTCAATGTGAAATATAAATTAAATCAAAAACAAACAACCCATGTTACTGGAAACTTGACAGCTAAACTAAATTCACAGACAAGAAATTTCAACAATACAAAGACCATCGTGTTCCATTGGCATTAAAAAAGATCAAAATCCATGTTGGTACACTATAGGGATCTGTACCTCATACTTCATAACTGAAGCACTACAAAATGTCTAATATGCCACTCTGATGGTATAATAAAATGATCGGTACATCACACCTCAAAAATGAAGCACTAAAATGTCCCTTTGTCCTTTGAACATTTTTTTCTTGGTGAGTGGAGGGAGACGAAATGTGAATGTGTTTGGTTTAGTGTGTTTGGCTATTGACGAGGTGTGAGGCAATACATTTTTCTGCTTTGAGGTGATGGGACATATCAGAGCGGTGTATGTGACATTTGTATTGCCTCATGTATGAGGTACACATCACTAATTTGACCACTGTTGGATGGCTTTAAGACGTATGGCTGCGTTAGCTGCCATTTGTCGAAAATATCTAGGGGTTGTAGGTGAAAAAGAATGTCTAATGCCGCTGAGGGTGTCGTACGGAGTGCTCCACCAATACACAGACACGCAGTTCTTTGCAATTTGGCTAGTTTTTTTCTGTTTCAAGCTATTTCTAGTGCTGCCCACCATACTACTACTCCATAAAGAAGTATCGGTCTTATAACCAATACATAGAGCCAAAGCGTGATACGAGGTTTCATTCCTTATTTCAAGCCTATGACTTTCTTGCAGGAATAAAGTGCTACAGTGCAGGATAAGATTTTGAAGTTTCTAATGTCAAAAATTGTCCACTGGCTAAAATTTTAACGCAATTGGCACACGGCCTTAAATTAAAATTTGGCGCTCATCATCCAGAAGCTTCAGTGGGATGCTCTTCTGTCACTGCACAAATTTAAACAGTTTCAGAGCCGTTTACATCCATTTATATGGCCAATGCGGATACTATTTGGATAGATTTTGATGCGGAAATATCCAGTTTAGTGCCGACAAATACAACCGCAGCTGGGATATCGGAAGACCCCCTTCTTTTTTTTGAGGCGTGCATTATAATTATAAAAGGTGGCGCAAAAGTTGTCACCCGTCGCAAAAGCTGTCACCCGATGTTTTTTGGTTGCGAATATTTAAATTCTTCAGCAAAAAAAAGTAGAAAAAATTATTCCATGATTCATGTCTTATGCGCCACCTATAATAATTGTTTCGATTTTTTTGCAAAACACTTTAAAAAATGGCGGCCAAAAAACATCGGGTGACAACTTTTGCGACGGGTGACAACTTTTGCGCCACCTTGTATTTTGAAAAGGCTTAATTTGGTTGCAACATCTGTTCCTTGTGAAAGGATTTTTTTCCAAAGCCAGTCTAGTACAGACTGAAAGACGAACAAGATTACCCTCAAACAAAGTTTCGCAACTACTTTTCATAAGTATAGTAACTTGTAAATCTATTTTGAGTTAGTTTTTATAATTTTGTATTCTTTTTTATGTTTTATGTTAATAAGATGAATTCCTATAGGTAATTTTTTAAGAGACAGATTTTTAATTTTTTTCAATAATCTTTTTTTAACTTTTCTGTTACTTTTTAATTCCGAAAATATGTTTTGTTTTGTTACGAGTAAATCATAAGATGAATTCCTATATTCTTTGTTAACTTTTTATATTAATTTTTAAGCTTGAACACTACTTTTTTTAAAGGCGTACTGTTTTTTCTGTTCTTATAAAAATAAATCATTTCTAATGCTTACTGGATTAATGGCTTATTAAGAATTATAAGTTTTTAATACTTTCAAGGTAAGCTATTTATATTCATATCTACATATAAACATATCATTGCTTTAACTAAAAAAAAATTGAATTGCAACGGCAATAGGTCAAGGGAACTATATAGTTCCGAGGACATGGTTCCGGGAACTAGTTCCGCTCTCAAAAAGACACGTTCCATCATTGGAACTGTTTCGCGCATCTCTACAAAGTAATGTAGTGGTTGAATTCAATTAGTAACCACTTAGTACACATCACCTTTTTTAATCAATGCCCTTCATTGAAGGTAAATAAAAAAACATATGAGAAGGCTACAATCCGCTGTGCGGATCGTTTAATACCCTATCCCATCCCATCCTTAAAATTGATATCCCCAAAATATGGTCTTTATGGTCATAAAGTATTGAAAATGACGTTGTTACAACATATTGTTCCGAAGGATTATCAAATCCTTTTATGGTTCGATAAAAAACCACGTTTTTGTATTGCATATGCCTTGGGGTAGGGCATACAAATGGTTTTTGTAGGAAAACGTCCCCAAAAAGTGGGCGTGGGTTAAAATAGTCTACTGACGAAATGTTCATATTAATACTACCAATGATTTTGCATCAAAATTTTTTTTCGAAAATTTTCAAATTTTGCCAAAAAAGGTTTTTTATAGAAAACGCCCCCAAAAAGTAAGCGTGGCAAAAAACTTTGTATTGACGAAATATAGATATAACGATTTTCTAAATATGCTTCTCAGACACTTTTTTAAAATTCCTTACGGTTTGGCCAAAAACTGAGTTTATCTTAAAAGGGGGCGTGGCAGTGGGCGGATTTCAAAAATTTTTACACTTGTTCTGTAGGCACGGGCGAGGATCCCATATACCAAATTTCATTATCCTAGCTCAAAATTTAAGGCCTAAAAATCGGTGACGTACAGACGGACGGACGGACGGACAGACAGACATGGCTAAATCGACTCAGCTAGCGATTCTGAGTCGATCCATATACTTTGAGGTATATGTAGCTAAATTATTTCTCTATGTTACAAACTAAGTATCAAAACTAATATACCCCTATGGGATAGGGTATAAATATAACCCGTCATCGAATAATTTTCTGAGAAGTGCAATCGAAAATACCCCATACAAAGCCAAAACGCCATCGCAATCTTGACTTAACTCGAAAATTAAATTTATCGTTCTAACTAGGGCGAGTCAGTCAGCTCAAAACCGGCAATCTTAGTAGAATAATACTTGGAAATACATCTGTGAGTTTTTATTTACCAACAAAATGGATGAATCACCATCAAGTCACCGACCGGCGCGCGCGGACTTGACACAAAGTCACGTGGACTTTGTTTTGAATATGCAAATCGACAACATGGTCTCACCTGAGTGGTTCTCTCTAGGTTGAACTGGAAATTACCTAAAAAGAGAAAAAAAAAATGCATTTAATAACATTGAACAAGGGAATTAATAAACAAAACAAAAATATTGAAATACTTGTACGAATATAGAAAATATTTACAATGAAGGTCATCTTCCCCATTAAACAAATATAAGTGGGAAAAATCTCCCACTTTGAAACAACTAAATCGACAAGGGGATTTCCTCGTTTTCCTCTTCAATCTGTCGTTCATTTGATTTGTGGCGTTTTAATTCGTTTTATGTTTATTTTTTTTTATTTTTTAATACCTTAGAGGTTCGAGTGTATAGCGATTGCAAGATGGTTTTGAAAAAAGTACGAACTAACAACTAATTGCGCTACAGAACAATGAGAACTGACACGAATCTTCAATTAAAATTCATTTTAATCTCATTCGAATGGAGTTGTGTAGAGGGGAGCATCCATATTTTATGGATAGACTTATCTAGGGGGAGATTAATCTTTGGGGAGTAATAAAATGTGTACGTCTGTATTTGTGCAATTAGAGTACGTGAGTACTAATTAAACTAAGCTTTGGACTTTACTACAAAAAGATTTTGTTTTGTTAACTTTATTTATTACAGTATCATGTGTTGTGACAAATACTGGTACTTTTTGTGGCACATGAGGATGGGTTAACATTTTTATAGGTGGTCCCAAATGTATCTCCCTGTATGAAGATGCGTTCACGATTGAAAATGGCAAACTTTCAGTTTTGCTTGTGATGTAAAAAGATGCAGAATATACGTCGAAACTCCTCAAGATCGCGGAGTACTCCCAACTATTTTACTTTCACCTAATAAAGCAAGTAACGGGTGAATTTTTAAGCGTAGTTTTATTTAAAAATCGAATAAAACACTCAAATCCTTATCAAATTGATGTGATATAAACAAATTGCCATTTAATATATGTAAGTGTTCTGTCCTTACGTTCACAAGGTGTCATTGTCCTATTATCTTTGATTACATGATCTCAAACACTGCTCTTAAAAGAGTTTTAATCAAACAGATTTAGGAGTAATTTAAATGCAAAATTAGATTTCAAAATGCATTTTGATTACATTACTTCCAAAGGAAATTCTATGCTTGGGTTTCTTTTGCGAATTCAAATGATATTCGCTGCCCATACACATTGTAATCGCTTTTAATTAGTTTTGTTAGACGTATACTCGAATATTGCTGCGTAGTTTGGTGTCCATGCTTAATATCATGATTCGTATTGAAAAAAATACAAAAATGATTCACTCGGTTGGTTCTTCGTAATTTAAATTGGTTTCTGCCTTTGCCACCTTATGTAAATAGATGCGCTCTTATAAAATTATTATATCATTCTAGTCTAAGAAAGTCAAATGTACTTATACACTAGTCGGCATAAGTATTTTGACGAAACCTTTTTGTGACTATTGAGACTAACTTTGCTTGGTATCGTTAAAACAACGCAACGGTGCAAAAATGATGCGCGAAACAAAGAATCTATTTTATGCTCTATGCATGCCAAGTTTTGTATTGTTTACCTTTTGCATTCTCTTTCTGCTGATAAGAACGCATGCAGACAAAGAATTTTTACGTGGCATAAGTATTTTGACGGAAACTTTGTGTAAATATTTTAACAGTTTTGAGCACGTGATAACCAAAAAACTTGTGTAGTTAACTTTAATTTACATTAAACGTTGATAACAAAATAAAAATTTATTAAAATTTATTAAAAACCATGGGTACAACGGCTGAGTTGAGTTTGGTTGTCAGATCTTCAATGGTAGCGAAGTTTTCCAGGCAGTAAAAGACATAGCAAGTGAGTTTAATATGTCGCGTCAAACTGTGCACTATCAAATCAATAAGTTTAAAAAGCATAATGACATCACAAACCTAATGAGATCAGGTGCTAAGCGCAAAACAACGCCCACTGAAGACCGAACCCTTCTACGGGAATTTAAAAGAAATATATTCCTGAAGCCTCAAACTGCTGCAAATCAATGGAATTTGACGGCAGCGAATCCAATCAGTGAGCGCACTGTCCGACGACGTTTAATGGAAGGAGATTTTAAAACATTTAAAGCTAAGGACGTGCCGTACATATCAAAGGTAAACAAGCTTAAAAGACTGTCTTTCGCAAAGAACATCTGCACAAGCCAAAGGAGTACTGGAGAAGCGTTCTATGGACAGATGAAAGCTCCTTTGAGTATAACTCATCAAAAAACAAATTTTACGTTAGATTGCCAAAGGTAGAAAGGCAAAAAAGACGCCCCGTTTGTCAAAAAGTGAGCCATGGTGGAGGCTCTGTCATGTTCTGGGGATGTGTTGCGTATAATGGCCTGGGTGAATTGGTTCCTATCACCGGCTCGATGAACCAAGGTCAATATTTAAGAACCCTAAATGATAATGCCTTTCCTTCCGGAGGTAGGCTTATTGGTGAATCATTTATCCTGCTACAGGACAATGCCCCATGCCACAAAGCCCGGATGATAACTAAATTTTTGAAGGATGTTGGTGTTGCCACTTTGGACTGGCCACCTCAAAGTCCAGATTTAAATATAATAGAAAACGTCTGGTCTCTTTTGAAACGCAAAAGAACAGTTTCTTTAAATAAAACCAGAGAGGAGACGATTTCTGAGGTCACTTCCCTTTGGGAAGAGATATCTCCAGAGATTCTTCAAAATTTAGTAGATTCAGTACCGAGACGCCTTCAAAAAGTTATTGAAGCCAAAGGAGGTTATATATTTTACTAAATTCTTCTTTATTTATTTCCTTTTGTTAAGTTTAAAATGTTTTTTCTTAGAGTTATATACTTGTCAAAATACTTATGCTAACACACGAAATTACAAATTAATTTATATCTTTTTTGACTTCTATGAAAAAATATTTGTTTGCCTATTTTTAAGTTTGTATTAGTTATATATAAAAATGAAAAAATAAACATGAATTCTTGTCAAGCCATTTAGAAGTTAAACTCAAAAATGCACGATTTTTATTTCGTCAAAATACTTATGCCGACTAGTGTAGATGAAATAAATAAATAAATTTGCATCAAATATTCAAAATGTTAATTGTAATCGATAAATAGGCCTTTGCCATTTAAGTTTTAAAGATAACTTCGTGTAAATGTTATCCGAGGCTCCGTTTCAAATGGTCAATTCGGAAGGTCCAATTTTGCGTCACTTTTTCGAGCATTTCGGCCTTTATTCCACGAGTTACGCGTGCTATGTTTCCCTGTAAGGCTTCAATCGTGCTCGGCATGTCCACATAGACTAACGACTTTATAACAGGTGGTTACATTTTAAGGGCCGATGTTGTATGTGAACCACACCTAAACGTCAAGTTTTTTTTTCTGCATTTCCTTTGAATTTTCTCAATTTCAGACTAATTCAATTTGAACCATGAAAAGATACACAATCGAGCAACGCGGTTAAGTTATTCAGGCTTATTTTGAAAATGGGCGTTCAAATCAAAATTCATATCGTGCACTTCGTGATTTTTTCGGTAAATTTAATCGTCCAAATGTACGTAAAGGGTGATCCATTTCGAGGTTCCCTACTTTTTTAAAGAAAAAACCACAGAAAATTCAAATTTAATGGAGAATGTTTATTATCATTTGAAAGAACATTCTTTGGCATCTATTTTTTGAAGATTATGTCTATCAAATGTTGGCCGTTGCTACGTCGCAGATGGCCCATCCGTTGAGTCCAATTTTCGATCACTCGTTCGAGCATTTCGACTGGTAACTGGCGAATGACACGCGTGATGTTGTCCTCCAAGGCCTGAATCGAAGCGGGTTTGTCGGCATAAGCTTTTGACTTTACATATCCCTACAGGAAAAAGTCTAACGGTGTGATATCACATGATCTTGGTGGCCAATCGACCGGCCCAAAACGTGAAATTATGTGCTCACCGAAATGTTCTCTCAATAAGTCCATTGATTGATGCGATGTGTGGGAAGTGGCGCCGTCTTGCTGAAACCAAATGTCGCCGAGATCACGAGCTTCAATTTCAGGCATCAAATAGTCGGTTATCATGGCACGATAACGGTCGCCATTGCTGCGAACGGCCGGCGCCGAATCGACTCTCTACGGTCTTCGTGTACACTCTCAGCTACGGCCGATATATATTTTCTTCACAGCGTGCTGGACGTGGTCTATTCGGTCGAATATTATCCAATAATGAATGCTGGGTCTCAAAATGGGTAATGGTGTTGCGAATAGTACGCTCAGTAGGCCGATTATGTTGACCATAAGATGAGCGAAGTGCACGAAACACATTCCTCACAGAACGTGAATTTTCATAATAAAGTTGAACAATTTGTAAACGTTGTTCACGCGTAAGTCTTTCCATTATGAAATGCCAAACAATACTAAACAAAAATAACATGACAGCATGACACGACTCACACGTGATCTGTCAAAAAAGGCTATTGAAAAAAGTATCTCTACGTGGATCACCCTTTACAATCGGAAAAATCGTGCAAAAATTTGAGCAAACCGGGTCTGTGCATGCTTGTACAGCTCATACTGCAGAAAATATTGCTGCTGTTCACGATAGTGGGGCTGAAGAGCCGTCCACCTCAACTCGTCGTCGTGCCCAACAACTGCACCTCTCACGCTCGTCGTTGATGAACATTATGCATAAAGACTTGCATTTACACGCTTACAAGGTGCAATTGACCATTTCAAGCGTCGTCAATGGTCAGAATGGTGGCAAAAAATGGCAACAGTGGATGATGAATTTTTGAAAAAATATCATCTTCAGTGATGAGGCACATTTTCACCTCAGTGGATTCGTCAATAAGCAGAATTGCCGCATTTGGGCAAATGATAATCCAAGAGTGATTGTCAAAAAACCAATGCACCCACAAAGAGTGACTGTTTGGTGCGGTTTATGGGCCCGATGATGCCGGGCCGTAATTTTTATCCATATACTTTGAGGTACAAGGTGGCGCAAAAGTTGTCACCCGTCGCAAAAGTTGTCACCCGATGATTCTTGGCCGTCATTTTTTAAGTGTTTTGCAAAAAAAATCGAAACAATTATTATAGGTGGCGCATAGGACATGAATCGTGGAATAAATTTTTCTACTTTTTTTGCGGAAGAATTCAAATATTTGCAAGCAAAAAACATCGGGTGACAGCTTTTGCGACGGGTGACAACTTTTGCGCCACCTGTTATATGTAGCTAAATTACTTATGTATGTTACAAACTATATATCAAAATAATATACCCCTATGGGTAGGGTATAAAAATAAATGACAATAATTTCCTAAATAATTTGTGTTTTATTCAAAATCAACATCGGCCCTTAAAATTTAACCACCCTTTACATCACCCCACAAGAAATAATCCAGAAGCGTTAACAGAGCACAAATTTTGATAATTTTCAATCGTTGCTCGTTTGTAAGCCTTTCCATGATTAAATAGCAGAGTATACTGAAAACTTTTCACTTTGACAGATAGCGTTTGAACGCCATTTCTATAACCAGTGCTGCCAACCTGAAAACTTAACTCTTAAAAAATAACCAGTTGCCTCCCTTCTTGTTGACATCCTTTATACAGAATTCATAAAAAAAACCGACTCTTCGTAAAGAAAGGAAATCAATTGTTGTGTTCCCATTTTCAATTGGTTGATGACATCATAAGATGTCGGTATATTTAATTCCTGTCAATCGTAATGTAAAGTTTTTATATTAAATAAGATAACAATGTTCACATTGGCACTTAATTTTGAAGATAAAGCATTTCCGGATGGCTTGAGGTAATATTGCCTGTATAACAACAAAAGACACAAAATTCCTCGCAATTCAAAAAGAAATTCATGCCACTTGTCTACCTTGCCCTCACTTGAATATTTACGGTCATGACCAACATTTCCATCGATCGATGAGCCCACTCCAACAAGGACTGCTTTTTTTATCACCCGTCCTTCCAAATAAGTAGCCAAAACAAGAATCGAATATTTAAACGAAATAAACGGGAACAAACGACCACATTCAATCGATTCGAATGGCTGAAACAAAAAGGGACTCCAAAAACAGTACACCACTGGTTTACAAAAAAAAAGAAGCCTTGAACAAGGTCCTTTGTCCATTGCTTACTGTATGAAAGTAAGTTACATTAGTTTGCGTTGTTTTATATTTCGTGACATTGTATTGAATTTTGTTGTGTTCATGTATAGTTACTGAGACTGACACACAATTTGTCCGCAGGATTTTTTTTGTAGATGTATGGTGAGCCCTTGTGGTAGGTGCACCCACATTCCAGATAGAGAACAGAATAAAAAGCAAAATGATTGTATATATGAACATGACATTATAATTATGGCATCAGGCAAATAAGTCCACTATATCAGCTATAGACATCGGGCTTATAATAATTATCATTTGTAATGAATGCTAATATGGTAAGGAGTATAGAGCGGTTTGGTTGGTGTGGTGGCCCGTTTGAAAACCCAAGCAAGTTGTGCAATTAGTTTTTTTTATATAAATTGAGCTAACGTACTGAGAATGGTGGATTTTTTTAATGATTTCATTGAATATTGTAACGTTGTAGTTAATTATTGTTTTATGTTTCGTTGTCGATAGTATTGAGATTAGATATTCCATTGATTGGTTCTTGATTAAGTATTTCATTCGGTAATAAGGCAGTTAGCAACTTCTATCAAAATAAGGATGTAAAACGTTTTAAATGGCTTAACGTTCTAATCTCGATTGTAGAAATCAGAAAAAAATCAGGACGTATATTACCTATTAAATGGATCAGTAAATATTTACTAATTGGAAGATCCTTTCGATTACTTTTGCACACAGAAAAATAAAAACTTTCGAAAGAAAAATGGAAAAACGAACTTTTTCTCTCAGATTAAATTACAAGAGGTTAGTTTTTTTCTCAATCTATGTAGGTTTGGAAAACAATTATTAAGCCAGGGTATGCAGCTATCCAGTTGTATGTCCTTAGACTAAATACAAATACAAATTTTAGTACCCAGTGCCTAGCTTTCTCACCACCATTCATGTGTGCGTGTGTATTTCTTGCACGATGGCGGGACCTCCTGTTTAATGCCGACTCCGAACGGCTAAGTTGAGATAAGCTTTTCTTGACAATTGATGATTTATCAGATCATGACGAGAGGAAGGCCAGTGAAAAGTCATTTAAGGTTTTGCTACGGCTGGGAATCGAACCCAGACCTTCTGCGCGTCAGTTCATCGCATTAACCATCGCGCCACTGACACCTCTGTCCTTAGACTAGATGAGAAATTTGGAAAAAATTGATAAAAACCAAATAATTGTGCAATATGCCAGCAAAAGGTCTTGACCTTTGAGTAAGTACATCGTTTTTCGTAGTATTGGCGAGGACAACTTACATACTTGAGCTAGTCGTCCAACTTAGAATCTCAGGGATAACCTTACTTACTTAGTTGAGTGACTATGCATACCAGAATGAACCTAGGCCTCAACTAATAAGCCTTTCCAATTAGATTGGTTTTTAGATAGCTGCCCACAGTTGCGCACTTTAAGATACTTGATGTTGATTTCTGTCTGAAGCACCCAAGTATTGCTATCCATTCCCTCTACCCATCCAAAGCAAAGTATCCGACTAAGTCTAAATTACTAACGCTCGACGTTGAATTATTGTATCGAAATAATTCACCCCTATCGAGGTATCCGTTTAGATGAAATTTGTATCCGATTTGTTCGAATTTTCTTCCGAGGTATCCATTCTGATTAGCATTTCGAGCAGATCTTCCGACGAAATGTAAAGAACATAATCGCGCATTGGCGATATTCGTATAGTTTACAATTTTTGACAGCTATGCGTTGAATGCCTTCCGAAGTTGTCGGAAAAGAATTGCTGCGGAATGAAGTGAATGAAAGTGAATTGTGTTCCGCAACGGATACCTCGAAAGTAAATTGAGTTCCGATTTTAACTGACTTTGGTTTCGGAGATTGTTCCTCGATAGGGGTGATTATTCATTTAAAACGCCCAATTGTATCTTCATCTGCTACGTGGTGCATAGGACTGGATGATAAGGGTCTTATGTACAATCTCCTTAGTAGTTTGAGTGAGGGCTTTATTATTAAATTTCCCAAACAACTTGTGGCTTGAAATAGTGTTCCTTTCTTTGATTTCTGATAAGGTTTTGTTGTCCAATTCGGTGATGTTGTGTGTTCCTTCTTATTGACAGCATATACATTGTCTTGGCCTCATTTACTGTTAAACACAAATTAACCTACTAACTTTACTTAACGGGCTCCTGACCCGTTGAGGGTCTCTGCCTGAGACAAGGCGAGCTTTCAATCCTCTTCGATCCTGTGCAGGTTTGCTGCCAGTTATTCAGTCCAGTCCAAGCGCTTTGGCTTGATACTTTAAGCGGAGGTTCTATCTTTCATTCTTTTGGCTGGAACACTATTGTTCATTCGCTTGATGTGGCCCAGCAAATGCAGTCTACGTGTTTTTACCTTTTGTTCTACATCCACATCTTGGTACAGCTCATAAAGTTCGGGCTTGTGCCTTCTCCTCCATTCGCCTTCCTCGTACTATTTGATCAGCTTTCCTGCTTATTGTCCTGCACTCAGCGCCATAAAGTAAGAATAGTAGAATAGGTAAGTTTTGATCCCATTTGTTTTGCTAAACCCCTATTGTCTTGTCTCCACTAAGTTGTCATTCATGGGTTTGATGTTGACTCAGAATTAGATGAACTCTTTTACTACCTCAAAATTGTTGCTATCAATAGTGAAATGTTGTCCAAAGTTCTGCGTCGACAGTACTTTGTTTGCTGATAGCATATCCTTTGTCTTGCCCTCGTTAACCACAAGACCAACGCGTTTCGCCTCATCCTCAATCGCCGAAAATGCCTCTACAACGCTACGGTGGGAGAGACCAACGATGTCGATGTCGTCTGCGTACCCCAGTAGCTGTGCGGATTTGTTGAAGATACTGCCTTCTGTATTAACTCCTGCCCTGGGTAATATCTGTTCCAGCACGAGATTGAAGAATTCGCATGATAGCACATCGCCTTGTCGGAATCTGGTACAAGTTTGGAAAAGTCAAGATGAGCTGAAACTGAAGGTGATACAGTACAGCTGTATTAGTTTTGATGGAAACACGAATTCCACAATCGCTGTATAAACGTCTTGGCAATGGATGCTGTCATACGAGGCCTTCAAGTCGATGTAAAGATGGTGTGTTTGGACTTGAGATTTGTTGGTCTTTTGCAGGATTTGCCTTAGTGTAAAAATTTGGTTTAAGGTCGATCTGCAAAGGCCACTCTGGTACGTGCCGATAAGTATGTTGCAGAAAGGCTTAAGACGTTCACACAATACGTTGTGTAGGATCTTTTATGTTGTGCACATATTAACGATACGATATCTCGTTGGTTCCGCCCACTGATGTCAACATCGTTGGCGTATAGTAATAGATGCAAAGATTTATAGAACATTGTGAATCAGGTATTAGTTCTCTCAAGAACCGTATTACCGTTAGACGTTAAAATTGGATTTAATTTGTCTTGATTAAGTACCGCAATTTCTGTGCAAACCTCTAATCTCCAATAGAGATTTTGCCCGTTCGGTCATTGAACTGGATTTAGTTGGTGATACCCTTTGGCCCTTTAAAGTAGTGTTCTGCGATTGGATTCATATTAAGGTTAGTGGATAACAATTCAGTGCTGAAGACAAGTTAACGTCGACGAGGGTGGCTAAGTTGCAGCCTAATTTTGACGACACTAGAAAAAACTCGCTAGCGATCGCAATATCCTTGAGGAAAGAAAAATTCAAACTATTGGTTATCAACAACATGATTGGCTCAAAATACAAAATGAAATGGATGGTTTCCTACAGGCTTTATGAAAGCAGTTTAAGTCCATTCACCCAAAGTGAGAAAGTTCCATTGCTCATACAACCAACTTATCATCAGGTGATTCCTTTTTAACCGTTGACAAATCGAACATTCCCAGAAGTGATATTAACCAACCAATTGCATATAAAAGTAAAACCCCACATAAATATGCGCTTCAATTATTTTTACCGAAATTGCATCAATCAATCTCACACGACCACGTGAATGGATAAATAAATACGTATTTCGCGAAATTAAATGACACAACTTAATACTCAATTCAAATATAGACCTTCACACCACCCACACCAATGAGTGTGATTCTAAATTAATACCAACACCAATTAGTCTGCTGTTAATGATAATTAAAATTAAAATGTCACATACTTGTATGAAAGTAAAAAAAATGGTGACTGTTGACAGTGCAAACGTCACGTATTTGCGTAAATATCAATGACACCATCAGCTAAATCAAAATCGAAGACTCTTATCAAACACTCGTCTTATGTAAGAATTTTTGGTCAGAATTAGGTTTCCTAGATAACGTGTGCACCTAACTCGTCGGTTTTATCAGTTTTTGGTAGTGACTTACCTTGGTCTTATCGAGTGGTGGGCGATTTGACAGTTGCTATAGACGATGAATAGATTTAATTGAGGCGCAAGTGACGCAAACAATGTGTTTCTAGTTAGGTTCGATCCTCGTGGAGATGGCTACCCTGCCGCGTCTCCACGAGGTTCAAAGATAGGCAGACGTTGGCATGAATCGGCTAAAGATTTTCGGACCATCAGGCTAACTTTCTTTGTATTAAAGACAATGAACATTGACATCCATTTGCGAAGCATTCTAAATGAATTACCACTATTGTCATAACAGCACGTATACGAAGGTAGATCAACAGAAACCGGTTTTCATGAAATAATCGGGACTATTGGGATCATGAAGACTACACCTTTGCCACTTTCCTAGAAGAATATAGAAGGGGCTTTCAATGACCTACAAACAGATATACAAGCAGCCCTAACCGGTGATCACTGTACAGCCAATGGATTCTATCCAAGCTATAAGATTATTATAGGCATCGGCATCCTAACGACATACGCTGTAAGAGGCACACCACAAGGTGGAGTCAACTCTGTTGTGGGTTCTCGTCATGAATAAACTGCTACGCCGGCCGATTATACCGTGACAGGATTAAGTGGCTTATAACGACGACTCGACGTGGCGATCTTAGTGTCAGGAAAGTTTCATTCCGCGATCGGCGATGTCATGGAAAATGATCCACTGGGACCATGATATCATGCAATATTGATGCTATTTCGTACTCACTTCGTCCCTGTAGTCCAAGATACTAAAAACGTTCTAATGTGCAGCGCAGTCAGACTGGAGGAATGTGGTTGCTGGACCACTAAACTCTACAAAGCACAATTCTAGATTCTATGACAGATGGATTAGTCGATCCTTTCACCGATTACATGATTTCCGTTCCAGGTCATAGTGACATAGAAGAAAACGATGAAGGTAGTGCATTTGCAAGGCTGGGCTCGTTTCTTTGAAGATCACTCCAGATCACTATTCTCCCCCTCCGTATCCCAACACAGATGGAGCAACCGAAACGCATGTTAAGTCGCCACTTAAAAACTTAACAAGGACAATGATATGAAAATCCATACGGAATTCAAAATGGTTGAGGCATTCGACAGGGTCAATAGATCGAGGGTTCGGTCTATATGGAGAAACATATAGATCAAGGCAACCTGTGATGGATCTAAATGCAATGAAATGTAGATAAAGAAATATTGTTAGAAGCACTCGAGATAAAAAAATTAATTCCGACAATTCCCATCTTATTTTTTATCAGTTATTTGCAGTGTGCCTCTTTGACGACCGTCAAAATCATAATATCGCTGTGAATTTACGTCTACGCAACATTCGAAGGATCTTCTAAATATCCTGTATAAGAGTGTGTCCAGTTCCTTTCGTATTCCAGCCAGATCTTCCGTGATATATCATCAGTGACTTCCACCTGATATTCTCTAAGCAGAGTGGCAGTTCGACCTTTTGAAGTGTCTGCTCTTGATCGGCTGCAGATCCATTTCTTACTGCTTCGTGGGCTGTCTCTTTACCAGCTTAATGTGAACATGTCTTATCATTGATCCATCGGTATATGAATAAGGTTATCGATCTCTCTTTAATGGATCCATTCTTGTTCCATTCGTCCCCGCTCGGAGCAGAATGTCAGTAAATATTATACACGGGGGATGATATTAGATCAGTAAATCAGAGTTTATGCCGTTCCCTGTTTACTTCTTCAGGATTTAATGGCGTAAGAACAAAACGATATAACAACGTCGGTCGCTTGGATTATTTTCATTTAATATTACATTTCATGGTGATTGTCAAGACAACATCGATTAATCAATTTAACTTAATCTTAATTACACAACTGTTGAGCGCAGACAGAGGTCAAACAATAGATGACCCTGTTTTAAACAATCATCGCAACGACTATCGTTTTTGAATTTACGCGATCGGAGCCATAGATCTGTTCATGCCAAGATAGACACTGTAACGCGTTTCGCCCGCTTCGGTGACTATATCGTTTTTGAAAACAATCGATATTACCCCAGGATTTGCTAAAACCAGGAGAGATTGTTAGCTTAATCGTTAACACGCTTTGGATCCTCTTTTATACCATCGTCGCGACAACTATCATTTTTGAAACTACGCGATTAGGATCTAGGATCAGTTTATGCCAAAGTCCCCTGTTGATTAGGCGGTTCGTTTGAATGATTCTCAAGTCGCGTTTGAGTCTGTTTTATACAATCATATCGACGACTGTCGTTTTGGAAAGAATTAGCTCAGAATTAGCAAACAAACAGCCGGATCCTTTTTTTTACAATCAGCTTTGGATCCTGTTTTATACAATCGTCTCCACGACTATCGTCTTCTTGAATAATGCGATTGGATTTGCCTATCCCGACTCGGGATCGGGCTATTTGTTTGGCAGATCCTCAAGGCATTTTTGTTTATAAATGTAGATCTAGGGGCAGACGATCGAGTAATTTTCGGTTATTTGTTTTAAAAGCATGTGGTCATGGGAGAATCAGTATCATGGAAATAGTGCGGATTTGTATTTACAGCAAGGTGTTACAAGTACAAAATTGAATTGAATGTGAAATGTATAAATGCCACTAGGAATCGGTTTATGTAGACACCTGCTGCCTTCTTGACTTTTCTACTTTTCTTGACACCCAGTCTCCATTTAATGATATTTGTACCTAAGATTATTTTCTAATAATTTGCAGTTTCAGATGTACTTGGTTGAAAATTGGAAGTTATCCGTTCCGTCTTTTAAAGGTTGACCCATTCTTTTGTGCATAGGTTTAGTGCTAGAAGTTAGTCGCTGTCTCAAGCAATACTCCAACGTCTATTAAAACTTATAAACAATTAATTTGTTTAGACGTTTTGTGACTAAGCATTGTATGTAGCTCACTTCAAACACTCCACTGTGCGTAAACGTGTATGTGCCCATTTAGACAATGCCAAAACAAATCGCTCATAAAATTGGCATTCGTCAAGTCAGTGGTTAACAAAAATGAGAACCAATGACGACTGCTCTACAGTTCTTAATTGTCTTACTTTTGACAGATGTCTCATTAAATGACATGAAATGGCCGCCACTGTTTAACAGACTAAGCGAGGAAATTAGTTAAATTAATAGTTGATCACGTCGAACACATCTAGCTGAGTGTTATTTTTTCTCCATCTGATAATAGATGGCTTATGTGCGGCTGGGTGGGCGATCATCATCATAATCGGGTCTTCATGTAGGAGGATCAAGTGAATTGGCGACTATATATAATAGAAACCCATTTGGCATCTGGGCACTATTTTCATGAACACCATCTCGTTACGATATAACATGTTGTTGGTGGTGCTTTATTTTTAAACATTTTCCGAAAAAATATTCTGATGACAGAAAAGAGATGACGTGCGCGGAATTTTATGTGAAAATGTTCAAGGAAATGACGGACACTTTTGGCACCTGTTGCTGTTAGCTGACGGAAACTAGTCGAAGATTATATTTAATAATGTTAATTAGTATCTTTTGATATGAAATTTGTCTAAGGAATATCTCTAGATCTGCATGATTAGACAGCGCAACAAAACTCAAGCGATTTGCAAAATAAAAAAACTAAATTTGACTGCATGCGTCAACTGATTAAGACTTTTGAGTTATTCGAAAATTTATCGCTGATTGACACCGTTGAGGGGATGTACTTAAATGTATTAAATGGTATTTTCTTGATTGATTTTTGTATAGAGAGATGGCAGTGATAAATTTGAGTAAATTGATTTCTTTTATCTATTTTAACAAAACCGGATGAATGAGTAAGTGAGAAATAATTCAATCGAAAAACGCAAATAGATAGAACCTAACTATCGATTGGACTATTGTTGACGTTATCATACAAATGAAGGACAGCAATCTATAAACTGTACAATTTTGAGTTGAGTCATGGATGGATGAGTATGATCCTTGGAATGAGTATGCTTCTTTTTTGAGACTGCAATGGTGGAAGGTTCAAATGTTCACCCGTCAATGAGAATAAAACAAGTCGATTAAACAGATTTTGTTCAAATAAAACTATCGGATATTGGAAATATCGTCATTTTAAGTTTCAATTAATTTCTTTACGATATGTGGTAGACGAACTTTGATCATCTAATAAGAATGAATAACCTTTGAAAAGTTAAGTGATCATCGGCTCACGGGAACAACAGCAAATTCCTCAAAATTGATCGCGAGTTCATACGATACAAGTTGGACGTTTCGGTGAAACAGATCTCTGGTATATGGCTTATGCTTCCATCAGGAGCGCACTTGATTCCAGAATACACGATAGACGTATTTACATATTAAAGTTTTTGTTATACGCCGAAGCAAGTAGATGCTGAAAATAGAGTTGGCCAAAACATTTAACATGACTTAACGAATACAAATCCTGGCATGTTCACTGATAACAGGAGCCATTCTTAGTCCAACTGCAAGTTTAGAGGTAATCCTCAACCTTATGGCAATAGATCTTCATAACAATGACAAAGCAGCAAAGACAACACAACGACTCAGAGATGCTGGGAACTCTTGTATTAAACCTTTTGCCACAGTAGAATATTGTACTCCTTAACCACGATATTCATATCACACACTCTTACAGAGTACAAATCAGGGTAGGTATTTAGATTGGAAATAGCAATCTTCTCTGACGATGAAAAAATTGGAAATCGGAGTAGGCTCTGCGTCTTCTCTGAAATTATCGGGCTACCCACATCCTTAAGACTAACACACACCAAGCTCCTGAATGTGATATGGTACTGGACTCTCCATCTAAGAAGATAGTCAATCGGCCATCAGGTATTTGGAGGTTACCTAGCAGAGCCAAGCGAAAAAGATCACGCTGGGCTTCCTATGTTGGCTTTAAAAAAACAATTAATACAACGAAATGCACACTTCGGCAAGGAAGTCTTATAGAAGTCCTGTCGCCATTACTTACTTAATTACTTATTTGGCGCTACAGTACGGGATGAACCTGGGCCTCAGCCAACATGCCTCTCCAATTAGCCCAGTCCTTAGCTAACTGCCTCCAGTTGTGCACTCCAAATTGGTTGAGGTCGGTTTCTACTTTTGCGCGCCACTTAAGGCAAGGTCTTTCTCTACTGCGTCCGAAGTCTGGCTAGGAATCGAAGACTTCGAGAGCCGGAGTATTGGTGTCCATTCGTTTTACATGTCCTAGCCATCTTAAACATTCAATGCGTATAGTTCGTGGTTTAATCTTCGTCTCCATAGCCCGTCAACGCAAACGGGACCGAAGATTTTTCAAAGAATTTTTCTCTCGAATCGACAAAGGATTTCTTCATCTGCTTTTGATACGGTCCATGCTTAAGCGCCGTAGAGCAGGACTGGGATGATCATGGTCTTATATAAGATCTCCTTAGTAGTTCGAGTGAGAGCTTTACTACTAAATTGCCTTTTTAGCCCGAAGAAACAGCGGTTGGCAAGAGTAATTCTTCGTTTGATTTCTGACGAGATGTTGTTGTCAGAGTTAATAGCGGAGCCGAGGTAGACAAAGTCCCGTACTACCTCAATGTTATATCTGTCAATGGTGACGTTCTGTCCAATTCGTCGATGTTGTGTGTCCTTTCGTGTTGACAGCATATACTTAGTCTTACCCTCATTTACTGTTAAACCCATTTTCCGTGGCTATGACATCACGTTGAGTCCTACCAATGATGTCAATATCGTCGGCGTATACAAGTAGTTGCACCGATTTTTGGAGATTGTACGTCTGGTGTTGGCTCGGGAGTTTTGCATCATCCTCTCAAGAATTTAATTGAAGAAGTCACATGACAGCGCATCGCCTTGCCTAAATCTTTTTTGGTATCGAATATGTCGGTGAGGTCGTTTCCGACCCTGATGGAGCAGCGAGAATTCTCCATCGCAATCCTACAAAAAACGGACGAGTTTGGGCGGTATACTAAAACTAGACATGGCTCTGTATAGTTCGTCTCTATAAATGCTGTCGTATGCGGCTTTGAAATCGATGAATTGGTGGTGGGTATCGATTTGGACCTCATAGTTTTTTTCCAGGATCTGCCGGAGTGTGAAGATTTTTCCTGGCTCTTGCATAAGCACTTTAGTGTATAGCGACTCTGAAGGAGAAAGGGGTATTTCACACCTTCTGTTCTGGCCTCATGTATACGTCCCACACTTGAATTCAACGCCCACAACGGCTCAGGTGTTGCAAAAAACATCATTGCACCTATTGGATAGGATACAAACGCAATACACCAAAATCAACGAAAGGACTGGTTCAAGTTTCTAAGGCGAGCTTAGCGACCAACCTATAATAACGTCTTAAAGTTTTTAAAACTTCAAAACCAAATATCATTATTCGCTGGTAGAAATGAAAAAAAAGATTGTTGAGTGGTTCGCTCGCCTTAGAACCTTGAACCATTCCTTTGGTTCAAGCTATACATGAATGGTGCGGTCATCAGTCTCACATACATCAGTTTATGGTTGTCGCAATGCTACGTCCTCGGAAACGATATATCACTGAACAGACTTATTCGCAAAGATCTCGAGCCACTTTATCACTTTTGCGTGACGTAACAAGATACACAGACGACTTAATTCGAACGCCCGTTTTCATAGATTGGATTGGTTAAAGTCAACCAATCTCCATATGATGCAAACATGAAAAAACTCAACATCCTTTGGTCTACCATAACATACCATATGGATATGATGCATCCTGATCATATCAAACCTTCTTCAAATCTCTGAATATTTACAGCCCCTCTGACACATGTGGCACGCAAAGTCATAGAAACACACTTGATGACACACATCATTCGTACTTGGATGCAATCACGATGTTAAGAATGAATTCTCCAGACAATAGCCCAGACAATTCATAACAACTGATTTCCTTTCAAGTGGCTTTCCGGTTTCGATGAAAAAATATGGCATCACTACGCCCAAACACAGAAAACACACGCTCCATTGTTTCTTCGAGTGTGTGCACCGCGCGCCGCACCGCCCGGCCGGGATGTGGAAGAACCGAAAAAATGCAATTATTTGTTGGTCCCTTATCCACGCCATGTTTCAAGTAATCAGCGTGGCAACAATGTGTGATTTCGAGATCTTCCCTGCGGCGAGAATACAATCATTCACCAATGCGACGACGCTGGTGACGCCTATTCAGCTTCTTCTTGTTCCAAACTAATCACACTGGGGCTGTGGCACTGCAGCACGGCCACATTTCGAAGGTCAGTGCGACGACGTCGAGTGCATGGAACTTGGCTATGCTCCTTGTTCGTTGTCTTGGTCAAGGTTTTTTTTTATTTTTATATTTCGTCAGTCTCGAGGCAAGCTGTTGGACGCATATGCTTATAGGGAGGCTGCCAGTGATCTATTTATAGTGCACGCGCAATTATCTTGAAATGCTGCGCGTCGACGTCGGGTAATCGGGTACTCGGGTGATGCCATATACTGGGGAACGGGAAATGGGTGGGTGTCCGATAAGTGAGTGCCGGCTGTGCGCTGGCGCTGGCAATGCTGTTTGTTATGTTTTCAAAGTTGTTAATGATTGTAGAGAGGGCGTTGCATGTTTACTTGAAGGAGCAGTATCGCTGGTTATGATTGATGGTGTTTCTGTTGAAATTCAACAGAGATTTTTTTTTTAAATGGAGATGTTTTTTTTTATAAATTGAGGGGGTATACCTACTGTGGTTGAGCCATACTTTCAGGTATTGCCAATAGTAGAGAAGAATCGAGTTAGGTTTGCTCGTATACCTATACCTTGATGTGATTGGGTATTTAGCGACACCTATTAGGCTGTTTGCCAAATGGGTTGAAATAGTCACTAATGGATAATATTTGACAGTAGTGTAGTGGGAGCATTTTTCCAGTGGTTAGTCCGTTGGACAGCGCGACACGATTGTGTATCCAACATTGTACTGTCACATTTATCTCCTGAAGCTGTGGACATTTATGCCACGCTGTTCAACAACGTCCTGAATAATGCATACTATCCAGTGCGGAGGAAGATGGAGGTGGTTCATCCTCTTACGAAAAAGGGAAAGGACAACTCCAATACCGCGAATCTCCATTCAATAAGCCTCCTACCAAGTATTAGCAAGGTTTTCGAAAAGATTCTCAATCGGGCTATGTCAAGGTGAGCAGTATGACAGTAAGATAATACCAGATACTCAGTTTGGTTTCCAGATGGACCATGACACTATTCATCGCGACCCAAATTAGTCTTGGATACACAATGAAACAAAGCCACAATGGACAATGCACGGGTGCATGTCTGGTTGATTTAGAGAAAGCTTTCGATACAATATGCCTCTATCTAAATCTGACCAGACTTGGATTAAGTAAGTCACTGCTATTTATGCTTCATGAGATGCTGAGCGGTAGAACGTTTGTAACTTCTTCTTCTACCACCTTTTCAGCATATGATAGGTCGTCTTACTTAGGCAATTGCGTACGCAAAATAACTTATCGCGGGCAAAGAATTCTTCTGCAGCGGGACTTCAACAAAATTTCCGCTCCGACGCATACCTCGATAGGGCCGATTGTGATGACTGGAAGTTGAAAATCATTTTTCAGAAATCTGAAACTGGAAATCCTGATCGCTGTATAGACATAAAGGGGTAAAAAGAATTGTCGCAATCTGGTGATCGTGAGACCAAACGGACGACCACTGGCCAGTAAAAGTGCAGTAAATACCTTGGCATTTGGCTGAATTAGTATCTTTACACCGTAGATATGTAGACGCTTCTCTGACCAGAGCTAGCGGAGCGTTTGCCCAGACAAGACAATTGTTTTATAGCTTGAAAGTGGAAGTGGTTTGCTATATGGGCCTTATTAGGTCGATGATTGCCTATGGATACCCGGTGTTGGTCCATCGTTGCTCCATCTCAAATGGATTCTGATTTACGAGAGGCTAAAAGTTGACTTGGAATACACAGACCAGTAAGAGCCGGAGAACACTCTCTTCAACCAGGTCCTATATAACGGAGCCAACATAAACAGAATAGACAGAGCAATGGACTAATCCAAAAGTCGCATCTTTGCGACTTACTACCCCAATGAAAGTGCGGGTTCAAGCGGACACATTCCGCCTGAAGCTTTCTTATAGGATAGGTCGGCAGTTCCGCTAATCTACCACGTCAACCGAAGAACTGTGGATAGGCGGCTTTAAGCAACCGAGACTTCATTGATTAAGATGGATGAGAGCGTCTGCGGGGTTCAGTAGAAGTGTGTGTGTTTATGAAAATTTAATATTTATATAAGTTAACTTTTTTTTACATTTAAATCATGCATTTTATCAAAAAGTAATCTACAATAGCAACAAACACACATGTTACGGTAAATTTTACCGCAACAAGTCTCACGCTCTATCCTTAATATCCTGTCGAGCCCCATGTTGGGCGCCAATTTGCTACCGATTTTCACGTCGTTAGTACGAGAAAGCTACCTTCTACCGTGTGTGGTTGGTGACAGATTCATAACGCGGGAAAATCGGTAGCAAGATTCCATTGCCATCCATCAGAACGAGTGACCGTATGGTGTGGATTATGTCGGAGGCGTAGTGTTTGTCATGTTACGGTCAATGGAGTTCGCCATGGTTTCATTTCTGAAACAATTGGATGGACTCTGAGATCGGTGATATGTGGTTTCACAAGATGGGCTCGCACAGCTGGTGATCAAATAATTGATCTATTGCAGTAGATAATTTCGGCAATTTGGTAGGTACTCTCAAAAATGGCCCCGTCGCATAGTAACCACACATTTTAAAGGAGTTTTACGTTTAGTCATTCCTTTACCCCCCTATTAATAAACAACGAACAACGGTGAGTTAGCACTAACACATCGGTTAACTTGTAATTCTTATTAAAAAAAACATTTGTACAACGGATAACTTAACTCATCAAATTTCGCGTATAAGGAGCGGATAACTTTTAATATTTGTGAGATGACGTTTCGCTTTTTAATTCAAAAATATTTTTCTAGTTTTCATTGACTTTACACATACATATACATTACTCACATTATCGTACTTTCTATTATTTTATTTTATCATACGTATACCTGGATCGTATTATTTTAAATACTTTTTAGTAAAGTGCTGCCATGCTCAGTCGGGATTTTTATGAGAGAGAGCGGATAACAAACATTAATATAAAATATATTTATTAATAACAAAAGATAGCAAACGGATAAGTTCACTATCCGTTAACTACATAACTCGTGTGTTAAGGAGCGGATAGTGATTTTTTATTAATAGGGGGGTTAGAGTTTAGTTTAGAGAAACTTAGGAACAATATTAAGCGTGAAATTACCAACGTTGCGGTCGATATTTGTCGAACAGTGGTGTAAAATTGGCTTCAATGATTCAATCGCTGCAAAAGTATTTAAATGAGAATGAACGAGATCGAAGTCTATGATTAAATTTTACATGTTTTCTGAACGTGAACTAAATTTCAGCCCGATATGTGATATGTTCTTATTGAAAAGTTCTGAATTAAATTTTCCTCAAAGCGAATACCTGATTTTATGATTATTGGGATGTTGTTCCGGAATGTGTAAATAATTGTGCTCAACGCAAAATGCATCATTAGATTGAAATCCATTAAAACAAATTCATTTTGCACGCTTGAGTACTTATACCAGTGGCGGTGGGAGTAATTTTTGTGAAAGGTTTACATTTACTTAACCAACTTTTTGTTACCAGGACGATGAAATACGAATGACAACACTTACTTACTTACTTAAGTGGAGCTTCAGTCCGGAACGAACCTGGGCCTCAACCAATGGCAATACACCTAGACGAAATAGCAGTTCCATTCATTCACCCAGATGAAGAAGCAAACGAGTATTTGCAACATCTTCCTGTTTCCTTTCCGGTTGCATAAACTAAGGACGTATCATTTGGACTCTTAACTGCTGGAGTTCATTGGCATTCATAAAACCTTTATCAAATATTACTGCATCTCCCGTTTTTAATTTTGATGCTAGGTCTGTTAAATTGTGTTAACAGATGCTGCTAAAAATGTATATAAATCCTGATGGTGATACTTTAATTATGAATTTACACAGTTTTTACCTTTGTACAGGGTGATCAATCAAGAAGACAGATGGCGCGTGAGTATTCATCATCGGTGTACTTACACCCGAAGAACTTTTCCAAATTAAGCGAATGGGCTTTCGAGAGCCTTGCTGAAGATCCACCAATATTTTGTTCAACCATGAGGGCCGTTTCTGGGTCAATGGATAAGTCAATAAGTAAAATTGCCATATGTATATAGGCCGAAGAAAAACCGGAAGAAGTTCAAGAGCTGCAGTTACATCCACTCAAAACAACCTTGTGGTGTGGTTTATGAGCCGGTCTGCATTTTTTTTTTTTTTTTCAAAAATGAGGCTGGCACCAACGTTACTGTAGATGGGGCTCGTTATTGCGCCATGATGACGGACTATTTTTTGCCTGAATTTAAAGCGCACAATCTCGGTTCCACAAAGACGGCCTTACTTGCCCACAACCCGTGAAACAATGGACATATTGAGAGACCACTTCGGTGAAATATTAATTTTACTCTTCGGACATTTGAATTGGCCAGCGATATAATGCGATATCACACCGTTAGACATTTTCCTTTGGGGCTACATTATTCGTGAGATACCGACGAATATGTTCGAAGGCGTCATCGAAATTGGAACATTCGCATGGACGAGCTACGTTGCAGTTGCGGCCAAAATTCGAAAGAGATTATTTTTAAAAAGTGAATGTCAAGAATGGTTCTTTAAATTAATAATAAATATTCTGCTTTATATTTTAATTTTTTGTGATATTTTGCATTTTAAGAAATACATCTTGATTGATCACCCTTTATTTAGAATAAGTACATGTTTTGCAGGTATGTAATCGAGTACTGTGACCGCATTCAGAAATTTGACAAAACATTTTTGGCGACACAGTGTGATGGTTGGAATTCCAGTTTTAACTTCTTATCCATATCGAAGCTGAAAGGAAATGGTATGCTCATTCTGCTATTCACTTGAGAATTTTTATTTTTCTGGCTTATCGCGATTTGAACTCCAATTGAGACATGTTGGTGATTGATATTTCAACAAGAATCAAATAAATAGTCGGCAAACTTAATCATCATAAATATTTATTTCGCTCAATAAAGTTGCTATAAAATCATGAATGCATCCATTTTTGAAGGACAGATACATTTGTTTACACCGATGTAATATGCCGCCAAAAAAAAGATATTAACGTCAATAAATGATTAACTCCCTTGTTCTCAGTAAAAGAGATTGTCTTTTAAATTTTAAGTTTCTTTACACAAAGACAGAAAAACATACTAATTATTTTCCATTTTCGTCTTTAGCTGATTTCTCAAAAACGTCTGAATGTATTTCTATCCTTCCATTTAGGCCCGTCTTTAAATCAACCTCTCATGCCTTGTTCTCTGTCTTGTGATGTTTGCGGTGACTTTGGGGAAAAGTAGACAAATCCTCGTTCCTGACCACCTGAGGTGAATTTATGGTGACATCTAACAGAAAGTAGAATAACTAGTTAAATTTATTATAGTCCAGGGGGTTATTCCGTAACTTGGAAAACGATTATCACTTGGACGGTTAGTCGAGACCTCATGATCAATCGCTGAATAATCGTCTGCGATTTGACAATTATTGTTTTAAGTGAAGCAAACAAAGTGATATCGCCGACAGCAAAAACGACTATTGATCATTCCTGATGCAAGATGTACCGTCGAAATGTTATCGTCAAACGATAATCACTTTACGGAATGAGGGCCCAGGTCACGTAAATTCTTCTTCTGTATGTTTACACCGTTGAAACTTACAACAAATTAGTTACTGTCAAACGTAACCATTAAATCTTCCGTTTGTATCGGATTATTAGTAATTGAATGTTTGATTACCTTTTTTGATTTCTTTCCCAAAATCTCAAATGTGATTAGACAGCTACTTGTAAACTTTGTGTTATAGTAACAGACTTATGCCGTAGGTTTTTTGATAAATCTGTCAATAAATCTATGCACAACAAAAGTGAATAAAAGCTATAAATGTTGACGTAAAAGACAATTAAAAATAAATTTACGGCTTGTCAGTAAATAGGAATTTACTGTCATGAGTAGATAGTAGATATTTGCAATCTGAAATATTTATAGGTAACCCTATAGGAAACGACTGTTACAACCACTACGCCACTGGTATCTATTAACGATTTCCATTCCAATTCTAAGCCGCTTATATTGTTAGTAAAAATGAGCTATTAGGAGTGAAAGAAGATAAAAAACGCAATTACTATTCGTTTACATTGAGAGTAAGCCAGAATGCAATTAGAGAAATGTCTCGTTCACCATTATCTTCGGGTATTCAATAGAAAATCGATTACAATTCTAATTAAAGCAACGGCTATGGAATGTGTAGGAAAGGTATTCGAAACGGAAAATCAAATGGTATCCAAGAAACACGATTAAATTTGTAAAACGAATGGAGATGTAGTTCTGCAGATGTACAGTTCTTCAGTGAATAAAGGATTACCGGGACATAAACCATGCTCACTCATAAAACTAATTTATGTATCAAAGCAGCAATATCTGTCAAATATACCCCCATTCGATAAGGAAAAGATAAGCTTTACGAACAATCCTACAATTATTAAGAACATTCTCGAATGGTAACAATTCACGCATTAAGCAATTAAGGTCTATCTAAATAATTAAAGCAACAGCTATGGAAAGTGTAGGAAAGGTATTCGAAACGGAAAATCAAATGGTATCCAAGAAACACGATTAAAGTTGTAAAGCGAATGGAGATGTAGTTCTGCAGATGTACAGTTCTTCAGTAAATAAAGGATTACCGGGACATAAACCATGCTCACTCATAAAACTAATTTGTGTATCAAAGCAGTATAATATCTGTCAAATAAACCTCCATTCGATAAGGAAAAGATAAGCTTAACAAATAATCCTACAATTATTAAGAACATTCTCGAATGGTAACAATTCACGCATTAAGCAATTAAGGTCTATCTAAATAATGGTAGAAATATTGTATTATCGGTTTACTGTTGTCTGGAAAGATTTTGTACTTGTTGCTGTTGAATATAGTTAAACAAAATTTTAAACATTAGCACTCATAATAAAGGGTGCGACAATGTCTCTATAGATTTGACAGTTGAAAGTACGTTTAGGGTTAGTACGTTTTGTATTTTACGATTAATAGATTGACGACAGAACAACGCGTGCAAATTGTGCAAACTTATTTTGAGAGCCATGGTTCGGTTCGCCAAACTTGACGTGCGCTATGTCTATTTGACGGTGGACATAATCGTCCATCTGAGTAAGTTATTCGGAATACGATACGATACGATGAATCGTTTTCTCACCACGTACACTCGAGTGGATAATACGCATCCCCAAAAACGAAAAACAGTGCGAACAGTAAAAGTTATTGCCGTTGTAGAGCGCATAGTTGAGGGGAATCCGAATTAGTCGATTTGCCATCGGTCACAGCAATTGAAGCTATTCCCATCCACTTGGTGGAAGATCTTACGGAAAGATCTTGCTTGTGGAAGAGTTGAAACCGCGTGAACATTATACATACACGTCGTAATTTCGGTGAATGGGCTGAATTATGTGTAAAATGATGGTATCCAGAATAATAAGTGGATCTAGTTGTAATATCGGTTGGTTTAATCAATATTTATTCAATATGAAAGTAGAGAAAATCCAATTACATCAAAGGGCTGTGCTGTCAAACAACAAGGATGACTGGAATTGGTATAGGCTTTTTAGAAACAGGTACTCGAATGAACTAAACTTAGCGAAAAAAAATTTCATTGCAAGAAGAATTGGTCAATCTACTAACCGAAAAACAATGTAGAGAACAATAAAAACGTTAGTACTAAATGAGGAAAAAAGTGATATAGAAGAAATTGTGTGTGATAGTGTAACTATAAAAAATAAGAAAGAGATAGCTAATAAACTTTATACATTTTTTGTAAGAAGTGTGGAAGAATTAAACAATAAAATACCTTTCGAGCAGTTTACAAATTTAATAAGTGTAAATAATGAAAATACTTTTAAATTCGAATTAATAAATATAAACGAACTAAAATATACAATGAAAAACATGAACGGGAAAAAGGACTACAACGGTTTGTCAACTAATATGCTACTAGCTGCTTTTGACATTGTGGGACCCAGCTTTTGGAACATCATCAATGAATCGCTGACTAATGGACTTTTTCCTGATCACTGGAAGGAATCCACTGTAGTCCCAATAGAAAAGGTTAAGAATACGGTTAATCCAGCAGAGTTTTGGCCAGTGAACATGCTCATGACTGAGAGCATGGTTCTAGAAAAAGTGGTACATAAACAGCTACAAAGATATATGGAAAGTAACCATTACATGACGGACTTCCCATCAGGTTTTCGCCAACAACACAGCTGTGAATCACTACTAAACCTCGTGGTTACACAGTGGAAAACAGAAGTGCACGAAAAGAAGGTTGTGGTTGCAGTTTTTTTGGACCTTCAAAGGGCATTCGAGACCATAGATCGTGAAATACTTGTACAGAAACTTTTTCAATATGGAGTAAAAGGAGTAGAACTCGAATGGTTCAAAAGTTACCTTTCAAATAGACATCAACGAACAAAAGTGGCGGATGAAATATCAGAATTGATGGCGGTAAGACTGGGCGTACCTCAGGGAGCAGTTTTGGGAAATCTTCTGTTCATAATCTACATAAACGATTTGGAGAAGGAACTTCAACATGCGCAGGCTAGATTATTTGCTGACGATACGCTTATTTATGTTGCTGGAAGTTCTGCTGAAGAGTGCATCAACAATCTGAACGCTGATTTAAAAAACATAGAGAAGTATTTCAAAAGTAATAAATTGAAACTTAATGTAGGTAAAACAAAAACCATAATAATTAATGGAGAGTCAAATGATAACATAAAAATTAATGATGTTAATATCGAAAAAGTAAATGAAATAAAGTACCTAGGAGTAATTATTGACAAAAAACTAAGTTTTGAGAATCACATAAACTATGTATGTAATAAAATTGCAAAAAAAATTGGATTTTTCCAAAGAATAAGGCGTAGGGTATCATTGAGTTGTGCAATACAAATATACACTAGTCGGCATAAGTATTTTGACGAAACCTTTTTGTGACTATTGAGACTAACTTTGCTTGGTATCGTTAAAACAACGGTGCAAAAATGATGCGCGAAACAAAGAATCTATTTTTAGCTCTATGCATGCCAAGTTTTGTATTGTTTACCTTTTGCATTCTCTTTCTGCTGATAAGAACGCATGCAGACAAAGAATTTTTACGTGGCATAATTATTTTGACGGAAACTTTGTGTAAATATTTTAACAGTTTTGAGCACGTGATAACCAAAAAACTTGTGTAGTTAACTTTAATTTACATTAAACGTTGATAACAAAATAAAAATTTATTAAAATTTATTAAAAACCATGGGTAAAACGGCTGAGTTGAGTTTGGTTGTCAGATCTTCAATGGTAGCGAAGTTTAACGCTGGAACGGCAGTAAAAGTCATAGCAAGTGAGTTTAATGTGTCGCGTCAAACTGTGCACTATCAAATCAATAAGTTTAAAAAGCATAATGACATCACAAACCTAATGAGATCAGGTGCTAAGCGCAAAACAACGCCCACTGAAGACCAAACCCTTCTACGGGAATTTAAAAGAAATATATTCCTGAAGCCTCAAACTGCTGCAAATCAATGGAATTTGACGGCAACGAATCCAATCAGTAAGCGCACTGTCCGCCGACGTTAAATGGAAGGAGATTTTAAAACATTTAAAGCTAAGGACGTGCCGTACATATCAAAGGTAAACAAGCTTAAAAGACTGTCTTTCGCAAAGGAACATCTGCACAAGCCAAAGGAGTACTGGAGAAGCGTTCTATGGACAGATGAAAGCTCCTTTGAGTATAACTCATCAAAAAACAAATTTTACGTTAGATTGCCAAAGGTAGAAAGGCAAAAAAGACGCCTCGTTTGTCAAAAAGTGAGACATGGTGGAGGCTCTGTCATGTTCTGGGGATGTGTTGCGTATAATGGCCTGGGTGAATTGGTTCCTATCACCGGCTCGATGAACCAAGGTCAATATTTAAGAACCCTAAATGATAATGCCTTTCCTTCCGGAGGTAGGCTTATTGGTGAATCATTTATCCTGCTACAGGACAATGCCCCATGCCACAAAGCCCGGATGATAACTAAATTTTTGAAGGATGTTGGTGTTGCCACTTTGGACTGGCCACCTCAAAGTCCAGATTTAAATACAATAGAAAACGTCTGGTCTCTTTTGAAACGCAAAAGAACAGTTTCTTTAAATAAAACCAGAGAGGAGACGATTTCTGAGGTCACTTCCCTTTGGGAAGAGATATCTCCAGAGATTCTTCAAAATTTAGTAGATTCAGTACCGAGACGCCTTCAAAAAGTTATTGAAGCCAAAGGAGGTTATATATTTTACTAAATTCTTCTTTATTTATTTACTTTTGTTAAGTTTAAAATGTTTTTTCTTAGAGTTATATAGCTACTTGTCAAAATACTTATGCCAACACACGAAATTACAAATTAATTTATATCTTTTTTGACTTCTATGAAAAAATATTTGTTTGCCTATTTTTAAGTTTGTATTAGTTATATATAAAAATGAAAAAATAAACATGAATTCTTGTCAAGCCATTTAGAAGTTAAACTCAAAAATGCACGATTTTTATTTCGTCAAAATACTTATGCCGACTAGTGTATAATGTAATGATCAAACCGCATTTTAAATATTGTTCAACAATACTTTTCTTAGGAACAAACCAAATGACGGAACGATTACAAAAATTACAAAATAGAGGTATGAGATGTATTTTAATGTGCAATATGCTAACGCCTATACAACTAATGCTTAATACATTACAATGGCTTTCAATAAATCAAAGAACTGTTATGAATGTGCTTGTTTTTATATTTAAAATTAAAAATAATATATTACCAAATTATCTGCGTAATCAAATGGTATACGTATCGGATGTACAGCCTTATAATTTAAGAAATGCATGTGATTTTAGACTTTCTTTCTTAAACACAAACAGAGCTCAGAATGTATTGTTTCATAAAGGTCTCAGATTGTTCAATAATTTGCCAAATGACTTAAAGTCAGAAAATAATGTGATATTATTTAAAAAATATATGATCTTATATGCAAAATCGACCTATAATTAATTAATTTAACAAAAACGTTTTTTCTTTTCACTAGTTTTAAGATAAACATTGTAAATAATAGCTGAAGCTAAATAAAGAATCAAATCAAAAAAAAAAATCAAAAACATGGTTTAGCTTGATCCTCATCAAAATTAGATATGTGATTAGGATATGTGAACAAGCAAAATTGCCCAATTTGGAGTGGAGAAAACCCAGAAGCCTTTGTGGGCTGGTGAAATCATCGGTCGATATTTCTTCAAGGATGATGCCAGCCAGAATTTTACCGTCAACTGAGAGCGCTTTAGAAACATGTTTTCTGACTTCTTCGTTCCTTATTTTAATGGCATTGTCGTGGCAGAGATTTGGTTTCAACAAGATGGCGAAGCATGTATCACGGCGCGCAATTTATTGCGGGAAACATTTCCTAAGCTCATAATTTGTCGTAGTGGACCTATGAACTGGCCTCCACTGTGACCTTCTGTGATCTCACACCTTTAGATTAATTTCTTTATGGGTATGTGGAGTCACTATTCTATGCCGATAAATTAGAGAAGTTGGACGATTTGGAAATCATAAAATTGTCGAAAATTGGACTTCACGATTGCGCTAAGGGAGAAGCTATGCCAAATTTTTCATCTTATCATCTCGAAATGTACCGAATCTTGCAGTGGACAACTATACATTTAAGACACAAAGCCATTGTCTACATGGACTAAGCTATCAATTTATGGAATGTGTAGGAAAGGTATTCGAAACGGAAAATCAAATGGTATCCAAGAAACACGATGAAAGTTGTAAGACGAATGGAGATGTAGTTCTGCAGATGTACAGTTCTTCAGTGAATTAAGGATTACCGGGACATAAACCATGCTCTTCACGATTGCGCTAAGGGAGAAGCTATGCCAGATTTTTCATCTTATCATCTCGAATTGTACCGAATCTTGCAGTGGACAACTATACATTTAAGACACAAAGCCATTGTCTACATGGACTCAGCTATCAATTTTGACATCGTCATCTTGTCAGAATTGAATTGGCTTGGCAATCGCTGTTGCTTTGGACTTTGAATGTCAGTCGCATCTTTAACAGCGTTAATGCCAATTTTTGGCCGAAAGTAGACAAGCTATTCAGTCTAGTGAACACATTTGAGGCAATATATTCGCTGCTTGCCGTGCCAATGAGACTACCCGAAGTGTTGAGAATATTGCTGCCGTAGAGGAGTCCGTCACGTCGCTAACTAGCCAAATCAGTGAATATCACGGCATTCTCAAGAATTGGGCCTCTCCCAGACCACATTATGGCGAATTTTGCGTAAGGAACATGGCCTACACCCTTACAAGATCAAGCTGACTCATGAACTAAAGCCACTTGATCATATGAAGCGACGTACGTTCTCGAATTGAGCTCTGGACATGAGGAAAGAAAATGAAGAATTTGATGCGAAATCATCTTCAGCGATGAAGCGAAAATTTGTTTAAATGGCTTCGACACTAAACAAAATATGCGTGACTGGACCGGTGAGAACCCTCATGTGCTTCATGAAACAGCACTTCATCCGCAAAAAATCACTGTTTGATGCGGTTCATACATATGTCGGTGGCTTGATTGTCCCGATTTTGTTCGTCGATGAATATGACCGTCACGGTAAATGTTATTCGCTACAGAGGCATGTTGGAACTTTATTTTCGTGAGCAATTACATGAAATGGTTTTCAGTGGTAAGTGGTTCCAACAAGACAATGCCACAAGCCACACAGCGAGTGCAACAATCGAGTTATTGAAGTCGCACTTCGGTGAACGTTTTATCTCGAGAAACGGAACCGTAGATTGGCAGACGAGATCGTGTGATTTAACGCCTCTAGACTTTTTTTTATGAGGCTACATTAAGTCATATGCTAACAATCCGACGATGTTAACGAATCTCAGAGCCAGTATTGAACGAGAAACAGTGGCTGTACCGGTCGAATGTGCGGCCAAATAATCGAAAACTGGGCTCAACGTATCGTCCGCTGCATACGTTCCCGTGGTGGACATATGAACGAAATCGAATTCATAAATTTTTTGATCGTAATTCAAGCCAATAACATTTTTTTTCTTTTTCTCACAACAATTGATAAGTGCGTGTGTACTTCTTGCCCGATAGCGGGACCTCCTGTTTTATGCCAAATCGAATGGAATAGTTGAGATAAGCTTTTCTTGACAATTGACACTACTCGGATGATTTGTGAGAACATCGCTAGAGGAATGCCAGTGAAAAATAATTTTTGGTGTTGAAAAGACTGGGAATCGAACACAGACCTTCTGCGCAGCAGTTCATCGCACTTACTGAAAGTCTTCGGTTCCCAATCAGATATTCATATTCATAGAGGGTCCGCGATAAATGCAGATGCATGTTGGTAAGGGCGCATGATTACACCGGACTGTAGAAGCAAGTATTAATAGGATTTCAATGCTGAAATCGAATGAAATAAGCTGTGTGCCATCGTTTAAATGTACACCGCGGCTTCCCGCGGTGCCATCCGAAATATCCAATTTTCAATGACCTTACCTCGAGTATGTGCTGGCTGTTTGCGAACCCGTCGTCTTAAATTTTATTAATGGTCTGGGTTACATATGCAGATTTCAACGGCATCGGTCGATAGTGTTCTATTGGTATAGACCTTTGACTTCAGAAAACATCGCAAAAAAGTCTTAACGGGTTAAACCACTCGATCTTTATGGCCAATTCACTTGACCCCGCGAGAGATATCCCTACCTTCAAATCATTCGAATATGGAATTCGCTGTGCAAAGTCGCACTGTCCTACTGGAACCGCATTTCGTCCGCTTTCTTAACACTTTCATGTCGCTGAGGAGAAAGCAGCAACGGAAGTAAAACAAAGCTTTAACAAGATCCAGAGGTGGATCAAAGAAAAAGCATGTAAAGGAAACATCGGACAAACGGCAAAAAATCAAAGAGGTAGGACCAGCATAACGACGAATGGACAGGCAAGATGTATGCATAGCCGGACGTACTAGTAATTCAAAAGATTGAAGGAACTTCCTACTCCGATATAGTTCGAAGACAGACCTTGAGCTTAAACTGAAGTCCGATGTAATCCGGACTACTGCTTCAGCTCAAGAAAGCAATCGATGGAAGAACCGCGGAGCAGAAAAACGAAGTAAGAAAATCCCTTCGTGAAATAGTGGAGGTGATATCACTAACGAAGTGCACAACAAAGGAAGAAATCTGCCAAACCTTCTTTGACCAAGCATTTGAAGAAGCGCGTGTCTGATTTATTAAATCAATCCATCCATGAGCAAACTGATAGCCTACCCATTAACCTCACATCGCTTTTATATTGTAAGCCGATTGGAGATTTTTCTTTAAGGTGGCAAGCCTATATTGGAAAACTTCGGTATAGAAAAAAGGGCGAATCATAGCCGAGGGTCTGTCGATATGAAAAACAAAAGTAGGCCAGTCGCGCGTAGTCGTACAATGGTCCTTAGAAGACTTCCGCGACAGATGGCGTCCAACAAAAAAAAATGTGTGCTCTAGCTGAAGGGATTTCCATAAGGGACATCTTAAGTTCCATGAATTCAAAAAAACAATCCCATCGATTATTTTTGGAACTCACGATTGTGTCGGCCACAATCACGTTAACCTATATATTCCGGTCGATTAGACCGTATACCACCTAGCTATACAGGGAGAAATGCCCTAAAAACTTTGCATGTGTACCTACCTAGATACCGAATGTTTCCCCCATTGGCTTGGTAACTTCATCACATCGCCACCCTTAATTCCAACACCATAACAAACTAACCCCCGATGAATCAACTTTAATGTGTTCGTCAAATAAATTAGAAAAACATCGCGGCGGAGGTGGTAAACAATCTATAACCGCATCCATTTGTCATGTCTTCCATATCGACTCGCCTCAAAAATCACCTTCCCCCGCTTGGCAAGTTGAATACACATCTTTCAATATAAACTGGGTCAAGCCACGCTATAGCACTTCCTCCTCTTACCGGGTTAACGTCGTCGTCACACCTTAGCCTGAAATGATTTACTTGCTTGGTAACCATATTCATCCCGTACAAACTCTACCCAGGGCCAGTGGCACTAAATGAATGGTATACACACACGTTCCCCGCGCTCTTCACTAGGAAATACAGAATTTCTGCAACAACCTGGCGATGATAATTGCAGCAACGCCACCGTTGTAATTGACAGCTACCCATCTGACACTGACACCACCCCCACATGTAAACTCATGTAAACATTACCAAATGTGGTAGCACGGGATGTGCGAATTCTTGAAACCCGAACTCCAACGCCACACCCAACGTTTGCGAATATATACATTTTGCGAAATATAATCCCAGTCGAGTATCCATTTTTGGAAGAATTCAAATAAAAAACGAACTCAAAAAAGATCACACAGGAACCTCGGAAAAAAGTCACCTGACAAGTTTTTTTTTTTCTTTACAAACCTTTTTTGACAGTGAGACGCGCGTGAGATGTTTTTTTTTTATTCGTTGTGCGGTGCAAATTCCTTTTTTATTCACCTTTCGACTAGTTGTTGTTGTTGGGGATTGCAGAGACAAGCAATTTCCAAAGATACGTTTTTCACCACAAATGTTGCGGATTAATTTTCGCTGCTGTTGTTGTTGTTGGATTACACACAAAAACACTGGGAAATCAATTTTTCTCAATTAAACTTGAAATTTATTTGGTAAAATGAAAATTGTATGCAGTCGCGGGGTTGATTTTCTTTCGACTTTTTGAGATTTTTCTGTAAATTTTAACTTTTTTGCTTCACTCGTTATTTTTTTCACCACCCGGCGCGGTTAGAAATCGATTTTTTAGCGCTCTCGCTGAGTATGCACTTTCGATTGATTTGTAAAATTTTATTCACACACAATTTGCGTTGGGAAACTTGTTAATTCGGATTTTATGAAGGAAACTTCGTGAGATTGGATGTGAAATGAATTTTTTTTTTATAGTTTCACTGTGGTAGCTTATTGGAATTTTTTTTGTTTTTCTTTTTAAAAATTTTCGTTCGGAGGACGCGAAAAGAAATGGAAAAAAATTTCGTTCGTGACAGCTTCACCCGATGCGGCGCTATGTCACTCTGGCTGTCATTTGGAGAGAATTTTGCCAGGCAGGTTTGTGTTGAGTTGAGAATATTTTTCTTTTTTTCATATGGTATGGGGAAGTGACTGTGAGACTGTGACAGTTGCGAGGTGTGGTGGGTATATTGCTGTTCGACAGATATGGTTGGGAGGGTGTTTTCAGAGTTTTCTCTTTTCATTGACAGATGGCGTAGCGGATATTTGGAATTAAATATTAAGTTTTTCTATTGGAATAATAGATGGCGGTAGCAACGTAAACATTTCATTTTTTGGAATTTATTTTGCAATTTGGAAACCATTTAGCAATTTTATTTGCAGCATATTTTTTATGATTGGGACAAGGTGCTGTTATTAATGACATACGCTTTTGGCAAAACTTTCTCAATATAGAAAATGGTCTTACTCACATAAATAGCGCTACAGGGGACTGGAATGTTTATCTCTTATACTAAATTACCTTCTAAGGCCGAAGAAACAACGGTTTCGTTCAATTTGTGACCAGATGTTGTTGGCAGAATACTGGGGTAGAGGTATGTCACTGTACAACTCATATAGCTCATGGTTAAATCTTTGTCTCCATAGCCGGTCAACGCAAACGGGACCGAAGTATTTTCTTCTTAAATCGACCAAGGATTTCTTCATCCACTTTTGATAAGGTCCATGTTTCAGCGCCGTAGAGCAGGACTGGGATGATCGCAGGATCTTATAAAGGGTCCGCCAAATAACTTTTTTTTTTCAAAATGCTATAAAAAAAAAACTACTGAATATTTTCTCAAATTTCTTTTTTTATTTGAAAGTACAATCCTTCCGGTTAATAATGGAAAATAATTTCATTCAAATGGCTGCCTCGACTGGCCATGCAGTAGCCTACACGATCGGTCCAATTTTTAAGCACATTATCGATTGTGTGCAGCTGTATTTCACCAATGGCTTCACGAATATTGTCCTTTAAAGCGTCAATTGTCTCTGGCTTGTCGGCGTAACACTTATCTTTTACGGCACCCCACAAATAATAGTCCAACGGTGTCAAATCCCAGCTCCGAGGTGGCCAAACGACATCAGCTCTGCGGCTGATAATGCGATCTTCAAAAACAGGGCGCAAAACATCGAGTGTAGCTTCGGCTGTGTGGCACGTAGCGCCGTCCTGTTGAAACCAAATGTTGCCAATACCCTCCTCTTCAATTTTTGTGAACAGAAATTCGTTCAACATGGCCCGATAACGATCGCCATTGACTGTAACGGCCACTCCTTGCTCATTTTCGAAGAAAAATGGCCCAATTATGCCTCTGGACCAAAATCCGCACCAAACAGTGACTCGTTTTGGGTGTATCGGCTTTTCAATGCATGCGTGCGGGTTTTCTGTGCCCCAAATGAGACAATTTTGCTTGTTTACATACCCGCCAAGATCAAAAAGAGCTTCATCTGAAAAGATGATTTTTTTTTTGGCAAAATCGGCATTTTCTCTCTATCGCAGGCCCACTTAGCGAAGCGAAAACGCATTGGATGGTCAGTTGGCTTCAACTCCTGAATCAATCGGACTTTGTATGGCGTCATACCAAGGTCTTTGTGCAAATTTCGTCTCAATGATGTCTCCGAAATGTTCAATTGTTGAGAACGGTGAATTGATGTTGATGGCGCTTCACGCACACTTTCTGCCACAGCAGCAATATTCTCGGGTGTACGCACTGTTTTTGGCTTTCACGCTTTGGTTTATCGATGAGGATGCCAGTTTCTTTCACTTTTTTCAGAAGATAACGAACATACGGAGCTGACGGTGCTTCTCTTCTTCCAAAATCCGTACGCAATGTTCGCACACATTCTGCAACATTACCATGATTTTCAAAGTAATGTCGCAATATTTCTCAGCGTTGTTCAAGCGTATACAAAACCATATTCGTTCAGCGGAAGGATAAAACTAATTATCTGTCAGATCAGAAATGAGCTAAGTGTTACCATTCACGAAATAAGCACTTGTTGAAAAAAAAAACGTTAGATGGCGGACCCGTTATATGATCTACTTAGTAATCCGAGTGAGGGCTTTATTACCGAATTGCCTTCTTAGCCCAAAGAAACAGCTGTTGTCAGGAGAAATTCTTCGTTTAATTCATGACGAGATATTGTTGTCAGAGTGAATAGCAGAGTCGAGGTATACCAAGTCCCGTACTACCTCAAAGTTATATTTGTCAATCGGGACGTTCTGTCCAGTTCTTCGATGTTATGTGTGCTTTCGAGTGGACAGCATATACTTGGCCTTGGCTTCCTTCCCTATACTAGCAAACGTGGCTATGACCTTGAGTGTGCCTCTGGTGTGGATTGGGAGTATTGCACAAGCCTCTCAGGAATGATGTTAAAGAAGTTACATGACAGCGCATCGCCTTGCCGAAATCTTTTTTGGCATCGAATGTGTCGTTTGTCTATCGAGTTCAATGGCGGTTATCGCCTTCACCTGGAGCTAAGTCTTATAGGCCTCGTTCTTGGCTGCAAGCATCTGTCGGCATTCATCATCAAACCAAGGGTTTCTTGGCAGCACATCAGTTGCGGCTGAGTTAATGGCTTTTTGACATCGTTGCCATTGTTCATCGACATATGATGCTGGTGGTATGGTGTTAATCAGGGGGTTCTCTAAAGAACTTGGTGGTCTCATGTGATTGCAATCTTTCGGCAATTTGTTGTGGCGTGTGGATATCCACATTCTTACCTAAGCTGCTACAATGTAGTAGTCCGAGTCGATGTTAGCACCTCGGGAGGTTCGGACATCCAAACTACTGGTTACGTGTCTCTTGTCAATCGCAATGTAATCAATTTGATTGATTGTTCGTTGATCTGGAGATCGCAATGTCTTCATATAGATATCGAGGTGAGGAAACCATGTGCTGGATATAGTGACATTTTGCAGTGAAATCAATTAGCCTAATGTCCGTTGCCAGACGTGTTGTCGTGTAGACTGCGTTTTCCGACAATACTGCTAAAGATGTCTTCTCTTCCTACTTTTGCGTTAAAATCTCCCAGCACCAGGATTTGTGAAGGAGATCGTAGAAGCAATCTTTCGCTATATCGAGCGTGAGCGCATATAAGGCTTATGTTGGTCGAATTTGGCCTTGATGCGGATTGGTACAATGCGTTCGCTAATTTCTTGGAAACATAAGACTTCTTGCCTAAGTCTGGCACTTATAACCAATTGAAAACCTAATACTAGCTGTTTCTTCTCACTATAACGAGGTCCATAGTAGATGTCACAGTTTATCCTCATTTGCTTGTTGGCAAATGATGATGGCAGTAATGTTTGCTTTGTAGCAGCTTAGAGCTTCCACTAGTTGTTCGCCTGCACCTCTGCTGGTTAATATTCTCACATTCCAGGGGCAGATACGAACGTCGTTGTTCTTTTATCGTTTTGCATGGTCGTCAACAATAACAAAAGTCCTTTCCGAGGTTCTTGGCTACTTCGTTACAATGTTTTTTTTCGTGAGTGGGTAGATGTCCCAAGGCACAGTCCCCAACTTGGAGGGACAGTTCCAATTTATTCGATACCCCTAGGTCACGGGGCCTTCAGTATCCACTACTGCATTGAGAGCAGCCGTTGACTTTTTGGCTCATCCGACACCATCTCTGTTCAATGGGCCTGACTTTTCTTTGAGATTGGACAACAGGTCCTTTTCTCAAAGGACCTGTTATGTCGAAACAGCTTGTCTAGGTTAAATTCACTTTGTCCATCCTAACTGGGAATGTAGACACTACTGCCGACTCCATCTTGCGTGTTCTTCTGCTGCCGCTTGGAAATCTCATATGCTGAAGCCAAGACTTTACACAGGGGTTGTACGTTCAAGGTACTAGGCACTCAGCGGTCGCCACGTGAAGGCTGAGAGTCAGAGTTGATAGTCTATGCTTCATATAATCGCATTGCCTACCCTTTTACCGAGTTAAATTTTACTCAACATTTTGTGAATCTTTCATCGAAAGCTTCACCTTTGACCCCTGCCCCGGAGATGCAACTCATTCTAAAGGCAATGCCACATTGCAATCAATTGAATCGATTGAATTTTAGATTCTTTCTTAAATGGCTAAATTATATGTAACCCATGTAGCTCGTGCATGCTATGCATGATTACATAGCACACGTTTTAAATTTCATAACTGACCCGGAGATAACATTTTCCAATAAAAATAAACGACTGCAATGCCCTCGTAATCATTTGAAATACCTCGTCAGTATGGTTTTTTCGTCCTTAATGGATAAAAAAAACAATTTCCAATTAAACGTTTTCACAATTTATTATCCAAATAAACCTAAAGCCATGTCACATTGTTGGGATGGAGGGGCTTTGGTGTCACACGCATATATAGGTTTTTTTAAGCACGTTTTGTGCACTTTGACTATATATTCGGTTTTTTATCTAATTGAGCCGAACAATTTATATTTAACACATACTACCGCACATTTAAATTAAGAGTTTTGAATCAATTGCCCGAAACTAAAAGGCGGATTCAGCAATAGCCAATTGGACATTTTTGAAACACACGAGTATGCATGGCAGGATTGCATCCGTTTATAATTTTTAACAACTACGGTCTTTTAATTTCCATTATATCTAGTCGTGTGTTCATTATTATGAATCCTTTGAATCCTTCCTTCCACGTGGACTCCTCGCTTTATTGGAAAAATTAAAGGATGTATTCTCGAACTTCAATGGGGTGTCAGGAGGTAGTCTCAATGGAGGCCGTTAAATAAATTTGTTAAGAAATGTTACGGAAGGCCGTACCCTATGTACCCCTACCCTCCTAAATACCATTTCAGTCAACTTGATGGACCAACAGACCTTAGTTGTTGTGTTTTCGTTTCGTAATTAACAACGATCTTCTCTGCAGTTGATTTGATTGCTCACTTTCGATGGAAGCATGGAAGGAGGTTGGCGTGGAAAAGTTCGCAACTTAGTTTGTGGAGCACTGACCCTCCCCAATCTAATTAATTAAATGAAAGGTTCTGTGAAGAGCATAGTGGCTGGAGAAGACTTTGAGTTAATAAAAATGATTTTTGTGTTGTTTTTGTGAAAGGCCAAAGTTCCTGGCCGTGAACGAGTAAGCAAATTTCGATTGTCATGGATACTACTGACAATCCAATCCTGTCAGGCGGTCTTGTAAAATCGTTCCTTTCGATTGGGGGTGATATAATTGCGGGTGTTGATTTTAAAGAGAAAACGCAGCTTTGAGTTTCTTTCGACAGTTTTTGTTGGAGATTGCTTTCAGCAGTTCGACACAAATGGATGCTTAAAAAACACCATGGGTTGTTGATGAGTAATTAAGCTTCGGAATACAGGTATTCACATGTTAACTCTAACATAATCCTTATAGCTGGTTTAAAGGATGACAATATATCGAAGACGCCTATTCTCTGTTCTATTTCAAACGACAGTGGTGGTACTTATTCCATAACGAATGTAAGAAAAGAAGTAAAAACATTCGTAAGCATGCTCTTTAAATCCAGGGGTACGGTTAGTTGTTAGACTAATTCTTATATATTTCCTCTGGAGTTGTAGACAAAGTGGTCTGCCTTCAATTTTGTTGCTAAGATATTTGTTTACTTGCAAGTTCTTTCTTTATCTCGTCGGTGGGTGTAGGACTTGACATTTCCTCAATCACAATAAAAAAATACCCATGCCCTTGTTTTACGACTAGCTATTCTGATACTTACGAGACTTGCCGGGTAAAAGAATGAAAAACTGTGCCAACTATTATGGTGTGTATTATAGAAACAGCGGCTATTCGGATGTGTATTTGTTATAAGTGCCAGACTTTGTCAAGATATCTTATGTTTTCGAGGCATTACCGGATGCAATTCGTAACAATCCGCATCAAGGCCCAATTCACCAACATTAGCCTTATGCCCAAGATCCGACGGATGAAAATGACGATATAGCGGAAGACTGTTTCTACGAGCCAGAAGATTTTAACGCAAAGGTTGGAAGAGAAGACATCTTTAGCAGTACTATTGAAAAACACAGCCTATACACGACAATTAGTCTTGGCTAATTGATTTTGTTGCGGAACGAAATGCCACTATAGCGAGCACGCGGTTTCCTAACCCTGATATTCATAAGAGGACATGGCGGTCTCGAGATCAACGATCGAGATCAATGATCAACAGTCAATCAAATTGGAAAAGATACACGCATCCATTAGTTTGGATGTCCGAACATTCCGAGGGGCTAACATCGACTCGGAAATTTACCTTGTTGCAGCCAAGATAGGAATGCCGATATCCACCACACCACAACAAACCAGAAAAACTGTAAAAAAAAGTTTATGTCGAAAGACTACAATCGCAAGAGACCTCCAAGGCGCCAAGGCCTTCGCGCAACGCGTATCCCTTAACCTCTCAATTCACACCATACCACCAGCATCGAATGTCGGAGAACTATGGCAACGATGCCAACAAGCCATTAGATCAGCCGCAACGCAAGAACGAGGCCTACAAGGCTAAGCTGCAGGTGAAGGCGAGATCTGCCATTGAGCTCTATAGGCAGAGAAGATGGGAAGAGCACCGGCTTTTCTGAAAGAAGAAAAGAGAGCAAGAAAAGCGAGCGATCGAGGAAAAAAAAAGAGAGGTGCCACTCCAGGAACGATGTTCGCAAGTGTAAAACGTCAAAGCCAAGGATAGAAGGCTGGAGCAGAATCCTGTCGAGATGAACAAGGAAGTAACCAACCAACCACCCGACCTAAGTGAAGTGAGGATAGCAATATTTAAACTCAAGCTGAACAAAGCCGCCGGAAATGACGGCCTTCCAACTTAGTTTATAATGCCGGCGAAGATGACTTCAACTTGTAAGCCAATTCTGGTCGGATGAACTGCGCCAAATACAGAGGCATAATTCTCCTCAACATCGCCTAGATCTTATATCTACGTTGAATATGAACGCCTGAAACCGTTTACCAACAACCTTATCGGACCTTATCAGTGTGGTTGTTACGAGGGCCTGTGTATCAAAAGCGAACTAATGGTTGCTTCAGTTTTGTAACTACTAAGAGTACCGCACTTGGCATGCATGCGGCTAAGGCACAGCTAAACTCGTCGGATATGGGTAGGTTCTTGTACCCTTAGCAATCAACACACCCTTCTTACAAAAAAATTTAGTATAATATATCATGCCAAGATTCGTAACACTTCGAAGTATCGTGATACTATAAGGTGTTATTCGGACGGACAGATCAACTTCAATTGTGTGGTGAAAGATGTTAGTTCACCTTGGGTATACTTTGCCCTCCCTTCTCAACACATGATGAGTCACCTTGACAACTCAAATACCCGAAATCTATAAGTCGTCCCTATATTGAATTCGAAACGCGGCTTAGTACATTTGAGAAGAAGTTATCCAATTATTCACCCCCATGAAATAAAAAGCTTACTCGTTCATTATTATTACTAAACTTAACATAGGGAATTTTTATTCAATAATTCAGGGCTTTTAACTAAATTCATTTTTAAATTCAATTAAATTTATTTTAACTAACTATCTATAGGTATCGTGAATGAAAGTATGAATTTTTTTGTGAACAATGTGAGTGATCATATATGTGTAGGTATGTATGTGACTTTTTATACTATTAATGAATGATTGAGTGAGTGTTTGACATTAGATATTTATATTTAGAACTATGTAAATTTAAGGATGATAACACTTATCATAATAATTTAAAAAAAATGATAAAGTAAATTGATGTTGAACTCAAAAAAATTAAAAAAATATCGAAATTATGTTCTCTTTTGGTAGTCTTCCGATTAATTATTTTATGTACTTGTACTTATTTTTTTCTCAAATTCTCATTATGTTCTTAATCGTGGTATGTATGTAGCAAAACAAAATATGTTATTAATATTTAGGACTTACGGGCAATATCCATCGGCGACTTACAAAATTCAGCAACCAGGTGACGGCATTGTGCGCACAATCTCGTTCTGTTGTTATTTGTGTGTATCATCTCTTGTAATTATTTGTTGTTAATAGACGAGCTACCAAAAAAAAACCAACAGCTTAACTTAAATTCAACAATACGAATAAATTTATAAAAAAAATCGAAATATATCTATGTCTCACTACACATAAAACAACACCATATAGATACCCTTGAAAATTTTAATTTGTTTTTTTTTTTCGAATTGGTTTGATGTTTGATGCTTGTTGTTTGTTGTATTTTCCTTCTTTCTTACTCTATGACGCTCTATGAACTCTGGAGTAATATGAATGTCATAGGCGGTCACTCATTGAGTCGTTCGTTCTTGTTGTTACTTGCCGGTGAATTGTTACTAACAGGACCAGGAAAGGGGGAGTGCAGGCGGGAGTACGAAACCTGCACTTTTCGTTCTATATTAGAGTATTCAGGTGTTCAATCACGTGGTGGAAAACCAGGGGCAGGAAACGTAAGGTGCTTGTACTAAAACGCAGGCTCTTGTTGCTCAATATCATGAGTTGTGTTGATTTCTTTGCTGCAATACACGAAACTATGCGTTTGCGGAATTGGATCCACCGCATGGGGTGGAGATATTTACTGCGATCAAACCTCCGTCAGAGAATATATGTGCAGATTTTATAGGTGTTCAGATTTTTGAAGTGAAACTTCTTTGGGCTCGTCGGGGTAAATCCAAACACACATGTAACGACTCGAAAAGTCATGGGTAGAGGAAAGCTAACTTGGTGGGACAACGGCAGGCAAACAACAAGCAAGAGTGTAAGGACGAGAGAGCACTCTGTAGTGAAGTGTGACTGCGCGGCGGACAGAACAAATGTGCGAACAGTAAAAGAAGAACACGGAACAACAACAACAACATGTGAGAGCGCAAGCATAAGAGATCGCTCTGTTGTGAATTTTGTTGGTTTAGTGATAGTGTGGATGGATAAGGGATGAAAATTGGCTTTTCAACATTGTTTTGAAAGTTGAAAAAAATTGTATTGAAATTGTACTGGTTGATTTTGATCATTGTTTGGTGTTTTGATACAATATAATTATAATATCGTCAGTTCAAAGGTTAAAGTAGGTACAATATTGATGAAAATATAAAAATCATTAAGTGCAAGCATTTAATTTCTCTTAAAAGAAAAAAAATCTCTATCTCACTTAGGTTTGTTTTTCAATCGCATAATGTCCGTAACGATCACTACTTATGATCATTTTTTCCATTTATCGCCACTCTTTTGTCAGCTTTTAGTCATATGATCATTTAACGGAAATAAAAATTCATTATATTTGCGAAATCGTGTAATATTTCTGTTTTGAGTAAACTCTCTTGATAGCTTGCCAGGATCAGTAGGTATTATGTTTAAATTTTTAAAATCGTTGCTTACAGCAGTCATCAAGATTAAAGATGGCTACAAAATTTCTTGTCTTAAAATTTAGTAGTTAAAATTTGAAAAGGACTTTTACGGCCCAGTTTTCAGTGCGAGATCATCCTAGTTTCGGGATTAAATTCGAGTTAACCCGAGAAAGCAGTTTTTCAGTCGATTTATATCTAGAGCTAACCCCGGGATTAAATGATCAGATATTTTTGACAGACAATAAAATACCAGACAAACATTTTTTTCAATTCCATTTATGTGGAAATTTAATTTAATTTTGAGAAATTAAATACAGATCTTTGCGACTTGAAATTGTATGATATATTGAGTTTAACTATTTTAAGAAAATAAAGACTTGCAAGTTTGCGACAAAAGCTTCCCTTTTGTTTGGGAAAAGGAAACCAAACAGCTGATAAAGTGATAACTGAGCAAAATCGATAAATCATGAATGCTACCAAATGAAATCACCACACACGGAGTCAAATATTATTCTGTACTGAAAAACTGCGAAAGAGCTTGTGCGTGTATAAGGGCCTTCCAACCCATTGTCTTTAAGATGCAGAGCGCTTGCCGGAACCTGATCAACTGAGAGTAATTTAAAATTCGAAACTAACATTTTTTAATTATTTGAAATACATACCCTAAAAAATAATTTTGTGTACAATACAATTATGTTCGAAATCCAATACAGGTAAAAATCTTTAAGTACATTTTTCTTAAAATCATGTAAATTAACTGTTTTTTTTTGCTTATAGAAAGTATGGCATCAAGTGCGTAAAAACAAATAACAAGCTAAAAACAAAAATCTATTTTTATCAGCATAATTGTAATTTTAAAACCCAAAATGTCTTTAAATTGAATTATATCCTTATTGCATATTTTGTTAGTTAATGACTTTCACCTTTGAACCGACGATATGTTCATTTGTTCAAAGACATTTTTCTACTTTAAGATCCGAGAAAATAAGAAGACAGTTGAAAGGTCCAAAAAGAATCATCAAACAGCTGATAAACTGTATACGGGCAAAAAAATGGCAAGAAAATTGAATTGAAAATTGGTACTTTCAGTGGTATTCATATAAATTCGAACGGATTTTTGATAGCAAAGCAAATTATCTGATGTTTTGGGTTTTTTAAAACATATTTTGATGATAAATACCTATTAAAATAGCTGCAGCGAACGCTTCACTGGCAATGGAAGTCGAACAAGCCGATAAATCCTTCAATGATTTTAATTTATCGGTGACCCTGAATATTTCATGTATCGCTAAAGACATCCCAGGACCGTCAATAAGGGTAAATGGCATCCCAAAATTTACAGTTATCACTACCCTACTTTGTAAGGCTATTCATTCGATTTGAGAATATTCATAAAGAATTCGATAACACATTTAAGAATAACTCTTTTGGCTTTCCTTGCTCTATTTGTGATCGATTGTGGTTTAAAGAGGATTTAAGAGTTCCGGCGATTCAGCATGATGACATTTTGAACACAATTGCACCGACTATGAATAGAGAACAAAAGAAAGTTTGCAATACTTGCTTCAGATCACTCAACACCGTCTCTGTCCCAACATTTTCAATGTATAATGGCTTCTTTTATCCACAAATACCCCATCATCTGCCCCACCTAGACTTGGTATCAGAAAGACCTATATCACCAAGAATTCTATTCATGAAAATACGACGATTACGGCATGGACATGGACATGGACAATATGGAATATATGGCCAGATCATCAACGTTCCAGTTGAAGTAAATACAATGGTGAAAAAACTTCCAAGACATCTAGATGACGATCATTGCATCAATGTTCACATTAAAAAGAAGAAAATTCACAAGTCCATTATTTGAGCGGTCTGGCCAATAAAAGAACCATTAAGGTTTGGCTGCAGTATTTAATAACGACACCACTATATAAACTGTATGACATCACAATAGATGAGTCTACCAAATTTCATTATCCTAGCTCAAAATTTAAGTCTTAAAAATCAGCTAGCGATTCTGAGTCAATTCATAGGTATACTTGGAGGTATATATAGCTAAATTATTTCTCTATGTTACAAACTATGTTTAAAAACTAATATACCTCTATGAGATAGGGTATAAGAAGTCAATAGTTTGATAATAGTTTCACTTCAACCTCGTAGCACTTCTACGGTCTAATTTTTTTTTATTTTACTAGAACCAATTAAACACATTGGTTTTTTATTTGACCTGATTCGAAATGATTGAAAAATTTATATTTTTTTTCTATGTTTTAAAGTTTGCTTAATTGATTACCTGTTTTTTTATAATATACTGTTAAATTAATTTGGTTTAATTAATATTTGTTATTTTCGACAATAGCTTAGATTTTATTTGATTTTCTTTCGATGATCTCAGGTTGGTCGCCAAAATGAAAAGAGCGCACTGATGCCGTCCAGGTCTTAACTAAGCAAGCCATCATGTTTGTTTCTTCCTATTTTTGGGATTTTATTGGGAACTGTTTGGATTTGGGCATTTTCTGTAAGGTCGAGTGCGGGAATTTTTTTTTTCCATGAATATTTATATTTTTCTCTGGCATTCGCAACATGGTTTTAGGACAGGAAAGTCCACAACCGATCAAATGTTCACACTTCGGCAGATCCTGGAAATAATTCAAGAAGTCCAAATCGATACCCACCAAAGCCGCCATGTCTAATTTTGCTGATCCATCAGTGTCGGAAACGGCCTCACCGACACATTCGATACCAAAAAAGGATTTAGGCAAGGCGATGGGCTGTCATGTGACTTCTTTAATTTGATTCTTGAGAGGATTGTGCAAAACTCCCGAGCCAACACCAGAGGCACAATTTTCCAAAAATCGGTGCAACTTCTAGCATACGCCGACTATATTGACATCATTGGTAGGACTCAACGTGATCTCATAACCATGTTTGCTAGTATAGAGAAGGAAGCGGCAAAAATGGGTTTAGCAATTGGGTAAGACGAAGTATATGGTGTCAATATGAAACGACATACAACATCGACGATTTGGACAGAACACCACCATCGACAGATATAATTTTGATGTGGTACGGGACGTTATCTACCTCGGCTACGCTATTAACTCTGACAACAACATCTCGTTAGAAAGTAACTGAAGAATTACTTTTGCCATCCGTTGTTTCTTCGGGCTAAAAAGGCAATTTAGTAGTAAGACCCTAACTCGAACACCTAAGGAGATCCTATATAAGACACTTCATCACAGTCCTGCTCTGCGGCGGTGAAGCACGGTCCATATTGGATCCAAAAGTGGATGAAAAAATCCTTGGTCGATTTGCTTTGACGGGCTATGGAAACGAAGATAAAATCAAGAACTATACGAGCTGTACAGCGACATACCCCTAATCAAAAAACTCCACATTGGACGTTTAAGATGGCTAGGATATGTAGAACAGCTATAGCTGGAGTATTGGTGTACATCAATACTCCAGCTAGCAGAATCTTCGATTCCCAGCCAGACGTCGAACGCAGTAGAGAAAGACCTCTCCCTCGTGACGCGCATAGGTAGAAACCAACCTCAACCAACTTGAAGTGAGCAAGTTAGCTTAGGACCGGGCTAATTGGAAAGGAGGTCTGTCACTTGGTGTGGGGCCTTACCAGAACTGTTTAATGTCTTTTAACCCCCACCATATGCCCTGAGTACCTATTTTTATTATCGCATTGAATGAACCCACGGGTATATATTTCAAATAAAGCCTTCAGTCAGATATTTACGTAGAGTTAACGAATATTGACGAATTTATAACCATATCCTTCTCATTCTTCTCGACAATAACGTCCATTCCAAGGTGTTGATTGGATGCCATAATTCACCCAACAGCACGACACTAGGTGAACCTTAAACCACTGTGGCGATGTGGTTTTATAAAAGATTCCTTAATATCCCTTCTTTAGCGAAATCCTTCATCACCATCTGTACCATTTATGGCGATGATTTATCTTAGCCCTTTAGTCTTTTGTTTTGTCATGATAGAATATTGTTCATTACGGACATTATACTAAATGCCAGGATTTCAGTGAGTAATGCAGTTCACTCAAGGCAACCGGATGCCCTTACAATGGTTTGATAACAAACGATGAGCAATTATTTTAAGGACATCAACACAATCAAAGTAATTGAATTCAAGGGAACTCGCTAAGTAATGAAATTCCAGGATGAGAAATGTTGTGATTACATTTACGAAATTTCTCGCAGCGCGAGAGTGGTTTATTAAGTTTGATAAATTCGTGGAAGGGTTCTTCGACCTGTCATGAGCATCCGTATAAAAGACACGTACAAATAATGAAATAAGGAAACACCAAAAGCCCTAATAAACAACTTTCACATAATTTGCATAAATTCCCAAAACCGTTCTAATGAAATTTCGTAGTATCTTACCTACCTACCTGGCTCTCATGAAATCGCAACAAATAACAAAGAAAAATTCTTCCGCCTCAAAGTATGCAAATAATCAGCCAATTCATAGTTGAAAATCTTAATATTATTCTGACAGAAAACTTCAACGTCAAACTAAAAATGTCGGAAAATAAATCCACTTGTCAGTTAGAGGTTATACCCTTGATAGCTAGCGTATGTAGGGGGATGGTGAACAAAAAAATAACTTTTTGAGAAATTCGCAAATTGCACTTTTTTGCCTCCACCCCGTTTTGTAACTGTAAGTGGATTCATTTGTCATTGCCAACAAAAAAAAGAAGAAAAGACCATCAAACGGTGTAACTTTTCAGGTGTAGCTATCACTGCGCTGCACACAGCGTGAAATATGAACACATTCAGCCGTGACTAGCGTGACATTTTGGTTTCTATCCTCATTTATGAACTTCTACTCTTCGGCAGCATCCAGTGCTGTAGAAGGAAGTGGATTTCGGAGTACTTGTTTCGGTTCTAAAATAATGACAAACTATTTTGTTACACAAAGATGTTGATGGTTGAATTGCAACAAAGTTGACTGATGTCAAAGCTATCGATTAACAAAAGTCCTCAGTATACGTGAGGTGACGCAAGAAATTGTTTATGAGATCAGTACAAGTTCTTTTTTTTTGTTTTTTAAGTTCTTTGCATGTTTGGTTGGTGTTTTTTCATATAAATCCGATTTTTAGGTAGCTATAGCTTGAAATAATTTGAGGGTAGGTAATCTTTCAATTATAGTTGGTGGCTTAACCAATTATTTTTTGGCCAATGTTCAGAAATTTTTGGAGCAAATCATAGTTCCACAAATTTCTGAAAATTGTCTAAAAATAATCCTGGTCGATTAGTACAGAAATTAGTTTAGTTTAATCGACCGGGAGTAGCATCAACCCTTACTCCTAATGAGGGATCTTATATGCTTTAGCTTATATCATAGGTCATAGAGGTATTGGTCGCCCCGAAAATGTTGAGCTATTATAACGAAATTTGGGATATAAGCTTAATATTCAAAAATCAAATACATGAACAAATATTTTTTAAATCCGCTAGCGCAGAGCCATGAGGTAATGCTTGCAGATGTTCATTGACTCTGATCTTGAACTTTTGTTGATTGTATATTGGTGAAAATATGTCTTCTGGAAGTACGTTCCATTGTTTGCTTGTTCTGTAACAAAACTAATTTCGGTAATGCGCTGTTCGTGTCGTTGTTACATGGATGAGGTGAAAATGCGTTTCTTGTGGTTCGGTAAAATGCAACCAGTCTAGGTATTGTTCCATCCGAACATCTGTCGTAATAATTCGAGGTATCCGTTTGAAAGAAAATTGTCTCCGTTTTGTTCGAAAACGTAGAATTGTCTACCGCGGTTTCCGTTCCGATTAGCATTTCGAACATATCTTCCGACAAAATTTATCGCACATAATCGCGCAACGGCATTATGCGTTAAGTTAACAATTTTTGACAGCTACGCGTTGAAATTCTTCGGAAGTTGTCCGACAAAGAATTGTTGCGGAATCCATCGAATTGTAGGTTACCTTATTTATATTGTCTGCAACGGATACCTCGAAAGAAACCTGAGTTTCGATTGGAACTGATTTTCGATCAGAATCTTTTTCCGAATGGATACCACGACAGGGTCGAATATCTGCCATAAAATATCTGCCGATAGCAGATTTAAAGTAAGGTAAAAATCGTCTATACGGCGGATTGTATACGTCTTTGGATAGAGTCCAAAGAGTTCGGCTACGAACTCCAAACATGAGAACAGTATTTAAGACGGGTAGGGTACAATTCTCAGATTTTAAAAATGTCTATTTAAAAAAATCCATCATCATCATATCGACTTTCGAAAAGTCGATTGGTAAAAATACCGACTAATCAAAACGTCGACTATTACAAAGTCGATTTTGGAAATATCGACTGTAAATGGTCGAAAGTGGCAAAGTGAATGATGTTCCCAGGAATGAAGGAAAGTATCGTGTTTGATATGGAGTTTGAACAACTCTACTTATAATTTGTAGCTAAACACTGAAAGTGAAATTTCATAAAAGTGCCGACGTTGTTCTATGAAAATATAGTTATTTTACATCGTAATATATTTATACATATAATGGGTACCTAATACCAATAAGTAAGTAAGTAGTTTTATTTAATTCATTCACACTAGCTTAGCTATGAAATTTAATAAAAATACAACTGCGACAAAAAGTTAGGTGATTCGATTATTGTGGATAGGTCTAAGGTCAAATTTTGAAATTGGTTAACGTTTATAATCTATAATCGAACTAAATGTACCCAATATGGTATGATAATATTTTTTTTAAGTTGCATACTGTGGGCAGCTACACTTGGTCGTACGAAATTTACAATGGAACGTCTTTTGCAATTGAGGAATTAGAAAATCCTAGACCCATTAAGTTATGCGAAATTTTGTTCAACAAGGAAAGTATGGTTACGGCCGATTATTCTAATAATATTTCACATCAGCCAAGCTTTAAACTGGAGAATAGGTAGCTAGGCAAACATACTGTTAGATGTCACGTCACGGAGCTGAAATGTGGGGGTTACAGGAAGGTTTGAAAGACAAAACCAAACCAACAGTAATAGAACAGTGTAACAACCCGAAATGGCGTGTTGCAGACTAAATTCGTCACCCTGGAAACTCTAGTTCGACTGGGTATATTAACATATGAGAAGGCTACAATCCGCTGTGCGGATCGTTGAATACCCTATCCCATCCTATCCATAAAACTAAAATCCCCAAAAAGGGGGCATGGCTAAAAACACGATTTGGATAAAATAGAAAAAATGATATAGTGACAACAAATTCTTCAGACTGCTTACAAAACAATTTTACGGTTCTACAACAGACAAGGTTTTCTCCTGCATATGTTATGGGGTAGGGTATAAAAATGGTTTTTATATAAAAACGCCCCCAAAAAGTGGGCGTGGGTTAAAATGGTATATAGACGAAATGTTCATATTAATAATGTTAATGATTCTGCATCAAAATTTTTTTTCGAAAAATTTAAAATTTGACCGAAAACAGTTTTTAATTGAAAACGCCCCCAAAAAGTGGGCGTGGCAAAAAACTTTATACGGACGAAATATAGATATTAATATTGTCTAAATATGTTGTTCAGAAACTTTTTTAAAGTTCCTTACGGTTTGGTCAAAAACTGAGTTTTTCTTAAAAGGGGGCGTGGCAGTGGGCGGATTTCAAAAATTTTTACACTTGTTCTGGTGACTCGGCCAAGGATCCTATATACCAAATTTCATTATCCCAAACGGCTATGTTGAGATAAGCTTTTCTTGACAATTGATACTACTCGGATAATTTTTCAGATCATTACCGGAGGTGGGCCAGTGAAATGTCATTTAGATGTTGCTACGGCTGGGAATCGAACCCAGACCTTGTGCACGGCAGTTTATCGCATCCATCGTTCCACTGAGTCCGTCCGGTATACCAACTCCATATGATTATTAAATCATCTTAGCCTAAAGCCCTGGTAGTAAGCGCTGTACTTATTTTAATTATTTGTAATTTAAATAATTTGTATTTCAATAAAGTTATAATAATAATAATTATATTAAATCATCGGTGTTGAAATTGATTTTGTAAATACGACACTTACCTCTCGTTGATTCTCATCAATTGGACCAACAAATTCATATGATTTGTAGGTCGTCGCAATGGCTTTGTATGGAACATCGGGATTATGTGATTCGGGCATTCGTTACTCGGGAAAATTTTTTGCGAAAAAAAGTTCGCAACCACATTAATTTTCAAGATTTGTGTCATTCAAGATTTAAGTTTACCTAACGTCATGATCGCAGGATGAACATTACGATTCGCTGGTACTGCAATATTGAAAATGTTTATTTTCCTTTCTGTTTTATGAAAAAAAACTATATCCGGCCTATTTCTAAGATGTGCTGATCCGCTGTTATGGATCTTTCTCTGTGCAGCTTGTAGTTTAAATGTTTAAGGCACGGGTGCAGTTGATAGAAGGCATAAAATCAAATCCTGAGTTGACATTCTCAATTGGAAATCCTTCAATTTGTAAAATAGTTTACCCTATACCAGCTATATGATCGACTCTTTCGAATGGAAGTGCTGCATGCTAAGCCTTTAAGGATGAAAACAATGAAGGGCTTTTGATTCCAAGTTCAGTGTTGAAAGTCCATTAAAGGCCAGTACAATTGCTCACAACAGTCCTGATGTGATGCTTAAAACTAAGTGCCGGAGAAGAAGTTTCTGTTTGTAATATATTTTGGAAATATCTATTATTCCTCCTCCGAACATTTTTCGACTGCCGAATCTGGTTGGAGTAGTTCGTACTACCATACCAATGTGGTTTGTCAGAAAGGGCTAGTTTAAACAATTTTGTTATTGCCACTAATGGGATCCTTTTCCGGCTGGTTTATCAGTTTTTTTATTACCAGTGTTACAGCGTTGCTTTAGTACCCAAATGAGGTGAAGGCAATATCAAAGTAAGAAGCAACTATTTGTAGTTTGTTAATCTTTTCCTCTGAAGACTAATAGAACCATTTGTCAGAATTCACCTTCAATATAACGGGTGATTTTTTAGCTGGTTTGGTTTTGGCAACACTGGTTTTGACAGCTGACGTGTGTTTAGTACCTTCTGTCACTGTCAAACAGCTTCAGTTTGGTTTGCAATTTAACCATGGATCGTCTTACAAATGAACAACGCTTGCAAATTATTGAATTTTACTATCAAAATTCGTGCTCGGTTCGAAATGTTCATCGCGCGCTGCTTCCATTTTATGATCGGCATTCTCGACCTTCTGAGCAGTCTATTCGGAAGATTGTGACCAAATTTCGCACCAAATTTACTTTGTTGGACATTAAGCCACCAACACGTTTACGTACTGTGCGTAGTGAAGAAAATATTGCGGCCGTATCAGCTAGTGTGACAGAAGACCGCGAAATGTCGATTCGGCGCCGTTCCCAGCAGTTAGGCCTTTGTTACAGCACTACGTGGAAAATTTTGCGGAAGGATTTGGGCGTAAAGCCTTTTAAGATACAACTGGTGCAAGAACTAAAGCCAGCCGACCTACCACAACGCCAAATTTTTGGTGAATGGGCTCTTGGAAAGCTGGCCGAGGATCCGCTTTTTTATCGAAAAATTGTGTTCAGCGATGAGGCTCATTTTTGGTTGAATGGGTACGTAAATAAGCAAAATTGCCGCATTTGGAGTGAAGATCAGCCAGAAGCATTGCAACAGCTACCAATGCATCCCGAAAAAGCCACTGTTTGGTGCGGTTTATGGCCGGCGGCATTATTGGGCCATATTTCTTCAAAGATGATGCGAATCGCAGCGTTACTGTCAATGGTGAACGCTACCGAGCGATGATAACAAACTTTTTTTTGCCCGAAATGGAAGTTCTTGACTTGTATGATATGTGGTTTCAACAAGACGGTGCCACATGCCACACAGCACGCGAAACAATGGCGCAATTGCGAGGCGAGTTTGGTGAACAGTTAATTTCACGTTTCGGGCCGGTCAATTGGCCGCCTAGATCGTGCGATTTGACACCATTAGATTATTTTTTGTGGGGGTATGTCAAGGCTAATGTCTATAGGGACAAGCCCGCTTCGATTGACGCACTGGAAGCCAACATCCATGCATTCATTCGTGAGATACCGGCCGATATGTGTGAAAGAGTATGCCAAAATTGGACTCAGCGGATGGGCTACCTGAGACGCAGCCGCGGTCAACATTTGCATGAAATTATCTTTAAACATTAAATTGCAAGGTTCAGACTATCGATTCAAATAAATATTTCATTCATTTTTTCGAATTTTTGTGTTTTTTTGTGTTCTAAACCTCTTAAAAAATCACCCGTTATAAGCACACGCCTTCATAATAATAATTATCTTTGTTATCAAAATTCACTCTATCCCCAGTTTTTTTTTCAGTCATTTAAGAAAATTCAAAACAACAACAAAATAACAATTCCACTCTCTAAGCTGCCTTACCACCACACAAAAACGCCCATAGGACATTTCGCCACACCTTTATCCCATTACAAATCAACGAAGCCCGCATAAAATCTGGTGGCTTTCATATCCTTTTTTATGGTTGCCTAAAATTTAGTCTATTTGTAGAAAATACCTCTAAGGATACATCACGACCTATTCGTATTTATCTGGGACTTAGGCCAAATATTCATGGCCCATTGTTTGCTGACATTCCCCAGTGTTATTTGCCTACAGTCTGGCAAGATAAGACGATGGCATTTCCCACCCGAATAAGTTAATACCATCCGCCTCCGATGAAGATTTCTAAGCCTCCCTGTTTGTCCATCGTCCTGCCATCGTACATATGAAGAGGATGGAAATTTTCTTCAAATTCTTTGCCAGTCATTTATAAAATGTTATCCTGTTGTTGACAACGATGTTCGGCAGGATATACATATCACTATGGAAAAGGACGGAAACGAAAATTGTTTGCAGCTTATTTCTTTTTTTGTTGGTCCGGGTAAGTGCCCACCACTGATGCATGTCCTTATGTTGTTGTGCTGCTCAATTGATATTCATGAGGATAATGTACTTCTCCTGTGGAAGTAGAAGAGAAGCGAAAAAAAAAATAACTGGAAAGCTGTAAGGGATATGCAAATTTTTTTTTTTTTGTTGAAACCAATTCAAATGGCTGTAGGATATTTTTCAAAACGTATGTGCCTTGATGGGGAAATGAAGGATGCAGTAGCTTATGTTGACCGTCTCGCTGGTATTTGGTCATCAATTTATTGCAAATTGATGTGTCCTGCTTAACAGAGTGTGGAGAATCGAATTGCGATTTTGACAGTAAGGATGGAAGTGAACTTAGTGAAAGAAGATGGCTATCTTAGGAGGAGGAAAGCGCACAAATGCGAAATAAAACGAATTCAGTTATAAAGCTATCCAGCATTTCTCATGGCTATATTTTAGAACTTGCTAAAGGATTTCAAAAGAACTGTCGATCGTGGAAATTGAATAATTTCAAACGCTCTGAGGAATAATTCTTTTGGAAATTGAAAACATACCATCCATCTACCTCCGATTCCACTGTATACATTAAGCTACTCTTAATCTACTTACTTACTTACTTAAGTGGCGCTACAGTCCGGAATGAACCTGGGCCTCAACCAACATGCCTCTCCAATTAGCCCGGTCCTTAGCTAACTGCCTCCAGTTGCGCACTCCAAGTTGGTTGAGGTCGGTTTCCACTTGTGCGCGCCACTTAAGGCGAGGTCTTCCTCTACTGCGTCCGACGTCTGGCTGGGAATCGAAGACTCTGCGAGCCGGAGTATTGGTGTCCATTCGTTCTACATGTCCTAGCCATCTTAAACGTCCAATGCGGAGTTTTTTGACCAGGGGCATGTCGCTGTACAGCTCGTATAGTTCTTGGTTGAATCTTCGTCTCCATAGCCCGTCAACGCAAACGGGACCGAAGATTTTTCGAAGAATTTTCCTCTCGAATCTACCAAGGATTTCTTCATCCGCTTTTGATACGGTCCATGCTTCAGCGCCGTAGAGCAGGACTGGGATGATCAGGGTCTTATATAGGGTTTCCTTAGTAGTTCGAGTGAGGGCTTTACTACTAAATTGCCTTCTTAGCCCGAAGAAACAGCGGTTGGCAAGAGTAATTCTTCGTTTAATTTCTGACGAGATGTTGTTGTCAGAGTTAATAGCGGAGCCGAGGTAGACAAAGTCCCGTACTACCTTAAAGTTATATCTGTCAATGGTGACGTTCTGTCCAATTCGTCGATGTTGTGAGTCCTTTCGTGATGACAGCATATACTTAGTCTTACCCTCATTTACTGCTAAACCCATTTTCGCCGCTTCCTTCTCTATACTAGCAAACGTGGCTATGACATCACGTTGAGTCCTGCCAATGATGTCAATATCGTCAGCGTATGCTAGTAGTTGCACCGACTTTTGGAAAATTGTGCCTCTGGTGTTGGCTTTGGAGTTTTGCACAATTCTCTCAAGAATCAGATTAAAGAAGTCACATGACAGCGCATCGCCTTGCCTAAATCCTTTTTTGGTATCGAATGTGTCGGTGAGGTCGTTTCCGACCCTGATGGAGCAGCGAGAATTCTCCATCGTCATCCTACACAAACGGACGAGTTTGGGCGGTATACCAAAACTAGACATGGCTCTATACAGTTCGTCTCTATAAATGCTGTCATATGCGGCTTTGAAATCGATGAATAGGTGGTGGGTATCGATTTGGACTTCTTGAGTTTTTTCCAGGATCTGCCGAAGTGTGAAAATTTGATCGGTTGTGGACTTTCCTGGCCTAAAACCACACTGATAAGGGCCAATCAGGTTGTTGGTAAACGGTTTCAGGCGTTCACATATTACGGCAGATAGGATCTTGTAGGCGATGTTGAGGAGACTTATGCCTCTGTAGTTGGCGCAGTTCAGAGGGTCTCCTTTTTTGTGGATCGGGCAAACGATGCTGAGGTTCCATTCTTCAGGCATATTTTCATCCGACCAGATTTGGCTTATGAGTTGGTGGATGTTACTTACCAAGTCATCTCCGCCGGCCTTATAGAGCTCAGCGGGAAGGCCGTCATTTCCGGCAGCCTTATTAAGCTTGAGTTTAGATATTGCTATCCTCACTTCACTCAGGTCGGGTGGTTGGCAGTTTTCGCTGTCGTTGCCAATATTGAATGGTTCGTTCTGCCTGACAGCGGAATGTTGTTCGTCATCGCCGTTTAACAGTCTGCAGAAGTGGTTCTTCCATATCCTCAGCATCGACTGTGTCTCAACTACAATATTTCCTTGTTCATCTCGACAGGATTCTGTTCGAGCCTTGTATCCTTGGCTTTGACGTTTTACACTTTGGTAAAACTTGCGAACATCGTTCCTGGAGTGGCACCTCTCTATATCCTCGATCGCGCGCTTTTCTTGCTCTTTTTTCTTCTTGCTGAAAAGCCGATGTTCTTCCCTTCTTCTTTGCCTATAGAGCTCAATGGCAGCTCTCGTCTTCACCTGCAGCTTAGCCTTGTAGGCCTCGTTCTTGGCTGCGAGCATCTGTCGGCATTCCTCATCAAACCAGGGGTTTCTTGCTGGTGGGCGCGAGAAACCTAGCACTTCAGTTGCGGCTGATCTAATGGCCTGTTGGCATCGTTGCCATTGCTCTTCGACATTCGATGCTGGTGGTATGGTGTTAATCGAGAGGTTAAGGGATACGCGTTGTGCGAAGGTCTTGGCGGTCTCTTGCGATTGCAGTCTTCCGACATTAAATTTTTTCACAGTATTTCTGGATTGTTGTGGCGTGGTGGATATCCGCATTCTTACCTTGGCTGCTACAAGGTAGTGATCCGAGTCGATGTTAGCTCCTCGGAATGTTCGGACATCCAAAATACTGGATGCGTGCCTCTTATCTATCGCAATGTGATCAATTTGGTTGACCGTTCGTTGATCTGGAGACCGCCATGTCCCCTTATGGATATCGAGGTGAGGAAACCGTGTGCTGGCTATAGTGGCATTTCGTTCCGTAGCGAAATCAATTAGCCTAAGTCCGTTACCAGACGTGTTGTCGTGTAGGCTATGTTTTCCGACAATACTTCTAAAGATGTCTTCTCTTCCTACCTTTGCGTGAAAATCTCCCAGCACGATTTTAACATCGTACTTCGGTAGTCGCTCATAGGTTTTGTCGAGGAGCTCGTAGAAGCAATCCTTAGCTATATCATCTTTTTCTTCCGTCGGAGCGTGAGCGCATATAAGGCTTATGTTGGCGAATTTGGCCTTGATGCGGATTGTTACTATGCGTTCGCTAATGTCTTGGAAACATAAGACTTCTTGCCTAAGTCTGGCACTTATAACAAATCCGCATCCGAATAGTCGCTGTTTCTGCTCACTATAACACGGTCCGTAGTATATGTCACAGTTTTTCATCCTCTTTTTGCCCGGCCCATCCCATCGTATTTCCTGGATGGCAGTAATGTCTGCTTTGTAGCAGTTTAGGGCTTCCGCTAGTTGTTCGCCTGCACCTCTCCTGTTTAATGTTCTCACATTCCAGGTGCAGATACGAACGTCGTTGTCCTTTTTTCGTTTAGCAGGGTCGTCAACAATAAAATCAGTCCTTTCCGAGGCTATTGGTTGCTTCGTAACAATAGTTTTTTCCGTGGATGGGTAGTTAACCCAAAGCACAACCCCCAACCTGGAGGGCCAGTTCCAATTTATTAGATACCCCTAGGACACGGGGCCATCAGTATCCACTACGGGATTGAGCGCTGCCGTTGGCCTTTCGGTTCATCCGCCACCATCTCTGTTCAAGGGGCCTGACTAACCCTTGAAATTCCTAGACAACCTGTTGTCCGAATATGTCAGAGCAGCTCATCTAGGTTCGCCTGGTACTACGCTACTCTTAATCATCATTACAAATAACTTTCTTCGAATTTGAATTCACAAAACACCTATTCGACTGTGGATTTCCACAAGGTCATTCCCCATTCTTAACGAGTGAAAAATAAAATGGAAAACAAAAGTCTGTCTACCGATATCATTAATTCCATCACTTGCAGCGATAATCAAGAATTTGTTCAAACAGAAATAAAGAGCGAACAAACAAAGAATTAAAACAACCATTCATCGAATCCTTGAATTTACTCCGTCAACAAACGTAAAGTCGTAATTAATTACCTAACCACGAGCAAGCCAAAATCCGCAATCTTCTGTACCCCATATAGCGCCAAACAAACACCAGCACCATCAACATCGCACCTGATACCAGGAAGGATAATTAATTACAAATCCACTAAGAGCTCATGATGAACATGATTTCATACCAAATTAATCTTGGTATCATGCCAACAAATCGACGGTTCATAATTCACTAAAATTTCCACGCGTAAATATTATACACGCTTCTTGAGGGGCTTAGGGGAAGAGCAGAAGGACATTATGGGTGCCGAGTTGAATATTGGTGGCGGTATTTTTTTTTTGCAATAATATGTAATCTGACATTTTATGGCAGCGCTACAATCTGCTCTGCAAACAGTAAGATACCATATCACCTATTGTTGAGTTTATGCAAATATAATTATTAATATCAATTGGAATAGGAATTATAGGGAAATATGTTCATCGTGTCCTTTGGGACGCCGATTAGGGCGTTATTTCAAACCCGAATTTTATGAGATATGAACCAGATGAAAGGTCAAGTTCCTTAGATGTGCAGAGTAAAATTTATTTCCCTTAAATGTGGTCAAAATGTTTAACGTTAGGATTTCCTAACTTTGATTAAGCTTAAAGTATCAAAGAATCAATCTCTAAATATTGGGCGTACAATATTTTGCGCATTTAAAAAATGTCAAAATTTCTTAGTATTGAGGTTATTAGATCCAAACATAAACATTATTAACAAAATCTGTGCCTGCCGGCAGTACTTTTTATTAAACTTAAAGCCCCTAAGTGGAAACGGAACACCTTTATCTACGTACGTATATAATAAATGGGAACTAGCCCGACAGGATTGCTTCTACGAGCTACGAGCTACGAGCTACCAAAGTACGAAGTTAAAATCGGACTGCGAGATTTTAACGCAAAAGTTAGAAAGAGAAGACATCTTAAGTAGTATTGTCGGAAAATAAAGCCTACATGACAACACGTTTGGTAACGAACATAGGCTAAGCACACGGTTTCCTGATCTCGATATCCATAAGGGGAGATGGCGGTCTCCAGATCAACGAACAGTCAACCAAATTGATCACATTGCGATAGACAAGAGGCACGCATCCAGTATTTTTGATATCCGAACATTCCGAGGGGCTAACATCGACTCGGACTACTACCTTGTTGCAGCCACTGTAAGGATGCGGATATCCCCCACGCCACAACCAACCAGAAATACTGTAAATAATTTAATGTCGAAAGACTGCAACGCAAGAGACCGCCAAGGCCTTCGCGCAACGCGTATCCCTTAACTTCTCGATTCACACCATACCTCCAGCATACCAGCATATTATGTCTAAGAACAATGGCAATGGGGGCTCAGTGGCGCGATGGTTAGTGCGATGAACTGCCGCGCAGGAGGTCTGGGTTCGATTCCCAGCCGTAGCAACACCTAAATGATTTTTCACTGGCCCTCCTCTCGTGATGATCTGACAAATCATCCGAGTAGTATCAATTGTCAAGAATAGCTTATCTCAACTTAGCCGTTCGGAGTCGGCATAAAACAGGAGGTCCCGCCATCGTGCAAAGAAGTACACACGCACACATGAATGGTTGTGAGAAAGCTAGGCCCTGGGTACTAACGAGCCTGTTGCGCCAAAAATTTGTATTTGTATTTGTAACAATGGCAATGATGCCAACAAGCCAAGAAGGAGGCCTACAAAGCCATTAAGCTCTATAGGCAGGGAAGAAGGGAAGAAAACTGGCTTTTCAGAAAAAAGAAAAAAGAGCAAGAAAAACGAGCGATCGAGGGTATGGAGAGGTGCCAATCCAGGAACGATGTTTGTAAGTTTTACCAAAGTGTAAAACGTCAAAGCCAAGGATACAAGGCTCGAACAGAATCCTGTCGAGATAAACAAGTAAATATTGTAGTTGAGACACAGTCGATGCTGAGGATATGGAAGAACCACTTCTGCAGACTGTTAAGCAGCGATGACGAACAACATTCCGCTTTCAGGCAGAACGAACCATTTAACCATTAACGACAGCGAAAACTGCTAACCACCCGACCTAAGTGAAGTGAGGATAGCAATATCTAAACTCAACCTTAATAAGGCCGCCGGAAATGACGGCCTTCCCGCTGAGCTTTATAAGGCCGGCGGAGATGACTTGGTAAGTAACATCCACCAACTCATAAGCCAAATCTGGTCGGATGAAAATATGCCTGAAGAATGGAACCTCAGCATCGTTTGCCCGATCCACAAAAAAGGAGACCCTCTGAACTGCGCCAATTACAGAGGCATAAGTCTCCTCAACATCGCCTACAAGGTCCTATCTGCCGTAATATGTGAACTCCTGAAACCGTTTACCAACAACCCGATCAGCTCTTACCAGTGTGGTTTCAGGCCAGGAAAGTCCACAACTGATCAAATCTTCACACGCCGGCAGATCCTGGAAAAAACCCAAGAAGTCAAAATCGATACCCACCACCTATTTATCGATTTCAAAGCCGCATTTCAGCATTTATAGAGACGAACTATTCAGAGCCATATCTAGTTTTGGTATAATACCCAAACTCGTCCGTTTGTGTAGGATGTCGATAAAGAATTCTCACTGCTCCATCAGGGTCGGAAACGACCTCACTGACACATTCGATACCAAAAAGGATTTAGGCAAGGCGATTCGCTGTCATGTGACTTCTTTAATCTGATTCTTGAGAGGATTGTGCAAAACTCCCGAGCCAACACCAGAGGCACAATTTTCCAAAAATCGGTGCAACTACTAGCAAACGCAGACGATATTGACATCATTGGAAGGACTCAACGTGATGTCATAGCCACGTTTGCTAGTATAGAGAAGGCAGCGGCAAAAATGGGTTTTGCAGTAAATGAGGGTAAGACTAAGTATATGCTGTCAACACGAAAGGACACACAACATTGACGAATTGGACAGAACGTCACCATTGACAGATATAACTTTTAGGTAGTACGGGACTTTGTCTATCTCGGCTCGCTATCAACTCTGACAACAACATCTCGTCAGAAATGAAACGAAGAATTACTCTTGCCAATCGATGTTTCTTTGGGCTTCACCCTGATTGAACAAACAAAGATTCTGAATCACCTTAACTTTACAGAAAACACCGACCACTACATTACCCAACTCAGTTTTGAGCATAACTTCAGAACAACTATTCCCAATCGCCCTGGATGGGAGTCGGATTCGATCGAAACCAATAACTCAATTCAGATCTACACGGATGGGTCTAAATAGAATCTGGAGTGGGTGGGGGTGTTTTCTCCTAGATGCTTAACCTTAGCATATCCTTTCGCCATCCCGATCATTGTATCGAGGCAGATGAGCTTGCCAGACAGAGCACAACCCTTGATATTTTACCGCCAGTAGATATGATAGGCATGCCCACGGTACATGTAAATTACAGATCAACTTTGTTGATCTTTCTTGATCGCATCTAGTCAAGAAAGCAAACCACAGATGGATGTGCTTGCCGAACATCCAGGCAACTCTGGCAAAAATTTAACCAGAAGCGCTCCATCTGCTTAATAATGTTGAACAGATCAAACATCAGCACCATAAAAGGTGTCCATACAGGATCCCCAGCCTAAACGGCTTGGATCAAGCCGTTTAGGCTGGGGAGACCATTACGGACAGACGGACCGACGGACGGAATTCCAAAAACCACTTTTTTAGGCTCCGCTATCATCGTAATGTTAGAATCAATCAATATCTCGAGGTCGAAAATTTTCACGAAAACAATATCTTTCTCTTTGTAAGAGAAAGTTAAAAAGTCACATGACAATGCATCACCTTTCTAAAACCAATTTTGATATCGAATGTGTCGGTGAGGTCGTTTGCGACTCTGATGGAGCAGCGAGAATTCTCCATCGACGGACACCAAAACTAGATTTGGCTCGGTATAGTTCTTCTCTATAAATGCTGTCGTATACGGCTTTGAAATCGATGAATTGGTGGTGGGTATCGACTTGGACTTCTTGCGTTTTTTCCAGGATCTGTCGAGGTGTGAAGCTTTGATCAGCTGTGGACATTCCTGGCCTAAAACCACACTGATTAGGGCCGATCAGAAGGTCTCCTTTTTTGTGGATCTGGCAAACGATGCTGAGGTGCCATTCTTCAAGAATATACTTTCAGCCGACAAAATTTTTATAAATTTATAAGTTGGTGAATATTACTTACCAAGTCATTTCCCACGGTTTTATAAAGCTCGGCGGGAAGGCCGTCATTTCCGGCAGTATTGGTAAGCTTGAGTTTAGATGTTGCCATCCTCACTTATCTTAGGTCAGGTGGTTGGTAGTTCTGCATGACAGCGAGATATTGTTCGTCGTCGCCGTTTAACACTCTGCAGAAGTGGTTCTTCCATATTCTCAGCATCCACTTTGTCTCAACTACGATATTTCCTTGTTCATCTCGACAGGATTCTGTTCAAGCCTTGTATCTCTAGGTTTGACGTTTTACACTTTGGTAAAACTTGCAAACATCTTTTCTGGAGTGGTACCTCGCTATATCCTCGATCGCGCGCTTAACTTGCTGTCCGTCCGTCTGTACGTCACCGTCTTCATTATGAAAAGCCGGTGTTCTTCCCTTTTTCTTCTTCACATCAATAGCAGCTCTCGTCTATACATGAAGCTTAGCCTTGTAGCTCTCGTTCTTGGCTGCGAGAATCTATATGCATTCCTCATCGAACAAGAGCGCATTATTTTTCGACATTCTATGCTTGTTACAATGCGTTTGCAAATGTTTTGAAAACATAAGACTTCTTGCCTATGCTTGGTACTTTAACAAATCCCCATCCGTAGTAGATGTCACAGTTTTTCATCCTCTTTTGACCGGCCCATCATATTTCATGGATGGCAGTCTGCTTTTTAGCAGCTTAGGGCTTCCGTTAGTTGTTCGTCTGCACCTCTTCTGTTTAATGTTCTCATATGCCAGGTGCAGAAAAGAATGTAATTTTCTTTTTCGTGTAGCATGGTCGTCAACAATAAGATGAAGATCAGTCCTTTTCTTGGTTGTTTTTTTTCCGTGAGTAGGTAGTTAACCCAAGGCACTACCCCTGGAAGCCCAGTTCCAATTTATACGATACCCTTAGGACACGGGACCATCAGCATCCACTACTGGATTGAGCGCTGCCGTTGATCTTTCGGCTCATCCGCCCCATCTCTGTTCAAGGGGCCAGACAATGACCAGTTGTCCGAGTATTTTGAAAAAGCTTGTCTAGGTTTTTCACTTTTTGCATCCTAACTGGGGCTGTAGATGCCAACGTTGACTCCATCTTGAGAGTACTTCCGCTGCAGCCTGGAAATAGAATATGTTCATTAGTGGAAATAAAGACGTTCTCATCTGCTGCCTACAATACTTTACACAAGGGTTGAGACCCTATCTGCGGATAGGGTACTAGGCAGTGGTAATTGGTCACCACTTAAAGGCTGAGAGTCGGAGTTGGTGGGCATCAGCTAGGGGAAAACTCAAGGTTTCATATAATTGCATTGCCTACCATTTGACCACCATTATTTTTTCGTTGCCCAATAAAACTTCTTCTTTTTCAAGTATTGACAATATTTTAATCTCGATAACCCTCCCGTTTAACTGCAACCCTACTAAACTCCCTGTGTGGTTTATTTTCTTTCAAACAACACAACAATACTTAAACTACATCTGCTGCTTCCGAAATACCTACATCAATCTTATAGCAACAGGCTTGGACAAAGTTTCTGATACTCCAATCTCCAGGATTTGGTGTACGACTAACTTTAACGAAATTCCAGAAAATGTGTGCCACGAAATTTCTAAACTTTGAAAACCTATTAACACCACGGCAACCACTCACTTTGTTGCCCATCAACTAAGATTGTTACGATTTCAGTTCAGATTTCGCAATTCAATTGCAGGCAAATGCACCCAAAGGATTATCCAATCGCGATCATTAAAAATCGTTCGCACAAAACTTAACACATCGAAAGTTCCACTTCAAAGTTCCCTCGGATGTATCGTTAAAAACTTCATTCGTATAATTCCAAAAGTTTCCTGCTAGGGTTTATTACATACACACACGCACGTCCTGCGATATGGAAACCCGATTGTACTTTACAACTTTTTAGCTCCCTTACATTGTGTACCGGAGCTGGCCTTTGTTTGAGCATCTTGAGCATCTAAACTTTCAATATTTGCATCGGAAAAGGATTACAATGAGGTAATTTGAATTTACTTGTCATGATGTGTTGGGGTCATACAGAAAGATACACTGACACAAAAACACCAATCTCCTCTCCAGAGCCTCTGTGTAAAATTCAAATTGCAAACCAAATATAAGTCGTAAGTGCCTCTGTGTAGGATGCTTTCGATTTCGTATCGGATCATATAATTGAAACTTTTTGGCCCACAGAGATACGGACATACGGTGTGTAATGGTGTAGGTACCCATACCAGTTGTATGTCCTTAACCGTAATCAAGAATGCGTTGTTTTGTTATTCATTGGATTTCTGTTTTAGACGATCGAATTTGCAGGCAAATCTGAATATGTAATTGGTAATGTTCGAGATAGGGAGAAGGACCATTGTTTGCACAGGATGTGGACTACATACAAGATAGCAACTGCTCTAAAGAGGACACTTATACGCGGGGGAATGTTGGTTAGAGTGGTTTTGCTTTTGATTACCATTTGATATGTCCAATTAGAGCACAAATACGGTCGTCGACGAAAACAAGGAGACCTCAATGGAGATACAAAGTAAGCTGTTACCAGTTGGACTTATCGGTTTGATGGTCGTACAAAGAACCACGCAAATATAGATATAATAGTCCTGAGTGAGTGTCGTTGTTTTTTATTGAGTCATGTTGTGGTGTATATCAGCGATATTGTTCGACAAGAGTTTAGAAATCGATGACGTGAAAGGAATACCCTTTATATGTTTTTGCACAGTCCAGGCGTTAAGGAAGTTGGGGATTATAACAAAGGGGTATTGATGCACATTGGGTTTTCAAAGACAATGAACTATAATGGGAAGGGAAGATAGAACCTGATAGAGCATTCCCGGTTCGTGTTGAACAGCTATGGTAGGAATATTTATACTTTGAGTTACGGGCGAATATAGGCTTAAGGATAAACCGATTGGCGTTGCGAGTAATTCGCCTAAATTATTGAGTAAGACGGATGGTATTGGCTACTTAATTTAAGTATTGATTTGAGCAATGATTTTTCACTGGCCCTCCTCTCGTGATGATCTGACAAAACGTCCGATTAGTATCAATTGTCAAGAAAAGCTTATCCAACTAAGCCTTTCGGATTCAGCATAAAACAAGGTCCCGCCATCGTGCAAGAAGAACACACGCACACATGAATGGTTGTGAGAAAAAATCTAGGCCTAGGTAACAACGAGCGTTACCAACTAACAATTATTCCTCTTTAAGGCAACAAAATGTAATTTCCACAAGCAATTATTTCTATATGCCTTATATAGTACTATTGCACGGAGTTTGAGCATTTTGGCAGTATTAAGGAAATTATGATGGCGTAACTTCTGTAAGGTTATTTTTAAGTTTCCGGAGATGTGTGTACAATACTGTACGTGTCATATGGTACGTACAGTAGTGTACGTAAGATGTTTCGGTAGAACTTCACACGAATTCGCAAGCTCTAGGGTTTATGTGAGAGATATATGCAACTACACTAGTCGGCATAAGTATTTTGACGAAATAAAAATCGTAAATTTTTGAGTTTAACTTCTAAATGGCTTGACAAGAATTCATGTTTATTTTTTCATTTTTATATATAACTAATACAAACTTAAAAATAGGCAAACAAATATTTTTTCATAGAAGTCAAAAAAGATATAAATTAATTTGTAATTTCGTGTGTTGGCATAAGTATTTTGACAAGTATATAACTCTAAGAAAAAACATTTTAAACTTAACAAAAGTAAATAAATAAAGAAGAATTTAGTAAAATATATAACCTCCTTTGGTTTCAATAACTTTTTGAAGGCGTCTCGGTACTGAATCTACTAAATTTTGAAGAATCTCTGGAGATATCTCTTCCCAAAGGGAAGTGACCTCAGAAATCGTCTCCTCTCTGGTTTTATTTAAAGAAACTGTTCTTTTGCGTTTCAAAAGAGACCAGACGTTTTCTATTATATTTAAATCTGGACTTTGAGGTGGCCAGTCCAAAGTGGCAACACCAACATCCTTCAAAAATTTAGTTATCATCCGGGCTTTGTGGCATGGGGCATTGTCCTGTTGCAGGATAAATGATTCACCAATAAGCGTACCTCCGGAAGGAAAGGCATTATCATTTAGGGTTCTTAAATATTGACCTTGGTTCATCGAGCCGGTGATAGGAACCAATTCACCCAGGCCATCATACGCAACACATCCCCAGAACATGACAGAGCCTCCACCATGGCTCACTTTTTGACAAACGGGGCGTCTGTTTTGCCTTTCTACCTTTGGCAATCTAACGTAAAATTTGTTTTTTGATGAGTTATACTCAAAGGAGCTTTCATCTGTCCATAGAACGCTTCTCCAGTACTCCTTTGGCTTGTGCAGATGTTCCTTTGCGAAAGACAGTCTTTTAAGCTTGTTTACCTTTGATATGTACGGCACGTCCTTAGCTTTAAATGTTTTAAAATCTCCTTCCATTAAACGTCGTCGGACAGTGCGCTCACTGATTGGATTCGTTGCCGTCAAATTCCATTGATTTGCAGCAGTTTGAGGCTTTAGGAATATATTTCTTTTAAATTCCCGTAGAAGGGTTCGGTCTTCAGTGGGCGTTGTTTTGCGCTTAGCACCTGATCTCATTAGGTTTGTGGTGTCATTATGCTTTTTAAACTTATTGATTTGATAGTGCACAGTTTGACGCGACACATTAAACTCACTTGCTATGTCTTTTACTGCCGTTCCAGCGTTAAACTTCGCTACCATTGAAGATCTGACAACCAAACTCAACTCAGCCGTTTTACCCATGGTTTTTAATAAATTTTAATAAATTTTTATTTTGTTATCAACGTTTAATGTAAATTAAAGTTAACTACACAAGTTTTTTGGTTATCACGTGCTCAAAACTGTTAAAATATTTACACAAAGTTTCCGTCAAAATACTTATGCCACGTAAAAATTCTTTGTCTGCATGCGTTCTTATCAGCAGAAAGAGAATGCAAAAGGTAAACAATACAAAACTTGGCATGCATAGAGCTAAAAATAGATTCTTTGTTTCGCGCATCATTTTTGCACCGTTGTTTTAACGATACCAAGCAAAGTTAGTCTCAATAGTCACAAAAAGATTTCGTCAAAATACTTATGCCGACTAGTGTATATTGATGTTGACTGTTCGAATAACAAAACGCTTATGAGAGCCCAATGATATACAACTTTGTTCAGCACTTATTTGGTGAAAAATGTGTTTTATTAGTATTCAACCTTGTTCTATCGCACAAACTATGTTGAAGAACCTTAAAAATCGGTTTTATAGCAGTTAAACTCATCTCATTGTCTTACAATAACCAACAACAAGCGGTGTTCCAAAGCTTTCCCTATCTAAGTACTAACCTCGACCGACGCTGCTTGGTTTTTGTGATCAGACGACAACTGAAATTTCGTTTGATCTCTTTTTCGTTACACTTTTTTGTTTCATAAAATCGAATTCACATGGAAGTTTCACTTCAAAAAGACAATCAAACAAATATCGCCAATAGTCCCTTCTGAAGACCTGCAGTGTGAAGATATTCTCTCTTCATTGTAAGCACCTCAAAAATTCCAACACCTTTCGGAATGACTCCCAAATATTGATATAACCAAACATTTAAAACACAATCTTACCCAAAAGTACCTTTATTCAACTAAATACTTCATCAAATCCGAATATATTATCCCACACGAATCATACCAATTCCTCTCACGTCCAATCTGTCCTTTTCAAAATACCGCAATTTGTATTTTCACACACAAACTTTAGGGATGTTCCCGATGTCTAGCATCTTGATTTAAAAATGTTGTCATATGAGAAACACCGTCTTTCCTGAAGTCAACACTCCAATTCCAAAAATACATCTTCATTATCACTAATCACATACACATCGACAACTCTATCAAATCTACCTGTTCGGATTCAAGCTTCAATTTCAAACTCCAGACGTCAGACACACACCTTCCCTGAGTTGCCTAAGATACGTGTACATCTGTTGAATACAAACGATCAACAGCCACAACAACCTGCTGTCCAAAAAGAAATTTCACTTTAAACAAACATAATAAACCAACATAGACATAAAGCAACGTCGGTTGTGGTTAGTGCTTGAAAGGGGGACCAGATATGAACACCATAGCTGTTTGATCCGTTTCGTTTTATCGTTTCATAATATCTAACTCAAACTGTCCCAAAAGTAGTTTCACTTCAAAACACTCTGCGAAACTGTATGCTAGAGCCGAAATAAGTATTCTTGCTTAATAAATTTGTTTTTTTTAGTTATGTCAAACTTAATAACTTCTATGTGCACTCAATGATGAGCTTGTTGAGTGTTGATGCATATTGTATGCTGTGGAAAATCACTCTTCATAGATGCTGCTTGTATTAAGCTCGCTACTACACAGATCTGATAGTGTCAACACCTCAATCCTGGTGATTCAGAAAAATGAGATCGTAGCTAGGAGGTTGAAGTGAAACGACGTTTCTCAAATAACAAAAGTCCTTCCTCATCACATCAAGTGAATGTTCATAAATGAAGCGACGCATAACCAATTAAAGGAAAGCAAGCAGCATCGACATTATTCACTCCTCGCATATCACAAACAAAATAAACTATACATGCAATGCTTTCTTAATAAGAATGTCTTATGATCGGCAAACTAAAGCTTTTGTGTATGTGAAGTGTAAAAAGAGCCATCAAAACAAACTGAGAGCAGAATAGAGAGTAAGGGCACAAAAACATACCAGCATGCTTTGGCCGTAAAATCCGTACATTCACTACAGAGAGTTCTCTGTTATGCTTACGCTGTCGCTCTTTTTCGCTTGTTGTTGTTCGTCGCAGGTTTGTTCTGTCCCCGCTTGCCCCCTTACCCATTCAATTTTCTGATGTGCAATGTTTTGGATTCACTGCAGAGTGCTCTCTCATATTTACGCTCTCGCTCTCTTTTGTTGACTTGAAACAAGTATTTTTGTTTGTTGTTTGCCCGCCGTTCTCCGACCACGCTGGACTTTGGCACAGCTGCAACCTTTGGCAAAGCAAAGACTTGTAAGAGATCTGTCTCTTTATTTCATATATTATAATGGCAGATGATCGGAAGAGCTCAGAGAAATCATTCCTAGACTAGTTCATTTCAACGACCGACAAGACACAGGGTTTCAGCTCGGAGATAGACTGTCCATTTAACAACGACACAAACAACGAAATACCAAAATTAGTTTGTTGCCGAACAAGCAAACAATTGCACGAACTTCCAAAAGACGTGTCTCAACCAATATCCTATCTAAAACAGTTCAAGAGCAGATTCAATAAATATCTGCAGGCATCATCTCAGGGGGCTATGCGTCCACATTGGGAGATCTTATTTGGACCATCCTCTATAAGTGTAAGGTGATTGTCACTGCATTTTTCAGATTTGTTGACTGGCACTTATCACAAATCCCCTTAGCCGATTTCACTTAAGATTTTGGATGTGTGAGTTACCTCATAAAGGAATAGCAAAACACCATCCAACTTTTATTATACTTCAGGGAATATTTATTTAAATAGATTATTACAATTAAGATGATTTTAGAATAAAAGATACTTCGTATGAATTGCTCCGGTACTGAAAATTAAGTCGCAGTACCACCAGGGTCCACGTCCGTCGTCGAGAGTAAGGAGTAAAAAAGAAACCGATTTTCTTCAGGTCATCATCGAAGAAACCGTAGAGTAGACCGGAAACTTTCGAAACGAAAGCGGAGCTGTAAGCCGATGAAAGTAACTATGAGGTATCACGTTGCCAATAGTTGCGATGTGTGGTGAATACCCACAGTACTCCACCTCCAGCGCTAGAGAAACAACCATTTACGAAATTCGAAAAGTCGCTCTTCTTCCGGATATAGTGACATGATCCGGAAGAAGATGAATTACTTATTCTTTTCAATAGATACATCCATCTGGCTTTGGTGTATGATGGGATTCTGATTCTGGCTTGGCATCACTCAATTGCCTGAAATTATATGCAGGTTTTTTGCCCACCTCTGACAGTCCTTGCGTATTGATGGCCAGATAAACCGATCCGTTACTAGCTTAACTATAGATCGAACACCAGGATGTGCTAAGTAATGTACACTATCGAATTCCAACCGTCGAAACGGTTTGGTGATGAACGGTCGATCCTTGGGCCTTGTAACGTCACAGTAAACTGAACACTTGGTCTCTAAAAGAACAGGAAACTCCTTTAATTTTAACGAATGTGTAGTACCTTTCTGAATCAAGCTTATCATCTTTCTCGTGGTCTTCAGCTAATTTCGCATAGTCAATCGTATCCAGTGATGAAATTTCATTAATGCGTGAAAGCGTATCAGCTATGACGGTTTTATTTCCTTCGATGTGGTGAATTGCCTGACGTAGTCAAGATGACGAAGTTGTCTGTTGTTTCCGGAAAAATGAGAATATCATCTATATACGCGAATGCAAAATTGAAGCCACGTAAGATAAAATCTATAAAACGTTGGAATGTTTTGCTTTCGGTTTTTAGACCAAATGTCATGAAAAGTTACTCGAACAAGGCAAAAAAATTAATTATCGCTGTTTTCGGAATGTCATCCGGGTTCATCGAGATTTAGTGGTAAGCCTTTTCAAGATCTAGCGTAGAAAAAATAGTTTTTCCTTAGAGAGTGTGTGAAAAATCCTGAATATGTCGAATAGGGTAGCGGTCAGGTTCTGATACGGAATTCAAGCCACAATAATCCCCACATACTCTCATCTCGCCATTGGATTTTGGCACCATATGGAGTGGAATCGACCACGTACTATTTCATCGACGACATACACCTTGATCTACCAAAGGTTAACATTCCACTTCCGCTATTTTATATTGTTCTGGATTTAATCGTCGGGTTCAGTGGAGCGATGGTTAATGCGATGAACTGCCGCGCAGAAGGTCTGGGTTCGATTCCCAACCGTAGCAATACCTTAATGATTTTTCACTGACCCTCCTCTCGTGATGATCTGACAAATCATGTGAGTAGTATCAATTATCAAGAAAAGGTTATCTCAACTTAGCCGTTCGGAGTATAAAACAGGAGGTCCCGCCATCGTGCACGAAGTACACACGAACACATGAATGGTTGTATGAAAGCTAGGCCCTGGGAACTAACGAGCCTGTTGCGCCAAAAATGTGTATATTGTATTTTTAACTTTCTCTTACAAAGAGAAAGATATTGTTTTCGTGAAAATTTTCGACCTCGAGATTTTGATTGATTCTAACATTACGATGATAGCGGAGCCTAAAAAAGTGGTTTTTGGAAATCCGTCCGTCGGTCCGTCTGTCCGTAATGGTCTCCCCAGCCTAAACGGCTTGGCCGATTTTCTTTAAACTTCATATCCAAGCTTGTTTTGGTCATAATTCTAGGCCATTTTTTTTGTTTGCTTTTAGCCATGTTAATAACGGTACCTGCCATATAAAAATTACACATAACCTCAATTTTCTCGAAAACGGCTCTAACGATTTTGATTAAACTTTCTATATACTATAAGCATATTAGTTCCAACAAAAGTGCATACCCAGTTTTTGCGAGAAAATCCATATAACGGATTTTGTCATTTAGGCCATATAAAGAAAATTGTTAATTTCTCGCAAACTACTATGTCAAATTGAATGAAATTTAATATATATACTACTATAATAGTTTTAAACAATTCCACATAATTAGTTCTAGCCCAACTATCACTTAACGGAATTTTCAGTTTTGGTCAATAACGAAAATTAATTATTTTTCATATAGATACCGATTCCTTCAAATTTCGGAGTAAACGTTTGTATAATCACATTTCGACATTTTATAAAATTCTTAGCATTAATAATCAAAATGCGCACTATTTGATCTAACACCCAACTCGCTGTGAAAGAGAAAGTTGCGTACGACCCAGTCGTGCACCCACCACTCGTTTTTTTTGGCTTTAATCGTCGATATCTAGAATGTACCCATTGGTGTTCCTGTGGTCACGATGTGATGTAAAACACTTTTGCTTATCGGTTTCTTTGGGGTTGTGTTGTGAGTCTAGGTTGGCCACGGAGGCATCCTTGATGTTGGAGAGAAGGGCACGGCACGCTTGTGGTTGCACGGCTTAACTCGTCGGACGGGGGTAGTTCTTGCCCTCTCACCAAACATCCCAGCTCAACAAACATTTTTGTTCGTGCCAGAATCAAATAAAAAAAGAAGAAGAAAGTTACTCTATGTTGACCACGGACGGACTGAAAAAGACTTTAAAAGGAAAAGGATAGATCCGAGAAAAAGCTGAAAAGAAAATGATCAAAAACCTATGTCTATACCACTGAAAAACGATTAGGAAAACTTGTTTTCAAAGTTCATCAGCAGCATAGATTCGCCTCGATCCCAAAACATGCCGGTTGTTATTGGCAAAGGCTGGCCTTCCCACCCCTCAAGTCCCGAGAGACTTCCTATGGCTATCCCTCTGGCCACGTCTATGAGAGATAGCCCCTTAATCACCTCCCAGTCACAACGTCCTAAAAATTTAGAATTCGTATGTCAATGTCAAGTCCTGTTGTCCTTTGTCAATTGTCATGTCCAGTTATTGTCGATTCACCAATGGACGGCCCGAAACACCGTCCAGACACCACCAACGAAATTGTACTAAACCATTTTCTTTTCTCAAACAAAAATCACGACACGAGAAATAGACATAGATCCATTATTTATATTTAAAAATAAAATGAAAACTGAAAACTACTACTAAAATTAAAGGATTTCTGTGCTTAAAAAGGTAAAAATTCAAAAAAAAAATCATATAAAAACTTAAAACTATTACTCACGCTTATCCTGCTTCCGTCCCCCGAAGTCCTGCCGGCAGCAATGAAAGAAGACTCCTGAGGATGATCCACAATCCGGGATTACGCGCACAAACACTTAATAAATGCAGAAATTCACCTTTCCTAACCTTAATTACAATTTCCAAGACAAAACTAAACTAAATTTACTTAAAACTAAGAAAACAATATACTTAAACTAATTTAACTATTTAGTTCACTTTATGTCAGCTTCTGCTTCCTCTAGAAATTTTGTTTTTGGGGTTGAAATGGTGACGGTGCACACACTTTATATGTGCACTGCGTTTTTCTTAGTGTCTTCTTACTTTATGTAGGTATATTGATGGAGGAATGTCTCGTGGAGTATCCACCAATTGATCCTTTGTTGTTGACGATACCGTATGACGGCCGTCACAACGGGTTGGACAAATCCCCACGATTGAAGGTATCAGAGGCTCTCGAGTTTCACACAAAATTCCGTTTTTCTCAAGCCTACACAAATGGGAAGGTTAATTTTTGATATAAAAAAATGACACACCCACCTCCGCACTTAATCTCCAAAACTTCACTTTCACCCGAAACGCTTCCAAAAGAAAATTCGCACCGTCGCCAAAAAAAATCTTACAGTTGATTAAAACGTATAACCCACTGTTTAAATTCGAACACAAAAAAAAACTCACCCAAAAATGTTTTTGAGGTATATTTTTATGCTACACTGTAGCCAAAATTAACAAAAAACGAGTGGTGGGTGCACGACTGGGTCGTACGCAACTTTCTCTTTCACAGCAAGTTGGGCGTTAGATCAAATCATAAGCACTTTGATTATTGATGCTTAAATGATATAAATAATTTCGAAATTTTTTATTCCGAAATTTGAAGAAATCGATGTCAATGTGAATAATAATGATTTTCCGTTATCGGCCAAAACTGAAAATTCCGTTTAGTGATATTTGGGCCAAAACTAATTATGTGGAATTGTTTCAAGCTATAATAGTAGTATATATATTGAATTTCATTCAATTTGACATAGTAGTTTGCGAGAAATTAACAATTTTCTTTATATGGCCTAAATGCAAAATCCGTTATATGGATTTTCTCGAAAAAGCTGGGTATGCAGTTTTGTTGGAACTAATATGCTTATAGTATATATAAAGTTTAATCAAAATCGTTAGAGCCGTTTTCGAGAAAATTGAGGTTATGTGTAATTTTTGTATGGCAGGTACCGTTATTAACATGGCTAAAAGCAAACCAAAAAAATGGCCTTGAATTATAACCAAAACAAACTTGGATACGAAGTTTGAAGAAAATCGGTCAAGCCGTTTAGGCTGGGGAGACCATTACGGACAGACGGACCGACGGACGGAATTCCAAAAACCACTTTTTTAGGCTCCGCTATAATCGTAATGTTAGAATCAATCAAAATCTCGAGGTCGAAAATTTTCACGAAAACAATATCTTTCTCTTTGTAAGAGAAAGTTAAAAGAAGATCTTTAGTCGTGGCGATGATCAGCTGGTATTATCAACCGCTCTCATACGCAATTTTTTTTTTTTGTGAAAAGGGCACTGACCAGATTGTCAACAGTTAATATTAACAGCTGTCGTCTATATTTCGTTTCCCTTATTGTTTGTATTCGTGTGCTCTTGTAACACAAAACACAATCTAATTATTGTCACCTATATCTTCCTCTCTCTGCCCAAAACTCATGTCAATTCGCCTGTTCCAGTATCGGGGAAGTTCACAATAATGGATTTTAAATGACAAAATATATAATGGTAACATCTAACATCAATAAAATAGATAAACATTCATGTCTAACAAATAACCAAATAAATTAATATATAAAATATAATATACGTATATAAATAAGAATTGACGACCAAACCTACAAAAAGTACACCTAATTTCAATTGCACATACATACGTCCATACATAAAAAGTAGCCTACATATTCGCCGAAATATCTTTCGCGAATATGATCACAAAGGAGACAATAAAACAAAACAAATGTAAACAAATGTCGTCATATTATATCATATGGGGGTATCGAAAAATCACAGTTACATCGAATTTGATGTAAGTAAATCTTTGTTTACATTTTTAACTTTCTCTTACAAAGAGAAAGATATTGTTTTCGTGAAAATTTTCGACCTCGAGATTTTGATTGATTCTAACATTACGATGATAGCGGAGCCTAAAAAAGTGGTTTTTGGAATTCCGTCCGTCGGTCCGTCGGTCTGTCGGTCCGTCGGTCCGTCGGTCCGTCGGTCCGTCGGTCCGTCTGTCCGTGACGGTCTCCCCAGCCTAAACGGCTTGACCGATTTTCTTCAAACTTCGTATCCAAGCTTATTTTGGTCATAATTCTAGGCCATTTTTTTTGTTTGCTTTTAGCCATGTTAAAACTGGTACCTGCCATATAAAAATTACACATAACCTCAATTTTCTCGAAAACGGCTCTAACGATTTTGATTAAACTTTATATATACTATAACCATATTAGTTCCAACAAAACTGCATACCCAGTTTTCTCGAGAAAATCCATATAACGGATTTTGTCATTTAGGCCATATAAAGAAAATTGTTAATATCTCGCAAACTATTGTGTCAAATTGAATGAAATTTAATACATATACTACTATTACAGCTTGAAGCAATTCCACATAATTAGTTTTAGCCCAACTATTACTAAACGGAATTTTCAGTTTTGGCCAAAAACGGAAAATCATTATTTTTCACATTGACATCGATTCCTTCAAATTTTGGAGTAAAAATTCGTATAAATACATTTCGACATTTTTTATATCATTTTAGCATCAATAATCAAAATGCTTATGATTAGATCTTACGCCCAACTTGCTGTGAAAGAGAAAGTTGCGTACGACCCAGTCGTGCACCCACCACTCGTTTTTTATTAAAGTGCTGAAGGGCTGCCGTAACAGTTGATGGGCGCGATATTCCATCAGTAATTCATAAAAAGGCACTTCACTTCTTAAATTAGTAATCTGCGGTGATGGCACACTCGAGATAGAACCAATCAGGGATAAAAACATTTCTTGATCTACTAAACGTCGTTTGCGTAATTCCACTAACTTATGCACCGAACGTCGAAATACTGGAATTATTTGTTGCATAGAGAGTCGAATTCTCACCGGTCGAATTTTTTTATGCGATCGCGTGGCTGGTATTACCGAAATGTCGGCGCATGTGTCCATTAAGTATGTAAACTTGTTTTTTCCATCGCGGATAAAGAGTCGTTAACGACTGACCCTTCAATTTTCCGATTTATTAATACAGGGAGCACGACAACTATTTGCTTCTGGTCCCCACGTTCGGTCGTACCAGCATTCTTCGCTTATAACGTCTTCGTCTATGGGCGGCTTATAATGGGTGATTTTTTTAGAGTTAAGTTTTTCAGGTTGGCAGCACTGGTTAGTAATGGCGTCCAAACGTCATCTGTCAAAGTGAAAAGTTTTCAGTATATTCTGCCATTTAATCATGGAAAGACTTTCAAACGAGGAACGATTGCAAATTATTGAAATTTATTATCAAAATTCGTGCTCTGTGAAAAATTTGCAAATCCGCTGTTTTATCGAAAAATTATATTCAGTAATGAGGCTCATTTATAGCTCAAAGGATACGTAAATTAGCAAAACTGTCGCATCTGGACTGTAGTGATGAACAGCCACATTTTATACATGAATTACCGATTCATCCCGAAAAAAGACAGTTTGGTGTGGTTTATGGGTTGGTGGCATCATCGGTCCATTTTTCTTCAAAGAAACGTAACCGTCAACGGCGAACGATATCGAGCTATGATACGCAACTTTTTTTTGCCCCAGTTGGCTGAGTTGAACTTGGTTGACATGTGGTTTCATCAAGACAGTGCCACATGCCACACAGCTCGTGAAACAATGGAAATGTTGAAGGGTGAATTTGGTGAGCAGCTTATTACTCGAAATGGCCTGTGAGTTGGCGGCCAAGATTATGCGATTTAAAGCCTCTTGATTGTTTCTTGTGGGGTTATGTAAAGTCGTTAGTCTACGTGGATAAGCTGAACGCGATTGAAGGCTTGGAGGATAACATAATACGCGTAATTCGTGGAATACAGGCCGAAATGCTCGAAAAAGTGACGCAAAATTGGACCTTCCGAATGGACCATTTGAAACGGACAACATTTACATGAAGTTGTCTTTAAAACGTAAATGGCAAAAGGCCTATTTATCGATTACAATAAAAAATTTGAATATTTGATGCAAATTTTAGTGTTTTATACGATTTAAAAACAAACGACGCTTAAAAAATCACCCGTTATCTATTGCTTTTAGGTTGATTGCCACAGCGTTGATACGACGAAGATGGTGCCCGAGAGTGAGAACGACTGCGCGTGTTCGTCAGCGACTAAGAAAACTGTGCTCCTAATTTTGCAACACTACGTGTGAGCTCTGCAATTTGGCGTTCGATGTTCCTATGTTCCACTAGATTGCACTCCAAATTGTGTTTTTATGATTTCGTTTCGCTTATTTGAAGACACTTTAGGCTCTTCGTTGATCACTGTAAGGTCAGAAAGCTTAGAGAGATAACCGATACTTACTGAAATAATGAATCGCATATTGGAAGGCAATCGCTGCATCCACGGTATCCTTTCAGCCAGAGTTTTAAGTTTTTTTTATATAAAAGCAATCCATAAGGAATTGCTTTTCTTGAATTTCTTGGGAAGAATCTTAAATGAAAAAGGACGATTGTCACATATGGAGATAGATCTGATTATTCCGTTATTGATATCGTTTACTAAAGTTTTAAGTATTTCGTTTGGTTCTGCAAAAGGGTTTTTCCCCTTTAAAATTTGCATACATCTTAATTGTTCCCTTGTATTGTAGATCTGCCATTTAGTCAAGAAATATTTCATTTATATTTCAAAAACCCTTTTCAGAAACCTAAAAACTTGTACATTATCTTCATCCTAAACAGTGTTGCATTTCAGAAATGCAACCCAAGACATCGAGCCACAACAATTGCATTGTGTTCCTAAGTGCCTAGTTAGCTAAGAATTCCCCATTAAACGAACAACTACCCCTGTACAAACTACTTTCATTACACCACGACCACCGACAAAACAACAACCTTCAGCAAAGTGCCTTTAAAACTTTTAACCCCCGCCTTCACCTTGTGGTATTGCCTTCTCTTGCAGTAACTAACTCCCGTAATGTAATTATTTTCTCAACATTGCTCATGGGTCAGGACAGAAATCCGATTTCAAAGAGGACCAAGACATGAAGGGCTTGGTTTTAGCCGCAACTATTACAATTACTATTACGTAGTCATATATTTAACTCACCAAAATATTTCAATTATTCTTCGCCATTCGCTGAAGTTTACTGTGAGTCCTTGGACTCGAAACGAAGCGAGTACCCTTGTAGTTGTGTATAATAAAGGTGCACTGGTTGCACGTTAAAGCAGGGAAAGGACAACAAAAAAAAAAAACTTTTTCCGGTTGAGGCTAGTCAAAGTTAATTAAATTCAAGTAAAGTCCGGGTAAACTAGGTCAGACATTGAAAACTTATCCTCAGTACTTCCCGACCGAACGGCAATATACGACATTTCACCGGAAGGACTCTCAGATACCTTTTCATATCAAATTGCACGTGACATTAGAATGGGGCTAGTGTCCTTTTTTGAGAGTTTAAAAGTAGTGTCTTGAATGGTTTGGAATGGGATATTAGGAGTTTTTAAAAGGATGACGATAGAAGCACCAGGGGAATTTTCACTTTTGAAGTAACAAACTAGTGCTTGATGTGATTACAACATTTTTGGAGACATTTAGAAAGTCTTAAGCCTTTGTGTAAACTTTTCAACATTTTAGCGAACGATATCAGGATGTTTATGTCCCAGGAGAGCCTAAATATTGGTGATGAATATTGTGGCACAGGAATTCAGTACAAACATCGACTGACCTCGACAGTAAGACAATGAAACCATTCTTGCAACAAAAATCTCCATTGTGGGCCTTCACCTTATTGATCCATCCTTGGTGTCGATTATATCCGTAGTCTGTTTCTAGCCATCCGGATGCTGTTGGAAATCTATAGAGGAATGGAGGATTTCGGATGAATTATATCAATCCGCATCAAGGCGAAATTGGCCACCATAAAAATTATGTACGCTCACACTTTGACCGAGAAAAAGATGAGATAGGTAAAGACTGTTGCTAGGAGCACATAGACAAAAACTATGAGGGACTAAACAAGTACGGTAAACCAACATCAAGAACATGGAATGTTGTTACTAATTATAATAAGACTCCTTTATAACATTCACATTTCTGAAATACATAGGGAACTAGATGATTCACTAACATGCGCTTACAATGCTACTCTATATACATCGGGCTTAGAAATCGAAGCCATCCAAACTCAGCCTTAACGCAAGTTTGACAAATTTTAAATGGAAATATGAAACCATGCTATCCCGAACATAAATAGGGCTCGGTATATAGGATTTGAGACGCAAATAAAAAAAAACATGCGTTGAGTCAGTTGTGAGGTATTAAGGTGTTCATTTGGAAAGGTTCTTGTAGGTCAGAAGGCACGAGCGGCATTTATGTCTCTCAAAAGTCTATTCGTGGGTCCAATCGTTGGTTGACTTATGTACATGGAACATTTACCCATCATATTCATATATAAAAAAGCTCCTAGTCTTTGAGCTCAAATTTCTAAGTCTCACATCCAGGATTCAGGTATACAGGAGTAAGATGATTGGCTGTTGTAGAACAAGGGTAGACTGTGATTGGCTTTAACTTGGCAATGCCCAGTGGCTGTAGCTCTGACTACACATCAACTGTGCTTATTTTTACCTCCATCCCATCCATTCCAACCATCGGGTACTGGTCTGATCCAAACGGATTTGACTTGGTAAACGATAAGTGCGAGTGTTGATGAGAAGACGAAAAGCAGCAACACTATGAACAGTCTGGTCAGAATGGCATGGAATAGCCGGGCCGCTGTCCCAGGCAAACCAAAATGAACTGTTTCGACATATTTGGACAACAGGTTATTTAGGAATTTCAAGTGTAGGTCAAGCCCCTCGAACAGAGATGGTGGCTGATGAACCGAAAGGCCAACAGCAGCGCTCAATCCCGTAGTGCGGTCACCAGATTAACGAATGGTCAATTGCTATAAGAAATAGGCACGCATCCGGTATTTTGGATGTCCGAACATTCTGAGGGGCTAACATCGACTCGGATTACTAACTTGTTGCAGCCAAGGTAAGAATGCGGATATGCACTAGGCTTAAACAAACCAGAAATACTGTAAAAAAATGTAATGTCGAAAGACTGCAATCGCAAGAGACCATCACGGCCTACGCGTAACGCGAATCCCTTAACCTCTCGATTCGCTCCATACCACCAGCTTCTAATGTCGAAGAACAATGGCAACGATGCCAACAAGCCATTAGATCAGCCGCAACTGATGTGCTTGATTTCTCGCGCCCACAAGCAAGAAACCCGTGGTTTGATGAGGACTGCCAACAGATGCTCGCAGCCAAGAACGAGGCCTATAAGGATATGGAAGAACCACTTCTGCAGACTGTTTAACGGCGATCACGAACAACATTCCGCTGTCAGGCAGAACGAACCATTTAATATTGGCAACGTCAGCGAAAACTGCCAACCACCCGACCTAAGTGAAGTGAGTATAGCAATATCTGAACTCAAGCTTAATAAGGCCGCCGGAAATGACGGCCTTCCCGCTGAGCTTTATAAAGCTGGCGGAGATGACTTGGTAAGTAACATCCACCAACTCATAAGCCAAATATGATCGGATGAAAGTATGCCTGCAGATTGGAACCTTAGCATAATTTTCCCGCTCCACCAAAAAAGGAGACCCTCTGAACTGCGCCAGTTACAGAGGCAAAAGTCTCCTCAACATCGCCTACAATTTCATATCTGCCGTAATAAGTGAACTCCTGAAACCGTTTACCAACAACCTGATCGACCCGTATCAGTGTGGTTTTAGGCCAGGAAAGTCCACAATCGATCAAATTTTCACACTTCGGCAGATCCTGGAAAAAAACCCAAGAAGTCCAAATCGATATCGATTAATCGATTTCAAAGCCGCATACGGCAGCATTTATAGAGACGAACTATACAGAGCCATGTCTAATTTTGGTATACCGTCCAAACTCGTCCGTTTGTGTATGATGACTATCACCCCAATCCTGCTCCACAGCGCTGAAACATGGACCGTATCAAAAATGGATGAAGTAATCCTTGGTCAATTCGAGAGGAAAATTCTTCGAAAAATCTTCAGTTCCGTTTGCGTTTACGGGCTAATGAGACGAAGATTCAACAAAGTACTATACGCGCTGCACAGCGACGTGCCCCTAGTGAAAAACTCCGCATTGGACGTTTAAGATGGCTAGGACATGTAGCCACCGAATGGACACCAATACTCCGGCTCGCTAAATCTTCGAATCCCATCGGACGCAGTAGAGGAAGATCTCGCCTAAAGTGTCGCGTACATGTAGGAACTGGGGGCCGTTAGCTAAGGACCGGGCTTATTGGAGAGGTATATTGGTTGAGGCCCAAGTTTCCTCCGGACTGTTGCACCACTTAAGTAAGGAAGTAAGCGAGTTTTGAAATATAGACTTCAATTCTCTACCCCACTGGCATCTGGCTGTATCCCTAATTTCAAAGTAGAAGTTAGCTTTTAACTTATCACCTTGGGCTCGTTCTTGAATTCTTTGTAGACATCCGATTGCCTCACTGGATCCCTTGGAATTATACCTGAGGATTTGATATGTATCTTCAGGTCAGTTTATGACACTTGTATTGTGTGTAGTTTAAGCGGTTCAACGCTTAATTAAATCTGGAAGAGGGGTTTCGTAAAGTTGCAGCTCAAAAGTATGAATACAAGCAACAATTATTATCCCTCTTCCACCCCTCCCAACAGCTCTCACATCCATTGTTCCATTGTGCGTTAGTCGGCATGCCAACGCTAAAGACACTCAAGACTCAACACACTTTTGTGCGTGACACTAATAAATTCCCATTATTGCCATATCCTGGAAGTAGGATATCGAGTATTAATATCCATTCGCATTACTCACCATCACCAGAGGGAGGAAGGTACGTGCGGAATTCAATTCGCCGACGTTTGTTGTTAAGTGTACAACCATTAACACAATCGTCTGCAAGACAAGTAATATGAGAACTGAACGTCTACCGCTCTTGCGGAGGATATGCCCCCGCCCGATTCATTTATCGTGGGGCCAAGAGCCAACAAACATCACATGTAGTGCTGAATACCACTGACAACCAAGTTAGACGACAGTTGTCATGTTTCACTTAAGAGTCATCCTAGTTGCATTTATCAATTTAAGTGTCAACATGCGAACATGAAATGTGAGCAGACGCCCGACAACACAGACCGCTTCCTTCCATGAGACATTCCTTCATATCACCACGGGGATGGACGTTTTAAGACGGTTTTTGTGCGATATGCACGACTTTGGCATTTATAGGTTGGTATTGTGCACATATGTGTGCTTTCGGTTTTGAATGACATTTCTCTGGATAATGTACCTTCATGCATAACACAGATGCATGGTGGTAATGCTCATCGGATCAAAATAGTGTTGAGATGGGAATGTGCACTTGTCGTTGGCTTGGAGATTTAGGTGAGTGAAGCGTGACAGTATAGGAATGGTTCATATTTTCATGTCAGTATCCTAGTTGGAGAAACAGCTACTACCTCTTTCTTATATGACCTACAAATAGTTTGGATTAGAAGATAACATGTGGATATGATTATTCCAAGATGTGACCGAATTTGATCTGTTGATGAAGATGTGACGGAATCGTTGAGTGTCAAAATGCAAATAATTCCGGAGCAACTATGACATCACTTACGGTAAGCCACACACTGATACTCATTTATGATTCTTAGTGGATGAAACGGCATCAAACCATGAGCATTCGCAATCAGCACTCAGAGATATTAACATTCGTCATGATTTCAGAAAGTCTGAAGCCGATGTTCTTTGGCTGTAAATTTTTGAATTCGAAACAATTCCTCCGCTATTCATGTCTTGTGCGCCACCTATAATAATTGTTTCGATTTCACAACTTTTGCTCCACTTTATACTTTTGGATATCCTTCAACTGGTGTTCCTTGGCTCTGACGTTCAATGTGTAGAAGCGTGGAATTCTAGCATACTAATGTTAGTATCTGCTTGGCAAAACCTGAAAATCCTTGTCAATGTTGTCGACTGTGCGGTCCTGCTCGCTGCATTCTCTACATCGAAATATACTCCTTGCCGTTTTCTGAACGACACTGCCAAATGAACGACAGGAGGGTGTCTAATACTGAGATACTACGTCGTTAGCACTTTTCATATGTACTTAATCGATTGGACGCCGGCCGTAATAGTATTGGATATTGATGTGACCTTCAAAGGTATTGAACAATATCGGTGAATATAACAACATCATACTCATTCAACTTTAGAACTGTTGATCGCCCATTAATAGACTACGGTACAATGGGTATCCATCATTGTCTGATGGTGTCGGGAATCAGGTCACTCTGGTATCCCTAGGAACAACTACCATCGAACATGCAGATGAGACATACTCGGACAACAGGTTATTTACGAATCTCAAGGGCTAGTCAGGCTCTTTGAACAGAGATGGTGGCGGATGAGCCCAAAATACTGATGGCCACATGGTCTAGAGGTATCTGATAAATATAATTGTCAGTCCAGGTTGGGGGTTGTACTTTGGGTTAACTATCACTAACGGAAAAAAAAACGCAAAGAGCCTCGGAAAGGACTGATTTTAATGTTGAGAACCATGCAATAACCTGTATTGTAAGAACATTGAACACTTGAACAGCGTCTATTAAGCAGACATTACTGCCATCCAGGAAATGCAAACAAGAGCTTTGGAAAGGGCTGATTTTAATGTTGAAAACCATGCAACGACCTGTATTATGATAACATAGAGGCGCAAAGCGGAAACAGCTTCTACAAAGCAGACATTACTGCCATTCAGGAAATACAAAGAAAACTGCATTCCGTGTTCACCATACCAGAAACAGCGACTATTCGGATGTGGATTTGTTATAAGTGACTTCTTATGCTTTAATGACATTAGTGAATGTATTGTAACAATCCGCATCATTGCCAAATTCGTCAGCCAAAGTTCACGCTCTGACGGATGGAAAAGGTCATAAAGTGAAAGACTGCCTTTATGAGCTCCTTGACAACATTAAGCGAGATTAATTCTTCGTTTTATTTCTGATAAGGTGTCTATTTTAGGGTTAGTAGTGGATCCAAGAAAGACAAGTTCCTTAAAACCACAAGCTGTATCTGTCGATGGTGGTGTTCTCGTATTCTGTCGATGTTTTATGCCCTTCCTCGTTACCAGTTTATACTTGGTTTACCTTAACCCATTTTGCAACTTCCTTCTATAAAGCTATACTAGAAAACGTGGCTATGACATCACGTTAAGTCCGACCAATGATGTCAACATCGTCGGCACATGCTAGTAGTTGCAACGATTTATGAAAGATTGTGCCTATAGTGCTTGTTCGAGAGTTTTCCCGAACATGGTATCGAATGTGTTGCTGAGGTCGTTTACGAACCTAATGGAGCAGCGAGAATTTTCCATCACCATCCTGCACAGACGAAACTAGAAATGACTGTGTGTAGTTCGTCTCTATTAAGTCTGTAATATGTGGCTTTGAAATCGATGAATAGGTGGTGAGTTGAGGATTTTCCATGATCTGACGAAATTTTGAATATTTTATCAGTTGTGGACTTTCCGAATTTAAAATTTTCAGGAGTTCACCGATTGCGGAAGATAGGATCGTATAGGAGAAGTTGAAGAGATTTATGCCTCTGTAGTTGGCGCAGTCTTATTTTTTGTATTTTTGTGGAGTTTGTCAATATTCAGGCATACTTTAAGCTATTTCTTTTTTACTCTTTTTTTCTTGTGTCCGAAAATTCAGTGTTGTTTCCTTCCTCTTTGTCTATAGAGCTCAATGGCAGCTCTAGTCTTCACCTGCATCTTTTCCTTGTAGCCCTCGATTTTTGCATTCTTTATCAAACTTAGGGGTTCTTGGTCCTGGGTGCGACAAACCTAGCCTATCCTGTGGCGTGTTGTCATCGTCGCTATTAGTTTTGGAAGTTAGATAATGGTGGTATGGTATTAGTTGTGAGATTAAGGGATACTCGCTTTGCAAAGTTCTGGGAAGTCTCTTGCGATTGCAGTCTTTTGACATTACATTTTGTCTATGTTTCGCATTTTATGGTGGATATCCGAATTCTTACCTCGTTTATCTCAAGGTAGTGATCCAAGTCAATGTTATACCCTCGGAATGTTTGGACGATCCAAAATGCTGAGGTTTATCGCTATATGATCAGTCTGGTGGACAGTTTGTCGATCTCGCCATATTCCCTTACGGATATAGTGGTGGATTCCTGTTCTGGCTATTGAGGCATTTCGATGGGTAGTGTAGTCAAATATTCTACACTATTGTGCTAAAACATCCCAGAACAATTTAAGCATCGTATTCCGGAAGTCGCTCATTAGGTTAAGGAGGTCAATATAGAAATGCCCTATTTTGCCTCCGTCAGATTATAGCATATAAGTCTGGTATTGGTGAATTTGGTTTTGACGTTGATTTTTACAATACGTTCCAAATGAAAAATCTGGTGTTAATGGTCCATATAGGGCCTCAACCTAGCTTTTCCTTTAATTTGTCTGTGCGATGATACTATCTTTGCCACAAATGAGAGGAGCTCCTGTTTTACGCTGAATCCGAATGGCAAATTAGAGAAGCTTCTCATGACAGTGTTACTCTGTTTGCATTTTAGTTCATCTCTATTCAAGGGCCTGACTGACCTTTAAAAGTCGTACTCTGCCCTCCATCTGGGAGTAGAAGACATTACATCGGTCTTATCTACTTTCGCAAAGGGGTTTCTGTAGGGTTTAAACCAAATCTACGGTTAAGAAAGCTGGTAGGCATCAGGTTTGTAAAATCGCCTGGCTTATCATGAAATCGCATTGTCTAATATTTGATCAGTACAGTTACGTATATAGATAGGAAAAATAGAATTTATGAAGAATTATGCATCTTTTACGTGACCTAGTCCGTTCACATTAACTATTAACTCTGACAAACATGGGTGGGACATATAGAACGAATTGACACAAATACTCGGGATCGCAGAGTCTTAAATTCCCAGCCAGACGTAGGACGCAATAGAGGAAGAATTTGGCACGCACAAGTAGAAACTGACCTTAACCAACTTGGAGGGGCAGTTAGCTAAGGACCTGTCTAATTGGAGAGGCATATTGATTCAGACCCAGGTCCATTCCGGACTTAAGTAAGTAAGTCCGTTCACATATATTAATCTAACTACATGTAACCGCTTTAACCAAGTTATAACGGGTCCGCCATCTAACGTTTTTTTTTCAACTAGTGCTTATTTCGTGAATGGTTACACTTAGCTCATGTCTGATTTGACAGATAATTAGTTTTATCCTTCCGCTGAACGAATATGGTTGTGTTTACGCTTGAACAACACTGGGAAATATTGCGACATTACTTTGAAAATCATGGTAATGTTGCAGAATGTGTGCGAAAATTGCGTACGTATTTTTGAAGAAGAGAAGCACCGTCAGCTCCGTATGTTCGTTATCTTGTGAAAAAAGTGAAAGAAACTGGAATCCTCATCGATAAACCAAAGCGTGAAAAGCCAAAAACAGTGTGTACAGAGGCATAATTGGGCCATTTTTCTTCGAAAATGAGAAAGGAGTGGCCGTTACAGACAATGGCGATCGTTATCGGCCCATGTTGAACGAATTTTTGTTCACTAAAATTGAAGAGGAGGATATTGGCAACATTTGGTTTCAACAGAACGGCGCTACGTGCCACACAGCCGAAGCTACACTCGATGTTTTGCGCCCTGTTTTTGAAGATCGCCTTATCAGCCGCAGAGCTGATGTCGTTTGGCCACCTCGGAGCTGCGATTTGACACCGTTGGACTATTATTTGTGGGGTGCCGTAAAAGATAAGTGTTACGCCGACAAGCCAGAGACAATTGACGCTTTAAAGGACAATATTCGTGAAGCCATTGGTGAAATACAGCTGCACACAATCGATAATGTGCTTAAAAATTGGACCGATCGTGTAGGCTACTGCATGGCCAGCCGAGGCAGCCATTTGAATGAAATTATATTCTATTACTAACCGGAAGGATTGTACTTTCAAATAAAAAAAGAAATTTGAGAAAATATTCAGTAGTTTTTTTTTTCAGCATTTTCAAAAAAGTTATTTGGCGGACCCTTTATATTGCTTAACGAAGTTAATTTTTTAGTGCTAAGAGATATTTTACACCAGCCTAACTCATTTTTCTCTATAAAGCTTAAGTAATACCAGATTTTGAATACTATCCTTTGGAGTTTGTCCCAAAAACATGCGCTCTATTGAAGAACTATGAATCCCCCTCATAGGCGATTTTCTCTTTCTTCAGATTTGTTAACATTCGTTCACCTAAGACTTGTGAGAGATTTTTTATTGCAGCTTCTATAGCGGCTTATGTTCAGAAAAAAAAATAAAGAAATCATCTCAAGACAATTCATAGAATAAGGAAGTTTCTATAATATTTTTTGTGACAGAACAAGTAACCCCAAAGCCTTTATATTGCCACCGAGATGCCCGTATGTCAGCTTAAATGAATCCCTTATATAATTCCCGACGACAAGTAAGAAAACAGAATCCTATTTCCGGCCCGCATTGTCCTTGCAATATTATTGAACATTATGGCAACTACATGTTCTTGGTTTTACTTATTCCTTACTTACAGACAAAACCTCTTTTTCTCACAAGATGTTAAAACAAATGTTTAGTTCGCACCTATATTTGGGTATGGACTCCCCTACCATAAAATCCAAGTAAGCTCTGATATCACATTGCCTGTGCCCCCACAAATTCAGAGGCAATGACAATCAATTCACTACTCCATCGGTAGTCCTAGTTTCTCCATCACCATAAGCTTATTTGGAACAAATTATTGGAGCCTCTGCAATCGTTGAAAGAGGATAACATCAGAGAGTCCCTAACCACCCAGAAATTCACATTCTCCTCGAGGAAAAAATACCATCAATCCCTCTACATAAACAGTCCATGGCAACAATACCCAGCAATTTCACCGGAAGTTATAAATATACCCCCCCTTGGTTGTGTCCTTGTTTTTGCAAAAACCGCAAAAGACCATACCTCCGTCGAAAAGCTGATGTAAAAACTTTGCCTTGCCTGACACAATTGAAGTTATGAAAATAACAGAAAGGACGAAGAACACAAAACAAGGATTTCGAAACTGCCAATAGATATATGACAGCAGTTTGGCAGGCATAGGGATCACATCGTTAACAAAAAATTTCGAAGCCTCTCGTTGGTAAGGTGGTACATAAGCTTTGTTTGAAAGTAGCACCTATATATTTGGGTGGGGTATTGTGTGGCTTCGGTGTGACCTGAAGTTCTATTAAGCGGCTTTTCATCGACAGGTAATTTTCATATAAGGCACCTAAAACGTATTGAATGGATAATCCTTAACGCTTCATATATTGTGCAGTCATTTCAGGGCTGCTATTCGTCTCCAAAGCCAACGAATTACTTTCAATCATCTCGGCAAATCCCTTAAAGAAATCTACTTATACCTCAATTTCTAGTCAATCCTTGCTGACTTTTTTTTTTATTAATCATCTACATCCGTGGTTACATCACCTGGAGCAGGATGTGCTTTGGTAGACGGTGAATGATGTGTATGTGCACTGCAGAAGCCGGAGAAAATGCATCCCGAATATCGACTTCGTTTGTGCGCGGCAAAAAAAGGATCAGGGATGATGTGTTTGAAAAAAAGGAGAAGAAGATTTAACGGAAAAGGATGTAAGTAATTTCTGGAATAGTTGACATGTCCTATTTGCATTTGACTGCAATTCCTTTTCCCTTTTTTGATTTTTGTTGGATTTTTTTTGGTGTGCATTTGTGGAATGATTTTCTAATATCTAGTTAAGGTATCTACTTTGGAAGGATGATTGCGATGGAAGATGCAGTTCCTGCTTTTGTCAGGAACAGGAACTGCAGTAGTTTGGCTGAAGGAGTAATAGCGTTGTAGGAAACGATATGTTTGTGAAAATATAATATCTATACACTTGTTGGATGTGGAAATGGGTTATAGCATGCCTCCTTGTGGTGGGTATATGGCCTCATCCCAGCTGAGCAGCTGCCAAAAGTTTAGTTGATGGGTTTGTTGATTATAATGTGCTTAATTAGGTTGTATAGCTGGTTTAGAACATTTATTTCTACACTGGTTTCAAAATTCGTAAAATTCTAAAATTCTAGGAAGAATATAACCACCATTGCATTGGATATGTAAGGAATAGCACATCGGCTAAACAGCCTACAAGGCTTTAGTCTCACGTTAGCAGTCTTTTGAGAAAAAAAATCCATGATCATAAACGTGACTGAATTCTGTTGATGCAGTGTTGAATATTTGAATATTCTCCTCCACGGCTGCTTATATCTCAACAAGCCTATAAGCAGCAGTGACATTTTAGTTCAATCTTAGAAAGCAATTCAGTCAGTAGTGTTAAATCACATGACCTGGGGGCCAATTCTGATCACCAAAAGGAAATATTAAATGTCCTGAAAATGTCTCTTGCAGTAATTAAATTATTTCACGGCCTGTATGGTAAGTTGCACCACATGTCATCAACACCACTATCATCCAAATGATCCAGCAACAGTCACGGTTCAACCAACCTCATTTTCTAAGTACCTATTGACCATTGACTTCTTGAAAGGACCGGGCTGGAGTGACTATCTTTTTCGGAGAATCGGAGCACCACACCATAACTTACACGTTGCTGAAGCATTTGTTGTTCGACAGTCACATGTGGATACTCTGAACCACAAATGTTGGAATTTCTTCATCGTCCACTTGTTGATTTTTAAAAACAATCCATTCAACTAACTATTGCTGGTGCACATGGTCGGTCATCAGTGCTTGGGTTCATGGAATTTTGTTAGCATGACTGCGCAGATCGTTAATGGCTATACGCTGTAAAGAGCTCTTGAAATATTCAAATCATCCCCATGGCACCTATTTGGTGATCCTTGGATACTTATCAAAAATCTCATGTACTGCGTCCATATTAACATTACGGCAAGCCCCGGCAGAAGCAATAACTAATGCACTTTCAGATTTGAATGTTGATGACTCGTTGAGCATGTTAATAAAACAGCTACTCACAGGCAGAATCATTAACACAAATCATGGCGTCTCATCCGCACTTAGACCTGTTAGCTGTGGCACTCCAAAAGGAAGCATCTTGTCTTCTCTTCTCTGGAATCTAGTGATCAACGAACTACTATAGTAAATCTGGAAAGAGAAGGATGCAAAGTGATTCCTTACCAGAATGACGTGGCAATAGCTGTATTAGGAAAATACCTTAATACTCTTGTCTGGTTTTGACTAAGAAACTGAACTGGAAAACCAACATATAAGAACGCGTTAAGAAAGCCACCGTAGCCTTATACTCTTGTAAAAAGGTAATCGGAAAGAAATGGGGTATGCAACCACATATCTATTTCTGGATTGAAACCTATACTTCTGTATGCTCCACCGTCCACCAGATGGCTTTAGAAACAGCCTCCAATCGCAATCTACTAGGTAAAGTTCAAAGATCAGCTTGCATATGCATTAGCGGAGCTCTAAGAACAACCCCCTTCGAGACTTTAGATGCTATTCCACGGCAAAACAGACCGCAGCTTGTGCAGCTGTGAGACTGAGAGCCTCGTCACAATAGACATCAAATCAGGGTGAACACACAAAGATTCTGAATCACCTTCATTATAGAAAACACCGACCACACCAATACCCAACTCAGACTTGAGCATAACTTCAGGACAACCATTCCCAGTTGCCTTGAATGGGAGTCGGATACGATCGGAACCAATAACTCAATTCACATCTACGCGGATGGGCCTAAAACAGAATCTGGTGTAGGTGGATATGTTTTCTCCGAGATGCTTAACCTAAGCATATAAATTAGCCTTTCTGATCATTGTAGCGGTTTCCAGGCGGAAATCATGACAATCAAAGAAACCTTGTCCTGGCTGAAATGGAATGTAAAATCCACGAAGTATATTAACATCTTCAGCGACAGCAAAGCGGCAATCAAATGTCTGGAAGCCATATCGTTCAATTCGAAATCAGCCCACGAATGCCGACTATCTCTCAACGAGATGTCAGAGCATATAAGCATTCACCACTTTTGGGAGCCAGCCCGCAGAGACATGCCAGGGAAGTAAAAGGCAGATGAGCTTGCCAGACAGGGCTACCCTTGATATTCTACAGCCAGTAGATATGTTGCGTATTCCCTTCGCTACATGTAAATTACAGATCAAACTGAATGCGTATGTCCTTGCAGAACACTGTCCTATAGGCCTACACGCAAAAAGACTAGGCCTCTTCAGCAATGATTTCTGTAGAAGCTGCTTGGACAAAGAAGAGAAGGAAAATATTACTCACCTTATCTGCTTTATCCGGGAGACTGCTTCTTCGACAAGCAGTGCATTTTCGAGGATAATGAGAAATATTGGAGGACCCAAACAAGACTTACTCTGTCAAGGGTGGTGCAGTCCATCCTACTGTATGCAGCAGCCATATGGTCTAAGTCAATGATAATGAAGTCCTTCGGGTGATGGATCAATTCCTTGCACCGACATTGGACTGTGAAAGCGTACTGGGCTCTTCGGACTGTTTCAGATGATGCAATTTGTGTCATCGCGGATCAGAGCTCCATTTGGTAAAGGTCCGTTCTGGTACCACATGGTTCTGTCGACTTTCGTTTGCTTAACTGAATACTCCAGACCTGACTATATAGCATAGGTGGTTTCTGACATTTATGTTGTGCGCTTCTGGTTATAGTTTGGCCAGAGTTGCCTGGATATTTGACATGTTGTGCCGTTTATCCAACTGCGTTTTGCTTTCTTGATCGCATCCAGTTTGATCTGTAATTTACATGTAGCAAGGGGCATACTTAACATATCTACTGGCAGTAGAATATCAAGGGTGGTGCCCTCTCTAGCAAGCTCATCCGCTTTGCAGTTCCCTGGAATTACTCTGTGTTCCGGAACCCACATGAGGTTAATGGTGAAATGCTCTGCCATCTCATTAAGAAATAGTAAGCGTTCTGCATTCCAGGGATTTGATTGCCGCTTGGCTGTCACTTAAGATGTTAATATACTTCATGGATATTACTTTCCCCTGGTGAGAATGGCACGGAAGAATACCCGGCCTGCTGTCCCAGGCGAACCTAGATGAGCTGCTCTGACATATTCGGACAACAGGCTGTCTAGGAATTTCAAGGGTTAGTCAGGCCCCTTGAACAGAGATGGTGGCGGATGAACCGAAAGGCCAACGGCAGCGCTCAATCCCGTAGTGGATACTGATGGCCCCGTGTCCTAGGGGTATCTAATAAATTGGAACTGGCCCTCCAGGTTGGGGGTTGTGCTTTGGGTTAACTACCCACCCACAGAAAAAAAACATGGTTACGAAGCAACCAATAGCCTCGGAAAGGACGGATTTTATTGTTGACGACCCTGCTAAACGAAAAAAGGACAACGACGTTCGTATCTGCACCTGGAATGTGAGAACATTAAACAGGAGAGGTGCAGGCGAACAACTAGCGGAAGCCCTAAACTGCTACAAAGCAGACATTACTGCCATCCAGGAAATACGATGGGATGGGCCGGGCAAAAAGAGGATGAAAAACTGTGACATATACTACGGACCGTGTTATAGTGAGCAGAAACAGCGACTATTCGGATGCGGATTTGTTATAAGTGCCAGACTTAGGCAAGAAGTCTTATGTTTCCAAGACATTAGCGAACGCATAGTAACAATCCGCATCAAGGCCAAATTCGCCAACATAAGCCTTATATGCGCTCACGCTCCGACGGAAGAAAAAGATGATATAGCTAAGGACTGCTTCTACGAGCTCCTCGACAAAACCTATGAGCGACTACCGAAGTACGATGTTAAAATCGTGCTGGGAGATTTTAATGCAAAGGTAGGAAGAGAAGACATCTTTAGAAGTATTGTCGGAAAACAAAGCCTATACGACAACACGTCTGGTAACGGACTTAGGCTAATTGATTTCGCTACGGAACGAAATGCCACTATAGCCAGCACACGGTTTCCTCACCTCGATATCCATAAGGGGACATGGCGGTCTCCAGATCAACGAACGGTCAACCAAATTGATCACATTGCGATAGATAAAAGGCATGCATCCAGTATTTTGGATGTCCGAACATTCCGAGGAGCTAACATCGACTCGGATCACTACCTTGTAGCAGCCAAGGTAAGAATGCGGATATCCACCACGCCACAACAATCCAGAAATACTGTGAAAAAATTTAATGTCGGAAGACTGCAATCGCAAGAGACCGCCAAGACCTTCGCACAACGCGTATCCCTTAACCTCTCGATTAACACCATATTACCAGCATCGAATGTCGAAGAGCAATGGCAACGATGCCAACAGGCCATTAGATCAGCCGCAACTGATGTGCTAGGTTTCTCGCGCCCACCAGCAAGAAACCCCTGGTTTGATGAGGAATGCCGACAGATGCTCGCAGCCAAGAACGAGGCCTACAAGGCTAAGCTGCAGGTGAAGACGAGAGCTGCCATTGAGCTCTATAGGCAAAGAAGAAGGGAAGAACATCGGCTTTTCAGCAAGAAGAAAAAAGAGCAAGAAAAGCGCGCGATCGAGGATATAGAGAGGTGCCACTCCAGGAACGATGTTCGCAAGTTTTACCAAAGTGTAAAGCGTCAAAGCCAAGGATACAAGGCTCGAACAGAATCCTGTCGAGATGAACAAGGAAATATTGTAGTTGAGACACAGTCGATGCTGAGGATATGGAAGAACCACTTCTGCAGACTGTTAAACGGCGATGACGAACAACATTCCGCTGTCAGGCAGAACGAATCATTTAATATTGACAACGACAGCGAAAACTGCCAACCACCCAACCTAAGTGAAGTGAGGATAGCAATATCTAAACTCAAGCTTAATAAGGCCGCTGGAAATGACCGCCTTCCCGCTGAGCTCTATAAGGCCGGCGGAGATGACTTGGTAAGTAACATCCACCAACTCATAAGCCAAATCTGGTCGGATGAAAATATGCCTGAAGAATGGAACCCCAGCATCGTTTGCCCGATCCACAAAAAAAGGAGACCCTCTGAACTGCGCCAACTACATAGGCATAAGTCTCCTCAACATCGCCTACAAGATCCTATCTGCCGTAATATGTGAACGCCTGAAACCGTTTACCAACAACCTGATTGGCCCTTATCAGTGTGGTTTTAGGCCAGGAAAGTCCACAACCGATCAAATTTTCAGACTTCGGCAGATCCTGGAAAAAACTTAAGAAGTCCAAATCGATACCCACCACCTATTCATCGATTTCAAAGCCGCATATGACAGCATTTATAGAGGCGAACTGTACAGAGCCATGTCTAGTTTTGGTATACCGCCCAAACTCGTCCGTTTGTGTAGGATGACGATAGAGAATTCTCGCTGCTCCATCAGGGTCGGAAACGACCTCACCGACACATTCGATACCAAAAAAGGATTTAGGCAAGGCGATGCGCTGTCATGTGATTTCTTTAATCTGGTTCTTGAGAGGATTGTGCAAAACCCCAAAGCCAACACCAGAGGCACAATTTTCCAAAAGTCGGTGCAACTACTAGCATACGCCGACGATATTGACATCATTGGTAGGACTCAACGTGATGTCATAGCCACGTTTGCTAGTATAGAGAAGGAAGCGGCGAAAATGGTCTTAGCAGTAAATGAGGGTAAGACTAAGTATATGCTGTCATCACGAAAGGACTCACAACATCGACGAATTGGACAGAACGTCACCATTGACAGATATAACTTTGAGGTAGTACGGGACTTTGTCTACCTCGGCTCCGCTATTAACTCTGACAACAACATCTCGTCAGAAATTAAACGAAGAATTACTCTTGCCAACCGCTGTTTCTTCGGGCTAAGAAGGCAATTTAGTAGTAAAGCCCTCACTCGAACTATTAAGGAGATCCTATATAAGACCCTGATCATCCCAGTCCTGCTCTACGGCGCTGAAGCATGGACCGTATCAAAAGCGGATGAAGAAATCCTTGGTCGATTCGAGAGAAAAATTCTTCGAAAAATCTTCGGTCCCGTTTGCGTTGACGGGCTATGGAGACGAAGATTCAACCAAGAACTATACGAGCTGTACAGCGACATGCCCCTGGTCAAAAAACTCCGCATTGGACGTTTAAGATGGCTAGGACATGTAGAACGAATGGACACCAATACTCCGGCTCGCAGAGTCTTCGATTCCCAGCCAGACGTCGGACGCAGTAGAGGAAGACCTCGCCTTAAGTGGCGCGCACAAGTGGAAACCGACCTCAACCAACTTGGAGTGCGCAACTGGAGGCAGTTAGCTAAGGACCGGGCTAATTGGAGAGGCATGTTGGTTGAGGCCCAGGTTCATTCCGGACTGTAGCGCCACTTAAGTAAGTAAGTAAGTAGACGTAAAATTAGAAGTTGAGATTATGGAGGTACCCCAAGTAGAAAAATTAATTTTAAGAAAATTATTTCTGAAGTCTGTTATTAGGATTCTGTTATTTATATTGCGGCCCATGAATGTCGGTGTGGCTCGTGTCCCGTGGCTCCATCCTGTTGCTATCACATGTTTGACAGTCATAATTCAGCCATTTGAGGAAGATGACGCGGGGTTATACGCGACCACCCACAAGAAAAAATTTATCTTATTCACATAGAGATGGAAATGGGCTTTTTAGTCATGATGATTTTCGATGAAAAAGTTTAAATTCAGGATAGCTTCAGCGAAGGTTACTCGCACTTGGTACTCAACAGCTAACAGCTAACAGCTAATGCACTGTTTGCACTTTGTAAGGGTACATCTTACGGTCTTTAACCAAAATTCTCTATAAAGACCATCAATTGGTGCCTAATTACGTGGCACGTCCTCTGGTCAACAGTCTGGGATCCCTTGCGACATCTACATTCACAGCTTTTTTAGTCTAAACTTTTCTCTGGTGGGCCGAACCAGTAACGCCCTGGGATGATGCTTGCAGATGTTAGCTCTGTTCTTGAATTCTTGTAGATTGTGTGTTGGTGGAAATACGTGTTCTGAAAGTTCGTTCCATTGTTTGCTTGTTTTGTAACAAAGAGAATTTTGGTACTGCGTTGTTCGTATTGTTGTTAGATAAACAGTGTATATGTAAGATGAAACTGCGTGTCTTATCTCTCTGATCGGAAAAGTTTACTTAGTTTAGACATTTGTTCTTAATGGTAGCTCCTTAAGGGTATGTTCCGTAGATAAGACAGTCTACCGTCTTTAATTCTGAGCACCTTATTTCCATTCATTCAGCTGAAGTACTCTAACATCCGCGATCGCTTGAGCCTTCAACCGAAGAGGCGGTGTTTCTTGTCATCTTGAAACGGAAGTCTGGGATTGGAAAACTCTTGGCCTCAGTATTGGAGGTGAGAAGAGGTGGATGAAGGTGTTTTCTCCGAGATGTTTAATCTAAGCATATCCTTTCGCCTTCCCGATCATTGTCGCGTTTGGAAGAGGAAAGTAATACTTACTTACTTACTTAAGTGGCGCTACAGTCCGGAATGAACCTGGGCCTCAACCAACATGCCTCTCCAATTAGCCCGGTCCTTAGCTAACTGCCTCCAGTTGCGCACTCCAAGTTGGTTGAGGTCGGTTTCCACTTGTGCGCGCCACTTAAGGCGAGGTCTTCCTCTACTGCGTCCGACGTCTGGCTGGGAATCGAAGACTCTGCGAGCCGGAGTATTGGTGTCCATTCGTTCTACATGTCCTAGCCATCTTAAACGTCCAATGCGGAGTTTTTTGACCAGGGGCATGTCGCTGTACAGCTCGTATAGTTCTTGGTTGAATCTTCGTCTCCATAGCCCGTCAACGCAAACGGGACCGAAGATTTTTCGAAGAATTTTTCTCTCGAATCGACCAAGGATTTCTTCATCCGCTTTTGATACGGTCCATGCTTCAGCGCCGTAGAGCAGGACTGGGATGATCAGGGTCTTATATAGGATCTCCTTAATAGTTCGAGTGAGGGCTTTACTACTAAATTGCCTTCTTAGCCCGAAGAAACAGCGGTTGGCAAGAGTAATTCTTCGTTTAATTTCTGACGAGATGTTGTTGTCAGAGTTAATAGCGGAGCCGAGGTAGACAAAGTCCCGTACTACCTCAAAGTTATATCTGTCAATGGTGACGTTCTGTCCAATTCGTCGATGTTGTGAGTCCTTTCGTGATGACAGCATATACTTAGTCTTACCCTCATTTACTGCTAAGACCATTTTCGCCGCTTCCTTCTCTATACTAGCAAACGTGGCTATGACATCACGTTGAGTCCTACCAATGATGTCAATATCGTCGGCGTATGCTAGTAGTTGCACCGACTTTTGGAAAATTGTGCCTCTGGTGTTGGCTTTGGGGTTTTGCACAATCCTCTCAAGAACCAGATTAAAGAAATCACATGACAGCGCATCGCCTTGCCTAAATCCTTTTTTGGTATCGAATGTGTCGGTGAGGTCGTTTCCGACCCTGATGGAGCAGCGAGAATTCTCTATCGTCATCCTACACAAACGGACGAGTTTGGGCGGTATACCAAAACTAGACATGGCTCTGTACAGTTCGTCTCTATAAATGCTGTCATATGCGGCTTTGAAATCGATGAATAGGTGGTGGGTATCGATTTGGACTTCTTGAGTTTTTTCCAGGATCTGCCGAAGTGTGAAAATTTGATCGGTTGTGGACTTTCCTGGCCTAAAACCACACTGATAAGGGCCAATCAGGTTGTTGGTAAACGGTTTCAGGCGTTCACATATTACGGCAGATAGGATCTTGTAGGCGATGTTGAGGAGACTTATGCCTCTGTAGTTGGCGCAGTTCAGAGGGTCTCCTTTTTTGTGGATCGGGCAAACGATGCTGAGGTTCCATTCTTCAGGCATATTTTCATCCGACCAGATTTGGCTTATGAGTTGGTGGATGTTACTTACCAAGTCATCTCCGCCGGCCTTATATAGCTCAGCGGGAAGGCCGTCATTTCCGGCAGCCTTATTAAGCTTGAGTTTAGATATCGCTATCCTCACTTCACTCAGGTCGGGTGGTTGGCAGTTTTCGCTGTCGTTGCCAATATTGAATGGTTCGTTCTGCCTGACAGCGGAATGTTGTTCGTCATCGCCGTTTAACAGTCTGCAGAAGTGGTTCTTCCATATCCTCAGCATCGACTGTGTCTCAACTACAATATTTCCTTGTTCATCTCGACAGGATTCTGTTCGAGCCTTGTATCCTTGGCTTTGACGTTTTACACTTTGGTAAAACTTGCGAACATCGTTCCTGGAGTGGCACCTCTCTATATCCTCGATCGCGCGCTTTTCTTGCTCTTTTTTCTTCTTGCTGAAAAGCCGATGTTCTTCCCTTCTTCTTTGCCTATAGAGCTCAATGGCAGCTCTCGTCTTCACCTGCAGCTTAGCCTTGTAGGCCTCGTTCTTGGCTGCGAGCATCTGTCGGCATTCCTCATCAAACCAGGGGTTTCTTGCTGGTGGGCGCGAGAAACCTAGCACATCAGTTGCGGCTGATCTAATGGCCTGTTGGCATCGTTGACATTGCTCTTCGACATTCGATGCTGGTGGTATGGTGTTAATCGAGAGGTTAAGGGATACGCGGTCCGTAGTAGATGTCACAGTTTTTCATCCTCTTTTTGCCCGGCCCATCCCATCGTATTTCCTGGATGGCAGAAATGTCTGCTTTGTAGCAGTTTAGTAGGGTCGTCAACAATAAAATCAGTCCTTTCCGAGGCTTTTGGTTGCTTCGTAACAATATTTTTGTCTGTGGGTGGGTAGTTAACCCAAAGCACAACCCCCAACCTGGAGGGCCAGTTCCAATTTATTAGATACCCCTAGGACACGGGGCCATCAGTATCCACTACGGGATTGAGCGCTGCCGTTGGCCTTTCGGTTCGTCCGCCACCATCTCTGTTCAAGGGGCCTGACTAACCCTTGAAATTCCTAGACAACCTGTTGTCCGACTATGTCAGAGCTTCTCATCTAGGTTCGCCTGGGACAGCAGGCCGGGTATTCTTCCGTGCCATTCTCACCAGGGTGTTTATAGTGTTGCTGTTTTTCGTCGTGTTATCAACACTCGCACTTATCGTTTAGCAAGTCAAATCCTGTTGGATGAGACCAGTACCCGATGGTTACCACTTGGAGGTAAAAATAAGCACATTTGATGTGTAGTCAGAGTTACAACACTGGGCATTGCTAAGTTGACGCCAAACAGAGTCTACCCTCGTTCTACAACACCCAACCATCATTTTACGTCTACTGTTGAAGTAAAAAAAAAAAATAAAAAAAAATAAGCATCAAATTTTATCAAATTCATTCTACTCTCGAGGGAGGTACATATTTAGTGCCCTTGCCGTAAAAGACCTTTTGTTGGTTTAATACAAACGTTTTTATTTATTCACAAATTATAAATTTAATTACAAAAAATATAGTTTCGAATTCCAACTTCAATTTTAAATTTTTAGAAAAAGGCAATAAGGAATTTACTTTACAAGCGTCGTCGTATCGATTCTTACTTGTTGAATGAAAAGATACAAAAAAGTGTCGTTGAATACTATTTGTCGACTGTGTCGGCTACACATACTTAAAAATCAGGCAACATAGGCAACTCAAAACAGCATCGAACATAATTGAACTTTACCTGGAAAATTTTTTAAGATTAAATAAAGCCATATACATTTTTCCCCGAAATTAAATGTGTAAATTTGAGGACTCAGGCGCAAAGAAAAAAAAAAGTCAAACATAAATCCGAATAAATGATTTCAATAATAATAATGAATCATAATCGCATTTACACACATATTTGCACCATGGTTATCTTTTTCGACACCAACGGGCATTTAATCCGCATAAGCACCTGGGATTTATTTTGCAATAAAATCGCAATGATAAATGTCTCGTTCAGCATTTTATTGAACATTTTATTGTTATTGTTGGATTCAAGTGTTATTGACCGGACAGACGTTGATGTTTATTTTCTCATTTTGTGTCATGATTTCATCGATGGAGGAATCCATCGTAAAGTGTTGGACGGAGTTTATTGTTGGTAATACTGGAGATAGCTACTTTGCTTGGGTTTTAGTTTTTAAATTTAATTCTTTTGAAGTAATCATATGATTTTTATTGCAATATTAGTATACAGCGATTTTCAAAATAATTGTACTGTAACTAAGTTAGGTTAGTAAAATGGGCTACTGACATCGTTATTTTTTCCGGCCCGCTGTCCCAGGGTCAAAACAAGGGCCTGGCCCTCCAGGTTGGGGGTTGTGCTTTGGGTTAACTACCCATCCACGGAAAAAAGATTATGTTACGAAGCAAACCAATAGCCTCGGAAAGGACTAATATTATATTGTTGACGACCATGCTGTTAGCAGAAACAGCGACTATTTGGATGTGGATTTGTTATAAGTGCCAGACATCGTAACAGTCCGCATCAAGGCCAAATTCGCCAACATAACCCTTATATGCGCTCATGCTCCGACGGAGGAAAAAGATGATATAACTAAGGAGAAGCAATCCTTAGCAATCCGAGCTCCTCGACAAATCCTATGAGCGACTTCCAAAGTACGATGTTAAAATCGTGCTGGGAGATTTTAACGCAAAGGTAGGAAGAGAAGACATCTTTAGCAGTACTGTCGAAAAATATAGCCTACACGACAACACGTCTGGTAACGGACTTAGGCTAATTGACTTCGTTATGGAACGAAATGCCAGCACACGGTTTCCTCACCTCGATATCCATAATGGGACATGGCGGTCTCCAGATCAACGAACAGTCAACCAAATTGATCACATTCTTATAGACAAGAGGCACGCATCCAGTATTTTGGATGTCCGAACATTCCGAGGGGCTAACATCGACTCGGACCACTATCTTGTTGTAGCCAAGGTAAGGATGCGGATATCCGAGCTTTATAAAGCTGGCGGAGATGACTTAGTAAGTCACATCCACCAACTCATTAGCCAAATCTGGTCGGTTGAAAGCATGCCTGAAGAATGGAACCTCAGCATCGTTTGCCCGATCCACAAAAAAGGAGACCCTCTGAGCTGCACCAACTACAGAGCCATAATTCTGCTCAACATCGCGTACAAGATCATATCTGCCGCAATATGTGAACGCCTGAAACCGTTTACCAACAACCTGATCGGCCCTTATCAGTGTGGTTTTAGGCCAGGAAAGTCTACAATTGATCAAATTTTCACACTTCGGCAGATCCTGGAAAAACCCAAGAAGTCCAAATTGATACCCACGACCTATTTATCGATTTCAAAGCCGTATACGACAGCATTTATAGAGACGAACTATTTACAGCCATATCTAGTTTTGGTATACCGCCTAAACTTGTCCATTTGTGAAGGATGACGATTGAGAATTCTCGCTGCTCCATCAGGGTCGGAAACGACGTCACCGACACATTCGATACCAAAAAAGGATTTAGGCAAGGCGATGCGCTGTCATGTGACTTCTTCAATTTGATTCATGAGAGGATTGTGCAAAACTCCGGAGCCAACACCAGAGGCACAATTCTCCAAAAATCGGTGCAACTACTAGCATATGCCGACGATATTGACATCATTGGTAGGACTCAACGTGATGTCATAGCCACGTTTACTAGTATAGAGAAGGATGCGGCAAAAATGGATTTAGCAGTAAATGAGGGTAAGACTAAGTATATGCTGTCAACACGAAAGGACACAAAACATCGACGAATTGGACAGAACGTCACCATTGACAGATATAACATTGAGGTAGTACGGGACTTTGTCTACATCGGCTCCGCTATTAACTCTGACAACAACATCTCGTCAGAAATCAAACGATGAATTACCCTTGCCAATCGCTGTTTCTTCGGGCTAAGAAGGCAGTTTAGTAGTAAAGCCCTCACTCGAACTACTAAGGAGATCCTATATAAGACCCTGATCATCCCAGTCCTCCTCTACGGCGCTGAAGCATGGACCGTATCAAAAGCAGATGAAGAAATCCTTGGTCGATTCGAGAGAAAAATTCTTCGGAAAATCTTCGGTCCCGTTTGCGTCGACGGGCTATGGAGACGAAGATTCAACCACGAACTATACGAGCTGAACAGCGACATACCCCTAGTGAAAAAACTCCGTATTGGACGTTTAAGATGGCTAGGACATGTAGAACGAATGGACACCAATACTCCGGCTCGCAGAATTCCCAGCCAGATGTCAGACGCAGTAGAGGAAGACCTCGCCTTAAGTGGAGTGCACAAGTAGAAACCGACCTTAACCAATTAGGAGTGCGCAACTGGAGGCAGTTAGCTAAGGACCGGGCTAATTGGAGAGGCATGTTGGTTGAGACCCAGAATCATCCCGGACTGTAGCGCCACTAAAGTAAGTAAGTAAGTAATGGGTATCCAATAATATACACACAATGTAGTTTTGATAGAAAACCCGGATTTTTAATTAGAAACCTTACATTTTTCATTACATTTACAGCTTACATTTTCATTGATCATAGAGTATAGGTTCAGATTGGGATTATGTATGGAATAGCACATCGGATAAATGGCCGCCACAGCTTTGCTGGAAATACGTGCTCATTTATTGAACTTTCCTATGACTGTTTCGTATAAATGTGGCTGAATTTGATTAAAACACCGCCCAATTTCCTCTCCTAAGGCGATGTTGGTCGTGAACTTGTTTGCATAGACCTTTGACTTCAAGAAACATGAAAACAATAAGCCCAATGGCGTTAAAACGCAAGGTCTGGGCCAATTCTGATCGCAAAAAAGGCTTATTATACGATTAGGAAATGACGTCTGTCCAACGAAGCAGAACAAATGTAATTTGTTTTTTTAAAAGCCGCATACCATGCCACGCCCACTTTTCAGAAAAATGTTGTTTTTATCCAAACGGTAAGAAATTTTGAAGAAGTGTCTGAACAAAATATTTGGAAAATCTCAATATCTATATTTTGTTTATACAAAGTTTTTGCCTCGCCCACTTTTTGGGGGCGTTTTTATTAAAAAAACGAGTGGTCGGTGCACGACTGGGTCGTACGCAACTTTCTCTTTCACAGCGAGTTGGACGTTAGATCAAATAGTACGCATTTTGATTATTAATGCTTAAAATGATATAAATAATGTCGAAATGTGATTATACGAACGTTTGCTCCGAAATTTGAAGGAATCGATGTCAGTGTGAATAATAATGATTTTCCGTTATTGGCCAAAACTGAAAATTCCGTTAAGTGATAGTTGGGCTAAAACTAAGTGTGTGGAATTGCTTCAAGCTGTAATAGTAGTATATACCGTGAGCGTCAAAAGTGAGTAAACACCCATGCGATTTCCGAAGTTACATGTAAATTAAGCAAAAATATAAACAAAAAAATAATTCCAAAAATACCAAATAAAAGCTTTATTCAATAGTAAAACAATTAACAAAAATAAAAATTCAAAAATTAATTAATGTATATTTTTTGAAACAAAAACTAGACATACTACGTAATATACGCGTCAAAAGTAAGTAAACATCTGTAATTAGTTAGAGAAATTTATAAATTGATCATCTTAAATTAAGGAGTTAGTATTTAGTTATGCCACCTTTAGACTTTATAACTTCTTTAAGTCTTCGTGGCATAGATACGACGAGGTTATTTGTAATATCGGAAGATATTTTGGACCATTCCTCAATTAAAGCCTTTTTTAGGTCATCTTTGCTTTTGATAGTCCTTTTGCGAATTTGCCGGTCCAAATGATCCCATAAATGGTCCGGCGATTGTGGAGGGTGATCGAGCTGTTTTGGAGTCCTGTAAAGCAACCATTCCTTAACGAGCCGCGCGGTATGTTTAGGATCATTGTCTTGCTGAAAGATCCAATTGCTAAGCATACCTAATTTGTCTACGCTCGGTTGCAGGTTATTTTTTAGGATGTTAAGATAGTCTTGCTTATTCATTGTACTTTCAATGAAGACAAGATTCCTAACCCCCGACGCCGCCATACACCCCCACACCATCACTGAACCTCCCCCATGTTTTACTGTGCTCCTTACATTTTGTTCACTGAATTCTTTGTTTTTTTCTCTCCAAATTTTTTTATTTGTATTGCTTTTAAAAATTTCAAATTTACTTTCATCTGTAAATAAAATGTTTTTCCAAAACGAAATATCAGGGGTATTCATGCAACGTCGGAAAGTCGTCGTAAACGTTGTAAACGTGATAAAATTACGACGTGATAAATGAACTTTCAAAATTTGTATGGGAAATCTTTTCTGACATTATCGGAATTTTCTTACAGGAATTGGGTGCGTAAACTGAGGTGGTAAACGTTGTAAACTTTTGATATGCTATTTTTATATATAATCAGTCACTTTCACACATCAAACGTATGCGCTAAACTGAAAATAGTTATCGAGAACGGAAAGAGGACATTTAGAAAAAAATTCTATCAATAAATATATTACTAAAATGAGATCGAATTCAGCATTATTTAGTGGTGCAGTTTTAGGGTCGTTCATGAAACGTCTTCGTAAAATTATAATCTTTCGCACGTAATAAAATTACGACGTTGCATGAATACCCTTATCATTATTTATATATTTTTTTGCAAATGTTAAACGTTTTTTTTTATTGACTTTAGATATCAGTGGTTTCTTTCTAGCACTTCTACCATGTAAGCCCGATTTGCGCAGTGTTCGCCGATTTGGATTTTTCTTCACTTCAGTTACAATTTGTCTTTCTTGTCTTTTATTTAACTTTTTTGGTCTACCTGTCCGTTTGAAATTTTCCAATGTTTTAAATTTTTTGTATTTATCGATAATTTTTTTCACCGACACATGGTTCCTATTTACTATTTCGCCAATATCCCGATATGATTTCCCTTTTTTCCTCAAATCCACTATAATTTTCCGCGTTTCCAAAGATATTTCACTCCTCATTATAAAAAAAACGAATTGCACTGCTATTAAGCCTTTAATCACAATCAGCGTACACTCTGAAGTGATGTAACAGGATGAACTTATTAAATATTATAACAGTAAATCTAACTGATTAATATTAAACGATGGGAGGTTGCATGATGTTTACTTACTTTTGACGCGTATATTACGTAGTATGTCTAGTTTTTCTAGTCTAGTCTATACATTAATTAATATTTTAATTTTTATTTTTGTTAATTGTTTTACTATTGAATAAAGCTTTTATTTTGTATTTTTGGAATTCTTTTTTTGTTTATTTTTGTCGCTTAAATTACATGTAACTTCGGAAATCGCATGGGTGTTTACTCACTTTTGACGCTCAAAGTATATTAAATTTCATTCAATTTGAGATAATATTTTGCGAGAAATTATCAATTTTCCTTATATGGCCTAAATGACAAAATCCATTATATGGATTTTCTCCAAAAAACTGGGTATGCAGTGTTTTTGAAGCTAATATTGTTATAGTATATATAAAGTTTAATCAAAATCATTAGTGCCGTTTTCGAGAAAATTGAGGTTATGTGTAATTTTTATATTGCAAGTACCGTTATTAACATGGCTAAAAGCAAACAAAAAAATGGCCTAGAATTAAGACTAAAACAGGCTTGGATACGAAGTTTGAAGAAAATTTGTCTAGCGGCTTAGGCTGTGGAGACCATTACGGACCGACGGACCGACGGGCGGAATTCCAAAAACCACTTTTTTAGGCTCCGCTATCATCGTTATGTTAGAATCAATCAAAATCTCGAGGTCGAAAATTTTCACGAAAACAATATCTTTCTCTTTGTAAGAGAAAGTTAAAAACAGTAAAATTTTAAAATATTTGAAAAAAAAACTTTTTATGCTAAATCATTGGTAATATTAACTAATTTCATAATAATGAATTCTAAAATCATCCCCGTAACGTTTAAGCCGCGCCCACTTTTTGGGGATATTAAATTTAAAGATAGGATGGGATGGGATATGGTATTTAAACATCCGCACAGCGGAATCTAGCCTTCTCATATGTTTATAACCTATCCCATAGGCCATAGGGGTAAATTAGTTTTGATACATAGTTTGTAACATAGAAAAATAATTTGGCTAGATATACCTTAAAGTATATGGATCGACTCAGATTAGCTAGCTGAGTCGATTTAGCAATGTCTCTCAGTCCGTCCGTACGTCACCAGTTTTTGGGCCTTAAATTTTGAGCTAGAATAATGAAATTTGGTACACGTACTCTTTGTTGCTCCCAGCAGGACGGGTGTCTACATTTTTGAAATCCGCCCACTGCCACGCCCCCTTTTAAGAAAAACGTAAGAAATCCGTAAGAAATTTTGAAAAAGAGGATCTCAATATCTATATTTCGTTTTTATAAAGTTTTTGGCCACTCGCAGTTTTTGGGGGTGTTTTTGGTAAACAACTTTTTTCGGTAAAATTTGTAAATATTTGAAAAAAAAATTTTGATGCAAAATGATTAACTATGATAATATAAAGATTTCGTCTATATATTTCGTCAGTATGAAGTAAAAATTAGTGTGTCCATCATGAAAATAGTTGGGTATAATATCCCGCTTTTTACAATCCCGTTCTTAAAATCCCGACTTTTTAATCCCGCTTTATATAATCCTGAGATAGAAAAACATTTTTAAAAACTGATTTTAAAAAGCGGGATAATTCGATTCCCTTTTCAAAACTGTGATTGCTCCGGGTTTTCCTACTTCCCAGGGAGATTCCTGTTCATTGACAGGTTGCTCCCGGATTCCATATGTCTGAGGACATATGACTCTTAAGGTAACTACTTGCGCTCCATAAAAGATTTTAAAATTTCGTGATCTCTCTTGTTGTTCCTAAACTGTTTTGAAAGATTAGCCGACAAGGAACTACCAAAACCACTTTTCGGCTGATCCCGACAAAAGGTGATCGAAGAGTTGATAATAAGATGTCCCACTTTTCCTCTAAAGTGTTTCAACTCGAAACAAAAAACTTCTCTGCAGCGTTAAATCTACCCGTGTGGACAAACTAGACTCACAACAAATCACAACATGATTTTGAAACGTTCTGGCCATTTTATATTTAATTTTAATATACAAATTTAAGCGTCTACATACAACAACAAAATAAATTTAATTAATTAATCTAAGGATCCAAACACCACTATCAACTAACATCCCAAAATAGATCACAAAGAAACATTTCAATACAATTGCCTCATTCATTGAAAACCCATTGAAACACATCCTCTTAACATCCTTTGGCAATCCCTTTTGTGCAATCCACAGATGTCACATTATACATTGATTTATGGATTGTCAGGACAGACAAATCATTAATTATATGCCGCCATTTCGAATGTGTCTTATAAAAAAGGATATACCGGATAAGCGGATCTGGTGTGCAACGAACTGCTCACTCATGTCAATTCTAATGCATATTTATGAGGGATTTATTCAACATGTTGCAACATCCTGATGCTGATATTTCACAAATACAAAACAATTTTGCCACTTCAGCTAGACTAGTCATCACCTAGTCATTGTTGTCATTAAGGACACCCTGCCAGTATGTAGTATACTGTTCATGCATGATGTGCGATGACAATTTTCCTTGTTCCACATCATGCAAAGAAAATTCCCTACCAGGGTCATAGTAATATATGATGATGATTGATGACATGTCCCTTGTTGGTAAGGTGTGTAGTTGGGTGGAGTTTAAAATTAATCCAATTACTATGGGGCATCCTGACGACTAAATGACATGCTGCCAGAAATCGAAAAATAATCAAATGGCAATTTTAAAAATTTATTTTCCAATGTCAATTCGCAACGAAAAGTAGATAATTTCTCCATGAAGAGATTTTAATATGATTAATGATGCGAGAATTATTAGTAAATTGATTAAATGAAGACTTAAATCCATCAGACTGTGACAAGCTGGCGCAAAAATCAAAACATGATATAAAATATTATCATCGGTAAAAGGACCCCAGTGTAAAATTAAATTTGTAAAACGGATAAAAACAAAAAAAAAACTGTATAGAGCCTTAACACAGAATGTATACAAACACAGGGGTGGTAGTGCGTTTCCATCAATCAATTAATCTAACATCCCTGCTCGTGCCGGTCAGGGATAATCAAATCGATTTGATTTATTATTCCCTTTTCAATTTTAATTTCATCTGACAGTGACAGTTGGTGGCGCGAAATCGACAATTAAGTGGAGGGATACAGTTTCTAATAAATGGGTGTAAAATAATTGAAGGCAGTTAGTGGTGCTTTGGAAGAAAACCAAATTGACATAGGTACTGAATATCCAGCAATGGGAATCAGACCAGTAATGCACTCGGAGAACGACTTTTTCGAATGGATCTATAACGTACGCATTTAAGCCGCATTCTGAAGGCATATCTGTGGTACTGAAATAAATGTTCTTCCAATAGGTACTTCTGAACTTTAGCAGTTGATAGCGGCCATATTGTTGAAGCAACATCTGTCAAATTGGCTATCGTTTATTCAGACTGTTCACCATGGGCAGATACAGCGTTCAACAACACCTGCAAATGATAAGTTGTCTTATCAAAATGGGTGTTCTGTTCGTGCAGCTTTCCACGTTCCCAATTAAGGTCGCCATAATCGTCCTTCGAGGGGACTTTTTGCAGTGTGTGGATAAATTTGAGTTCATTGGTTCAGTAATTAATAAACCAACACTAGTACGTTAACGAAACGCAAGATCTACGGAAAACATCGCAGTTGCCCGTGAAAGTGTGCAGGAGAATCCGAAGAAGTCGATTTCGCGTCGCTGACAAATTCAACTGACCCATTAGATGAAGGTAAACGACAATAGATAACGAAGTGTGTTCGCCGAATGAGCTCTGGAGCAGTTGGAAACTGACCATAAATTTAAAAAATCTCCTTCAGCGATGAGGCTTATTTCTGAATGAATGAAATTGTAGAATTTGTTACGATACCAGTCCAAACGAGATTTAAGATGGATTTCGAAAAAGTCACTGTTTGGTGTGGATTTTGGCATCATCGGTCCATATTTCTATGAGAACGACGTTGGCCAAGCAATCACCTTCAACGGCAAGCGCTGTAGGTCGCTGAGTATCAACTTATTTTGGACTGAATGGATACCAACGACATTTGGCTCCAACAAGACGGTATTAGCTCATGCTATATTGGAAATTCTGCACGAGTGATTCGAGGGCATGGACATTTCACGTGGAGGTGATATGAACCGGCCACCGAGATCATGCAATTTGACCCCGTAAGATTTTTATTGATGAGTGTTCTGAAGACGCTGGTCTATGCTAATAAGCCACAAGCTACTACGGCTATCAAAGCCAACATAATCCATACCATCGGTCAATTTCAGATAGATTTATGCGCTAGAGTCATAGAAAATTTTGGATGCGTGCCATCCAGAAAAGCCACTGAGAACATTTGAATGAAATTATATTTCACACATGAGATGATACTTTACACGCACTTTGTTTTATTTAAATTTTAAGATATGAAGCGCTTTATGAAAAATCCTTTACAATGGATTTAAATGTCCTGAAGCAGTGCAATTTTGCATAATGCAGTCAAACATGGCGTCTTCAGTCCAAGTCAGGCTATACATGAGTTTGTTGACATTTTGACTGTTAAAATAATTAGTCAGGATCACTGAATATATAATAGTCCCACATAGACCGAACAGAGCTACTTGACGTTTTTGGATTTTGAAAAATTATTCAGGAACGTTAAACAGAGAAGGTGCAGGATGTTCCCAATACAAAAATGGCAGCGCTCAATACTGTAGCATATACTGACAATGGAACATCCGGACCAGTGTTTTAATTGTAACCAAATGGAAAAAACCTATCAGATTTGTTGCGGCCAGGGTAACTTCTCTGTCACCAGATTGTCCCTCCTAGTATGTGGGTTATGCCGCCAGGGTAACTTCGTTACCATGTCTATGATAGAGGATCCCCTCAAACACCAACCTTAGAAGGTAGTCAAAAACTTGAATCTGTCCTCGCTCTGAACAGGGCAAATATTTCCGTGATTCAGGAAGTAGGAAATAGGATAGTTGCAGGAATAAAAAAAAGAAAAACATGCTTCGTTTGGAAGAGCCTACTAAGGTAAACAGTGATTGACTTAAAGTCGATTAGTAATTGTCTGGATATGATCCGTACCAGAGCATCCTTTTGCAAAATCAGCCTTATATGTATGTGCACACGCCCCTACCGATGAGCCAGAACGTATCAAAGAGGAATTCCACTGGACGGAGACTACAATTCCTGTCCGGAATACGATGTGAAAATAATACTTGCGGATTTCAGTGCCTGATAATTGGAAGGACATACTCCACGAAACAGATATTTCTGTTCACTTACACTTACCAATATCAACCCCCATTGCAGGGAGTATCACAACATCATTAAAGACGTAGCCGAATCGACTTTAGGCTACCAGCCACCCCCTTAAAGTTGTATTCAGGTAGAATTTCCAGCATCTACTAAATGGACATCATGAGAGTGATTACACAAGAAATACATCCATCTCAAGTCATCGAAGAGGTAACACTCCCTCCCAGTATCAAAGAAGTCAGCGCATATATCAAAAAAAAAACATATGAGAAGGCTACAATCTGTCTTTATACCAAAGTTCGTCACTCTAGCTTGAAATTTAAATTGACTCAGTTAGAGATTCTGAGTCGATCCATATACTTTGAGGTATATCTATCGAAACTATTTCTCTATGTTACAAACTTAATGTCAAAACTAATATACCCCTATGCCATCAATGGTTGAACATGAAGGCCCTTTGACATAAAGCCGGTCAATGTTCGCATTTTTGGAGAATTGTTTTTGGCAAAAATAAAGATCTCGCAATTCATATCAAAAGGTTCATGGTTCGGTGCCATAGGTTAGGATATAGATGCCTAGGATATTTGTTGGATTTCTGACAAAATACTTAATTAAGTTCCGCTACCAAACCAAATGTTTCTCTAATTAACACGGTCCAGAGCTAGCTACCATATACTTTTTTACATTTACTGCTCAGCCCACTTTTGCCGCTTCCTGCTCTAGACCAGCAAACGTGGGTAAGACTTTACATTGTGTCCGACCAATGATGTCAATATCGTCGGCGTATGCTAGTAGTTTTAAGGACGATTATGTCTCTGATGTTGGCCCTGGAGTTTTGCACAATCCTCTCAAGAATGATATTAAAGAATCCAGAGTCAGAAATGACCTCAACATTCGATACCAGAATGGTTCGAGAATTCCCCGACATCATCCTGCAGAGACGGACGAGTTCGGGCGGTATACCAAACATAGACATGCTTCTGTATAGTTCGTCTCTATAAATTCTGTCGTATACGACTTTAAAATCGTTTTTTCCAAGATCACCGAAGTGGGAAGATTTGTTAAGTTGTGGACATTCCTGGCCACAAAATACACTGATCGGCGTTCAGAGTTGTTCAGAGTTGTTGTGTGGACGATAATGTGCTGACGATGATGTTTTTGTTTTCTTCTCTCTGAAAAATGTGTTCTTCCCTTCTTTTTGCATATAAAGCTCAATGGGAGATATTTTCTTTAAGTGCAGCTTTGCCTAGTAGGCCTCGTTTTCAACTGCGAGCATTTGTCGGCATTCTTTATAAAAGATGAAACCAAGGGGCAAGGGTTGATCTAATAGTTGCTGACATCGTAGCCATTGTTAGAAATTTAAATTTAAATTAAAATTAAATTTTATTTTAAATAGTTAGTTGTTTTTATAGATTATAGATCGCAAATGACCTCCACGCTCTCATTATCAAAAAATTATTCATTGCGGCCTGAAGAGTTGAAGTTGGGATCGCCTCAATTATTGTCGTTATGGACTGCTTTAATTCAGTTAAATTCCTGGGCTTCGTTTTATACACCTCTTGCTTGACATAACCCCATAAAAAGAAGTCTGGTGCAGTCAGTTCAGGTGACCTTGGGGGCCAGCGAAGATTGGAGTTCCTAGAAATTAATTTGTTTGCGAATTTTTTGTTTAGCTCCGCCATAACTGGTCTGGCTATATGTGCAGTTGCTCCATCTTGCTGAAACCAAACGCTGTTGAATGGTTTACGTCTTCGGCGCAGTTCTGGGTAAAAAAACTCCTTCAACATCTTTAAATAACGGTCCCCATTGACAGTAACGGTTACACCGTTTTCTTCAAAGAAGTACGACCCGACAATACACCTTGGTAAAACTGCGCACCACACAGTGACTCGTTCTGGGTGCAGTTCCGTCTCATGGAGCATTTCTGGATTAGACTCTTTCCATATACGGCAATTTTGCTTGTTTACATTGCCGTTAAGATCAAAATGGGCCTCATCAGACATGAACAAACAATTGATCAATGTGTTGTCTTCTTCGGCCATTGATATCATTTTTTGGCAAAATTCCAGGCGAACAGGCATATCCTGAGGGTTTAACTTGCTAGTAATTTGGACTTTGTACGGAAACAAGTTTAAATCATCATGAAGTATCCGTTGTAATGACCGTCTACTAACTCCAATTTGCCCCGATAAGTTTCGGGTCGAAACGCTCAGATTGGCCTGTATTGCAGATGCTACTGCTGCGATTGTATCCTGAACCCGAACATTGGCATCTCGATGGTACGGCCTTCGTGCGTTGCTTTCAGATTCGGCAAACATGTTTACAAACCTCATAATGGTCCATCTAGTCGGGGGATTACCGCCAAACTCCCGCCTAAATTCCCTTTGGACGGAAATGACGGACTGCAAAGCATGGTACCGTTGCACTATCCAAATTCTTTTCTCCGTATCCCAAGCATCCATTTTTATAAATCTAAATAGTAACCTACAAAATAAAAAAAAATAAGTCGATTACTCACACAGAAAAAAAGTTATTATGTTTTATTTTTGTAGCACGATTCGTGCGCCACCCTGTATGACACGGGCGGTAGTAGGTGTCACCGTTGTTCATCCTTCTTTTGCCTGGCTCATCCCATCGTATCTCCTAGATGGCAGTATAATCAGCTTTATAGTTGCTTAGGGCTTCCATAGTTGTTTGGATATACCACTTCTATTTAATTTTCTCACATTCCAGGTGCAGACATGAACGTCGTTTTACTTTTTTTTTGCTTAGAATGGTCGTCAACAATAAAATTAGTCCTTTCTAAGTGGGCTAGCCTAAAGCACAACCAACAAACTTTAATGGACAAGCCCATGTGTTCACCTGAGGCAAGCAGGCCGGATATTCCGTGCCGTTCATTCTGACGAGACTTTTTGTCGTGTTGCTGTTTTTTGTCTTGTACACATTTATAACTTTAGCAAGTCCAGTATCCGATGAAATAAGCACAATGATGTGAAATCAATGTTACAACTACTGAGCGATTTCAAGATAACGCCGGTAAGGGTTCTCCCTTTTTCTGCAACATTCAGCCAACTTCATTAGCCTGGTCTATAACGGTTTAGATTTCTCGGCCATGTAGAGCGAATGATCATCGACGCTCCAGCACGTAAAGTCAACGATGCTATACTTGAAGGAAGAAGGTATTAAGGCAGACCGGATATATTATGGGAGAGAAAGATCCAAGTCATCTTGGAGTACAAAATTGGAGAGTGCAGGCTAGAGATCAAGCCGGCTGGTGGTACATATTAAGTTAGGCCAGGAGCAATTTGCCCTGTAGCGCCATCAAAAAAATAGTTATGTAAGTCATTGACTTAAATGCGATAACCCATTGCAGTCCCCACAAGTATGTGGTCAATTGCAAGATATTGGGGTTTCTGCACAAAACCAATTTAAATGCCATAGGAGTTTGTCTGGAACTTTGGCAAACAAAGCCATTGAACTTAATAATCAACTTCCCTTATTTTGTGATACCAGTAGATACTTAAACACTGAGAAACTGCACTCTGAACTAAATACTTGTCTAAACTTCCATCCGACTTCTAACTCAAACTTGTGTAACGTTTAAGAGGGTAAACCTTGTTAGGGCACCAAATATTGTCTCCTTTGAGATATCCGATATTGCACAAACTAATTCAATTCCCTCAAACTGCACAAATCGAAATCCGATTAGCTAGTGCAAGTTAAATTGGATCATGTCTATTCCCTGAGGGGAAATAAACACCAACACATCGCGGAACTTTCCCTAACCTTCAATTATTTCCTGGAAGTATTGTTAATGGAAGGGGATATCTCAAATAAGATGAGGAGAATATAACGAAGTGATACAAATTAAAACCATTGCCTGGTCTAAGAATTATTCAGAAAAATACATGAAAAAGATTTTAGAAAACTTTTAGACAACGTAACGGTAATAATAAAATAATCAACCTAACTGTCGCCCCCACTTAGAATGAGCACTTTAGCCGTGTATCCCACATTCAAATTTCATAGAGAAAACCAAAATTAAAGCAAATCCCCGGCGATTACGATAAAAGGAATCTCCTCCTTTGCTATTTCCTTATTTTTTCCATCGTCCGCGGCAAAAGGAAACTTAACCAAACTCGACTACAAAGCTACGCGGCTATTGAATTTGTTTTCATTTTTTTTTTCAATAAAAAAACAATATTACGACAACCTTCATCTTATCTCTGTACACTCGGAATACATTAGAAGATACATACCATCTCCCTCTCTTGGTTATATACGGATCCCATTCACCCACCCACATTCACTACACACGCTTAATGGTATCCCAAGGAGCAGAAACTTTTTAATTTTCACACATTTATAGGGGCACAAAGTTTCCGTCTGAAACGACTCTTAGTCGTTGTTCGCAAATTCAATCAAAAAAAAAAAAGAAGAAAATTCATATCTCCGTTTGTAGATACGCGTATCTGTAATCGTATCACTACTACCGACATCGGAGTGTGTAATGAAATTAAAAATTTAAAGTTTTCCCTTTGTACGAATTAGGTCAGGAGATAAGAAGGAAAAAGGGGGGTGAGGTGGGGGTAGCAACTACTCTGAAGACAGACAGAGTTACATTTAAATATTTTATTTAATTTCATTTGATTTTGTTTTCTGCGAACGGAAGAGGTGGAGTATGGGTGGGAAAATGTCCTGAAAAGCAATCTACACAACTGGAAGTTATATTCAAGTGTTTAGAGCATAAACTTGCAGATATACGTAGGTTTTCTTTTAATCAACGTGCCTGTTGGTGGAAGAAAGAGAAATCCTTGAGGCTGCTTCTGTAACTAAAATGAATACTCTTGTCTATAGAGCCCTGGGCTGTTTTCTTGTGATTTTTAATAAAAGAAATCCATTCTGGACACGAAATCTAATGAATAGATACTTACTCGTAGAAGTGTGAATGACATTGAAATGTTTCTTACACGAATGCAATTATTTTTTTCAAGTTTTCATCACGTACGAGTGATTCATTTCAATGTGAACTAACATACATGCAGTTACTCTTGCGTATACTTAACATTTTTTTTTGAACACATAACCTTGAGACCTTTTATATTGAGCTACGGATGCGAATTCAATAGACAAATCATGGACTGAATTTATGTCTGAGAAAATTCTTTGAAAACAGGAAATCGTTAGATCCTTTTGCTTTTTTCTAGCGCGTTCATTATGGTCTACAAACACACAATTCAAATTCGTTAAAATAGGAGGTTATCCATGCAGGTTTTTTTAAAATTTGCATGAGTTTAATCACTTCCTATAGACAGACAGAACGTTGCAACGATAGACTAGTGTCAGTATCAAACCTTGAAAATACAACATCTAGTTTATGAATGGACTTAGGTATGTAGGAAGTCCGAACTAAATAAAACGATTTGAAAATCCGATGATGATTCAATTTATTAATAATATAAAATAAAAGGTTTAATTCATTAAGTAAAATATTAAGGGGCAACTGATTCAACTGCCTACAACTGACGACGACGACTTGCTAACGACTCTCGCATGACCGCTTACTTTGTTCTTTTGTAAGGCTTTACAATAGAACTATTTACTTCTCTCTTTCTCCCTAACGCTCTATAGCGAAGGTTGTAGCAAAGTGACTACCACATGTATGCAAAGGTTTGAAAAAAAAAATTTAATTATTACTACCATTATCAATCTTGTAATCAGCGTTTATCAAATTGAAATTTTCCTTCAGGCTTAACCACCCGACCAGCCCTTGTAGTATAATTCTTATTTTCAACATGTACAAGTATATTTTCATGTCGTTATTTTCTTCATTGGCAATAGAACTAGGCGATTTCAAAATATGATTTTCTTCAATATTTAATTTATTTGCAGGATTTAGCTGAATGACCGGTTCGGGTATGACACTAACACTGTGCCGTTTATATGAGTCCCCATCGGCGCTTTCTACAATGTATGACCTTGGTCCTATATGACGTTGTACAATTCGACCCGGATACCAAGTATTATTATACTTTTGAAAAATTATTTTATCATTAGGTTGGAAATCTTTACGTTGTTTTGAGGTTCGGTTATAATTTGCCCTAACTTTTTCTTCATTGAAACTAATTTTTAACTTTCTCTTACAAAGAGAAAGATATTGTTTTCGTGAAAATTGTCGACCTCGAGATTTTGATTGATTTTAACATTACGATGATAGCGGAGCCTAAAAAAGTGGCTTTTGGAATTCCGTCCGTCGGTCCGTCGGTCCGTCTGTCCGTAATGGTCTCCCCAGCCTAAACGGCTAGACCGATTTTCTTCAAACTTCGTATCCAAGCTTATTTTAGTCATAATTCTAGGCCATTTTTTTTGTTTGCTTTTAGCCATGTTAATAACGGTATCTGCCATATAAAAATTACACATAACCTCAATTTTCTCGAAAACGGCTCTAACGATTTTGATTAAACTTTATATATACCATAAGCATATTAGCTCCAACAAAACTGCATACCCAGTTTTTTTTCGAGAAAATCCATATAACGGATTTTGCCATTTAGGCCATATAAAGAAAATTGATAATTTCTCGCAAACTATTGTGTCAAATTGAATGAAATTTAATATATATACTACTATTACAGCTTGAAGCAATTCCACATAATTAGTTTCAGCCCAACTTTCACTAACCGGAATTTTCAGCTTTGGCCAATAACGGAATATCATTATTATTCACATTGACATCGATTCCTTCGAATTTCGGAGTAAACGTTCGTATAAACACATTTCGACATTAATTATATAATTTTTAGCATCAATAATCAAAATGCGTACTATTTGATCTAACGCCCAACTCGCTGTGAAAGAGAAAGTTGCGTACGACCCAGTCGTGCACCCACCACTCGTTTTTATTGAAAATGCTATAAAAAAAACTACTGAATATTTTCTCGAATTTCTTTTTTTATTTGAAAGTACAATCCTTCCGGTTAATAATGGAAGATAATTTCATTCAAATGGCTGCCTCGGCTGGCCATTCAGTAGCCAATCCAATTTTTAAGCACATAATCGATTGTGTGCAGCTGTATTTCACCAATGGCTTCACGAATATTGTCCTTTAAAGCGTCATTTGTCTCTGGCTTGTCGTCGTAACACTTATTTTTCAAGGCACCCCACAAATAATAGTCCAATCGTGTCAAATCGCAGCTCCGAGGTGGCCAAAAAACATCAGCTCTGCGGCTGATAATGCGATCTTCAAAAAAAGGGCGCAAAACATCGAGTGTAGCTTCGGCTGTGTGGTACGTAGCGCCGTCCTGTTGAAACCAAATGTTGCCAATATCCTCCTCTTCAATTTTTGTGAACAACAATTCGTTCAACATGGCCCGATAACGGTCGCCATTGACTGTAACGGCCACTCCTTGCTCATTTTCGAAGAAAAATGGCTCAATTATGCCTCTGGACCAAAATCCGCACCAAACAGTGACTCGTTTTGGGTGTATTGGCTTTTCAATGTATGCGTGCGGGTTTTCTGTGTCCCAAATGCGACAATTTTGCTTGTTTACATACCCGCCAAGATCAAAATGAGCTTCATCTGAAAAGATGATTTTTTTTTGGCAAAATCGGCATCTTCTCTAAGTCGATCGCAGGCCCACTTAGCGAAGCGAAAACGCATTGGATGGTCAGTTGGCTTCAACTCCTGAACCAATTGGACTTTGTATGGCGTCATACCAAGGTCTTTATGCAAAATTCGTTTCAATGATGTCTCCGAAATGTTCAATTGTTGAGAACGGCGGTGAATTGATTTTGATGGCGCTTCACGCACACTTTCTGCCACAGCAGCAATATTCTCGGTTGTACGCACTATTTTTGGCTTTTCACGCTTTGGTTTATCGATGTGGATGCCAGTTTCTTTCACTTTTTTCATAAGATAATGAACATACGGAGCTGACGGTGCTTCTTTTCTTCCAAAATCCGTACGCAATTTTCGCACACATTCTGCAACATTACCATGATTTTCAAAGTAATGTCGCAATATTTCCCAGCGTTGTTCAAGCGTATACACAACCATATTCGTTCAGCGGAAGGATAAAACTAATTATCTGTCAAATCAGACATGAGCTAAGTGTTACCATTAACGAAATAAGCACTAGTTGAAAAAAAAAACGTTAGATGGCGGACCCGTTAGAATTAAAACTTCGAATGCACCTTGATACAGGATCATTCCTTCCATATCTTGTTGAATGATTGGGTTCATAAAACAAGTCAATCTCACGTAATACCTACCCGGAACGTGAAAAGAGAACTGGTCAGTAAAAACTTTGAGTTTATTCTTCCGGAAGCGATGTCTTTTATAAACGCTATGTCCTGAATATTTCTTCTCGTTTCCAAGAACTTTAAGTTTACTATCCGACATCTTTCTTCATAACTGAGCATTTCTACTGACCTATTAAATTAACGAAGGCAACATCTTGAAAAGGATTTTTTGTATCCATTCGATCCGATTTACATGCACCTGATGTATTGGTGACCGAACAATAGAGCAGTATTCTAAATTAGATCTTACTAAAAAACAGTTTAAGGTTTTAAGAGTTTGTATGTCAAAAAAATCCTTGCTGTTCCTTTAAATGAACCCGAGAAGGGAATTCGCTTTGGATATTGTACTGTCTATGTCTATGACCAAGTATTTCATTTCCTCAACTCTATTTATTAAGTACCAACCTACGGAGTAACCATGGAATATAGACCACCTAATGTGAAACAACTGATGAAACCTTACATTTCCCTAAGTTCACTTGTCAATTATTACAATTAAAGCAATCTGTAATTGCGTCTATGTCTGTCTGTAGGTTATGGCAACCAGCTACAGTATTGAATCTACAAAAAAACATACAGCCATCTGCAAACCCCAGACGCTTACAGAAAAGGTCCCAACTGACTTCCCTGAGGAACACCAGAGTTTGCTTTAGACTGCCTCGAAAAGGTATTTCCTATTCTAATTATCTGTTCCCTATTACTAAGATAAGGTGTAATCCACTTGTTAAGTATTGAATGGATAACAAGTACTTCTAATTTCCTTGTAAGCAATTTGTGATCTGTCCGATCAAAAGCCTTAACGAAATCTGTATAGATTACATCCACCTGTGAACCTTCTTCTATTGCCGATAAGGCAAAATTAGTAAATACAGTGTCTTCTGTCAATCGCAATATGATTGATTTGACAATTTTGATCTGACAATTTTGGTACTTGTAAATTTTGAAAAATTTCTCGTAGTAGCATCGTCTTTCTCATCCTTAAGGCCATTTGGGCTTATTAGACTTTAGATGGAAGAGTTTAGCATCATTCATCATTCCTCATTCTATCGCTGACTTTGCAAAAGCTCAGGACACTTTCCATATGCGTCTTCCTCTGACGGAAAAACCGCATATGATGAAGGGCGAAATTTTTCGTGGTGGCAGTTTCCATAGAAGAAATTTAATTTATCAGTTCCCACCCATCCCACGTCCATCCCATTTTATCTCCTGGAGAGCTTTCCACTAGCTATATGAAACTGCGGGGTCTCTGCTAGCTGCTCACTTTTGCACAAGGTGAACCAAAAGAGATCACACTATTGGAAGATGCTCTTATTTTTGCAAATGCCCGCTGTTAGACATTTGTGAACTAGACAGATGTAGAATACAAGTGAACAAGCCGTGGAGCGATATACTCCCCAAGAACGCGGAACAATCGTGTCTATTTTTTTTGCGTAACAATTCGACTGCGCAAACACTGAGACGTTTAACCACCAACCATGAAGAGTATGGGACCACACAAGACGTTGCTAAGAGTGGCCGGCCCTGGAGCACTCGTTGTGCCGAGAATATCGCCGCTGTTGTCGAGGATGTCGAGCTGTCACTGGAAACATCGACCAGACCAATTAGCTATCAGCCGGTCGTCCCTAAGGCGAATTTTGGTCAAAGACTTGCGCATGTTCCCGTACAAAGTCTAGTCCGTGCATCAGCTGCTACCTGTCGACCGCCAGACGCTTGTTACCTAAGCCCAAGCCATCCTCAATCTAGCCCTTTCGCACCTATTGGGACACATATGTCCCACTCAATGTTCCCATAGCCCTAAAATCGAAAATTTTCATCCAGAATGGGTGAAATACGTCCCACGACTTCCCATTTTTAACGGATTATTTTCAAATTAAGTGCCAACTGTGAGACAAAAGGATCTCGTTCATTCACGTTTACATGATTGTGGTGCATGGATGTTTTTCCATAAGTGAGTGAAAAAGAGTTTAAATTGAAGGTTTTTTTTGGTGTTATAAATATAAAAAGTGAAAATAATGTTTTTATTTGTTGTTGTGTAAACATTGGAGTAATTGTAAGTAAAGATTCTTTCTGTATTTTAGGTTTTTTTTGCCATTTTTGTGCGCTGGGACACATATGTCCCATTCGGCTGGGACATATATGTCCCATTCGGGCTTTTATGTGGGACATATATGTCCCATTCGGCAATTGCTATTGAATTTTGCGTATCTGTAGGTATTATTGCAAAAAAAAAACAAAAACGAGTGGTGGGTGCACGACTGGGTCGTACGCAACTTTCTCTTTCACAGCAAGTTGGGCGTTAGATCAAATCATAAGCATTTTGATTATGGATGCTTAAATGATACAAATAATGTCGAAATGTATTAATACGAATGTGTACTTCGAAATTTGAAGGAATCGATGTCAATGTGAATAATAATGATTTTCCGTTATTGACCAAAACTGAAAATTCCGTTAAGTGATAGTTGGGCTAAAACTAATTATGTGGAATTGCTTCAAGCTGTAATAGTAGTATATATATTAAATTTCATTCAATTTGACATAATAGTTTGCTAGAAATTAACATTTTCATTAAATGGCCTAAATGATAATATCCGTTATATGGATTTTCTCGAAAAAACTGGGTATGCAGTTTTGTTAGAACTAATATGCTTATAGTATATATAAAGTTTAATCAAAATCGTTAGAGCCGTTTTCGAGAAAATTGAGGTTATGTGTAATTTTTATATGGCAGGTACCGTTATTAACATGGCTAAAAGCAAACAAAAAACACTTTTTTAGGCTCAGCTATCATCGTAATGTTAGAATCAATCAAAATCTCGAGGTCGAAAATTTTCACGAAAACAATATCTTTCTCTTTGAAAGTTAAAAATTATTTGCAGTTCCCAAAATGAAGAAGCAACTTACTCCAACTGAAATATTAAATTATTTCGATAAATTAGATGACGAAGAAGATTTCAGTAGCAGTGGCAGCATTTTTGAACCTTCTGGAGATGAATCTAATTCGGAAGACGAAGAAGATACTGCATCGGAAACCAGTGAAGACATGGAAAATCTTCCAGATATCAGTATGGCTCCGACTAACACTGTTGTCACCGAGACTCTTCCATAAATTTTAAATTTCATCGCAACGACACCCCGCTGCAAATATTCAAGAATATATTTCCTCAGAGTCTCTTCAATTATATTGCTCAATGTACAAATGAGCGAATACAAATTATGCGGAATACAAAAGGTAAGACCAACAACATGAAATCTACTGATTCAGGAGAAATAAAAATTGTAATTGGTTGCATGCTGATAATGTCATACAATCGGGTACCTTCAACGAAGCATTATTGGTCAAAAAATCGATCACTTGGAAATGAAGCCATAAAAGTGGCAATAGCGCGCGATCGATTCCTAATTCTTATCTCCAAGTTATATTTTGCACCACCCGAAAAGGCTGAAATCGCAGGAAAAACCTACTATATTGATGATGTAGTAAACTGCCTGAAGGGCCATTTTTTGAAAGCTCGGCAAGACAGCCCCTTCCAGAGCATTGATGAGTCCATGACGAAGTTGAAAGGCCGATCTTCGCTCAAGCAATACATGCCACTCAAACCCACCAAACGTGGCATAAAAATGTGGCTGCGATGCGACGCTCTAAGTGGGTACACTTACGACTTCAACATCTACAGTGGACGTGAAGAAAGAATCATGGAAGGCACATTAGGGGAACGTGTTGTCAATAATCTGGTAAAATCGATTACCGAGGCAGACGTTACACTTTGTTTTGATCGCTATTTTACTAGTGTACATTTGCTTGAGAGCCTAAACTATGCTGCGCTGGGAACTATCATAACAAATCGCAAAAAATTACCTGTCATAAACCAAAAATTACAAAAAAGTGAATCTGTTTTCAAATACAGGACTCATGCTCACAAAATGGCACGACACCAAAGAGGTTGCTGTTCTTAGCAACTGTCATGGTTCAGATCTAGTTCAGGTCAATAAAAAGCTAAAGAACGGAAAACAAGTATGCGTACCATGTCCGGAAATGATCAAATTTTACAGAGAGATAATGGGAGGCGTCGATCGGGCAGACCAACTCTCGGGGCTGTACGAATTGGATAGGAAGTCCAAAAAATGTTGGGAAAAAGTATTCTATTGACTATTGATGATGAGCGTTGTAATTTCGTACATAATCCATTCACAACTATCACGAATAAAATCGCCGTTGATAGGATTTATTGTTGAATTAGCAGAGGACCTTATAGCCGAAGGGAAGAAAACTGCCAAAATTCATCGTTCAGGTAGATCTGGATATATATCCAGAAACAAAAAACAGATGGCTGTAATCCACCTACCCATAGAGGGCCCTACAAGAAGACGTTATACTCAATGTAGTAACAACAAAAAGGAGAAGCGTACAACAACCATATGCGAGGAGTGTAATATTCCATTATGCAAAAATTGCTTTGCCAGTTACCACAAATAAGAATTACACATAACAGTTAGTTTCATACCTATATATTATTATATTACTACCATTTTTTTGTTACATACAAAAATGTGAATAAAATGAACTTATAAACCATTTTTTTATGAAAATGTGTTATTTTATATTTATTGATAATTACCTGATGGGACGTATGTGTCCCATCCACAAAGACGGATGGGACACATCTGTCCCGGTACCCCCAGCGCCCCCCACGGATAATTTTGGAAGTTTTTTGCTAGAAATGTGCTAAAGGTAAGTCATTTGAACAGATCAACACAAAATTATTGATGTAAGTTTACTGACTGTTTTCCGGGTCGAAAGGGCTAGAGGACAGAGTGGACGATTTTTCGACCAAAATCATAATGAGCGATAAGGCTTATTTGCACCTCAGCGGGTACGTGAACAAGCAAAACTTTCGCTTCTGGGGCACCGAAAATCCACGAGTAATGCACGAGGAGCTATTACACCTGCTCAAAGTAACTGCATGGTGCGCTGTTCACGCTGGAGGAGTCATCGGGCCATTTATTTCGAGAATGCCACTGGTGAAATTACAACAGTGGACTGTGCGCGCTATAGGGCCATGTTTACCGCAGCAATTGGACGAATTAGGACTGGAGGACATGTGGTTCCAACAGGACGGAGCAACGGCACACACGGCGCGAGCCACAACCGATATTCTGAAGGGCCAAACAACATCGGATGACTTCTTTTGGCCCACCTTGTATATGTCCACTCTCCCAGGCATATCATGTATCTTTTATCACAATACGTTTTTCATTTTCATTGCCGGCTTTTTAGGCCTATGAATGTCATAAGGGCTCAGTGCTGCGATGGTTAGTGCGATGAAGAAGGTCTGGGTTCGATTCCCAGCCGTATCAACACCTATATGATTTTTCACTGGCCCTCCTCTCGTGATGATCTGACAAATCGTCCGAGTAGTATCAATTGTCAAGAATAGCTTATCTCAACTTAGCCGTTCGGAGTCGGCATAAAACAGGAGGTCCCGCCATCGTGCAAGAAGTACACACGCACACATAAATGGTTGTGAGAAAGCTAAGCCCTGGGTACTAACGAGCCTGTTGCGCCAAAAAAATTTTTTTTTTTTTTTGAATGTCATAGTTATGTAGAAAATGATGTAACGCCTATTTTACTCTTTTTTATCAGCCCATACTATTGTATTTCCTGAATGGCAGTAATGTCTTCATTGTGTAGGCTTAGTGTCATTTTTCTTTCCTTTATTCTTCAACACTAAAAACATTTAAATATGCAAAATATCTCCTTATGCTTATTGAGCTCTCATAATAACAACAATATTACAACGAATTAATATAAATAAACTTTTATTGAAAATTATGTCAAAGATGAGCGCTACTAAATCCGTAAGCCTTTTGAATTGTGTCCTCAAATAACATTCAACAGGATATTCTAATCACTTGACAAATATTTCGTCCTCCCTGCTTTACAAATGTATTCAATTTAATTCCGTTTTCCATATAAATATTTATTTTTATTATCCTGGTTATGGCTGCTGAACGTTCAGGCACAGCAATCGTTCTACGCAAATCTCCATGCTTATCCAACAACAAAATGCGTGATTTATTTGGAAATCCTTTCACAACACGAGTTAATGCTTAGGAAAGGATTGTGAGTCCTTTGGACATTTCCAAATAAAATAACAATCTGCACATCATTTCTCTGTGTAATGTAATTTACGGACAATTGTTCGCCAGGACGCTGTGACTGCGGTGTACACATTCGCATACAATTTTCGGGTTAATGGACAAAGTAGTTTTAAGGATGACTGAATCCAATATGTTGTGGTTAGGATATACATAGCTTTTATTTTTGAAATTGTGTAATTTCGAGTTGAATAGACTATACATATCTGGGAATGTCATGTTTTGCGGTAAAAGGGTTTATAAACCTTGGTCTTTTAGTGAAAACGTAAATAATTTGAAATTAAATTGAATGGGCTATGGATATTTAGGTGAATAGGTGGGTGGCATCCATAAGAATTTGAAAAAAAAATGGGAAAACAAATCAAAGAAATTAACATCCGAGGTGAGAATAATCATGTTAATTCTTTTTTGTAAAACCCTCCTAACAACGTTATTCATTAATGACACTCTTTAGCGTTTCATTATATTAAAGTTAAATTATATTATATTAAAGGCACTATAACTCGTATCCGGCTATATTCCATGGCCAGTAACTGAGTGGAGTTTATGATTATGAGTGAAGAGCTCTGGGCTTTGAGAAACAGCGGCCTTTTTACCACTTAGCTGTCGATAAATATGTTTTCATCATTATAGGTCTTATTGCCATCGTGCAGACAGGTTCCATGAAATTTACACTGCCTTGATCAAGAAGCCAATAGGTATATTAGAAGTCTCTCTAAGAATATGCTAGTTCCGTATTCACCGCCATGCTTGGATCCATCTGTGTAGATGGAATATATGTTAATATTCGTGGGTTGGTTCTTGTCCTTTTCATCAAGACCAAGAAGATAGATATGTTTTTCAAAAATGTTTCTCCGGTTAGGCGAGCTTTAAATATGGCCTATGCAATTCGAAATGATCAGTGCAGGCCCAACAAGACACTACACCTCTTCCTTTTCCAAGAAGACAGAGGAAGAAGTTCTACGATAGATTTAATGGTTGCGTCAACAGTCCCAGTAATTTTGAGGACAACAACAGATCTAGTAACTCAAGATTTTGTAACCCCCCATATACAGAGATGTTTACGGATTAGCAAGAAAGCGAACTTCAATCTGCCTTCGCATTTTACAGGTGTGATATGATCGCGATTAAGGAAACACTATGGAAAGGATCAGGAATAAAATCAAAATATGACACGCACCAACGCCTCCACATATCAAAAAGCGGATGAGTTTTGAGGAAACGACTAAGTTCAAGAATAATTTACTCTAAGTCGGTTAATGACCACTTGGCTGTTGTCGGCATCAGAGTAACGTTTTGGAGCATAATACTTTTATTTGCAGACGCCTCTACCGATTAGACTGAAGACCCTATTAGGGATGACTTTTACGGAGTCTACGGTGACTGTCCGGAATACTACTTGAATGCAGAAGTCGAGCTCTGAATTTGCTGTTACTTGAAAATGATTCGATCCTCGTCAAAGAAAAATTTAGAGTTCGACTTCGCAACGAGAAGAAATTATACATGATGCAGAAAAATGGATATCACATTGATCGTCTTAGTGAACCATTGACTACAAGAAAAAAATGATAGGGAGACTTACCGCTGTGACCATACCCTCCACCAATGTAATCATTCAGTGGACAGAGTATCGCAATATCAACAAAATACTTACTTACTTTAGTGTCGCTACAGTCCGGGATGAACCTGGGTCTCTAATTAGCCCGGTCTTTAGCTAACTGCCTCCAGTTGCACACTCCAAGTTGGTTGATGTCGCAAAAGTAATCCTCGGTCGACGGTCTTTACAGCGAATTTTGGTACCAGATTTGAAGATGTTTCCGTACAAAGTCCAGACGGTGCATCAGCTGTTAGCTGCTGACCGCCAATCGCGTCTAACATACGCTCAAGCCATCCTTAATCACCACCAAGAAGAAGATGATTTTTCATCAAAAATAATCATGAGTGTGAGGCCCATTTCCATCTTAGCGGGTACGTAAATAAGCAAAATTTTCGCTTCTGGGGCACTGAAAATCCGCGTGTAACCCACGAAGAGCCATTACACCCGCTCAAAGTCACTGTATGGTGTGCTGTCTTCGCTGGAGGAGTCATCGGACCTTTTTCCTTCGGAGACGTCGCGGGCCAAACGGTTACTGTGAATGGTGAGCGCTACAGAGCAATGATCAACGAGTTCTTTTTGCCGCAACTTAATGAATTGGGATTGGAAAACATGTGGTTCCAACAGGACGGTGCAACGGTACACACTGCACGTGCCACAACCGATATGCTGAAGGATGCATTTCCCGGGCGCCTAATCTCCCGTTTTGGCGATTTGCACTGGCCAGCAAGATCGCCTGATTTGACCGCTCCAGACTTCTTTTTGTGGGGCTTTTTGAAGTCGCGGGCTTATGTCAACAAACCTCAGACTCTTGCAGCTCTTAAAGCATATATCCGGGTGTTTTGGCCAAAGTGATGGAAAATGCCATAAAAAGGGCTCAAATGACAATCAACTGTGGCGGCGGCCATTTACATGACATCATATTCTCGACTTGATGTGAAAAAAATTAAAAGACCAAATAAAAATAATCCACAAGAAGAATCAAAGTTTTTCATTTTTTTTTAAATTACAGCCAAAAAACATCGGAAGGTTATTTTTGCGCAACCTTGTACTTGCGCAACTTAAGGCGAGGTCTTCTTCTACTGAGTCCCACGTCTGGCTGGGAATCGAATACTCTGCGAGCCGGAGTATTGGCGTCCATTCGTTCTACATATCCTAGCCATCTTAAACGCCAAATGTGGAGTTTTTTGACTAGGGCTATGTCGCTGTACAGCTCGTATAGTTCGTGGTTGAATCTTCGTCTCCATAGCCCGTCAACGCAAACGGGACCGAAGATTTTTCGAAGAATTTTTCTCTCGAATCGACCAAGGATTTCTTCATCCGCTTTTGATACGGTCCATGCTTCAGCGCCATAGAGCAGGACTGGGATGATCAGGGTCTTATACAAGATCTCCTTATAGTAGTTCGAGTGAGGGCTTTGCTACTAAATTGACTTCTTAGCCCAAAGAAACAGCGATTGGCGAGAGTAATTCTTCGTTTGATTTCTGACGAGATGTTGTTGTCAGAGTTAATAGCGGAGCCGAGGTAGACAAAGTCCTGTACTACTTCAATGTTATATTTGTTAATGGCGACGTTCTGTCCAATTCGTCGATGTTGTGTGTCCTTTCGTGTTGACAGCATATACTTTGTCTTACCCTCATTTACTGCTAGACCCATTTTTGCCGCTTCCTTCTCGAAACTAGCAAACGTGGCTATGACATCACGTTGAGTCCTACCAATGATGTCAATATCGTCGGCGTATGCTAGTAGTTGCACCGATTTTTGAAGAATTGTGCCTCTGGTGTTGGCTTGGGAGTTTTGCACAATCCACAAGAATCAAATTGAAAAAGTCACATGACAGCGCATCGCCTTGCCTAAATCCTTTTTTGGTATCGAATGTGTCGGTGAGGTCGTTTCCGACCCTGATGGTGCAGCGAGAATTCTCCATCGTCATCCTACACAAACGGACGAGTTAGGGCGGTATACCAAAACTAGACATGGCTCTATATAGTTCGTCTCTATAAATGCTGTCGTATGCCGCTTTGAAGTCGATAAATAGGTGGTGGGTATCGATTTGGACTTCTTGGGTTTTTTCCAGGATCTGCCGAAGTATGAAAAATTGATCGATTCCTCACTTCACTTATAGGTCGGGTGGTTGGCAGTTTTCGCTATCGTTGCCATTATTAAATGGTTCGTTCTGGCTAACAGCGGAATGTTGTTCGTCATCGCCGTTTAACAGTCTGCAGAAGTGGTTCTTCCATATCCTCAGCATCGAATGTGTCACAACTACGATATTTCCTTGCGGACATCGGTCCTCGAGTCGCACATCTCTATATCCTCGATCGCGCGCTTTTCTTGCTCTTTTTTCAGAAAGAAAGCCGCTGTTCTTCCCTTCTTCTTTGCCTATAGAGCTCAATGGCAGCTCTCGTCTTCGCTTGCAGCTTAGCCTTGTAGGCCTCGTTCTTGGCTGCGAGCATCTGTCGGCATTCCTCATCAAACCAGGGGTTTCTTGCTGGTGGCCGCGAGAAACTTTGCACATCAGTTGCGGCTGGTCTAATGGCTTGTTGGCATCGTTGCCATTGTTCTTCGACATAAGATGCTGGTGGTATGGAGTGAATCAAGAGGTTAAGGGATATGCGTTGCGCGAAGGTCTTGGCGGTCTCTGGTGATTGCAGTCTTTCGACATTACATTTTTTCACTATATTTCTGTTTTTTTTTTTGTGGCGTGGCGGATATCCGCATTCTAACATTGGCTGCAACAAGGTAGTAGTCCGAGTCGATGTAAGTACATCCAAAATACTGGATGCGTGCCTCTTGTCTATCGCAATGTGATCAGTTTGGTTGACTGTGCGTTGATCTGGAGACCGCCATGTCCCCTTATGGATATCGAGGTGAATAAACCGTATGCTGGCTATAGTGGCATTTCATTCCGTAGAGAAGTCAATTACCCTTATTCCGTTACCAGACGTGCTGTCGTGTAGGCTATATTTTCCGACAATATTGCTAATAATGTCTTCTCTTCCTTGCGTTAAAATCGCCCAGCACGGTTTTAACATCGTACTTTGTTAGTCGATCATAGGTTTTGTCAAGGAGCTCGTAGAAGCAATCCTTAGTTATATCATATTTTTCCTCCGTCGAAGCTTGTGTGCATATAAGGCTTATGTTGACGAATTTGGCCTTAATGCGTTCGCTTATGTCTTGGAAACATAAGACTTCTTGCCTAAGTCTGGCACTTATAACAAATCCGCATCCGAATAGTGGCCTTTCCTGCTCACTATAATACGGTCCATAGTAAATGTCACAGTTTTTCATCCTATTTTTGCCTGGCCCATCCCATCGTATTTCCTGGATGGCAGTAATGTCTGGGCTTCCGCTAGTTGTTCGCCTGCACCTCTCCTGTTTAATGTTCTCACATTCCAGGTGCAGATACGAACGTCGTTGTCCTTTTTTTCATTTAGCAAGGTCGTCAACAATAATATCAATCCTTTCCGAGGCTATTGGTTGCTTCGTAACATATAGTTTTTTCCATTGGTGGGTAGTCAACACAACGCACAACCGCCAACCTGGAGTTCCAGTTCCAATTTATTTGATACCCCTAGGACACGTAGCCATCAGTATTCACGTCTGCATTGAGCGCTGCCCTTGGCCTTTTGGTTCATCCGCCACCATCTCTGTTCAAGGGGCCTGACTTACCCTTGAATATGTCGAAGCAGCTTATCTAGGTTCGCCTGGGACGGCAGACCGGGTATACATTCCGCTCCATTCTGACCAGCGTGATTATAGTGTTGCTGCTTTACGTCTTATTATCAACACTCGCACTTATCGTTAAGCAAGTCAAATCCTGTTTGATGAGACCAGTACCCGATGATTACCACCTGGAGGTAAACATTAAGCATATTTGATGTGTAGTCAGAGTTGCGAGCACCGACTGGGAATGGTTCACTTTATGTTATACTTAAACTAAGTTGGGTAGTGATGTGGTTGGTATTTCCTGTAATGTTAAGGTGATTTAGTAACTTGTAAGGAGGCTCTCAGTCTTATAGCTGCACAAGCTGCGGTCTGCTTGCCATAAACGTCTTCGGTTACCAGATGTACGATAGCATCTTGGGCTACGGAGGGGGGTTGTTCTCCGCTGATATTTGAACTTATTTTGAAAGTTTGTAGGCTGTTTCTTGAACCGTCCATCAGACTAACACACCATACAAGAGTAATGGTCTAATCACGTAAAGGCAGAGAGTGATAGGTGGTTGTTAAACAACCTCCATTATGGAAAACATTGACAGTCTAGTTTAAGTAGGTAGCTGGATATTGGTGACTTGGTTGAGAGGATTTTACAGAGTCTTGAAGCCTCTGTTATCACAGTAGTTAATATTTCTCCATATAATTACCAGTTGGTTTTTTGGGGATTCCTAAGTACCTTCGTGAATTGGATGTATCTGTGGTCTGAGAAGGATTTCGCTTTAGAGACCAATAGTCTCTAGTCAGATTGGTTATCAGGTTGTGTTATGGGAGGCGATTTCTAGCATTTGTTGCCTAATTCTGTTTATAAAAGTTGGGATGGAGCCGAAGTAACAGAGGAGGAGGCTTGTTTTTAAAATATAATCAAAGAGTAATTCAACTCGTTCGTGTTGGAGCTGCCTCAAATAGCAAGAAATCCTCTTAATATATCCCTGACAGGGACCTAGGTCGCAGCGGGCGCAGAGCCAGTCAGTCGTACTTTACGCCAACAAATGATCGCAGATTCCAGAGCGCTTGAACTGAATGTCTTGAAAAAACGTATACCAAGGATCGAAAAGGATGGAAGGCTACTTTGTCTCAGTCAGAGTCTTCGTAAAAAATCCTAGCAAATAAAGTATATCTGGCCTTTCGATTTTTACCTTGACTATCTGGAGCCAATAGGTAAGGCTGACCATATTGAATTGATGAGCAATGCTGTAAACTATGAGACCGAAGGCGTTTCTGTCTCAATAGTCAACAAAATAAACTTTTTGATGATAACAGATAAATAAAATAGCCACATCGCAGACGCACTCATTTATACCTCTGCTCGTAAAGTCCCAATTTGACGGGCAATGAAATATTAACCCCCCTTTTTTCGTAATGAATTCTTATTTAAATTTTTAACCGTGCACTCTTCTCATTATTTTCCCACATAGTCCTGCTAATCCTGCTCTTGCCAGAATTTATATTACCTTTCCCATTGATATTCCCCAAAACGCAGGATCTATACACGTTGCCGAATGGTCGACAAAATATTTATTGCCATGGCAACAAATGAAACCATGTATATTTCATAAGGACAACACATCACACACGTTCATATTTCATTCCCATTGCTTGCCATATGTATGTGCTAGTTGTGTGCTTTACATGTTTCACTTTCTGTTTTCATTTACATCCGACACTGTGTCAGTGAATAAGAAATCCCCCATAAATCGTGCTACAAAGTCGGATGCTTTAACGCAACATAAATTATTTTAACGCCCAAGCGCTATGCATTTAAATTCCGGCACAAAGCCAAAACCAAACTATGGGCAACATCAAGTTTGAAAAAAATGCCCCAGCACAAAGGACACACTCGAGGATGCAGCAAAAGACACACGAATGAAATTGCCACAACTCGACGCACACATTCGTATATGTGTATCTGCGGCCCAATACTATACGCGGTTATAAAATCCAGCGAACCACAAACTCAACCATAACTTCGTTAAGTCCATCAGCATAAGTATTTTTATCTGCTTTATGAGATGAGGTTTCAGTCTTCGTGTGAGGGTTCTGAGAGAGACAGAGAGATCCATTTTTTGTTTGTTTATTATTTCTTTGGACATACAAATTGCACCGTTATTGCAACATCATCTTTGGCAGGGAATGTGGTGGACATGATAGTCGTATGTGGTACGTCGTATGGGTCGTTAAATGTACTAGTCACAATAATGGTCGTAAAGTTGTCCTGGATGGAGGATAAATTTATATCATGACAATTCCAAGGAAGCAGAGATACATAAACATGTTTAGGTTTGTGGATAACCCTTCTTGTAGGATGAATAGCTTTTCTAACAAAGGAAGGAAATTTAAACGGGAGTTTCAAAAACATTTATTTTCAACAGAGAGATTGGGAATGCATATTCCATGCATTGGTTATAAAAACGAGCCATTAAAACCAAACTGCATTATTGAAGAAAACGTTGTTTTATATAGCTTCCGACACATTGAGGGTCTCCGCGTAAGACTACGCAGCCCTCCATCATCATTGATCCTGGCCACTTCGCTTTCAGTCATTCAGCTTAAGCGCCCTGGCGTATGCAGTCGTTTAGTATCTAAACCGGAGGTTCTGACTTAATTGTCACTTTGAACGTGAAAATTTTCAACATAAATCCCCTGTTACGTCAAAAAATCCCTAGAAATCCCTAGTGTAAACAAAAATTTGACAAAAACAACCGAAATGTGCGTTTTCACTGTAACACTGTACGGATGGTTGCGTTTGTAGTTGGCAATTGTTTTTTGTTGAGTTCACATTGTACAGTCACATACGTATTGCGAAAATTAATCGGAAGTGTTATTGAATGCATATTCTAGTACAAACATTTTAATTTTGAATTGAAGACAAATAAAATTTAAGGGAAAATATAAAATTAATTTGGGTTCCAAATTTTCCCGAGAAATTTCCTTGTACCTAGAATGTCCAAAATTGCGCTGTTTTTTTTCCTAGACTAGGGAAAAATCACTAGTTCTGGCAACACTGGATTTAATTATTATCTTGGCTGGAGCACCTAACTAACAATTTCGCTTCGATAAAGCATTATCGAAGCTATTTCCCCTCCAGAAGTCTTATGGAAAAATATTTGGCGCACTTTTAGGAAGCTATTTACTTCTATATTCTATAAGACTTTAAAGAGATAACTTTGTTTGCTTATAAAAGGCCATACAGAAGCAAATTATATTCCGAAAATATTTGCAAGCCTTATCGAAGTTGAAAAAACAAACATTATTTTTAACTTTCTCTTACAAAGAGAAAGATATTGTTTTCGTGAAAATGTTCGACCTCGAGATTTTGATTGATTCTAACATTACGATGATAGCGGAGCCTAAAAAAGTGGTTTTTGGAATTCCGTCCGTCGGTCCGTCGGTCCGTCTGTCCGTGATGGTCTCCCCAGCCTAAACGGCTTGACCGATTTTTTTCAAACTTCGTATACAAGCTAGTTTTAGTCATAATTCTAGGCCATTTTTTTTGTTTGCTTTTAGCCATGTTAATAATGGTACCTGCCATATAAAAATTACACATAACCTCAATTTTCTCGAAAACGGCTCTAACGATTTTGATTAAACTTTATACCTACTATAACCATATTAGCTTCAACAAAACTGCATACCCAGTTTTTTCGAGAAAATCCATATAACGGATTTTGTCATTTAGGCCATATAACGAAAATTGATAATTGCTCGCAAACTATTATGTCAAATTGAATGAAATTCAATATATATACTACTATTACAGCTTGAAGCAATTCCACATAATTAGTTTTAGCCCAACTATCACTAAACGGAATTTTCAGTTTTGGCCAATAACGGAAAATCATTATTATTCACATTGACATCGATTTCTTCAAATATCGGAGTAAACGTTCGTATAAACTCATTTCGACATTATTTATATCATTAATCAAAATGCGTACTATTTGATCTAACGTCTAACTCGCTGTGAAAGAGAAAGTTGCGTACGACCCAGTCGTGCACCCACCACTCGTTTATAATATTTTTATATTATTTACTTTTATTAATTTCTATTTCAATCTCTTATAATTATTAAAACCCAATTCGTTATTATGAAAGTATGAAATTCAATTCAATTAATAATATAAAAACTCTCATCGTACTGGGATTCGATTTCGAACTCGCGTTCTCTCGCATAGTAGTCCAACAAGCTATCCACTAGGCTGTACTCTCGAGCATAAAAGACGAGTAAGTACAACGCAGTACTTGAATCGTGTTGACTCATTCTCCGGTAGGTTCCCGATCTTTTCACCTTTTTCCCGATCTTTTAACCTTAACCTGGATGGAGGATAAATTTATATCATGACAATTCCAAGGAAGCAGAGATACATAAACATGTTTAGGTTTGTGGATAACCCTTCTTGTAGGATGAATAGCTTTTCTAACAAAGGAAGGAAATTTAAACGGGAGTTTCAAAAACATTTATTTTCAACAGAGAGATTGGGAATGCATATTCCATGCATTGGTTATAAAAACGAGCCATTAAAACCAAACTGCATTATTGAAGAAAACGTTGTTTTATATAGCTTCCGACACATTGAGGGTCTCCGCGTAAGACTACGCAGCCCTCCATCATCATTGATCCTGGCCACTTCGCTTTCAGTCATTCAGCTTAAGCGCCCTGGCGTATGCAGTCGTTTAGTATCTAAACCGGAGGTTCTGACTTAATTGTCACTTTGAACGTGAAAATTTTCAACATAAATCCCCTGTTACGTCAAAAAATCCCTAGAAATCCCTAGTGTAAACAAAAATTTGACAAAAACAACCGAAATGTGCGTTTTCACTGTAACACTGTACGGATGGTTGCGTTTGTAGTTGGCAATTGTTTTTTGTTGAGTTCACATTGTACAGTCACATACGTATTGCGAAAATTAATCGGAAGTGTTATTGAATGCATATTCTAGTACAAACATTTTAATTTTGAATTGAAGACAAATAAAATTTAAGGGAAAATATAAAATTAATTTGGGTTCCAAATTTTCCCGAGAAATTTCCTTGTACCTAGAATGTCCAAAATTGCGCTGTTTTTTTTTCCTAGACTAGGGAAAAATCACTAGTTCTGGCAACACTGGATTTAATTATTATCTTGGCTGGAGCACCTAACTAACAATTTCGCTTCGATAAAGCATTATCGAAGCTATTTCCCCTCCAGAAGTCTTATGGAAAAATATTTGGCGCACTTTTAGGAAGCTATTTACTTCTATATTCTATAAGACTTTAAAGAGATAACTTTGTTTGCTTATAAAAGGCCATACAGAAGCAAATTATATTCCGAAAATATTTGCAAGCCTTATCGAAGTTGAAAAAACAAACATTATTTTTAACTTTCTCTTACAAAGAGAAAGATATTGTTTTCGTGAAAATGTTCGACCTCGAGATTTTGATTGATTCTAACATTACGATGATAGCGGAGCCTAAAAAAGTGGTTTTTGGAATTCCGTCCGTCGGTCCGTCGGTCCGTCTGTCCGTGATGGTCTCCCCAGCCTAAACGGCTTGACCGATTTTTTTCAAACTTCGTATACAAGCTAGTTTTAGTCATAATTCTAGGCCATTTTTTTTGTTTGCTTTTAGCCATGTTAATAATGGTACCTGCCATATAAAAATTACACATAACCTCAATTTTCTCGAAAACGGCTCTAACGATTTTGATTAAACTTTATACCTACTATAACCATATTAGCTTCAACAAAACTGCATACCCAGTTTTTTCGAGAAAATCCATATAACGGATTTTGTCATTTAGGCCATATAACGAAAATTGATAATTGCTCGCAAACTATTATGTCAAATTGAATGAAATTCAATATATATACTACTATTACAGCTTGAAGCAATTCCACATAATTAGTTTTAGCCCAACTATCACTAAACGGAATTTTCAGTTTTGGCCAATAACGGAAAATCATTATTATTCACATTGACATCGATTTCTTCAAATATCGGAGTAAACGTTCGTATAAACTCATTTCGACATTATTTATATCATTAATCAAAATGCGTACTATTTGATCTAACGTCTAACTCGCTGTGAAAGAGAAAGTTGCGTACGACCCAGTCGTGCACCCACCACTCGTTTATAATATTTTTATATTATTTACTTTTATTAATTTCTATTTCAATCTCTTATAATTATTAAAACCCAATTCGTTATTATGAAAGTATGAAATTCAATTCAATTAATAATATAAAAACTCTCATCGTACTGGGATTCGATTTCGAACTCGCGTTCTCTCGCATAGTAGTCCAACAAGCTATCCACTAGGCTGTACTCTCGAGCATAAAAGACGAGTAAGTACAACGCAGTACTTGAATCGTGTTGACTCATTCTCCGGTAGGTTCCCGATCTTTTCACCTTTTTCCCGATCTTTTAACCTTAGCTTTTTTAAGACTTCATTCGTAAGCTCTATACATGCTATGCTTTGGATTAACTTCGTGCGAAGTTCTACCGAAACATCTGAACTTATGGTAAATGTACAAACATCTCCGGAAGCTTAAAAAACAGAAGTTACGCCATCATAGTTTCGGTTATGCTTGTGAATTTTCCTGAATAATGTCTTAAACAAGCTTCTACCCAAACAATCAACTGCCAAAATGCTCAACCTCCGCGCACAAGTACTATATAAGGCCTATAGAAATAATTGCTTGTGGGAATTAAATATTTGTTCTTTATAGAAGAATAATTGTTAGTTGGGCATTGATGTTTAATCATGGTTTAACTTTTAATATTACATCCACATCTTTGTACAGCTCATAAAGCTTGCGGTTGCATCTTCTCCTCCATTTACCATGACAACCTACTAAAGCAACCAGCTGTGAGTCTCTGTCTGACATAAGACAGCCTAGAATAAATTTATATATTTGTTCGAAGGTGCAGATGTAGATATTGTTTGTGTATCTGAAACTTGGATAAATCCAGATCCAAATATTGATCCAGACCTAATTGACTTCTTTTATTCATTGGAAGGTTATCGGCTTTTTATACCCTATCCCATAGGGGGGTATATTAGTTTTGACATTAAGTTTGTAACATAGAGAAATAATTTCGATACATATACCTCAAAGTATATGGATCGATTCAGAATCGCTAGCTGAGTCGATTAAGCCATGTCTGTCTGTCCGTCCGTCCGTCCGTCCGTCCGTCTGTGTGCCACCGATTTTTGGGCCTTACATTTTGAGCTAGAGTGTTGAAATTTGGTTTATAGACTCTCTGGTCGACGAAGCAGAACAAGTGTATACATTTTTGAAATCCGCCCACTGCCACGCCCTCTTTTAGAAAAACGTAGTTTAAAGCCAAACCGTAAGGAATTTCAAAAAAGTGTCTGAGCCGCATATTTAGACAATCCTAATATCTATATTTCGTTCATACAATGTTTTTTGCCACGCCCACTTTTTGGGGGCGTTTTTAGTAAAAAACGCTTTTTGTCCAAATTTTAAAACTTTTGAAAATTTTTTTGATGCAAATACTTCCGCAATGGTAATATAAACATTTTGTCTGTAGATCTTTTTCACCTACGCCCACATTTTGGGGGCGTTTTCTTACAAAAACCATTTGTAAACCCCATCCCAAGGCATTAGCAATAGAAAAACGTTGTTTTTGTCGAACCACAAAAGATTTTGATAAACTTTCTGAGCAATATATTGTGACAATGTCATTTTCTGTATTTCATCGCCATAAGGCCTATATTTTGAGGATATAAATTTTAAGGATGGGATGGGATAGGGTATTCAACGATCCGCACAGCGGGTTGTAGCCTCTCATATGTTTTTTTTTAGATCTGATAGAGTTGTAGCCATATATGTTAGACGAGGATTCAATGTAAACGAATTCGCACGTCGCCTGCTGCTTCCGAAATTGACAACCTCTTTTTGAAAATCTTGTGTGGTGAATGTAAAATTCTTGTCGGTTCAGTGTACAGACCATTTTGCCGCTATTGTCCGTTCTAGATGACCTATTGTCCATATCCCCATTTGTAATTGTTGCTGGAGATTTTAATTGTTACCTTCTACGATATTCTTATCTCGTCGATAGTATGAGTTCCTTAAGTCTACTGCCAGTAAATACGTCAACTACCACTCACTTTACCAAGGATAACTGTACACTCCTCGATGTATTTTTCGTCAGTCATCCCAACCAAGCTATATTTTTTGACCAATAAACCGCTTCTGGTTTCTCCAATCACGATCTTACCCATTTTACGTTTCAATGTTTGCCACCCAAAAATACAAGTTACAGTTTCAGGGACTTTGAAAATGTTAATAGACGAAACTTAGAAGTTGACTTGAGATCTGTTCTTGATTAGGTGACATTGCTACAAAATAACATCCTCGATTTGTTTAATAAGTATGTTCCCCTTAAAACAAAACAAATTAAACCCCAAGATCGCCCATGGTTTTGGGTAACAATTAAAAATCTCATTTGCCAGTGTGATGAAGCATATAAGCATTGGAAGCGTTTTCGCCTCAAAGAGCACCACAAAGCTTATAAGTATTACGGAACAAGGTTGTTCATGGAATAAATGATTCGAAAAAACACTTTTACTCTTCACGGCTAAACCCATCGGTTGCTCGGCAAAAACTTTGGAGGAACATTGAAGAGATCGGAATTGGAAAACAAGGAAATATTTAAGATTATGCTTTAGATAGTGATGAGCTAAATAAAAAATTCACATCTGTGTCAACTACTGACACCACTGACCCATCTAGATCCTATTTACATACACTTTCGCTTCATCAAAATAATCACCGCTCAAACACCTTATTTTTTACTGCAACTGATGAATCCAAAGTGCTTGAAAGTTTTCTCAGCACAAATTCTAACATGGTTGGGTTTGATGAAATCCATCCGACTTCTTTAAAAGCAATACTTCCATATTGCCCACAATACATAAAATATGTCTCAAACTCGGTTCTTATGACCGGCGTTTTTCCTTGCATATGGAAGTTGTCAAAAATTATCCCGAGGATGAGTACAAGCCGATCGCAATTTTACCATTTCTCTCGAAAATCATAGGGAAGATAATGAACTCTCAAATACGTGAGTATCTTTCAACTAATAAATGTTTTTCGTTTGAACAGTCTGGCTTTCGTCCTAAACACAGCTGCACAACAGCTTTATTAAAAGTAGTGGAAGTCAAAGGCAGGCCGTAGATGATTAATCTTATCCTATTTAAGTGGTAGATCACAAGCAGTCGGTAACGACAATATGTCATCTTTTCTCACTTAAACAAAGGCGTTCCACAGGGCTCTATCCTGGGACCGCTTTTATTTTTCCTCTACATTAACGAGCTACCAAAATATGTGAAAAAATCGTCCATACATATGTATGCTGGATGACGTTCAACTATATAACAGCAGCGGTCTCGTTGAAAATGGGCGTTCTTTGGGCGGAATCAAACGGTCTTGCTCTTAATCTCACCAAATCCAAGTATCTGATAATTTCTAGGACTATAGTATACACGTCATGCCTACCTCCAATCAAACTTACCGGGTTAGATATTGAGTATGAAAATACCGTAAGAAATCTAGGTGTAACTTTCACAAACTACCTTACATGGGACTGTCACATACGTCTTGTTCTTGGTAGGATGTACGGGTTCTTAAGGATGCTCTGGGCATCCCAGAACATAAAACCTGTAGCAACAAGAAAAATAATAGCTAAAACTGTACCCGTCGCAATTATGCTCTTTGGTTGTGAGATTTTCGTTAACTGCAAATACGAGCTCAGGCGTAAGCTAAATGTTGCTTACAACATCAGCATCGCACGATACATTTATGGACGTAGCAGATATGAAAACATCTCCGCTTTCTCAAAGTCAATATAACTCTGGATAACCTTGTAAAATAACCTTATGAAAGGTTGTCAATTCTGGTTTTTTTGGCATCCGCGATTGTTTGTTGATTAAACCGTAGGTGCAGTCTCGAACCCGAAGGCTGGGATTCGAAGATTTTCTTGGCTAGAACATGAATGTTAATTCGCTTGATGTGCTCAAGGAAATTTAGTTGATGTGTTTTTTTCACTCTTCATACTTAGTCCACATCTTGATACAGCTCATTAATATCGCGATTGCATCTTTGCCTCCATTCGCCTTTCTCGCATACAGGACAAACAAAAATCGATGAAGAAACCTTAGTTCGAAGGTGCTTAATCTTTGCTCAACTCTCCTGCTTAATTTCTAGCAATTGGCTCCGTAAAGAAGTACCGGAAGGATAAAGGTCCGGTGTATTAAGCTTTTGGACTTTTAATTTAGGAGTTTTGATCCCATTTGATTCGTCAAACTAAGGAGCAGCCAATGATGTCGATATCCTACGCATTATCTTTTGCAGATTAATGAAATATCATGATAGCGCATCTCTATTTCGGAATCTGGTACATGTTTGTAACAGTTAAGATGAGATGTTTCCAAACTGAAGTTTGCATCGCTCGTCTTTCAGCGTAAGGTGACACAGCTGTATCACTTTTGAAGGTATCCATCGCTTTATAGAGCTTGAGGCGATGGATGAGAAACTGATGAAAAGAAGATGCTTCTAGACTTGAAATTTGTTGGTCTTTTGCAGAGTGTGCCTTGATGTGGAATTTTGATGTATGTTCGATCTGCAGGGCCGGAATTCAAAATGGTACGTGTCGATTATTTATTGCAGAAGGCTTGATCTGTTCACACGTACGTTGGATAAGATCATATGAGTGGCAGTTAGCATGGATTTGGCACCAGAATATTGGATCGCCTTTCTTATATTATATGGGACTTTTTATATAACTGATATTCCAGTCATCGGGCATGCATACATTGTAACGAACATCCCGCGTTCCTAATAGTCAATAGCTATTAGTTGGGAAGAATGAGGAAATGGTGGAGCAATTCAACCTCTAACGGAACGTGCTACTTCTTATTATGTTGAACTACCCAGGTCGTACCTTAAATATTCGCTCATAAATGAGCATGATGAAATTTCGACCCAATGTTTCCTTTTTACCTTTCGTATTGATTGCCACCCTTATGACCCCCAGGCTACAGGATCGAAAGGCCAGTCCGGGCAGCTAATACGAAAGGGTGTTCAGCAAAAATGATCCTATTTCTCAAATGCGTTCGGCATTGTTGATAGCTTCATTCAACTGCAATGAGAGTATCTTCTTCACTTGATTCAATTTTGTTAGAAAACAAGCGCATAAATATGTTTTCTGCATATCTTCTTTCTAATGAATTTTTGAAGTAGAGTATTTTTTACTGGACTTTTTCGAAACATTTTTACGATTTTTCGGACCTCGTTTAGCAAATGGAATAAATCTGGACGAATGGTAACTTCAAGGTCATCTTCATCGTCAATAATATGAAATGAAAGCTCGTAGTCTTCAGTGTCGAAATCGTTGTCCTCCGCGTCTGATTCATTTTCATTTTGAATTGTATTTTTGCAGGCTTGTTTTTTATAAATCACATCCGTAATAGCTAAATGCATGGCGTGATTGATGCAAAGCAACGTTTTTTCGGCTTCTACCTGTGATATTCTTAGCTTATGTACTTTTTCTAAGTGTTTCACAAAGTAACAATAACCATAACATAATGTAAAGAATTGTCAATGCATTATAAAAAAGCTATAATTTAACTTACAAAAAGCTCTTGCAATTTAAATGTACGAGAATAGCAATAGCAATCAATGAAGTATTAAAAATATACATACCAAATCTAATGAACGTCAACACAAAAACAAGAACGGGCACTCGATCGCTGATGATTAGCGCCTCAGCGGGCTGGCCGTAATGCTTATCCTTGGTAACGATGATGACGTCAAAATACTTCACGCGATCGTTTATTAATTACGCTGTCAATCGATTGCTGTCAATCGATTGATGATTGACGTGTCCCATGTGGAATCGATGTTGTCAAAGTGGGAGGGGACGGGCGTAATGCATTCTATCACATCTATTAACCTTCGCAGGGGTCGTCGATGAGAATGCAACTCTTAATGCGATACACAAAAATAATGCTCTGACTGGCGAATTTGGCTTGCTTTAGGTATGCTAGCTGATAGCTTGCGTGGGTTTTTTTCTCTCCTCTCTTTTGTTTTTTTTTGCTTTTAAAGATTAGCATTGGCATGCGTATTTTTTTTTGGGTTTAAATTTTTTTTTTAAACCAAATTTATTTTTCACCTCTCAACTGATTTGGTGGTTCATGGTGAGTCGGAAAAGGCACTTATTTTTAAAAGTTTAATGTTTTAACTTTTTGGCTTTATTTAATGTTAATAGATTTTTTTTTCGATCACAGTTGACATTTATAAAGTTTCCTCTAAAAGATAAATATCACTGAATGTTCTTTTTTTGTTCTTACGAATTTTACATCACGTTATGGGGATAAATGAGGAATTTCGTTCACTGAAGCATATGCAACTCAATGCACAAAGCATATAAAGGGTACAGTTGCGTCTTAACCGATTACTGAAGTTATAACGTAGACCACCACGCACTAGCAAACCAAACTAAAAACAGACCACGAACGACGCTCGCCGAGGTTTTTATTGACTTTTTGTTTGTCCGATAGAAGCGTTATTTTAAGACCGTTTTTACTTCGCATGGCCGATTGATAGTGTGCGTGAGTATTTTTACCACACACAACAATAAAGTGGTGAATAAAAGTGGTAGTCATCGGATACATCAACCAGAATGCTTGAAAAGCAAAAATTCTCCATTATTTATAATAATCAATCCTATGACTAAACGATCCCTACAACATCCATCCAGACTTTGTTGACGGTTTGGTTCATGTATACATTTCCGTATTTGAAGAGTTTTGCTGGTAATTCTACAGACCGCCTTTTCGTTCTTCAACTTTTTCATGGCTTCGCTAACTTTTTCAACACTGGGAGAAAGCGTTATCTCATCGTTGACTAGATGAAGCTCGGCTCTTTTCCCTTTTATTCTCCCGACAAGATACCCATTAAACATATACCCAGAACCAATAAAGTTTCGGGCCTGCGACTAGTTTGCAACTAATATTTTGTAGAGCCTGTGTTCCTACTTTGAGACTAACTCCAAGGTTCTAATTTATTTTCTTTTTATCGCAAGACTTATTCCATTAGACTCTAGTTCGCTAAGGCGAAATAGGTGAAGTTTCTTTTTTCTCCACTTTTCTCGTTAATCAATCGAGACCTGAAATTGAATTCTACTAAAAAGTGGTCAGAGTGTATGTTTTACTCTTTAAATTAATGTACATCCGGAATGTACGACACGTGCCTTTACCACAACGAAACCGCATCTTCATATGTGCAGCATTGGGTGGCAGCTGTTATAAATTTCGCATGTTTTTAGGGTTTGGATCCCTCATACAATAGAACTGTACCTATCCCTAGTCAAAAAGCTCCGGATTGTACGTTAAAGATGGCTAGGGCATGTAAAGTGAATGAACACCAATACTTCGGCTCTCAAAGTCTTCGATTTCCAGCCAGACGACTGACGCAGTAGAAACCTCTCACAAGTAGAAACCGACATTAACCAACTTGAAGTGTGCAACTGAAGGAATCTTAGTTAAGGATCGGGCCAATTGGGGAGTCATGTTTGTAGAGGCCCAGGTTCATTCCGTACTGTACCGCAACTTAAGTATTAATTATGTTGAGTCTGTGCTTTCTAACTTAACAGCCGAAGATATTTTTTGTTTCGATTTTCTTACTGATCTCTAAGTATGATTTTCACAACGTATTTAAGGTCATAAAATTAACATTGTAAGGTCTGTAGTCTCATTGATAAAGGCGTGTCCACATATAATGCTTATGTTGCATAATGTTGCTCTGATGCGGATCACATCATCAGAGCGCCTAATCTAACTTTCTGCATAAAAATTAAAGGTTCCTTACCTCAGTTGGGTCCCCACAATGAATCTGAATCTTAATATGTGAAGCCTTGAGCACAGCAGCTGCTATAAATCTCGCATGTTTTTCGTTTTCGCTTTTTGGATCATGTCGAACGTATTTGTTGAATTGTGTAAATGTCTGCTTTTACCGTGCACCCTCATCTAAAACTGAAGCACTTGGCCTAAGCTTCCAATAGCTTCCAAAATGATATCTCCGAAAAAGGATTACCGATTTCGTTTCAATTAATGTTTTATTTGGCGAATATTTAAAACTTTATTGGTTACAATTTGATTACTAAAGATTACTTTCTCGATCTTCTTATTAACACCAAGTCGATCCAGATCCATAACTACCACCGTATCCACCCAAGCCATATCCGTAACCACTTGAATAACCGCCGTATCCTCCACCATATCCACCTCCATAACCACTATCATAACCGCCACCATAACCACCACCATAACCTCCACCAGGTAAGATCACTTTGATGACTTTGACATCTGCACCATAACCACCGCCATATCCTCCTCCATATCCTCCTCCATATCCTCCTCCATATCCTGCTCCATAACCGCCTCCATATCCACCGCCATATCCATATCCACCACCATAACCGCCGCCATATCCTCCGCTACCACCACCAAGGAAAAATGCATTCAGCGGTGAAGCTGCTGCCACCAAGATGAGAATACACGCAAGGACCTTCATTATGCTGCCGATAACCGAATGGACCACTAGAAAGAGGTGCTGTTCAACTGATATCCAACTAATGGCCGCATTTGTGTTTTATACCATCCTCTCACAAACTTGCGAATTGTTATCCAGCTCAATCCATTTTTGGCCGCCATTATGACATAATTGTTTGGACAACCGATACGTGTATTAGTCGAGCGTCATGTTTATTATCGTGTATACGGTTATTCAGACAAAATGTGTATAAATACAACAAATAGATACACTATTTGGCATCACACAGTTGCTACTTCATTTTGTATCTATTTGCATAACAAATCTATGCACTGTAGTTTGTTCGTTAGTATTTCAAAAAAATTGGTTCTAATTGATGGACAGATCAGTTGAAATGATTAATTGATCTCAGTCAGCTACTATTGCTCTGCACGTTAGAGATGTCAATAGATTGTGCAAACACACAAAAAGTGTTAACTTTAGGTAGCGGTGTTAAAACCTTCAATTTTTTTCTTCTTTATGCAACAACGCTTATAGCACCGGTCGCGATGGTTAGGTTTGTCATTGTATGCACTCTGGGGTGTGAACAGATGTATGTTTTTTTTATAAATACATATCTAGTTCTTAGAAGCAACAATTTGTGATGAAATATTCATCATAGAGGTATAATCAAAGATTATTCATGGTGTTGTGAAATTCGATAACAACATTATTTTCAGCGGTGGTTTTAGAATACACTTAGGAACAAAATTTTCAGACTTTTGGAAATCGCCCATTTATTGAGAGAAATGCAATAGCTGTGTACAGGTGGGTTAGAGTCCCGAATATCAACGGGGATCCGCAATTTTCCTAAATGAACTTTTGGTTAGATTGGCCCAAATTGAGATCTTTGATCGATTGTCAAACTGTATTGATTGTTAGCGTTTTGAAATTGTTAACCGCAAGATGTTGATGACTGCGATGAACTTGCAAGAGCTATGGGCGAACTACCCACCCATCGAAAAAACATATTGTTACGAAGCAACCTGTAACTTCGGAAAGGACCGATTTAATTATTGACGAACATGGTAAACGAAAAAAGGGCAACGACGTTCGTATCTGCACTTGGAATGTGAGAACATCAAACAGGAGACGTGCAAGCGAACAACTAGCGGAAGCTCTATTCGGTGGGATGGGCCAAGCAAAAAGAGAGGATGAAACCTGTAACATCTACTACGGACCGTGAGCAGAATAGGCGGCTATTCGGATGCGGATTTGTTAGAAGTACCAGACTTAGGCAAGTAGTCTTATGTTTAAAAAACATTGTAACAACGAACGCATTGTAACAATTCGCATCAAGGCCAAATTCGCAACTAGAAGCCTTCTATGCTCTCACTCCCCGACATAGGAAAAATATGATATAACTAAGGATTGCTTCTACGAGCTCCTCGACAAAACCTATGAGCGACTGAAGTACGATGTTAAAATCGTGCTGGGAGATTTTAACGCAAAGGTAGGAAGAGAAAACATCTTTAGCAGCATTGTCGGAAAACACAGTCTACAAGACAACACGTCTGGTAACGGGCTTAGGCTAATTGACTTCGCTACAGAACGAAATGCCACTATATCCAGCATATGGTTTCCTCACCTCGATATCCATAAGGGGCATGGCGGTCTCCAGATCAACGAAGAGTCAACCAAATTGATCACATTGCGATGGACATGAGACAGGCATCCTGTATTTTGGATGTCCGAACATTCCGTGGGGCTAAAATCGACTCAGAGCACTACCTTGTTGCAGCCAAGGTAAGAATGCGGATATCCACCACGCCACAACAAACCAGAAATACTGTTAAAAAAATTTAATGTCGCAAGACTGCAATCGCAAGAGACCGCCAAGAGACCATACCACCAGCATCTAATGTCGAAGAACAATGGCAACGATGCCAACAAGCCATTAGATCAGCCGCAACTGATGTGCTAGGTTTCTCGCGGCCACCAGTAAGAAAACCCTGGTTTGATGAGGAATGCCGACAGATGCTCGCAGCCAAGAACGAGGCCTACAAGGCTAAGCTGCAGGTGAAGACGACAGCTGCCATTGAGCTCTATAGGCAAAGAAGAAGGGAAGAACATCGGCTTTTCAGAAAGAAGAAACAGAGCAAGAAAACCGCGCGATCGAGGATATAGAGATATGCCACTACAGGAACGATGTTCGCAAGTTTCACCAAAGTGTAAAATGTCAAAGCCAAGGATACAAGGCTCGAAAAGAATCCTGTTGCGATGAACAAGGAAATATGGTTGTTAAGACACAGTCGATGCTGAGGATATGGAAGAACCACTTCTGCAGACTGTTAAACGGCGATGACGAACAACATTCCGCTGTTAGGCAGAACGAACCATTTAATATTGACAACGACAGCGAAAACTGCCAACCACCCAACCTAAGTGAAGTGAGGATAGCAATATCTAAAGTCAAGCTTAATAAGGCCGCTGGGAATGACGGCCTTCCCGCTGAGCTTTATAAAGCTGGCGGAGATGACTTGGTAAGTAACATCCACCAACTCATAAGCTAAATCTGGTCGTTTGCCCGATCCACAAAAAAGGAGACACTCTGAACTGCGCCAACTACAGAGGCATAAGTCTCCTCAACATCGCCTACAAGATCTTATCTGCCGTTATATGTGAACACCTGAAACCGTTTACCAACAACCTGATTGGCCATAAACAGTGTGGTTTTAGGCCAGGAAAGTCCACAACTGATCATATCTTCACACATCGGCAGATCCTGGAAAAAGCCCAAGAAGTCCAAATCTATACCACGTATTCTTCAATTTCCAAGCCACAAACAACAGCAATTACAGCATTTATAGAGACGAACTATAGAGATACATGATTAGTTTTGGTATACCGCCCAAACTCGTCCGTCTGTAGAGGATGACGATGCAGAATTCCGGCAGCTCCATCAGGGTCGAAAACGACCTCACCGACACATTCGGTTCCAAAAAAGGATGCGCTGTCATCTGACTTATTTAATTTTATTCATGTGAGGATTGTGAAAAACTCCCGAGATAACATCAGAGGCACAAAGGTTTAGCAAAATAAGGGTAAAACTAAGTTATGGGTCCGCCATCTAACGTTTTTTTTTCGACTAGGGCTTATTTCGTGAATGGTAACACTTAGCTCATGTCTGATTTGACAGATAATTAGTTTTATCCATCAGCTGAACGAATATGGTTGTGTATACGCTTGAACAACGCTAGGAAATATTGCGACATTACTTTGAAAATCATGGTAATGTTGCAGAATGTGTGCGAAAATTGCGTATTTTGGAAGAAGTGAAGCACCGTCAGCGGCGTATGTTCGTTATCTTGTGAAAAAAGTGGAAGAAACTGGCATCCTCATCGATAAACCAAAGCGTGAAAAGCCAAAAACAGTGCGTACACCCGAGAATATTGCTGCTGTGGCAGAAAGTGTGCGTGAAGCGCCATCAACATCAATTCACCGTCGTTCTCAACAATTGAATATTTCGGAGACATCATTGAGACGAATTTTGCATAAAGACCTTGGTATGACGCTATACAAAGTCCAATTGGTTCAGGAGTTGAAGCCAACTGACCATCCAATGCGTTTCCGCTTCGCTAAGTGGGCCTGCGATCGACTTAGAGAAGATGCCGATTTTGCCAAAAAAATCATCTTTTCAGATGAAGCAAAATTGTCGCATTTGGGGAACAGAAAACCCGCACGCATACATTGAAAAGCCGATACACCCAAAACGAGTCACTGTTTGGTGCGGATTTTGGTCCAGAGGCATAATTGGGCCATTTTTCTTCGAAAATGAGCAAGGAGTGGCCGTTACAATCAATAGCGATCGTTATGGGGCCATGTTGAACGAATTTTTGTTCACAAAAATTGAAGAGGAGGATATTGGCAACATTTGGTTTCAACAGGACGGCGCTACGTGCCACACAGCCGAAGCTACACTCGATGTTTTGCGCCCTGTTTTTGAAGATCGCATTATCAGCCGCAGAGCTGATGTCGTTTGGCCACCTCGGAGCTGCGATTTGACACCGTTGGACTATTATTTGTGGGGTGCCGTAAAAGATAAGTGTTACGCCGACAAGCCAGAGACAATTGAAGCTTTAAAGGACAATATTCGTGAAGCCATTGGTGTAATACAGCTGCACACAATCGAAAATGTGCTTAAAAATTGGACCGATCGTGTAGGCTACTGCATGGCCAGTCGAGGCCATTTGAATGAAATTATTTTCCAATATTAATGGGGAGGATTGTGCTTTCAAATAAAAAAGAAATTCGAGAAAATATTCAGTAGTTTCTTTTTATAGCATTTTCAAAAAAAAATACATGCTGTCAACACGAATCGACCCACAATATCGACGAATTGGACAGAACGTCACCATTGACAGATATAACTTTGAGGTAGTACGGGACTTTGTCTATCTTGACTCCGCTATTAACTCTGACAACAACTTCTCCTCAGAAATCAAACGGAGAATTATTCTTTCCAACCGTTTCTGTTTCTTCGGGATAAGAAGGGAATTCATTAGTAAAGCCCTCACTCGAACTACTAATGAAATCCTGATCATCCCAGTCCTGCTCTACTGAGCTGAAGCATGGACCGTATCCAAAGTAGATGAAGAAATCCTTGGACGATTTGAGTGGAAAATTCTTCGAAAAATCTTCGGTTCAGTTTGCGTTGACGGACTATGGAGACGTAGATTCAACCAAGAACTATACGAGCTATATATCTACATGCCCCTAGGCAAAAAACTCCGCATGGGACGTTTAAGATGACTAGGAAATGTAGAGCGAATGGGCACCAATACTCCGGCTCGCAGAGTCTTTGATTCCCAGTCAGACGTCCGACGCAGTAGAGAAAGACCTCGCCTTGAGTGCCACGCGCAAGTTGAAACCGATTTCAACTAAATTGGAGTGCGCAACTGGAGGCAGTTAGCTAAGGACCGAACTAATTGGAGAGGCATGTTGGTTGAGGCCCAGTTTCATCCCGGACTGTAGCGCCACTTAAGTAAGCATTTAGTAGTATTATATAACAATTTCTAAAATTGGATTTTTACTATATGTGGAGTTGGCTATCTGCTACAACATTCCGCCCCTTTTGAAAGGACTTTCGTTCAAGACGGACTTGCTGCTAGTTTGCGAATGCGTCTTCGGAATTCTCCTCGTGTAGTATTTACGTCACCGACTCTGACTTTGCCGTCATACCCTTGATAACGTTTTCAATTATTCCCAAAAGCCATTTTTTAGGTGGTATGTTGTCCTCATGAATAATGAAGATTGAGCCGAACACTACGTTTGGACTGCGGGTGGTCCACTTTGCTCGTCCTTGAACTTCGTGGACGTATTCCTAAGACCATCTTCTCCAAAAGTGGATTTTGACAATGTTGATTCGCCGCCACCTTACGATAAAGCTGATGTCTCTGACGTCAACTGCTTGCTCATTAACTGTTGGCTCAGGAACTGCTTTTAGCGAGGACCCCATCAGAAGATGCGCTGGAGTTAACGCTTCGACATCATTTGGATCGGAGGACATCGGGGTGATTGGCCTCGAGTGCATCACTGCCTCGATTTCTACAAGCTGTTATCGCAATGGGTTTCGGAAGGAAGACCTCGATGACCTATCATCCTTTTCATGGATGCTATAAAAGCGTCAACCGACAAATCAAACACGGCTTCTAAATGAACACATTTTGACGAAAAACAAACGAACACAGCAACATATGATTTATATGGAACCTTTCCCCGAATTGTTAAGTGCGTGCTGATAGGACAGCAGAAATCGACATCACAATACTGGAACGGACACGATGGAGTAGGAGTAGGCCTCTCAGATTGAAAATATGCGCCCGTGAATTGTTTTTTTTTCGATTTATTCTATTGATTTTGGACAGCAGTTTCGACGCCAGACGAATAGTGTCATGCCTCGCTCGAAAAATAAACTGATTTTTTGGATTCACCTCTTACCTCAATTTCGTGATTAGGGCTAAAAGGATTGTTCACCGTTTTGATCCTAAATTGTAAAGAATTAGGATCAAAACAAAACAGAATTAGGAAAAAACAATCTTTCAAGTAAAAACTTTCTCGACTTCTGCCAACGGCCGTTCTTCAGAGACTGTTTGTTTTCTTTTGGGATACATGGATTGTCTTGGTTATTCTTTTAACTTTTTTGCATGACATTTTTGAGATACTGATTTTATTAGCCTGAATCTTCTTGCCCCAGTGAAAATTTACCGATTTTCTGTAATTCTCCCAAAAATTAATGTTTGTATATCTTTTATCAGCGACTTTAATATCCCAATTTCTGGGTCGTGTCACTCTGAGGAGCCATTTAAGCCTCGAGAGCAGTATGTTTGTGAAGTGCAGCGATTGTTTGATACTTTCCTGTCTTGTCTTTTATTTTTTTTAGACGGCCATCGAAGGTTCGTGGCATTCTATATGCTGTTTGTTTGCTGACCATTGCTTTGCGTCGAAGTCGATCGAAAGCCTGGTTGAATTGATGCTATCACAGCAGATTCACAATAAAACGTTTTTTTTTTTGCAACCCATACTTTTGATAATCCACCACGCCACAACAATCCAGAAATACTGTGAAAAAATTTAATGTCGGAAGACTGCAATCGCAAGAGACCGCCAAGACCTTCGCACAACGCGTATCCCTTAACCTCTCGATTAACACCATACCACCAGCATCGAATGTCGAAGAGCAATGGCAACGATGCCAACAGGCCATTAGATCAGCCGCAACTGATGTGCTAGGTTTCTCGCGCCCACCAGCAAGAAACCCCTGGTTTGATGAGGAATGCCGACAGATGCTCGCAGCCAAGAACGAGGCCTACAAGGCTAAGCTGCAGGTGAAGACGAGAGCTGCCATTGAGCTCTATAGGCAAAGAAGAAGGGAAGAACATCGGCTTTTCAGCAAGAAGAAAAAAGAGCAAGAAAAGCGCGCGATCGAGGATATAGAGAGGTGCCACTCCAGGAACGATGTTCGCAAGTTTTACCAAAGTGTAAAACGTCAAAGCCAAGGATACAAGGCTCGAACAGAATCCTGTCGAGATGAACAAGGAAATATTGTAGTTGAGACACAGTCGATGCTGAGGATATGGAAGAACCACTTCTGCAGACTGTTAAACGGCGATGACGAACAACATTCCGCTGTCAGGCAGAACGAACCATTCAATATTGGCAACGACAGCGAAAACTGCCAACCACCCGACCTGAGTGAAGTGAGGAAAGCAATATCTAAACTCAAGCTTAATAAGGCTGCCGGAAATGACGGCCTTCCCGCTGAGCTCTATAAGGCCGGCGGAGAGGACTTGGTAAGTAACATCCACCAACTCATAAGCCAAATCTGGTCGGATGAAAATATGCCTGAAAAATGGAACCTCAGCATCGTTTGCCCGATCCACAAAAAAGGAGACCCTCTGAACTGCGCCAACTACAGAGGCATAAGTCTCCTCAACATCGCCTACAAGATCCTATCTGCCGTAATATGTGAACGCCTGAAACCGTTTACCAACAACCTGATTGGCCCTTATCAGTGTGATTTTAGGCCAGGAAAGTCCACAACTGATCAAATTTGCACACTTCGGCAGATCCTGGAAAAAACTCAAGAAGTCCAAATCGATACCCACCACCTATTCATCGATTTCAAAGCCGCATATGACAGCATTTATAGAGACGAACTGTACAGAGCCATGTCTAGTTTTGGTATACCGCCCAAACTCGTCCGTTTGTGTAGGATGACGATGCAGAATTCTCGCTGCTCCATCAGGGTCGGAAACGACCTCACCGACACATTCGATACCAAAAAAGGATTTAGGCAAGGCGATGCGCTGTCATGTGACTTCTTTAATCTGATTCTTGAGAGAATTGTGCAAAACTCCAAAGCCAACACCAGAGGCACAATTTTCCAAAAGTCGGTGCAACTACTAGCATACGCTGACGATATTGACATCATTGGTAGGACTCAACGTGATGTCATAGCCACGTTTGCTAGTATAGAGAAGGAAGCGGCGAAAATGGGTTTAGCAGTAAATGAGGGTAAGACTAAGTATATGCTGTCATCACGAAAGGACTCACAACATCGACGAATTGGACAGAACGTCACCATTGACAGATATAACTTTGAGGTAGTACGGGACTTTGTCTACCTCGGCTCCGCTATTAGCTCTGACAACAACATCTCGTCAGAAATTAAACGAAGAATTACTCTTGCCAACCGCTGTTTCTTCGGGCTAAGAAGGCAATTTAGTAGTAAAGCCCTCACTCGAACTACTAAGGAGACCCTATGTAAGACCCTAATCATCCCAGTCCTGCTCTACGGCGCTGAAGCATGGACCGTATCAAAAGTGGATGAAGAAATCCTTGGTCGATTCGAGAGGTAAATTCTTCGAAAAATCTTCGGTCCCGTTTGCGTTGACGGGCTATGGAGACGAAGATTCAACCAAGAACTATACGAGCTGTACAGCGACATGCCCCTGGTCAAAAAACGAACGAATGGACACCAATACTCCGGCTCGCAGAGTCTTCGATTCCCAGCCAGACGTCGGACGCAGTAGAGGAAGACCTCGCCTTAAGTGGCGCGCACAAGTAGAAACCGACCTCAACCAACTTGGAGTGCGCAACTGGAGGCAGTTAGCTAAGGACCGGGCTAATTGGAGAGGCATGTTGGTTGAGGCCCAGGTTCATTCCGGACTGTAGCGCCACTTAAGTAAGTAAGTATACTTTTGATAATCCTTATTGATTTTTGTAATGAAATATTCATAAGCCCCGAAATAGTCTGTAGTCTTGAGGCAAGCATAAACGCTTCGTTAATATTTCATGTTTCGATACTCTTAACAGGGAAACTTAACAGTCTTTTTGTTAGATCATTAAATTCATTTTAAACTAGCAGTCCTTTTTCAGTGCTCTCGGTAAACTATGGTAAACTCGTTCAGCTGATAAGCTTCGCACTCAAATCGCCCCCCTTTATCAATGTGGCCTAAGTGTTTGTCGTAAAGTTGACCAACACTATAAAAAGACGGCTTGAAAATTATGAAATTCTTTATGCCTCAGAACTCTTAAAAGTACAGTTCCCTTCTGTGATGATAAGTCATTGAACCCTAAAATACCAAACTGCCAGTCAATTCCCGCAGTACCCCTAAAAACATTTATATGCTCGCATGGGAGAAATAATCCCTCACTTTATGGCACTATTACGTATCAATGTTACTCAAAGATAAACTTCTTCTCAAAAGGCGAACGACTCCTTAAAGCCTGACGAGAAATCATTTTTTAAGCACATGCAATTAACTTAAGTCAAGTCATGATCATGAGGCCGTGCCTGCCATTTAGCTACTCAATTCGTTATCTCTCCTTCAGCTATGATGTCTAGATTTCGACACCGCCCATGCCGAAGGTTTCGCACGAATAACATTCAAAGTGGCTGCGGCACGGAGAAGATACCATAGTTTGGGATAAGTGCCCTAATATGAACACACAGAGAAACACGTTGAATGCATGGAAATCCTTGAGCAGTGTGTAGTTTAAGTTCACAGGCTCACTAAACAGCTGCAGAGGGATTCTTCTGAAAATGTTTGCACAGGGAAATAAATCTGAAATATCATCCTCACGGTTTTTGGAATAAATTTATGGAGGCAGGCGGCCTCTTAGGAATACGGGTGGGTGCGGACTATGTTTGTACGTATCCTTTTTTTAAGTACATCGTCGTTTTACTTAGCACACAAGATGAGGCAGAGGAATCACCATATATTTGCTTTGTCACTTGCATGACGAGATTTACTGTGACAAAGGTGAGCGAGAATGGCGGCGCGCGGCGACGCAAAGCCGAGAACTGCGATGAAATTAAATTTCCAGTTTCCGATGGTAATCCTTGCAGGGTGCTTTTAGTGTTTATTTACTTAGTCGTAAATTGTCGCTTTAATGGTACAACCTTAAAAATATGCTTTATCTGTTTAGCTGCGAGATGTGTTGGTTCGTTTAGCATTTTATCTTTTTTTTATATATTTGTTGGATTGGAGTATCTCACACCTGGTGGATGAATTAATTTGAATAACTTAAGGGAACAATATACCCGTATGCAAATGTGTAAAAGGTTAAATTGTTGAAAATCATTTTGGAAAATCGATAAAATTAAAACAAAAAAAGGTTGGAAAACTTTCTAGAAAATTCCAAATGCTATTTAACTACTGAAGAAACGTGCAATATGAGTTTATGTTTTGCACAAGTTTTTACAATCAGGATTTATGTTTTAAAAGCCTCCTTTCGACAGGAAGCTTAATCGGAAGCTGAACACAACAGAAAGAGTAAAGAAAGCGACAGTCCCACTTTATTTCTGTAAGAAAGTCATGAAATGGGAAATGAAACCTCATATCAAGCACTGGCTCTATATCTCGGTTGTTAGACGATACTTCATTATGGAGTAGTAGTATAGTGGACAGCGCGGAGATAGCAATAAAATAGCAGAAAAGTAGCTAAGGTGGAAAGAACTGCTTGTCTATGTGTATCGGTGGTCCACTTCGAACAACACCCTCACCGGCACTAGACATTCTAGACATACTACCTCTCAGTGGCGTGGCGTGGAAAATGTTATATGGTAAGTCGGCAAAAATATGCACCTGCAAACGCTTTCTGAAATTATATTGTGTATTGCAAATCGCATATAAGTAAAGCAATTCAAGCCAATTTCGTATACTTCAAGTCATTAAAGCCAAAATTTACAATGAACCTGAAGTATAATAAAAGTGGCTTCGAAAGAAACCTTTTTTGGCAGATGCAAATGCAATACCTTTAAGAAAATTGATGGTAAAAAAAGGAACTTCACAAATTACTTTTTGTTAAATTAAATAAATAAATAAATACAATAATAAAAAAATCCACATATAATATATACAAAAAAAGTTAAAAATAGGAAATATTAATGATAAGTAGGAATTTAAAAACAGCAAAAGTTTGAAAAAATTGTGAAAAGTTTTGCTAAACTGATTTTTTTATTTGTACTCTAAGTCTATTCTCCGATCTTTTTTAACATATTCTGCAAGAACTTTTTCATAAAAGTTAGGTCGACTTTTCATTTTTAAAAGGAGTCGCTTTTCTATTGATAAAAGTGCTAAATCAGAGATCCTGTTTTCTCCTTGAGAATTTCTTAAATATGTATGAATTCTTTGCAGAGTGGAAAAAGATCTCTCCACGGAGGCAACAGTAAGCGGTAGTGTTAAAAATAGTGCAGTTAATTTTAAAATTTGGGAAAATGTTTCACGCAATATTTCGCTTCTCAAATGGTTATAAAGTGCTAGAACGTCAAGTTGTTGAAGTGAAGATGTAGTATAGAGAACTTTTAGTTCATTTTTCAAAGCTGTGAAATCGAAAATTCCAGGAAAAAAAATAATCAGAGAAGATATTTTATCATCTGGGCTTGATAGTGCAAAATTACTGTATTTTGATTTATTAAGTAGATCCAAAAAAATTAAATTCGTGAAAGATTTATATCTTGTCTGAAGTTGGGATATAATATTGTCCTTTATTTCTACAAGAAGGCACTTATAGTGAGTTTTTAAATCAATATCGAGTAATCTGCGTTTACGTGGAGGTTCAGCACAATCGTTTATGCTTTCAAAAATGGAATCAAATTTGTTTAGAAAGTCAGTACAAAGCCAAGACTCAAAACACTCGATTTCTCGCTTAGCAACTTCAACATCCGTTTGTTTATTTTGTATTAAATTAAACAATACATCGGTTTTAGCAAAAATCTCGGAAAGCGTGTTCAATATAAAACAAAACTCTTTCCCTTCTTATTTAAACAATAAACTTTCGGCCATTGAAAGTGCGTCATTATCCCATTCTTTTGGATTGCCTAATATTTGGTTAAAAGTTTCAATTATATCTAATCTACAGTTACAAATAACGTTAATTATTCGTGAATGGTAATGCCAGCGAGTTTCTGATACTCCCGGCATGCGTCGGTTTGCTTTTTGTTTCAAAAGATTTGAACGTTTAGTTGATTTATTGAAAAAGCGCACTACAGTATTTATATTGCCAAAAAAAACTTTTAACTCAGGTATATTTTCAAGTGATCGGGATAACACCAAATTTAAAACATGTGCGTAGCAAGGAATAAAATTAGCCATTGGACATGCATCGAGGACCTTTTGTTTAACTCCACCTACTTCCCCGGACATAACCGCGGCACCATCGTAAGATTGCCCTATTAACTTTTCCTTGCAACCGTATACATCAAGTATATTAAAAATGTGTTTTGAGAGCTCTTCTGCATTTCGACTCTCACTCACGTCAAAAAAACCAAGAAACCTTTCCTCTATTCCTTCCTCCGATAAGTATCGCAATACGGCACTTAGTTATTCCCTATGGCTCACGTCTGGTGTTTCATCGATCATAATGGACACAAATCGCGTTTCACTTATTTCAACTTTAATTTCATCTTTAATCACTGCAGCGATACTATGTATCAAATCGTTTTGTATGTCATTTGAAAGACCCGAAAAAACTCGATGTGCACTTGAACACTGTTCTATACTTAGATAAGTATAAAATTGTTTCAACATAATTACCACGATTAATAGAATCTTGCTTTTCGTTGTGACCCCGAAATGCTTGTTCCTGTTCCTCTTGTTCCTCCATTAACTTACGGTTTCTATCAACTGTTTTGTTGTGAGCTTCAAAGGAATTACCTAAGGAGGTTTCAATGCGATTAGTGCCGAATTTGTGCAAAGATAAACAGCTTCGAATATGTTTTTCCGTTTTGACATGTTTATTTGCGGAATTGACTAAATTGTTTATGTCAGCGTAGCCAGTACGGCTCCAAACACTAGGGGAATTTGAAAAAAGAAGACAAGGAAAGCAAAACATTTTGTTAAGCTTACAACTGCCAGTCAACCAAGTATATTTTTGGTACATGGATGCATTAAAATGCGAAACAAAACCATCCTTGCGCTTATAATCTATTTTCATAGAAGGAGTAGAGCGCCCTATCTCTATAACTTTTTTTTTTTAAGAAAATTCAACTTACAAAAAGCATTTTCTTCCTCCAAAAGCAAATCTACCAAACAACAATTTACAGTTAATAATGCCATTATCTCTTAATAATAAGTTATTTGAAATTATCTGAATTCAACTGAAAATACCACAATTTAAACTTTTCACACTTTTCACTGTTTTAAATTTCTTTTTTATTGCACATCAATAATTACACTCAAAATTTTCTTTAAGTTACGCATCGCAATCTGCTTCATAACTAATTTTTTCCAACAGAAATAATCTAAAAGAAAAGACAAAATTCACCAATAAGTCGTTGAACATCGGGTTATTTTTTTGCATAAGAAAGCGTGTGTTAAACAGAGAGGAGTCAAACACGGTGAACGATAAAGGGAAAACAAGGAAAGAAAACCAATTTGTTCTAGCTAGCCAGATATTTTACAACACGGCGTTTGTCGGGTTACACTTTGCTTTGTTTTGCTAGCGCTTTGCAGTTGTCTTTCTTATGGGCTATGAAATATGTGGAGTATGGGATAGAGAATAACCATGCAATGATGTGTGTATGTGTGTGCGTAAAGCAGTAGAATGATATGAAAGCGGATGACTTGCAGCAGGTTGAGGGGTTGTTGATAGAATTTGTGGCTTGCGTGTGCTGTGCAGGTGTGGGAAACACAAATATTGTGTTTATATGGGGATATTAAGATTCATGTTGCTTGTTTTATTGGTACATTGTTGAAAAGTAGAATTTCAAAAGGTAACTCGGTAGGAATCGAGTTATATGGACGCCTCGCCACTGCTACCTCTAGATATTTTAGGCAAGCAAATGGCAGCTAGGTAGAAGTGGCGGTTCAGCATGAACCCAAGTAGCACTTATGTGCCTTTTTGTTACCACGACTCATTTGACCTTATTATGATAATTGTTGTGGATGTAATACAGGCGGTATCTATGTCTATCCTGTGAGGTTTAGAAAATGGATAAGGTCTTGTATCCTTTTACCCGAGATTTCGCTAAGGTTGTCGAAGAATTGTTGGTTTAATGCACGCAATCTGGCTCCTGTTAGTGCCGGACATTTGCAGATAATATGGGAGAGGGTTTCTTTCTCATTCGCGATTTCATAACTGCTGCATTGGGGATTGTTTGGGATCCTTAGTTTGGCCGCATGGTCTCCAATTGTCCAATGCCTCGTGACTATCGCTTAACGTTATTCTTGCGATATCTGAGCGGGTTCTATTCAGGAGGTCGTTTGTTCAGTTCTTATCGTAGGAAGGCACTATCTTCCTCGATATTACACGATATGGGCCCTTGCCTCAAGTGAGGCGTGTAGAGCTGAGCCCTGCCTGACCAGCTCGTCTGCAGACTCGTTTCCTTCAATGTCACTGTGCCCTGCGACCCAGAAAAGTGTGAACATGTACCAGGTTGGAGGATATGGTAGCCGAGTTGATGGCCTGAATGGCCGCTTGACTATATATGAGGATAGCAATATTTTGCTTCTTGGAAGTGTCACGCCCCAGAGCATACAAGCCTCTCGGATAGGCAGTATAGTTCCGCCTCGAATACGCTGAAAATCTTGTAGACGTATGATACTGATATTTTCGCTGATTCCCAGTAGACTCCTGAGCCCACACAACAGTTCATTTTGGATCCGTCGGTGTAGAAGACCGTGTTGAAATATCTTACTACTTCGATCCTCTTCCACTGTGCTTTCACGTAGGTTTTCCTACCCTACGTGGAAGCCTTTCTTAAAGCTTAGTGTGGGTGTGATGTAGTCTGTGGGAAACGTGACCATGCGGATAGGTAACGAATCCCTGATATTACTGTGGCCATACGGCCTTGCAGCCCGCATCCTAACTCCTTGAGTCTTATTGATCTTCAAAGCGGTATCTTTAATGTGTAGGTCGGGAGGCAAGAGATGCAATAGCACAGTAAGGGCATCCGTTGGCGCCGACCTCAGTGCCCCCGAGGTACCTATACTGGCTGGTCTTTGCAGCTAACTCAGTCATACGTCTTAAAGCCATACAGTAGTCAAATATACCAACAGGCTACTCAAATATTCTAACAGAACATACAAATATTATAGAAAACACCGATTACACCCTTACCAGGTTAAACATTGATAAGAGTTTCCATGTCAAAATCATAGACAGATCGTCATGGGAAAGTAACGATCCATTTTTATACCGATGGCTCCAAAACAAATGAAGGAGTGGGTGCTGGTGTCTTTTCTGGCAGGCTAAATTTTAGCCTATCTTTCCGTCTACCTGATCATTGCAGCGTGTTCGAGGCGTAACTCATGGCGATAAAAATATCTGACAAGGATATTTGCATTTTCTCTTTTAGCCATGCGGCCATCAAATACCTGGAATCGGTTTCGACAAATTCAAAGACAACCGTAGATTGCGGCTCATCACTACAAGAGATGTCAAAGCACTTTAAATTCACCTATGCTGGGTACCTGGGCATTGTGACAGGAAACTGTAAGGCTGATGAACTTGTCTCCATCGTCATCTGCACAGACAGACGAGTTTGGGCGGTATACCTAAACTAGACCTATATGTATAGTTTGTCTTTACAAAACGTCCTAAAACCATGCTCATAAGGACCGATCAGATTGTTGGTAAACGGTTTCAGGCGTTCACATCAGGCAAACAATGCAGAGGTTCAATTCTTCAGACATACTTTTGTGCGACCAAATTTTGCTTCTGAGTTGGTGAATTGGCGGAAAGACCATCATCGCTGACAGCCTTATTAAGCTTGAGTTAGATATTACTTTCCTCACTTCACTTCACATAGGTCGGGTGGTAGGTAGTTTTCATTGTCGATGTCAATATTGAATTGTTCGTTCTGCCTGACAGCGGGAGATTGTTCGTCATCGCCGATTAACAGCCTGCAGAAGTGGTTCTTGAATCTTTATCTTCGGCTGTATCTCAACTACAATATTTCCTGGTTATTACCAATTTGATTCTGCTCGAGCCTTGTATCTCTGGCTATGAAGTTGTACAATTTTGTAAAACTTGCGAATATTATTCCTGGAGTGGCTTCTCTCTTTATCCTCCATAGTGCGATTTTCTTGCTCTGACAAAGACATCTCGTTAGAAAATAATTACTTTTTCCAAGATTACTCGGTCTAAGAAAACAATATAGTAATAAATTTCCACAACTACGGAGATACTATATAAGACCCTTATCTCTCCAATCCTATTCAACGGAGGCAAACGGAAAAAAAAAACAACAGAAAGAAGATGAAGTCAAAAAACTACGCATCGCCCTAAAGATCTAATTTTAAACTTAGTTGATGCCCTCAAGAAATTGTCCACAGAACAAATTCTTGTACATGCCTACACATCCTTTATTAACTCAATTTACAGATAAATTATATTTAAAACAAAAATATCCCAAAGGTAAGTGAATACGAAACAAACGGATTGTCTGCCCATCTCTTGGTTTTCCATTTAAAATTTTCCTAAAATAAGTACTGGAGGTGGAAAATAAATATCATTGGTTTACATTTTTGTGAACATGACCTTTTTGCTGAAAATTAAACCTGTCTGAAGGAGTCGTTGTGTTGAATATATTTTTGACGGACTGGACATCTGAAGTACCATATTTAAATAAACGAATTTGAAGATGTCAATTAGTGATGTCCTTAAAAATAATAATACTAGCTGACCCGACAGGCGTTTTCCTGTCTTAGGCTATGAATATTCAAAAATTAATTAAAAAAAAATTTGGTTTATTGTAATGCTTTTTGATACACAATATTCTTAGTTTTTCTTTTCTGTCACGCAAATAAATAACGTTGATGGTTTTTCGAAAAGTGAATAGGCGACATATAAAGGGTGATCCATTTCGAGGTTCCCCCTACTATTTTAAAGAAAAAAACACAGAAAATTAAAATTTAATGGAGAATGTTTATTATCATTTGAAAGAACATTCTTTGGCATTTATTTTTTGAAGATTATGTCTATCAAATAGTGGCCATTGCTACGTCGCAGATGGTCCATCCGTTGAGTCCAATTTTCGATCACTCGTTCGAGCATTTCGACTGGTAACTGGCGAATGACACGCGTGATGTTTTCCTCCAAGGCCTGAATCCAAGCGGGTTTGTCGGCATAACCTTTGACTTTACATATCCCCACAGGAAAATGTCTAACGGTGTGATATCACACGATCTTGGTGGCCAATCGACCGGCCCAAAACGTGAAATTATGTGCTCACCGAAATGTTCTCTCAATAAGTCCATTGATTGATGCGATGTGTGGGAAGTGGCGCCGTCTTGCTGAAACCAAATGTCGCCGAGATCACGAGCTTCAATTTCAGGCATCAAATAGTCGGTTATCATGCCACGATAACGGTCGCCATTGACGGTTACGTTCGCACCAGCATAATTTTTAAAGAAATATGGACCGATGATTCCACCGGCCCACAAACCACACCAAACCGTTGTTTTTTCTGGATGAAGTGGCAGTTCTTCAATCTCTTCAGGTTGCTCTTCGTCCCAAATGCGGCAATTTTGTTTGTTTACATACCCATTGAGCCAGAAATTGGCCTCATCGCTAAACAAAATTTGCCTCGAAAACGTCGGATCTTCTTGGGACTTTTCAAGAGCCCATAGAGCGAAGCGATATCGCTTGGGAAGGTCGAGCGGCTTCAGTTGTTGCACAAACTGTATTTTGTACGCTTTCAATTTAAGATCTTGACGTAAAATGCGCCAAGTCGTTCCATACGTCAGTCCGAGTTGCTGCGAACGGCGCCGAATCGACTCTCTACGGTCTTCGTGTACACTCTCAGCTACGGCCGCTATATTTTCTTCACAGCGTGCTGGACGTGGTCTATTCGGTCGTAGTAGGCCGATTATGTTGACCATAAGTTGAGCGAAGTATCTCTACTTGGATCACCCGTTATAATTGGCCATCTGAAAACCATGAATTTTCAAGACCACTTAACGACTGCCCTTGCGATTAATTTATCGACATTGCATCAATGTATTATCGCCTCTAGGTTCGTTAGACCATTGTATCATATCAACAAATTTCTCGTACTCCAACCACACAGTTGAAGAACAAATTCCCAAACGGACTTTATGGCAACAAGAAAGCCAATTGGGAAGCATTAAACAGTTTTTTTTAGGAATTCTAACTTTTCACTATCAAACATTATTCTCCTTGGCATGAGATCTTTTATTCCCAGCAGACTAAAGGGTATCAGACCAAAGGCAAAATGGTGTCACCACTTGAGCTGCAAAGAAGCTATCAGGTTGAGAGAGACAAACAAACTTTCTGTTATACAAGAGCAACCCAACAGAGGAAAACCGAACAAAACTCAAACTAGCCAGAAAGGACTGTAATTCCCATTTAAAATTCCTTTACGACCAAAACTTAAGGCAAAAATTCTACAATGTCCCAGAGGTAGTAAAAAACTTTTGGTAATTTGTCCAGCCTGTACCAAAAAAAGCGATGGTTGGGTGCTGTAGAACGAGGGTAGACTCTGATTGGCGTTAACTTGGCAATGCCCAGTGTTACAACTCTGACTACACATCAAATGTGCTTATCTTTACCTCCAAGTGGTAACCATCGGGTACTGGTCTTATCCAACCGGATTTGACTTGCTAAACGATAAGTGCGAGTGTTGATAACACGACGAAAAACAGCAACACTATAAACACCCTGGTGAGAATGGCACGGATGAATACCCGGCCTGCTGTCCCAGGCGAACCTAGATGAGCTGCTCTGACATATTCGGACAACAGGTTGTCTAGGAATTTCAAGGGTTAGTCAGGCCCCTTGAACAGAGATGGTGGCGGATGAACCGAAAGGCCAACGGCAGCGCTCAATCCCGTAGTGGATACTGATGGCCCCGTGTCCTAGGGGTATCTAATAAATTGGAACTGGCCCTCCAGGTTGGGGGTTGTGCTTTGGGCTAACTACCCACCCACAGAAAAAAACATGGTTACGAAGCAACCAATAGCCTCGGAAAGGACGGATTTTATTGTTGACGACCCTGCTAAACGATTGGCGTTAACTTGGCAATGCCCAGTGTTACAACTCTGACTACACATCAAATGTGCTTATCTTTACCTCCAAGTGGTAACCACCGGGTACTGGTCTTATCCAACCGGATTTGACTTGCTAAACGATAAGTGCGAGTGTTGATAACACGACGAAAAACAGCAACACTATACACACCCTGGTGAGAATGGCACGGATGAATACCCGGCCTGCTGTCCCAGGCGAACCTAGATGAGCTGCTCTGACATATTCGGACAACAGGTTGTCTAGGAATTTCAAGGGTTAGTCAGGCCCCTTGAACAGAGATGGTGGCGGATGAACCGAAAGGCCAACGGCAGCGCTCAATCCCGTAGTGGATACTGATGGCCCCGTGTCCTAGGGGTATCTAATAAATTGGAACTGGCCCTCCAGGTTGGGGGTTGTGCTTTGGGCTAACTACCCACCCACAGAAAAAAACATGGTTACGAAGCAACCAATAGCCTCGGAAAGGACGGATTTTATTGTTGACGACCCTGCTAAACGAAAAAAGGACAACGACGTTCGTATCTGCACCTGGAATGTAAGAACATTAAACAGGAGAGGTGCAGGTGAACAACTAGCGGAAGCCCTAAACTGCTACAAAGCAGACATTACTGCCATCCAGGAAATACGATGGGATGGGCCGGGCAAAAAGAGGATGAAAAACTGTGACATATACTACGGACCGTGTCGGAAAACATAGCCTACACGACAACACGTCTGGTAACGGACTTAGGCTAATTGATTTCGCTACGGAACGAAATGCCACTATAGCCAGCATACAGTTTCTTCACCTCGATATCCATAAGGGGACATGGCGGTCTCCAGATCAACGAACGGTCAACCAAATTGATCACATTGCGATAGATAAGAGGCACGCATCCAGTATTTTGGATGTCCGAACATTCCGAGGAGCTAACATCGACTCGGATCACTACCTTGTAGCAGCCAAGGTGAGAATGCGGATATCCACCACGCCACAACAATCCAGAAATACTGTGAAAAAATTTAATGTCGGAAGACTGCAATCGCAAGAGACCGCCAAGACCTTCGCACAACGCGTATCCCTTAACCTCTCGATTAACACCATACCACCAGCATCGAATGTCGAAGAGCAATGGCAACGATGCCAACAGGCCATTAGATCAGCCGCAACTGATGTGCTAGGTTTCTCGCGCCCACCAGCAAGAAACCCCTGGTTTGATGAGGAATGCCGACAGATGCTCGCAGCCAAGAACGAGGCCTACAAGGCTAAGCTGCAGGTGAAGACGAGAGCTGCCATTGAGCTCTACAGGCAAAGAAGAAGGGAAGAACATCGGCTTTTCAGCAAGAAGAAAAAAGAGCAAGAAAAGCGCGCGATCGAGGATATAGAGAGGTACCACTCCAGGAACGATGTTCGCAAGTTTTACCAAAGTGTCATACGTCAAAGCCAAGGATACAAGGCTCGAACAGAATCCTGTCGAGATGAACAAGGAAATATTGTAGTTGAGACACAGTCGATGCTGAGGATATGGAAGAACCACTTCTGCAGACTGTTAAACGGCGATGACGAACAACATTCCGCTGTCAGGCAGAACGAACCATTCAATATTGGCAACGACAGCGAAAACTGCCGGATGAAAATATGCCTGAAGAATGGAACCTCAGCATCGTTTGCCCGATCCACAAAAAAGGAGACCCTCTGAACTGCGCCAACTACAGAGGCATAAGTCTCCTCAACATCGCCTACAAGATCCTATCTTCCGTAATATGTGAACGCCTGAAACCGTTTACCAACAACCTGATTGGCCCTTATCAGTGTGGTTTTAGGCCAGGAAAGTCCACAACCGATCAAATTTTCACACTTCGGCAGATCCTGGAAAAAACTCAAGAAGTCCAAATCGATACCCACCACCTATTCATCGATTTCAAAGCCGCATATGACAGCATTTATAGAGACGAACTGTACAGAGCCATGTCTAGTTTTGGTATACCGCCCAAACTCGTCCGTTTGTGTAGGATGACGATGGAGAATTCTCGCTGCTCCATCAGGGTCGGAAACGACCTCACCGACACTTTCGATACCAAAAAAGGATTTAGGCAAGGCGATGCGCTCTCATGTGACTTCTTTAATCTGATTCTTGAGAGAATTGTGCAAAACTCCAAAGCCAACACCAGAGGCACAATTTTCCAAAAGTCGGTGCAACTACTAGCATACGCTGACGATATTGACATCATTGGTAGGACTCAACGTGATGTCATAGCCACGTTTGCTAGTATAGAGAAGGAAGCGGCGAAAATGGGTTTAGCAGTAAATGAGGGTAAGACTAAGTATATGCTGTCAACACGAAAGGACACACAACATCGACGAATTGGACAGAACGTCACCATTGACAGATATAACTTTGAGGTAGTACGGGACTTTGTCTACCTCGGCTCCGCTATTAACTCTGACAACAACATCTCGTCAGAAATTAAACGAAGAATTACTCTTGCCAACCGCTGTTTCTTCGGGCTAAGAAGGCAATTTAGTAGTAAAGCCCTCACTCGAACTACTAAGGAGATCCTATATAAGACCCTGATCATCCCAGTCCTGCTACGGCGCTGAAGCATAGACCGTATCAAAAGCGGATGAAGAAATCCTTGGTAGATTCGAGAGGAAAATTCTTCGAAAAATCTTCGGTCCCGTTTGCGTTGACGGGCTATGGAGACGAAGATTCAACCAAGAACTATACGAGCTGTACAGCGACATGCCCCTGGTCAAAAAACTCCGCATTGGACGTTTAAGATGGCTAGGACATGTAGAACGAATGGACACCAATACTCCGGTTCGCAGAGTCTTCGATTCCCAGCCAGACGTCGGACGCAGTAGAGGAAGACCTCGCCTTAAGTGGCGCGCACAAGGTGGAAACCGACCTCAACCAACTTGGAGTGCGCAACTGGAGGCAGTTAGCTAAGGACCGGGCTAATTGGAGAGGCATGTTGGTTGAGGCCCAGGTTCATTCCGGACTGTAGCGCCACTTAAGTAAGTAAGTAAGTAAGTAAGTACCAAAAAAAGCGAATATTTTTCTTTTCATCCAGTTACCGACCAATTGCACTTGCGTCCCATCTTTCCGAGGTCATGGAAACGCTGATAAATCGTCAGTTTATGAAATATTTAACAGGTCTACTGGTGATTTGATGACATATCTCACCGAAAAGTGTAATCAATCCATTAAGCAAAATAAAAATTTTGAAAAAAGGTCTGGGGCGGGGCATATACACCATATTGGGGTACAATATGGCTGGTTGCATGCTGCCTGTGGACCAAAACTCGATTGGGATGGTGACCCCTCGGGGCATTTGCAACGAGTGCTCGCCACCCCGATTATAATTAAGTTAGGTGTAAGTAGTTTTAAGTAGTATTAAATAGTATTAAGTAGTATTAAGTAGTCTTAAGTTAGTTTTAACCTAGATTAAGTTTTTTATATTAAACAAAAAAACATGTCGACTATCAAAGTTTTTTGAATTTTCTTTGAAAATTAAAATATATTTCATACAAAAAAAAAAGATAAATTTAAGCCGAAAGGCACAATTAAAAAAAACTAATATATATTAGCTTAGAGCGCCCGCTTAGGGCAGATAGGTTAATTTAAGAAAAAATTGTTAATTATAAGTTAGATTTAAGCATTTTTGTCTAGTTTTAAGTTAGTATTTTAAGATAATAAAAAATGAATTTAAAAGTAAGTGTAATCAATCCATCCAACATGGTGGAGAAAGCAAGGTTGTTGCACTTGATATATCAAAGCAGTTTTGTCGAAAATGCGTGTATTTGAAATCGATGAAAAACATCTTTTATGGATAAGAAATTATCTTTCGAAACGTTCGATTCAAGTACTTTTGAGCGGTTTCAAGTCTGCAACTCACCAAATAAATGCTGCTGTCCCTCAAGGCGAAAGATTTAAGAAAGAAATACGAACAATGACTATATTTAAAGGTGCTTTCGAGCTTTTATTGAACTGAATGTTTTTATTAAATCATTAAAATTTATATTTTCATATAATTCAACCTATTTTGGCGTACTATTGATCTTAAATAAGTCTTAATTAACTTCAATTTTGAAAAGCTTCGTTCACACGATGCCACTGAGACGCAAACTGTTAAATTAATTCTCATCGCCATTTGCAGACTCGGTAACGAGTCTAAAAAGTCCTACTAATGCCTTTTCATGGTGTCATCACGTTCATAAAGAAAACTAGTGAGTGCCTTAAGATTGATAATACTTTTGTCTAGCAGGTATACCTGTGCTGCATCAATTCTTACAAAATATCTCACTTGAATGAAAGATACTACAAAAATGTAAAGTCGCATACAGCAGATAAGAGTATGGTTGCAGCACCTCTTGTATCCGAAATTTCCTTTTGAGGATCAGAAAACTTGAACTCCTTCAATAGTTGAAACTATCTTTACAAAGTTTTCCTTCTATGGCTTAACAGCCTCTTGATTAGCACTCCATCTAGTGTCTACAAGTCTCTTGGCTGACATGCCTATATTTTTTTATGAGTATATCCAAACGATGCGTAAAAGCTAAGAAAAATGTGTAAAGTCTTTGCTTTCCAAAAAGTGAACTCCACAAAGGTTTGAAGAATGGTTTGTACATGTTTGCGTAAACAAAGCTTTTGGATTTTTGCCAAATTAACTTTTGAACTCCTTCATGCATACCCACCATAGTCGCAGTATTATCATATCCCTGAGCCCGGCAAAGGCTAACGTCAAGTCTATCTTCAATGAGTTGCTTTAAGACACCGTCGGTAAGTTCTTTGGCAGTCTTTCCAGATGTAGGAAAAAACCTACCAAAAACCCTCAACTAAACTTTGCCGTCTTGGATGTGAACGTATCTAATAACCTCGCTCATTTGGTCGATATGTTTCCCCAAAAGGCTTATAAAATCATTTTGAATATTATTCGACAAATTCGAGCTGACTCGTGTCTTCTCACCTATTGAATGATTGATTCCCAATAAATGCACCCTTAAAACTGGGTCATATTTGGATAGAATCCAATAGAATCATCAAACCACCAAAAGGGTTTTGGTTGTTTTTTAAATCTTATATCGTGCGGTTTAATGCCTCCAACGATTTTTTTTGTGCCATTGGGCTTATATCCATTTCGAAAAGGAAATAAGCCCTGCGGGGCTGTTTAGAAGATGATAAAAAAAAACGGATTTGGGAAACAGGTGTAGTGTGTACAGTCTCTTCTTATGACACCATTATGACACTTTACCTAAGCGCCATTATGCAAAATTCTAATATTCGGCCTAGCGTCACTTTCAAGAGCGTCATTAAACCAAATTTGTATATTTGGCATAAGACCCTTGGCACAATGTCACGGCACCTCTCATTCGGTAGTGGCGATAGTAGTAACTGTTACGATGTTTCGATCAAAAATGCACATTTTTCATTTCAACTTCAAGTACACCTAGCGACCTTTGAAATAATACAGCTTTCAAACCTTTTTAAATTCTAATCTAACCTAAAAAACCATCTTGGCCACAGGGCCAATATTCAAAGAATAATTGCCCACACCGACCCCTATAATCGATCCAGCAACTAAGACAAAAAAAAAAACCTGAAACCACTCAATAATTATCTAGAACATCATGAAAATCACGAAAATCCCCGAAACAATCAAATAACTAGCAAACAAATACAATCCCCGATTATCTAAATTGACAATTATTTGTATCTCGCACATAAGATAAGATGACAGCGCACATCTACCGCAATTCCAGTGGTCATCTGATGCAGAAGACTCACTACAGACCAACACAAGGACTCAATCTGCACAACTACACATCTATAACAATTGCTTTGCCAAAAAGAAATTACCGTGGGAATGGTAGTAATTGCGAAGTCCATTGTCCTAAACATCCTTGAAAGGAAAAGTATCTGGCGTGGTCTTGTGCTGCTCTTTAGATAGCCTCGTGTACTCGTAATTTGTTGGAAAAAAATGTTGAGTGGCAATGGAAATACGGTTGGCGTGGGTTCACAATTGACTTTCTATCGATTTTCACTTAAGACGATGATACGTTGCCCTTATTCTGATCTCAGTTGTGAGTTCTTTAACTACTTGATTATGGTTAATTGTAATGTGTTCGTTTTCGTATAATTGGTATAATTGGTATAATAGTACATAATACTTATCTGCTTCAAATGACGTGTCCTCACACAAAGGCACTTCTTATTCTTCAAGGCGACAGTGGATGAATTATCAAGCTGAAGACGACAGTAGCGTCTACAATCCCAATTAGAATCGACAAAGTGAACAACTTATATGAGTTTCTTTGACATATTCGGATATTCGTCTAGGAATCTTAAGGGTAAGTAGGGTCCCTTGAACACAGATGTTGGCGATTGAGACAAAAGTGCAAAGCCTATGCAAAATCTCGTAGTGGAAAATTAAGTCAGTGAGTCCAAGGGATATTGAATACATTGGAACTGTCCCTCCAGGTTGGGGGTTGTCCTTTGGATTAACTACTCAAATACTGAAAAATCCTATTATTAAGAAGCAACCAAAAAGAAAAGATAATGATGACCGTATCTGCAACTGGGATATTCGAAATTAACTTATCTGCCAAAAAACTAGCGGAAGACCTAAGCTGCTACAAATCAAACATTACTGCAATGCAGGAAATACGACGAGGAAAAGAAGGATGTAAAACTTTGACATCTACTATGGCCGTATTATTGTGAGCAAAATAGAAATAATGTGAGATTTTAACGCAAAGGTAGACAGAGAGGACATCTCTAGTCGTATTATTGAAGACACCACTTATACGACATCACGTCCGGCAATGGACTAATAGACTAATAGACTTTTGTATCTTGTGTTCTCCCCTTGATATTCATTAGGGGACATGGCGGTATTAATATCTATGAACGGCCAATCAAAAAGATCACATTGCGATAGCTAAGAGACAAGCATCCAGTATTTTGAATGTCTGAACATTCCGAAGAGCCAACATCGACACTGTACACTACATTGTTGCATTCATAGTAAGAATGCTGATATCCACCACGCCACAACAAATACTTCGCAGAACGCATATCCCTTAACCTCTTGATTAACACCATACCACCATCATCGAATTTCGAAGAACAATGACAACTATGCCAGCAGCCCTAACAGGTGTGCTAGGTTTCTCGCGCCCACCACCAAGAAACTTTAACTTTGATGCGGAATGCGGACAGATGCTCACTGCCAAGAACAAGGCCTACAAGGCTAAGCTGCAAGTGAAGACGAGAGCTGTCATTGAGCTCTAAAGGCAAAGAAAAACGGAAAGACACCGGCTTTTCAGAAGTAGAAAAAAGAGCAATAAAAGCACGCGATCCAGGATATAGAGAGGTGCCACTTCTGGAACGATATTAGCAAGAATTACCAGAGTGTAAAACGTCAAAGCCAAGGATACAAGGCTCGAACAGAATCCTGTCGAGATGATCCACACATCTGTCGTAGTTGTGACACAGTCGGTGTGGAGAATATGAAATAGCCACTTCTGGAAACTGCTAAGCGGCGATAAAGAATAATCTTCCGCTGTCAAGCAGAATGAACCATTCAACACGACAGCGAAAACTACCAACCACCCGACCTAAGTGAAGTGAGGATAGCAATATCTTAACGCAATCTGAACAACACTGACGGAAATGACGGCCATCCTACCGAGCTTTATAAAGCCGGCGGAGATGACTTGGCAAGAAACTCATAAGCTAAATCTGGTCTGATGAAAGTATGCCAGAAGATTGGAACCTCAGCAAAATTTTCCCGCTCCACTAAAAGGAGAACCTCTAAACTTCGGCAACTATGGTGGCATAAGTCTCCTCAACATCGCCTACAATATGATACCTACCATCCTATGTGAACTCCTGAAACCGTTTACCAGCAACCTGATCAGCCTTATCAGTGTGGCTTTAGAATAGGAAAGCCCATAACTGATCACATAATCACATTTTTTCGGATCTGGGAAAAAACCCAAGAAGTCCGTATCGATACCCACCACCTATTCATGGATTTCAAAGCCGCATACGACAGCATTTATAGAGACGAATTATACAGAGCCACGTCTATTTTTGGTCCTTCTGTGCAGAAAGACGATGGAGAGTTCTCTCTGATCCATCAGGGTCGGAAATTACCTCACCGACACATTCGCTAACAAAAAAGGATTTAGGCAAGGCGATGCACTGTCATGTGCCTTCTTTTATTTGATTCTCCGGAGCCGACATCAGAGGCAGAATCTTCCAAAAATCGGTGCAACTTAAGGGTGTTTTTTTTAGAGAAATTTTGTGGTCAAATCGGGCAACTCTAATGTCATTTATGTTCAGTTTTGTTTGCCGTTTCATCATGAACAAGTTGACAAGTGAACAAAGCTTGCAAACCGTGCAAATTTATTTAAAAAAAAATGCTTCAGTTCGCGAAGTTTACCGCAGGCTCCGTCCATTTTATGGTCGACATAATCCATCAGAGCAATTAATTCGGTTAAGCATGGATCGTTTTCGCACTACGTTTACTCTATGTGATAATACGCATAAGCAGAGACGTCGAACAGTGCGTACCGAAGAAACAATTGCCGCTGTAGAGCAAATTGTTGAAGATGACCCTAATGAATCGATTCGCCACCGTGGACATCAACTTTATGGAAGGTTTTGCGCAAAGATCTTGGCTTACGACCTTACAAGATCCAGCTTGTGCAAGAAGTAAAGCCGCGAGACCATGCAATGCGTCGTGATTTTGGTGTATGGGCCGAAAATTAGATTGATCTCGATGCTGATTTTCATCGCAAAATTTTGTTCAGTGATGATGCTCATTTTTTGTTGAATTGCCGCATTTAGAGTGAAGAGAATCCACCTGAGACCCTTGATACGACATGGACTAGACCAACCCGGCACTATCACCCATACTGGTGAAGGCCTAGTCCATCGTAGATGACGTGAAAAGTTGTCAATTACGGAGTGCATCTGGGTTAAACCCACTCACCACTGCTCTCCACCCTTATGACTCAAGGTCACAGGACCCTCGAGCCAGTCCGGGCGGACTAGTAAAAGGGGTGTTCAGTCATCTTGCAGCTCAGGCATTGCCGTCGCTAGCTAGCTCTGTGGTGCTCGTGGGCTCTTGCTACAAGATCTGAACAGTGGTTACATTTTTTTTTTCAATGCCTGAAACACGATATAAAGTGATTTAAAACGACCGTGATCGTAACCAGAATAATAAACCGAAATAACGAAGCCCGAATTTGCTGAGTCTACCCTATTCTAAAGGTTGCTGCCATAGTGGAAAAAGAAATAGAGAGAAGCTGTTGATACTCTCTTAGAGCTTGCCCACCCCTTCAGCTAAATGATTATTTAGCTGCCATGGTTAATGTTTCGCTCAACTACCATCGACCCCTATGTTGATAGGGTGTGTTACCTTACGGATACATTCCCTTATATAAGTTCATCACTTTCGTCTCCCCCGTTCTTCCGTCTGACACATCCTCCATATGCTTACTAAACTACTAACATCCTTACTAATTCGTTAGTGAATAAAATACACCCTACACTAACCCGACACGACATGTCCTTCACAGCCGTTCAGAAGCAGCAACACTAACGACTTCTCAATTCTGCATTATAAATTTCAGTTTTATTAATTTATATTCGTTCAATATTTAAAAATCTATCGGACCATCCGTTTTCGAAAAAAAGTAACAATAATGAAAAATGACAAAAAAAAAAATCAAATTTTGCGTTGAAAATCAACATTCTTAGTTGCAGTTCCCATTCGAAATTAATTTTACATTTGTTGTTTCAACATAAACAATTATCTTTTTTTTTTGGATAATCAGTTCTTATTACTAAACAGACAAATCTTTATATAGTAAAACTACTGATCCTATCATAACTTTATACTAAAAATGGCCGCTACGGCGATGATCGGCGTTCAGATGAGATAGCTCAGAAGCTGCAGTTATTACAAAGCCGGCGAAATTTGACAGCGTACGTGCGTCTTTCCTCTGGACATTAGATGGTTGTCGAGCCCTTTGACGTAGTGCTGAAAGCACATGCGCAAGATCGTTGACCGTAAATTGGTGTGGGTGAGCTTCGTGTATATGTGTTGTCGTTGGATTTTAGGTTTCACACAGATTTATCAGTGTACGAGTGATGAAACGTACCCACGTGCGCACTTGCCACAACCAGCTTTAGCAAATGATATTTTTGCTCTCTTTCACGTTTATACGAGGGAGGCATAAGAGGCGGGTATCTCGTCGTGCCAATATAGCCAACAAGCGTTGTTTCGTGCCTTTTTTTTGCTTTGTTACCCCTTCGCTTACGTGTGTAGGTAGCCTGCGCGCGTGCAGAGTCCCCGAACGAGGACCAGGCCTTGTCGTCTAGCGCCCTCCTCAGATCTGGCGCAGGATTGGTCGGACGCGGCGTGGTGGAATCGCTTAGGTTAGGTCGAGCACCGAACCTTTTATTTCGTAAAGATGTAGGTCGTCGGCGAACCAGCAGATAGCAGTTAAATCTTTACGTCCTCGCTGAGCACACAAAACCCGTTGGTTTCGAGCTCAAGCACTGCTTTATTTTCCGATCGGCTCCTTCCGTTCAATAGGAAAACTATTTTTTTGTTAACTCTCGAAAAGATATGTTGATCTTGGAACGAGCCTTAGGTTGATTTCTTTTTTTCTTTCTTCCTCGATTTTTCCTTACCACGTAACGCACGTCTTATCAGACCAAGGTCTTGCTGCCAAAAAAAACCCCACGACGTTACGAAATGTGTCAAACTCATTTTCTTCTCAAACACCTCGCTAGTCATCTCCCTTACACTCCGAACGATAAAGGGCTGACATCTAGTTCTAAAAATTGCAAACGCTTCCGGAAATCTCAACGAGACTCGCTTACACTAGACAATAAATTGTATTGCAGTGTTACAGCAGTTTGAAAATAAACGTTGGAAAATGCAGTGGTTTCCCACAACTGTTTGGTTTGCTCTATGGGCTGGTGGAGTCATTGGGCCATACTTCTTCCGAAATAATGCTGGAGAATCAGTAACCGTTAACGGTGACCGGTGTAGAGCTATGATAATCGCCTATTTTGTTCCCGAATTGGATGGTATGAATGTGGATGAGATGTGGTTCCTGAAAGATGGCGCTACATGCCACACAAGAGCTCCAAATGCTCGAAAAAGTGGTTGAAAATTGGACCTCTAGACTTAGCTTTATTCGAACCAGCCGTGGCGGCTACTTGCCAGAAATCATATTTAAACACTAATGGCATAAAATAATCCTTCCAATAAAGCCAAATTGATTGACATTAAAACGATTTTATTGTGTTTTATTTCAATTCGAAGTTCTATACCTCTAAAAAAAACACCCTTTATAAGCATACGCCGACGAAATTGACATATTGACATCATCGGTAGGACTCGACGTGATGTCATAGCCACTTTTGCTGGTATAGAGAAGGAACCGGCAAAAATTGGTTTAACAGTAAATGAGGGTAAGACTAAGTATATGCTGACAACACGAAAGGGCGGACAACATCGACAAATTGAACAGAACGTCACCATTGACAGATATAATTTTGAATTATCGCCGGACCTAGTCGGCACCGCTATACTTGGTCGTTGGAGCGCCTTTGAAATGAAAATTCCATCAAGAGTTATACTAACTATACAGCGACCTATGCCTGATAAAAAACATTGGGCGTTTAAGATGCCTACGACATATAGGGCGAATGGAAACCAATACTCAGTCTCGCAGTCTTCGATTCCGAGCCAGACGTCGGACGCAACAGAGGAAGGCTTCGCCTAAAGACATAAATACTGACCTTAACCAACTTTAAGTGCACAGTTGGAGCCAGTAAGCTAAGGACCGGACTAATTGAAGAGGCATGTTGAGGCGCAGTTTCATTCCGGACTGTAACACTAAAATAAGTAAGAAGTTCTTTCTGCTCTCGTCTCAAAAGCTCTAGCGAGGAGTTGCGTATGGTGGCTCAATTTTAATGAGCAATTAGCAGGTCTTACTGATTTGTTCTACATGCCTTCAAAAACGAACCTGATCCATGGTCTGGGATTCATATTGATTTCGCTGGTCTTTTCCAAGGAGATCTTTACTTTTTCGTAGTGGGCTTATATTCCAAGTGGTTGGAAGTTCATAAGGTCACTGCTTTATACTCTGCGTGTGAAGTGGTTGATTTAAGACAATTTTTCGCTACTCTTAGTCTACATGATACCATCCATCGGTTTATCATCTGCGGAGTTACTTTTAAACCGAAGGTGGTGTGGTCTTTGATGATAAATGTCAAGATATTTCAAAAATCTTTCTTTTCACTGATTCAGATTAAGTTTGGTGTCGAAATTATGCCGCCCACCAGGCAAAAATGGATGCCTGGTCATATATCGCAGAACACAGTTCCAGTTTCGGTTGTGATTCGTACTGATAATGGACAAAATATTCGCCGAAATTCAGATCAAGTACGGCGTCATTCAATAGAGAAAACTGCCGAGCCTGAAATGAAATGAAATAGCTAACATTTCTGACATCCGGAACGGGTACCAATACTGAACCAACGTAGTTATAGTTCGATGCCCCGACGTTGAGATAGAATTCATATCAAGGATAGATGAATGTTTCGTTCGAGCTATAAATATGTTAACGTACCCTAAACATTTAATCGAAATGGGATCTTTCAAAATAGAACGAAGGTCAAAACTTCCTTCACTTGAGCTTTTCCCCATTTCCTTGTCAACTTGGTATTAACGAAAAATATCCAAATAGTTGTAATTAATACAATTAGTAATCACCAGTAAATTATAAAATGGAATAAATTTGCAAGTATATTAACTGTCGCATAATTCTTAAATTAAAACAATAAAGCTACCATTAAGAAAAGAGGCAGAATGTAGTAAATAGAAGGACTCACATCTTTTCAAGCGAATCTTTCTTTAAATAAACTTAACGAAAGTAATCCCATAGAAGACATGCATAAGACCGATTTAAAGAGCCTTCCACCCTCCACCCTACAGTCTACAGTTAAGCTTCATCTCTTTAACTCCAGCCATGAAAAAACCTAAAATCAAAAGGCTTACATTTATTTGCTAACCGAATGAATGTCAAAGCTATTATTTTCCTTGTTTTATTCCCTTTGTAGGTCCTTTTGTCATAAAAAAGGCATATCTTTGTGTTTGTCTCTCCCACACCATTGTGTGTCGATAAACACTTTATTTAATTTACTTTAACAACTTTTTAAGTGGCCAAAAGGTAAGCGATAAAATTTACGACTTACCTAAAATATATTTGTTTGCCTCGAAGCGAGGTTCTAAAAAGTGAAACCATTAAATTTTTCAAAACAATGATCAAACAAACGAAGCAAATCATGAAAAAGGTCCAGCTTACACAAAAGGGACACTTTTTCCCGGAAGAAATTAGAAAATTATTTGCGTTGTGTCTTTGGTCATTGATTTTACTTAAAGCTACAAAAAAAAATACCAAATACAATCCTGGAGTCTTGGAAATAAACAGTAGATACTGGTGCACCTTTGGGGATAACAATGAAAAGTAATAAAAGTTACCAACACGAATGATTTTAATGACCATCAGCGACTGGGGGAGTAGATTTTCCTTTTGGCAAAAAGGGGTTAGTAGCTCCAAAGAGCACAATCAAATTTTTATCGTTGTACATGGAACATAAAAATAAGAACACCAAAATGACAAGGCTTTCTTATTTCCTAAAGGCGGTTGGAAATAAGTATAATAGAGTCTAAGATTTACAAAATATTTACGGTTCCTAATCCCATGCAAAAGTATATTAAATTCATATTTTCAATACCATCACGTCGGAGTTATATAATGTATTGGTAGTAGTCCTCCTTCGCTGGTATCAATTGAAATAGATTTTATTTTAAGCCAAAGGAACTGCAGAACTTTTTTATATAAAAAGACCACACATGTCAATTATGCGTATACGAAGGAAGGCATTCTATTTGTTGGAGCGTCGAAGTAGGACTTTTTATTAGAAAAACATGTCAGCAAAACATTTCAAAAAATTCAGTTTCAACTTTCATTCGGAATAAGTCATTTCACCTACTGCGTCACAAAAATTGAAAAGAAACAAAACAAGGACTCAGCATGGTAGTTCAAACTTGCTCATGGGTGTGGCAAAAATCATCTAGTCGACAAAGCATCGACGAAAACATTGATATCGCCCGAACGGAAAGCACAAAAATCTGAAATTTACTGACGAATTATTGTGTAACAAAATTGTCACTACTATTCCGTGATTTTGAAGATTACAGAGCTCCATAGCTTGTCGATGTGTACACGAATTTTATCATCGGTGGGGACACGAAAAACACTTTCTGGGGTTGAAGATGAAATTCACGAAAGTCAGACAACTGTAAAAAGTATTGGCCAATTAAAATCCCCAAAGACTTCCTTATCGCAAAAGGGCTAACTAAATATCTGATAGAAGTCGAAGAATGGTTTGATCTAAGCTTAGACCATCCAGCTGTCACTCTGAAAATGGGTGGAAGTCCAGCAAAAAAAAAGAACCTCCTAGGTTAACTAGTAACAAAACCTAATTGGATGTTTTCAAAAAATACTGCAAAGAAAATGTTGCTTTAAATATATCGTTCAAAATAGAAGACGAAATAGACAATCTAGTGCAGGGTAGAAAAATACTCCCTTCCGGAAGACAGCGACATGCAACAATAACGTCAAATACCAGCTTGAAGTCGAAGACCTTATCCGAGAAAAGAGCAGATCATGCAAGAGATTGCAACAATTCCCCGAAACCCCTGATAAAACCTTTCTGAACCATCTTTACAACAAACTTAAGAATGAGCTACATGGTTTAAGAAATCGCGAGACTTGTAAATACCCCGAGGGCTTGACTGGTGATAAGAGCTTAAACTACTCGCTATGAAAAGCCTTGAAATCCATAATGCTGGTTTATTGATTTCAAGGCTTTTCATAGCGAGTTGTTTGAGCTCTTATCACCAGTCAAGCTATGTTAAGTTACTCTGCATTATAATTGCTTCTCTAAGACTTTTATATGTTCCAAGGCAATGGAAAGTCGCTGAAGTCATTATTGTACAGAAATCGGGGAAAAGTACGTACAAACGCCAAGAAATCGCAAAGTCCCATTTCGCTTCTGCCGATAATATCTAAGGTTTTCGATAAACTTCAGCTAAAACGATTACAACCAGAGATTGAAGGCAGACGATTGATCCAACATCATTAATTTGGCTTGCGGGTCAAACATTTTACAATCCCATTTCGCTTCTGCCGATAATATCTAAGGTTTTCGATAAACTTCAGCTAAAACGATTACAACCAGAGATTGAAGGCAGACGATTGATCCCACATCATTAATTTGGCTTGCGGGTCAAACATTTTACAATCGAAATAACGAATAACATTGAAAAAGCTCTAGGATAGAAAATGATTTGCTGTGGCGCTTTTCTCGACGCATCGCAAGTTTTCGACATGTTATGGCACGAAGTTCTAAGGTATAACCTAAGGACAATCATACCAAATCAATTATACAAAATACTGGAATCCTACCTTGAAAAGAGCAACTTTCGTGTTAGACTTACTTAAGTGGCGCTACAGTCCGGAATGAACCTGGGCCTCAACCAACATGCCTCTCCAATTAGCCCGGTCCTTAGCTAACTGCCTCCAGTTGCGCACTCCAAGTTGGTTGAGGTCGGTTTCCACTTGTGCGCGCCACTTAAGGCGAGGTCTTCCTCTACTGCGTCCGACGTCTGGCTGGGAATCGAAGACTCTGCGAGCCGCAGTATTGGTGTCCATTCGTTCTACATGTTCTAGCCATCTTAAATGTCCAATACGGAGTTTTTTGACCAGGGGCATGTCGCTGTACAGCTCGTATAGTTCTTGGTTGAATCTTCGTCTCCATAGCCCGTCAACGCAAACGGGACCGAAGATTTTTCGAAGAATTTTCCTCTCGAATCTACCAAGGATTTCTTCATCCGCTTTTGATACGGTCCATGCTTCAGCGCCGTAGAGCAGGACTGGGATGATCAGGGTCTTATATAGGATCTCCTTAGTAGTTCGAGTGAGGGCTTTAATACTAAATTGCCTTTAGGCCGAAGAAACAGCGATTGGCAAGAGTAATTCTTCGTTTGATTTCTGACGAGATGTTATTGTCAGTGTTTATAGCGGAGCCGAGGTAGACGAAGTCCCGTACTACCTCAAAGTTATATCTGTCAATGGTGACGTTCTGTCCAATTCTTTGATGTTGTGAGTCCTTTCGTGTTGACAGCATACACTTAGTCTTACCCTCATTTACTGCTAAACCCATTTTCGCCGCTTCCTTCTCTATACTAGCAAACGTGGCTGTGACATCACGTTGAGTCCTACCAATGATGTCAATATTGTCAGCGTATGCTAGTAGTTGCACCGACTTTTGGAAAATTGTGCCTCTGGTGTTGGCTTTGGAGTTTTGCACAATCCTCTCAAGAATCAGATTAAAGAAGTCACATGACAGCGCATCGCCTTTTTGGTATCGAATGTGTCGGTGAGGTCGTTTCCGACCCTGATGGAGCAGCGAGAATTCTCTATCGTCATCCTACACAAACGGACGAGTTTGGGCGGTATACCAAAACTAGACATGGCTCTGTACAGTTCGTCTCTAAAAATGCTGTCATATGCGGCTTTGAAATCGATGAATAGGTGGTGGGTATCGATTTGGACTTCTTGAGTTTTTTCGAGGATCTGCCGAAGTGTGAAAATTTGATCGGGTGTGGACTTTCCTGGCCTAAAACCACACTGATAAGGGCCAATCATGTTGTTGGTAAACGGTTTCAGGCGTTCACATATTATGGCAGATAGGATCTTGTAGGCGATGTTGAGGAGACTTATGCCTCTGTAGTTGGCGCAGTTCAGAGGGTCTCCTTTTTTGTGGATCGGGCAAACGATGCTGAAGTTCCATTCTTCAGCCATATTTTCATCCGACCAGATTTGGAAGTGGTTCTTCCATATCCTCAGCATCGACTGTGTCTCAACTACAATAATTCCTTGTTCATCTCGACAGGATTCTGTTCGAGCCTTGTATCCTTGGCTTTGACGTTTGACACTTTGGTAAAACTTGCGAACATCGTTCCTGGAGTGGCACCTCTCTATATCCTCGATCACGTGCTTTTCTTGCTCTTTTTTCTTCTTGCTGAAAAGCCGATGTTCTTCCCTGCTTCTTTGCCTATAGAGCTCAATGGCAGCTCTCGTCTTCACCTGCAGCTTAGCCTTGTAGGCCTCGTTCTTGGCTGCGAGCATCTGTCGGCATTCCTCATCAAACCAGGGGTTTCTTGCTGGTGGGCGCGAGAAACCTAGCACATCAGTTGCGGCTGAACTAATTGCCTGTTGGCATCGTTGCCATTGCTCTTCCACATTCGATGCTGGTGGTATGGTGTTAATCGAGTGGTTAAGGGATACGCGTTGTGCGAAGGTCTTGGCGGTCTCTTGCGATTGCAGTCTTCCGACAGTAATTTTTTTCACAGTATTTCTGGATTGTTGTGGAGTGGTGGATATCCGCATTCTTACCTTGGCTGCTACAAGGTAGCGATCCGACTCGATGTTAGCTCCTCGGAATGTTCGGACATCCAAAATACTGGATGCGTGCCTCTTATCTATCGCAATGTGATCAATTTGGTTGACCGTTCGTTGATCTGGAGACCGCCATGTCCCCTTATGGATATCGAGGTGAGGAAACCGTGTGCTGGCTATAGTGGCATTTCGTTCCGTAGCGAAATCAATTAGCCTAAGTCCGTTACCAGACGTGTTGTTGTGTAGGCTATGTTTTCCGACAATACGTCTAAAGATGTCTTCTCTTCCTACCTTTGCGTTAAAATCTCCCAGCACGATTTTAACATCGTACTTCGGTAGTCGCTCATAGGTTTTGGCGAGGAGCTCGTAGAAGCAATCCTTAGCTATATTATCTTTTTCTTCCGTCGGAGGGTGAGCGCATATAAGGCTTATGTTGGCGAATTTGGCCTTGATGCGGATTGTTACTATCCGTTCGCTAATGTCTTGGAAACATAAGACTTCTTGCCTAAGTCTGGCACTTATAACAAATCCGCATCCGAATAGTCGCTGTTTCTGCTCACTATAACACGGTCCGTAGTAGATGTCACAGTTTTTCATCCCCTTTTTGCCCGGCCCATCCCATCGTATTTCCTGGATGGCAGTAATGTCTGATTTGTAGCAGTTTAGGGCTTCCGCTAGTTGTTCGCCTACACCTCTTCTGTTTAATGTTCTCACATTCCAGGTGCAGATACGAACGTCGTTGTCCTTTTTTCGTTTAGCAGGGTCGTCAACAATAAAATCAGTCCTTTCCGAGGCTATTGGTTGCTTCGTAACCATATTTTTTTCTGTGGGTGGGTAGTTAACCCAAAGCACAACCCCCAACCTGGAGGGCCAGTTCAAATTTATAAGATACCTGGAAAACTGGACAACTGGAAAACGTTTACGGGCTCTTAAAAAAGTAGATATGCTTGTGGAAAAATACCTGGCGAATTGCCATTAACTTGACCAGGTTAACGCATATCAGTTTCACGTACAAAAGATACGCAACTTATCTGTTTTCATTAACTCGCTTCAATTATCATACTCGAACGAGGCAAAATATAAAGGTATGTCTAGATAGACATGATAGATGCTTCGTTTGATCTTGGTGATATTTCTTCTCGAAGGATCAGCGATGGTGAGGTTGTCGAGGTGGTGGTGGTGGTGTGCTCGCAGTGGTGATCTTTACAACGATTCGAGTTGAATTGAAGTGATCATATAAAGACGTCAATGTCACTTATGAACTCGCAGATTTCAAAAAGTCCCTTTTTGCTTTCTATGTAAGCTGTGAAATCACTTTCTGCCAGTAAGATATGTTGATGGAAATCACACAGAATTGACAGATTTGATTTGGGCTGTACAATTTTTGGAACTCTGAAGGATTTCCCTTTCTGAACGTCATGGATGATGGTAAAAATCACTCACAGACTTGCCAGATTGGCCTTTAGACTGTTCCGTAAAATGCACAATGCGATGAGATTTCTTTGGGAAAACAGTTTCAGCACGGGGGGGCTGATGGTGAGAATCCCTTTTGCTGCTTGGCACAAATTTCTGACGGCCTAAAGCACTCCGGTTTTGGCGTGAAGATTTTAAATGTTTCGACGTGAAGATTTTAAAATTTTAACCATATCGCTGTGCAAGTAAGGTGTCTTTCCCTGTTTGAAACAGGTGTCACTTAAAGTTTAAAAAAAATGTCTGACATATATTATATGATAGCTTTTGAAGCTGTCGTTTAGACAAGCTGGTCTTTTAATTATTATTTTTTTATATTTTATAGGTATAGAGCATTCTGTTTTCAAATTTTAATTTTGATTAACATTAATTTCCAAATAACTTTCTCACCATTCTAATTCAAACTTGTAAAAGACTCGTTCGCAATTGTACATTTAGTTATATAGGGCCAAATATCAAATCGCAATCAGTAAAATGTCGGATTGTAAAACAATGGCTATGAAATGGGCGTTACATTTAAAAAATAAAATAAATAAATGTTGTTCAAATAAGTTAATTCATTATTGGTATTTAAAAAAAAAGTGTCACGGAAAATATTGGCTACTCGGAAGCGGATACAACAAACTGCTTCTGCATTTGCAAGTGCTAAAACATTATTGGACATACGGTATACAACTTTGGGGTTCCAAAACAAAATGCTAAGAACAATTGTAAATGCTCTATGGTATATAAGAAATAGGGATATTCAAAGAGGTATATGAATTGTTAACATAAGTAAATATTCGTATTCATGTTCATTGCCATATTGAAATACTCCGTACTCTACACTTGACAAACCTTGTCCACCGACTACAAAGAACAAGGCCGTTCGACCTAGCGCCATAAGGAAAAACCGCATGTATTGACGGTATTACATACGAAATGAAACCAAGATCATGCTAAACTAAAAAAGTACAACGACGTTCGTATCTGCACGTGGAATGTGAAAACATTTAACAGGAGGGGTGCAGGCGAACAACAAGCAGAGGCAGGCGAACAACCAAGCTGCTACAATGCAGACATTGCTGCCATCCTTGAAATACGATGGGATGGGCCTGGCAAAAAGAGGATCAAAAACATTATAATCTACTACAGACCGTGTTATAGTGAGCAGAAACAGCGACTATTCGGATGCGGATTTTTTATAAGTGCCAGACTTAGGCATGAAATCGTATGTTTTATAGACATTAGCGAATGCATTGTAACAATCCGCATCAAGGCCATAATGTCGAAGGACTGCAATCGGAATAGACCGCAAAGGCCTCTGTAGAATCCCTTAACCTCTCGAGCCGCAACTAATATGCTAGGTTTCTCGAACTCACCAGCAATAAATCCTTGGTTTGATAGAAATGCCGACAGCTAAGAATGAGAACACCAGGGTTAACTTCAGTTGAAGAAGAGATCTATCATTGAGCTATTAACAAAAACGAAAGAAATACACCGGCTTCTCAGAAGGAAGATAAGTATAGCAGGAAACCCGCGCTATCGAAGATATAGAGCTATGTCACTTCAGGAATAAAGTCCGCAAATTTTATCAAAGTGTTAAACGTTTAAGCTTGGGATACGAACAAAAGCCTATCGATATGAACATGAAAATATAGTAGTTGAGACACAGTTGATGCTGAGAATATGGAAGGATTAAACGGCGATGACGAACAATACCCCGCTGTCAGGCAGTATGAACCATTCAATATTAACGACTACAGCAAAAAACTTCCAACCACCCTACCAACGTGAAGTGAGGATAGGAATATCTAAACTCAAGCTTTACAAAGCCACCGGAAATGACGGCCTTCCCGCTGAGCTTTATAAAGCCAGCTGATATGACTTGGTAAGTAAAATCCACCAACTCATAAGCCAAATCTGGTCAGATGAAAATATGCCTGAAGAATGGAACCTCAGCATCGTTTGCCCGATCCACAAAAAAGGAGACCCTCTGAACTGCGCCAACTACAGAGGCATAAGTCTCCTCAACATCGCCTACAAGATCCTATCTGCCGTAATATGTGAACGCCTGAAACCGTTTACCAACAACCTGATTAGCCCTTATCAGTGTGGTTTTAGGCCAGGAAAGTCCACAATCGATCAAATTTTCACACTTCGGCAGATCCTGTTCATCGATTTCAAAGCCGCATATGACAGCATTTATAGAGACGAACTGTACAGAGCCATGTCTAGTTTTGGTATACCGCCCAAACTCGTCCGTTTGTGTAGGATGACGATAGAGAATTCTCGCTGCTCCATCAGGGTCGGAAACGACCTCACCGACACATTCGATACCAAAAAAGTATTTAGGCAAGGCGATGCGCTGTCATGTGACTTTTTTAATCTGATTCTTGAGAGGGCTGTGCAAAACTCCAAAGCCAACACCAGAGGCACAATTTTCCAAAAGTCGGTGCAACTACTAGTATACGCTGACGATATTGACATCATTGGTAGGACTCAACGTGATGTCATAGCCACGTTTGCCAGTATAGAGAAGGAAGCGGTGAAAATGGGTTTAGCAGTAATAGAGGGTAAGACTTAGTATATGCTGTCATCACGAAAGGACTCACAACATCGACGAATTGGATAGAACGTCACCATTGACAGATATAACTTTGAGGTAGTACGGGACTTTGTCTACCTCGGCTCCGCTATTAACTCTGACAACAACATCTCGTCAGAAATTAAACGAAGAATTACTCTTGCCAACCGCTGTTTCTTCGGACTAAGAAGGCAATTTAGTAGTAAAGCCCTCACTCGAACTACTAAGGAGATCCTATATAAGACCCTGATCATCCCAGTCCTGCTCTACGGCGCTGAAGCATGGACCGTATCAAAAGCGGATGAAGAAATCCTTGGTAGATTCGAGAGGAAAATTCTTCGAAAAATCTTCGGTCCCGTTTGCGTTGACGGGCTATGGAGACGAAGATTCAACCAAGAACTATACGAGCTGTACAGCGACATGCCCCTGGTCAAAAAACTCCGCATTGGACGTTTAAGATGGCTAGGACTTGTAGAACGAATGGACACCAATACTCCGGCTCGCAGAGTCTTTGATTCCCAGTCAGATGTTGGACGCAGCAGAGGAAGACCTCGCCTTAAGTGGCGCGCACAAGTAGAAACCGACCTCAACCAACTTGGAGTGCGCAACTGGAGACAGTTAGCTAAGGACCGGGCTAATTGGAGAGACATGTTGGTTGAGGCCCAGGTTCATTCCGGACTGTAGCGCCACTTAAGTAAGTATATAGAGTCATGGCTAGTTTTGGTATACAGGATGACAGTGGAGAATTCTTGCTGCTCTATTAGGGTCGGTCAGAAACGACCTCATCGACACATTCGATGCCATAAAAAGATTTAGACAAAGTGATGCAATGTCATGTGACTGCTTTAATCTCAGAGGAGTTGAGTTTCAACCACCAGATGTGGTAAAGGAAGACCTTGCCTTAAGTGGTGCTCACAAGTAGAAACCGACCTTAACCTTGAAGTGCACAACTAGAGGCAGTTAGTTAAGGACCTGGTTAATTGATCTGTCAGACAAGGTAGATGTGGGCTAGTGAAGATCGTTTTTGCGTTGTCACGGTTGGTTATCAAACCCAGCCCTTCTGGGTATTCGATTCGAATGATCTGTCAGAACTTTTTATAATGAGAGCTAGTGAAGAACATTTTGTATTTTTACGGTTGTGAATCGTGGCCTACCAATTTCTAGGCGTAACTAGTTTGAGGCACATACGTACCTCGTCCTAAAGCATGATTACTGATGAAGATAAGCCCCAAAGTGACTCCAAAGTGTTTATCAAAATATATACTAGGCGCACAAAAGTATTCCAAAACCAATACATTCCCCTCATAGAACCAAAAAAAAAAACATTCTTCTGCATGATATATTCAAGCATCCCACCAAACGGTAGAGCAAAGGACATCAACAATAAAAATAAGCTCCATGGGTGATTTACTCGTGTGCTGCAAGAAATCGAAAAGAAAACAAAAACAAGAATAACACCAGAACTAAGTAATAGCGCAAGGACACAACTTGTTCTTGTTGAAGTGAAATTTCAATTTGCCATCTAGTATCCTTCCAGAATCCTTTAATGCGTTGTTTTCGCAAAAAAAACGTTTGTTCCTTTTTTTTTTGGTAATGGGGAATCCTCTCATGTATTGTTTATTAAATGCTCTTCCAAGGAACATATTTCACGAAAAGTTTAGCCATTGTTAGTCAAGGACATTTATCAAACGGAAATCGTATGAGTAGGTACTCCCTCAGCTACAACCGTGGGATTGTTAAGTTAGAGAAGAATTTAAGACTTGTTTTGGAAAAAGTCGTAGTCCCACCATCTGCGCCATGTATGTCGCAGTTTACTGTCCAAATTAGGGTTCGATTTTTGTAGACACGGGGTAACAGATTGGAGGCAAAAAAACAATCAAAAAATGTTTTTGATTTTGTAGATCCCTTTCCGCGCGTTTAAAATCAAAGCACACGATTTTTAATAAATTTGATTATCCCGATACCTCTCTATTCTCCTGGAATTGGGATTATTGTTTACTCTATTCCAAAACCAAACACTCTTCAGCCCGACACATACTCGGTTAAGCCTGCATATTCCTGAGTGTACCCACAGCATAAGTGGATTGTAAAAAGTTCATAAATTTTGCACTTCGTATGGATTTGGGATTCTGAATGCAAAATAGGGAATACACTACCTTCCTCCATGTGAGGATACAAAAATTCAGAGCACACAAAGAATCCTGCACCTCCCCAGGAGTATTGGAATGTTTATTGAACTGAGAGCTTCCTGACATACGAGTTGTACCTGTGTATAGAGTGAGATGCATCCCAGATATCTAGGATTTATTAATGTTACAGATTGTGGGATAAGAATCTGTATGTGGAATCATTTGTAGCGTGCATGGTCAATCCTCGTTGTTTGTGTGATTTTATTGCTACAAGGACGAGATGTGTGTTGACTTTTATTTTCTGCTTCCTTTTGTTTATTTTTTTTATTTGAATAATTTTTTCTCAGAATTTCGTGATTGACATTTCAATTCCATCACTGATCGTTGCTCGGAGATAACGCCACACAAATTGCTTTCGAAGAGCTTAATTAAAAAGGAAACTAAATGACAACCTTTGGATACCTATTATAAGGATTCCTGGAATTTACTTAGACGAAGAATGTGGAAATATGTTTTTTTTAACGAGGTTTCCATAAAAGGAAGGTGATATCCTTACAGGATTAACCTTTGGTTTTCAGAAGAGTGCGATGGTTATGCTTTTATTAAACAGATAACAAACCTGTTGATAGGGAAACAGGAAGAAGTACGTTGCGTTGATTGATCGAAGTTGATGAATTTATTCTATTCTTAATGTGTGTGGATGGCGAAGGACTTTTTTGTTGGACATTTTCATCAGTGTTTGCATATCATTACCTTTTAGTGCATAAACCTAACCGGACTTGAGAGTAGATGGTTTTATGTAATAAATGCAAAAGGTATATATTGGATTTAACTAATGATATAGGTTAGGTTAGGTTAGGTTTACGGGTTGGTGGAGTAGAGGATCCTCTATTCCGCCACACTTAGGTCCATGTGGACCCATTGTGATACCTTTGGTGGGATTACGTCCTTCCTTATCGTTACTATGGGTTACTCCACTCTATCCAGCCATCCTGATGTTCGTAGGAACCTGTAAAGTTAGGGTAATGGAAAATAGGAAAGTTCTTGGATGTCTTGGAAGTAGTAGCTTCCAAGTGTTCTGTTCCTCAGGTGACAGAGACTCCGGCAGTGACAGAGGAAATGAGGTGTATCCTCGTGTGTTTCATCATCACCACAGACTCTATAGATGTCGTCTTCCTTGAGATTTAGTTTCATTGTATGGGTTCTGAGAAAGTTGTGACCAGTGAGAGCCCCTACCAGTTTACAGAAGGAGCTCCTGTCGTACCGCAAAAGTTTTTTTGGTCCGGTTCCCGTTGTATTCTGGCCAGAGCTTCCGAGATTTTTCACAGGTAGTCAATGACTTCCACCTGGTATTGGCTTTCATTCGGGTCTTATATTCCACTCGTTATCTGAGGTTACAGAGTGGTGGTTCGACCGTTTGTAGTGCCTGGTCGTGATCTGTAGCAGATCCATTTATTGCCAGTTCGTCGGCCATCTCGTTGCCGTCTATGTCCCTGTGACCAGGAACCAAGCAGAGATCAGCATTATGCTGTGAGCAGAGAACCTTGAGCTCTTCGCGACAGCGGCGAACTAGCTTTGATTTAATTTCGATAGCAGATACTGCTTTTATAGCCGCTTGGCTGTCAATAAATGTGGTGATGTCACTGTGTGGTATTTCCATTATTGACAACAAATGAGCCGCTTCTGCGATTGCTAGCACCTCAGCCTGGAACACACCACTATGATCAGGAAGCCTGATTGATTTGTGTATTACTAATTCCTCTGCCAGCACCTGTTCCCCAGTCCATCTTTGATCCATCTGTGAAGATGAATATCGATTTCCTTTTTGTGGGTTTATTCTTGTCCCATTCGTCTTTGCTCGGAAACGAGCAGGTGAAGGGTCGATCAAAGAGATAGATAGTCAGAGTTTACTACGCTCCCTACGTATTTCTTTGGGACCTGCGCATGCCCAGCGAGGCTCGGGATCCAGCTGTTCGTTTGGCTGATTCTCGAGGAGCTTTTGGCAGCTGATCCCTGCATGTATAGATCTAAGGACAGCAGATTCAGAATCACCTCCAATCCAGAGGTTGGGGTTGTTCTCATCACTGGTTGTCCCTATAGATGCTAGTCTTTGTATTTTTGCCATTTGCTTCAAGTTGATTGCTCTGTCTGTGGCTTGCCACCAGACTATACTGGCATATGTGAGTATTGGTCGCACGATAGCCGTATACATCCAAACTAAAAATATAAAGCATAAAGACTTTAAACTACTTTATCAGCACTGAAAGCATATAAAGACCTCTGCACCTTGACAAAAATATGTTTGAAAAATGGCAAATAACTTGACGGAAACCTGAGACTCCAAATCATTTTGGCAGGGTGTTCAATAATTAGGCCGAACGAGTAATTCTACTTCCTTCAATTTTAATGTAAATGTGCTAAAAAAGTTTTTCTAGAAAAAAGTCAGCAGTGCGAACCAAACCAGTATTTATTAAGTTGTATTCTGGCCAGAGCTTCCGAGATATTTCTCAGGTAGTCAATGACTTCCACCTGGTATTGGCTTTCATTCTGGTCTTGTATTCCACACGTTCTCTGAGGACAAAAAATGTAACCCCTGAACTTTTGGATTCTATTTTTAAGCTTTTTAATAAAAAGCATAGCCAACAGTCTATTCCAAAAAAAATCCTTAATCAAGTATATTTGCAATTTTTGATAAAAAAAACCCATCTGTTCCCGAAAACCAGGGGGCATCTGTTTGCCCAAATATTGTAAAATAAAAACGAACTATCTGGCCCATACAGGCAGAGCCTCAGAGCTAGCTTCACTATTCATTTATCTGTGCGAAGTAATATTTTTGCCACATAAAATGGGACCACTTTTTTTTATTGCCGACTACAACCGGTTAATTTGAAAATATTTTCAGGACAATTGTATGCCCATAGATGGTTGTCAGACTTTCTGTAACTGTATCAGTATCAGCTGAACTGTGTCGATTGTTAGCAGAAGCTGTTTCAAGGCAGACATCAATGCCATTCAGAATATGAGAACTTGGTCGGACTTAAAGAAGATAAATCATAACGAAAGCTAGTATGGTCCTTGTTTTAATGAACTACATCAGCGACCATACGAAAACGGGTTATTGATAAGCCACTGAATTAAATATAAAGGCTGATCAAGGAAAAATTACTTACTTACTTAAGTGGCGCTACAGTCCAGAATGAACATGGGCCTCAACCAAATATCTCTCCAATTAGTTCCGTCCTTAGCTACGTGCCTCCAGTTGCGCACTCCAATTAAGTTGAAGTCGGTTTCCACTTGCGCGCGGCACTTAAGGCGATCTCTTCCTCTACTCCGTCCGACGTCCGACGTCCGACGTCCGACGTCCGACGTCGGAGCCGGAGTATTGGTTTTCATTCGTTTAACATGTCCTTGACATCTTAAACGTCCAATGCGGAGTTGTTTGACTGGTGTGCAGCTCGTATAGTTCTTGGTTAAATCTTCGTCTTCATAGGCAGTCAACGCAAACGGGACCGAAGATTTTTCGAAGAATTTTTCTCTCGAATTGACCAAGGATTTCTTTATCCGCTTTTCATATGGTCCATGCTTCAGCGCCGTAGAGCAGGACTGGGATGATCAGGGTCTTATATAGGATCTCCTTAATAGTTCGAGTGAGGGCTTTACTATTAAAATGCCTTCTTAGCCCAAAGAAACTGTGGTTAGCAAGAGAAAGTCTTAGTTTAATTTTTGACGAGATGTTGTCGTCAGAGTTAATAGCGGAGTCGAGGTAAACAAAACCCCTAACACCTCAAGGTTGTACCCGTTAATGGTGACGTTCTGTCCAATTCGTCGATGTTGTGTGTCCTTTCGTGTTGACAGCATATACTTAGTCTTACTCTCATTTACTGCTAAAACCCATTTTTGCTGCTTCCTTCTCTATACTAGCAAACCAATGATGTCAATATCGTCGGCGTATGCGAGTAGTTGCACCGATTTTTGAAAAATTGTGCCTCTGGTGTTGGCTCGGGAGTTTTGCACAATCCTCTCAAGAATCAATTGAAGAAATCACATGACAGCGCATCGCCTTGCCTGAATCCATTTTTGATATCGAATGAGTCGGTGAGGTCGTTTCAGACCCTGATGGAGTAGCGAGAATTCTCCATCGTCATCCTACACAAACGGACGAGTTTGGGTGGTATACCAAAACCAGATATGGCTCTGAATAATTCGTCTCTATAAATGCTGTCGTATGCGGCTTTGAAATCGATAAATAGGTGGTGTGTATCGATTTGGACTTCTTGTGTTTTTTCCAGGATCTGCAAAAGTGTGGAAATTCGATCGGTTGTGTACTTTCCTGGCCTAAAACCACACCGATAAGGGCCGATCAGGTTGTTGGCAAACGGTTTCAGGCGTTCACATATTATGGCAGATAGGATCTTGTAGGCTATACTGGGGAGACGTATGCCTCTTAGCTGTCGCAGTTCAAAGGTTCTCCTTTTTGTGGATCTGACAAACATGCGGAGGTTCCATTCTTCAGGCATAATTTCATCCGAGCGGATTTGGCTTATGAGTTTTTGGATATTACTTTGTAAGTCATATCCGCCGGCTTTATACAGCTCAGGGGGAAGGCCGTCATTTCCGGCAGCCTTATTAAGCTTGAGTTTAGATATTGCTACCCTCACTTCACTTAGGTCGGGTACTTGACATTTTTCGTTCTGCCTGCTGAATTTTGTTCGTCATCGCCGTTTAACAGTCTGCAGAAGTGGTTGTTCAAAATCCTTAGCATCGACTGTGTCTCAACTACGATATTTTCTTGTTCATCATGACAAGATTCTGTTCGAGCCTTGTAAACTTGGCTTTAACGTTTTACACTTTGGTAATACTTGCGAACATCGTGCCTGGAGTGGCACCTCTCTATATCCTCGATCTTGCGCTTTTCTTGCTTATTTTTCTTCTTTCTGAAAAGCCGGTGTTCTTCCCTTCTTCTTTGCCTATAGAGCTCAATGGCAACTCTCGGCCTCACCTGCAGCTTAGCCTTGTAGGCCTCGTTCTTGGTTGCGAGCAGCTGTCTTTATTCCTCATCGAACCAGGGGTTTTTTGCTTTTGGCCGCGAGAAACCTAGCACATTAGTTGCGGCTGATATAATGGCTTGTTGCCATAGTTGCCATTGTGGTATGCTGTAAATCGAGAGGTTAAGGGATACACGTTGCGCGCAGGTCTTGGCGGTCTCTGGCTATTGCAGTCTTTCCACTAAATTCTTTCGCATCCGCTTTTCGCCAGGCCTATCCCATCGTATTTCCTGGATGAAAGTAATGTTTTGTAGTAGCCTATGGCTTCTCTCATTCTAGGTGCAGATACATCGGTAGTTAAGTTAAGCACGACCTCCTTCTTGGAGGGTAGGCCCATGTGTTCACTTATGGACAACAGGCGGAATATTCCGATCAGACCAGGCTTTATATATTGTTGTTGTTGAGGGCTCAGTGGCGCGATGGTTAGTGCGATGAACTGCCGCGCAGGAGGTCTGGGTTCGATACCCAGCCGTAGCAACACCTAAATGATTTTTCACTGGCCCTCCTCTCGTGATGATCTGACAAATCATCTGAGTAGTATCAATTGTCAAGAATAGCTTATCTCAACTTAGCCGTTCGGAGTCGGCATAAAACAGGAGGTCCCGCCATCGTGCAAGAAGTACACACGCACACATGAATGGTTGTGAGAAAGCTAGGCCCTGGGTACTAACGAGCCTGTTGCGCCAAAAATTTGTATTTGTATTTTTCTGTTCCTTCTTATTATCAATATTCGCAATTTTAAGCTTAACATGTCATAACCGTTTGGATGACACAAGAATGCGATGGTTATCACTTGGAGGTAAAATTTGCACATTTGATGTGTAGTCAAAGTTACAACGACTGGGACAAGTTAACGCTCGTGGTCGAATGGTGGCTGAATGATTATTTCGTATCTACTTGCTCCTTAAACGACCCATTAGTACACCCACACTCGTGTTTAATATATTTCTCTCAGGTGAGACGAACCCATTAATCTGAAGCAGCGCCTAGTGATGTATGCAGTGTTTGTTCACTTTGTATTTAAATTTGTGAATATTATTGTTGGAAGAAGCCCATATGGCAGTGACGATATATTTACTCTTTATATCTCATCTGGACACTCACTTTCTGACTCGCACTCTCCAATGACAGTAATTCCTATTATGTTACCTCTTCCATCACCATTTAAAATCGACCGCATCCGATTTCCACCACTTGAAGTACATTTCACTTTAATGATGTTTAATTCCGGTTCCTTTTCATTAATATTCATGAATTGGATGACCAACCGACGAAGTACCCATATTAATTGAATTAACCCGGTATAGTACTTAAAAAAAATTGATTTTCCCAGATCCAATAATTGAATCACACAAAAAAATTCGCATGAAATACAAATCGATGATCCACATTACACACCGCACAATACCAGGAGGCGTGCTCCCAGGTGTGAATATCGTAGAAATCCCTTTTTTTTGTTTCGATCCATCACAATTCATGTTAATTGAATTTTCTGTTGTTGGTATTGTTCTACCGTTGCATTGCATTGCAGTACACTGCCTACAAAACTGTTTACATTACCGATGCTGAAAACGAGAATCGAATAAAATATTCCAATTTATTTGTATAAGTCCTGGCCATCCTATTTATTCAGTACGTCTATTGTTGCAAAACGCAAAAAAGGACTATGATTGTAAAATTTTACACGAAGTCTTCTTGTAGCGAATAATGGTGAAATCCTTGCTTTATTTTTTTTTAATAATTTTTTTTCGTTGAAAGGATTTAATCCAATCGCTACACAGCCATTTGCATAATTTGTGGTAAGGCTTTAGCCTTTTTTGCTGTCTTGTTGTGATATTCAATTTTATGATGGGAAAAAGTTCCAACGCTAACGGTATTGTGTTTATCTTTTATTGAATCGATGGTTGCTTTATTTACACAGACCTAATAAATAAATTTTCTGTGATTTTTTATAGAAAATACATTTTTGCTATTAAAAAATTAGATTTGATTGTTTTGAAAGCAAATGAATAAATCCGGTCTTCCGATTTTCAATTGCACTAATGGTATATTTTTATAATCCTAAGTGATTTTTATGTTTTCACATGAATATCCTTTTTAACAAATTGAATGGCAAATAGATAACGCAAAATTTATTTTTTCGTTAACCAATCATTTATTGGTAGGTAACTGATTGTAATACTGGTTTAGAAAAAGTATGATAGGTCACTTGAAGGACTTTAAATAATTTTAATTTTGGCAACAAAGATAATGAAATCTGACATTAACGGCCAATAAAGAGCCAAAACTTTTCCAGAGCTTTACTAGAGGGGACCTTAAATGGAGGTGCTTGGTGTTCTATCTATACCATCACTCTCTAGACATTATGACGATTTAAACAAATACAAATTGTTGGCGATTTCTCATAATGATTCATGTGTATATTTGTACTTCTTGCACCATGTCGGGACCTCCTCCGGCTAAGTTGAGAAAAGCTATTCTTGACAATTGATACTACTCGAATGATGGGGTTAGCAGAGCAAAAAGAGGATAAAAAACTGTGACATCTACTATGGACTGTGTTATAGTGAGCAGAAACAGCGAGTATTCTGATGCGGATTTGTTGTAAGTGGAAGAAGTCTTATGTTTCTAAGACATTTGCAAACGCATTGAAACAATCAGCATCAATTCCAAAAGTGCCAATATAAACCTTGTTATAAAGAGGTTGGTTTTTAGAATAGAGATAAAACTGACATTTTGTGGTCAAATCGGGCAACTCTAATGCCATTTATGTTCAGTTTGGTTTGCCATTTCATCAAGAACAAGTTAGCAAATGAACAACGCTTGCAAATCGTGCAAATTTATTTCGAAAATAATGGTTCAGTTCACGAAGTTTACCGCAAGCTCCGTCCATTTTTTGGTCGACATAATCGTCCATCAGAGCAATTAATTCGGTTAACCATGGATCGTTTTCGCACAACATTAACTCGATGTGATAATACGCATCCGCAGAGACGTCGAAAAGTGCGCACCGAAAAAACAATTGCCGCTGTAAAGCTAATTGTTGTGAGGACCCGAATGATTCGATTCGCCATTGTGCACAGCACTTGGAGCTTTGTCCGTCAACTTTATGGATGAATTATGCCGCGAGACCATGCAATATTTAAACATTAATGGCATAAAATTATCCTTCCAATAAAGACAAATTGATTGACATTAAAACGATTTTCTTGTGTTTTATTTCAATTCGAAGTTCTATACCTCTAAAAAAACACCTTTTATATGCTCACATTCCGACTAAGAAAAAAGCTGATAAAACGAGAGACTGCTTCTACGAGCTTCTTGACATAACATACTGAATTACGATGTTAAAATCGCACAGGTTAAAATGCTAGGTTTTTACAATGCAAAAACGCAGCTGAAGACGAGAGCTTCCATTGAACCCTATATAGGTAAAGAAAAAAGGGAAGAACGCCGGATTTTTAGAAGGAAGAAAATAGTGCAAGAAAAGTGCGTGATCTAGGGATATAGGGGGGTGCCACTCCAGGGAAGATATTTTAACAACAAAAAGGAGACCCATTGGACTGCGTCAACTATAGGCATAAGTCTCCCCAACATCGCCTCCATGTACCTATCTGTCGTATTATGTGAACGCCTGAAACCTTTTACCAATAACCTGATCGGCCCTTATCAGTGTGAAGTCCAATAAGTCCAAACCAGAGCCAAGACCAGAAACACATTCTTCCATAAATCAGTGCAACTACTAGCATACGCCGACGATATTGTCATCATTGGTCGGAATCAACATGATGCCATAGCCACGTTTGATTGTATAGAAAAGGAAGCGGCAAAAATGGGTTAGGCTGTAAATGAGGGTAAGACTAAATATATGCTGTCAACTCAAAAGGACACACAATAGCTTTGTAGACAAAGATTCAACCAAGAAATATTTGAGCTGTACAGCGACATACCCCTACTCAAAAACTCCATATTGGATGTATAAGATGGCTAGGACATGTAGAGCAAATGCACGCCAACACTCATGCTTGCAGAATCTTCGGTTCCCAGCCAGACGTCGGGCGCAGTAGAGGAAGACATTTCCTTAAGGACCACGCACAAGTGGGAACCGACCTCAATCAACTTGAAGTGCGCAACTGGAGGCAGTTTGCTAAGGACCGGTGCAATTGATGAGGCCGGTTCAGTTTCTATGTTAATATGTGTCCGGGTTATTTTTTTAAAGGCTAACATCTTAACTATTCATTTTGAACTATTTACAAGAGATTGATCAAATAATAGTGAGTACGATTAAATTAAAACATAGAAGTTTTCTACTAACTGTAGCCTATCGACTTGCAGCCACAGCCGGGTTTTTAAATATTTAGTGTCATGTGCCTATATTGGCTAACCAACTCACTTATAAAATCCACAAAGAGAGCTTGAAAATATGGATCTGCACTTAACCACTATTTCGCTGCCAGACACCTCAAACTTCCTCTTTCCAATTGGATTTACCAATTTAACATTCACATCGGTTTTCCATAGGAAAATCCCGGTGTCAATCTTGGACAATTATTTTCTGTCAATCAAACATTTGACCCGGATGCCTATGTTGTTTGATTGACCGCGACCAATACGAAACCCAAACTACCCGAGCTATGGTGGAGAAGATTGATTGTCAGAAGGGAGGAAGGAGGGCACCGTACTTTCTCAGAAACAGTGAGCTTTGAGGAAGGAGTAAAAGATGAACTGTCAAAAAAAAAAAAACATTTTCGCGGACTATGTTGGTGGTTTCGCGTGCAGATTTTGTTGCCAGGGATTTCCATTCGGATGAAATCTTCACATTATTTATTTCCTTGGGGCCTTTGGCCTTTGATTCTGCGGTTTTTTGGGACTTTTGACAGTCGTTTGCCGGTGTGACAGCTGTCGAATAATATGACAGCTGCCCTTTGACACATTTCCCATTGCCTTTGGACATGATGTTCTGTATCTTTCGTGTCAATATTGTGTCTTCGTTTTGTGTTGAGAGTGTTTATACTTGGCCGTCCGCCTAAACACCTCTGTTTCTCCTCCGTTGCTCCAACGTTGGGGGAAAGAGATCGTCTTCTCTTACTTTCCATGTTGCGACTTTGTTGGAGGTGTATCTTTTGGGCCGTCCGCCCCACGCCTCTACTGCTCCTCCGTTGGTCCCTTGTTGGGTGAAATAGGAGAACGTCTACTCCATGCCATCGTACTTTTTTGCGTTTGCGCCAATAATGCGGTGGCGCAAACGTCGGATCGACCTCCCCCACCCGTCATCATCGTGTTGGGGTCGTCGAGAGATCGTCCTCCCTCACCCATCGAAGTTTTCGGACCGCTCCTGTCCGATGCTGCCCGTCGCGAGTCTCCCAAGTCCATTGGTATTCGACGATGGCGTTTTTTCGTGTGGCGTTGCTCTGTCGTGAGTCTCCCTAATCTCCCAAGGGCTGCACCGAACAGAGTTGGACAATCTTTTTCTGAGTGGACTTCTTTGTCTCATTCGTTATGTCTGATTTAGGTTGCATCCTCAGAATCTGAAGGTAGTATACCATTGGCTGATGGAACTATGGCTCCCACCACTGCCTCCAAATTCCGGGTTTGCGAGCACATAGAGCCTTATTGCGGTAAATTTTACCGTAACAACGTCACCAGTTTTTGGACCTTAAATTTTATGTTAGAATGTTGAAATCCGGAACTCGTAACCTTCGTTGGGCACTCAAACGTAACCATCGGGTACTGGTCTCATCCAACCGGATTTGACTTGCTAAACGATAAGAGCGAGTGTTGATAACACGACGAAAAACTGCAACACTATAAACACCCTGGTGAGAATGGCACGGATGAATACCCGGCCTTGCTGTCCCAGGCGAACCTAGATGAGCTGCTCTGACATATTCGGACAACAGGTTGTCTATGAATTTCAAGGGTTAGTCAGGCCCCTTGAACAGAGATGGTGGCGGATGAACCGAAAGGCCAACGGCAGCGCTCAATCCCGTAGTGGATACTGATGGCCCCGTGTCCTAGTGTATCTAATAAATTGGAACTGGCCCTCCAGATTGGGGATTGTGCTTTGGGTTAACTACCCACCCACAGAAAAAAATATGGTTACGAAGCAACCAATAGCCTCGGAAAGGACTGATTTTATTGTTGACGACCCTGCTAAACGAAAAAACTGCTACAAAGCAGACATTACTGCCATCCAGGAAATACGATGGGATGGGCCGGGCAAAAAGAGGATGAAAAACTGTGACATCTACTACGGACCGTGTTATAGTGAGCAGAAACAGCGACTATTCGGATGCGGATTTGTTATAAGTGCCAGACTTAGGCAAGAAGTCTTATGTTTCCAAGACATAAGCGAACGCATAGTTACAATCAGCATCAAGGCCAAATTCGCCAACATAAGCCTTATATGCGCTCACACTCCGACGGAAGAAAAAAATGATATAGCTAAGGATTGCTTCTACGAGCTCCTTGACAAAACCTATGAGCGACTACCGAAGTACGATGTTAAAATCGTGCTGGGAGATTTTAACGCAAAGGTAGGAAGAGAAGACATCTTTAGAAGTATTGTCGGAAAACAAAGCCTACACGACAACACGTCCGGTAACGGACTTAGGCTAATTGAATTCGCTACGGAACGAAATGCCACTATAGCCAGCACACTGTTTCCTCACCTCGATATCCATAAGGGGACATGGCGGTCTCCAGATCAACGAACGGTCAACCAAATTGATCACATTGCGATAGATAAGAGGCACGCATCCAGTATTTTGGATGTCCGAACATTCCGAGGAGCTAACATCGACTCGGATCACTACCTTGTAGCAGCCAAGGTAAGAATGCGGATATCCACCACGCCACAAGAATCCAAAAATACTGTGAAAAAATTTAATGTCGGAAGACTGCAATCGCAAGAGACCGCCAAGACCTTCGCACAACGCGTATCCCTTAACCTCTCGATTAACTCCATACCACCAGCATCGAATGTCGAAGAGCAATGGCAACGATGCCAACAGGCCATTAGATCAGCCGCAACTGATGTACTAGGTTTCTCGCGCCCACCAGCAAGAAACCCCTGGTTTGATGAGGAATGCCGACAGATGCTCGCAGCCAAGAACGAGACCTTCAAGGCTAAGCTGCAGGTGAAGGAGCTGCCATTTAGCTCTATAGGCAAAGAAGAAGGGAAGAACATCGGCTTTTCAGCAAGAAGAAAAAACAGCAAGAAAAGCGCGCGGTCGAGGATATAGCGAGGTGCCACTCCAGGAACGATGTTCGCAAGTTTTACCAAAGTGTAAAACGTCAAAGCCAAGGATACAAGGCTCGAACAGAATCCTGTCGAGATGAACAAGGAAATATTGTAGTTGAGACACAGTCGATGCTGAGGATATGGAGGAACCACTTCTGAAGACTGTTAAACGGCGATGACGAACAACATTCCGCTGTCAGGCAGAACGAACCATTCAATATTGGCAACGACAGCGAAAACTGCCAACCACCCGACCTGAGTGAAGTGAGGATAGCAATATCTAAACTCAAGCTTAATAAGGCTGCCGGAATTGACGGCCTTCCCGCTGAGCTTTATAAGGCCGGTGGAGATGACTTGGTAAGTAACATCCACCAACTCATAAGCCAAATCTGGTCGGATGAAAATATGCCTGAAGAATGGAACCTCAGCATCGTTTGCCCGATCCACAAAAAAGGAGACCCTTTGAACTGCGCCAACTACAGAGGCATAAGTCTCCTCAACATCGCCTACAAGATCCTATCTGCCGTAATATGTGAACGCCTGAAACCGTTTACCAACAACCTGATTGGCCCTTATCAGTGTGGTTTTAGGCCAGGAAAGTCCACAACCGATCAAATTTTCACACTTCGGCAGGTCCTGGAAAAACTCAAGAAGTCCAAATCGATACCCACCACCTATTCATCGATTTCAAAGCCGCATATGACAGCATTTATAGAGACGAACTGTACAGAGCCATGTCTAGTTTTGGTATACCGCCCAAACTTGTCCGTTTGTATAGGATGACGATAGAGAATTCTCGCTGCTCCATCAGGGTCGGAAACGACCTCACCCACACATTCGATACCAAAAAAGGATTTAGGCAAGGCGATGCGCTGTCATGTGACTTCTTTAATCTGATTCTTGAGAGGATTGTGCAAAACTCCAAAGCCAACACCAGAGGCACAATTTTCCAAAAGTCGGTGCAACTTCTAGCATATGCTGACGATATTGACATCATTAGTAGGACTCAACGTGATGTCATAGCCACGCAGTAAATGAGGGTAAGACTAAGTATATGCTGTCATCACGAAAGGACTCACAACATCGACGAACTGGACAGAACGTCACCATTGACAGATATAACTTTGAGGTAGTACGGGACTTTGTCTACCTCGGCTCCGCTATTAGCTCTGACAACAACATCTCGTCAGAAATTAAACGAAGAATTACTCTTGCCAACCGCTGTTTCTTCGGGCTGAGAAGGCAATTTAGTAGTAAAGCCCTCACTCGAACTACTAAGGAGACCCTATATAAGACCCTGATCATCCCAGTCCTGCTCTACGGTGCTGAAGCATGGACCGTATCAAAAGCGGATGAAGAAATCCTTGGTAGATTCGAGAGGAAAATTCTTCGAAAAATCTTCGGTCCCGTTTGCGTTGACGGGCTATGGAGACGAAGATTCAACCAAGAACTATACGAGCTGTACAGCGACATGCCCATGGTCAAAAAACTCCGCATTGGACGTTTAAGATGGCTAGGACATGTAGAACGAATGGATATCAATACTCCGGCTCGCAGAGTCTTCGATTCCCAGCCAGACGTCGAACGCAGTAGAGGAAGACCTCGCCTTAAGTGGCGCGCACAAGTGGAAACCGACCTCAACCAACTTGGAGTGCGCAACTGGAGTCAGTTAGCTAAGGACCGGGCTTATTGGAGAGGCATGTTGCTTGAGGCCCAGGTTCATTCCGGACTGTAGCGCCACTTAAGTAAGTAAGTAGGTTAAGAATTTTGAAAAAGTGTCTAATTAATTTTCGTTTACATAAAGATTTTGCCATGCCCACTTTTTGGGACATTTTTATTAAAAAAAAAAAACGATTTTTCAAATTTGAAGTGAAATTTGAATGAAGTTCGAAAATAACTTTCCTCGCAAAAACATTGGTTATAGAAATGTGAGCATTCTATCTATAGATTATTTTAACCCACGCCCACTTTTTGAGGGCGTTTTCTTATAAATTCGAAATCTATTGCATATGCAATAGAAAAACGTTTTTTTTTGTCAAACTATAAAAATATTTTGATAAACTCTCTGAGCAATATATAGTGACAATGGCATTTTCTATGTACCATCTTTGTAAAGATTTTAGCCACGCCTACTTTTTGGGGATGTTTGGGGATGTTGAATTTAAGGATGGAATCTGATAGGGTATTAAACGATTTTAACAGCGGATTGTAACCTTCTGAAATGTTTGTTTTTTTATTTAGCAAAATATTCACTAGAAATAATTTATATGACAAAACAACGTTTGCCGGGTCAGCTAGTCTATTTAAATACAAAAAATAAACAACGTGATTTATAACCGCTATAATCCTATTTAAGGTGTGACAACATTACGGCAACATATTTCCTGCCCTTTTTTTCAGTTGAGCTAAACAAAAAAATTTATGCGTTCTATTTCGAATATCTGTATTAAAACTGCATTAGAACACTTTTTTTGTATTCCAATGAATTTAATTACATTTAGGTTGCCATATTAAAATGCTCGAACATGAATTTCGATTTCCGGTCGTAAATATGTTTCCATTCTACCATGTAAATGTTATTCTCTGACAGATTTTTCCTGTTCATGTTTATCCCCTTAGTGCCCATTCGAAACCATAAACTCAGTTAATGTAAATTTTTCAAATTACATCACGTTCCATAATCCGGAAACTGACTTTTTGATGGAGCAACCAGTTGTTTCGTATTATTTCGTTTAAATTCAATTCAATATTAGATTTAGAGGAAAGCACGAACGAGTTTCAATTTGCATTTCTTTAGAAAAATTGACTTATAAATTGAAATGATCCATGATAACTCCAAATTGTTTTTAAAGATTCCACTCCAATGGTTTGTAGGACAAAAAAAAAAACCTATCTTCAAACTCTTTTATAGCACGCACCATCATAGATTTATATATTCCTCTGCAGATAATTTTTACCATTCCAAAATCCATTGCCATTAAGCTGCTTATACAGGTGAATAGGATAGATAGGATTAAAAATGTAGGTAGGCTTAAGCAAGTTGTACGTACAAGTTCGCACAGCCAAGTCGGAAACGTAGGTACAACTTTTCCTATTATATTTATAGACCAATTGATTGATGGTTATGCTTATGACTGATGAAGTAGAAAATGGATTTTAACTTATCAACGGCTTTGCGAACAAAATATTTAAAAAGTTTATCCCTTTTCTTGTGATTTGAACATGGGAATTTTAATCCACTTTTAAGTGGAACTTGTGATTTAACACGCGAAACGTGTTTAATATTGCAAGTGAGTAAAAAAAAAATGGCGAATAAGTCTACAGAAGGTGGTTTTGTGATGGGAAAAATAAAGTTTTGAACAGGTGAGAGAAAAACTTTTCGGAAAATGTGCATATCCTTTCTTCACTTTAGAACAAAAATCAGATTGACAAGAAAAGTTTTCATTTGCGTAAAAGGGGAACCAAATTTTTTGAATACATTTTCGAAGACTTGCGGTAAAATGAAGGGCTGAATAATTCTTTTTTTTTTTAGTCGAATATTACATAAAGTTGTCAATCATTTTGACAAATTTATTAACATATGTTGAAAATGGAAATAAAAAACCCTTAAGTATCTTCAAACTATAAAGCTTTCAGAAAACTTCGACTTGAAAGAGGTACCTGATCAGGTGCCAGGAATGCTGGTATAATTTGTTTTAATTAAATAGTTTTCGTTTGCATAATTATACCCTTCAGATCTTGAAGTAATTATTTCAGTCCGGGATGAACCTGGGCCTCAACCAACATGCCTCTCCAATTAGCACAGTCCTTAGCTAAATTCCTCCAGTTGCCCACTCCAAGTTGGTTAAGGTCGGTTTCTACTTGTGCGCGCCACTTAATGCGAGGTCTTCCTATACTGCGTCCGACGTTTGGCTGGGAATCGAAGACTCTGCGAGCCGGAGTATTGGTGTCCATTCGTTCTACTTGTCCTAGACATCTTAAACGTCTAATGCGGAGTTTTTTGACCAGGGGTATGTCGCTGTACAGCTCGTATAGTTCTTGGTTGAATCTTCGTCTCCATAGCCCGTCAACGCAAACGGGACCGAAGATTTTTCGAAGAATTTTCCTCTCGAATCTACCAAGGATTTCTTCATCCGCTTTTGATACGGTCCATGCTTCAGCACCGTAGAGCAGGACTGGGATGATCAGGGTCTTATATAGGGTCTCCTTAGTAGTTCGAGTGAGGGCTTTACTACTAAATTGCCTTCTCAGCCCGAAGAAACAGCGGTTGGCAAGAGTAATTCTTCGTTTAATTTCTGACGAGATGTTGTTGTCAGAGCTAATAGCGGAGCCGAGGTAGACAAAGTCCCGTACTACCTCAAAGTTATATCTGTCAATGGTGACGTTCTGTCCAGTTCGTCGATGTTGTGAGTCCTTTCGTGATGACAGCATATACTTAGTCTTACCCTCATTTACTGCGTGGCTATGACATCACGTTGAGTCCTACTAATGATGTCAATATCGTCAGCATATGCTAGAAGTTGCACCGACTTTTGGAAAATTGTGCCTCTGGTGTTGGCTTTGGAGTTTTGCACAATCCTCTCAAGAATCAGATTAAAGAAGTCACATGACAGCGCATCGCCTTGCCTAAATCCTTTTTTGGTATCGAATGTGTGGGTGAGGTCGTTTCCGACCCTGATGGAGCAGCGAGAATTCTCTATCGTCATCCTATACAAACGGACAAGTTTGGGCGGTATACCAAAACTAGACATGGCTCTGTACAGTTCGTCTCTATAAATGCTGTCATATGCGGCTTTGAAATCGATGAATAGGTGGTGGGTATCGATTTGGACTTCTTGAGTTTTTCCAGGACCTGCCGAAGTGTGAAAATTTGATCGGTTGTGGACTTTCCTGGCCTAAAACCACACTGATAAGGGCCAATCAGGTTGTTGGTAAACGGTTTCAGGCGTTCACATATTACGGCAGATAGGATCTTGTAGGCGATGTTGAGGAGACTTATGCCTCTGTAGTTGGCGCAGTTCAAAGGGTCTCCTTTTTTGTGGATCGGGCAAACGATGCTGAGGTTCCATTCTTCAGGCATATTTTCATCCGACCAGATTTGGCTTATGAGTTGGTGGATGTTACTTACCAAGTCATCTCCACCGGCCTTATAAAGCTCAGCGGGAAGGCCGTCAATTCCGGCAGCCTTATTAAGCTTGAGTTTAGATATTGCTATCCTCACTTCACTCAGGTCGGGTGGTTGGCAGTTTTCGCTGTCGTTGCCAATATTGAATGGTTCGTTCTGCCTGACAGCGGAATGTTGTTCGTCATCGCCGTTTAACAGTCTTCAGAAGTGGTTCCTCCATATCCTCAGCATCGACTGTGTCTCAACTACAATATTTCCTTGTTCATCTCGACAGGATTCTGTTCGAGCCTTGTATCCTTGGCTTTGACGTTTTACACTTTGGTAAAACTTGCGAACATCGTTCCTGGAGTGGCACCTCCCTATATCCTCGATCGCACGCTTTTCTTGGTCTTTTTTCTTCTTTCTGAAAAGCCGGTGTTCTTCCCTTCTTCTTTGCCTATAGAGCTCAATGACAGCCCTCGGCTTCATCTGCAGCTTAGCCTTGTAGGCCTCGTTCTTGGCTGCGAGGATCTGTCGGCATTCCTCATCAATCCAGGGGTTTCTTGCTGGTGGCCTCGAGAAACCTAGCACATCAGTTGCGGCTGATCTAATGGCTTGTTGGCATCGTTGCCATTGTTCTTCGACATTAGATGCTGGTGGTGTGGTGTGAATCGAGATGGTAAGGGATACGCGTTGCGCGAAGGTCTTGGCGGTCTCTGGCGATTGCAGTCTTTCGACATTAAAGTTGTTCACAGTATTTCTGGATAGTTGTGGCATCCACCACGCCACAACTCCGCATCATTACCTTGGCTTCAACAAGGTAATGGTCCGAGTCGATGTTAGCCCCTCGGAATGTTCGGACATCCAAAATAGCCGTAGCAACACCTAGATAATTTTTCACTGGTCCTCCTCTCGTGATGATCTGACGAATCATTCGAGTAGTATTAATTGTCAAGAAAAGCTTATCACAACTTAGTCGTTCGGATTCGGTATAAAACAGGAGTCCCGCCATCGTGATCGTGATAGAAGTATACACGCACAGATGAATGGTTGAAGGAAAACTCGGCCCAGGGTACTAAGGAGTCTGTTGCGCCAAAAATTTTGTATAAACGTTTTTTTTTTTAAGTTATTCAATATTCACATACCGATACATGATGGCGCAATATGTATACCGTAATATTCAGTGTAATCTTTCCAAAAACACAGCAAGCTCTCTAGTACCGAGTTCTTTCGAATTGGGATAGGTCCCTTTTGGTCTTTGTTGATATTGCCAATGCAGATGTAAAGGATGCACATCTTATTTCGTCTTAATCAGTTCAGATGTTTAAGTCACAAGAGGATGATGCACTACCTGCAAAGATTGTCTTCACAGATACCACCGCTGGGGTCGTTGGAGGGAAACCAAGTAACCATCTCTTAAGATGAGACTTAAAAATCTACTTTTTAAGAGATATTAATCTTTAGCTCCAGCTTGTTTATCTAACCACCAGAGGCCGCCAAAATTCATGTCTTTAATTTTTGTAGTATAAATGTCGGTTAACATGATTCTGGAACGCCTACCGTTGACCGAAACATTTTAAAAGAGAAAGGGTCCAATGAAGCCACCACTTCACAATCCACACCAGACTGTCACTATCTGTTGGGTTTTCAGAGCCTCAGATTCGGCAATTTTGTTTGTTAACGCAGCCGCCGAGATGAAAATGCGCATCGTCAGAATAGATGATTTTTCGGTCAAAATCGTTATAAACTTCAAGCTACTTTAAGGCCCAAATTGCTAAGCGATAACGGATGGTCATGCGCTTTCAATTCCTGACTCAAGTGGAACTTGTAAGCGAATAATCCAAGATCTTTGTGCAGAATTCACCTCAGACTAGTACGTCAAATGTTAAGCTATTGAGACCGATTTCGAATTGATGTTCGTGAATTGAATCTTACACTCTCGGCTATTGTAGCCACATTATCGTCAGTGCACTAGCATACCACGAACGTTTTGCACAAACTTGCTGTTTTATTTCGGCCAAAACTTCTTTTCAAATAACGCACTATTTGGGCCACACAGCACTTAATTTTGGAATTAGTTTTCAACGTGCGTCGTTGTTCAAGCATAAAGCGACTTATTTTGTTCCGCGGAGGTATGATGCCGACTTTCTGTCAAAATTTCGAGCGGGAAACAGAGTGCAATGTCAAAATAACCTATGATTTAAAAACAAACCACTAGATGGTAATAGGTCTGTTCCCGTACAAAATAATATTTACTGATTCTTACTGATTTTGACTTATTGCCGTTCCCGTACGCAAAAATAAGTAAAAGAGACAGCTCACGAGAGAGCAAAAAACTACCCCTCCATAAAAATCTGTAAAAAAATTTACTGCAGAAATTTCTGTATGTAAAAATCAGTAAACTGTCAGTTGGTATCTAAAAGTGACAGCTCGCTTGTTTTGACAGGTGATTTATGTCATTTGTTCTTTAAAAGGCATACAAAATATATAATCTTACTGTTTTTTACTTAAACGCGTTCCCGTACTTTTTGGTAATTTTGTCTCTTTCTGAGATAATTTACCCCCACTCCAAGAAATTTGAGAATTTACTTATTTTTACTGAAAAAGTACGGGAACAGACCTAATATGAGAGTAATTAAAAATGTAACCTTTCTTTTAAAAAGTTTTCTTTTTTGTAAAATATTTAACAAACAAACATTGAATAGTTCTCAGACATAATAACTCATTTTATTGCAATACTACTGCATTTTTTTTGAAAGAAAGATAGCCATGTGCTAAAGGTTTAAAGACCCTTAAAAATGCAAAACTACACATGAAAAAAAAACTACCCTTTGACACAAAAGCTCATACAATAGTCTAATATGTCTCTCACTTAATAGTTAATCCTAGGTAAGGGGTATAAAACTGGGAAAAGTTGCTGGGGTAAATATCCCCTCGACAAAAATATCCCGGAAACTGTGTTCACCCCTGTACGACTAAACTAACAAACAGTCCTTACTTCCGAATATTTGTGTTCATTTTCTGCTTTCATGTTCATCATCAGATGAATTTTGTAAATATCCCAAAATACTCATTCGTCATTCTCTCGGAGGCATTAATGAATAAAAGCTCTGCCGAGTGCCGACGAAAGGTTATCGAACTTTTTCTCTGTTTTTTTGGAACAACCGCCGCTCATAATAGACTAGTCTAGAGATATATTTGAATCGGTGTGATATTATTCGCCCACACAGTCGGTTATCCATCCAAACGCAAAGTGAAGTTTAAATAGATTTCGTATGTTGGAGGATCTAATGTGCGGTTTGTGTTTTGTTTGAAGGAAATGAAGTGAAAAGTCATTATGATTGCGAATGGATAGATAAAGTTATATGAACCATATGATTGTGGAGTTTTAAATGGATATAAATAAAAACAAATCATTGAAAAATATGATAAGATTTTAAATGGTTTAAGGTTTAAGATAGAAATGTGCTTGTTTGAAAATAAAAATATCAGAAATTTGTCGCTTCAAATAGAAGTTTCTTGAATTTCTGAAGTGTTTTGAGCTTTATTGAATGCTAAAAACGAAATCACGTTTGTTCAGTTTTTTTTTTAATTTGAATAATTATAATAATTTAATTGTGGATTACAAATATTTAATGGGTTGGGGTATATTCTCCTGATCGAGGAGAATAAACTATATCTGTGGAAGTATGACAGAGTAGCTTAAGTCGACATAAGCGAATTTTCAGTTTTGCAAGTGGTAGTAATCTACAGTATAACATTCTATCATACCCCTTTTTAAAAGGATGTTCTGTTACAAAAATAAAACAGTTTTCATTACCACTTATGTTTCATTGATAAAATATGCATTCAATAAAACAGCTTATGTTAGATAATTTTCTAAAGCCTCAAAAATACGTTTTAACAGAAACCCTTATGTTGAAATAATTCGCGCTATTTTTCAAATTTTTTGCTTTTCTTGCGTTTTCTAAAAAAAAACATAAGTTGAGTTAAGATGTTTTGTTAAAATTTGGTTCTTATGTCAAAGTAAAAAATATATATACAGTGCGGTTCACATGGTTAGCCGCACCATTTTTCTTTCAATAAATTGCAGTTTTTCTGTTTGTTTTTTTCATGAACTACCAAACAATGCATTTATTGGAAAGGTTATTAAATTCTCTTCGAAAAAAACTAAATTCAAGATTAGTGAGAGACACTTAACGGTTGTTTTGATCTCTTTCTTCCCACTAGTGCAAAAAAAGCTCAAATAAATCGGTTTACCTCGGGACCTCCAGCGAGGTCTGCGATGATCAGGGTCTTTTATAGGATCTCCTTAGTAGTCACATTGAGTCCTACCAATGATGTCAATACCGTCGGCGTATGCTAGTAGTTGCACCGATTTTTGGAAAATTGTGCCTCTGGTGTTGGCTCGGGAGTTTTGCACAATCCTCTTAAGAATCAAATCGCATTGCCTAAATCCTTTCTTGGTATCGAATGTGTCGGTGAGGTCGTTTCCGACCCTGATGGTGCAGCGAGAATTCTCCATCGTCATCCGACACAAACGAACGAGTTTGGGCGGTATACCAAAACTAGACATGGCTCTGTATAGTTCGTCTCTATAAATGCTGTCGTATGCGGCTTTGAAATCGATAAATAGGTGGTCGGTATCGATTTGGACTTCTTGGGTTTTTTCCAGGATCTGCCGAAGTGTGAAAATTTGATCGATTGTGGACTTTCCTGGCCGAAACCACACTGATAAGGGCCGATCAGGTTGTTGGTAAAAGGTTTCAGGCGTTCACATATTACGGCAGATAGGATCTTGTAGGCGAGGTTGAGCAGACTTATGCCTCCGTAGTTGGCGCAGTTCAGAGGGTCTCCTTTTTTGTGGCAAACGATGCTGAGGTTCCATTCAACAGGCATACTTTCATCCGACCAGATTTGGCTTATGAGTTGGTGGATGTTACTTACCAAGTCTTCTCCGCCAGCTTTATAAAGCTCAGCGGGAAGGCCGTCATTTCCGGCGGCCTTATTAAGCTTGAGTTTAGATATTGCTATCCTCACTTCACTCAGGTCGGGTGGTTGGTAGTTCACGCTGCCGTTGCCAATATTAAATGGTTCGTTCTGCCTGACAGCGGAATTTTGTTCGTCATCGCCTTTTAACAGTCTGCAGAAGTGATTCTCCTATATCCTAAGCATCGACTGTGTCTCAACTGACTGTTTCCTTGTTCATCTCGACAGGATTCTGTTCGAGCCTTGTAACCTTTGACGTTTCCTTTGACGCTTTGACGTTTTAAACTTGCGAACATCGTTCCTGGAGTGGCACCTCTCTATATCCTCGATCGCGCACTTTTCTAGCTCTTTTTTCTTCTCTCTGAAAAGCCGGTGTTATTCCCTTCTTCTCTCCCTATAGAGCTCAATGGCAGCTCTCGTCTTCACCTGCAGCTTAGCCTTGTAGGCCTCGTATCTGTCGGCATTCCTCATCAAACCAGGGGTTTCTTGCTGGTGGCCGCGATCTAATGGGTTGTTGGCATCGTTGCCATTGTTCTTCGAAATTAGATGCTGGTGGTGTGGTTTGAATCGAGATGTTAAGGGATACGCGTTGCGCGAAGGTCTTGGCGGTCTCTGGCGATTACAGTCTTTCGACATTAAATTTTTTCACAATATTTCTTTTTTGTTGTGGCGTGGTGAATATCCGCATCCTTACCTTGGCTACAACAAGGTAGTGGTCCGAGTCGATGTTAGCCCCTCGGAATGTTCGGACATCCAAAACACTGGATGCGTGCCTCTTGTCTATCGCAATGTGATCAATTTGGTTGACCGTTCGTTGATCTGTAGACCGCCATGTCCCCTTATGGGTATCGAGGAGAGGAAACCGTGTGTTGGCTATAGTGGCATTTCGTTCCGTAGCGAAGTCAATTAGCCTATGTCCGTTACCAGACGTGTTGTCGTTTAGGCTATATTTTCCGACAGTACTGCTAAAGATGTCTTCTCTTCCTACCTTTGCGTTAAAATCTCCCAGCACGACTTTAACATAGTACTTTGGTAGTCGCTCATAGGTTTTGTCAAGGAACTCGAGGAAGCAATCCTTAGTTATATCATCATTTTCCTCCGTCGGAGCATGAGCGCATTTAAGGCTTATGTTGGTGAATTTGGCCTTGATGCAGATTGTTACAATGCGTTCGCTTATGTCTCGGAAACATAAGACTTCTTGTCTAAGTCTGGCACTTATAACAACTCGGCATCCGAATAGTCGCTGTTTCAGCTCACTATAACACAATCCATAGTATATGTCACAGTTTTTCATCCTCATCCCATCGTATTTCCTGGATCGCAGTAATGTCTGCTTTGTAGCAGTTTAGGGCGTCCACTAGTTGTTCGCCTGCACCTCCCCTGTTTTATGTTCTCACATTCCAGGTGCAGATACCAACGTCGTTGTCCTTTTTTCGTTTAGCAGGGTCGTCAACAATAAAATCAGTCCTCTCCGAGGCTATTGGTTGCTTCGTAACATAAGCTTTTTTCCGTTTTTTTTTAACTTTTGTTACGGAAGAACAACCAAACTCGACATTTGATTTTTACAAACTGAATTACTGACGGGAAAAAAAAACTAAAATCAATTTAAGTCCCTCGTGGATCAGAATTAAATTTTGGAATCGCTGGAATTTTGGAAGCGCTTAACTGTAGATAGCAAAGTCTTTTTACTTACTTCTTCTTTCGGAATAACCACTAATCTGAAGTTTAGTTGTTATTCCCTTTTAAAAAATATTAAAAAAAAAATTGGGATATTAAAAAAAAAAAATATTAACACGGGAAGACAGCTAAGCTCAAGTTTAACTATTTTTCCTCGACAAGCAAATAAAATAATTGTATAAATACAACGTGGATAAACAGCGAAAGTCAAGTTTGGTCTTTATTCCTTAATGTAAATATTAAAAAAATAATTTTTCTAAGTAAACTTAAGATAATAAATTCCATGTCTTTTTAGTTAAGTTGTTTTTCCTTAATCCCAAGTAAAAAAGTGACTTAAGCTGTTAGATTTTTTTGAAATTTCGTATAAAATCGAGTTTAGCGGTAATGGTTTATGGTCACAGATGTATATAATCATGAATTGCTGTTCGTTACTGTTTATTTTGTTATATTTAAGGGCTCTGAGTTCATCGGTAAACCATTTATTGTTGTCATGTACTATGGTTGTTTTTGTTTTTTTATTTACACAATATATTAAATTTTGTTCCAGTAATAATGATAAAACATTAAGGTCGATATTAAAATTGATCTGTCCGCATTTCTTTACTAAGAAGGCTCTAAATTGATTTTTATTATATTTGAACACCTCAATATATTTCTTATCGTTAATTTTCTTCTTTATAATTGGCACTATTATTAATATGGCTTCATGACCACTAACTTTCAATTCCGGATCTGTATCTGCACAAAGATGTAGACTAGTTAATGAGTGTAAGTATATCTCTTTGTGAAAGTATATCATTTTGTGTTAACTAGAAATATCTACCGACACCCCCAAAACACAGCCAAAAGTTCAGTTTATAATTTGGTCTACTCTTATAAATTTAATGCTAACTCTTCCAAATGCTGTGCCCATTTATGTTTAAGAATTCCATTGGATAACTTAAATTGACTTACATATCCAAACACATCTTTACTAGTGCAGTATCAATTTTTAATAATCTCAAAGTAATGAATACCCCTAAAACAGGGTTCAGTTTCACAAAGCCCTCAAGCATGGTAAACATAATTAGAGACAACCTTTTACATTTTATCCAATTTTAATTTAATAAAATATGCTTTTTTACATTCCACTTCCACTCTAACAGAAAAAAAAATGTTTTACTAATTGTTGAGTACCTAGTCAAATGTTTCCAAGTGAAATATCTTTTTACTGCTTAAAAGAACAAGAACGTAAATTTCTACGCCCAAATAAAGCATATAAACCTGCATGAAACCCATTTCTCCAGCTTAATCCTGCGAACCATGCTGAAAACATTCATAATATGAAATAAACCAAAGCACCCTTTCTAACCGTACGCATTGCAAGGAAATGTTTACATTCCATCTAAGAAGGAAGAATGGCAAAATGTTAAACTTTTCACTGAAAGTCTTGAAACAAAAAATAACATCCTTGCACATACACATTGTACACACATATAATTTAATCCTGCTCGTTGTGTGTGCAAATGGTAATTCATTTAAACGCTATTACCATATCATGACATACTTTAACTTGGTAAGATAGGACCTTAGTCAAAACAATCTTCCCCCATCCCTCTTTCATTTCAAGGACTCTAGAGAAATAGCTATGAGGATTGTGTTGATACTCGTACAAGGAAAAAACAAAAGTCGTTCGCGTTTTTTTTTTATTATGAAATGAAGGCAGTAATGAACAGGGGATTAGAGGAATAAAGGTAATGATCCCATAAAGTGTAAGATGTAGGACATCACCATCACCTTAATGCAGACGCAGTAATTTTTTTAAAGGCAGTGCGATGACATACCCTTGGGAATAAAAGCGAAAGACCAATGACAATAACTTTACGGCTTTGTGGGATTTACACAAATGGCTAATTTTAAAGGCATTACCGGATGTTCAGGTGCACGAAGGAGTGTAAAGCTTAAAGAACAAAAAAAATATTTTGTTTGGGATGTTCTTTAATTTTAAATGAAATAAAAAAAAAGTAAGTTAATATATACGGCACTCTCAGGAAAAAATGTAGGCAACTATTCAACAAAGCCAAGAGCTCCAAAGAGACACAAGACTGGGATCACTATAAGTCGTCTGTCAATATATACAAGATATCGCTGAGGAAGGAAAAGAGAGCATACTGGCGTACCTTCTGTGGAAACATAGAAGAAACCTCAGAGGCCTCTAGACTCCGTAAAATCCTCTCCACCAATCCACCAATGTCTAGCTACCTACTTAAAACAGACGGTCAATGGACTACATCAAGTATCGAAACCATTGACTTTCTTCTGGACACACACTTTCCTGGTAGCTCCTCCAACCCTGTGGTTGCCGAACCAAATACGTTCAGTAGGTACACCTATTCCATATATCAATGATATCATTACCAAAGAAAAACTTCATTGGGCTATAAAAAACCTTCAAACCATTTAAGTCCCCTGGACCAGATGGTATCATACCTGCAATAAAACGAATACAACCTCGATATCCTCCTACTATGGTTACTAACCATGATGACCAGTTGTCTATGGTTAGCTCACGTCCCCAAAGTATGGACGGAAGTAGAAGTAGTATTTATTCCGAAAGCTGAAAAAGCTCTCATATAAATCCAAAGGATCTCCGCCCGATCAGCTTATCCTCGCTTCTTCTAAAAACTATGGAAAGATTAATTGATCTACATCTACGTAACAGTATTGAACCTGTAACAATCTCCAACTCTCAACATGCATATTGCAAATCGATAACTCGCTTAGCGCAAAAGAGTACACTATGTTTGCCTTCCTTGATATAGAAGGCTTTAACAATGTCAAAGCGGACGCGATCTTTTATGCACTTTCAGTTCTCAATGTCGATCATTCGCTGATAGTGCTAATTAATCAGCTTCTTACGGGCCGAATCATTAACAAAAAGCTTGGGGTCTCTTCCGCACGAAGATCTGTGAGTTGTGGCACCCCACAAGAGGGTGTTTTGTCTCCTCTTCTCTGGAATCTGGGGGTCATTGAGCTTCTAGTAAATCTAGAAAGGGAAGGCTGCAAGGTGGTTGCTTACGCTGATGACGTGGCAATAGCTGTATCAGGGAAGTACCTTAACACCCTTAAAGAATTATTACAAAATGGTCTTTCAGTACTCTCCCAAAGGGCCGCCAAATGTGGACTTGGCGCGAACCCTCAAAAACCGAGCTGGTCTTTTTCAGCAGGAAATACAAAATCCCGCACGTCGACCCTCCAAAACTCAATGGCGTCAGTCTCAAGTTTGTTGAATCGGCCAAGTACCTGGGTCTGGTCTTGGACAAGAAACTGAACTGGAAAGCCAACATCCTAGAACTCGTTAAAAAAGCCACCGTAGCCCTATACTCATGTAAAAAGGCTATCAGGAAAAATGGAGAATGCAACCACATATGACATTCTGGCTTTACGTGTCTATCGTTAGTACACTTCTGTATGGTGTGCTGGTCTGGTGGACTGCTCTTGAAACAGCCTCAAACCACAACCATCTGGGGAAAGTTCAAACATCCGCCTGAATCTGCATAAGTGGCGCTCTAAGAAACAACCCATCTGCAGCTCTAGATGCTATTCTACATCTAGTGCCCTTAGACTTGTGCAGCTTGTGCGACTAAGAGCCTCGTTACAATGGACACCCACACAAAGATATTAAAGCATCTAAACATTACAGAAAACACCGACCACATCACTACCCAACTCAGCTTCGATTGTTACTTCCAGTCAACAATTCCCAGCCGAATTGATTGGGAACAAGACTCGGTTGAATTGGACAACTTGATTCACATCTACACAGATGGGTCTAAAACTGAAGCGGAGGTAGGTGGAGGTGTCTTCTCCGAGTTGCTCAACCTGAGCATATCATTTCGCCTTCCCAATCATTGTAGCGTTTTCAAGGCGGAAATCATTGCAATCAAAGAAGCCCTGAACTGGCTGCCCTTCAGTGACAGCCAAGCGGCAATCAAATCCTTGAGATCTACCGCATTCACTTCAAAATCAGCCCACGAATGCCGACTGTATCTTAACGAGATGGCAGAACTATTTACCATTCACCTATTTTGGGTACCAGGGCACAGTGATATCCCAGGGAAATATAGGGCGGACGAGCTTGCCAGAAGGGGTACCACGCTTGATATTCTACCTCATGTAGAAACGTTAGGCATGCCCCTCGCAACTTGTATCAACAATTAAACTAGATGCGATCAAAAAAGATAGTTGTATCCATGGACAAACGGCCCAACGTGTCTTATATTAAGGCAAATCTGACCCATCTATAGCCAGAAACGCTTCCTCAGTTTAATAATGCCGAACAGATCCACCATCAGCACCATCATTGGCATCCTTACAGGACACTGCCCCATAGGCCTTTATAGCAACGACTTCTGCAGAAGCTGCATGGACGGAGAGGAGGAGGAAAGTATTACTCATCTTCTTTGTTCATGTCCGGTGCTCTCCAACAAAAGAAGACTCCACCTGGGAGACTACTTCATCGACAACCTAGGTGACCTGATTAACATTGACATCAGGAACCTCCGCCGTTTTATTTGTAGCTCGGAGTGGTTCAACTAGGCAGACGACTCATAGGAAAATATGTTTGATCCATGTGGTACCACAACGGACCTTCTTAGTCTAAGCCACCTAACCTAACCTAACCTAATATATCCTTCCTTCGTGTATGCCAACCAAGGGGTTCGACTTACATAATTTTAAATTAAACTCAAAACTTCAAATGTTATAAATTTCTATTTATTATATCAAACGACTCGGGCCAATGAACTGCTGCTTCAGCTGGGAATAAGTTCAAATGCAATGGGAGGTGTCGGGTGTACTGCAAATGAGTGTGGTTCAACTCGGGCCAACCCAACTAGCAATTACACTCCGATAAAACACTTCACTTCACTTAATTTTAAATTAAAATTTAAAATTTTAATTTTACAATAAATTTTAATCTTAAAAAAAAAACTAAATAAAAACTTTGAGTAATGTCAATTTTGTATGGTTTTATATAAAAAAAACTTAATCGAGATTAAAACTAACTTATACTACTTAAGATTACTTGAGACTACTTTACTACTTAAACCAAACAAAATTATGTTCGGGGTGACAAGCGGTCACTGCTTTTCAGCATCAGCTCCAGAGCATTGCCGACGTACCCGTTGCGGATTAGCCGCTTATCCCGCGTGTCACGGTGGCGTTGATATAATACCGGGATACCGTTCCTCTCTTAAACAAACCCTAACGAATCGATATAAACGAATGACTCTGGTGGAATAAAGCCCGACATAAACGAAGCTGTCCATGTATATGTCATTGCGTTAATATGTGCCGAAGATCAGGCTGTTGTCGCTAGCCATCGCACTAGCAGTTTCTGAACCCCATAGTATAGGACCTCGGAGTCCGTCGTTCGTTACAATCCTAAGCAGGATCGGAGACATCGCCTCTCAAACAGCGTATCTTTTCCATGTATGGGCAGGTGCAATTCAACCACATGGGGCAACCGTAAGCGATGATTGGCCTTATGAGGGCCATGTAGCAAATGACCTTGATCCTTGAATCATGTTGACTGCTTTGAAACAGTCTTCTTGAAAGAGCATAAGCCCCCTAGCCCTGGCCAGATAAGCATATACATTTTGGTTAAAATATAGAAACTTTTCAAGCCAAATGCAAAGGTATTTGACTTCACTTTTCACCGCCAACGGTTATCCATACTGTCCGATGAAACACAATTTTTTTCAGTTTTTTCTGTTATCGCTAGAAGCCCTACGCAATGTTGTAAACCGTTTTTAATTTCAAAGACTTTACTCGAAGTTGCGTTGCTACATTTGACAACGAATTTCTTTCCCATAAGAATTTCATAAATCATATGATAGCATGGGTTTTCCCAGCCTGGTTAGCTTTTAGAAGACCACCTCTAACCATACGGTGTAGAAGACCTTCTCAAAGTCAACCAAGCAGCATGCATGTTTTTTGGATTTATTCCATTAAATGTCGGACACTAGTTTCGACGCGGCATGAGTGGTGTCATGCATCGCTAGGAAACCAAACTGATTTTCCGGAATAATTTTGGTTTCCTCCATTTCCATTTGGCGCACTTTATGGGACTCTATAAGATATAACATTGAGGTAGTACGGGACTTTGTCTACCTCGGCTCCGCTATAAACTCTGACAATTACATCTCGTCAGAAATCAAACGAAGAATTACTCTTGCCAATCGCTGTTTCTTCGGGCTAAGAAGGCAATTTAGTAGTAAAGCCCTCACTCGAACTACTAAGGAGATCCAATATAAGACCCTGATTATCCCAGTCCTGCTGTACGGCGCCGAAGCATGGGCCGTATCAAAAGCGGATGAAGAAATTCTTGGTCGATTCGAGAAAAAAATTCTTCGAAAAATCTTCGGTCCCGTTTGCGTTGACGGGCTATGGAGACGAAGATTCAACAACGAAACTCCGCATTGGACGTCTAAGATGGCTAGGACATGTAGAACGAATGGACACCAATACTCCGGCTCGCAGAGGCTTCGATTCCCAGCCAGACGTCGGACGCAGTAGAGGAAGACATCGCCTTAAGTGGCGCGCACAAGTAGAAACCGACCTCAACCAACTTGGAGTGCGCAACTGGAGGCAGTTAGCTAAGGACCCAGCTAATTGGAGAGGCATGTTGGTTGAGGCTCAGGTTCATCCCGGACTGTAGCGCCACTTAAGTAAGTACAGGGGTCGAATTACCACATCAGTTATCGAGTGATTGAATGATGGTGTAACTACATTGGGATGATCACATACGAATGTCACGTATCGAATGCACATTTGAAATTTTACTAATCGTACTAGCAAAATGCTGCTAAATTGATGTTTGATGGCTGACAATGTCAAATGAACTGTTTTTCTGTGAATGTTATTAAAATAAATTGGTGAACTTAAAAATTCTTAAATTTTAACAGGAGTATGAAAATATACTCGATCACTGATTACAGAATATCGAAAATCCGATACTCGATACTCGAATCTTGTGTGCGATCAAACCAATTCAACATTTTTCAGTTATGCGGTATAACTCGATAACTAATGTGGTAATTCGACCCCAGTTTCGCTTTTGCCGCGTGTGAACTGACACTCGATTTTTTTTTTTAAATAACGTACTTCTTACTAACGTTCCAAACGATTTGTATAGAAAATATTACTCATTACTATTACATTACTATAACATAATTTTAATAAAAGGAATAACCACACATTCCTTTTATTTAAATTATGTTTCAGTTAAGAAAGTTAAAGTTTTGATTTTCTCGAAATCGCTTCAAACGTTTTTATTAAATTTCATATCTAAACTAGTATAAGTTCTATAAATGCTTGAATAACAAGGAAGTTCCTTTTTCTTATAAGCTTTTCAAGCCTTTTTAGAAAACTAACTTCCGTGTAAATGAAATCACGGTAATTCAACAATTTGTCCATAAAGCGAAAGTGGATTTTAACAACCTATATATCAAACACAAAGCTCTTTTAAATTTTAGTAAGTTTGTCCGAATTGTGTCGTATCTTTTTTTAATACCTTGGCTACTACAATATTAATCCAGTTAACAGGCTTTCACAACTGCTCAATCAACTGAACATCTCATTCCAAGATTTATTTTATCTAGTGCATAGAATCAGAAAAGAAAAACCTCCCAACAGATCTATCTTAAACAGAATGCAAGAAAATTTATTCCTTAACATTTCATTAAATTTCTAGCACTCCGTTGATAGGTATATTAATAAATTTCCCTCATAACACCATAATATACCCGCGCCAGTTGACAGTTTGACTGTGGAAGTGGTTTCCCAGAACTAGGTCACATCCATTTCATAGGAATATTAAGTTTGAATAAACGAGTAACTCCAACCTAAAGTAGGTATGCGACTTCTCTAACCGAACAGCATAACCTCATAATGGGACACCATCCTTCTCCTGGGTCTTATCTGCAGGGTATTTTTGTTAGAATTTTCCACCAGTTTTCCTTGAAATTACTCATTTCCTTCTGAAAGTCTCATTAGGGAACGGTAGAGACGCGGCGCTTCATAACGAAGGAAACCTCAACATGAATGTGATTTGTGATATATGTGTGAGTGTATCGAGTTGTATATAAGAGAAGTGAAACTTGAATTGTAGTAGTACCACGTGAACTCATGACTTGTTGGCATGTCATATTATTGCATGACAAAATGGGGAACGTGATGTCTTTGAACGTTTCTTGATGGGATTTTGAATGCACTTTATGAACCAAATTGATAATTATTATGAAGTGAACCAACCAAATTGGGGTGGATATTTCTCAATTGGCTGATTAAAATAATTTCCCTTAAAGTGCATTCAAAAATATAACGAGGATATGTGACAGAAAGCTTATTAGACTCATAGATAAATTTAGATGTGTAATCAGTAACCCGTGAAATGAATACTTACTTAGATCCTTAGGTGAAGCTACAGTCCGAAATGAACCTAGGCCTCAAACAACACGCCACCTCTGGTCTTTAGCTAATTGCCTCCAGTTGCTTATATCACATTATTGAGGTCGGTTTCTACCTGGGTGCGCCATTTAAGGCGAAGCCCTCCTCTTCTGCCAAGTCTGACTGAAAAGTAGACTCTGCGACGCGAAATGCTAGTTTTTATTTGCTCTATACATCCTTGACATCTTAAACATGCAAAGAGGAGCTTCAAGATAGACCTAGTCTTGAAGCTGATTCGACGAAGATTTGTCAAAGTTTTTTTTTCTCAAAACGACCAAGGATTTCTTTATCCGGTTTTGACACGGTCCATGCTTCAGCGCCATATAGCCAGACTAGGGTGACAAGGGTCTTTTATATAGGATCCCCTTAGTTGTTCAAGTGAAGCCTTTATTGGTTAAATGCCTTCAAAGCAGTTGGCAGGAGTTGGATTTCTGACGAGAAGTCGTTGTCAAAGTTAATAGCGAAGGCCAGGTAGACAAAGTCTCTTACTACCTCAGAGTTCTATCTGTTAATTGTGATGTTTTGTAAAATTCTTTAATACATTGAGTCCATTTTTTAACTGCAGATTTTTTGGCTCCGATCATTGTCTTCGCTTTAATTTTTTGCAAACAAAACAGTGGCTTTCGAAGACGATGTGGTTCTCATTGCATGTGGAAATTCCCATCGACTCTAATCGCCATCATGCAAACAAGCCTAAGCATACTCAATAGTTGGTCAGTACCCTGCGGCCTGTGTGTAAATCCGAAGATAACTGAACTAGTCCTCTTCACCAACATGAGATCAATTACAGAGTTTGCGGCACCGAATCCTATGGGGTCCACCCTCCTACTGTCAGGAAGTGCCAAATACCTTGGGATGATACTCGATAGCAAGTTAAATTGGAACCTTAACATCAACGGAGTGGTAAGGTAGGTAGGTAGAAGTGGCGTTTCGGCATGAACCCAAGTAGCACTTATGTGCCTTTTTGTAACCGCAACTCATGTGACCTTTATTATGATTGTCGTTGTGGATGTGATACTGGCGGTCTTTAGATCCAGCCTGTGAGGTTTAGAAAACGGATAAAATCTTGTATCCTTCTTACCGAAATGTCGCTAAGGTTGTCGAAAATGGTTGGTCTAAAGCACGCAATCTGGCTCTTGCTAGTGCCGGACATTTGCAGATAAAATGGGAGAGGGTTTCTCTCTTATTTGTGTTCCCGCAACTGCGGCATTGAGGGTTGTATGGGATACCTAGTTTGGCCGCATGGCCTCCAATTGGCCAGTGCCCCGTGACAATCGCCGTAATTCTTGCGATATCTGGGCGGGTTCTATTTAGTAGATCTTTTGTTCTGTTTTTGTCGTAGGAGGGCCATATTGTCCTCATATGACGCAACTTGTCAACCTTCTCCATTTGGAGTCGGACTTTTTTAGGAAGTACGATTGCATTTGTACCTAGTGGGATACACAAAAGGGTAAAGTAAGCAAATTGCACTGTACAGCTGCAGTAGAATCTGTGGTAAGAAATGGGGTCTCTCCCTGAAGGTCAAGAAATGGCTTTACACAGATGTCGTTTGACCAATTCTCACCTATGGTTTTTTAGGCTGGTGGGATTCCATGAAAAAGACCAAACATGACTTCACTGACAATGGTTCAAAGAACAGCATGTGTATTCATAACAGAAGCTATCCGCACCAGCCCCACAGCAGGTTTATAAACAATTCTAAATCTCCCCCCAATCGACCTACAGCTGATTGACACAGCAGCGAAAATCGCAGCACGCCTCAAAGAAGCGGACAACCTATGTATCAAAACATTTGGCCACAGCACAATACTGAAATTAGTAGAATAGGAGAACGGGACAAATGACTACACCATCCCATGTCACGACTTTGATACTAAATACTCAATCAGAATACCTATAATAGAGACGAATGGTCATCTAACAATGTGGTATCAAACAACGAAATAGCTATCTACACTGATGGATCTAAAATGGAAATAGGAGTGGGCTTTGGGGTCTACTCCGAAAGATTCGGGTTAAACACATCAATTCAATTGCCAAACTCGTGCAGTGTTTTCCAAGCAGAGATCCTAGCCATAGTCGAAGCTGCTGAATCGGCTAAAATTTTAGACATATCACAAGAGGATATCTCTATTTACGTAGATAGCCAAGCGGCCATAAAAGCTCTGGCATCCAACATAATAAAATCACGAGTAGTTGGACGCTGCCGGTCAGAGCTAAAGGCTCTTTGTAACCAGAACAAAGTCCAAATAATCTGGGTGCCAGGACATAATAACATCCATGGAACGAAAAAGCAGACGAGTTACCCAGACTAGGATGCTCGACCTGCATCTCCTTATGTCTGTGGTCACAAGGAAAAACAGCTAAAGTCTGTTCTACTCATTTTTCAGGAGAGCAGTTTAAAGTTTTTGACAAATGCGTGAAATTACAAATCGCTCTTAAGGGTAATTTTAAAATCCGATCGCGTTGACACAAAAAGTAAATCAAAAATAATTTTATTCTTTATTAGTTCAAAACTATTTGTTTTGCAAACGATTCTATTGACAAAACTTACACTTTAGTCGTTAGGACCTTTAAGATTTTTCACCATAAAAAAATCTTATCTGGAGTTTAGTTGTATTTCCATTTTAAAGAAACCTTTTTTTCTAGTCTAAAGTCTACTTAAGCCGTTTTTCCTTGTCTATTGTGTAAAATGATCCAGTTCTTATGGCGACTATGGTTTTTATTCCCAAATAAATTATGAAAAAATGTCGACTGGATATGTTCTCAGCAGAGAATGGAAACAAACCTTGTGATGGAATACATATTATTTTTATATAAAGCCTTATACGATTAACAAAAAAAAAGAAACAATAAACTATAGGCACTTCATGCACACAAATGACATGGTTTGGCATCAAGCCCTTTTGTCGAAAATGCGTGCATTTGGAATCGACAAAAAACTTCTTCTTTTGACTAGAAATTATCTTTCGAAACGTTCAATTCAAGTTGTTTTTGATGGTTTCAAGTCTGCAGCTCACCAAATAAATGCTGGTGTCCCTCAAGGCTCAGTGTTGTCTCCGACTCTCTTTCTCATGTTTATAAATGATCTCCTGTCTGCAACTTCTAATCCAATTCATTCCTTCGCTGATGACAGTACCCTCAGCTTCTCATAATCGTTTTCAGGTCCTCTTCCCTCACCTTCGAAAGTGGACTCTAAACGCCAAAATATGTTAAGCTCATTGAATTCCGACCTTGACAGCATTATCAAATGGGGTAACTCCAACAGAGTGGAATTCAATGCTTCTAAAACACAATGATGTCTTTTGTCATTAAAGCGGAACCAAAATCTAGAGCCATTATCCATGAATGGCACTTACGTCGAAGAAACCGAAAAGCTTTCCATGCCAGGTAAGGTATGTGTGTTAGTAACGACTTACGTTTGAACAACCACATATTCGAAGTCGCTAAAAACGCAGCGAAATGTATAGGTTTCCTAAATCGATGTAAGAACTATTTCACCCCCTCTGATCTGGCCACAATATATAAAGCGTTTATACGCCCAAAACTTGAATTCAACGCCCACGTCTGATCAGGTGCACCAAAATCAACATTGCACCTACTAGATATGATTCAAACGCGTGCGAAAAAACTTATAGGAGACATAAGAATAGCCGAACACCGTCGAAATATCTCCTGCCTTACCTTGTTTTATGGCTATTTTAACAACCAATGTTCAAATGAAATAGCCAGCTGCATTCCTCCCATTCAACAATTAAGCCGCAGTATTCGTTACGCAATAAATGCAAATCAGTTTACACTCAAGAATATCTTCGGACGTACGCTGAAATACAGAGATTCGTACATAAACCGAACAACACGAATGTGGAATGCTCTACCAAACTCTGTTTTTCCTTTCCATTATAACTTACAGACATTTAAAACCAATGTGCATCGGTATCTCCTTTCTTCTTATCCCCAATTTCCTTAACGCCCGCACTGTGTTAAAACATATGAAGGGTATTCATAACCCCTTGAGTGCGCGCAAATTATAAAAAAAACATATGAGAAGGCTACAATCCGCTGTGCGGATTGTTTAATACCCTATCCCATTCCATCCTTAAAATTAATATCCCCAAAATATGGTCTTTATGGTCATAAAGTATTGAAAATGACGTTGTCACAACATATTGTTCCGAAGGTTTATCAAATTCTTTTATGGTTCGACAATACACAACGTTTTTCTTTGCATATGCCTTGGGGTAGGGCATACAAATGGTTTTTGTAAGGAAACGCTCCCAAAAAGTGGGCGTGGGTTAACGTGGTCTATTGACGAAATGTTGGTATTAATACTGCCAATGATTGTGCACAAAAATTTTTTTCCAAAATTTTAAATTTTGGCCAAAAAAACGTTTTTTATTAAAAACGCCCCCAAAAAGTGGGCGTGGCAAAATATTTTTTATTGACGAAATATAGATATTATGATTCTCTATATATGTTGCTCAGACACTTTTTTAAAATTCTCTATGGTTTGGCCAAAAAATACATTTTCCTAAAAAGGGGGCATAATCTTCATCTTCATTTTTGAAATCGGGATGAATGTAGAGTTCGGTGGAACTAGTTTTGAGGTTTTTTATAAAATGAAAGGAAATCTGGATTAATATATTGTAATAAATCCATAAGATCTTTTTTTTTTTAACTGATGATAAGATTGGTGGGACTTCAATAGTTTTTAAATGACCCAATGTAAATGACAATGCTCCTCGTTTGATTAACGGTAAAATGTTAAATGGTTCTTCAGGATTTAAATTCGTTTTATACAAAATTTGGTTGTAGTTGTTGGTATAGTTCCATATAAATTTAAGTTCCATATAAATTTCTGGCCTTACGAATTAAATCGTTTCAAATTAAAATTATTTTTCGAAATTTCGCTAAAGTCGAAGAAATCACACTCAAGGTGGGTATGGCCGGGTTCCAAAAATGTATGATCTATATATTCTAATGAAGGATTTTCTTTAATGAAAGGAAGGAACATAGCAGAAACAAAATAATTTTTATTTTGGCCAGAACATGAGTCACTGTAGAACGTTTAGTTTAGTGACAGAAGAAGGTAAAGATTGCAGATGTTTGAAAACGCATGAAGCAATCTCATTTCCACCCCGCCCTCGTTCCACATTAAAAAAAAATAGAGAAATAATTTAGCTACATATACCTCAAAGTATATGGATCGACTCAGAATCGATAGCTGAGTCGAATTAGCCATGTCTGTCTGTCCGTCCGTCCGTCCGTCCATCCGTCTGTCTTTTCGTCACCGATTTTTGGGCCTTAAATTTTGAGCTAGGATAATGAAATTTGGTATATAGGATCCTCGTCCGTGCCACCAGAACAAGTGTAAACATTTTTGAAATCCGCCCACTGCCACGCCCCCTTTTTTAGGAATAAGTATTTTTTGGCCAAACCGTAAGGAATTTTAAAAAAGTGTCTGAGCAGCATATTTATAGAATCGTAATATCTATATTTCGTCAATATAAAGTTTTTTGCCACGCCCACTTTTTGGGGGCTTTTTTTTTTATAAAAAAACGTTTTTTGGTCAAATTTTAAAATTTTCAAAAAAAATGTTGATGCACAATCATTGGTAGTATTAATATGAACATTTCGTCTATAGACCATTTCAACCCACACCCACTTTTTGGGGGCGTTTTCTTACAAAAAAACAAAGGCATATGCAATAGAAAAACGTTGTTTTTCGTCGAACCATAAAAGAATTTGATAAACCTTCTGAACAATATGTTGTGACAACGCCATTTTCAATAATTTATAACCATAAAGACCACATTTTGGGGATATTAATTTGAAGGATGGGATAGGATAGGGTATAAAACGATCCGCACAGCGGATTGTAGCCTTCTCATATGTTTAAATATGGAAAAAGCCCTAAAGTATATTTAAGAAACACTTTTTTTTAACTTTTGTTACGGAAGAACAACCAAACTCAACATTTTGGAATAAGCGCTTAACTGTAGATAGGAAAGTCTTTTTACTCACTTCTTCTTTCGGAATAACCACTCATCTGAAGTTTAGTCGTTATTCCCTTTTAAAAATATTAAAACAAAAAAAATACTAACACGGAAAGACAGCTAAACTCAAGTTTAGCTATTTTTCCTCGACAAGCAAATAAAATAATTGTATAAATATTCGTCTAAAATCGACTTTAGCGGTTATGGTTTATGGCCACAGATATATAATCATGAATTGCTGTTCGTTAGTCTCGCTAAAACTCGAGACTTCATTGCTTTTGGCGAGGATCAGATCGCGAAATGATGTACCTTCAGCGTTGGCTTGATCTGGAATAGCTGCGACTCTTCTAGAAGGCGGGCGAACTGCACATTCTGCCTTGAAATTACCATTAAACATGCAAATCAACGAAACACCAATTTGCAACATCGCTAAAAATAACGCAATGGCCAAGATCATACAGGTATGCAAATTGATTGTTTGGGATGAATGCACAATGGCCCATAAGAGGTCACTGGATGCACCGGACAGAACGTTGAAAGATCTTCGTGACAACCAAAATATTTTTGGTGGGACCATGATTCTGTTATCAGGTGATTTTCGTCAGACTCTTCCAGTTATTCCCCGTTCAACTGTTGCTGATGACTAAACGCATGCCTAAAATCATCGAATTTGTGACAGTACGTAAAGACACTCCAATTAACAACTTACATGTTAGTATTTTTGCAACAAGATGATACTACAAATGTGTTTGACAAGCAGTTGTTTGACATTGGAAATAATAAAGTCGCAGTAGACACCTCGACCGGATTCATCACATTACCCACAGATTCCTGTCACATTACAGACTCAAAAGAGGAGCTTATTAAGCGTGTGTTCCCAGGTATAGAGCAAAAGTTTAATAACCATAATTGACTGGGTGAACGAGCAATATTGGCGGCGAAATAAAGATGTCGGAGATCTCAATGCGACCATTCAGAATTTTCTTCCGGTACAGTTGGTTTCCTCCAAATCAGTCGACACCGTTATGAACCAGGATGACGTAGTCAACTATCCAACGGAGTTTTTGAATTCACTGGAATTGCCTGGATTACCTCACAATTTGCATTTAAAAGTAGGAGCAGTTGCCATCATGCTGCGTAATATTAACCAACCTAGACTGTGCCATGGAACAAGACTGGCTGTGAAAAAGGTGATGAATAACGTCATTGAGGCAGCAATCAATTAGGCAATTAGGAAAATACAAAGGTGATGATGTCTTATTCCAGCGTTTACCGATGATTCCATCGGATTTACCATTCGATTTTTTTTATATTAATTTTAGACTCCTTTTGTTTGTTTTCAGTTTATTTTATACAAAAGTACGAAATCTGCCGGGTCAGCTAGTAAACTATAATAAAGGAAAGTGGTAATGTAGAGAAAAAGTTGAATGATTCATTAATGAGTAACAACAGATATGAATTAGTCTCCACTAACAAGTATCACAATGGGACTCCAGGATCTAAGTGTGTTGGGGTAGAGGACAATCTTCTTCCTATTTGGACACCTATAACTACAAAAAGTGTTAATGCTTAGTAATCGTGGTCCTTAGTGAAGAGCCCTTGCTAAAATACCCAACCAACGAATATGCGGTGAACTTCTAATTGCAATACTTAAGCAGAAACGAAATATCCTTAAGCAAACCCAATTATAGACACTCCAGGTATCTGCAATAGCTCATTTCAAAATGCAAATTTTATGTAAAACATTCATTTAGTCATTTACAAGCTGAGACTAGCTATGGCTCTAAGAAACATTTACAGGTGTTCCAAGTTGTTCCCACAGGACAATCCCAACTATTTTCAATTATACTGGACGTCCTTTGCTGTCGCATTATTAATTTTCCATTGAATAGGAAATTATCCTAGCGCAAAGCGTACCTCTGAATTTCATTTCATTTATACGAGTATTATGTATATCAACGGAATTTTCGTCCTTACCATAGTTTGCCCTCAAAGCATTGTCATCGGTCCTGTTGTTATTATTCTCTGCATGCTGTGTCAACATCTGCTGTTGACAGGCGACGTCACGTCAGGTTTTGTTTATTTTGTTTTTGATCTCGTTGGAAAGCTAGTTAATTTGATTAGGTAAATAAGTGGATGCTGGTTTTATTCTTAAGGGTTGGTCATTATTTTTTTTTTTAGATATAATCGTTTTGCTTAAAAGTCAAATGCAAGGGGAGCACCAAGATAAACCGAATAATTGTGCACCTCAGGGTATAGATTAAACATTTGTCCAATGGTCAGCATAATAGCTATAAAAGACCGCATCTCACGCAATAAAAATTCGAAACCCTCAGACAACGTCTATACATAAAATCATACTTAAGCTCACAACTGGCATTCAATTACTCAGAACGCAATTCAGAAAACTGAAGTCGAATAACCATTTGAATCATGAATACCATCCCTTATCCCTTAAAGCTATTTAGCTAAGAAATCATTATATTAGAACAAACAAACAACCGACCTCCAGAAAATTCAAAATCCACAAGTTTTCCATTTGAAAAGACTTCCGAAAAAGGCTTGGTCAATAATGAATAATAAATCCGCCGCAAATGTATGTATTTAAATTCTCCTATAACAGTAATAATAAAATTTTATTTACTTTTGAAAGATAAATCGCCAAAGGAAAGAGAAGACCTTTCTATGAGGAAGGCGTTTGAAACGGGGGATAAAGCAGCTCAATTTTGTGATAAGGACAAAGGAATGGAGACGTAATAAGACAAATAATGGTAAAGTTACACTTGAACAAAAGGGGTAGATGTGACAATCGTATCATTGGAGAAAACTGTTCTTTTGAGAACAATAAAATAAAATATTTTAAGAGATGTTTAATGATTTCATTTTGTATTTATTTTTCATTCTTATAATTCCAATAAAAAAATATTATAAATGATGAAGACATGCTTTCGCGTGGAGTTCCAGAGTTGGTCGAGATCCGAATCTGTAAAAAGCAATCGCCTCATAGTTTACGATGGTAATAACGAGTGGAAGTTAGTAGTAGGAAAAACAAGTAGATTAATGGCAGGGTTTAGAAAAACTATTTCCACGATAGATGCTAGGTATTTCTCGGCGAAAATGCGGGTATAGATATGACAAGATATGTGAGTGGATGTAAAACTTGCCAACAGGTGAAGCTGTTCAATAGCTCAATGAAATATAAAACGCGAGTTCGAAAACCTAATAATTTTATTATGATTAAAAATGTTTAATATAAAAATAGTGGACTGTAAATTTTAGGATCCGCACTGGATGAGCTCTGTATCGAAAGTAACGATCCGCCCTGGATGAGTTCTGAATTGAGAGTGACTGTGAGACATCCGCCCTGGATGAAAGATGAGTTGAAACAAACGCGTGAGACATCCGCCCTGGATGAAAGATGATTTGAGACTAAGCGCGTGAGACATCCGCCCTGGATGAATGATGAATTGAAACTAAACAATGTAGACCGCTCGATGGCCATGCACATCGTGTGTCGACGTGTTATATCTTGCTTCCCATACAAAGGGTTGCTAGTGTTGTTGTTATCTTCTCGTTCGTCGATGCAGCTGGTGGTCGATGTTTGCTATTTTTCGGTCGCAGGTACCGCTACTCAGACTGCGACACTATGCTGCTGTTGTTGGGTTCGGCCGAGTATATGCCCTTCATATATCTCGGTCCGAAAATTGTGTGTTTGCTCTTGGTACATTGACGGACGATGAAAAGGTATGCAAAATGTTTTCTCGCGCCGCTCTAGGTTACCGTTTCTTGGGACCGAGTATGTGCACTTCGTATATCTCGGTCCGAAATCTGTGCCTGGCACTAGGCATGTTACAATACAGTAATGTACAGTACAGTAGGTACTGTTTGCTTTTGTTCTTGTGGCATCGCACGATAATGCCGTTTATCGTCGCTCATATATGCCCGTTGTTTGTGATGCACTATCACGTTGTCTGGTTTCCTTGTTTTTTAAACAGAAGCCGATAAACGACAAACCGGCCCGGGTAATGGTCGAATGAATGGTTTGAGGTGTCGGGAAATGGTTTGTGTAGATCTTGAAGGTCCAAACGTGTATGTAACATACACATTCTTACCTTGGTCGATTAGTTTTTCAATTTTGTTTACCTTTTCCCATTAGGATAATGTATTCTGCTTGTTTGGCGTACCTCTTGATACGCTCTGCCAAGCTAAGGCGTCACAAATTAAATATTCTACGCATTACCATCCTCAGGCTAATCTAGCAGAAAGGATCAATCAGGTTCTGAAGGCAACGCTGAGAGCAATTTATGTCTCAGAGAAGCATTGGGTTTGGGATTCGTAATTAGGGAAATTTGCGCTACATTAGGTGTTGAAAGCATTACCATATTATGTGAATTTTAGTAGGGAAATGTTGACTTGCGGCACAGATTTTTCTTCCTTAAGTCATCATTCGTCAGGTGCAAGGGACAAGGTAGGGTTATAGAGTGGACATTCTCCTTTTCGACCCAACAAGGGATCGACGTAGTAGTAGCAGAGGCGTTGAGTGGACGGCCTGGTACTGGTACTATTATGATTGTTGTTAGTCACTTCTTCTTTGGTGGGTGTGCTTCATCTTCTTCCTCCTCACCACCATCGTTGGTATCTTCATCATCCATGTCCACTACTTTTACTTCGTGTTTATGATGTTGTCCAAGAATAGAGACTGTTCCGTTACCCTTGTAACTGATGTATCGTATCACCGTCGGAATGGTTGCTTCCTCGCTCATTCAGATTCTCAAAGAGCCGGTCCAGCTCTTCTCTGTTGTACGTCATTTGATATTTGGTCGCTCGCTCTTCGCTAATTTTATTTGCGAAGATGCAGGATCGCCATGTAATGTTTGGTGTTATTATTACGATGTTCTCATTTGTTATGGAGCCTACCTCCCTAAGTCGTAAAGGGTGATCCATTTCGAGGTTCCCTACTTTTAAAAAAAAAAAAACACAGAAAATTCAAATTTGATGGAGAATGTTTATTGTCATTTGAATGAACATTCTTTGGCATTTATTTTTTGAAGATTATGTCTATCAAATGTTCGCCGTTGCTACGTCGCAGATGGTCCATCCGTTGAGTCCAATTTTCGATCACTCGTTCGAGCATTTCGACTGGTAACTGGCGAATGACACGCGTGATGTTTTCCTCCAAGGCCTGAATCGAAGCGGGTTTGTCGGCATAAGCTTTTGACTTTACATATCCCCACAGGAAAAAGTCTAACGGTGTGATATCACACGATCTTGGTGGCCAATCGACCGGCCTAAAACGTGAAATTATGTGCTCACCGAAATGTTCTCTCAATAAGTCCATTGATTGATGCGATGTGTGGGAAGTGGCGCCGTCTTGCTGAAACCAAATGTCGCCGAGATCACGAGCTTCGATCTCAGGCATCAAATAGTCGGTTATCATGGCCGAGTTGCTGCGAACGGCGCCGAATCGACTCTCTACGGTCTTCGTGTACACTCTCAGCTACGGCCGCTATATTTTCTTCACAGCGATCTGGACGTGGTCTATTCGGTAAAATATTATCCAATAATGAATGCTGGGTCTCAAAATGGGTGATGGTGTTGCGAATAGTACGCTCAGTAGGCCGATTATGTTGACCATAAGTTGAGCGAAGTGCACGAAACACATTCCTCACAGAACGTGAATTTTCATAATAAAGTTGAACAATTTGTAAACGTTGTTCACGCGTAAGTCTTTCCATTATGAAATGCCAAACAATACTAAACAAAAATAACATGACAGCATGACACGACTCACACGTGATCTGTCAAAAAAGGATATTGAAAAAAGTATCTCTACTTGGATCACCCGTTACAAAGCGCGACCCGCTCTTCTGTACTGTTTAAAGCGCAGTTCGCTGAAAGCTATGGCATATTACTGCCGCAGTTAATGAGACTCGAGTGGTTAGATCAAGACTGATTTTATTTCCAAAATGAAAAGGTATTTATCCAAAAATCTTACTTTGGAGCTATGGATATTCTAAGCATAGAATATCTGAATACTCATAGCTCCTATCAAAAATATCATATAACTTAAGTATCGAACATAATTCTATTTGACCTACGTACTGCATAATGCATAGCGGGAGTATGGAGTAAGGACACAGTGAAACAATAACAAACACTTAAACCCGAATGAACTTTTACGATGCATGAATCACTGTCGATGCCGATAGAATGCCATTTGACACTATATGGTATCTGGGGTGATACAATGCTACGTAATTGATTTTCGTAATTTGTGTTGCATTGGATCACACTACAACACCCTATGAGGTTCAACTTTAAACGATCTGTTTCCTCCTCCAACGCTGTAGCTATCGAGGAGCAATCGAGGTATAGGCAGACGGCCATGAACAAACACAAACACTCGCCACAATATAACCAAACAAAACGTAGACACCAGACACAAACGGCGGAGTCCCTGATGCAAAAGACCAATTACTGTCAATGTGTCTAAAGACAGCTGTCAGCTGAAACCACCAACACTGTACGCGGAAATTAGGTTTTTTGACTGTTCTTCTTCTCCTTCGTCCTCAAAGCTTACTACTTCTGAAAAAATGGTGCCCGCCTTTATTCCTTCTGATATAATCTTTTTCATCGTGATTCGGGTAGTTCGTTTTTTGAATTGGTCGTGGTCAATCCAACAAACGAATCCGGGGTAACTATTTGATTGACAGGAAATAGTTATTCAGAATTGACACATCAGTTTTCGTATAGGAAAAATTGGTGTGATGGTGAAAATCCAATTGGTATACCCAATTGGAATGAGCAAATGTGAGGTATCAGAAAGCGATAGTACGCATCGGGATAGTACCTGACGCCAATGCTTTAAAATGCTCAGTAAGACCAGTCTCATGTGAACGCGGGTACCTCAAATGAGTGCGTGTGAATGAAAAAGTGTGATTGAATGCGTGTGAATTGGAAACGGAAAATCCACTTCTTTGAAATCTATCAAAACGTAAGTAGAGCCTTTTTATACCCTATCCCATAGGGGTATATTAGTTTTGACATTAAGTTTGTAACATAGAGAAATAGTTTCGATACATATACTTCAAAGTATATAGATCGATTCAGAATCGCTAGCTAAGTCGATTAAGCCATGTCTGCCTGTCCGTCTGTGTGTCACCGATTTTTGGCCTTTACATTTACAACCTACGCCCATATTTTGGGGGCGTTTTCTTACAAAAACCAGTTGTATACCCCATCCCTAGGCATAAGCAATAGAAATACGTTGTTTTTGTCGAAACCAAAATGTTTTGATAAACTATCTGAACAATAGCTATGTTGCGACAATGTCATTTTCTGTTTTTCATACCCATGAAACCTACATTTTGATGATATTACTTTAAAGGATGAGATGGGATAGGGTATTAAACGATCCCCACAGGGGATTGTAACCTTCTCATATGTTTAAGTACAAAATCATGTAGTGCAAAAAGTCGGTGGTTGTTCCGCGACCTTAGTTAATTTTTTTTTTAAATTTCAAATAACATTCTTTTGAGGGCCATCTTCGTGGTCTCCCATTCTTGTAACACCTTTGGGTGCAAAATAAAACGAGTGGTGGGTGCACGACTGGGTCGTACGCAACTTTCGCTTTCACAGCGAGTTGGGCGTTAGATCAAATAGTAAGTACACATTTTGATTATTGATGCTTAATAAAATTATATAAATAATGTCGAAATGTGATTATACGAACGTTTAATCCGAAATTTGAAGGAATCGGTGTCTATGTGAATAATATTGATTTTCCGTTATTGGCCAAAACTGAAAATTCCGTTTAGTGATAGTTGGGCTAAAACTAATTATGTGGAATTTCTTCAAACTGTAATTGTAGTATATATATTATATTTTAATCAATTTGACATAATAGTTTGCGAGAAATTAACAATTTTCTCTATATGGCCTAGGTATATGACAAAATCCGTTATATGAATTTTCTCGAAAAAAACTGGGTATGCAGTTTTGTTGGAACTACTATGTTTATAGTATATAAAAAGTTTAATCAAAATCGTTTGAGCCGTTTTCGAAAAAATTGAGGTTATGTGTAATTTTTATATGGCAGGTACCGTTATTAACATGGCTAAAAGCAAACAAAAAAAAATGGCCTAGAATTTTGACCAAAACAAGCTTGGATACGAAGTTTGAAGAAAATCGGCCAAGCCGTTTAGGCTGGGGAGACCATTACGGATCGACGGACCGACGGACGGAATTGCAAAAACTACTTTTTTAGGATCCGCTATCATCGTAATGTTAGAATCAATCAAAATCTCGAGGTCGAAATTTTTCACGAAAACAATATCTTTCTCTTTGTAAGAGAAAGTTAAAAATCTTCGGAATAAAAATTCAATTGGCCATCATTTTATAATGTGGGTACAAATGTTTTGATTATACAAAGGTACATTTTTTTAAAACTAGAAATAAAATAGACCTTGTAGACGATAGACTGGAATTTAAATCAAAGTCAAATTGTAGGTAATGCGTTTATATGAAAACACAAGAGTTATTCACCTAGCTGATGCCTAGTTATTCCGACTCTTAGTTCCCTGTGGCGACTCCGTATGCATAGTACATTGACCTAGATAGAGTAAAAGCCCCGGTGTAAACTAATGGCGACTTCAGACGAGGGTTAGAGAGAGGGTTAGATATGAAGAATTGAGAGGTGCCACTCCAGGAGTAGATAATATTCGTACGATTGACTAAGGCCGCGGTTACTATCGCGCTAGTGCGATAGTAAATCGAATGTATGGATAATCAATAACGTGGTTGCATTCCACGCTTGTAATTTTATACATCAAAACTCATCTGATTTTGAAGTTTACTAGCTTCAACAAGCGTGAACAATCGTCCACACTAGCGTTTACTAGCTCGGACTAGCGCACTCGCTTACTAGCGTTGGTCGTAATCGCGCCCTAGAGTGTGAAAAGACAACCCAATGATGTAAGGAAAGATCAGAATTCTGTCAAGATAAACAAGGCAAAATCGTAGCTAAGCCACAGACGATGCTGAGAATGCTGCAGAATGAAACCTAATCATCATTTGCCCGATCCACAATATAGGAGCCTATCTTAGTGCGAAAAATAGATGTAAAAGGCTGCTCAACAGGGCCAAGAAGGTCCTACTAAGGAGATCCTATATAAGCACCTGATTACCCCAGTCCTGCTCTACAGCGCTAAAGCATGTACCGTATCAAAAGCAGATGAAGAAATCCATGGTCGATTCGAGAGAAAAATTCTTCGAAAAATCTTCGGTCCCGTTTGCGTTGACGGGCTATGGAGACGAAGATTCAACCACGAACTTATACGAGCTGTACAGCGACATGCCCCAGTTGAAAAAAACTCCACATTGGACGTTTAAGATGGCCATGACAGGTAGAAGAAATGAACGCCAATACTCCAGCCAGATCTAAGGAAGATTTCGCCTTAAGTGGGACGCACAAGTAGAAACCGAACTAAACCAACTTGGAGTGCGCAACTGGAGGCAGATAGCTACGGACCGGGTTGATTGCAGAGGCATGTTGGTTGAGACCGAGTTTCATTCCGGGCTATGGCGCCACTTTAACAAGTAACTAAGTATAAGCTCCTCATGTTTGGAGTACGGTTCCGAAACATAAACTTAGCTTACTTACAGACGATTGTTACCTTACTTAAAATGCAACCTTTGGCACAGTGAAGAGTTGTAGGGTATTCGTCTCTGAATATCGGATATTATAACTGCAGAAGTTCCGAGCATCTTAGAGAAACCATCCCTAACCTGGTTGCATTCGAACGACCTATGAGACACGCAGTTTTATCTTACAGACACACTTTCTATCTAAGCACGATACGAACAACGAAGTACCTGACTGCTCGAGATTTTTCGTCAGCTACGTTAAACAGCCTGAAGAAGAGGTTCTTGCACATCGTCTGGGTCTTAGCTAGGATATTTTCCTGTTAATGATTCTGTTCGAGCATTGTATCCCTGGCTTTGACGTTATATAGTTTGGTAAAACTTGCGAACATCATTTCTGGAGTGGCATCTCCCCTTCTTCGCCTATTTAGCACAATGGGATCTTCACCAACAGGTTAGCCTTGTAGACATCGTTCTTGGCTGCGAGTTTCTGTCGGAATTCTTCTAGAATACGCATTTGCACTAATATATGCACAATCTACAACAAATCAAGTGCATAATCAATTAACATCTGCAAGCATCATCTCAGGGCGCTCCTGGAGCGTTTTAGATTCGCCTCTCCAATAAAAAGTTTATAAAAAAAATAAAGAATCAAAATTGTAGTCAGGTCAAAGGCAAACTCAACAGGAAAAAAGGAAGTGCTTATACTGAGAATTCCACTGATTCCATGCGATTTATCATTCGAGTTCTTTTCCGCATTCAATCTCCTGTTCGCCTTCCGTTCGCCATTTCTATCTATATTTGGCCAATGGAAGTGTATTGGATAAATATCGAATTCCCATACTTTTTTCATTGACAATTATAATGTTGAATGTTTGTGAGTTGGAAAGCCTTCAGCTTGGTTTACTTACGCGCCGGACAACGAAATGAAGAACGTAGTCTTCCAAAAGCATTGACTAGACCTGACTCGAATTCGATCGGTTAAAATAAATTCTAGATTTTATTTATTTAAAGTATTATCCATAAAATAATTAATAAGCCTTCGAAAAATAAATAATCCTGCATTTATTCACCTACATAGAAGTTCCGACTTTCAACAACCAATAGTTGTACTTAAAGTTGAGAACTTCAAATCTCGGGTGAATCAGAGCAAACCTCAACACAGACTAATAACGTTTCATTGCAACCTCACTTCCCGGCGCAATAATTTTCCATAAAATAAAAGGAATAACAAAAACAAAACTATGAATCCTGCCAACAACCCGTTTTCCATTCAAAGCATTTCCGCCTAGATACCTACTACATACTGACTTTGTATTTCGAAACCACTCCACACAATACAAATCCTAACTTTTCTCTCTAAGCACATCCACATGCAACATGCTTCTGTGCTACATAATAGCAAAACAATCAAGGAGCGCACATGAGTCACAAAAGGATACGCGTCCTTGTTTCGTTGTGAGTAAGGGTAAGTTAGGTTCATGTAAACAGCATTTACGGTTCTGACGCTGCCGCCGCCGCTGCCAGAGTATGAATTTGATTCACTGGTTTTGGCCATGTTTTGGAGGATTTGTGAAGGCAAACAAACCACCTGCATATGGTGGCGCACTCCTAATGACACATTCCTATATATCCTTGAACTTCCCATGGCAAAAGTAATGCCAAGTTATGCAGTTTTCAAAAGCCGGATTGCCGACACCTGCTACCTGTTTGTTTGCACACGAATACATGGAAGTATTGTAGACGACTTTGTTTCTAGGATGCATCCCGAAAGGATGTGCTTATTGCAGAGAGTTTATCCTACATGATGTATTTTGTTTCCTTTTGTGCGGTGAATGAACTGGAAGTGGTCATATATTGAGTTGGAATGTAAATGCTTTCGCGTTGGATCCTTGGTCTTCCCTCTGGCGTATAGGTATCATTTTTTCTTTATCCAAATATATCGAACTGAAAAGTTTGGAAGTATCACCATCACCGAAGTACCCGTCCTCATTATTATTTGTTTTTGCGCTCTCTCTCCTGATTCACGGTTGGATAAAAGTTTTACCAGGTAAGGGAAAACTTCGTGACATCTCTGGTCATCACGTACTTTTGAGGATAATATCTTTGGAAAGTTATCGCCTCTTGATATCCCTCTAACCACGTTTAATCGTAAAGTTATCTTGTTAAAGCTGATGGTGATGGCATTATTGAAATAATGGGCTGATGAAAGTAATCGACTAATACGAGGTTTAGGTGATTTGGAAATTTATCACAATTTGCGGATAGTAAAAGTCTGTCAGTAAAATACAGTTATTTTCTAAATTTCGCAATTAGATGGATAATTGATATTGGAGTTTTTTTTCAAACTTAACAATTTCTAAATAGAAAAGTTCATGCTACTTCGACAAAATATAGCTTATTTGGGATAATACCTGAACACTTCTTTTGCGTTTGAGATTTTCATTGTCTTTGCAGGCTTTTACGATACCGACCTTTACGATTCTTATTGTCTCAAATATTCCATGTTCTGTCTTACACCCTCCTACTATGTGTACTGTTTCAATGTGACCCTCATACTGGCATCTATAACAGCTTGATTTGGCATTTCTTAAATACATCTTCGACTGATGGATCTGTCTTCTATGGCAACTACTTGTGTATACTGATGTGAGATGGCTGTCTTGTATCACGTTGTCCACATAATAGTTGCCACAGTTTTCGCCTGAGTACGTGAAAAGGAAATTAGAAGCTACTCTTCGGAGATCTGTCTCTCAAGATTCAAATTCCTACAAATTGGATCAAATAAGACCAACCAATATTAAACACAAATATTTGTTTATTTTTTTTTATTTTATTTTCCAATCTACTAGTTTTCTTTCTTTTTGCAGGTTGAAATTGATGGCCAAATGGTAGGCAATGCGATTACATGAAACCTTTAATTTTCACCTAGCTGATGCCTACCAAATCCGAGTCAAAGCCTTCCAATAGCGGCCCCTTAGTCACTTAGGTGCCTAGTACATTGACCGTAAATAGGGTTCCAATCCCTGTATAAAGTCTTGACGGTAGCATATAAGAAAGGGCGGAAGACGTGGACTCACACTAATGCACATATTCCATTCCATGCTGCAGCGGAAGAACTCCCAAGATATGTCAACGGTGGCGTCTACAGTCCCAGTTCGGATAGACAAAGTAAAATACCTAAAAAAAAGCATTATAAGAAGCACCAAGAGCCTCGAAAAGATCGGATTTTATGTTCTACTACCATGCTGAACGAAAAAAGGACAACGAAGATTGTATCTGTACCTGGTAGTGAGAACACTAAACAGGAGAGGTGCAGGCGAACAATTGGCGTAAGCCCTACCCTGCTACAAAGCAGACATTAATGCGATCCAGGAAATACGCAAGACATTTAACCCCTCAATTATCACCATACCACCAGCATTGAATGTCGAAAAACAATTGTAACGATGCCAACATGCCATTAGATTTGCCCTAATAGCTGTGCTAGGTTTCTCGGTCCCACCAGCAAGAAGCGCTTGGCTTGATGAGGAATGTGGACAGTTGCTTGCATCCAAAACGAAGCCTACAATGCTAAGCTGCAGCTGAAGACGAGAGTTGCGATTGAACTCTTTATAGGCAAAGAATGGGGGAAAACACCGGCTATTCAGAGAGAAGAAAAAAGGAAGAAAAACGAGCGATCGAGGATATAGAGAGGTGCCACTACAGGAAAAATTAACAAAAGTTTAAAATGTCAAAACCACGGATACAAGACTTTTGAATCCTGTGGAGATAAACAAGGAAATATCGTAGTTGAAACATAGTTGATGCAAAGGATATGAAAGAACCACTTCTGCAGACTGTTAAACAACGACGCGAGAACTACCAACTACCCGACCAAAGTGAAATGAGGAAAGAAATATCTAATCTTAAGCTTAACAATGCTGCCGGAAATGACGGCCTTCACGCCGAGCTAAATAAATCCGGTGGATATAATTTGGTAAGCGACATAGGCATATGTCTCATCAACATCGTCTAAAAGAGCCTATCTGCCATAATATGTGAACGCCTAAATCCGTTTGCCAACAATCTGATCGGCCCTTATCAATGTGGTTTAAGGTCAAGAAAGTTCACAACTAATCAAATCTTCACACTTCCACAAGAGTCAAAATCGATGCTTGCCACCTATTCATTTACTTTGTCCATTTACTTTATCTACCTCGGCTCCGCTATTGTCTCTGACAACTACATCTCGCCGGAAATTAAATAAAGAATAACTCTTGCCAACCGCTCTTTATGCGGGCTAAAAAGGCAATTTTGCAGTAAGCCCCCACTCGAAATACTAAGGAGATCTGACAATGATCAAGATCATCCAAGTCCTGCTCTGCGGCGCTGAAGCATGGACTGTATCAAGAGCGGGTGAAGAAATTCTTTATCGTTCCCATTTGTTTTGACGGGCTACGGAAACAAAGATTCATCCCAGAGCTGTATAGCGCCATACCCCTAGTCAAAAAACTCCGCATAGAACGCTTAAGATAGCTGGGACATATAGAGCGAATTGACCCAGCCAGATGTCACAAGTAGATGCCGACCTCAATCAATTTAAAGTGCGCAGCTGGATGCATTTAGCTAAGGACCGAACTGGAGACACATCTTGATTGATGGGCATCAAGACTGTAACGCTACTTAAGTAAGTAAGTAAATAAGAAAGTAAGCTGCTGCAAGTCGTTCGAATAGAGTGAACTCGATTGATCTGGAATGCAAATTGGTAATGATCAAGTGCCAGCGGCCTTTGAATTTTAAAAGATCTAGAACTACCTTTTCCACAAGTTGGGAAGACCGACCGATTTTTTCCAATTCCTTTGAGTTCGTGAATGCATCTGGGACATCTGTAAATTATATAGGCAATGTGAGTTGAAAGTCTAGGCTGCCAGACGCATTTGCGAGCTGTAGCACGACGCTAAGCAATTCTCTGATAAACTTCATGATAAAATGGCTGCGTTGTACTAATCTTTTTTATCTCTGACTGCGAAGTAGGGTTGTAGAATTTTGGAAAACGTGTTCAATTCTTGCCACGCGTTCAGCGTGTAGGAAGCAGTCTTTTGAAGAGTGAGGTCGCATTGCCGTTCTTTTCAGATTATTTTCAGCCCTCCAGGTTAAATCCGATACGGGTATTTGAGAGAATATCATACTAACATGTGTCTTCTCTTCTAGTTCCTTGTTATGGTCATTCACGCGCAGAGTCTGCAATTACATTCTTACCTGACATATAGGTGATCGAAAAATTGTAGCGCCATCATCCTCATTCTGAACCGCTGCGCTGTAGCCTTGGGGTCATTACATCCAGATTCTTGGTAAACATTTGGATATGAGGTTAGCGCTCAGTTTCTAGATGGAATCGTATGTCGATTGCAAAGTCTTGCAAAGTCATTCTGGACCGCTGTAGCCTTGGGGTAATATCATCCAGATTCTTGGTGTTTCTCAATCTAAACATACCACGCCTAGTGGATGCCTCCATTTTTCTTCATAGTGGTGACCATCGGTACACTAGTCTCGTGTAATTGCGTCTTTAGTTAATTGAGGAGAGGAATCTGGACTATTCCAGCAGTGATCGTAGCAACTCAAGCTAGGCGTTATAGGGTTCATGATTTCAAGCAGTCCCTTTAAGTTTTTTTTTTAGATATAGCTATTAGTTTTCGCTATCTTCGTAAATGTTGAATGGTTCATTCTGAGTGACAGCGGAAAAAGCTTCTTTTAACATAGAAAGCTCGGTTTGGGTTTTGTTTTGTTGTCCTTAATTTCCTAAAAATGTTAAGCCTTAAATGTCATACCTGGCATAAAAAGATTTTAAAAGTTATTCAGGCCAATGAAACCTACGAATTATTTAATAGAGCTGGAAGTAGGAAAGACTTTGATGGATTCCACTCTTTCTTGCAAGGAAATAAATCCCAGCTTGGAAATGCTATAACCCCAATTTAGCATTTTACCAAGTTCACGTTAATTCCGTGCTGGTCCTGGTGACCCTCGCTTGATTTTGCTGGAACAAATATGCTACCTAAGTAGATAAAAAAAGATCACCTAAATGCTGTTCATAAAACGATTAAAAATGTCCGCACATCGAAATGCATTGATGGTTGGGTGTTGTAGAACGAGGGTAGACTCTGATTGGCGTTAACTTGGCAATGCCCAGTGTTGCAACTCTGACTACACATCAAATGTGCTTATCTTTACCTCCAAGTGGTAACCATCGGATACTGGTCTCATCCAACCGGATTTGACTTGCTAAACGATAAGTGCGAGTGTTGATAACACGACGAAAAACAGCAACACTATAAACACCCTGGTGAGAATGGCACGGATGAATACCCGGCCTGCTGTCCCAGGCGAACCTAGATGAGCTGCTCTGACATATTCGGACAACAGGTTGTCTAGGAATTTCAAGGGTTAGTCAGGCCCCTGGAACAGAGATGGTGGCGGATGAACCGAAAGGCCAACGGCAGCGCTCAATCCCGTAGTGGATACTGATGGCCCCGTGTCCTAGGGGTATCTAATAAATTGGAACTGGCCCTCCAGGTTGGGGGTTGTGCTTTGGGTTAACTACCCACCCACAGAAAAAAAACATGGTTACGAAGCAACCAATAGCCTCGGAAAGGACTGATTTCATTGTTGACGACCCTGCTAAACGAAAAAAGGACAACGACGTTCGTATCTGCACCTGGAATGTGAGAACATTAAACAGGAGAGGTGCAGGCGAACAACTAGCGGAAGCCCTTAACTGCTACAAAGCAGACATTACTGCCATCCAGGAAATACGATGGGATGGGCCGGGCAAAAAGAGGATGAAAAACTGTGACATATACTACGGACCGTGTTATAGTGAGCAGAAACAGCGACTATTCGGATGCGGATTTGTTATAAGTGCCAGACTTAGGCAAGAAGTCTTATGTTTCCAAGATATTAGCGAACGCATAGTAACAATCCGCATCAAGGCCAAATTCGCCAACATAAGCCTTATATGCGCTCACGCTCCGACGGAAGAAAAAGATGATATAGCTAAGGATTGCTTCTACGAGCTCCTCGACAAAACCTATGAGCGACTACCGAAGTACGATGTTAAAATCGTGCTGCGAGATTTTAACGCAAAGGTAGGAAGAGAAGACATCTTTAGAAGTATTGTCGGAAAACATAGCCTACACGATAACACGTCTGGTAACGGACTTAGGCTAGTTGATTTCGCTACGGAACGAAATGCCACTATAGCCAGCACACGGTTTCCTCACCTCGATATCCATAAGGGGACATGGCGGTCTCCAGATCAACGAACGGTCAACCAAATTGATCACATTGCGATAGATAAGAGGCACGCATCCAGTATTTTGGATGTCCGAACATTCCGAGGAGCTAACATCGACTGGGATCACTACCTTGTAGCAGCCAAGGTAAGAATGCGGATATCCACCACGCCACAACAATCCAGAAATACTGTGAAAAAATTTAATGTCGAAAGACTGCAATCGCAAGAGACCGCCAAGACCTTCGCACAACGCGTATCCCTTAACCTCTCGATTAACACCATACCACCAGCATCGAATGTCGAAGAGCAATGGCAACGATGCCAACAGGCCATTAGATCAGCCGCAACTGATGTGCTAGGTTTCTCGCGCCCACCAGCAAGAAACCCCTGGTTTGATGAGGAATGCCGACAGATGCTCGCAGCCAAGAACGAGGCCTACAAGGCTAAGCTGCAGGTGAAGACGAGAGCTGCCATTGAGCTCTATAGGCAAAGAAGAAGGGAAGAACATCGGCTTTTCAGCAAGAAGAAAAAAGAGCAAGAAAAGCGCGCGATCGAGGATATAGAGAGGTGCCACTCCAGGAACGATGTTCGCAAGTTTTACCAAAGTGTAAAACGTCAAAGCCAAGGATACAAGGCTCGAACAGAATCCTGTCGAGATGAACAAGGAAATATTGTAGTTGAGACACAGTCGATGCTGAGGATATGGAAGAACCACTTCTGCAGACTGTTAAACGGCGATGACGAACAACATTCCGCTGTCAGGCAGAACGAACCATTCAATATTGGCAACGACAGCGAAAACTGCCAACCACCCGACCTGAGTGAAGTGAGGATAGCAATATCTAAACTCAAGCTTAATAAGGCTGCCGGAAATGACGGCCTTCCCGCTGAGCTCTATAAGGCCGGCGGAGATGACTTGATAAGTAACATCCACCAACTCATAAGCCAAATCTGGTCGGATGAAAATATGCCTGAAGAATGGAACCTCAGCATCGTTTGCCCGATCCACAAAAAAGGAGACCCTCTGAACTGCGCCAACTACAGAGGCATAAGTCTCCTCAACATCGCCTACAAGATCCTATCTGCCGTAATATGTGAACGCCTGAAACCGTTTACCAACAACCTGATTGGCCCTTATGAGTGTGGTTTTAGGCCAGGAAAGTCCACAACCGATCAAATTTTCACACTTCGGCAGATCCTGGAAAAAACTCAAGAAGTCCAAATCGATACCCACCACCTATTCATCGATTTCAAATCCGCATATGACAGCATTTATAGAGACGAACTGTACAGAGCCATGTCTAGTTTTGGTATACCGCCCAAACTCGTCCGTTTGTGTAGGATGACGATAGAGAATTCTCGCTGCTCCATCAGGGTCGGAAACGACCTCACCGACACATTCGATACCAAAAAAGGATTTAGGCAAGGCGATGCGCTGTCATGTGACTTCTTTAATCTGATTCTTGAGAGAATTGTGCAAAACTCCAAAGCCAACACCAGAGGCACAATTTTCCAAAAGTCGGTGCAACTACTAGCATACGCTGACGATATTGACATCATTGGTAGGACTCAACGTGATGTCATAGCCACGTTTGCTAGTATAGAGAAGGAAGCGGCGAAAATGGGTTTAGCAGTAAATGAGGGTAAGACTAAGTATATGCTGTCATCACGAAAGGACTCACAACATCGACGAATTGGACAGAACGTCACCATTGACAGATATAACTTTGAGGTAGTACGGGACTTTGTCTATCTCGGCTCCGCTATTAGCTCTGACAACAACATCTCGTCAGAAATTAAACGAAGAATTACTCTTGCCAACCGCCGTTTCTTCGGGCTAAGAAGGCAATTTAGTAGTAAAGCCCTCACTCGAACTACTAAGGAGACCCTATATAAGACCCTGATCATCCCAGTCCTGCTCTACGGCGCTGAAGCATGGACCGTATCAAAAGCGGATGAAGAAATCCTTGGTAGATTCGAGAGGAAAATTCTTCGAAAAATCTTCGGTCCCGTTTGCGTTGACGGGCTATGGAGACGAAGATTCAACCAAGAACTATACGAGCTGTACAGCGACATGCCCCTGGTCAAAAAACTCCGCATTGGACGTTTAAGATGGCTAGGACATGTAGAACGAATGGACACCAATACTCCGGCTCGCAGAGTCTTCGATTCCCAGCCAGACGTCGGACGCAGTAGAGGAAGACCTCGCCTTAAGTGGCGCGCACAAGTGGAAACCGACCTCAACCAACTTGGAGTGCGCAACTGGAGGCAGTTAGCTAAGGACGGGGCTAATTGGAGAGGCATGTTGGTTGAGGCCCAGGTTCATTCCGGACTGTAGCGCCACTTAAGTAAGTACATCGAAATGCATTAGAAAGGATTTGAAAACCACGGAAGGTGTTATGGGATCTACTGAAATCTGATGATAGCCAGATAGCCATTCAATCTTCGAATAAATTGACCAACCGTTAAGGTTTGCGGAATAGTCTTGAGTATTTGAAATCGGATGTTTGTCCAGTATTGTCGCTTGGTTTTATAATCCCTTATCACCACATAGTATGAGTTCGACTGAATCCTTTTTAAGAGCCCTGTGAAGTGGTGAGGCCACGTGTAATTGACAAGAGTATATATTAATTTAATGTCAGAATTTTTAGGTAAACCAAGTTAGACAAATTATTTTGCCATCTCGAAGTTGCAATTCATAATATTCAGAAGTCATCAAAAAATTGATTTTCGTATTTCCAATTGCTGTCTTTGGAATAGCTTGGACTATATGAGAAACTAAATATAATGACCTTGTCAAATTCTATCTATTAACAATACTGGTAAACGTCTGCGTATATGAAATTACACGCATTAATAAATATAGCTCAATGACTAAAGTAAAAAAAGTATATTGTTATCATATCTACTTAAATAAGAAAACCCAACTTTAAACGTTGAATCAATTGCCTGCCAACCATTGCACTTAAGCCTTCTATTCGCCCAATGCCCCTTGCTTTGAAGATGTCTGGCCAAAGCACTCAAACGCCATATGCTGGATGGTAACAAAAAGGAAGAACCATTAATTGAACAAGAAACGAGATGATAACACCCCTCAAGTGATTCAATTTACCTTTTCAAGTGTCACACAAATATTTATTAACAAGGACTTCAAATGGTTTCTTAAAGGTATATCATAGCCATCTGTTATTCTTGTTATCATCGAAAAAAAACCAGCCCTTAAATACGTGAAGTATGCCACGTCAAAGATATATTGACTTCCAATTGAGTCTACAAGTTACTTTAAGAAAAAAAATAACCCTCTTCGTTAATAGATAAATTTAATTAAATGCCATCCTGCCAAACTCCTGGCAAGGGGCACAAGTCATCACCACTCGACCCTGCTTCGACCTAAACGTCAAACGTTGTTTTGTTTTTTTTTTCAAGCCACTTGAAGTAACCTTTGCATGGTTCCATTCTGTGAATAATAAGTGGTTCTTACTTCTTAGTTTGAATTGGCATTCTGAAAGAGTATACTCACGATTATAGCCACATCCACCCGTTCCTTCTCGCATAGGTATTAATGAAAATCCTTCAAGTGACTCTCAAAAAAGCGTAACATTTTCGTTGCGCTTCATAAAATCCTTTCATCCACAAAATATCCGGTACAAAGTGCATGCTCATGCAAGGACATGGAAGGATTTTGTATGCTACAGCTTGAGATGGAAATTTTTCCGCAAAATGTGTCCTAATATTGAATTTTTTTTTCGAGAATATAAACCCCTAAAGCGTTTGGTTGATACCTTCATAGATTATTCGTTCACCTGTCAGTCTAACGTTGTCAAGCAAATAGAGGAGGATGGCTTGAATGTAGGTACACTCGTATATTATAACAAAAATAATGTAACCCGAACTTGAACGACAGCTATATGGGATTACGGCTAGACGTTGTAATAGTTATACAATGTCTGGGAGAAAATTTCAATTTTAGCTGACAGTGAAATTTAAATTGGAAAAGTGGGGCTTAAAAGGTTTATTTTTTTTTTGAATATCGTCGTGGTATTCCATGAGAATGCTCATATGGCTAAGCTGTGTGTAGATCATTAAAAAGGGACCAAAAAAAATATTATCAACATGTGTGATTTTAGCAGAGAGATGTGGAATGTAATCGGATGCCAGGCAAAACTGCTTACTAAGGAAGTGTGTGCAGACATTTATCCTTGTGGATGGGAATACAATGGGTTGGCATATGATAATTCGCATTGAATAGGTTCTCGAGTAGAAATAGGTTCTTCCGAAAGCCGTTAAGTCCTGTGTCAATATCACTTAATGGCTTCGAGGGCGTATACGCATCATTTTGTAACTAATACGAGAACGTTAGATTGGCATAAACATTTGATCTCTTCTTTTCCTCTATTTACTTAATTCTATCATTTTCCTATTTATAGTCTTTATATCCGTCGGTCAGGCTGCTGGGCTATGCGGATATTGACATCATCGGTAGCTCCCAGCATGCCGTGATAAAAGCGTTCACGGCGATTGAAGAACAGGCGAAATCCGTTGGCATTGAAGTAAATGAGGACAAGACTAAGAACATGCTATCAACAAATAAACAAGCATCTAGCAGCAGTTTTGAGGGAGTTAAGGAGTTCACATACCTCGGAGTAAACATAGAAGCATTACCCTATTACCCGCCGAAGTATTACACTAGGAAACCATTGCTACTTCGGTTTGGCGAAACAACTGGGTTCAAAACTCCTAACTCTGCAAAACCCTTATCCTGCCAGTTCTGCTTTAATGCGCCGAGTGTTGGACGATAAGCAAGAAGGAAGAGCTGATACTGGGCTCCTTCGAAAGAAAAATACTTCGGCGGATTTTTGGTCATGTGCGCGAGGAGGGCGAATGGAGGAGAATATACAACCGCGAACTCTATGAGCCATACCAAGATGTGGATGTAGTGAAAAAGCCATAACACGTCTACCACATTGGCTCGACCACATCGAGCGAATGGACAATAATGCTCCAGCAAGAGACTCATCGAATCCCAGCCCCCAGGTTCGAGAAGGCAAGGAAAACCGAACCTTCGTTTCAAAGATCAAGCCATCACGGATGCCAGAGCGCTTGGTCTAGACAATTCCGGGATGGTAGATAATGGAAGGCTGCAGTGTCGCAGACAGTGACTCTTTACGGGTCGGGAGCCCGATAAGTAAAGTAAAAGTAGATCAAGAATACAAGTGAATAAGCCATAGTGCGATACATTCCCCAAGTACGCGGAAAAATCGTGTCAACTTTTTTGCGTGACAATTCGTCTATAGTTTTGGCGCAGCGCAAATTCCGTCGCCGATTTCCCGGCCTTCCGACACCGACTGCGCAAATACTGTGCCGTTTGGCCACCAACCTTGAAGAGTATATTAACACACGAAACGTTGCCAAGAGCGCCAGTTGTGCCGAGAATATCGCCGCTGTTGCCAAGGATTTCGAGCTGTCGCCTGAAACATCGACCAGACACCGTGCCTCGCAATTAGCCATTAGCCGGCCGTCCCTAAGGCGAATTTCGGTCAAAGACTTGCTCATGTTCCCGTACAAAGTCCAGTCCGTGCATCAGCTGCTGCCTTTCGACCGCCAAACGTGTGTAACCTACGCCCAAACCTCAATCTCGAGGCCGAAGTGGATAATTTTTCGACAAAAATCATACTGAGCGATGAGGCTCACAAGCAAAACTATCGCTTCTGGGGCACCGAAAATCCACGAGTAATGCACGAGGAGCCATTACACCCGCTCAAAGTTACTGCATGGTGCGCTGTTCACGATGGAGGAGTTATTGGGCCATTTTTTTCCAGAACGCAGCTGGTCAAACGACTACAATTGGACGGATTAGGACTGGAGTACATTTGGTTCGAACAGGACGGAGCAACGGCACACACTGCGTGAGCCACAACCGATATTCAGAAGGGCGAAACAACATCGGATGACTTCTTTACGGATATCAAGGTGAGGATATCGGGTACTGACTATAGTGGCATTTCGTTCCGCAGCGAAGTCAAATACCATAAGTCCTTGATGCGAATTATTACAATGCGTTTGGTAATGCCATTAAAGTTTAAGTTTACTTGCTCAGCTGCAGCAATTTTTTTTAATGCTCGCACAGTTCAGGTATATCGATTGAAATCGATAAATAGGTGATGGGTATCGATTTGGACTTTTTGGGTTTTTTCCAAGATCTGCCAAAGTATGAAGATTTGATCGATTGTGGACTTTCCTGGCCTAAAACCACACTGATAAGGGCCGATCAGGTTGTTGGTAAACGGTTTCAGGAGTTCACATATTACGGCAGATAGGATATTGTAGGCGATGTTGAGGAGACTTATGCCTCTGTAGTTGGCGCAGTTTCAACCGACCAGATTTGGCTTATGAGTTGGTGGATGTTGCTTACCAAATCATCTCCACCAGCTTTATAAAGCTCAGCGGGAAGGCCGTCATTTCCGGCGGCCTTATTAAGCTTGAGTTTAGATAAAGCTATCCTCACTTCACTAGGTCGGGTGGTTGGCAGTTTTCGCTGTCGTTGCCAATATTAAATGGTTCGTTCTGCCTGATAGCGGAATGTTGTTCGTCATCGCCAGAAATGGTTCTTCCATATTCTCAGCATCGACTGTGTCTAAACTACGATATTTCCTTGTTCATCTCGACAGTATTCTGTTCGAGCCTTGTATCCTGTTCGTTGATCTGGAGACCGCCATGTCCCCTTATGGATATCGAGGTGAGGAAACCGTGTGCTTGCTATAGTGGCATTTCGTTCCGTAGCGAAGTCAATTAGCCTAAGTCCGTTGCCAGACGTGTTGTCGTGTAGGCTATATTTTCCGACAGTACTGCTAAAGATGTCTTCTCTTTCTACCTTTGCGTTAAAAATCTTCCAGCACGATTTTAACATCGTACTTTGGTAGTCGCTCATAGGTTTTGTCGAGGAGCTCGTAGAAGCAATCCTTAGTTATATCATCTTTCTCCTCCGCCGGAGCATGAGCGCATATAAGGCTTATGTTGGCGAACTTGGCCTTGATGTGGATCGTTACAATGGGTTCGCTAATGTCTTGAAAACATAAGACTTCTTGCCTAAGTCTGGCACTTAAAACAAATCCGCATCCAAATAGTCGCTGTTTATGCTCACTATAACGGTCCATAGTAGATGTCACAGTTTTTCATCCTCTTTTTGCCGGGCTTCCGCTAGTTGTTCGCCTGCACCTCTCCTGTTTAATGTTCTCACATTCCAGGTGCAGATACGAACGTCGTTGTCCTTTTTTCGTTTAGCATGGTCGTCAACAATAATATCAGTCCTTTCCGAGGCTATTGGTTGCTTCGTAACAATAGTTTTTTTCCGTGGATGGGTAGTTAACCCAAAGCACATCCCCAAACCTGGAGGGCCAGGCCCTTGTTTTGACCCTAGGACAGCGGGCCGGAAAAAATACCGATGTCAGCAGCCCATTTTGGGATATGAGCGCTGCCGTTGACCCATTGAGGGCTCCTCCGCCACCAACTCTTTTCCAATACCCTGGCTCAGTATTGGAAATCCCTATTGACCTGGTGTTCAAATATGTCGAAACAGCTCATATAGGGATTTCACTACCAGTTCGGTCTAACTGGAGCTGTAGGCGCCATCGTTGACTCCATCTAGGGAATTCCTCCGCTGCCGCCTGAGAATGAGTGCCCTAGTGAGAGAACACTCCTCCCCCCTCTCCGTTTGCTCAGCAACGACCTTCCACAGGGGTTTAATACCCCATCTCCAGTCGAGGTACTAGGCACCCACCAGTCACCAGCGTGGAGGTGAGAGTAGGAGTTGATAGTGAGAGGCTAGAGTGAGAACGCTTGTGTCCTCATTTAATCGCAATCCTTAAGCACCAAACGTCACCTGTCAAAGTGAAATATTTTCAGTATTCTCTGCCATTTATTCATGCAAATACATGCAAACGAGCAACGATTTTAAATTATTGAAATTTATTATCAAAATGCGTGCTCTGTGAAAAATGTTCAAATCCGCTGTTTTATGTAAAAATTGTGTTCAGCGTTGAGGCCCATTTCTGGTTCAACGGATACGTAAATAAGCAAAATGTCGAATCTGGGGTAATGAACCACCAAATGCCATACAAGAATTACCGATGCATTCTGAAAAAACGACAGTTTGGTGTGTTTTATGGGCTGGTGGCATCATCGGTTCATTTTTCTTCAAAGACGACCGTGGAAGAAACGTTACCGTCAATGGCGACCGATATCAAGCAATGATACGCGCCTTTTTTTTTTTTTGCCCCAGTTGGCTAAGTTGAATTTGGTTGACATGTGGTTTTATCAAGACGGTTCCAGATGCCACACAGCTCGTGAAACGATGGAAATGTTGAAAGATGAATTTGGTGAGCTTATCTCTCGAAATGGCCCTGTGAGTTATTCGATTGATTATTTCTTGTGGGGTTATGTAAAGTCTTTGTGGACAAGCCGAAAACGATTGAAGCCTTACAGGATAACATAACACGCGTAATTCGTGGAATAAAGGCCGAAATGCTCGAAAAAGTGATGTAAAATTGGACCTTCCGAATGGACTATTTGAAACTGAGCTGCGGACAACATTTACATGAAGTTGTCTTTAAAACGTAAATGGCAAAGGACTATTTATCGATTACAATAAAATTTTTGAATATTTGATGCAAATTTGAGTGTTTTCGATTTATTAAAAAAAACTACGCTTAAAAAATCACCCGTTAGTTTTATAAATGCACCTGCTTTTATCCAATTTGTTAACACAACTCTCGGTGTAATCAATTTATTTAATAAAATCACCACACATCCTAGAATTAAAACATAGTCGCTCATGTGAGTTGAATTACAAGGTGGCGCAAAAGTAATCCTCCTATCAGAAAATGCTATAAATTTTGCGATTGGCCCCTAATGTGCCCCTCAACTGTGGCGGCGGCCATTTACATGACATCATATTCTCGACTTGATGTAAAAAAAATTTAAAAAAAATAATAAACATATGAGAAGGCTACAATCCACTGTGCGGATCGTTGAATACCCTATCCCATCCTATCTGTAAAACTAAAATCCCCAAAAAGTGGACATGGCTAAAAACACTATGAGCTCTATTACACGGCGCATGTATTTGACGCGCATGTTTGGTTATTTTCTTTTGAGCTGTCATTCCATAATGCGCGCATTATTACACGAAGCCTTTTTCTCACTCTCAGTCTTGCATGTTTTTTGACAGCTATCTTTCATTTTATCTTTGGTGCTTATACTAATCTAAACTAAACAATTAAAAACAAGAAGACAGCTCCACTTTTTTTGGATTTTTCCACATAACACACCTTGGAAAATTGAGTCCGCAATGTGTGCAATTTTTCTTGATTGCATCAATCGTTATGTTTGTTTCAAAGTCTTAATGAATCCAAAACAATTTGGTATACATCTTTTTTTTACTCTATCTATATAAGCAGGGTGGCGGGGATCATATAAGATTGGGTGCATTTCATAATTTGAGGGGCTCAGTGGCGCGATGGTTAGTGCGATGAACTGCCGCGCAGGAGGTCTGGGTTCGATTCCCGGCCGTTGCAACACCTAAATGATTTTTCACTGGCCCTCCTCTCGTGATGATCTGACAAATCATCCGAGTAGTATCAATTGTCAAGAACAGCTTAAACTTAGCCGTTCGGAGTCGGCATAAAACAGGAGGTCCCGCCATCGTGCAAGAAGTACACACGCACACATGAATGGTTGTGAGAAAGCTAGGCCCTGGGTACTAACCTCGGTACTAACGAGCCTGTTGCGCCAAAAATTTGTTTTTTTCTGCATTTCATAATTTAAAATTAGTTCGCTGGTTATTTCCTTCGCCCATTTAAATTCATCCGCCATATTTTAACGTTGTGCTCATAACAACAGCAAATGAATAATAAAGCAAATTCGAAAAACAAAGAAGAAGGAGAAAAGGAAATGTCAAAAACATGCAACGAACATTTTGCCCGCAGACACCGGGCAGGCGTATTTTTTGTTTCATTATCCCTCTCTTTTGCACTCATTTGAGTCTCTCTAAACACGCGCCGTGTAATAGCCGTCTATGTGGATAAAATAAAGAAAATGACATGGTGACAACAAATTCTTCAGACTGCTTATAAAAAACTTTTACGGTTCTACAAAAGACAAGGTTTTCTGCTGCATATGTTATGGGGTAGTGTATAAAAATGGTTTTTATATAAAAACGCCCCCAAAAAGTCGGCGTGGGTTAAAATGGTCTATTGACGAAATGTTCATATTTATATTACTAATGATTCTGCATCAAAATTTTTTTAGAAAATTTTAAAATTTGACCGAAAAATGTTTTTTATTAAAAACGCCCCCAAAAAGTGGGCGTGGCAAAAAACTTTATATGAACGAAATACAGATATTCAGATTGTCTAAATATGTTGTTCAGAAAGTTTTTCCAAATTCCTTATGGTTTGGCCAAAAAATACGTTTTTCTAAAAAGGGGGCGTGGCAGTGGGCGGATTTCAAAAATTTTTACACTTGTTCTGCTGGGAGCAACAAAGAGCACGTGTACCAAATTTCATCCTTCTAGCTCAAAATTTAAGGCCCAAAAACTGGTGACGTACGGACGGACGGACGGACGGACGGACGGACAGACATGGCTAAATCGACTCAGCTATCGATTCTGAGTCGATCCATATACTTTGAGGTATATATAGCTAAATTATTTCTCTATGTTACAAACTATGTATCAAAACTAATATACCCCTATGGGATAGGGTATAAAAATAATCCACAAGAAGAATCAAAGATTTTCATTTTTTTTAAATTACAGCCAAAAAACATCGGAAGGTTATTTTTGCGCCACCCTGTACTTACCAATTGCCGTTATATAGAATTGAAACCAAAAACATTTCACTACACACCATTTTACATTGTTGTCGTTACGATGTCCTCAGATAATGAGTTATTTTCAAGGGAACCGTTAATTGTAACAGTGGCAATTCCTAGTGTAAATCCATTTTTCATGTTGAGGCTATTACACCCTCCCGCTAGCACACACTTCAGACTCAGAGTATACATTTTGTTTTTTGGACTCAGGTACCTACATCAAAACCTACGTACCTACATCAAAAATTGTGGAAAAATTAAACTTTCGAATGCTATTTGGGCGTACACATAAGATGTCCACTATATCCATGGAATTCAAAGACTCTGCGGGATAAGGGTGTCAGAAGGTTTTTTATGCCCTACACATTTTAAACGTAAAATTTCCCGGATCCAGATTATTTCGGTGTCTCCATAGCACCTGCTACCTGTTATAACTCTACCCAACATTATAAATTCTAATGCCGAAGAATATTTTTTTTTCAACTTTCATAGCACACACGATCCTTGAACTTATAAACAACCTCTTGGCAGCTCATTAGGTTTATGTCACATCCACTCTACATTTCAATGAATTCCTAATTGTCCTTAAACTTCTTAAAATTAAATCCCCAACATCAACTTTTATTAGCCATGGAAACCTACATAAGCCGGTAGCTACCTGCAATTAGTCCTTTCATCGAAAAATAATTGTTCATCAAGTTCGCTTTGGTAATAAATTTCGTCTCATGAGTCATGATGTGTATCCACATGATTCTCTCGATTCATTGTCATTCCGTCCTTGGAAGCGGTTAGCCTGATTAGACTTAAAATTCAACTCGTGCCACAATCAAAATCAATATTTAGGTAACCATCCTTTGTTGTACACTCACGCAGCATCCATTATTTTGATTTATTTATGAGCATGATGATGAAGATAGGATCCATATGAGAACAGGGTCGATACACGCAGGACTTGTGTCTGGTCTACTTAATGTGCGTATCATGCCCACCCGAGAATCATCACCACATGGAATTCAATATTTTATGTGTTTTATTGTTCGCATCCTTTACGCTAGACCTAGAGTCCTTTGTTTAATGGATGAGTGAAAAATAATTGTATTTCTAAATTTAATTGCGTACCAGACAAAATTGGAACGTTGCTCTCTTTCTGATGGATGGGTATTGGTCGTTTGTGGTGGATTTATCAGCATTTTGTTGGAAGCTCATTGAATAATTGAAAAATTTTTATTGCAACAAATATGCCTGATATGGTGAATGGTGAAAATTAAGGAGCATGGATTGCTTTACCCCCTTACTTATAAAACAACAAATTAGGTTTGAAATGTGTGTGTGCTGGAATAATAATTCTTCATTTGTTTTTTTTCAACCCAACTTTTATTATTCCTCTTTTGTTTTAATTCGTTTTAATAATTTGTGAGTGTGTTTTTAAAAGCCTTTCGTGGCTTTTATTACCGCCCTTTGAATGCTGTACAGAGATTATACTTGGCTGGCTTTTATCTTCACGTCATCCAACTGTGTCCATCATCTTTTGGATATACACAATGGTCCGTGATCCTGCGGATGTACAAACACCTTTGACGATGCACGTAAAAGGTGGGTTTCCAGTGATAGTAGGCGTAGGGAAATTTCCCTACGTGAAGGAATTTTGTTTACAAAATGAATTTGTAACGGAAAACGAATTGATTTTCTAATGAAACAAGAGATTGTTTTGTAAAACTAAAGAATACATAAAAACTTGTTTTTTTGCTTAACCCTTTGTTGACCAAGCTATGGAAAACTTAATTTTTTTTATTTTTTTTGATAATATTTAATTTTAGGCTGTTTTAAAAAGGATAACTCATTTTTATTTTTTGAAAGGACCTCTAAGGACTAAAAGTGAAAGTGGTACTCAAAAGTACCGTTGGGCTATGGGTTGCAAAACAAATCTTTGAACTAAATTTTATTAATTTTCTTTTTTATTTGAATATGATACTAATAATAATGTAAATGGAATTTTTCAAAAAAGGATCAACATTTTAATGAGTACATTCATTTTTGTTATTGAAAATGTATTCCGTGGTACAAGGAAAAACAGTTTTTTTGTCATTGCAGCAAAGATATACATTGCAATGGCTGCATTTCGAAAACGGCTTTGACTGTATTTTGTTGATACTACAAAGCTCACACCTTCCCCGTGCTTCAACAAACTTTGGCCAATGAACACCAAGATTACCCAGTCGTACGTCCTTCAAAACAGATTCTTCTTTACCCCTTCGTTTTTTACTGCACTGTGGAGAAGCGTCATTCAATGATTTCCTTTTTAAACCACGTCTGTCAACAGGTAAGTCCTTTTGTGACATAAGTCCAAGGGTTACACATCTTTTGTACTCCAGAAGGGATACTTTTTCATTCATTTGACAGTAGACGATGAACGAGTTTACGAAACATATTTCGAGCATTCCCCAAAAAATACGATGCCACCACTTCTTTGATCTGCGGTCTAATCCATATGCGGACCGAAGTTGATCAGCATGGTCCACTCCTCCCATGTATGTGTTATAATCTTTAACAACTTTTGGACAACTTACTTCGTGTTGCACTCCCGATTTATCCCTTCTGGTAACAGTTGAAAGCTTGTTGCCATGGTAATTTGAGGCCAACAGTACTATTCTCGTATCTTTCCATTTATAAAAACTGATCCCATCTTTTGAAGATCGATAATCAAAATCTCCTTTTTCCATTTTTTTATCGTCTTTCAAATTTTTCGGGTTGCCTTTTCTGTTTGCTCGAATCGTACCACAAGCTAGAGTTTTTTCGGTTCTGAGCTTCTCTAGCAGTCTTACTGAAGTAAAATAATTATCGAAGAAAATAATTCTTTGCTTTCCCCACTCCTTTTCAGTCATTGATAAGACTACTCTTTCACCGAGACCGTAATTTTCATACTTATTTTCCAGCTGCTCGTCCTTTCCTTGGTAAATCGAAAATGTCTTGATGTAGCCATGTTGATCTGCTAAGCACCATAATTTGTACCCTCTCTTTATAGGTTTCATGGGATTGTATTGCTTCATGGAGTTTCTACCCTTGAAAAGTATCATTGACTCATCAACAGAAAGCTGTCTTGTTCCATGGTAGGAAGTGCTAAATTTATCATTCAAAGAATCGATCATTGGCCGAAGTTTGAATAGTCGATCTTTGTTATCTTTTGGAATAAGGCTGTTGCATTTATGTGTTAGCTCCTCAAAATAGCATCAAATCTATTACGGCTCATCGTTTTACCCACCAACGAAACTCCCAAATCCTCACTTTCACTCCAAAAGTGCCTCCAGCTGGGTAGTTTATGATATCCCATAAGAAAGTTTATTCCTATAAAAGCTAGTAGCTCACCCTTCTTCAAGTCCAATACCTTACTTTTTTGAACCGCATAGAGATTAGATTGATAAACAATTTTATCTAGCACACCTTCAACAAATGAGACGAAAAAATCTGTTTGACTAACGCAGCTTTCAAACAAACCTTCAACAGGACCCTCAGGCAATACAAATTCAGGAATTTCTGATGGACAATCGCTAGCTTTCCATTGGCGATTTGGTTCCTCGTCGGGTATTTATACCCTATCCCATAGGGGTATATTAGTTTTGATACATAGTTTGTAACATAGAGAAATAATTTAGCTACATATACCTCAAAGTATATGGATCGACTCAGAATCGATAGCTGAGTCGATTTAGCCATGTCTGTCCGTCCGTCCGTCCGTCCGTCACCAGTTTTTGGGCCTTAAATTTTGAGGTAGAAGGATGAAATTTGGTAGACGTGCTCTTTGTTGCTCCCAGCAGAACAAGTGTAAAAATTTTTGAAATCCGCCCACTGCCACGCCCCCTTTTTAGAAAAACGTATTTTTTGGCCAAACCATAAGGAATTTTGAAAAACTTTTTGAACAACATATTTAGACAATCTGAATATCTGTATTTCGTTCATATAAAGTTTTTTACCACGCCCACTTTTTGGGGGCGTTTTTAATAAAAAACGTTTTTCGGTCAAATTTTCGAAAAAACTTTTGATGCAGAATCATTAGCAATATAAATATGAACATTTCGTCTATAGATCATTTTAACCCACGCCCACTTTTTGGGGGCGTTTTTATATAAAAACCATTTTTATACACCACCCCATAACATATGCAGTAGAAAACCTTGTCTTTTGTAGAACCGTAAAAGTTTTTTATAAGCAGTCTGAAGAATTTGTTGTCACCATTCCATTTTCTTTATTTTATCCACATCGTGTTTTAAGCCATGTCCACTTTTGGGGATTTTAGTTTTACAGATAGGATGGGATAGGGTATTCAACGATCCGCACAGTGGATTGTAGCCTCTCATATGTTTTTTTCTTCGAATGACTGCATCTTGGACGATTATCCGAAATTTCCATGCCATCTCCCAACAACTCTTCAAGCTCTTCTTGAAGTACAGCTTCATCTGGTTCTTCATTCATTTGGGGTGCAGCTCTTATTCTTGAACGAATTGTTATAAGATCCAATTCATCTTCGGATTCAAGGTCTGTATCTTCATTATTGTCCAATGGTAATTCCTCGATCAGAGCTAAAATCTCATCATCCTTCAATAGAACGTTCCGAACAGCTGACATAATGCACTTTATTACATGAAAATAGAACGAAGAAAAAAATCACTATTCTAACACTCGAACAAAAAAATACAATTGTCGCACAGCCCGACGGTACTTACCAGTCCACTTTAGTTTTTTTGTGAAAATATATGAAAAATCCCTATAACTTCAATTGATTTCTTGTTTCTTCCAAAGTTCAACATGCAAATCAATTAAATACTTCATAAAATGACGAAATTTGCAATGGCTACTTTATTCTACAAAAATCAAAATTCAATGAAATTATTCTCCTCAAAGTGCAGTAAGCTTTGAAAAAAAAACCGTTGTAACGGTAGCTAAAACTAAACAAATACTTGTAGACCCACGAAATACATGGAGATTAAATGATACTAAAAAGTCTCGTTGGGCGTGAATACCGTATTTTAGTCATACAGAGTTTTTAGTTGAATTTAAACAAAGGGTACACATTTTTTTATGAGCAAGAAACGTTTTTAACACTCCAATATTATAATGATCGGCAGGTATGGTATTCTCTGTTTCTCATGTATCACCACTTTTACGGTCAACACCTAATTTTGAAAAAGGATATTTTGGTTATATCATTGCGACTATTTTCTTCATATAAAGACTTAAGTCATGTCCAGTTTTAGCGGGCGTTTTATGAAAGTTTAAATGGAAAAACTTAAAAGTATATATAAAAAAAAATTGAAAATAATGTAATGTAATGTGCATTTCGTCTATATATCATTTTAAACCACGCACACTTTTTAGATCGTTTTCAATGGTCAAATGGTAGGCAATGTAAGGATGGACAAGTGAATAACCTAAATGAGCTGCTTTGACATATTTGGACAACAGGTCATATAGGAATCTCAAGGGTAAGTCAGGCCCCTTGAAAACAGATGGTGACGGATGAGCCAAAAGGCAAATGGCAGTGCTCCATCCCATAGTACCCATAGTACTGATGACCACGTACCCTTGGGGTATCAAATGAATTGGAACTGGCCTTGGGTTGACTATGCCAAATTACAAAAAAAAAAACATTGGTACGAAGCAACCAAAAGCCTCGACGGACGAAAATGATGATAAAGTAAAAAAAACTGCTGCCACGAGCTTCTTGACAAAACTTATAAGCGACTTCCAAAGTACTATGTTAAAATCGTGCTGGGAGATTCTAACGCAAAGGTAGAAAGAGAAGAAGTCTTTAGTAGTATTATGAGAAAACACAGCCAACACGGCAACACGTCTGGCAAAGAACTTAGGCTAATTGACTTGGCTGCGGAATGAAATCTATTGCCAGCACACGGGTTCCTTACCTCTATGGCATTAGGAGACATGGCGGTTTCCAGATCAACGAACTGTTAGTAAAACTGATCATATTGCGATAGACAAGAGGCAACTAGTATTTGAATGTCCGAACAAGGGGGCTAAAATATAATCGGACAACTAAGTTCTTGCAGCCAATGTAAGGATGCGGATATCCATCACGCCTAACAAATCAGAAATAATGTGAATAAATTTGGTTAGAAGAAAATATGTCTTAAGAATGGAACATCAGCATCGGTTGCACAATCCACAAAAAAAGGAGACTCTTTGAACTGCGCCAACTAAAGAGTCATAAGTCTCCTCAACATCGCCTACAAGATCCCATCTGACATAATATGTGAACGCCTGAAACCGTTTACCAACAACCTGATCGGCCCTTATTAGAGGGGTTTTAGGCCAGGAAAGTCCGCAACTGATCAAATTTTCACACTTCTACAGATCCTGAAAAAAAAGCCATGAAGTTCAAATCGATACCCACCACCTATTCAACGATTTCAAAGCCGCATACCGCAGCATTTATATCAACGAACTATACAAGGCGCAGGGACATAAGTCCTGAAGACATAAGTCCTGAATTGATTTTTCGGGACTAATGTCCCATTAAAGTGGGAAATAAGTCCTGCATTTAGTTGGGGACTTATGTCTCACTAAAGTGGGACATTAGTCCTGAGTTTTTATTGTTGAAAATGGGACACAAGTCCCGAAAAAAATTAAACAGTGAGCGGAGCAACGAAGTTGCGTGAGCGTGGACCTTTCCCAGAAAGAGAGTTGAAATGGTGCCGTGACATAAGGCCGAGCGACATTAGGCCAAATCTCAGAATTTGCCCTTATGTCGCTTTCAGAAAGTGTCATTTGGCAATATGACACTTTTGCAGAGCGATTTAAGGCCAAATCGGGAAAGTGACATCTCGCCAAATTCGCCCATTCGGCAAGCTACGAAGGCAACTCATACGCATAAGAAACCAGGCATTTACAAAACCGAAAGTAGCGAAGAGGAAAAAGTAAAAATACCCATAACGTTTTCAGGTTCTATATTGAAAAAAATTTACTGTTATATTCAATATAGAACCTGAAAACGTTATGGGTATTTTTACTTTTTCCTCCTCGCAATTTTTACATTTTGTTTATGAGTTTCAATTTGTGAAAACAAAACGCCTGAACAATCTAGCAGGTATATATTTTTGTATTTAAAAAAAAAACAATTTTCAGACAAATTGTTAAAAACAGCACAAGAATATTTTGTTAAATATAAAACCTATATATGTACACATCAGCTACGCAACATCGCATATGCAATCAAAAGTGTCATAAAGCCAAATCGGCCTTATGTCGCTTTGCAAAGGTGTCATATAGCCAAATGCCAAAATTTGGCCTTATTAAAAAAAACAGAATGTCAACCTACACACAATTTGTATGGCAATTTGAATATTTGTTAAAGCAGATGGGGAGGTCTTCTTAGTTTTTCTCAAGGCGTATATTTGCTAAAATATTTATGTGGGACATAAGTCCTGAATTAATTTTTCGGGACTTATGTCTTCGGGACTTATGTCCCTGCGCCACTATACAAAGCCATGTCTAGTTATGCTATACATCCCAAACTTGTCCATCTGTGCAGGATGACGATGAAGAATTCTAGCTGCTCCATCAGGGTCGGAAAGGACCTTATCGACACATTCGATACAGAAAAAGGATTTAGGCGAGGCTATACACTGTTATGTGACTTCATTAATCGCATTACTGAGAGCAATGTGCAAAACTCCAAAAATCAGTGCAACGAAGTACTAGCATACACCGACGATATTGCCATCATTGGTAGAACTCAACGTGATGTCATAGCTAGGTTTGGTAGTATAAAGAAGGAAGCGTCAAAATGGATTAAGTAGTAAATGGGGGTATGACAAAGTATATGCTGTCAACACAAAGGGACACATAACATCGAAGAATTGGACAGAACTTTAACATTGACAGATATTACTTTCAGGTATTACGGGACTTTTTGTCAGAAATAAAACGATGAATTATTTAGGAAACCACTGTTTCTTCGGGCTAAGAAGGCAATTCAGTAGTGAAGCCTTAATCGAACAACTAAGGGGATCCTATATAAAAGCGTGATCATCCCAGTCCTGTTCTACGGCACTGAAGCATGGACCGTATCCAAGGGGATGAAGAAATCCTTGGATACGACACAAAATTCTTCGAAAAACCTTCGGTCCCGTTTGCGTTGACGGGGTATGGAGATGAAGATTCAACTAAGAACTATACGATCTGTACAGCGCATGCCCCTAGTAAAAAAAAACCTCAGCATTGGAAGTTTAACATGGCTAGATCATGTAGAACGAATGGACACCAAGACTCCGGATCGCATATTCTTCTATTCCCAGGTAGACGTCGGACGCATTAGAGGATAATCCTGCTCTCGCCTTATGTAGCGCGCATAAATAGAAACCGACCTCAGCCAACTAAGAGTGCGCATCTGGAGGCAGTTAGCTAAGGGTCAGGTTAATTGGAGAGGAAAGCTGGTTGATGCCCAGGTTCATTCATTCATCTGTAGCTCCAGATGCAATAGAAAAAAACTTGTTTTTTGTCGAACCATTAAAGAGTTTGATAAACTTTCTGAACAATATATTGTGACAATGCCATGTTGTATATTTCATCCCCGTAAAGCCCAAACTTTTTGAATATCAATCGGTCTTTCGCAGACTTTTTGAATTTTGCGTCGGGACTTTTATCTAAACTCGTACAAGTTCCAACCAACCAAGGAGCTCAATGTTTGTGAACATAGACAACGCCGTTTATTCCCGGGCTGGACTTTGGTGCGTTTGGAAGAACTCCAATTTTGGCAGAAAATCTTTCTTTAGCGACGAGGTACATTTTTGGATGAATGGCTATGCTAACAAGCAAAATTGTAATGTATGTAACGACGCCAACCCTGTACTGCAGATTTTGGTCCAGCGGCATCATTGGTCCGCACTTCTTCGAAAACGACGTTGGTGAGGCCACCATTGTGTATAGCATTCGCTACAGACCAATAATAAACAATTTTTTTTTTGGGACGAATTTGTGAAATGTGGTTCCAGCAGGACTGCTCTACCGGTCATACAGCGAACGTAAAAATGGACATGCTCGATGTCATATGAACTTAAACAAAAAAATCACTTTCACAAATGAAAGCTCGGCATATGCGTTTAGCCGGCACTAGCCTAGCGTCATCAGCATCCGAGCATGTGGTGCACATTCGTTGCTAAGCGTGTTTCCCGAGTGCAATACTTTATCCATCCAGAGAACTGATTCCAATTGCATTCCTCATATTCTTTCAAACATTCAACACTGACACTACCTTGCTCAAACGCATCAAGCATGGAATATCATGAAGGAAGGGTTATCTGTTATCTCTCATTTAGGTGTCGTGAATTGGTCACTACGATCGTGCGATTTTATCCTCTTGACTTCATCTTGTATGATCTTTTGAAGTCGCTGGTCTATGTCAATAAGCCTAAATCTACCAATGCCTTCAAGATCGACGTTACCCAGGTCATTGCTCTAATTCAGCCGGATTTATGCTGTAAAGTCCACATTGTGTTGAAGTCATAAATTTAGTCCATAAAAATAAATCCAAGGTCGTTAAACCTTGTTATCGAAGTGCCAATTTGACCTGATCAATTCTCGAGATTGCACGTTTACAAAACATCCCTTATAATAGATCAACTTTTTCACCAAAAATATATGATGTATCACCATCTTGTTGGAACCACACATCACAGATGACAAGTCCACTCCATTCTGGACAATTGAGTTTTTTTTAAATTGTTTTAAGGGAAATTTTTTTCAATGGTGTACTATTACTGACTTGGATATCCTTTTACACAATTGTTTGCGCATAAGTATATATGGGTAACCGCTAAGGGTAAATTGTTAACCGAGGAAGGAAAATATATAAAAGGCTTCTGTGGCCGTTTGTAATTATATTGTAGCATGATTAATATCCACTTGACCTGCCAGTATCGTTTGTCTTATTTTTATTTTGTTCGTTGATGAAATACATTGAAAAGGTTGATGATTTTTGCAGGAAGTTAATGGGCACAAAAATACTACTTTAAAGTGTTCATAAGGTTTTTCATGCAGCTATCTTTGAAGAAGTGTATACCATTATGCACTTGGAATTTGGACGTATATAGTGTTAGATACTTAGGCTTTTTAAAACATTCCATTAATGCTTTCATTTAAGGAATAATCGAAAATAAATATATAGAGGCATCTCCGACTTTAGTGTCCTATAGAGCATTGGATTTTTTATTTGCCAAAATAAAACAATTCTGATATAGCTAGGTTCACACCAGGAGCTCTAACACAAGTGTAGATTATTTCTGTGACACAAAAAAAATAAATGACAGTAATCTGGCAATATGTACTATGACAACATTTTTATGAAGCTCTTTAGTTATGGGAAATTAATATTTAATAACAAAAAAATAACGTGCAAGTTAAGAAACTGTAAGATTTGGATGGATAGGTGTTTAATTATCCTATGGTAGCGGTGGCACGCTTGTCGTTGCACGGCAACTGCTCGACGGTATGGGGGGGATCTTGCTACTAATAAAACCTTCCTACAAATAAAATCGTGCCATAAAATGATGCGTACGTTCCTGCTTTACCCGCTGGTACCTTGCTCGCTAATTGCGAGTGAATTAATGATATTCAGTGAACTATTGCTTTGGGAGAGCATGTAAAAAAATGGTTTATCAAAAAAAAAAAGAGAGATCGAACTTAGTGCCAAAAGTGGCATAAAGTAACGAGTGAGGTTCTGCAAAGAGAAAAAAAAAAAGAGATCGCATCAGCTGTTTTGATGCTATATAGAGAGATGGAAGCATACTCTACATCAGGCTAACCCACCCTAATTGACCATGATTCGATATCACAGATCAATCTCCATGACTATCAGGTGCCTAAGTTAATTGATAGTCCCTATTAGATACCTACATAGATACTCACATCATATTACTCTTTTCTACGATCGCATTCATCACATTTCATCGCCAAAAAAATAGATTTTTATTCCATTGTAATGAAAAGGTGTATGTTTTTAGAATTCATGATCGAAATGTTTATTGATAGATTTCATAGGGAAATATTATTATACCGCGTTACCAATGTGACATGTACTCACATCAATGAGCATTATAAATACAACTATAATTGTGTTTAATTCAAACAAAAAACATATGAGAAGGCTACAATCCGCTGTGCGGATCGTTGAATACCCTATCCCATCCTTTCCATAAAACTAAAATCCCAAAAAAAAAAGTGGGCATGGCTAAAAATACGATGTGGATAAAATAGAAAAAATGATATAGTGACAAATAAATCTTCAGACTGCTTACAAAACACTTTTACGGTTCTACAAAAGACTAGGTTTTCTCCTTCATATGTTATGGGGTAGTGTATAAAAATGGTTTTATATAAAAACGCCCCCAAAAAGTGGGCGTGGGTTAAAATGGTATAAAGACGAAATGTTCATATCAACATTTTTTTCGAAAAATTTAAAATTTGACCGAAAACAGTTTTTCATTGAAAACGCCCCCAAAAAGTGGGCGTGGCAAAAAACATTATATGAACAAAATATAGATATTACCATTCTCTAAATATGCTGTTCAGACACTTTTTTAAAATTCTTTACGGTTTTGCCAAAAATTACGTTTTTCTAAAAAGGGGGCGTGGCAGTGGGCGGATTTCAAAAATTTTTACACTTGTTCTGCTGGGAGTAACAAAGAGCACGTGTACCAAATTTCATCCTTCTAGCTCAAAATTTAAGGCCCAAAAACTGGTGACGTACGGACGGACGGACCGACAGACATGGCTAAATCGACTCAGCTATCGATTCTGAGTCGATCCATATACTTTGAGGTATATATAGCTAAATTATTTCTCTATGTTACAAACTATGTATCAAAACTAATATACCCCTATGGGATAGGGTATAAATATAATGGTAAATCTGATGTTCGTGAAATTTTCTTATAATAATTATTATTGATAATTTTTTTATGGGTATCTCACTAGGGTGATATTATTGCATATTAAAAGGAAAATTTAATTTAGGTCAAATTCATTCTTTTGAAACGTTGTAAGTTGATTTCAAATTATAGATTTTCGTAAGCAAGGAATTTTCGAAGATTTTACTATAGGGAGCAAAGTGTATATGCAATGCAAAAAAAATGTGTACTTAAAACTAAGTCTTGAAAAGGACTGATTATAATAGGGGCACCTTTGGTGACTTACTCTTTTCAAAAAATAATTATATGTAATTCAAAATACATAACATATTGGTACAACTATAAAGAAATGCCAAAATGACTTACACGTGTGTGATAATATAATCCTTTATGAACTGATGATCGCGGTGGGATTGATTCTTGACTTCTGTGCGCACGTCGGTCTGGATCACTGCCACTATATTTTGGGAAGAATACTTCATTAGCGTTAACAAAAAAAAATGGTTTTGGCACTCCTTACCTTCTGTCGCTACCTTTTAAATAGACTTACTTATAAATAGTTTTATGATCACAAGTTCAAATAATAACTATACATAAAAAAAAACTATATTATGCTCCATTGAGTGTGATGAAATCTTCACGTGGTATTGGTGACTCGATCGCCTTCTCGCTACTGGAACAGTGCTTTTGTTGGGGCCTTGACAGACTGAGTTGATGCGTTGTTGGAAAACCTTTGCTTTAAGCAGTTAGGTGGACTTGAGACGCACACTGCGGTGGTTTCTTCTGATAAGAGGTTTCAAAGATTGGCGCGTTGCTTCAATGGGTATGTACTTCCAACGCTTTTGGTGGCTCTCATACACAGCAGGGCACATGCGATTCAGATTAGTTTCCCTGTGTCTAACGCTTTTACGTAATTGCGTGTCATACGGCCAAGGGGTTAACTTTATTCAAATCACATGTGCTGCGTGGGAAATTGCGTGTAAACACACCTATATAACGAGGATTTTCACTATTTAGATCTAATCCGAACTAAATTATATGCACTTGATACATTACCTGTATTGATTTAGTACACTTTTCATAAAAAAAAAGGTTTACACCATGCTCTTCTTACTAGGACTCTTGAGCTTAGAAAGTCAGATGCTGGTTAAATCGAATTTACAGATCTTGATTGATTTCATAAAAAAACGAGTGGTGGGTGCACGACTGGGTCGTACGCAACTTTCTCTTTCACAGTGAGTTGGGCGTTAGATCATATCATAAGCATTTTGATTATTAATGCTAAAATGATATAATTAATGTAGAAATGTATTAATACGAATGTTTACTCCGAATTTTGAAGGAATCGATGTCAATGTGAATAATAATGATTTTCCGTTATTGGCCAAAAACTGAAAATTCCGTTTAGTGATAGTTGAGCTAAAACTAACTATGTGGAATTGCTTCAAACTGTAATTGTAGTATGTATATTAAATTTCATTCAATTTGACATAATAGTTTGCGAGAAATAAACAATTTTCTTTGTATGGCCTAAATGACAAAATTCGTTATATGGATTTTCTCGAAAAAACTGGGTATGCAGTTTTGTTGGAACTAATATGGTTATAGTATATATAAAGTTTAATCAAAATCGTTAGAGCCGTTTTCGAGAAAATTGAGGTTATGTGTAATTTTTATATGGCAGGTACCGTTATTAACATGGCTAAAAGCAAACAAAAAAAATGGCCTAGAATTATGACCAAAACAAGCTTGGATACGAAGTTTGAAGAAAATCAGTCAAGCCGTTTAGGCTGGGGAGACCATTACGGACAGACGGACCGACGGACCGACGGACCGACGGACGGAATTCCAAAAACCACTTTTTTGGGCTCCGCTATCATCGTAATGTTAGAATCAATCAAAATCTCGAGGTCGAAAATTTTCACGAAAACAATATCTTTCTCTTTGTAAGAGAAAGTTAAAAAATGTTACAGGTACACGCTACAAAACCCAATCACATAACAATTGTGATTTAAAAACTGGCACGTTGCAAAACGGAAATTAGAGGGTATATCTCTCATACCACATTCATTATAATCAAAAATAAAAATTGTTTATACTTCCATTTGAATATTGTAGATTGAATATTGCAAGATCAACAAAAAGCAATCCTAAATTGATTAAAAATACCCATGGGGGTATTTAAATTAAATTAGTTCTAGTGCAGTTCTCGACACTGCCGTTTGGCTCTAAAATGAAGGTTAAGAAATAATTGTGAAGTTATAATTATTAAAAAGTAATAAAATAAATCAAGTTTTTTTTAACCAAAAGTGTCCAGAAAATATTAATTTGCATGACTGGATCGTATCTAACTTCCACATCACTGCGAGATTGGAGTAAGTCCAATTACCAAGAAACAAACAGTTTTTTAGGTGACGTGCAATATGACCAAATCAAATAAATCCATGTTTAAAAAAAATGGCATGATTTCGTTTTTAAAGCGAAATAAAGCCAAATTTTCAGTTTCTCTAAATTTCGCTTTAGATAACGAAATAAAGCCAATTTGGCATTGTTTCGATATAAATACAAATATATAATCACTGTTGGATATGGGTTGCGTTGGGCGTTGTATGTTTGGAAGTAATTTTTTAAGTCGAATCGGCTGTACTAATCAATTATAAACTTAAGAAAAATTTGGCGTTATTTCCATTAATTTCTTGACAGTATTTCGGTTTACACATCGCAATCAAGCCAATTTTATTTCGTTTTGAAAACCGAGCCAAAATTGGAATTTGTTCTTATTTCATAAAGTGGTTTATTTGTTCTATACCTTACATTTTGACTTATTCTTTTCATCATCATAATGCATTCAATGCCACATTGTACATATTCGTCAGACCTCCAATGTGAGCAAACATTTTTTAATGCCAACTACTTTCAAAAAAATGTTGTTCTTGGTCAAGCCATAAGGAAACTGACTGAAATAGATATCCATATTCGAAAGAAATAAATTCTTAAAATTTTTAACTTTTAACGAAAATCGTTTATTTTAAGATAACAAAGTGGAGAAGCGGAACCCAAAAAAGAGGTCTCTGCAATTCCATCATTCTGATTTGTTTGGTCATAATTCTAGGCCATTTTTACTTTTAGCCATTATGTTGAAGGTAACAACAATATAAAAATTAAACATAACCTCAATTTTCTCGAAAACGGCTCTAACAATTTTGTTTAAACTTTATAAAGGGTGTTTGTTTTTAGAGGTATGGAACTTTAAGTCGGCAACACTATTTTAACTGGCGTCCATTTTGTCAGCTGTTTAATGATTTATTTTAAGTTTAGTTTGCCATTTCAACATGAATAGACTGACGTCTGAACAACGCTTCCAAATTGTGAAAATTTATTTTGAAAATCATGGTTCTGTTCGAAATACGTATTGCGCATTGTGGACTTTCCTGGCCTAAAACCACACTGATAAGGACCAATCAGGTTGTTGGTAAACGGTTTCAGGTTCACATATAACGGCAGATAGGATTTTGTAGGTGATGTTGAGGAGACTTATGTAATAGGTACTGTTCAGAGGGTCCCCTTTTTTATTTATCGGGCAAACGATGCTGGGGTTCCATTTTTCAGACATACTTTCATTGATGGTTGGGTCTTGTATAACGAGGGTAGAATCTGGTTGGCTTTAACTTAGCAATGCCCAGTGCTCGCAAATCAGACTACACATTAACTATGCTTATTTTTACCTCCAAGTGGCAACCATCGGTTACTGGTCTAATCCAACCGGATTTGACTTGCTAAACGATAAGTGCGAGTGTTGCTAACAAGACCTAAAACAGCAACACTATAATCACGCTGGTCAGAATGGCGCGGAATGAATACCCGGTCTGCCGTCCCAGGCGAACCAAGATTAGCTGCTTTGACATATTCGGACAACAATATTAAATGGTTCGATCTGCCTGACATCGGAATGTTATTCGTCATCACTGTTTAACAGTCTGCAGAAGTGGTTCTTCCATATCCTCAGCATCGACTGTGTCTCAGCTACGATATTTCCTTGTTCATCTCCACCGGATTCTGTTCGAGCCTTGTATATTTGGCTTTGATGTTTTACACTTTGGTAAGATTTGCGAACATCGTTTCTGGAGTGGCTCTATATCCTCGATCGCGCACTTTTCTTGCTCTTATTTCTTCTTACTGAAAATCCGGTGTTCTGCCCTTCTTCTCTGCCTATAGATCTCAATGGTAGCTCTCGTCTTCACCTGCAGCTTAGCCTTGTAGGCCTCGTTCAGGGCTGCGAGCATCTGTCGGCATTCCTCATCAAACCAGGGGTTTCTTGCTGGTGGCCGCGAGAAACCTAGCACATCAGTTGCAGCAGTTCTAATGGCTTTTTGACGTAGTTGCCATTATTCTGCGACATACGATGCTTGTGTTAATCGAGATGTTAAGGGGTACGCGTTGCGCGAAGGCCTTAGCGGTCTCATGCGGTTGCAGTCTTTCGAAATTAAATTTTCTTAAAGCAAGGTCCAGTTCCAAATAATTCCATTTCAACGTCCCCTAGGGCATGGGGCCATCAATATCCACTACGGGATTGAGCGCTGCCGTTGGCCTTTCGGTTCATTTACCACCATCTCTGCTCAAGCGCCCTGACTTACCGTGGAGATTCTTAAATAATCTGTTGACCGAATATGTAGAAACAGCTCATCTAGGTTCACCTTGGACAGCAGGCCGTGTATTCCGTGCCATTTGGACCAGGCTGTTTAAAGTCTTGCTATTTTTCGTCTTGTTATCAACTCTCTCACTTATCGTTTAGCAAGCTAAATCTGGTTGGATGAGACCAGTACCCTATGGTTACCACTTAGAGGCAAAAATAACCACAATTGGTGTGTAGTCAGAGTTACAACCACTGGGAATTGCCAAGCTAAAGCTATTCAGAAACTACCCTTTTTCTACAACATCCTATCATTTAGGTGAGTTGGCTAATATTAATGTTAGCAACCTCCTCCGGAATGTTTCACTTAGGCAAACGAATATTAGGATAAGTCGAAAGATCCACGTGGTACCACAACGGACCTCTCATGGTTTAAGTGCGTACGTACATCGCATGTAGCTACTATAACCTAACCTAACTCATCTAACCTAACTATCATCTGCCAAAATCAATAGACTGTGTATAACTTGAGGGCTCAGTGGCGCGATGGCTAGTGCGATGAACTGCCGCGCAGAAGGTCTGGGTTCGATTCCCAGTCGTAGCAACACCTAAATGATTTTCACTGGCCCTCCTCTCGTGATGATCTGACAAATCGTCCGAGTAGTATCAATTGTCAAGAATAGCTTATCTCAACTTAGCCGTTCGGAGTCGGCATTAAACAGGAGGTCCCGCCATCGTGCAAGAAGTACACAAGCACACGTGAATGGTTGTGAGAAAGCTAGGCCCTGGGTACTAACGAGCTTGTTGCGCCAAAAATTTGTTTTTTTTTGTGTATAACTTGGAGATCTTTTTGGAACATTCTAACTGAGCTAGTGAATATTTAGGCACAGGCATCTGATGTATAACGGTGACATTTGCCCCATCTCTTTACTTCACATTTCCTGCCCCTAAATAAAATATGTCACCTTCTTCAAATTTTTTTTAAATTTTGTTTTTGTTAACAAAAGCTCCCTAAAAGAGTGCATGCAAAAAAACGTTATAAGGATAGATAAGTAGAACTGATACCAAATGTCATCATCTTAGCTGACAATACTAAGCCCAGAGATCGGAGACACAGGAGACACGACTAAATCGACCGATTCTGAATCAATTCATATACTTTATTATAATGTCTATCTAAATTATTATCGCATCATTGTTGTAGAAATATATTTCAGAGATTGAAAAAACTTAGAGAAACTCTTACACGAGCTTTAAAGGAAAAGAGAGATTTATTCTCCAAACCCAGTATATCCATCCCTGACGACACTCTTAACAAACCCTTTGCAATTTTATCTACCACCCATTTCCTTCTTTCCTAAAATAACCCGCTGCATAGCTCTGGATTATATTATCCTTAAAGGAAATACCCATATTCACCACAAAGCTGTACCATAATATTAACATCTATACCGGCTAATGCGGTCTTTTCAAATTGCATCGTTAGTCTAATAAAATGCAATAATGGTTCTGGAATTTTAGTCACTACATCACTTTACCCCACACGATATATTTCAATTACCCTACCCTCTTCTATGGGTTATGGATTTTGGAATTTCTAAATTTAGACTTGGTGTTCTCGTTGCATTGGAATTTCTTTGCGAGTTTAATTGAAATTGTTGACAAACTTCTAAAGCCCTTCGCAGAGACATTTTCATTAAAAAGTAATTTCTATCGGCGCTATTTTCAGATCTGATGAATTTCATCAAGCCATACATTCAGGGACACATCCATGCTGTGGATTATTATTTTTAATATAAATTTAAATTTTATTGAAAATGTAACCAGTAAGGAGAATCAATATTAGTCACGCCAATTCTCCTTTTTGAAAATAAAGCCGAAGAAGGAATCAAAAATCTAGATCCCAAAAGATTTTCAATATGTCTGGCTTTTTGCACGCAATAAGCTTATAACCTTGTTGCGATAAGATCCAAACCCCATTTAAATAAAAGTGTTCAGTGTAGTCACCTGCAGCCATTGTTACATCGTAAAATTCACAAATCCGGTGTGGCACCTGCGGGAAACGAACGCTCAAAGAAGGTGACGAAGCAAGATATTCGCATAAGATATTCACATGCTTAAATAGGGTTGACAGCAATATGTACACAATCAATTTGTCGGGTGTTAGCATAGTTCATTATATGTTGCTACAGATATCGACTAGCAGATGTTTCCCATAGGTATGTATGGTACTGGGGTTGAGAAATCGATTCGTCTCGTTTAAGTGGGTAGATGTGTGCCTATCGTCATTTGAAACCAGAGCCTGATAGTTTTTGGAAAGGGTGACAAATGAACGGCTTTAAAAGGGATAAATGTAAAGCTGCTCGAAAAATTGGTAGATAATCGGTTCAATAGACAAGTAGCTACTAAAATGTGTCATCTGGCTCGGAATTGAAGGCTCTTTGAGGTGGAGCATTGGTTCTCAAACATATGTTAAGCGTGAAGTTTAGTTTTGTTCTACATCGTCTCCCTGTAGATACAGCTCATTAGGTTTGCGAATTTGCCTATTTTAGTAATTCGAGTCCATATGGTGCACGACTAAGTCGTACGACTTTTCACCTTGCGTGGTCAACCTTAAATTATGTTTGTAAGTACTTTGAATACGGAATTTAAGAAAAAGGCATTCATGCGGCAGAAAATAGTTCGTTTTTGGCCAAAAACTTTAAATTCCGTTAAGAGACATGTATTATGGATCGCCTCATTAAAGGTTTTCGTCGCATTATTAAAATTTTGAATTTGTACTAATTAATGATGTCATCTTGCCCTCTAAACTCGTCAATACAATTTGACACAAAAATTTTATATCGGGTTGTGGCGCAGAGCAAGTGTCGTGAGGTCGGCACTCGGGAGGTGTAGGTTCAAATCCCCAAAGGGTCAGATACTTTCTTTTTTTTATTTTTTTTTGTATCTTATTTCGGTTAACTAGCTGGACTATGGCGCGATTGTGTGTTAGCTGTTAATTTAGTAAGAAAAGAACCCGCAAAATGGTACGATGCGAGGTTTCTTGTAGGAGTACTATTGACATGGACTGAGTATGGAAAGTAAATCAGAAGTGTGCAGTTCGCCCGGGAACAAATTTAAATAGCGAGTGAAGACAAAGTGGAAGATAAATAAATAGTGAGATTTATACAAATGAAGTAGGGTGAAGAATTTAAATAGAGAGAGTATATATATGAATACTCGTTCAGAAATTTAATAAAAAAATACAGCCCAGGTAACACAAAATGTTAAAGTGCAATCCGAAATATAGGAATTACATGAGTTTTTGGTTTTGTCTTAACAGAGAAATTACCTGTGGTTGAAGGTTTTTGTGTGGGACTACGAACAATATTGTGACCAACAACGAGAGCGACACCAAAGGACTTGGAAGACAACACAGTCATCTGCCAAAAGCATCACCGGAACAGCAAGCAGGCGGCTACGATAATCATCCTCAACTTAAGATATCGTAAGTTTATTGACAAGTGTTTTCTTGCTGTGGTGTTAGTAAATGCGGTAGAACTTATTGGTATAATCGCTACGGTGCGTTTCGCTACGGTGTGGATTGTTCGGGTTGATAGATTCGTCAGAAATAAACGGAAGAGAAAAAAATATAAATGTTGAATTGTTGATTCGATTCGAAGACGCGAAGTAAGATACGGTACGTGCAAGAGGAAATCGTGGAATTTCGTGGCAAAGTAACCGAAACCAGTCTTGTACGTTAGAAGATTACATTTTTTTTTATATTTACAATTGTATCGTTACACGTAGATTTAAGTTAAAATTTGTAAATAGAATTAAGTTAGCTTTTGAATTATACATTTTGTTGTTAAAACGTAAAAAAAGCGAGTCCCACGGTTTAGTCACGGTAATAAGTCCGTGGGTAGTTAAGAGGGAGGGACAATCGTGTGGCGCCCATATTCCATCATACTACACGGCCATTCTCCAGAGTTGGTCAGGCAACCTCCCCCATAACGACGCCGGGTAGGGGAAAAACGACGGTAACACATGTTATGGTTTCAAGTTATCTGGAAGTTGTAACTCACCTTTACCACTGTTGAAGTTATACAAATGTGCATTGTATTTGGATGCCACCGTTTTTGGATGCCACCGTTTTTTGGATGCCACCGTTTTAAATACGACTAAATACGGCTGGGGACAGGGATCCATAGTTTGAAAGTTCGAATCCAGACACAGGGCGACATTTTTTTTCTCTCTAATTAGATGTCGAATGGAGAGCGTAGAAGGATCAGTTAAGAACATATAATAGGTAGAGAAATTGAAATACACATTGACAGGAGTGTTAAAGTCCAAAAGGTTAATTTTCAAGATAGTTGCTAAAATCCCTTGTACAAGGTGGCGCAAAAATAACCTTCCGATGTTTTTTGGCTGTAATTTAAAAAAAAATGAAAAACTTTGATTCTTCTTGTGGATTATTTTTATTTGGTCTTTTATTTTTTTTACATCAAGTCGAGAATATGATGTCATGTAAATGGCCGCCGCCACAGTTGATTGTCATTTGAGCCCTTTTTATGGCATTTTCCATCACTTTGGCCAAAACTTCCGGCGATAGGTCCTCACATTCTTGACGGATATTGTCTTTAAGAGCTGCAAGAGTCTGAGGCTTGTTGACATAAACCCGCGACTTCAAAAAGCCCCACAAAAAGAAGTCTGGAGCGGTCAAATCAGACGATCTTGCTGGCCAGTGCAAATCGCCAAAACGGGAGATTAGGCGCCCGGAAATGCATCCTTCAGCATATCGGTTGTGGCACGTGCAGTGTGTGCCGTTGCACCATCCTATTGGAACCACATGTTTTCCAATCCTAATTCATCAAGTTGCGGCAAAAAGAACTCGTTGATCATTGCTCTGTAGCGCTCACCATTCACAGTAACCGTTTGGCCCGCGATGTCTTCGAAGAAAAAAGGTCCGATGACTCTTCCAGCGAAAACAGCACACCATACAGTGACTTTGAGCGGGTGTTACACGCGTGGGTTACACGCGGATTTTCAGTGCCCAGAAGCGTAAATTTTGCTTATTTACGTACCCGCTAAGATGGAAATGGGCCTTTATTTTTGATGAAAAATCATCTTCCTCTTGGTGGTGATTAAGGATGGCTTGAGCGTATGTTAGACGCGATTGGCGGTCAGCAGCTAACAGCTGATGCACCGTCTGGACTTTGTACGGAAACATCTTCAAAACTATTACCAAAATTCGCTGTAAAGACCGTCGACTGATACCCATTTGCGTGGCACGTCGTCTGGTCGATGTCGACGGCGCTTCCATGACATCTTCGGCTACAGCAGCAATATTCTCTGCAGAACGGCTACTCCGGGGTCTGCCACGCCTGGCAGCATCTCGTGTTGTGCCAGTCTCTTCGAGGCGAGTGGCTAAACTTCGCAGTGTTTCACCAGTAGGCATTGGACGGCTAGGAAATCTGCGACGATAAATAGTCACCAATATTCCGCGTTCTGGAGCAGTATAGCGTAACATTTTTTATTAACGTGTATTTCGCATGTATTTACTACACAAATGTCAAAACAGAACTGACATTAGGGGCCAATCGCAAAATTTATAGCATTTTCTGATAGGAGGATTACTTTTGCGCCACCTTGTAGTATACTAAAAGTTGTCTCATAACTCATGTAAAATGTAATTTTGATACTTAGAAAGCAAACATGTTTTTATAAATGTGGCTTAATTTTAGTAATGCACCGCCCAATTTTTCTCTTTCAAGGCGTCGTCGGTGGTCTTGTTTGCATAGACCTATGAATTAAAAAAAAACGAGTGGTGGGTGCACGACTGGGTCGTACGCAACTTTCTCTTTCACAGCGAGTTCGGCGTTAGATCAAATAGTGCGCATTTTGATTATTAATGCTAAAAATTATATAAAATGTTGAAATTTGATTATACAAACGTTTACTCCGAAATTTGAAGGAATCGGTGTCTATGTGAAAAATAATTAATTTTCGTTATTGGCCAAAACTGAAAATTCCGTTTAGTGATAGTTGGGCTAAAAATAATTATGTGGAATTGTTTAAAACTATAATAGTAGTATATATATTAAATTTCATTCAATTTGACATAGTAGTTTGCGAGAAATTAACAATTTTCTTTATATGGCCTGAATGACAAAATCCGTTATATGGATTTTCTCGAAAAAACTGGGTATGCAGTTTTGTTGGAACTAATATGGTTATAGTATATATAAAGTTCAATCAAAATCGTTAGAGCCGTTTTCGAGAAAATTGAGGTTATGTGTAATTTTTATATGGCAGGTACCGTTATTAACATGGCTAAAAGCAAACAAAAAAAATGGCCTAGAATTATGACCAAAACAAGCTTGGATACGAAGTTTGAAGAAAATCAGTCAAGCCGTTTAGGCTGGGGAGACCATTACGGACAGACGGACCGACGGACCGACGGACCGACGGACGGAATTCCAAAAACCACTTTTTTGGGCTCCGCTATCATCGTAATGTTAGAATCAATCAAAATCTCGAGGTCGAAAATTTTCACGAAAACAATATCTTTCTCTTTGTAAGAGAAAGTTAAAAAACGAAGAAAAAAGTCCTATGGCGTTAGATCGCATGGCCATCTGGATGGCCAATTTCGATCGCTAAAGCGGTAATTGGATTGTTTCTCTGGTTGTATGGCATGTGGCACCGTCATATTGAAACCACATGTTGGTCACTTCCATATCTTGTAAATTATGGGTTACGCCTGACCAGCCGCATTTTCGAAGAAAAATGGTCCGATAATGCCTTCAGCCCAAATCCACACCAAACAGTCACGCGTTGTAGATGCATTTGTTTTTCAATAATTACTCGTAGGTTTTCTGAACCCCTAAATGCGAAAATTTTGAGGACTAACGAAGCCTTCAAGATAAAAATGAGCTTCATCACTCAAGATGATTTTGTTCAAAAAATCAGCATCCACTTTTTGTTGTTCCAAAATTCAGCCAATGAACTCTCTTCGCCCTGCATGATAATAGTCTGCAGTTCTTGAGTCAATTGAACTTTTTAAGCATGAAGTTTCATGTCTTTCGGGGAATTCGCTGTATACAGCTTCTCGAAATGTCCAATTCTTCACTACGGTGCCGAATTGATGTTCCTGGACTGTCAGAAATACTCTCTCGAACTCCTTCAATATTTTCTGAGAACGACTTGTGACAGGATACCTAGAGAGTCTAAGATCACTTATTGATCCAGTCTCCCATAATTTTTCTATTATTCTCTTCACAGTTGAATCAGAATTAAATCAGTATGACAGCATTATTCAGTAAGGAAATTGCGGACTGTTATATATTTATATTTATATTTAGTTTTATTATTTCATTACTTTTAAAATATTGCTCAACGTTTTCTGAACGATTTTTCTAAAACAAATTACAGAGCAAAAAATGTTTTAGTAGGGGAAAAAAGTAATTTTTAAGTCTATGTTCGACCAAAACTCATTAACTGACATTTTTCAGAAAACTTTTTTATTGTACCAAAATTATTATTTTCAAATTGTCTTTCATGTAAAGGGTCCGCCAAATAACTTTTTTTAAAAAAAAAAAATTCCGAATAATTCAAAATATTAATGACTAAGGTAATATTAATAATATGTACATAAAATTAAATTCATAAATAATATAACAATAGATTCATAGATGTATATCTGGGTTGTTACAATTTCAACTCAACCCACTCATTGCTTTTCGAGTAAATGGCAATTTTTTGACAAAAACTTTGTATGTAGATATGTTTTCGAGGACATAACTAAGCAATTCATAAAATTTGGTTAAAACCCTATGTTCCATTTTCGAGAAATAAATAAATTAATAAATAACCGTTATACTCATTTTTAGGGAAAAACTATGCAGCATACTAATACACGTCTACACCATCTAAGCTTTAAAATTTATTCAAAGTAGTGTTCGAGAAAAGCAAAAATTATTAGTCATACTCATACTCATACTCAATATCCATATTACACTACACACTAAATTTCATTTAAATCCACAAGGTATTTTTTGATAAATCAGTCATTTTAAAAGTACCGTTATGTGCATTTTTCGGGAAAAACTACTTATGCCATCTTATTTTTGATACTTGTAGAACGAAATGTTCGTATCAATATCATCGACGTAATTTCATCAATTCCAATTAACTTGAATATTCACAATTTTTTACTGAAAACGCCCCGAAAAAATGGGCGTGGCAAAACACTTTATACAGACAAAATATAGATATCAAGATTATCTAAATTTCTTCTTTACGGTTTAGCCAAAAACTACGTTTCCTGAAAAGAGGACGTAGCTCAAAATTAAAGGCCTAACTGGTAACGTACGGATAGATAGATAGACTCAGCTACCGATTCTGAGTCGATGCTTATACTTTACGGTGTCTCTATCTAAATTATTTTGTTACGAACTATATATAAACCTTTATACCCCTATGGAAGACACTTGGGAACTCAGTAAATTGATTTTCAACTCAATTAACGTGGTGCACACAATTTGAGTGATTGCAAAAGCATTTTGGCTAAGGCCCTAGTCCTGTTCTTCAAATGGTGTAAATACAAGTTTCTTTTTAAAAATGCAATAAAATGAATAAAAAAATGTTTTTCCATGTATTATGGCTTTATTTGTAAGAGCAAACATTTCCATTATTTATGGAACACTACGTCGTTCTGCTGCTTCGGCTAGCTTCACAGTAGTGCATTCCGTATACTCTAATTTTCCAAGAATTTGTTAAAGGTTCTTGGATGTGGTTCAATCGTTTCCGGATTGCATGTCTTGGCAATAGCAGCATAGGTGGCCTTGGCGAAGTTACCCAAAGTACCAGTGGAGCCACGAGCCGAGGTATAACAATCCTCAATACCAGCCATGGTCAAGAGCTTCTTGGGGACTGGAGCCGATACCAGTACCACGTGGGGCTGGGATCAAACGCACAGATACGGAACCGCACTTGCATAACATCGGTCCTTGATGGTTTCCCCCCAAAAAAAAAGTCCAAAGGGGTCAAATCAAAGCTTCGAGGCGGCTAATTGATCTCGATAAGACGGCTGATAATACAGGGTTTTTCAACAGGCACGCTACAAAAGTAGAGCAACAGGGACAGCAAATGACACCATATTTTTCTTGCCGCTCTTTTGAAATTTCTCTTCAGTAAGGTTTGCCATTTCATGATGGAAAGATATACCAGCCAACAACGAGTCGAAATTATTAAAATTTACTACCGAAATTCGGAGTCAGTGGCCTCAACGTTATGAGCGCTACGTCCAATTTATGGTCATCATAATCGTCCTAGCAGATCAAGAATTGAGAGTTTAGTGAAAAACTTTGAATCCACAGGCACAGCCCAAATGTGTCTCACACGTCGTTCTCAAGTGTTGGGCATCTCTGTGAGTTCGTTGTGGCGAATTTTGCAAAAAAATTGTTAGGTTTTCGGTAAAAATAAAAAGGCATACGCGATGTTATTAAATGTGCACTCTACGGCGGTTTATTCAAGAATGGTATAATAATTAATATAAGAATTCAATGTTAGATATATGGGTGAATGTAGTACATAATAGAAACATGTATGTGTGTACAATATGTCTACAGAGAAGGAAAAACCAAAAGTACGATGATATTATATTTAACACTCCTTCTATCAACGTACTTAATACATAATTAATATAATTAATTAATTTATTATTATTATTTTTTTTTTTAATTAATTTCATATTATATATATGTAACGCTAATTAAATTAAATCTTGATTAAGAAATTTGTTTAATACAATTCAACTGTTTAGATTTATTTAATGGTTTAGTTAACATATCGGCAATCATTTCACTAGACGGCGTATAAACAACCTCAATTTCTTTATTCAACTGAGCCTCCCGAGAGAAATGATACCGAATATCAATATGTTTAGATTTTGAATGTTGAACATTATCTTTTGAAAATCGAATTGCGCTTTGATTGTCGCAAAATATAATAGTTGGCCTAGGTTCTTTGCAGAATCCGGTCTCGTTGAGAACCCTTCTCATGTGGATGACTTCTTTTGTAGCCTCAGAGAGCGCCATATACTCCGCTTCCATTGTCGATAATGCCACTGATTTTTGTTTCTTACTCTTCCAGCAGATTGGTCCTCCTGCCAGAATCAATAAATATCCTGAACACGATCTACGGTCATCAGCGTCATTTGCCCAATCAGCATCTACAAAAGCATGAAGATCTTCTTTCGTCCTTCGATAAGTCAACTTAAAGTCAAGGCTTCCCTTAAGATACCGCAATACTCGCTTCGCAGATATCCAATGCTGTTGCGTTGGATTTGATGTAAATCTACTCAGAAAGCTTGCCGCAAACGCAATGTCAATACGGGTAGCATTTGCTAAATAAATAAGAGATCCAATGAGTTCCCTGTACGGCATCGATTTACTATTATCATTTTCCATTGACACAACCATCTGACTGCTATCTAAAGGAGTAGAAACCGTCTTAGCATCTGACATGCCAAATCGTTCAAGCAATTTTTCAATGTACCCTCGCTGATTGACTTCGATCAATCCAGTGTCACCTTGTCTACTGACAGTTAACCCTAGGATACTTCGTACTTTACCCAAATCTTTTATCTCAAACTTGTTTGATAAAGCTTCTTTGGTTGATCGCAACTGCTGCAAATTGTCTGATGCAATTAACAAGTCATCTGCATATATGACCACGATAGTTGTTCCGGACTCGTCCTTATTTTGGTACAAACATGGATCAGATGAAGTTTGCTTTAGTCCTATACTCTTTAAAAACTCGTCTAATTTCTTGTGCCATTGCCGACCTGCCTGCTTCAAACCATAGGACGAAGGAGTTTACATAACTTCTGTGTTGAATTTTTATTTCCAGGAAATTGGGGCTGCTCCATGTATATTTCTTCATCCAGTTCTCCTTGTACGTATGCTGTGATGACATCCATCTGGTGTAAATGTAGTTTCATATTCGCACACATTGCAAAAAGTGTACGAATTGTCTCGTACCGTGCCACGGCAGCAAAAACTTCATCAAAATCCACACCAGCCCTCTGCTCACAACCACTTGCAACGAGCCTTGCTTTATAGCGCTCGATCGAACCATCTTCCTTTCGTTTGATGCGGAACACCCATCTGTCTTCTCCGCTCATGGCCTCCTTAAATGACAAGGGTTCATTAATATCGTTAAAAGCTATATTTACCTCAGGATATATAATTTTTCCGCTTCTCAAAGTTATGACGCGGGGTTGGATACTTTCGTCTGAATTGGAATTTGGGGACTTGCACTTGTCATCGTCGTCAGAATTAGGTTCGTCTGCTGAATCGTGACTTTCTTCTTTTATAGGTGTCTCCTCACTGTGATCATCTTTGTAATCTTCCATCACTTTCAGATACCGAGCCTGGTTCTTATCTGCGTGTGGTAAAACTTGTTGGTGTTTGGCTTCAAATAAATTTCTGTTGTCTAGTATGTAGTTGTCTGGACTTATGTATGTATTCGAAGAATTTTACATCCCTGCTTCGCGTCACCTTTCTTGTGTTGGCATCCCAAAGTCTATAGGCCTTAGACTCTTGGGAATATCCAACTAGTCGAAATTCATTTCCCTTCGGATCTAGCTTCTTTCTTCCTGGTGACTTGTCCAACGCGATGACCCTGCTACCAAATGATCGCAGGAAACTTACGTTTGGTTTCTTGCCATGCTATAATTCAAACGGCGTTTTATTACCTAGCGTAGTCGTTGGACATCTGTTTCAAATGAAGGCTGCTGTACTTACTGCTTCAGCCCACAAATATTTTGGAAGCTTGGCCTCTAATAACATGCACCTGACCATATCCAAAAGCGTTCTATTGAAGCGCTCGGCAACGCCATTTTGCTGTGGAGTGTGTGTGGCACTGTGAGTTGTCTTTGAATGCCCTCATCTCTCAAAATATTATTGAACTCCATAGAGAGATACTCGGCACCGTTGTCGCTTCGAAGAAATTTAATTTTCCTACCGGGCTCACGTTCTGCTCGCAGTTTAAAATTTTTGAATGCAATCAAAACTTCACTTCTTTGTTTTAATATTACCACTTCGACATAGCGTGACTTGTCATCAATGAATGTAACAAAGTACAGCGCGCCTCCTAATGATTTCACATTCATTGGACCACAAATATCTGAGTGAACGAGTTTTAATACATCACTAGATATTTTATGTGAAGGTTTAAATGCTTGTTGGCAGATTTTTCCTTTTCCACAGATAGCACATTTCACATCTTTATCGGAAAACTTTGTGTTTATTCCTAAGACTAAACCAAATTGTTGCAGCATTTTAAGTTGCTTAAAATTGATATGGCCGAATCTCTGATGCCAACGAATTAAATTTGTATCATCCGTTTGTACACACGACAGTGCAACACTTTGAATTCTGGTACTCACTTCCATTTCTCGAATAATGTAAAGCTTTCCTCGTTTTTGTGCTCTGAAAAGAACAGATTTGTTTTTGTTGTGAATAATGCACACATCCTCCTGAAAGGAAAACGAAAAACCATTTTTCGTTGCTTGGGAAACGGATAATAAGTTTTGTCTTAAATTTGGCACGTACATCACTTTAGAGAGCTTAATCTTAATAATTTCTCCAGATTGCAATTTTACCACGATCAACACACTGCCGACTCCATTTGCTTCTATGGACACCTTTCCAGCTTTTTATACCCTATCCCATAGGGGGGTATATTAGTTTTGATACTTAGTTTGTAACATAGAGAAATAATTTTGCTACATATACCTCAAAGTATATGGATCGACTCAGAATCGCTAGCTGAGTCGAATTAGCCATGTCTGTCTGTCCGTCCGTCTGTCTGTTCGTCAGCGGTTTTTGGGCCTTAAATTTTGAGCTAGGATAATGAAATTTGGTATATAGGAAATTTTGAAATCCGCCCACTGCCACGCCCCCTTTTTAGGAAAACTTATTTTTTGGCCAAACCGTAAGGAATTTCAAAAAAGTGTCTGAGTAGCATATTTAGACAATATTAATATCTATATTTCGTTCATCCAAAGTTTTTTGCCACGCCCACTTTTTGGGGGCGGCTTTAGTAAAAAACGCTTTTTGTCCAAATTTTAAAACTTTCGAAAAAAATGTTGATGCAAATACTTCCGCAATGGTAATATAAACATTTTGTCCATAGATCATTTTCACCTACGCCCACATTTTGGGGGCGTTTTCTTACAAAAACCATTTGTATACCCCATCCCAAGGCATTAGCAATAGAAATACGTTGCTTTTTGTCGAACCACACAAGATTTTGAGAAACTGTCTGAGCAATATATAGTGACAATGTCATTTTCTGTATTTCATCGCCATAAGACCTATATTTTGAGGATATTAATTTAAAGGATGGGATGGGATAGGGTATTCAACGATCCGCATAGCGGATTGTAGCCTCTCATATGTTTTAATTTGCATTGGATCGTAGCTAGTCCACTCTACAAATTTATTTTTGTTTCTCAATGTGAGAAGTATTTGCGGGATTCATTTTTTATATTTCTCAAAAAAAAAAAAAAACGATAATAGAATTTTTTTTTTTTTTTGTGTTTCGCGAAATTGGAAAATTATTATTGACTAATTAATTATTTTCTACGAAAACTATTTCGCGTTCTAACTGGGCCCATAACCTGTTAGGTTTTCGGTAAAAATAAAAAGGCATACGCGATGTTATTAAATGTGCACTCTACGGCGGTTTATTCAAGAATGGTATAATAATTAATATAAGAATTCAATGTTAGATATATGGGTGAATGTAGTACATAATAGAAACATGTATGTGTGTACAATATGTCTACAGAGAAGGAAAAACCAAAAGTACGATGATATTGTATTTAACAAAAATCTTGGCCTACATCCTTACAGGATTAAATTGACGCAAAAACTGAAGCCGCTTGACCATCAGAAGCGTCGTATGTTCGTGAATTGGGCTGAGCAACAACTTGAAAATGATTCGGATTTTCATTGAAAAATCATCTTCAGCGATGAGGCTCATTTCTGGCTGAATGGCTTCGTCAATAAACAAAATATGCGGTATTGGTCAGGCAGAAATCCACACGTACTCCATGTGTCCTCATTGCATCCCGAAAAAATTGAAGTTTGGTGTGGTTTATGGGCCGGCGGCGTCATTGGGTCGTACTTCTTTCGTGATGATCAAGACCGGCACGTTACTGTGAATGGGAATCGCTACCGTTCAATGATAACCGAATATTTTTGGCCCCAATTGGATTATATGGACTTGGAGGACATGTGGTTCCAACAGGACGGCGCCACAAGCCACACAGCGAATGTCACAATCAATTTATTGGAAACCAAGTTTGGAGAACGTGTTATCTCACGAAATGGTCCAGTCGCTTGGCCGCCTCGGTCGTGCGATTTGACGCCGTTAGACTTTTTCCTGTGGGGCTACGTCAAGTCTATGGTCTATGCCAACAAGCCAGCGACGATTGATGAGCTTCGTACTAATATCGAACGTGAAATTGCAGCAGTATCGGCCGATTTATGCTTGAAAACCGTCGAAAATTGGGTTCAGCGTCTGGACTTCTGCAAGCGTGCCCGTGGTGGCCATACAAAAAAACAATCGAGATCCATACATAATGGCATCTAACGTACTTTCTTTCACAGGAATTAAGAATTTCATTAATATCCAAAACCGTTTTTGTTTTATTTAAAAAGACTTTTGTAGCGCTCTTATTGAAAAACCCGATACGATTTCGGAATTTGGAAGATCGATTGTGGCATGGGCATGACGCGCTATCCGAGATCTTTCTGCAGAATTCTCCTTTGGCTAGTGAGTGAAATGTTGAGCTGTTGAGATCAATGACGTGTTGATGTTCGTGAATTGAGTTTCAAACTCTAAGCTGCAGCAGCCACATTATGGTCTGTACGACGATGGGGAACATGACTGTTGTCCACTAGCATACCAGTATCACGAACTTTTTACATAAACATTCGTACAGCAGCCGCTCTGGGTGCTTCATTTCGGCCAAAAGTTCTTTTCAAATAACGCGCTCAAACACTACGTAGCACCCATTTTGAAAATAAGTTTCCTTAAGACTAAATTCGTTCCGCGGAGGTATGAAATTGACTTTCTGTCAAGATGTCGTGCGGGAAACACTTGTCAGTTTCAAAGTCTTTTTGATGTTTTCAACTAGGTAACTACGCCATAAAAACATCTAACATAATGAAAAATGCATATGTGTGCAATAACGCATACAAAATCTACTACATATCTAGTTTAGAAAGGGAATCAGTTGAAAAAACATCCTGTCTAAAAAAAAAAAGATTTTTCAGAACCAAATCAATATTGTAGTGAGAATAAAAAGCTTCACATCTATCCGTTTATTAATTTTTCCTCGAATGGCAGAAGGTGCCTACAAACAAAGACGTAAAAATTGAATTCAATATCCATCCTCGGACGGATATGAATATTCATGAGAATTTCAAAATCTGACGATTATCGAATGCATTTTGCAAAATATGCAGAAGTCTTCAACCATCATCGCCTTTGGGTAGACAATGCAATGTTGGATATTTTTGTGCAAAATTTGCAATGCAAAAATGGGGTTCAGCAAGTAAAATGAAGTGAAACTTCGGAGGAGCTTGTCCTTAGTTTTTGTGTGACTTATAGAAAATTCCTGATAAGCAAATATACCTTTACAAATGTGTCTTAACTCTCACTCAACTACTCTGATTACCCTTAATTTCAATTTAATCAACCTCCTCGATTGGACAAGTCCAGTAACATGAGGCTACTTGATTGAATTATTTCGCCACACAGACGATGTCAGATGGCACAGAAACTGCTAAGAGTTGAAGACATTGGGTTCAAAGATTACCCTGGTCTTCGTAATAAAATCATATAAAGTGCATGGTAGCCTTGTTGATTCGGTTTTTCAGATTGGGCTTTGTGACAGGACTTACGTTCTCCCATATCCGAGGAGATCGTAAAAAACTCCTAAAATGTGATGATTTACTGAAAATGATGAAATACCCAAGACAAGGAATATGTGGTATGGGATCACAACTGTTGCAAGGACTCTGAAATCTGTGTAGCACATGAAGAGTTTTATTTCAACGAAAAGTATGTGCCTCGGGTGTGTTCAATTTTTTTTTCTTTTATAGCAAAGGAAATAAAATGGAAACTGGGTGGACTTGGGGTAGACATTTCATATCTTTTTTATTACTCATAGGTAACTACATATGATACTGGTCCGTAAAGGGATTCTAAGAGAATTTCTTATACTATCGGAGATTCATGAAAACAAGTATTTCTTCGTATATCTGAAAACAGTTTAGGAAGGTTTATAATTACGATATAAAGTGTATTTTATGGAGTCTTGCTTATTCGTCTTAAGAATGATCAGATTTTCCACCTTTCACTGGTACGAATTGTTTTGATGATGTTTCTAACAACTTTGATGAAGAACCGGGACCTTTCCAAAAAAGCTGTTGTAAGCAGGCTTTAACATTATAAGTTGTTTTAACGAATTGCGAAGGTTTGATAAAATGTGCACTTTCGCGTTCTAAACCAAAAGTCATGAGGATTCTAGGTGTTTACATATAATTGGATCCTAATGGCGATGATGAGATCCCGTATAGGTCATATCTACGTAAACGGGACCGAAAAAAAACCTGTCGATTTGGATATTTCCATTATCTGCCAAAATGTGAAGATTTTGAGTTTTTACGCACTTCCCTTGCCTAAAATTGATAAGGGCCGAGCAGGTTATTGCTAAACGGTGTCTAGCATTCACATATTACGGCAGATTTGATTTCGTAGATGATGTTGTGGAGTCTTTTGCCTCTGTAGTTAGCGCAGTTCAGGGGTTCTTCTTTTTTGTGGATCCAGCAAACGATGCTTATGTATACTTTCATCCGACCAAAATTTGGTATTAATAAAGCTCCGCGTGAAGGACGTCATTTAAGTCAGTATATTGTTGAGCTTATATGCATAGATATTGCTATCCTTACTTCACTTAGGTCAGGTGGTTGATAGTTTTGACTCGTTCTTCCGGAGTGCTTCTTCCATACCCTCAGCATCGTTCATCTTGACAGGATTCTGTTCAAGCCTTGTATCCCCAGTTTCAACGTTCTACTTCGGTAATGCTTGCGAACATCATTTCTGGAGTGACACCTCTCTTCTTCTACATTTTTTTGTTCTTTTTTGTTCTTCCCTAAATATTTCCTCTAAAGAGCGGGTCTTGGCTTCAATTGAAGCTTCGCCTTGTAGACCTTATTTTTTGATACGATAAATCTAACATAACAAATGTGAACGAGCTTAAGTTTGTATTACATCGTCGCCATTGGTCTGCGATAATAGATGTATTAGGTCTGGGAGTATTGTATTAGGCGAGAGTTTAAGAGATATGCTTTCTGCAAAGGTCCGGATGGTTTCTTATGATTGCAGTCTTTGGTCATTAATTTTTTTCACTGGTTGTCGCATTTGTTGTGGCGTAGTGTATAACCTTGTCTAGAGACCGCCATGTCCCTTTACTGATATAGAGTTGAGGAATTGTGTGCTGGCTATATATTCTAAAATGATTTTGACTTCGTACGTCGATCGGAAGCCACTAAAAATTGTTGTCCAGGAGCTCGTAGAAATAGTCCACTGCAATGCTATCTTTTTTCTCTGTGCGTCGGAGGTTGAGTTTATATAGGGTGTTCTTTGTTAGAGACACATAGAACTTTTTCAAAAATAATATACAACAAACTCAATAGAATGACAAAAATGTTGGCTTTATTAGCTCAAAAACTTCATGGCATTTAAAGTCAACAAAGTCATAGTTACACGCGCTGTATATCCAGTTGATCCATCTTGTTGGAACCATTTCTCCTCCAAATGATTTTCAATGACATGAGGAATAAAAAATTCACGAATCGTTTACCATTCACGGTAATGTTGACACCGGTTTCGGATTTAAAGACAAATAGGCCGAAGATGTCTTCGGCATGTAAACTGCATCAAACAATGATTTTTCCAGAACGTAATAAAAAAGAGTCTCATGAGGAATGTGCTTTCTCAAAAAACGACAATTCTGCTCGTTCACATACCCGTCAAGCCAGAAATGATCCTCATCGCTGAAGATTATTTGACGATAAATATCTCATTCACCCAACACATGACGCAATTGATGGTGGTCCACTGACTTTAAATCTTGCACCATTTGGATCTTATATGGGGGTAGGCCAAGATCTTTCCTCAAAATTTTCCAAGTAGTTCACGGGCAGGGACCGAGTTCCTCAGAACGTCATCGGATCGTTAAACTCGGGTCCTCTGTCACACTCACGTCGACAGAAGCGATGGCTTCTTCTGCACGATACGAGCTCGATTTGGTTGAATATTATCGAAAAGAGTAAATGTGGTCATGAATCGATCCATAGTATTGAGTATTAGCTACTAGAAGATAACGTGTACCATAAACTTGACAAAGTGCCACGATTTGTAAATGTTGTTCTGGTGTAAGTCTTTCCCTAGTGATTTGCTAAATTATAGTGTAAAAAGTCAAACATACACTTTATTCAGCTAGTTTAGCAGTTATTCCTATCGGAAGTTCTATACCTCTATGAAAACATCCTTTATAAAACTATGTTGGCAATCTTAGCCTTTATATGGATTGATACAATGCGTTCGCCATAGTCAGTATCTTATAACAAATACGCATTCGAAGAGCCGTTCTTTCTGCTCAATTATTAATCTTTTTGCTTAGGACTTCGGCTAGTTGTTCTGCTGCCTTTCATCTGTTTACTTACTTAAGTGGCACTACAGTCCGGGATGAACCTGGGCCTCAACCAACATGCCTCTCCAATTAGCACGGTCCTTAGCTAACTGCCTCCAGTTGCGCACTCCAAATTGGTTGAGGTCGGTTTCTATTTGTGCGAGCGACTTAAGGCGAGGTCATCCTCTATTGAATCGAAGACTCTGCGAGCCGGAGTATTGGTGTCCATTCGATCTAAATGCCCTAGTCATCTTAAACGTCAAATGCGGAGATTTTGGACCAGGGGTATGTCGCTGTAAAGCTCGTATAGTTCGTGGTTGAATCTTCGTCTCCATAGCCCGTCAACGCTAATGGACCGAAGATTTTTCGAAAAATGTTTTCTCTCAAATCGACCATGTATTTCTTCATCCGTTTTGGAACGGTGCATGCTTCAGCGCCGTAGAGCAGGACTGGGATGATCAGGGTCTTATATAGAATCTCCTTAGTAGTTCGAGTGAAGGCTTTACTACTACATCGCCTTCTTAGCCCTAAGAAACAGCGGGTGGAAAGGGTAATTCTTTGTTTAGTCAGAGTAAATAGCGGAGCCGAGGTAGACAAAGACCCGTACTACCTCAAAGTTATATCAGTCAATGGGCCTGACTAACACTTGAAATTCCTTGATAACCTATTTGCCGAATATGTCGAAGCAGCTTATCTAGGTTCGCCTGGGATGGCACACCGGGTATTCATTCCGCGCCATTCTGACCGGGGTGATTATAGTGTTGATGTTTTACGTCTTGCTATCAACACTCGCACTTATCGTTTAGCAAGTCGTTTCGTATCGTTTAGCAAGTCAAATATCCACCACGCCACAACAAACCAGAAATACTGTGAAAAAAATTTAATGTCGATGGACTGCAATTGCAAGAGACCGCCAAGGCCTTCGCGCAGCGCTAAAAATCTCGATTTACACCATACCACCAGCATCTAATGTCGAAGAACAATGGCAACGATGCCAACAAGCCATTAGATCAGCCAGGTTTTCGCGGCACCCAGCAAGAAATCCCTGGTGAGGAATGCTGACAGATGCTCTCCAAGAACGAGGCCTACAAGGCTAAGCTGCAGATGAAGACGAGAGCTGCCATCTGCTATAGGCAGAGAAGAAGGGAAGAACATCGGCTTTTCAGAAAGAAGAAAAGCGCGCGATCGAGGATAAAGCGAGATGCCACTCCAGGAACGATGTTCGCAAGTTTTACCAAAGCATAAAACGTCAAAGCCAATGACTCAAGGCTCAAACAGAATCCTGTCGATGTGAACAAGGAAATATCGTAGTTGAGACAGAGTCGATGCTGAGGATATGGAAGAACCACTTCTGCAGACTGTTAAACGGCGATGACGAACAACATTCTGCTGTCATGTAGAATGAACCATTTAATATTGGAAACGGCAGAGAAAACTGCCAACCACCCGACCTCAGTGAAGTGAGGATAGCAATATATAAAATCAAGCTTAATAAGGCCGTAGGAAATGACGGCTTTCCCGCAAAGCTTTATAAAGCTGGCGGAGATGACTTGGTAAGTAACATCCACCGACTCATAAGCCAAATCTAGTCGGTTGAATGTATGCCTGAAGAATGGAACCTCAGCATCGTTTGCCCGATCCACAAAAAAGGAGACCCTCTGAACTGCGCCAACTACAGAGGCATAAGTCTACTCAACATCGCTTACAAGATCCTATCTGCCGTAATATGTGAACGCTTGAAACCGTTTACCAACAACCTGGTTGGGCCTTATCATTGTGGTTTTAGGCCAAGAAAGTCACTGATCAGATCTTCAGGCTAAGAATGGAGATATCGCTGCTCCATCAGGGGCGGAAACGATTTCACCGACACATTCGATACCAAAAAAGGATTTAGGCAAGGCAATGCGCTGTCATGTAACTTCTTCAATTTGATTCTTGAGAGGATTGTGCAAAACTCCCGAGCGAGTACCAGACGAATTGGACAGAACGTCACCATTGAAAGATATAACTAAGAGGTAGTACGGGACTTTTTCTACCTCGGCTCCGCTATTAACTCTGACTTAACAAAGAATAACCCTTGCCACCCGCTATTTCTTAGGACTAAGGAGTCAATTTAGTAGTAAAGCCTCACTCGAACTACTAAGGAGATTCTATATAAGACGCTGATCATCCCAGTCCTGCTCTACGGCGCTGAAGCGTATACCGTATCAAAAGCGGATGAAGAAATCCTTGGTCGATTTGAGACGCCAATTCTTCGAAAAATCTTAGGTCCCGTTTGCGTTCGGAGTCAAGTATACTGGCGTTAAGCAACTTCTCAGTAAGCGAGAATATATCATTTGAAAAGGCCTGGCTCTATAGGGCTAACAAATAGGAATTGGGTATCAAGGAAACTTCTTTTCTTATTCATACGCATCCCCCTTTAATATCATATAGACCCGAAATGAACAAAAATGATGACTTACGAGTTTGCACCTAAACAGAATCTCAATTCATTTATTTGGATTCGGCTTAACACTATTGGTCCCGAAATCTTACAAGCAATACACTTCTACAGATGAACTGTTAGAAAAATTAGGCTCTGGTGACAAGTGAGTGTAATGCAGCAAAAACCCGTATTTTTAATGACCTATTGCAGCGATAAGTAAATAACTTTCAACATATGTCAAAATGTCAGATATAGGTACATCTGACATTTAGACTGTGACGGATGTAATAAACACTTACATAAACACCCACATAAATTGCCAACAATAAAACGTTTTTCGTATACGTTATTGTTTCACTCAACATCCATTCCATATGTCCTTCCGTTTATCAATATTTAAAGCCGTAACCAAACGTCTCAGGAGAGAAGATCTAAGCCGTAGGGCATTATATTTTTAACAAGAAAAACTATACTGATGCTAAGAACGTGACATAAAATGTTATAAAACTTCTTTCATGACGCCTAAAGGAGTACCATCAACGTGTTATGTCCTCCATCACAAATGCTTTTGTTGTCCTGACTATGCTCGTTTCAGATTAACTGGTAAGGGGGGGACAGATAATAAAACAACCGAGGAAATAAAAATTCACTTGCAGCTTGGAGTACCCAATGACTATAAGACAATGGGAAGAGGCTATCTAGAAAGGATGGTTAACCGTAAAAAGGCGTAAAATATTTAATTGTTTTCTGTGGGTGTAGGGTTGCCATATATGCGAGTACTATGAAGTGAACTACAAAAATGAGGTTAAGTAAGTAAAATACATGTACGAATGGTGATAATAATTTTGATGGCGCCATTGGAGGTAGTGGATTTACGCAGCCTACTATGAACAGTCGAGACAATTACTAAAATTGGTTTCTCAGGAATTGATGACGGTAGATGTTGATTGTCGAGGGTACGCTTTGGCTTTATGTCTTAAATGGGTTTCTGGTTTATCCTTGTGGTTACATATTTAATAAAGATGTAAGGCAGAAAGACACTTTAGACTTTTACGATGAAACAAATGATCTTTGTTTCTTCTTTGTAAGTCAAACCTACAAACATATTATGCAATCCTTACTAAAGTGGCAATACAGTTCGGAATGACCTGGGTCTAAACATATGTCCCTCTCCAATTAGCCAAGGCCTTTGGTAGCTACCTCCAGTGGCCACATTTTAAAATAGTTGAGGTCGGTTTCTATTTGTAAGCGGTACCTAAGACGACCTCTTCCTCAGCTCCTCAGTCTGACGTCTGTCTGGGAATCGAAGACTATGCGATTTGGAGTATTGCTATACATATCAAACCCATCTTAAACGTCCTATGAGGAGTTGTTTGAACATTTGTATGTCGCTGTATTTTTCTGTCAAAACTACCACGGATTTCTTCATGCCGTTTCCAATGATGTCAATACCAATGATGTCAATATCGTCGGGTGCACCGAATTATGAAAGATTGAAACTCTGGTGTTGGCTCTGGGGATTTTAACAATCCTCTCAAGAGGAGTCTTTGGGCTTTTCCCATGATTTGACTAAGTGTGAAATGGTGATCAGCTGTATACTTTCCTGGCCTAAAACCACACTGATAATGGCAGATCAGGTTGTTGGTAGACGTTCACATATTACGGATGATAGTATCTTGAAGGCGATGTTGAGGGGACTTTTGCCTCTGTAGTTGGCACAGTTCAGAGGGTCTCCTCATTTTTGATCGGGCAAATGATGATGAGGTAAATTCTTTAAGCAACTTTAATCCGATTAAATATTGATTATAATAAATAAGATAAGGTTAAATGGGCGATAAACTCATTTAAACCATACAAGGCACCAGGGACAGACGGAATTTTCCCTGCTCTTATACAAAAGGGCTTGGACTTTTTCTTGCCCAATATAGTTGCCTTATTTAGGTTTAGTTTCAAACCAGGCAAACCGATAGAACTACCTAAATCATACCGTTCTTAACATCGTTTTTTCTGAAAACAATGGAAGGAATACTAGACCTACACATTAGAGAATGCTTATATGAAAGCACACCTCTGCACCCCTGTCAATTCGCCTACCAAAAATCTACGGGAGGAGCACTTTTAAGTTTAACATCACAAATAAAAAGTGCATACCAAAACAAAGAAGTAGCTTTATGTGCCTTCCTAGACATAGAGGGCGCTTTTGACAACACTGGATACGACTCCATATCAAATGCTTTGACTCATAGATAGATATCAAATCCCACCATCAAATGGACCAAAGCGATACTTGAAATTTGTAAAATAACTGCTTCGTCAGCACTGACCTCAGTATTAGTAACAGCCGTTAATGGCTGCCCTCAGGGAGGAGTACTCTCACCCCTACTATGGACACTGGTTATCGATGACCTACTTCAAAACCTAAGTAATGCAGGCTTCAATATAATTGGATACGCCGATGACCGTCTGCAAAACGCCCTTAAGATAGTTAAGACTGGTGTAGAAAAGAAAGTCTTTCTATAAACCCCAGCAAGACTGTCATCGTCCCTTTTACGAAAAGGAGAAATTTAAGTTTTAACCAAATTTCAATCAATGATACAGACATTGAGTACTCCAAAAGTAAAATATCTTGTCGTGATCCTCAATAAAAAAACTAAGCTGGAACTCCCACATAAAAATTCAAAAAGCAACCACAGCTTTCTGAGCTTGCCGAAGCATGTATGGTAAAACCTAAGGAATCTCTACAAAGACCACACACTGGATCTATACGATCATGGTCAGGCCCATTATCACAAACGCTTCAATAGTATGGTGGAAAAAGTCATGCAAAAAACAACCATTAATAAACAAGGTACAACGGCTTGCCTGTCTGAGCACTACCGGAGTCATGCGTACCTGTCCCATTGCGGCTATAGAAGCCTTAATAGGACTAACGCCCTCCCACATCTATATAAAAAAAAGTGGCAATTCGCAGCATAGCAAGTTTGACACAAGCGGATGAGTTAAACATTAGCAATCACCCAGAACTAAATGAACTACTATCCGGACTTCCAGAACTTGACATAGTCTGTGCGGCTCAGACCGCTTACCCAAGACACTATGCACAAAAGATTCTCAACGGAGATCATGACCAGAGAAGCAAGGGTAAGCAATAACCCACCAAACTGCCAAAACGACCTAAACTGGTATACAGATGGTTCCAAAATGGACCCAGGGGTAGGAGCTGGTATCCATGGACCAAATCGGAACGTTTCCATGCCATCAAAGAATGCGCAAACCTGTGTACTCAGGTATTAAAGGCGCCAACATCCATAAATTCACGGACAGTCAGGCAGCTATAAAAGCCCTTAGCTCACACATTATTGACTCCAAATCAGTACTACACTGCTTTAATTCCCTCCAAACACTTAGCTCCAGGAACAAAACCTGGTTCCCGGACATAATGTGATTGAAAGCAACGAAAAAGCTGATGAACTATCCAGAAAAGGCTCGGAAACCCCTTTCATTGGACCCGAACCCTACTGAACAATCCCCAAATCATACATAAATCTGGCTTTAAAAAACTGGGAACAAAACAAATGTAAGTCATACTGGGAGAACATCCCAGGCCTAAGACAGGCCAAAAGAGCTATTCAGCCCTTCAAAACAGATGCCAACAAGATACTAAATCTTCGCAGGCACGATATAAAGAATTTAGTAGGCTACCTAACGAGTCACCACGGCCTGCGATATCACCTAAATAAAATGCATTTAGTCGACTCACCGGAGTGCAAACTATGTCTAGAAGAAGACGAAACAGCCGAACACATCATATGTGAATGCCCGGCCCTTTACAGTATACGAAGGGTATCCTTCTTCAGGGAAATATTAAGTCTGCAGAAGTGTTTCTTCCATATCCTCCCCACCGACTGTGTCCTATCTACGATCTTTCTTTGTTAATTTTGACTGGATTCTGTTTGCGCCTTGTTAACGCCGGCTTTGACATCTTACACTTTGGTAAAACTTGAGAAGAAGTTTTCTGGGATTACACCACTTTATGTCTCGGATCGCGCGCTTTTCTTGCACGTCCTGTCTTTAGCTTGAGTTTTGAATTGTAGACCTCGTTTTTGGCTGCGATCATCTACCGGCAAATCAAGTGTTTTTTTTTTTCTGCTGGGAGCGATAAACCTAGCACATCAATTGCGGCTGATCTAATGGCTCGTTGACAACGTTTCTATTGTTCATCGAATAGTTCATAGATGCTAGTGGTATGGTAATACTCGAGAAGTTAAGGGATAAGCGTTCTACGAATGCCTTGGCGGTCTGTTGTTATTGCAGTGTTCCACATTAATTTGTTTTACAGTATATTTCATTAGTTGTGGAGTGGTGGATATTCGCATTCTTACCTTGGCTGCAACAAGGTAGTGTTCCGAGTCCATGTTAATCTCTCAGAATGTTCGGACATCCAACATACTGGATGCATGCCTCTTCTTTATCGCAATGTGGTCAATTTAATTGACCAGTCGTTGAACTGGCGACGTCACTACTCATGAATATCGAGGTGAAGAAAACTTTTGCTGGCTATAGTGGCATTTCATTTCGCAGCAAAGGCAAAAAGCTGAAGTCACCCTGCACGATTTTAATATCATAATTCAGTAAGTGCTCGAAAATTTTGTCAAGGTGCTCGTAATACCATCACTCCGTCGAAGTATTTTGCCTTGTTTCGGATTGTAAGAATGAGTTCGATTATGTCTTCAAATATATGACTTCTTGACTAAGTGTCGCACTTATAACATCCGAAAAGTCACTGGTTTAGCTTACTTACACTGATCGTAGTAGATATCACAATTTTTCATCCTTATTTTCTTGATGGCAGTAATGTCTGCTCTATAGCATCTTAGGGTTTACGGTAGTCGTTCGGCTGCACATTTTTTTATAAAGAGTTCTAACATTTCATATACATTTCAGATACATTGTTTTTCGTTTTATTTGTAGCATGATCTTCAAAGTTTAGTCATTCTTTTTTGAGTCCTTTCACTGCTTCGTAACTATAGAGTAGCTATCACAAAGCGGTCATAGCGAACTCCATAGTTCTCCTCGAACGTCATAGAAAATGATCCTGCTTACTTTGGTTTAAAGCTACTTCAACAATTAATTCTAAAAATCTTTCCCATTCTACTTTTCAGTAGGAGAACGCATTAAGATATGAATGCACATTAGATTTCCCTAAAGCCAAGCTTTGGACGTACGCTGAAATATAGAGATTTGTATATTCGCAGGATTTTCTTCCTGGTTCGGTGCTCTTCCCGTGAAGAGTCTCTTCTGTCATCTAGTAGGCTATGGAGATCTCGGCTACGTTTTTGATGATATTGCGAACTGTATCCATTGGGTGTTGACATTTTTCAAGGATGATGGCACAGCGAGGAGACTCTCACTCAGTTTTTATTTGTAGACTCTTGGAATCTCCGGCTCACTCACCATTCGTAGCTTCTTCTCGTTGTACAGTCAGGCTCTGAATTTCGCTGTGACGATAAAATGGCTCAGTGGTGCGATGGTTAGTGCGATGAACTGCCGCGCAGAAGGTCTGGGTTCGATTCCCAGCCGTAGCAACACCTAAATGATTTTTCACTGGCCCTCCTCTCGTGATGATCTGACAAATCGTCCGAGTAGTATCATTTGTCAAGAATAGCTTATCTCAACTTAGCCGTTCGGATTCGGCATAAAACAGGAGGTCCCGCCATGGTGCAAGAAGTACACACGCACAGATGAATGGTTGTGAGAAAGCTAGGCCCTGGGTACTAACGAGCCTGTTGCCCATCCGAACGTGTATGTACAGCCAGGATGTTGGATGCGTGTCTCGCATCTATGAGCAGGTCGATTTGGTTGGCCGTTCGACCATCTGGAGATCGACAGGGTATATTCGAAGTTGTGGGAACATAGTGCTGTTGTCGTGGAGGTCGTAAAATTTCTTCTTGATAGGGCCTTCAGTCTCAGCGGTCTTTGGCAACACCAAAGTGGATCACCTATTTAGATAGGATCTCACTGCAGTACGACCCTGACCTATATGTATAATGGACATTTTTTATTGGAGGTACTCAAATCTACTCCGGCATAATACAATCAGCTAATGTAAAAAAAACTGTGAGCTAATATAACTAATTTATTCAAACAATTCGAATTTGTTTTCAAAATCCACACATGGCAACACCTCCTTCTATTCCAGCGCCCACAATGCCATGTCGGTAAGGTAATCAATTTTTATTGATCCCGGAGCTATTTTAAAAATCGGATAATATCCTTTTTGTGGGTTACGTTTGTACAATAGATAGATACACTAGTTTTCTTTTAGTATGTGCCATTAAAGCGATTTCAAGTTACTTCCTCCCAACTTTATTGACAGTCAAACATACAAAGACACTTCGAATGCCATTATCCTCTTGCGGTATCTAGCTATTTTGCATATTCTTTACAATTTAATTAAGTAAACACGCAATCCACATACCAATTTGCAACATGACCGCCTTCTCATTTCCTATTCGCCTGAAATCCTATCCGACTTTTCACGTACTCCGACTGACTTCTTTCTCTCGGGTTATCCTTGTAGAGCATTTAATTAAGATATGTAGTGGTATAGTCTTTGGAAGGATGCTTTTTGCTTTCAGTTATGCAGATGAACACATTCATTAAGTTATTCCGTGTTTTGCGATGGTTGTGGCATTTAGCAAGCAATAGTATGTGGTGGGTGCATATTATGATGATGAATAAAGGACATAGTTGTAGTTCTGAGATTCTGGAACGATGATCATTGCGACTCGTAAGTATAGTAATTTCTGACTTCATTTTTTAGTCTGGGAATAGTGTTGCTTACACTTTTTTAGGATTCCTTGAAACATTTGAAAAAAAATCGTAAAAATTATTTTCAAAGAATCAGAAAAAAATCATAAATTTATTGAGAAATATACCTACTGTTTTAAATATCTTGATCACTCTTTGCATTTGTAACAGTGCCGTATAATCAAATCTAAACGGATTACTTAGTTTTGGAAATCATTATTATCCGTCGAGCAAACGCTCTTACATATTTTCTTTAAATTCAGTACTTCGGAAAGGACCATCGTGAGATATATCTTATAAAGAATCGTTCATTTACCGCTTCCTATCTTTACATTTAAATAAAACAAAGTGTGTGTAAGATATCGTCAATATTTTTTTTCATTTGAAATGCCTATTGACGTCATTTTGTATCATCTTTTAAAAGTTCCACCGCGGCTCCCTGGGTGGCGCAAATCTGGCGATTCTGGCGTATAAATCAGGCTGAATTTGAACAATAGCATGGGTTATATTGGCTTTGAGTGCTGCTGTGGTTTGTGGCTTATTCGCGCAGAATTGTGACTTCAGAAAACCCACAAGAAAAAAGTCTAATGGGGTCAATTCGCACGTGAATATGCTCTCGAATTGCTCGAGCAGAATTTTCAATCTGTCATGGCCCATAGCACCATCTTGTTGAAACCACATGTTGGTATTTATATCACCCAATTCACGTCAAAAGAAGTTGGAAAACATCGACATATAACGCTCGCCATTGACGGTGATGGACTGGCCAAAGTCGTTCAGAATGCATTGGACGCTATGAAATCAACGCTATAAACTGTCAAAGTTCGGAAGTCCCTATTGGAAGACCCTTTATTATTTATCCCATCTCAAAATTTTAGGACGGACTTATTAACCTCTATGCCTATGGCATCTGCTATTTCGAAAGAGAAATAATTTCGATAGATATACCTCAAAGTATATGGATCGATTCAGAATCGCTAGCTGAGTCGATTAAGCCATGTCTGTCTGCCCGTCCGACCGTCCGGCCGTCTGTGTGTCACCGATTTTTGGGCCTTCAATTTTAAGCTAGAGAGTTGAAATTTGGTATATAGATTCTCTTGCCGACGAAGCAGAACAAGTGTAAACATTTTTTAAATCCGCCCACTGCCACGCCCCCTTTTTAGAAATACGTAGTTTAAAGCCAAACCGTAAGGAATTTCAAAACAGTTTCTGAGAAGCATGTTTAGGCAATCCTAATATCTATATTTTGTCTATACAAAGTTTTTTGCCACGCCCACTTTTTGGGGGTGTTTTTAGTAAAAAACACTTTTTTATTTTAAAGATGGGATGGGATAGGGTATTCAACGATCCGCACAGCGGATTGTAGCCTTCTCATATGTTTTTAGATTTTTTTTTAGAAAAACGCCCATAAATGGTTAGGTTAGGTAAGGTTAGAGTGGCTGCCAGCTAGTTCGCAAGCACACTGATACCATTTTCGGTCAATTGTGATACCACGTGGATCTTGTCCATTCTCCTTACTTTGCGTGACAAAACCATTCTGAGCTTTTAATGAACCTGAGGAGACTTTTTGCTTCCGTTATTGTCAAATGGCTAAGATTTTGAAAGTAGTAGAGGAGCTTCCTTTTGTTTGATAGTTCCGGGCAGTTAAAAAGGAGATGAAGTATTTTTTCTTCTTCCTCTTCGTCCATGCAGCTCCTACAGAAGTCGTTTAAGTAGAGGCCTAACTTTTCTGAACCCGTGTCGGGTTCAACTGTTAATTTAGTTCCATGTCTGGCGAGTTCATAGGCCTTATAGTGGAATGTCACTATGCCCAGGCACCCAGCATAGGTGAATGTTAAAATGCTTTGACATCTCCTGCAGAGGTGATCGGCAGTCTAGGGTTGTCTTTGAATTTGTTGAGACTGATTCCAGAGATTTGATGGCCGCTTGGCTGTCTGAGAAAATGCTAATATCCTTGGCAGATATTAGATTCTCTTCCAGCCAAGCTTCTTTGATCGCCATGAGTTCCGCTTTTAGCGCGCTGCAATGATCAGGAAGACGGAAAGATAGGCTGAGGTTTAGCCTATCGAAAAAGACACCAGCACCCACTCCATTGAGTGTCCTACCACCAATTTTCGTTGAACGTCCATTCTGTCTTTTCTGTTTACATAAAGCCGTATATGGCAGGTACCATTCATTTTTGAGCCAGAAACCAAATTTTAAAAACACTTTAACTCCAGATTACAGACTCGGGTTACCAGAACACATAAGAATTTTTAAAAATCTCAACTTCGAATTTTCGCGTTATCCTAGATGTCCTATAAATTACACAAAATGTAATTTTGTTAGAAAATACTGACTTTTAATTAAAAACCTTAAAATTTGTTTAATAGATTCACTAGCTGACCAGGCAAACGTTGTTTTGCCATATATATTATTCTAGTGATTGTTTTAGTTGCTAAATAAAAAAACACATATGAGAAGGCTACCATCCACTGTGCGAATCGTTGAATACCCTATCCCATTCCATTCTTAAATTAAACATTATATTGCCATATTGCCATTGTCACAATATATTGCTCAGAGAGTCTATCAAAATGATTTTATGGTTTGACAAAAAAACAACCTGCTATGGGGCAGATACAAATCGTTCTTATAAGAAAACACACCCAAAATGTGCTCGTGGGTTAAAATAAAAATTTTGATCAGATTAACTGTAGTTGGCGTTGCGCCGTGGGAAAATGGTCTTCCCTAGCCCGAGTATAATGACAGTCCATTCATTGATGCAGATCAAATGGATATGTTTCGACGGGATCTATGACAGAAATAGGAATTGTGTGCTGTAGACAGTGACCGTCGTGCCACGTATAATTGTCCGTGTGAAAAACATGGAGTGCCTAAATCTGAGCCGCAAACGGACATTGCTTATCCTTGTCAATATAATAGTAAATTGGATGCGTTTGAATTCAATTGGCACGTCTGCGGGAATCATTGGAATCCGTAAATTTTCGCCTCGGAATTGCCATTATAAATGGTGGCTTCGATAATGTTTTTCATAAATTTTTTAATGATTAATGTGCCATTGCACATGACTTACTTACTTAAGTGGCGCTACAGTCCGGAATGAACCTGGGCCTCAACCAACATGCCTCTCCAATTAGCCCGGTCCTTAGCTAACTGCCTCCAGTTGCGCACTCCAAGTTGGTTGAGGTCGGTTTCCACTTGTGCGCGCCACTTAAGGCGAGGTCTTCCTCTACTGCGTCCGACGTCTGGCTGGGAATCGAAGACTCTGCGAGCCGGAGTATTGGTGTCCATTCGTTCTACATGTCCTAGCCACCTTAAACGTCCAATGCGGAGTTTTTTGACCAGGGACATGTCGCTGTACAGCTCGTATAGTTCTTGGTTGAATCTTCGTCTCCATAGCCCGTCAACGCAAACGGGACCGAAGATTTTTCGAAGAATTTTCCTCTCGAATCTACCAAGGATTTCTTCATCCGCTTTTGATACGGTCCATGCATCAGCGCCGTAGAGAAGGACTGGGATGATCAGGGTCTAACATAGGATCTCCTTAGTAGTTCGAGTGAGGGCTTTACTACTAAATTGCCTTCTTAGCCCGAAGAAACAGCGGTTGGCAAGAGTAATTCTTCGTTTAATTTCTGACGAGATGTTGTTGTCAGAGTTAATAGCGGAGCCGAGGTAGACAAAGTCCCGTACTACCTCAAAGTTATATCTGTCAATGGTGACGTTCTGTCCAATTCGTCGATGTTGTGAGTCCTTTCGTGATGACAGCATATACTTAGTCTTACTCTCATTTACTGCTAAACCCATTTTCGCCGCTTCCTTCTCTATACTAGCAAACGTGGCTATGACATCACGTTGAGTCCTACCAATGATGTCAATATCGTCAGCGTATGCTAGTAGTTGCACCGACTTTTGGAAAATTGTGCCTCTGGTGTTGGCTTTGGAGTTTTGCACAATTCTCTCAAGAATCAGATTAAAGAAGTCACATGACAGCGCATCGCCTTGCCTAAATCCTTTTTTGGTATCGAATGTGTCGGTGAGGTCGTTTCCGACCCTGATGGAGCAGCGAGAATTCTCTATAGTCATCCTACATAAACGGACGAGTTTGGGCGGTATACCAAAACTAGACATGGCTCTATACAGTTCGTCTCTATAAATGCTGTCATATGCGGCTTTGAAATCGATGAATAGGTGGTGGGTATCGATTTGGACTTCTTGAGTTTTTTCCAGGATCTGCCGAAGTGTGAAAATTTGATCGGTTGTGGACTTTCCTGGCCTAAAACCACACTGATAAGGGCCAATCAGGTTGTTGGTAAACGGTTTCAGGCGTTCACATATTACGGCAGATAGGATCTTGTAGGCGATGTTGAGGAGACTTATGCCTCTGTAGTTGGCGCAGTTCAGAGGGTCTCCTTTTTTGTGGATCGGGCAAACGATGCTGAGGTTCCATTCTTCAGGCATATTTTCATCCGACCAGATTTGGCTTATGAGTTGGTGGATGTTACTTACCAAGTCATCTCCGCCGGCCTTATATAGCTCAGCGGGAAGGCCGTCATTTCCGGCAGCCTTATTAAGCTTGAGTTTAGATATCGCTATCCTCACTTCACTCAGGTCGGGTGGTTGGCAGTTTTCGTTGTCGTTGCCAATATTGAATGGTTCGTTCTGCCTGACAGCGGAATGTTGTTCGTCATCGCCGTTTAACAGTCTGCAGAAGTGGTTCTTCCATATCCTCAGCATCGACTGTGTCTCAACTACAATATTTCCTTGTTCATCTCGACAGGATTCTGTTCGAGCCTTGTATCCTTGGCTTTGACGTTTTACACTTTGGTAAAACTTGCGAACATCGTTCCTGGAGTGGCACCTCTCTATATCCTCGATCGCGCGATTTTCTTGCTCTTTTTTCTTCTTGCTGAAAAGCCGATGTTCTTCCCTTCTTCTTTGCCTATAGAGCTCAATGGCAGCTCTCGTCTTCACCTGCAGCTTAGCCTTGTAGGCCTCGTTCTTGGCTGCGAGCATCTGTCGGCATTCCTCATCAAACCAGGGGTTTCTTGCTGGTGGGCGCGAGAAACCTAGCACATCAGTTGCGGCTGATCTAATGGCCTGTTGGCATCGCTGCCATTGCTCTTCGACATTCGATGCTGGTGGTATGGTGTTAATCGAGAGGTTAAGGGATACGCGTTGTGCGAAGGTCTTGGCGGTCTCTTGCGATTGCAGTCTTCCGACATTAAATTTTTTCACAGTATTTCTGGATTGTTGTGGCGTGGTGGATATCCGCATTCTTACCTTGGCTGCTACAAGGTAGTGATCCGAGTCGATGTTAGCTCCTCGGAATGTTCGGACATCCAAAATACTGGATGCGTGCCTCTTATCTATCGCAATGTGATCAATTTGGTTGACCGTTCGTTGATCTGGAGACCGCCATGTCCCCTTATGGATATCGAGGTGAGGAAACCGTGTGCTGGCTATAGTGGCATTTCGTTCCGTTGCGAAATCAATAAGCCTAAGTCCGTTACCAGACGTGTTGTCGTGTAGGCTTTGTTTTCCGACAATACTTCTAAAGATGTCTTCTCTTCCTACCTTTGCGTTAAAATCTCCCAGCACGATTTTAACATCGTACTTCGGTAGTCGCTCATAGGTTTTGTCGAGAAGCTCGTAGAAGCAATTCTTAGCTATATCATCTTTTTCTTCCGTCGGAGCGTGAGCGCATATGAGGCTTATGTTGGCGAATTTGGCCTTGATGCGGATTGTTACTATGCGTTCGCTAATGTCTTGGAAACATAAGACTTCTTGCCTAAGTCTGGCACTTATAACAAATCCGCATCCGAATAGTCGCTGTTTCTGCTCACTATAACACGGTCCGTAGTATATGTCACAGTTTTTCATCCTCTTTTTGCCCGGCCCATCCCATCGTATTTCCTGGATGGCAGTAATGTCTGCTTTGTAGCAGTTTAGGGCTTCCGCTAGTTGTTCGCCTGCACCTCTCCTGTTTAATGTTCTCACATTCCAGGTGCAGATACGAACGTCGTTGTCCTTTTTTCGTTTAGCAGGGTCGTCAACAATAAAATCAGTCCTTTCCGAGGCTATTGGTTGCTTCGTAACCATGATTTTTTTCTGTGGGTGGGTAGTTAACCCAAAGCACAACCCCCAACCTGGAGGGCCAGTTCCAATTTATTAGATACCCCTAGGACACGGGGCCATCAGTATCCACTACGGGATTGAGCGCTGCCGTTGGCCTTTCGGTTCATCCGCCACCATCTCTGTTCAAGGGGCCTGACTAACCCTTGAAATTCCTAGACAACCTGTTGTCCGAATATGTCAGAGCAGCTCATCTAGGTTCGTCTGGGACAGCAGGCCGGGTATTCATCCGTGCCATTCTCACCAGGGTGTTTATAGTGTTGCTGTTTTTCGTCGTGTTATCAACACTCGCACTTATCGTTTAGCAAGTCAAATCCGGTTGGATGAGACCAGTACCCGATGGTTACCACTTGGAGGTAAAGATAAGCACATTTGATGTGTAGTCAGAGTTGCAACACTGGGCATTGCCATGTTAACGCCAATCAGAGTCTACCCTCGTTCTACAACACCCAACCATTGCACATGAACCGAGGTAAAATAACCGGAAATCCATCTTTAAAATTTCGTAGACGGTGTGATGGCATGCGGCATATCTAGTGAGTTCAAAAACTCTGCAGCGAATTGACCGATTTGTATGATAGCGATTCGACTGGCAAGGACTGTTGTGTCTTGAAGTTCAAATCCTCGACGTCCGTATTTTTTGCAGTTTCTGCTTTTATGTGTGGGTACATCGGTACAGCTAACAATTTCGCTTCGATAAAGCACTATCGAAGCTATTTCCCCTCCAGCAATAATACTTGTAGTCTTATGGAAGAACATTTGGCGCACTTTTACTTCTTTAAGACTTCTTTAAATACTTCTAATAAGCCTTACAGAAAAAACTTTGTTTGCCTTCTCGAAGTTGAAAAATAAAGTTATTTTTTATTATTATCTTTTTGTTTTTATATTTTTCTTATATTTTATACTTTTATTAATTTCAGTTTTAATCTCTTATAATTATTAAAACCCAATTCGTTATTACGAATGTATGAAATTCAATGCAATCAATTATATAAAAACGCTTATCTTACTGGGATTCAATTTCGCGTTCTCTCGCACGGAAGTCCAACACGCAATCCACTAGGCTATACTCTCGACCATAAAACGACGAGTAACTACAACGAAGTACTTGGATCGTGTTGACTAATTCTCCGATAGGTTAGCGATCTTTTCACCTTTTTTTTCGTTATTTACACCCTGTCCAGATCTTTTCACCTTTTTCCCGATCTTTTAACCTTAGCTTTGATTCGTAAGCTCTACACATGCTCTGCTTCGGATTAACTTCGTGCGAAGCTTTTCCGAAACATCTCCGAAAGCTTAAAAACAACCTTACAGAAGTTACGCCATCATAATTTTGGTTATGCTTGTGAATTTTCCTGCATAATGTCTTAAATAAGCTTCTACCTAAACAATCGACTGCAAAAATGCTCAACCTCAGCGCACAAGTACAAGTTGACTGTGCAGAAATCGGTTGGCAATTTCATGCAACCAGTATTTTCATGGACAGCAACTTTTCCATCGCCGGACTTAGGTGGATTTTTTTTTAAACATCTTTGAACGTGGCATATCGGGAAGTGTTTGTCTGAAATCACCTGCCACTGATTAGTTTGTCGGTGTTTTTTTTTATATCATTGAGTGTAACAATTTGAATATCTAGAGGTAGCTCAAATATTCAATAAGCTTTTCTGGCTCCATTTAATAAAGTTGCTGCAATGCCAGATGATGCAAGGCCCAATGCGATGCCATTATTTGATCGTATTTCGGCGAGAATTTGCGAGATCAGAAATGTTTTGCAGCCGAAACTGACAGCTAGGCATTTTTTAGGAAAAACTCCCCGAAAAATGGGCCTGGTTTAAAATGATTTAGAGACGAAATGTATCATTATCAAAAAATTTTCATCGAAAGTTTTTCGAATAAGCATAAAATTGTACCGAAAACAGTTTTTTACGAAAACCGAACTCAAAAAGTGGACGTGGCAGTGAACTTTGTGTTGACAAAATATTGATATTCAAAATGTCTTCTTATCTTACAATTTCATATTTCTTACGTTTTAACCGAAATCGACGTTTTTCTGAAAAGTGGGCGTGGCAGTGTGTGGCAAACAGTCACGCGTTGCAAATGCATTTGTTTCTCGACAATTACTCGTGGATTTTATGAACCCCAAATGAGACAATTATCACCATCAAGCCATTAAATCAAAATAAGCTTCATCACTGAAGATGATTTTGTTCGAAAAATCAGCAGCCACGTGTTGTTGCAAAATCCATTCAACGAACTCTCTTCGCGTTGTATGGTTAATAGTCTTCAGTTTTGATTCAATTAAAGGTTGCAAGCATGAAATTTCAAGTCTTTCGTGAGAGTTCGCAGGAAGCTTCTTGAAATGCCCAATTCTTGACTACGGTGCTGAATTGATGTTCCTGAACTGTCGGCAATACTCACGCAAACTGCTTTGTTTTTTGTTCAACGACTTGTAATTGGACATCCAATTACAAATCGTTGATCCCTAATTGATCCAGTCTCCCCCAATTTTTCGATTATTTTCTGGACAGTTGATGGTTTTAAATCACTATGATTTGTAAGAAAACTGCGGACTGTTGCTGTAAAATCTTCATTATTTTTAAAATATTGATCAGTAATGAAAATCCGTTTTTACTAATCCCTAACTGTAAGCTGTCACATTGTTATCTTTTTTCCTTTGGCAACGCATTTACTAAAAAAACACTTTTAGGATAGTGTGGGCAAAATTTTGTCTTTAGATGAAATTTAGAGTACCCCACCATTTTTGTACATTTTTTTCAAATATCAAGAAAATTTTGTAAAAAATTAAAAAAATGTCTCCAAAATTGGGCGTGGCTTATAGTTTTATTCTCATGAAATTTCAGGTTTACCCATTTCTAAATTTGTTGCTCTACCATTTTATAGAATTTCATCAAAAACCATATGAGAAGTCTACAATCTGAATACCCTACAGTAAACGTACATCTAAATATATTACAGACAGAATATTAATAACAAAATTGTCAAGTTATTCATTTAAACCTACTGTCGACCTTTTAATTTTTTAAAAAAATCGTAATTGTTTATGAAAAAAAAAAATAGTTTTTCAAAATTATTTGATATTCCATTTCCGTTATACAATATGCAACCATTTTAATGGATTTTAGTAAATCAACAGGCGAGCTTTTATTAATCGATGCCAATTTTTACTCAAAATTGGTGTCAGAAATAGGAATAAACTGTTCAAAGTATTAGTTCTACAACTATGATATACGAAATGTGAATATAGACTTTATAGTTTATATATTTGTTTTTTTTTTATGGTTCTACATTATTTCATTTCGAAGCCCCCATTTATTCAACAATATCTACTAAGTTAATCTTTTTTGCCCTTTTCATCCTCCCATATCTATGCAGTTAAGACCAATTAAGACGATTTCACCCACTCCAGAGTCACACTAGTTGCGTTAAATCCTCTCCACACCAACTAAGACTATAACCTACATTTAGATGCAAACTTAATGAAAATATCCTTGAAACATATTCCACACAAACGACAATCCCTTTCAAGGCTTATCATCTCTCATTCCATAAACTGAATGCTGTCAATGCTTAGGCATCAAGTTTCACTTCCTCCACTCACCCACACATGGTTATGATGAATAACCAAAATTATAGAAAGTGATGGCAGAGGATATTCTCATCCAGAATCAACACACCACGGATACACTAGGATGTTGAAAAGGCGAAATACACCCATTCCAATAGGCAATGCACAAACATTTCCACACTGGAATGTCATTGTGACAAGCAAACTGCGTGACGCGTGACATACATGACACAGTGAAGTGGTACACAACACAGATATCCCTTTATTGCTTTATGGGTGCCATTCATGGTGTCCTTATTTAGCTGAATTGCATGTTGACATTTTGCAAACTCAAACATTTGTGTGCAGCGCCTTTGCCTCGGAAATAGAGAAAATGCATTAGAACGTTACAATTATAACACACACACATGTGCGATTTTAAGTTTTGGGGATAAGGCTAGATGGGGCCATGTATGGTTTCTGGAAGACGTGCGGCTATCTTAAAGATTTAACGCGTGATGTGGAGAAACTGTCCGATGATTTCTATTCTATCTGAATGGAGCCAATGTGATGCTGGGAATAATATATAATCCTGAATATGTATTTCCCTTTATGTTGTAGGTTGAACATTTTAGAAATGAATGAGGAGTTTTAGATCATGAATCCTAGAACGTACATGGAATGCAGAAATAAGTTACAACTAAGAGAAATTTTGGGATTTTTTTTGTCCGAGTCATAACTCCTGAGACAGGTTTTTTCCACCGAAGTTATGATATGTAATTGGATGGAGTATGGATGTTAAGTTGGTTGGGATTTTCGATTTTTTTTAAAATAATGCATAGTTTTCAGAAATGATTTCTTTTTTCAGATCTTAAGTAGAACAAACATTAACGACAATATATATAAATCAACATATATAAATAAAATAATTAAACATCAAATGTGCTTATTTTTTACCTCCAAGTGGTAACCATCGGGTACTGGTCTCATCCAACAGGATTTGACTTGCTAAACGATAAGTGCGGGTGTTGATAACAAGACGTAAAACAAAAACACTATAATCACCCTGGTCAGAATGGCGCGGAATAATTACCCGGTCTGCGTCGCAGGCGAACCTAGATAAGCTGCTTCGACATATTCGGACAATAGGTTATCTAGGAATTTCAAGGGTAAGTCAGGCCCCTTGAACAGAGATGGTGGCGGATGAACCGAAAGGTCAACGGCAGCGCTCAATTTCGTATTGGATATTGATGGCCCCGTGTCCTAGGGGTATCTAATAAATTGGAACTAGCCCTCCAGGTTGGGGTTGTACTTTGGGTTAACTACCCACACCTGGAATGTGAGAACATTAAACAGTATAGGTGCAGGCGAACAACAAGCGGAAGCCCTAAACTACTACAAAGCAGACATTACTGCCATCCATGAAATACGATTGGATGGGCCGGGCAAAAAGAGGATGAAAAACTGTGACATCTACTATGGACCGTGTTATAGTGAGCAGAAACAGCGACTATTCGGATGTGGATTTGGTATAAGTGCCAGACTTAGCCAAGAAGTCTTATGTTTCCAAGACATTAACGAACGCATTGTAAAAACTCACATCAAGGCAAAATTCGCCAACATAAGCCTTATATGCGCTTACGCCACGACGGAGGAAAAAGATGATATAACTAAGGACTGATTTTACGAGCTCCTCGAGAAAACCTTTGAGCGACTACCAAAGTACGATGTTAAAATCGTGCTGGGAGATTTTAACGCAAATATAGGAATAGAAGACATCTTTAGTAGTATTGTCGGGAAATATAGCCTACACGAAAACACGTCTGGTAACCGACTTAGGCTAATTGACTTCGCTACAGAACGAAATGCCACTATAGCCAGCACACGGTTCCCTTACCTCGATATCCATATTGATCACATTGCGATAGAAAAGAGGCACGCGTCAAGTATTTTGGATGTCTGAACATTCCGAGGGGCTAACATCTACTCAGACATCAGGATATCCACCACGCCACAACAAACCATAAATACTGTGAACAAAATGTATGTCGAAAGACTGCAACCGTAAGAGCCGCCAAAGCCTTCGCGCAACGCGTATCCCTTAACCTCCCGATTCACACCGTACCACCAGCATATAATGTCGAAGAACAATGGCAACGATGCCAACAAACCATAAGATCAGCCGCAACTGATGTTCTAGGTTTCTCGCGCCCACCAGCAAGAAACCCCTGGTTTGATGAGGAAAGACGAGTGTTGCGATTGAGCTCTATAGGCAGAGAAGAAGGGAAGCACAGCAGCTTTTCAAAAAAAAAGAAAAAAGAGCAAGAAAAGCGCGCGATCGAGGATATAGAGAGGTGCCACTCCAGGAACGATGTTCGTAAGTTTTACCAAAGCGTAAAACGTCAAAGCCAATACAAGGCTCGAACAGAATTCTGTCGAGATGAACAAGGACATATCGTAGTAGAGAAACAGTTGATGCTGATGATATGGAAGAACCACTTCTGCAGACTGTATAACGGCGATGACGAACAACATTCCGCTGTCAAGCAGATCGAACCATTTAATATTGGCAACGGCAGCGAAAACTGCCAACGGAGATGACTTTTTAAGTAACATCCACCAACTCATTAGCTAAATATGGTCGGATGAAGGTATGCGTAAAGAATGGAACCTCACCATCGTTTGCCCGATTTACAAAATAGGAGAACCTCTAAACTGCGCCAACTACAGAGGCGTATGTCTCCTCAACATCGCCTTCAAGATCCTAATGTGAACGCCCGAAACCGATTATCAACAACCTGATTGGCCCTCATCTTTGTGGTTTCAGGCCAGGAAAGTCCACAACAGATCAAATATTCACACTTCGGTAGATCCAGGAAAAAACGCGAAAAAGTCCAAATGGATACGACAGCATTCAAAGAGATGAACTATACTGAGCCATGTCTAGTTTTGGTATACCTCCCAAACCAGTCCGTCTATGGAGGATGCCGATGCACCACCTATCCAACACCAGAGGCGGATGTTCCATAAATCGGCGACGATAATGACATCATAGGTTGGACTCAACATGATTCTACTGCCACATTTGCTAGTATCGATAAGTCATTGGTCTTCCTTACTCCGCTATTAATCTGACAACGATATCTCGTCAAAATTAAACGAAGAATTACAAAATCCTGATAATTTCCTTCCTGCTTTAAGGCGTAAAAGCATGACCGTATCAATTGCGGATTAAGGAATCCTTGACGGTTTGATCGAACAAAATGTATTAGGAAATCTTCGCTCCCTTTGTGTTGACTACCTATGGAGACAAAGATTCACTCAAGATTACTAGATGTATATCGACGTAGACGTGGTCAAAACACTTCTCATTGCACGCATGATAGAGTTGGGTCGTGTAACACAAACTCACCAGGGCGCGATATCATTGATTCCCAACCTGGCGTTGGACGCAGTAGAAGACCTCACCTTACTTGACGCTCACAAGTAAGTGTACAACTGTAAAGTCATGTTGGTTGAAACAGAACGCCATTGGAAATGCAAAATTTGTACATGTCTTGTCACATACGACGTTTTTCTGAAAGTACTGACTAATTAAACAATTGAATTTCGATCCGGCCCAATGGGGCCATTTCAGGAGCAACTCGATCACAGAACTTCCGTTCAAAAACTTGAAATTGGAGGCCCTTACTGTTTCTACACATAATAGCAAATAGGGGTAGGAACTTAAGAACCACACAAATCCAATGAGACTAGTTTTCCCGCTTCTACTTATGAATGGCCTGAATGCCGCGCATCGTTTTCTGTCGAGGCCAACTTTTCGAAATGTTCGCCATTAAGGAAACAGTGTGGACCTTCCAACATATCGAAGGGAAGTAACTTGGCTGATCCTTTAACTTGCAATTCACACTACTGCATCTACTTTTACCACTCCAATGTCAATTAATTGGACAGGTTCCAGCAATTATTAAACATCACATGGAGTTGTAATCATGTTTCGTTTTTTGTGAATTTCAGAAATCCTTCGACTGTCCCAATCTCATCCAATCCAGGCATTAATATCCCGAGAATATTTAAAATACCATCATCCCTCATTTTGGACGAAATTACACAAATCTTAACGGTAATTTATACGTTTGCCAACATTACACAGATTTTGCAGGATATATTCGGTAAACACAATAATAACGTTTTGAGACTCCTTGTCGGATGTGTGTTTATCTTTTGCGTGCGTATTTCATGCCAATTTGGCTGAGATTTTCATTTTGTTTGTTTTTGGTATTTTTCATCGTGGCAGAAGATATTTATGTATCTACAGGATCTGATTTGATAACATGTTGGTATGTTCTACCTCAGGATTTAGCGGTTCAGCGATTTTGAATTTCATTATGAAATCCAATATCCTACGGCGAGAGGGCGGGTGTCAATGTACTTTGCCTAAGCATATAATCTAAGCGATGATACGGCGAGACGGGTAAATGATTTGAACACTTGCGAACGGTAAATGTAGCTTTGAGTAAATTTAAAGATGGTTGGTGATGAAACCAATGAATCAAAGCTGATTGCTTAAGGCACACGTAGGTATTTGAGTATGGTAATAGATCTGTCGATATAGATGGTTGTTCAAACCATTTATGGGTGTTACTTAGTTAGTCACTAATTTAGTAGAGTTATAGGTACAACTTGAGATTTAAACGTTAACGCTTAATATACGTTTTAACGGGTTTTAGTGAAAACAGGGTTACTGGGTATAGTGGTGCTGTGGATTCTTGTGTTAGACTACTGACTTAAAAGGCAGTGTTGCATAACAACACATCTATACGTACGCAAAAAGGATGTTTTTTAGAGGTTGGTTTTTCGAATAGAGATAAAACTGACAAAAACTGACAATTTGTGGTCAAATCGGGAAAATCTAATGTGATTTATGTTTAGTTTGGTTTGCCATTTCATCATGAACAGGTTGACAAATGAACAACGCTTGCAAATCGTGCAAATTTATTTCAAAATAATGGTTCAGTTCACGAAGTTTACCGCCGGTAAACGGACGGAGCCATTTTATGGTCGACATAATCGTCCATCAGAGCAATTAATTCGGTTAACCATGGATCGTTTTCGCACTACGTCTACTCTATGTGATAATACGCGTCCGCAGAGACGTCCAACAGTGCACTCTAAAGAAACAATTGCCGCTGTAGAGCAAAGTGTTGAAGAGAACCCGAATGAATCGATTCGCCACCGTGCACAGCAATCGGAGCTTTGTCCATCAACTTTATGGATGATTTTGGCTGACGACCTAACAAGATCCAGCTTGTGCAAGAATTAAAGCCGCGAGACCATGAAATGCATCGTGATTTTGGTGTATGGGCCGAAAATGAGATTGATCTCGATGCTGATTTTCAACGCAAAATGTTGTTCAGTGATGAGGCTCATTTTTGGTTGAATGGCTAGGTCAACAACCAAAATTGCCGCATTTGGAGTGAAGAGATTTCACATGAAACCCTTGAGACGCCATTACATCTACAAAAACTGACTGTTTGGTTTGCTCTATGGGCTGGTAGAGTCATTGGGCCATACTTCTTCCGAAATGATGCTGGAGAGTCAGTTACCGTTAATGGAGACCGGTATAGAGACATGATAATCGACTATTTTGTTCCCGAATTGGATGGCATGAATGTGGATGAGATGTGGTTCCAAAAAGACGGTGGTACATGCCACACAGCACACGTCACAATCGATTTATTGAAGGAAACATTCGATGAGCACATAATTTCGCGGAATAGACCTGTCAATCGGTCACCAATATCGTGTGAATTAACACCATTGGATTATTTTCTGGGGATATGTGAAGTCGCTCATCTACGCCAACAAACCAGAAATATAAGGGGACTTGGAAGCCAACATTCGTGGCGTTATTGCCGACATACGGCCCCAAATGCTCAAAAAAGTTGTTGAAAATTGGACCACTTGGTTTAATAAAGTCTCTGGAAATGACGGTCTTCCCGCTGAGATTTATAAAGCTGGAGGAGATGACTTAGTAAGTAACATCCACCAACTCATAACGCAAATCTGGTCGGATGAAAGTATGCGTAAGGAATGGAACTTCAGCATCGTTTTCCCGAAACACATAGTAACAGCATTTCTAGACAAATTGTTTGTTGGTAATGTAAAATTGCGGTTGCATCCCTAGGTGCTGGCGGGAAGTAATGGTAGTCTTTATCCCAAAAGCCGGAAAGCCCAGCCACACGACCGCCAAAGACTTTGGGCCAATAAGTCTTTCATCCTCCATCTTCATCTACATTCGTGACAAACTCGACCCCCAGTAAATATCCTCGGCACAGCATACCTACACGAAAGGTAAGGGAGTCGAAACTGCCCTACATGATATCGTTAGTACAAAAGAAATACCTCTTCACGAGAAGGAATATACACTCGCTGTATTTCTCGACATTGAAGGAGCCTTCAATAATGAACACAAATGTAATCAAAAGAAACTCATGAAGAACAACGTGGACCAATCTCTAATACATATTATTGGAAGTATGCTCAACCACAGAAATATAAATGCGAATCTGGGAGACACCCATCTCAAAGTGGTAGCATCAACAGGCACACCACAAGGAGGCGTTATCGCATCTCTGCTGTGGAACATAGTCAGCAATGAGATATTCATTACTCATCAAGCTACAGCGAAATGGGCTTAAAGTCATAGCCTACGCAGACGATGTAGCGATACATGTAAAAGATACAAACCAGGCATTGAAAACTATCAACGAGTGGACAAAACAATGTGGGCTTGGCATCAACCCCCAGAAAACGAAACTCGATCTCTTTACGAATAAGAGGAAGATACCAATATTCGAACTACCGGATTTCGATGGGACTACCTTCAAACTAGCCGAAAGTTTAACATACATATCTCGGTGTCATTCTTCATAGAAAACTCAACTGCAACCTAAATGTGGGCGAGCGCATTAAAAATGCCACAGTCGCTTTCTATACGTGTAACCGAATATTTGGAAAAAACTGGGGTCCGAACCCTAAGATCATCCTATGGATGTACACGGCCATTGTAAGACCTACTTTAACATATGGGGGGCTTGCTTGGTGGAAATCCTCAAATAAAGTCACCCATCTAAAATATATGACAAAGGTACAAAGGATAGAATATAAAGGCGCTACTAGTGCAATGAGAATCACACCAACAGCAGGACTGGAAACCATCTTTAACCTGCTACCGTTAGACCTTTACATGCAAGAATCTGTAGCCAAAAGTGCTCAAAGAATTAGCCAGCTCAACTGCTGGAAATCGAACTCAGGAGGACATGTCCAAATTCTACTCATCTGAGTTCAGTTGTATCCTCTAACTACATGCTGCCTCACCATGACTTTCAAAAACAAATCTCCTGCATCTTTCCAAGCAGAGAAGAGTGGGAGATGAACGAACTGGGCACCGAAACTGGAGTGTTTTCAGAAACACTAAAGCTAAACAGCACCTTTCGTCTCCCTGAGCACAGCAGTGTCTTCCAGGCCGAGATATTGGCAGTAACAGAGGCAGCCAAAGCGACCTCAATGCTGTCGCCAGCAGCATTATCTGTCACTACCAGATAATATCACCATCTTTATTGACAGTCAGGCTGCAATAAAAGCTATCTCTGCTGTCGAAATAAAATATAAGCTTGTGAAGCGTTGTCGTGAAGAACTAAAGGTTCTTGGCGTCCAACATAATGTTAAGCTCTACTGGGTCCCCGGATACAGAGGCATACAGGGCAATGAAATTGCTGATGAACTGACGAGAAAAGGATCTGCCTCCAGCATTGACCAAGCAGACCAGTCTGTCAAACCACCACTATGTGATCTCAAATATCGGGTGGGACAGATAACACTGAATACTGCCAACTAAAAGGATGTGACCTGAGTATGACAAAGCCAGAACCCATAAACAACTTCAAAGAAACAGGAAATCTGGACAATGAAGGAACCACACAAGTGGACCCCCAACGGCCATCACAATGGGTCTATATTGACCTGAGTGCGATGAGGGAATACTTACACCGTCTACCTCATCAACCCACTAACCTAACCGAACCTATCGTTTGCCCGATCCACAAAAAGGAAGACCCTTAAATCGCGCCAACTACAGAGGCATAAGTCTCTTCAACATCAGGTTCTGGATCCTATCTGCCGTAATATGTAAACGCCTGAAACCTTTTACAAACAGTGTGATTTTAGGCCAGGAAAGTCCATAATTGGCAGATCCTGAAATAAACCCAAGAAGTCCAAATAACAACCACCACTTATGCATCGATTTAAATGCCTTATATGAGAGCACGTTTAGAGACGAACTAACTATATATACGGCTCGCATACTTCGATTCCCAGGTAGACCTCGAACGCAGTAGAGAAAGACTGCGTTTGCCTGAGTCTAAAAGCTGGCTTTGATATATTTGATATCTTTTTGTACGTAACTCGGGAATTAAAAAAAAAAACATTTCAAGTGTCTACCTCATGTCTCATAACATAAAACAAGTTCGTTCACTAGATATTTGTACTCCGTTGGGATACAACATTCGTAGGTATTCTTAAAGAGCATACACGATGAAATGAAAGTTTATTGGATTAAGATACTTTGCCATATAATGGCACTTGTCTTAAATTCTTTTGTCTCAACAATAAACTGAATGTTTTTCCCTTCGACCACATTCAGGATACTTAACTTCGTGTGGTATAAACAGCAGTCACATTGTGATATTGTCTTATCCCCACATTCGCCACAACAACGCTATGAGAGTGAGATAAAAATGTATTTCAATGTTACCCGCGGTGGTTGTAATACTCCGATGCACGCTATAGTGTTTTTGAAATTATTTTATTAAGTCAAACAAAATGAATAAAACTCCATTTTATGCTCGAAGAGGGTTGCTAAAGTTTTCCAACATAAAATGATTTTAAGAAATGCCAATGGCTTTGCTCTGCCTTGGTTTGCTTCTTCTTTCATGTTATAGACCTACCACTATAATGTTGGGATAGACAATAAATGTCAGATATGCATCTTAAGAACGATGCCTCATAATGACATTTAAATCCCATGGTCTATGTTCCTTTTACCTTCAAAAAATAATCCTCTTCTGACTTTCCGATACGAGATTAAAGTAGATAAACGTCTTTTCAAATCAAAAGCCAAAAAAAAGAAGATGTCAACAGATCAAAACAAGTAAATTTATATTAATACCATTTTCAGTGAGATTTAAACACCCTCGCATAAGATTTGTAATATATAATGGAATTCTTATAACCAACACCAAAACCCCCTTTCATGCTACAACTAAAGCCTTCTTGGTTGCCCCTCGCACTAAAGCGATTTACCAACATTTACATGAGAAATGGGTTGGAGAAGGGATTTATCCAGATTTCATTTCGTCAGAGAGACATAGTACTTACGAGTTTTGCACTGTTGATTCTAAACCTAATGAATATTTATGAGGAATAAATTCGAAAACATCTCGCATGACATTCTACTTCCCTTCTGTCATCCAACATCAACATTGGTCTAAGGGAAAGGTGTTGGTGTCAGTCGCAAGCGGCAGATATATTACGCCACGACGAGACAGATGTATGGAGATGCTTAAATAAATCATCACTGGGTAGGGGTGCTAGGTGAGAAGAACCCTTATGATGATGCGACGATACCTTTTAAAAGTTTAAAGTTTACGATAACAGAGATGATACAGAGCAATGAACTTGGAAGGTTGCCACTAATGCATGCAAAATTAAGCAAACATAATATGACCTCCCTGCTGGGGAAAAGTCTGTAAAAAGAACTCGGAGTTGGAAGTTTATTTCGATACCATGTATATTTTTTATGAAGAGTATCAGCTTTAATGCGAATCTTTATGGTGAGAATTTAAGGCCTACTAAGCTTTTTATGTAGTTCTAATAATTGTTTAATTTATTACGGTTGAGCAAAATTACTTTTTGTAAAATACTTATGATTAGTAAGAGTTATTACAGTGCCGTTTGAAAAATGTTACAAATAACGGGTGATTCAAGTAGAGATACTTTTTTCAATAGCCTTTTTTGACAGATCACGTGTGAGTCGTGTCATGCTGTCATGTTATTTTTGTTTAGTATTGTTTGGCATTTCATAATGGAAAGACTTACGCGTGAACAACGTTTACAAATTGTTCAACTTTATTATGAAAATTCACGTTCTGTGAGGAATGTGTTTCGTGCACTTCGCTCAACTTATGGTCAACATAATCGCCCTACTGAGCGTACTATTCGCAACACCATCACCCATTTTGAGACCCAGCATTCATTATTGGATAATATTCGACCGAATAGACCACGTCCAGCACGCTGTGAAGAAAATATAGCGGCCATAGCTGAGAGTGTACACGAAGACCGTAGAGAGTCGATTCGTCGCCGTTCGCAGCAACTCGGACTGACGTATGGAACGATTTGGCGCATTTTACGTCAAGATCTTAAATTGAAAGCGTACAAAATACAGCTAGTGCAACAACTGAAGCCGCTCGACCTTCCCAAGCGACATCGCTTCGCTCTATGGGCTCTTGAAAAGTTCCAAGAAGATCCGACGTTTACGAGGAAAATTTTGCTTAGCGATGAGGCCCATTTCTGGCTTAATGGGTATGTAAACAAACAAAATTGCCGCATTTGGGACGAAGTGCAACCTGAAGAGATTGAAGAACTGCCACTTCATCCAGAAAAAACAACGGTTTGGTGTGGTTTGTGGGCCGGTGGAATCATCGGTCCATATTTCTTTAAAAATTATGCTGGTGCGTACGTAACCGTCAATGGCGACCGTTATCGTGCCATGATAACCGACTATTTGATGCCTGAAATTGAAGCTCGTGATCTCGGCGACATTTGGTTTCAGCAAGACGGCGCCACTTCCCACACATCGCATCAATCAATGGACTTATTGAGAGAACATTTCGGTGAGCACATAATTTCACGTTTTGGGCCGGTCGATTGGCCACCAAGATCGTGTGATATCATACCGTTAGACTTTTTCCTGTGGGGACATGTAAAGTCAAAAGCTTATGCCGACAAACCCGCTTCTATTCAGGCCTTGGAGGAAAACATCACGCGTGTCATTCGCCAGTTACCAGTAAAAATGCTCGAACGAGTGATCGAAAATTGGACTCAGCGGATGGACCATCTGCGACGTAGCAACGGCCAACATTTGATAGACATAATCTTCAAAAAATAAATGCCAAAGAATGTTCTTTCAAATGATAATAAACATTCTCCATTAAATTTGAATTTTCTGTGTTTTGTCTTTAAAAAAGTAGGGAACCTCGAAATGGATCACCCTTTACTAACAGCAACCGAAACTGATTGGTTTCGGTGATCAGACGACAACCTATGTTTTGTTTGATCTCTTTTTCGTTTCATTAGATAGATCGAATTCACAACGTCCCAAAAGCAGTTTCACTTTCAAAACACAATCATCGCCATTAGTCTCTTCTGCAAGATCTCTAGTATGAAACATATGAGAAGGCTAAAATCCGCTGTGCGGATCGTTGAATACCCTATCCCATCCCATCCTTAAAATTAATATCCTCAAAATAATAATTATAGGCTTTATGGGGATGAAATACAGAAAATGACGTTGTCACAATATATTGCTCAGACAGTTTATCAAAATCTTTTGTGGTTCGATTGTGGTACCATTGCGGAAGTATTTGCATCAAAAATTTTTTCGAAAGTTTTAAAATTTGGACAAAAAGCGTTTTTTACTAAAAACGCCCCCAAAAAGTGGGCGTGGCAAAAAACTTTGTATCGACGAAATATAGATATTAGGATTTTCTAAATATGCTGCTCAGACACTTTTTGAAATTCCTTACGGTTTGACCAAAAAATACGATTTCCTAAAAAGGGAGCGTGGCAGTGGGCGGATTTCAAAACTTTTTACACTTGTTCTGGTGGCACGGACAAGGATCCTATATACCAAATTTCATTATCCTAGCTCAAAATTTAAGGCCCAAAAATCGGTGACGAACAGACAGACGGACGGACAGACAGACATGGCTAATTCGACTCAGCTAGCGATTCTGAGTCAATCCATATACTTTGAGGTATATGTAGCTAAATTATTTCTCTATGTTACAAACTAAGTATCAAAACTAATATACCCCTAGGGTATAAAAAGATATTCTTTTTGTAAGCAAAAAATCCAAAAAATCACCTTTCGGGAAGACTCCCAAATATCGATTAAACCGTCAAACATTTAAGAGGCAATTTGAGTCAATAGTACCGTTATACAACTCATACATCAAATCTGACTAAGTAATCCCACCCGAATCAGACCAGATACCTATTTTCATCTTCAAATTGCAGCCTCTCTAGTCCAATCCGTCCATTTCGAAGTACCGCAATGTGTATTTACACCCAAAAACGTAATAGGCGTTCCCGATGTCTAGCATCTCGTTTTAAAAATGCCAACATTCAGGGGAAAATAACCATTATTGTAGCGTTTGATTTCTTACAACAAAGACTATTGCTTTTCTGGACTCACCGATGAGTTTCATAACTTGATTTTGCTCACACACAATCCCACGTACACAAATTTACTTATTGACAGACAACACACTTTCTTGGTTCATACCGGTGCACCAATGTCCTTTCTCCAACCAACCGCCCTTTTTTTGCACACCAACGTACGTGTTGCCTGAAATATAAGTCCATGCATCCATTTATTACACACAATCAAACAGCCGCCCAAAAATAAGTTTCGCTTCAAAGAATGGTAAGCCAACAACAAGTCCCAAAAGAAGTTTCACTTCAAAAATAAATTTTATAAATTTTTATAAATAAATGAGTTTATAAATTTGTACATAGGAAAGAGACTTTTGGGCCACCCTGTATCTATTAAAAAATCTTCTTGTGTAGCTTGCAATACATTCGTTTATTGGAATAATAACAGGAAAACAAATAAAAGGTCTATAATCATAATGATTATTAAAATATAAAACTAAACATTAAGACACTTTGTATCTTTTTCAAAAACTTCCCACATTAACAGATTTCTTGTTAGAAAAATTAAAAAAATAATAATAAATGCAAATTTCATATAAAAAAAAATATCTCCCCAAATGTAAAAGGGATATTTGCGTTATTTTTATTAACCTTTATTGGTCTATAAATAAAATTTGACATTTCTTTGTTTAAAACTGAACCTTGTTTCAGAAAACTTAAAATTTCTTGTTTACATGCTTCCAGATATACATTTTCATGTCGTTAGTGGTTGGATTTAAATTTGATTCTAACCCAAGGGATGTTAAATTTTAATTTAGATTTACGAATTGACTTTGAATTCAAAGTAAAATAACATACTTGCTTGGGGAATTCAACTTGTAGACAATTCGACTGGGGTAATCAAAAATATTTGTTACTTACGAAAGTTATGCCATCTATTCAAATAAAACCTTTATCACATTTGGCAAAAGGTTATGTTTGATGATAAATAATGATTACTTATTAATTTATTCACGGCGGGACTGCAATAGCTTAAATCTCAAGAGAACATCGATTTACTTTATGATATAATTTTTTTTATCGAGCTTTGGAATTTTAAGCACACTTTATTTTAATAATAGCCGCCAGCCGATTTCGATTTAAAATGTTGAAGCGTTTGAATTGGAGAAGGTTCAGCGACCTTGGGTTACTACTTTGGACTACATTGCAAGACGGGAAGTATCGAACGCCAATAATCGATGCGTTTTATGAACACAGGAACACATTGCTACCGATTTTTAAGCTTTAGCACGGACAGTTTTTTGACAGACACGTCCCGGAGGTTAGGGTCTAAAATTAAGCTCGGAATTAAGCGGTAGTGTAGTGAACGACACCACTGTGCTAATATACCCCAGTATAAGAGAATGTAAATACGAATAAGATCGCTGAAGTTATTATAGAGATTAGAGTAATGAGTTAGTTGATCTGGTCAAGCTGTCGCGTGCGGTCACGTAAAGGGACCTAATGTTTAAGATAGAATAAGTGCCTGGATTAATAAACAGTTATCATTGTCATACTGCAAAGCTCTGGTGTTTCAATTGTGTGCTACAATCAATCAACGAAGTGACTTACATATTGGTGACCCCGACGTGATTTGAACACGCAACCTTCTGACAGAATATGGCTTGAAGATTAATCCAACAAAATGCGAGTTCGGAAAACCTCAGATTGAATTTTTAGGGCATAGAATAACCGAATAAGGAATCTTACCCTCAATGGCACGGGCTGAAGCAATCAAAAATTTCTCAAGTCCGACCACACTTTAACAAGTTCAACGTTTCGTCGGCATGGTTAATTTTTACCACAGATTCGTTCCAAAACTTGCAGAGCTTTTAGCGCCGATTTACGCATTAATTAAAAATCTTAACATATCAAAAAATAAATCCAAAGATTTCAATTGGTCAGTACAGTGTTCGGAGGCATCCTCCAAAATCAAAACAGCACTCTCTAAACCTACTATTCTGGTTCATCCGAATGAACTTTTGGCAACACGACTCACAGTGGATGCCTCGAACATAGCAATCGGATCGGTCTTAGAACAATTCGTTGATAACGAATGGAAGCCAATAGCTTTTCACTCAAAAAAACTAAAGCCCACGGAAGTTAAATACTCGGCATTTGACAGAGAACTATTAGCTATTTATCAATCGATAAAGCATTTTCAGCACTACCTCGAAGGTCGCAATTTCGTGGTCTTCACTGACCATAAGCCACTAACTACGGCTTTGAAGACAAAGGCTACCAGAAGTCCAAGGCAAGCAAATCAGTTAGATTACATATCGCAATACACTAGCGACATAAGATATATTCGAGGTAAAAACAACCATGTGGCTGATTATTTGTCTCGGCCTGAAGCAAACGCGATAAGCACATAAGGAAATACAAAGTCGTTGCCCTTCTCTCCGGAAAACATTATTCGTGCGCAAGAAACAGACGAAGAATTGCAAAAGTTAGTGTCCCGAAATACAAGTTCCTCATTCAAGATTGAGGAGAAAATCGTACCAATGGTAAACCGTTCTCTTTGGTGCGAAACGTCTACCGACACTAATAGACCTTATGTACCAAAATGTCTCAGACTCGCAGTATTTTCTAGTCTACATTCACTTTCACACCCTGGCATTAGAGGAACCCGAAATCTTTTAACGAAAAGATATTTTTGGCCAAGAATGAATGCGGATATTAAACATTTTGTCCAGTCTTGTATCCAATGCCAGCGTTCTAAGGTGCATCGTCATACCAAATCACCGGTAGGAACTTTTAAGACACCAAGTAATCGGTTCGAGCATATCCATATGGATATCGTGGGACCATTAGACATTTCAAATGGGTATAGCTACATCCTGACCATAGTGGACAGATTCTCACGGTGGCCAGAAGCATATCCATTAAAAGATATTCTTGCCCAAACAGTAGCAAAGACATTTGTCTCAGAATACATAAGTCGATTTGGGGTTCCTTCGAGAATTACTACTGACCAAGGATCCCAATTTGAGTCGAAACTATTTTCACATTTGACAAAACTACTGGGCACGCATAGAATTCGGACAACGGCATACCATCCGCAAGCAAATGGGTTGGTGGAAAGATTCCACCGCGTACTTAAAGCGTCCCTTAAGTGTCGGGAAAATACAGTTCACTGGAGCGAGGAACTACCTTTAGTACTTTTAGGTATTAGATCCGCTCTTAAATCTGACATAAATTGCTCACCTACGGAAATGGTATATGGGGAACCACTGCGATTGCCTTCCGACTTCTTCTGTTCGAATAACACATCAGATAGCTTTGGTGACGAGGATTTACCTGCATTTGTAGCCAAGCTTAGGGAAAATATTAACTCTATTCACCCTAAGAAAACTCGAACAATAAGTAGTCCCGTCCATGTTCCGAAATCTCTTCAAGACTGTGAATATGTTTTCATTCGCTCTCCTCCTAATAAGTCAGGTTTGCGAGCCCCCTACCAAGGACCGTTCAGGGTAGTAAGGAAAATGAGGAAATATTATATTGTTGAAGTAAAAGGGAGAAATGTTTCCGTTTCGTTGGATCGTTTAAAGCCCGCGTTCGTTATAGAGTCCACTGGCCAAGCCGAAATCAATCAGAAACGCGTACGGTTTTCATAAACATTTTTTTTTTATTTCAATTTGTTTTTTTTTTTTTTTTTTTCATTTCATAATGAATGGATTTTCAACCCTTTGCGCGCTGCGCCTACAGCTGGAAGGGGGGTGATGTAGTGAACGACACCACTGTGCTAATATACCCCAGTATAAGAGAATGCAAATACGAATAAGATCGCTGAAGTTATTATAGAGATTAGAGTAATGAGTTAGTTGATCTGGTCAAGCTGTCGCGTGCGGTCACGTAAAGGGACCTAATGTTTAAGATAGAATAAGTGCCTGGATTAATAAACAGTTATCATTGTCATACTGCAAAGCTCTGGTGTTTCAATTGTGTGCTACAATCAATCAACGAAGTGACTTACAGTAGCAAATCAAACAATCATATAGCTCTAAAAAGAGCCTCTATTTATGTAGCGGTAATAGTTAAAAAGCATATAGCTCTGAATAGAGCCTCTATTTATATAGAAGTAAAGGTCACAAACTGTTGGGTAAGAACTCCCGTAAAATCAGACTTACTGACACACACCAACTATGCAAGAAATGCGGAGATCCAGACTTCGAGGAGAATGTCCCTCATCTACTATGTCACTGCCCTGCGATCAGCAACATCCGTAATAAACTCATTGACAGCTGACGGACCTGTCGTAGCTAACAACAATCTCTATAGCACAGATCATCCGATTCTGCTGTTAATTGGGATGGATCATATTTCTTTTTGAAATTGCTGGAACAGCACAAACCACATAAGTCAATACTCAAGCACAACATTATTTATTCAGGTAACAAATTCCTCAACAATGGGTATCGCTATGAGCCCACGTAGGCATATGTGAGTTTGACGGCTTACTTGAGGGTCAACAGCCCCATAAAACTTAACCCAACCTAGGAGTCTAAGATGGTGGAACAAAAATCTCCAAAAGCTAAATTTTGAGATTACAGAAAGTTTGAAATGTTGCGCTGGGACAGAAAGATTCAAGCTATAAAAACCAGTAGACCGAATTTCAATGTGTTCGAATTTCTCAAAAAATAGAAAACAGACAGACTCTTATGGATGTTGGTATTAGTTTAGAAACTTTTAATTCTAATGAAAGTATGTTGTATTGAATATCCGATGACGTCTATACGATGAGAAACCCTGTTCTCAGGAATTTTTTCATCCACTTTTGATACAACTTCACAAAACAAAAAAGGCTGCAAAGAACAGCCAGTATAGGTACTATGGGCGCACTGAGGTCCTCGTCAACGGATGCCCTTACTGTGCCATGCATCTCTTGCTTATCGACCTACATATTAAAGATACCGCACTATACAGCACAGTAAGACACAAGGAGGTAGTATGCTGGACTACAAGGCCGTTTGGCCACAGTAATATTCTGGACTCGTTACCAAATGGCATGGTCAGGTTTCCAACTGACTAGATCAAACCCACACTAAGCATCAAGAAAAGCTTCAAAGTAGGCTTTCCTACCAGAGCTGTCTACTCGCTGTCTACTCGGAATCACCGAAAATATCAGTTCATATCGCCTACCGGATTTTTTCAGCGTATTTTAGGTGAAACTAATGGATATCCGAGAGGCTTGCACGAAACTGGGGCGTGACACTACGAAAAAGCAAAATATTGCTATCCTCATAGATAGTCAAGCGGCCATTAAGGCCATGAACTCGGCTACCATATCTTCCAAGCTGGTACAGGAATGCGGGAACGAACTTATCCGCCTGCAGGGTCACACTTCTCTGGGTCGCATTGCACAGTGACATTGAAGAAAACGAGCGCGAAGACGAGCTGGCCAGACAAGACTCAGCTCTACACGCCTCACTTGCGGCAAGGGTTTATATCCCGATATGTGGGGTTAAGTGGCGTGATGGTTAATGCGATGAAATGCCGCGCAGAGGGTCGGGGATCGAGTCTCTGCCGTAGCAACACCTAAATGATTTTTCACTGGCCCTCCTCTCGAGATGATCTGACAAATCATCCGAGTAGTACCAATTGTGAAGAATAGCTTATCTCAACTTATCTCAAATTTGTATTTGTTTTTTTTTTTTATGTGCGGTTAAGGGACAAATACACTCCAAATGCAGAAGGTTAACAAATTGTATCATATCGAGGAAGATATGGCCTACCTACTACAAGAACAGAACTACTAAATAGAACCCGCTCAGATATCGCAAGAATTACGGCGATAGTCTTGCTGCGGTAGTCTTGCTGCGCTGGCCAACTTAAGACCATCCGGCAAAACTAGGTTTCCCATACACTCCCCAATGCCACAGTTGCGGGAACGCAAATGAGAGAATACCACTCCCATTTTATCTGCAAATGTCTGTCACCAGCAAGAGCCAGATTGCGTGCATTAGACCATTCGACGATCTTAGCGACATCTCGAGTAAAAGGATACAAGATCATATCCGTTTTCTAAACCAAACAGGCTGGATCTAGATGCCGCTTGTATCACATCCTCCACAATCATCATAAAAAAGGTCACACGAGTCGTGGTAACAAAAAGGCACAGCAGTGCTACTTGGGTTGGGAATAGCTTATCTCAACTTAGGCGTTCGGATTCGGCATAAAACATGAGGACACGCTGTGGTGCAACAAGTACACAGTACACATACACACGCACACATGATAATTGTAAGAAAGCTAGGCTTTGGGTACTGACGAGATTGTTGCTTTAAACTGTGTATTTGTTTTTTTTTTTTTGAGTCACTATTCACAGGGTATCGTAGCCGTATAAGAGTGGAAAGCACGTACCTTCAACCAACTAAGAAGTAAAGTACCCTCTCAAGGTATAGTAAAACCCTAAATAAGCTGAAGAACAACTAGGCAGCTGGTTCTAATGAATAGCTAACAGAGGTTATTCGGAGGTGACTCCATGGTGGTTTGTTTACCGAACAACCAAATCACAACCAAATCACCAACCACTTCCATGTCTTTCACTGACTACAGAGGCATCTTCTGCTAAATCTTGCATTGAAGATCTTAGCAGGGAGCGCAGCGGTGATTTCTCGTCGGATTTTTATCCTGTTTCAGAGACTGGCAATTGGGAACCTTTTTGAACTGTACCAAGATGTGGATATGGTAGAAATGGTAAAAATATGTCGACTACATTGGCTTGGTCACAAGTAATGGTTTAGCCAAGAGATTTCAGACACAGAAATGGCAGGAAAACAACGTGGCCAGAAGATGGAACGTTGTCTTATTTCAAGCAGATACCCACAACGGGTCGGTAGCGAGTTAAGTAGAGTAAGGAAGTCACTGTACTCTCCCATATTATCGTTTTTTATAAGATAGGTTTGTGGCGACCCCACAATAAATCTCTCCACTTAAGGAACCATGCCTTGTGAACAGAGCCCAGTTTCAATAAAACCTCCTACTGCGAACATGACGACTGCTGAAGCGATGGCTGCCTCACTGCGAGCATGGCTTCGAACTGACACCTGGCCGTCACTCTTTCTCTTTCGATACGGGCGGTGACGGCGACTAGATGCATAGCTTAAATAATGGCGTTTTCCATTGGGAAATCTAGATTTTGATCTGAAATTTGACCTTTTTGAGTGTCAATGGAACACGATTCAGATTTATTTTTTTTTTGTCATTGTATTGGGGTCATTTCGTGTCTGTGAAGTTAGCGTCGGTGTAGCTGCCAACATTAAAAACATAACAAACATTTGAAAATACAGAAATTATCTTCATATTTTTCCGAAGACGAAGACGAACTAGATGAATTTAATAGTTCACGTATAACTTTCTTTTCTGTGTCTATATCCATTATTAAAATCGAAACCCAAAGCACTCTTGGTTTTCACAACCGAAGTAAAAAATCAAAATGAAAATCACTCTTGACAAACTGACAGCTATCATTTGTATTGGTATTGGTAAATCTGCCGAAAAATTCAGATTTGCAAAATTGATCTCTGATCAAAAAAAAAATCAATTTTTTCGCCCAATGGAACACAACAACTGTCAAAATCGGTCTTCAGATCAAAAAAAAAATTGATTTTTTTTTCCAATGGAAAACGCCATAAGATATAATAAATAAAGTTACTTTTACGATCCGGAGTCTTGTGTTTCACTCTCTTTACAGCTTCTTCTAAAGAATATAAAATCACATAAATGCAATACCAACGGCATATGATTGGACCCTAGAGTCGAAGGATCCGCAATTCGAAATACTCCCGCTGCATTTCCAACAAGCAAAACAGAAATGTTAAAGTAAAGCAGGAGGGTTATGTCTTTTCTTACCGATATAACATTGAACTTTGGAAGATAATGCCAACCTCCACAAGCGCCTATTAAAAATATGTCAGCAAGTAGTGCCTCAATAAAAGTTGAGTTCTATATTTATTCCCCACCGCCTCATGTTTCAAAATTAAATTTAAATTTCAACTTCTGATAGATATTGTGCTCCATGTGTTAATTCGAGAATATAATGGGTGATCCATTTCGAGGTTCCCTACTTTTTTAAAGAAAAAAAACACAGAAAATTCAAATTTAATGGAGAATGTTTATTATCATTTGAAAGAACATTCTTTGGCATTTATTTTTTGAAGATTATGTCTATCAAATGTTGGCCGTTGCTACGTCGCAGATGATCCATCCGTTGAGTCCAATTTTCGATCACTCGTTCGAGCATTTCGACTGGTACCTGGCGAATGACACAAGTGATGTTTTCCTCCAAGGCCTGAATCGAAGCGGGTTTGTCGGCATAAGCTTTTGACTTTACATATCCCCACAGGAAAAAGTCTAACGGTGTGATATCACACGATCTTGGTGGCCAATCGACCGGCCCAAAACGTGAAATTATGTGCTCACCGAAATGTTCTCTCAATAAGTCCATTGATTGATGCGATGTGTGGGAAGTGGCGCCGTCTTGCTGAAACCAAATGTCGCCGAGATCACGAGCTTCAATTTCAGGCATCAAATAGTCGGTTATCATGGTCCGAGTTGCTGCGAACGGCGCCGAATCGACTCTCCACGGTCTTCGTGTACACTCTCAGCTACGGCCGCTATATTTTCTTCACAATTGCGAATAGTACGCTCAGTAGACCGATTATGTTGACCATAAGTTGAGCGAAGTGCACGAAACACATTCCTCACAGAACGTGAATTTTCATAATAAAGTTGAACAATTTGTAAACGTTGTTCACGCGTAAGTCTTTCCATTATGAAATGCGAAACAATACTAAACAAAAATAACATGACAGCATGACACGACTCACACGTGATCTGTCAAAAAAGTTTATTGAAAAAAGTATCTCTACTTGGATCACCCTTTATGTTTTATTACCCACACACTCTGCTTTCCCGTAGCAATAACTTCCCTCCCGTGATGTGAATTTCCCCCATCTGAATTCAATAGCATTTCACACATATGTAAGCCCCTTAAACTTATCTCCTCATCCACAGTGATACTTAAAAATCCACTCGACGCATTAAATTCAATACCACTGATTCGACAAACGAATAAATAGTTTATGTCCCATTTCCTAATTAGTATTTACGAGCACAGCCAAAAACGAGACAATAAATTCACCGCCTTAATGGTTGCGTCTAATTATTATCAGCAATAGGAAGGAAACTCTCCAGCGCAGGATATGTCAAGTTTGGCCACTATCCCTAATTCGCACCGAATTCATTTTAATTCCATTCACATTCCACACAGCCATAATTAAGTACAACAACCGAAATCTCGTAAAGACTTCGGTCATTATCCTGGTCCTTAATTCTTAGTGCGACGACGACGACAGACGAAGAAGCTAAACGAGGATGACAGAAATCTGTTTATTTTCAGCATTAAATAAACGTAAACATCGGAATCACTGCGGCAAGTAGACGGAGAACGACAGCAGGACGAGTGGAGGCTCGTAATATCCTTATGGGTTTTGCACATTCTTTGTTGGCTGGATTAGCACCAGATTATCGTGGTGTTGTCGGTATTCCTATTCACCTGACCACCTGGCGTACTACTTAGACGGTTCGGCAATTCCAATTAATTTTAGTGTATCTCGGTGTTAAGTCGGCAAAATGGAATGTGCCGGGCATAATTTTATTAATGAGGGGTTTAGTGTTATTAGGTACTGGTCAAGTCTTAAACAAGGAGAAAATCTCACAAAGATCATGTCCTTAGTTCGGGGGGAATTACTCCTATATGGAATTCGCAAAAATCACGCAGTAGTTGGTATTTTGATGAATATTGACATTCATAAGCGTCTTTTATGTCATGTCGTAGTTAATAAGGATCCAGGATAAATGTCTCAAGTATGTTTATGATTTCTTAATACGAATAAATGATTGAATATATGATAACTACGAATATAGGCGATTATATGAAACCTTGATGCCTACTAACTTCAGCACTTAGCATTCACTTGACGACCACTGACTACCTAGTACCTTGAGTGTAGACAGAGTCTCAATCAATCTGGCTTGGCGGCGGCAGATAAGAGCGGGGAATACTGTACTCAAACTAATGTACGTATTCTATTTCCAGAAGGCAGCGGAAGAAATCTCATAGGAAGGAGTCAACGGTGGCGTCTACAGTCCCAGTTAAGATAGACAAAGTGAATAATTTAACGAGATGCTTCCACATATTCGGAAAACAGATAATTTATGAATATCAAGGGTAAGTCAGGCCCCTTGAACAGAGATGGTGGCGGATGAGTCGAAAGGCCAATGGCAAAGCTCAATCCTGTAGTTGATACTGCTGGCCCCGTGTTCTAGGCGTATCAAATAAATTGGAATTGGCCCTGCTGGTTTGGGGATTGTGCCTTAAGTTTACTACACATTCACGGAAATGAAACTTTTTTTACGAAGCAACCAAGAGCCTCGGAAAGGACTGATCTTATTGTTGAAGAACATGCAGAATGAAAATGGACAACGATGTTGGTATATGCACTTGGAATGTGAGAACATTCAGAACAACTAGCAGAAGCTATAAGCTGTTACAAAGTAGACATAACTATTTTTTTCTGAACTACAGCTTTATCCTTAAAACTTGTCAATATTATTTGTTTAAACATTTCCATATTTCGTCCAAACCATTTTCGCATTCAAAATCCTTCAAAATGTTTAGATGCGAAAAGGCCTCTTTGTATGAGAGAGATCTTGAAGGACCTGCTGGAACTGCTTCAATTTCTCCCTCTGAAGAAGAGTCCAAGGTAGAGGTATGTCCCTCATGAGTGTCAGAAGGTGCTGGCTGAATGGAGTTTAAAAAATAATTTTTCCAATTTACCGACCAGTCGTTAGATGTCGCAACATTATCGTGCACAGTCAAGAAATCTTCTGGCACCACAGGTTAGGGTATTATCTGCTCATCACCCACATTGTTCTCCTCTTCTTCCTCGAAAAACACACATTTTTTAAAACAATTTGAAATTGCTATTGGAGTAACGTCTTCTAATGCCTTTTTTAGCCAGCTACAAGCGTCTAACACATTTATTTTGGCTGATAACTCCGATATGTTATTGGCCTCGTCTATGCATAAAAGCATGTGCTGCATAAGGTATTTTTTATAATGGGACTTCCAACTTTTGATGATGCCTTGATCATGCGGCTGTAGATGAGAAGTTGTATTTGTAGGAAAAAACTTCAGTTCGATGTTTTTTAATCCACTTACAACATGTGACGGCACATTGTCTGCAAAAAGGAGAACCTTTCGATTTTGCTTTTGCATTTTTATGTCAAAAATAGCTAGCCACTCTTGAAACAAAGTGGAGTTCATCCGAGCCTTCTTGTTGCTCCTCCAGGTTATTCCCAATGCTTTTTCCATGCTTATATTTTTAAAAGCTCTGGGTTAAGCAGCTCTTCCTGATGGTTAAGGAACGCGTTCGCTTACTAAAGTTATAAAAATTTATCACACAAAATTAACTTTCCAATGACCAATACTGGTTCTTTTTCTCCGACTGCGCTACAAAGCAATGCTACTGTCAATCTTTCCTTTGAAAGCTTGCCACCACTGCATCTTTCATTTTTGAGTTAGAGTGACTTTGAAGGTGTTGCTTTAAAAAATAGCGCGGTTTCATCCAAGTTTTTTTGAAATCATCACAAGTAGCAACATCAAAATCCTCGCCTTCTCCACTTAGGCCCAGTTTGTCAGTGCAAGATCATCCTAGTTTCCGGATTAAACTCAAATTAACTCAAGAAAGTAGTTTTTCAGTCAATTTAAATCCAGAGTTAACTTCGAGTTAACCCAGCAAGTTTGGTGACTTAACTCCGGGATTAAATGATCAGATGTTTTTGACAGATCATAAATACCAAGCAAAAAATTATTTTCACTACCATTTATGTGGACATTTTATTAAACTTCTGTAAACAAAATACGTGTACGATATATTCAGATTCAGATCTCAGAGACTCGAAACTGTTATAAAAATTGAATTTGACTGTTTTAAGAAGAAAAAACTTGTAAGATCGCGACAAAAGCATTTTCATTTGTTTGGAGGAAAAGAAACCAAACAGCTTATAACTGAGCTGTTGCAAATTCTATACATTTCGATAACTTTTTGACAGCAAAATTGATAAAACATGAGTGCTACCAAATCAAATCTCCACACACGGAGTCAAATTTAATCCTGTACTGAAAAACTGATTCATGAGATAACTCTGGATTAAATTTATTCGGGTGTTAGTAAACTCTAGGTTAACTCAGAGTTAATTCAGCACTGAAAAACCGGGCCTTAGAATTTCAAACACAATATTATGTCGCTTCTTAAATGCCTCAAACCATCCATTAGAAGCAGTCAAATTTTCAATTTTCAATTTCAAAGTTCTTCTTGTAATCTATCAGAACAGACTGCCTTATTGTTCTTCAGCTTTTTGCTGCGTTAACTTCTTCAATACAGGGTCCCTCCGTTGAAGGTTGGTCAGTTTCATATCTTATCCTTCTTTCGACATTATGCCCGATAAGCAGCTGCAGTAAATGATGCCTTTATTCATATTGAATTCCCTGCATGGACAAGGTCGTCATTGTTTTTCGTAGAGCGTGCATTCCTACTGCCCTATGTAGTAATCAAACAAAAGATTCAAATCTTGGATTTGCATCCAAGGTATACATCATGTGTTCCATGATGTTTTTCATTTCATATCACCATAGACAAGCTGCTATCGCTAAAAAGATCGTAATTCCATTGAGATAGAGTCTTGTGCATATGACCTAGTGATGCGAGTTCATGCAAAATGTGTTGGATGGTATAAGTATGTGAGCTACAAGCTGTATAGCCTGGGTATTCAATTGATCTTTTCTGTTTGAAGCAAAAAATCGAATAATAAACTCATCAAATAAACGTAGAGCCTTTTCACTCTACTCAAATGACAAATATCTGCAAACTTCCTGAATACTTAACTGAATAAAAACGAGTGGTGGGTGCACGACTGGGTCGTACGCAACTTTCTCTTTCACAGCGAGTTGGGCGTTAGATCAAATAGTGCGCATTTTGATTATTAATGCTAAAAATTATATAAAATGTCGAAATGTGATTATACGAACGTTTACTCCGAAATTTGAAGGAATCGGTGTCTATGTGAAAAATAATTATTTTTCGTTATTGGCCAAAACTGAAAATTCCGTTAAGTGATAGTTGGGCTAAAACTAATTATGTGGAATTGTTTAAAACTATAATAGTAGTATATATATTAAATTTCATTCAATTTGGCATAGTAGTTTGCGAGAAATTAACAATTTTCTTTATATGGCCTGAATGACAAAATCCGTTATATGGATTTTCTCGAAAAAACTGGGTATGCAGTTTTGTTGTAACTAATATGCTTATAGTATATATAAAGTTTGATCAAAATCGTTAGAGCCGTTTTCGAGAAAATTGAGGTTATGTGTAATTTTTATATGGCAGGTACCGTTATTAACATGGCTAAAAGCAAACAAAAAACATATGAGAGGCTACAATCCGCTGTGCGGATCGTTGGATTCCCTATCCCATCACATCGTTATTATAAATATCCTCAAAATATAGGCCTTATGGCGATGAAATACAGAAAATGACATTGTCACAATATATTGCTCAGACAGTTTATCAAAATCTTTTGTGGTTCGCCAAAAAACAACGTATTTCTACTGCTAATGCCTTGGGATTGGGTATACAAATGGTTTTTGTAAGAAAACGCCCCCAAAATGTGGGCGTAGGTGAAAATGATGTATAGACCAAATATTTATGTTACCATTGCGGAAGTATTTGCATCAAAAATTTTTTCGAAAGTTTTAAAACTTGGACAAAAAGCGTTTTTTACTAAAAACGCCCCCAAAAAGTGGGCGTGGCAAAAAACTTAGTATGAACGAAATATAGATATTAGGGTTGTCTAAATATCCTGCTCAGACACTTTTTTGAAATTCCTTACGGTTTGGCCAAAAAATAAGTTTTTCTAAAAAGGGGGCGTGGCAGTGGGCGGATTTCAAAAATGTTTACACTTGTTCTGGTGGCACGGACGAGGATCCTATATACCAAATTTCATTATCCTAGCTCAAAATTTAAGGCCCAAAAATCGGTGACGAACAGACAGACGGACGGACGGACGGACGGACGGACAGACAGACATGGCTAATTCGACTCAGCTAGCGATTCTGAGTCGATCCATATACTTTGAGGTATATGTAGCAAAATTATTTCTATATGTTACAAACTATGTATCAAACCTAATATACCCCCCTATGGGATAGGGTATAAAAATGGCCTAGAATTATGACCAAAACAAGCTTGGATATGAAGTTTGAAGAAAATCGGTCAAGCCGTTTAGGCTGGGGAGACCATTACGGACAGACGGACCGACGGACCGACGGACGGAATTCCAAAAACCACTTTTTTAGGCTCCGCTATCATCGTAATGTTAGAATCAATCAAAATCTCGAGGTCGAAAATTTTCACGAAAACAATATCTCTTTGTAAGAGAAAGTTAAATATAAGGCATACAATACGCCTGAATAACATTCAGAAAGAGATGTGAACCGATACTTACTTGAGCTTAATCTAGATAATCAGCAGAGCTGCAAGTAATTCAATCCCCGTTGTTATCCTAGGGCCTTGAAATATGCACTTCCAACATTAAAAAATGTATCTAAAGAGTCAATGTTGGTATGTCAATTCATGTTTAGTCTTTTTTTATGACTTTTACCAGGGAAATCATCCTTCTCCACATGATATCGAGCCAAGATTCACTAGAAGAATGCAAGTACATTGATTTCAATACCATAACAAGTGCAGTTTCGATTCGTTTCCTTTGTTTGTGGAAGCATACTCACAAAAAAAATCCATAATCGAAAAGCCACATTAATCCTTTATTTTTGTGCACCTACAAACGCATGTCACATCATCTGCACGAACATCCTGATGACTCCTATGCAAATCACAAAAAACATTGCGATGCGAATTTTTTTCTACTCCTGTCTACCTGTGTTGCTTAGATACGTGAGGAGACTGCACTACAGCCGAATTCTTGTGAACATTAAAGGAATTCGCCCAGAGGACATTCACACGAAAGGGAATTCACCTCCCACCCAAAGTAAACATGTCATTGCGACGAAAGATATTTCTGCAACTAGTCGCACCGGGTATTATGTAACGAATACACTCGTCCTTGTGATAGCTTTTGTTGGGACGGTATCTGGCTGTAAGTCGTTTTCCTCCGGATTTCGGTTGAATACGTATTTGGATGACATACGGAATGTTGTTCGAAAAGTTATTGTCTTGAGTTTGTGTGTTTTGCAAAAAAGCATGACGGATGGTTGCAGACTGATGTGAGAATGCAGATTTACACAGCAGAATACCTTTGGTCACTGAGGTGTATACGTAACAGTATTTTTTTTTTTGTGAGATGATGGCCATCTATTAAGTCGGGATGTTTGATGCCAATTAAGCTAATTCCTATCGATATGCTCTGAGCCTTTATCCAATATCTTACACATACATACAAGCATGTCGAATATGTTACACATACGTGCAGGATTCCTGACGCACCAGATCATGAGTGGGCAAATTGGAAGAAAACGAATGTATACGACCCAAATTGTGTTATAAACACGGCAAAAGAAAATGTCAAAACCTGATACCATGACTTGACAAATCACTCGCTTAGGGGTGGTTTCTTAGGTGCATTCACAGTTAATTAAAACGAGCTCTCGCAAGATGATGGCGATGATGAGTATGTGTCATCAATCATTTTCAATCAGAAGCCAGTAGGATGAGTGTTACTTGGCAGAGAAATATGGAAATTCCAAATTCATTCCATGAAATGTCCTTACTACATGTAAAGAGTTGTGAAGATCTTAATTGTTTTTTCCTATTAAATCCAACCGCAAGAGTAATTTACTTATTTCCTTGTTAGCACATAAAATGCATTAAGTCATCCTCTAATTTTCCTGTTGGCGGTGTATTCACAAACATGACAGCAACAAGAAACTAGTCCCTAATTAAAGCAGCTACTCGCGAGACCTTAACTAGTTGCAACACCACTAATTGCTGTTAAAGTCCTTTTTTCTCAAAATCCCACAAATCTTTAAGTTTGTGTATACGAAAAAAAAATGTTAGAAGCAGCAAAAAATGGTGGACAGTAACTTACCTGAGTGTTAGAGTGGACTATTTCATTGCAGAGGGTTTTTTAATGATGCTCACTTACATACCTTTGAAGCGGACTCCAAGATGATGCTGGTTGACTTGAGTTCATTATATCCTTCTTGTCCTTTTCTGCCGATGTGTATATATTTTTGTATAATTATGTACTGCAATGCGCGTCGACTCTAATGAAGTTCTTTTTAATTGAGCTTCATGGTGGCATTTTTTTAAATTAGTTTCTTTGGAAGAGTGTTCTTTTTCACAATCATCCTGATGATGGAAGTAAAATCAGGTAATCAGGTGTAGGTTTAACGAATGGCGGTGGGATGAATTGGCTTAATATCATGATTGGCAAATATATATATGTTTCAAAAGGATAGGGTAGTATGTTTGATGTGTTCCTTTAGGGAACTAATGGATACATACTATATCTATCAGTCCCAGTTTGGGGTTGGGCCTCTACTGGGCGCTTCCTTGGGTGGTGGATAACGTTCATTCGTTACTAAGCGATCTGCGGCAAATGAGGTCATAGCAGTTTACTATAAAAGCCCATCGTGCACCAATCTAAGCCGACTTCATATAGGTCCGCATCCATCAGGCTTTTGTTAGATGAACAAGTCTTATAGACAGAGTGTTCAATAAGCAATTGCTTCTAGATGGCGCATGAAGTGGGAGAGTTACTTGGTGTTGCTGAGCTGCTGAGGAACCGGTGTGGAGTCTCACCATAGACTATCGTATGGTACCACGAGAATCATTAGCCCTTAAGACTTCTCTTAGCCTGAATTTCTAAAGTTGTGGCGGCTTTAGAATACAATAGGTGCTGAAAGACCTCGGTCCTTAGCAAGGATGAATTTCGTGCCTAGCAACATAATTTTCCAAATGCACTGATATAACGTGTCCTATATTGGGGTGTTAACCAACACTTTTCTATGGTTTGATTTCCAATTTATTTTGATTTGGACCTTCATGTTAAACTTTGCACTGTGGTTTAACTACACTTACTTACTTATCGGGCTCCCGAACCGTGAAGCCGTGAAGGCTTTTGTAGAGCACACATTTCGTCCTTTGAGTTAGGAGTTTTGAACCCAGTTGTTTCGCCAAACCGAAGTAGCAACGGTTTCCTAGGGTAATTCTTAGACGGATCTCCACTAGGGTGTATTTCGTAGAGTTTATGTTAACTCTGAGGTAGGTGAGTTCCTTAACTACCTCGAAATTGCTGCTATCAATAGTGACGTTTTGTCCTAGGCGGTGGACAGATGCTTGTTTGTTTGTTGATAGCATGTACTTAGTCTTGTCCTCATTTACTTCAAGGCCAACGGATTTCGCCTGTTCTTCAATCTCCGTGAACGCTTTTATCACGGCGACCGATGATGTCAATATCGTCCGATCTGCCGGGCCGGAAGCCACACTGGTGCGTGCCGATTAGTGTGTTGCAAAACGGTTTAGACGTTCACACAGTACGTTGGATAGGATCTTGTATGCGACATTAAGCAGGGATATGCCTCGATAGTTCTTGCAAGATATAGGATCGCCTTTTTTGTAGATGGGGCATATGGAGCTGATAGTCCATTTTAAAAGCTCCCCTGGTAAACCATCAGAACCTGCGGCCTTGTTATTCTTTAGCTGTGGTGGTGGAATTAGTTCTTCATTGACTTGACGTGGGTTCTCTTCTTGCCCTATCACTCTCTCTACATAGTGCCCATTTAGCAGCTGTTGGAAATTTTGCTGTTACATATACTATTTTTGTGCTTCGGTGACTTGTCTTGTTACCATATGAGGAGTTTCATTATCCGAGGCTGGTTATGTCTCTCTCATAACTAATGGTTTTTTCCATGGTCGGGAAGTTACCCCGACGGCACAACCCGGAACCTGGAGGGCCAGGCCCTTGTTTTTGACCCTAGGACAGCGGGCAGGAGATACCGATGTTAGTAGCTCATTTTGGAATATGAGCGCTGCCGTTGACCCATTGAGGGCTCCTCCGCCACCAACTTTTTTCCAACACCCTGGCTCGGTATTGGAAGTCCCTATAGACCTGGTTTTCAAATATGTCGAAGCAGCTCAAATAGGGATTACACTTTAATTACATCTAAGTGGATCTGTAGGCGCCAAGGTTGACTCCGTCTAGGGAATTCCTCCTCTGCCGCCAGAGAGTTAGTGCCTCAGTCTACTACAAAGTCAAGCTAAAAACGATTGTAACGATGTAAACAATAATCTAAGAAAGGATTGAATTTATAGTGGAGGACCATTATAAATGAAAAGGACAACAACTTTAGCAACAGTAATTAAAATTTAGAACCCTTAACAGAAAAGGTGCATCAACAACTTGCTCATAGGGCTTTAGCATGTTGTGTTTGCACCTTTTCTGTAAAGGGTTCTTAATTCCATTTACTACAAAGAAGACATTATTGCCATCTAGGAAATACGATAAAATTGGTCGTACAAAAGGTGATTGAAAAACTATGAAATACTACGATCCGTGTTACAGTATTACGAATTTGTCATAAACGACAGACTTAGGCAAGAAGTCTTGTTCCTTGAAAATATACGACTTTGGTTATCCACCACGCCACACCAAATGCGAAAATCTGCGATTTTTTTTTTAAAAGACTGGGATCGTAAGAGATTGTTAAGTCCTTTGTCCTTTGGAGAACTCGTACCCCTTAATCTCTCATTTGAAACCATATCACCAGCATCTTATGTCTAATGCTAATGGCGACGATGGTAACAAGCCACAAGACAAAGCTGCAGAAGTGATCACTTTTGCATAAAAACATATGAGAACGCTACAATCCGCTGTGCGGATCGTTTAATACCCTATCCCATCCCATCCTTAATTAATTAATATCTCCAAAAAGTGGGCTTTATGGACCTATAATATAGAAAATGACATTGTCACAACATTTTGTTCAAACAGTTTATCAGACTCTTTTGTTGTTTGACAAAAAACATCGTTTTTCTCCTGCATATGCTATGGGGTAGGGTATACAAACGGTTTTTGTAAGAAAACGCCCCCAAAAAGTGGGCGTGGTTTAAAATAGTCTATAAACGAAATGTTCATATTAATATTACTAATGATTCTGCATCAACATTTTTTTCGAAATATTTAAAATTTGACAGAATAATGTTTTTTTATTAAAATCGCCCACAAAAAGTGGGCGTGGCAAAAAACTTTATATGAACGAAATATAGATATTATGATTCTCTTAATATGTTTTTCAGAAACATTTTCAAAATTCCTTACGGTTTGGTCTTAAAAAGGAGCGTGGCAGTCGGCGGATTTCATAAATGTTTACAGTTGTTGTTCTGCTGGGAGCAACAAAGAACTCGTATACCAAATTTCATTATTCTAGCTCAAAATTTAAGGCCCAAAAACTGGTGACGTACGGACGGACGGACAGACATGGCTAAATCGACTCAGCTATCGATTCTGAGTCGATCTATATACTTTGAGGTATATGTAGCTAAATTATTTCTCTATGTTACAAACTATGTATCAAAACTAATATTCCCCTATGTGATAGGGTATAAAAAGGGGTGGTACAACATTGGCTCTCACAAAGAAGAAAAATGAGAATAGAAAAATCCTACTCGAAGAATAAGTCTTCCCAAAGTGTATAACATCAATGCTCAGAATACAAGGTCCTAAAAGAAATATCTAGAGATGAACTGTTGACTGTTAAAGAGAAATGACGAATAATGATACACTGTCTGGCAGAACAAGCCATTTAACATTGGGGATGACAGCGAAACCTTAAACTCATCTGACCTGTCTTTCACGAAGTGAAAGTACCAGCATAAGCTGAACAAGGCAAGCGGAAATGACGGCCTTCCATCTTTGAGAATGAAACCTTTGCATTATTTGACCGATTAACAGAAAACAGAAAAAAAGCTCATATCTGCACAGGTAACATGTTAACACCTGAAATCGTTAACCAATAACTTAGTTGGCCTCATCAGTGTGGGAAGAAAACTCGTGACAAGGGAAAAAACACAACAATCCAAGGCTCAAAGTTCATCATACTCCCATGAATTGTAAAATTGTAAATTGTAAAATTTACAAGTTTTTGGACTAAAATGTGTACTCACGGAAAAAGAACATGCGGCTTAAAATTATTATAGCTTTGACTTACCAGTTTCGTAGACATTTGAGAATGAAAATAATTCTGATTCTGAAATAAAAATTAAAAATTAAAAATTGCTACGGTTAGGGACATTTAGCCACATGGCCTACGACCATATTGTAACAATACCTCAGTGCAACCTGAACCTGATTGCGGAAGCAGATATACGCAAAATTGCCCTTATCATTGGATGTGATGCTAACGCACATCATACTAAATTAGAGACAAGCGGGCTCTGTAACTTATTCTTCGTTCCTAATTTCATAATCAGAATTAGTAAAGAAGTGCTCGACATTACGATGCCTTCAACACCGTAATCAACCTGTTTAGAAACTGGAGAGTCTCTACATCCAATTCACTTTGAATGATACTTCCCACTACTTAAGTCCGGAACCACCACGCCTCTCCAAGCACCAATTAAGGAGAGGTATTTCTCTACTACGTCCAACTTCTGGCTGGGAATCGAAGACTCTACGAGCCGGAGTATTGGTGTCCATTCGTTTTACATGTCCTATTGCCATATTATGTTGCATGTTGCTGTACAAATCTTCGTCTCCACAGCCTGTCAATGCAAACGGGACAGCTGATTTTTCGAAGAATTTTCCTCTCAAATCGCCCAAGGATTTCTTCATCCACCTTTGATATGCCTTAGAGCAGGATGATCAAGGTCTTATAAATGATCTCCTTAGTAGTTCGAGTGAGAGTTTGACTACTGAATAACCTTCTTAGTCAGACATGGGTCTGTATAGTTTGTCTCTATAAATGCTACATGCGGCTTTGAAATCGATCAATAGGTGCTGGGTATCGATATGGACTTGGACTTTGATTTTTGCCAGGATCTGCCGAAGTGTGAAGATTAGGTCAGAATTTCCTGGCCTAAAACCAGACTGACGAGGTCCGATCAGGTTCTTAGTAAACGATTTCCGGCGTTCACATATTATGGCAGCTAAGATCTTGTAGGCGATGTTGAGGAGACTTATGCCTCGGTAGATGGCGCAGATCAGATGGTATCCTTCTTTGTGGATCGGGCAGCTTCCATTCTTCAGGCATACTTTCATCCGACCAGGGTTGGCTTATGAGTTATTGGATGTTACTTACCAAGATATTGCTGTCCTCAATTCAATTAGATCGGGTGGTTGGTGGTTTTCGCTGCCGTTACCAATATTAAATGGTTCGTTCTGCCTTGTTCGCCATCGCCATTAAAGAGACTGTGGAATTAGTTCTTCCATAGCCTCAACATCGACTGTGTCTCAAATAAGATATTACCGTGTTTATCACGACAGGATTCTGTTGTCCGGCTTTGACGTTCTACACTTTGGTAAAATTTCTTTATTATTCCTGAAGTGGCACCCCTCTATATTCTCGATCGCACTCCGATAATTTTCCCTTCCACTTTGCCTATAGAGCTCAATGGCAGCTTTCGCCTTTAGTCCGTTGCCAGGAGTGATGTCTTGCAGGCCTAAGATGTCTTCTCTTCTTTGCATTGAAATCTTCCAGCAGGATTTTAAAATCGTATTTCGGTTGTCGCTCATAAGTATTGTCAAGGAGCTCGTAGAATCAGTGTTTCACTATATAATCTTTTTTCTCCATCTGGCCGTGATCGTATATAAGGCTTATGTTGGCGAATTTGGCCTTGATGGGTATTGTAACAATGCGTTCGCTAATATATTGGAAACATAAGACTTCTTGCATAAATCTGGCACTTATAACAAATACGCATCCGAATAGTCGCTGTTACTGCTCACTATAACATGGTCTGTAGTAGATGTCACAGTTTTGTATCCTCGTTATACCCGGTCCATTTGCTATCACAATACTTCAGTGCCGGGAAGTATTGTGATTGCCCGAAAATTTACTAGGGAGTCAGACATTTATATCTACACGGGTTTTCTAGTTTTGTATTAACCTTAGATTTTTCAATCCATTTGTTAGATTCAAAACCCTTTCGTAAATAATGTTCGCAAAAACCATACATACATCTTAATTTAACTTTTTCTTCCTTTCTATTGTCGATTCCATATTGACTCCTAAAATAGACTTTTCTACCCAACTGAGATCTCTTACTGTATCATCACTAAGCCATATGACTTCGACTTTTTTTTGTCATGCGAATATTTAAACATAAACCTCGCAGACATTTTCTAATTCAACTAATATCCGATCAAGGACTGGATACATATTCCGACTAATTAATCCTAGAACAACAGCACGTCAGTGCCTCAAGGAGTCACCTTTAAATCAAGTGCCATACAATTCGTTCGAGTAACCACACTCTAAATTGATGTCAAGATTTATTTCAGATAATTAATGCAAACACCGCACCTACCATTTATCTTGTCATTCAAAACTAATTACTGGGAAAATTATGCGCAAATCAAAACGCGGGCTATTTCAACCGCACTCTAGAGGAAGTTATGTAAATTAATTCGTAACGTTTATATTAATTAAGAGATCCATGTAGTTAATCAGAAATTCAATTTTCGAGAATTAAGTAGCATAGGCGGGGGGAGGTCGGTAATAATGTCATGGCTTTTCAATAGAACTACGATATAAAGGTCTCATTTATAATAAGGACACACCATTACCATTTATGATAACGAGATCCACTATAATGTACTGCGGGTCCTAAAACATAAGCAGGAAACATATAAGACGTTCCCAATAACTGTCTAGACATGGACCAATTGATGGAAAATTACCAACATTGAATTTAACGCTTCGGAAGGTCCTCTATTCCTTTTCCGCTTGAAAAATTCGAATGTCCTTCCTTTCCCCGAATTAGCTTAATAAATTTCTCACCATCTTGGGAGCTCTAAAATTTGCTTCACCAGTATTACTGGTGAGTAGAGAGCATGCACTTATCATATGAATTCACAGCTTCATTTTTTTGAAAGCATTCCCATTATATTCGAAAAAAGGAGAATGCTCAAGAGTGCGTTACAGAGTGCATATCCTTGGTGCTATTTTCATGTCGAGTTATAACATTTTCGAACAAGAGATGTGGTAGCTCATAGAGATAAAGGAAGGACTATTATGTAAATTGCTTTAAAGAGTTGCATTCATTCAAACTGACACCTCCTGAAAAGACACTATGAAATGGGGGTTTTCAACAATGGAGACTCTTGACTTTATTATAACTAGTTGGGTTTTTACACTTCTGTGTACATTTTCTCAAAAGGACTCAAAATATGTTATTTATTTTAAAAAATTTATTATTGAAGCAACCTTTAAGATATTAAAGTGCGCTGGCATTACTTCATATCGGGAAAGGATTATTAGGCTACTTAAGAAAGACATCTCACTTTTAGGCAGTTTAATTAGATGGAGTCCGCTGATGGTCAATAGAGAATCGGACAATAGATATACAAGGTAGGTGGGAAATATAAAATCATTCGAGGACCAAAATTAGCTTAGGGTATGGACCCATATTTTAAAACACATCTCCAGACGGCAGAGGAAAATTATCTAGATTCAGGATGAAATAAATTACCTACATGAGTTGCTCTGCCAAATTCACACAGCAGAATTTCAATGCCAATTTCAACGGTTAGTATTATTGAGATGGTGGATACAGTGAGCTAGTATGGGTCGTGCGTTGGACAACTAGTCCTTGGTTCAGATAACAAAAGTAAATATACACTGCCCCGCACGTCTTTCAAATAGTCTGATATACATCCTGGGAGATTTTAAAGGTCTTCTCATTAAGGACTTGACAACTTCTTTTTTTAATAAAATGCAAACTACTTCAGATATCTGAAAAAAAACGTTATTGGCTTGAATTACTATCAAACCATTTCGATCGACACTGCGGCTATTTCTCGTTCAGCTCGTCGTCAGCTTTTTGGAATAGACCAATGAGTTAATGTAGCCTTATAAAAAGTCTAGATTAGTTGAATCACACGATCTCGAACACCAATCGACGGGTCCGTTCATCGAGATAACATGGTCACCGAAAAAAGAGTTCACTCAGTTGTTGCACCTGCTCTGTGGCATCCGCCCTTTGGCACCAACGACCGGCATGAAAACCGAACCAAACAGTGACTTTTTGCGGATGAAATGCTGTTTGATTGAGCACATGAGGGTTCTCAACTGTTCAGTAAATCATACTTTGCTTACTGAGCCAAAAAAAAAAATAAAATGCGCAACAGGCTCGTTAGTACCCAGGGCCTAGCTTTCTCTCGTTGATGATATCATTTCACCAAAATTGCGCTACATCGCTATATATGATTTTGCGATGAAAATTTTCATATTCTTCCATCATGTCCAGATCCTTATTCGAGAACGTACGTCGCTTCATATTATCAAGTGGCTTTAGTTCAAGAGTCAGCTTGATTTTGTAAGGGTGTAAGTAAAAATCCTTATGCACAATTCGCCTTAATGTGGTCTTGGAGACACGCAAATCTTGGGAACGCCGTGAATTGACTGATTTGGCTCATTTTCGACGGACGGCTATACTCCAGCAATATTCTCCACACTTCGGGCAAAATGTAGTCTCACTGGTTTGGCGAAAATTGGCGTTAACGCTCTTAAAGGGGCGACCACCGACTTGAAATTTCGCTAGTAAAATTTAATTATTTGTAAACGTTTTTCCCTCGTGTACTTCACCATGATGAAAACGTAGATTTTACTGAATATTTTGACATTGACAGTTCAGTAATCGGTTGAACGGTGAGTTCACACTGATGCGCTAATGAAATACCCTTTATATACGTATAGTGACGTAGCCTACCAAATTTAAACTCAATACAGCCAATGCTCCAATGTTTTCATATCCATGCCCCTCATCACCAAACGTGGACTTTAAACGGACCTACAATGAGCTTAACATACTTACTTACTTAAGTGGCGCTGCAGTCCGGGATGAACCCGGGCCTCAACCAACATGCCTCTCCAATTAGTCCGGTCCTTAGCTAACTGCCTCCAGTTGCGCACTCCAAGTTGGTTGAGATCGGTTTCTTCTTGTGCGTGCCACTTAAGGCGAGGTCTTCCTCTACTGCGTCAGACGTCTGGCTGGGAATCGAAGACTCTGCGAGCCGGAGTATTGGTGTCCATTCGTTCTACATGTCCTAGCCATCTTAAACGTCCAATGCGGAGTTTTTTGACCTGGGGCATTTCGCTGTACAGCTCGTATAGTTCTTGGTTGAATCTTCGTCTCCATAGCCCGTCAACGCAAACGGGACCGAAGATTTTTCGAAGAATTTTCCTCTCGAATCTTTCCTCTGAATCTTCGTCTCCATAGCCCGTCAACGCAAACGGGACCGAAGATTTTTCGAAGAATTTTCCTCTCGAATCTTCATCCGCTTTTGATACGGACCATGCTTCAGCGCCATAGAAAAAAAACGTTATTGGCTTGAATTACTATCAAACCATTTCGATCGACACTGCGGCTATTTCTCGTTCAGCTCGTCGTCAGCTTTTTGGAATAGACCAATGAGTTAATGTAGCCTTATAAAAAGTCTAGATTAGTTGAATCACACGATCTCGAACACCAATCGACGGGTCCGTTCATCGAGATAACATGGTCACCGAAAAAAGAGTTCACTCAGTTGTTGCACCTGCTCTGTGGCATCCGCCCTTTGGCACCAACGACCGGCATGAAAACCGAACCAAACAGTGACTTTTTGCGGATGAAATGCTGTTTGATTGAGCACATGAGGGTTCTCAACTGTTCAGTAAATCATACTTTGCTTACTGAGCCAAAAAAAAAAATAAAATGCGCAACAGGCTCGTTAGTACCCAGGGCCTAGCTTTCTCTCGTTGATGATATCATTTCACCAAAATTGCGCTACATCGCTATATATGATTTTGCGATGAAAATTTTCATATTCTTCCATCATGTCCAGATCCTTATTCGAGAACGTACGTCGCTTCATATTATCAAGTGGCTTTAGTTCAAGAGTCAGCTTGATTTTGTAAGGGTGTAAGTAAAAATCCTTATGCACAATTCGCCTTAATGTGGTCTTGGAGACACGCAAATCTTGGGAACGCCGTGAATTGACTGATTTGGCTCATTTTCGACGGACGGCTATACTCCAGCAATATTCTCCACACTTCGGGCAAAATGTAGTCTCACTGGTTTGGCGAAAATTGGCGTTAACGCTCTTAAAGGGGCGACCACCGACTTGAAATTTCGCTAGTAAAATTTAATTATTTGTAAACGTTTTTCCCTCGTGTACTTCACCATGATGAAAACGTAGATTTTACTGAATATTTTGACATTGACAGTTCAGTAATCGGTTGAACGGTGAGTTCACACTGATGCGCTAATGAAATACCCTTTATATACGTATAGTGACGTAGCCTACCAAATTTAAACTCAATACAGCCAATGCTCCAATGTTTTCATATCCATGCCCCTCATCACCAAACGTGGACTTTAAACGGACCTACAATGAGCTTAACATACTTACTTACTTAAGTGGCGCTGCAGTCCGGGATGAACCCGGGCCTCAACCAACATGCCTCTCCAATTAGTCCGGTCCTTAGCTAACTGCCTCCAGTTGCGCACTCCAAGTTGGTTGAGATCGGTTTCTTCTTGTGCGTGCCACTTAAGGCGAGGTCTTCCTCTACTGCGTCAGACGTCTGGCTGGGAATCGAAGACTCTGCGAGCCGGAGTATTGGTGTCCATTCGTTCTACATGTCCTAGCCATCTTAAACGTCCAATGCGGAGTTTTTTGACCTGGGGCATTTCGCTGTACAGCTCGTATAGTTCTTGGTTGAATCTTCGTCTCCATAGCCCGTCAACACAAACGGGACCGAAGATTTTTCGAAGAATTTTCCTCTCGAATCTTTCCTCTGAATCTTCGTCTCCATAGCCCGTCAACGCAAACGGGACCGAAGATTTTTCGAAGAATTTTCCTCTCGAATCTTCATCCGCTTTTGATACGGACCATGCTTCAGCGCCATAGAGCAGGACTGGGATGATCAGGGTCATATATAGGATTTCCTTAGTAGTTCGAGTGAGGGCTTTACTACTAAATTGCCTTCTTAGCCCGAAGAAACAGCGGTTGGCACGAGTAATTCTTCGTTTAATTTCTGACGAGATGTTGTTGTCAGAGTTAATAGCGGAGCCGAGGTAGACAAAGTCCCGTACTACCTCAAAGTTATATCTGTCAATGGTGACGTTCTGTCCAATTCGTCGATGTTGTGAGTCCTTTCGTGATGACAGCATATACTTAGTCTTACCCTCATTTACTGCTAAACCCATTTTCGCCGCTTCCTTCTCTATACTAGCAAACGTGGCTATGACATCACGTTGAGTCCTACCAATGATGTCAATATCGTCAGCGTATGCTAGTAGTTGCACTGACTTTTGGAAAATTGTGCCTCTGGTGTTGGCTTTGGAGTTTTGCACAATCCTCTCAAGAATCAGATTCAAGAAGTCACATGACAGCGCATCGCCTTGCCTAAATCCTTTTTTGGTATCGAATGTGTCGGTGAGGTCGTTTCCGACCCTGATGTAGCAGCGAGAATTCTCTATCGTCATCCTACACAAACGGACGAGTTTGGGCGGTATACCAAAACTAGACATGGCTCTGTACAGTTCGTCTCTATAAATTCTGTCATATGCGGCTTTGAAATCGATGAAAAGGTGGTGGGTATCGATTTGGACTTCTTGAGTTTTTTCCATGATTTGCCGAAGTGTGAAAATTTGATCGGTTGTGGACTTTCCTGGCCTAAAACCACACTGATAAGGGCCAATCAGGTTGTTGGCAAACGGTTTCAGGTGTTCACATATTACGGGAGATAGGATCTTGTAGGCGATGTTGAGGAGACTTATGCCTCTGTAGTTGGCGCAGTTCAGAGGGTCTCCTTTTTTGTGGATCGGACAAACGATGCTGAGGTTCAAATCTTCAGGCATATTTTCATCCGACCAGATTTGGCTTATGAGTTGGTGGATGTTACTTACCAAGTCATCTCCGCCGGCCGTCATTTCCGGCAGCCTTATTAAGCTTGAGTTTAGATATTGCTATCCTCACTTCACTCAGGTCGGGTGGTTGGCAATTTTCGCTGTCGTAGCAATATTGAATGGTTCGTTCTGCCTGACAGCGGAATGTTGTTCGTCATCGCCGTTTAACAGTCTGCAGAAGTGGTTCTTCCATATCCTCAGCATGGACTGTGTCTCAACTACAATATTTCCTTGTTCATATCGACAGGATTCTGTTTTAAATTTTTCAAATTATATTTATTTTTATTTTTGTTAACCAAGAAACGTTTTTTTATACCCTATCCCATAGGGGTATATTAGTTTTGATACATAGTTTGTAACATAGAGAAATAATTTAGCTATATATACCTCAAAGTATATGGATCGACTCAGAATCGATAGCTGAGTCGATTAAGCCATGTCTGTCCGTCCGTCCGTCCGTCCGTCCGTCCGTACGTCACCAGTTTTTGGGCCTTAAATTTTGAGCTAGAAGGATGAAATTTGGTGCACGTGCTCTTTGTTGCTCCCAGCAGAACAAGTGTAAAAATTTTTGAAATCCGCCCACTGCCACGCCCCCTTTTTAGAAAAACGTATTTTTTGGCCAAACCATAAGGAATTTTGAAAAACTTTCTGAACAACATATTTAGACAATCTGAATATCTGTATTTCGTTCATATAAAGTTTTTTGCCACGCCCACTTTTTGCGGTCGTTTTTAATAAAAAACGTTTTTCGGTCAAATTTTAAAATTTTCTAAAAAACTTTTGATGCAGAATCATTAGTAATATAAATATGAACATTTCGTCAATAGACTATTTTAACCCACGCCCACTTTTTGGGGGCGTTTTTATATAAAAACCATTTTTATACCCTACCCCATAACATATGCAGGAGAAAACCTTGTCTTTTGTAGAACCGTAAAAGTTTTTTATAAGCAGTCTGAAGAATTTGTTGTCACCATGTCATATTCTTAATTTTAGCCACATCGTGTTTTTAGCCATGTCCACTTTTTGGGGATTTTAGTTTTACAGATAGGATGGGATAGGGTATTCAACTATCCGCACAGTGGATTGTAGCCTTCTCATATGTTTATACCCTATCCCATAGGGGTATATTAGTTTTGATACTTAGTTTGTAACATAGAGAAATAATTTTGGTACATATACCTCAAAGTATATGGATCGACTCAGAATCGCTAGCTGAGTCGATTAAGCCATGTCTGTCTGTCCGTCCGTCCGTCCGTCCGTCTGTACGTCACCGATTTTTAGGCCTTAAATTTTGAGCTAGGATAATGAAATTTGGTATATAGGATCCTCGTCTCTGCCTACAGAACATGTGTAAAAATTTTTGAAATCCGCCCACTGCCACGCCCCCTTTTAAGAAAAACTCAGTTTTTGACCAAACCGTAAGGAATTTTAAAAAAGTTTCTGAACAACATATTTAGACAATATTAATATCTATATTTCGTCTATATAAAGTTTTTTGCCACGCCCACTTTTTGGGGGCGTTTTCAATAAAAAACTGTTTTCGGTCAAATTTTAAATTTTTCGAAAAAAATTTTGATGCAGAATCATTAACATTATTAATATGAAAATTTCGTCTATATACCATTTTAACCCACGCCCACTTTTTGGGGGCGTTTTTATATAAAAACCATTTTTATACACTACCCCATAACATATGCAAGAGAAAACCTTGTCTTATGTAGAACCGTTAAAGTGTTTTGTAAGCAGTCTGTAGAATTTGTTGTCACTATATCATTTTTAACTTTCTCTTACAAAGAGAAAGATATTGTTTTCGTGAAAATTTTCGACCTCGAGATTTTGATTGATTCTAACATTACGATGATAGCGGAGCCTAAAAAAGTGGTTTTTGGAATTCCGTCCGTCGGTCCGTCGGTCCGTCGGTCCGTCTGTCCGTAATGGTCTCCCCAGCCTAAACGGCTTGGCCAATTTTCTTCAAACTTCGTATCCAAGCTTGTTTTGGTCATAATTCTAGGCCATTTTTTTTGTTTGCTTTTAGCCATGTTATTAACGGTACCTGCCATATAAAAATTACACATAACCTCAATTTTCTCGAAAACGGCTCTAACGATTTTGATTAAACTTAATACATACTATAAACATATTAGTTCCAACAAAACAACATACCCAGTTTTTTCGAGAAAATCCATATAACGGATTTTGTCATTTAGGCCATATAAAGAAAATTGTAAATTTCTCGCAAACTACTATGTAAAATTGAATGAAATTTAATGTATATACTACTATAATAGTTTTAAACAATTCCACATAATTAGTTTTAGCCCAACATCCCTTAACGGAATTTTCAGTTTTGGCCAATAACGAAAATTATTATTTTTCACATAGACACCGGTTCCTTCAAATTTCGGAGTAAACGTTCGTATAATCAAATTTCGACATTTTATATAATTTTTAGCATTAATAATCAAAATGCGCACTATTTCATCTAACGCCGAACTCGCTGTGAAAGAGAAAGTTGCGTACGACCCAGTCGTGCACCCACCACTCGTTTCTATTTATCCACATCGTGTTTTAAGCCATGTCCCCTTTTTTGGGGATTTTAGTTTTATGGATAGGATGGGATAGGGTATTCAACGATCCGCACAGCGGATTGTAGCCTTCTCATATGTTTTTTTTTAAACTTAGTGTCATTTTTAACTTTCTCTTACAAAAAGAAAGATATTGTTTTCGTGAAAATTTTCGACCTCGAGATTTTGATTGATTCTAACATTACGATGATAGCGGAGCCTAAAAAAGTGTTTTTTAGAATTCCGTCCGTCGGTCCGTCGGTCCGTCGGTCCGTCGGTCCGTCTGTCCGTGACGGTCTCCCCAGCCTAAACGGCTTGACCGATTTTCTTCAAACTTCGTATCCAAGCTTGTTTTGGTCATAATTCTAGGCCATTTTTTTTGTTTGCTTTTAGCCATGTTAAAACTGGTACCTGCCATATAAAAATTACACATAACCTCAATTTTCTCGAAAACTGCTATAACGATTTTGATTAAACTTTATATATACTATAACCATATTAGTTCCAACAAAACTGCATACCCAGTTTTTTCGAGAAAATCCATATAACGGATTTTGTCATTTAGGCCATATAAAGAAAATTGTTAATATCTCGCAAACTATTGTGTCAAATTAAATGAAATTTAATACATATACTACTATTACAGCTTGAAGCAATTCCACATAATTAGTTTTAGCCCAACTATTACTAAACGGAATTTTCAGTTTTGGCCAAAAACGGAAAATCATTATTTTTCACATTGACATCGATTCCTTAAAATGTTGGAGTAAAAATTCGTATAAATACATTTCGACATTATTTATATCATTTAAGCATTGCTGTGAAAGAGAAAGTTGCGTACGACCCAGTCGTGCACCCACCACTCGTTTATTTTTGTATACCCTATCCCATAGGGGTATATTAGTTTTGATACATAGTTTGTAACATAGAGAAATAATTTAGCTACATATACCTCAAAGTATATGGATCGACTCAGAATCGATAGCTGAGTCGATTTAGCCATGTCTGTCCGTCCGTCCGTCCGTCCGTCCGTCCGTCCGTACGTCACCAGTTTTTGGGCCCTAAATTTTGAGCTAGAAGGATGAAATTTGGTACACTTGCTCTTTGTTGCTCCCAGCAGAACAAGTGTAAAAATTTTTGAAATCCGCCCACTGCCACGCCCCCTTTTTAGAAAAACGTATTTTTTGGCTAAACCATAAGGAATTTTGAAAAACTTTCTGAACAATATATTTAGACAATCTGAATATCTGTATTTCGTTCATATAAAGTTTTTTGCCACGCCCACTTTTTGCGGTCGTTTTTAATAAAAAACGTTTTTCGGTCAAATTTTAAAATTTTCTAAAAAACTTTTGATGCAGAATCATTAGTAATATAAATATGAACATTTCGTCAATAGACCATTTTAACCCACGCCCACTTTTTGGGGGCGTTTTTATATAAAAACCATTTTTATACCCTACACCATACCATATGCAGGAGAAAACCTTGTCTTTTGTAGAACCGTAAAAGTTTTTTATAAGCAGTCTGAAGAATTTGTTGTCACCATGTCATTTTCTTTATTTTATGCACATCGTGTTTTTAGCCATGTCCACTTTTTGGGGATTTTTGTTTTACAGATAGGATGGGATAGGGTATTCAACGATCCGCACAGTGGATTGTAGCCTTCTCATATGTTTTTTTACTAAAACTATCATACTAATTAGAAATTCTTATGGACTACTTACAGCCACCTAAAAACTAATTTAAACTACCTTGAAATAAGTTAAAAACTAGAACAACCACAGCAAGCTTTTTTTTGTATTTTTTTGTGCACCTACGACAGTTTTATCTTACCAAGCTTAAACCTGAAACCTTAAACTATGAAAGTTGGCCATACAATTTTTTGAGTCAACTAATTCTGTAGCCACACAACAGGATCTCCTGCTGCCATCTACTCCGACGGTCCCAATCGGACACACTCCTGCTGAACCGCAGGCGCTCCTCTCCGCCCTGAGCGACGACGTCTCGGTCGTATGGGAGCCGCCTGTCCACGGTGGTAGATTAGCGGAACCGCCGATCTATCCTGTATCAGCAGCGTGAAACCGAATGAGTTTCACCAGAAAATTGTCTATTCTGTTTATGTTGTCCCCGTTCTATAGGACCTGTTGGAATAATATTTTGTGTAGTCAGATACTGGTGTTCTATATAATCCAAGGCAGCTTCTCAAACACTGCCTCTCAAACACCCGTATCTTTTCCATTTGAGATGGGGCAGCGTTGAACCACACCGGGCGCCCAAAGGCAATCATCGGCCTGATAAGGGCCGTCTTCTGTCAAGACGGCTTCTATAAAACAATCGTCTTGTCAGGGCAAAGGCTCCCCTAGCTCTCGCCAGAGCAGCATCTACATGTCTTCCGAAATATAGATACTGATCCAGCCAGATGCAAAGGTACTTTACTACACTTTCACTCGCCAGTGGATGTCCGTTTGGTTCAACGATCACTAGCTTGCGCCAGTTCTTTCTCGTATCCCTAGAGGCCCTAGACAACAGTGTCCTAAACAGGATAGTTTCCGATTTCTCAAAGTTGATTTTTAACTTCCAGTCATCACAATATCTCTGGATCTTGTCGAAGTCTTGCTGAAAAAGAGTTCGAATGGCCTCGATAGTAGGTGCTGTTCTGTACGCGATAAGATCGTCCGGATACGCAATTCACTGAATAAGACTACCTATCATATCGCTGGTGTAAATGCTGAAGAGAATCGGCGAGTTTACTGCTCCCTGTTGCAGACCATTTTTAATGAAAAGTTCGGTGGTAGAAGTTACATTGCCACATTAAAAAAAAACGTTCTACCAGTCAACATGTCATGAAGCATATATAGCAGTGGTTTACTTATGCCAAGTCTGGTCAACTTTATATAGAGGCCATCTAACCATACGGTGTCGGAAGCCTTCTCCAAATCAACCAGACATGCACCCGTGCACTGTTTTTTGGCTTTGTTCCATTGTATATCTTTTCGAATACCTTGCTGATACTCGGAAGGAGACTTATCGACCGGAAATTTGCCGATTGGAGTTGTCCTTTCCCTTTTTTGGGAGAGGATGAACCAATGTTGTTTAATCTTGTCAGTTCCTCATTGCTGTAAAAAGGGTGGCTTCTAAAAGTTGTCGTGATAACCAAATAAGGTCTTGGCATTCACAAATTTGTTCAAAAATATAAATTAGCTCAGTCAAACTAAAAATATACTGACCAGGCCTCTGCCATTCAGGTATAGAAGATTATAGTAATAACAATACTTCTACATCACATTTAATTTTTTAAAGTAAAAAAAGAATGAAGGTATCCTTAAAAGACGTAACTCTGTTCCATTTAAACTATTTATATCTGTGAAGTAATTCCCATACCCAAAAAGCTTACAATTATACAAAAAACAAATTTGAAATGCAAAACTATCCCAATGTACAAACAAAACAAATCCAAGAGCGAATCGAACCAGTCTTTCTCTATATGTGTGTGTGTGTGTGTGTGTGTGAGATATTCCTTTTTAACATTTTGTTCAAGTATTCAAAGTTTTCGAGTGCAATTCACGTCGCAAACCAAAGTTGTGTGCAATGTTTAAGGAAATAAATAAAAGCAGCACCATTATCAAAGCACTCGAGTGCCTGGTAAAAGTCTAAAATTTATACAGTTATTTTTTGTTTTTGTACTTCACAGCGGATTTATCACGTTCGGGCAGTTGTTGTTAAAATTTTCTTTAATTTTTGTCTTGGAAAGTTAAACCGAAAGTTTAAAAACTTTTGTCGAGATACTTTTTCGAGCAAATTGGTTTAATGGTTCTGGGGAATGAAGTTTTTTGTTTTATAAAAAATAAAGGTCAAGTTGTAGGTATACTTTCATTTGTTAAGTACGATTTTATAGCTTAAATTTAAATCAACTTTTCAATATCGCAAAATGATTTGTATATCTGGGGATGGATCCCGTTTTGAAATGAATATAAGCCGAAACGTTTAAAGAAATTGTCTTATCCCAACATCATAAATGATTTCTTTATCCGCTTTAGGCCAGTGATTGTAGGCTCGTGATATTCTGTCAAATATTATCATGTAGGGTGTCTCCTTTTGTTGACAAAATGAGAAATCTATTTAGCTCTTTCTTTCCTCTATACTCCCAAATATGAGAGATCTGGTAAGATATTTATGACCAGTAATGTTAATATCCAGGGTGGCTCATAAAAAGCGCTGTGATTGGCTTTAAATTATCAATGCGAAGATGTTTTAGCTCTGACTACACATCACACGGATTTGTCTTGCTAAACGATAAGTGCGAGTTTTTATAACAATACAAACAACAGCAACACTATAAACAGCCTGGCCTGAATGGCATTGAATACCCAGCCCGCTCTCCCAGGCGACCCTAGGTGACCTGCTTCGACATATTCGGACAACAAGTTATCTAGGAATCTCAAGGGTAAGTCATGCCCCTTGAGCAGATATGGTGTCGGATGAACTGAAAGGCCAACGGCAGTGCTCAATCCCGTAGTGGATACTGATGGCCCCGTGTCCTAAGGATATCAAATAAATTGGAACTGACCCTCCAGGTGATGGAAAAACCTATTGTTGAAAGGAATACCTCTGAGCGACTACCGAAGTACGTCGTTAAAATCGTGCTGGGAGACTTAAACGTTAATGTAGGAAAAGAGGACATCTTTTGGCAGTATTAACATAAAATACAGCCTACACGACAACACGTCTGGCAACGGACCTAGGCTAATTGACTTCGCAACGGAACGAAATGCCACTATATACAGCACATGGTTTCCTCACCTCGATATCCATAAGGCGACATGGCGGTCTCCGGATCAACGAATGTCGACAGATGTTCTCATCTAAGAACGAGGCCTACAAGGCTAAGCTGCAAGTGAAGACGACAGCTGCCATTGAGCTCTATAGGCAAAGAAGAAGGGAAGAACATCGGCTTTTCAGGAAGAAGAAATAAGAGCAAGAAAAGTTCCTTTCGAGGATATGGATATAGAGAGGTGCATCTACAGAAACGATGTTCGCAAGTTTAACCAAAGTATTACAAGTCAAAGTCAAGGATACAAGGTTCGAACAGAAACCTGTTGAGATGAACGTGGAATTATCGAAATTGAGTCAATGCTGAGGATATGGAAAACCACTTCTGCAGACTGTTAAACGGCGATGACGAACAACATTCCGCTATTAGGCAGAACGACCGTTTAATATTGGCAACGGCAGTGAAAACTGCCAACCACCCGACTTAAGTGAAGTGAGGATAGCAATATCTAAACTCAAGCTCAACAAGGCCGCCGGAAATGATGGCCTTCCCGCTAAGCTTTTCAAAGCCACATACGACAGCGTTTATAGAGATGAACTATACAGATCCATG